>CM032335.1:9234424-10628245 GCA_019022515.1 Quercus aquifolioides | reverse complement strand
CAATTATTCCATCTTGATACAAACGAGTATCAAGGAATATAATGGATGGTTTCCAAATCCCAAAAAATATATATTTTAGCTCATAAAGTCTACTAATTCAAATTCCTTTCGATTTACACAAGTGAAAAAAAAAAAAAAAAAAAAAAAAAAAAAAAAAAAAAAAAAAAAACAAACAACAACAACAAATTCAGCAAACTAGAATAGAATCATAGAAGATTATTTTTAAAAATAGAAGAAAAAATTCCTAGAAAACTAAACTACAATTAGAAGTTATTCTTATTCCTAATGTAGGTGGTCCTAGGGGAAACATATTATCCATTAGATCCTCTAGGGGTCTTGTCCCTCATTCGAGATTGAATTTAGACCACCTAAGTTTTGTGTTTGTCAATTATACCATTTATTGCCACGTATGAAAAGACTATTATATGTATATATATTGAATGAAGAACTTAAACTTGGAACAAAATCTTGGAAAATTTCTAAAAAAATAAAAACATAGTAAGGATACATTTAGAAATTCCTCTCACCCCTAATCAAAGAAGTCATAATGGAACATGTGCATCTTTTAAATCCTTTATGGGTTTTGTCATTCTTTGATGTTTGAAGTTACTTTGAATGCATACCATCCTTTAGTTCATGTCTGTTTTCAAAAGATGGCAATGGGGCGGGGTGGGTCTAAAAGATGAGGTCTTCTCCCCCACCCTGCAAGATTTTGTCTTACCCCATCCTTGCCCTGTCCCGCACGACAAGAAAAATTTTCTTGCCCCATCCCTGCCTCACCCTGTAAAACTCTACTTCTTGTTAATTTGCCCACAACTATTACAATTTTTTTAATAAAGCTTGTTTCATTAATAAATAGATACTTTAAATTACAAATAAATTTATCGCATCAAATCAAACTAATTTTTAGCAAAAATTGAATAATTTTATTAAAGTGTTTAACAAAACTATATCACAAAAAAAAAAAAAAAAAAAAAAAAAAAAAAAAATCTCATAATACAAAATCAATAATTCAATAGTATATAAATTTGTTTATAATAAAGACAAGAAAATATTAAAATTGGTACCTTATTTCCAACCTTGATAGAGAAAAAAAGAGGCAAAAAACCTTGTTGGGTAAAATAAAATAAGCTGATGATATGTTTGTTTAAATAGAAGAGTTTTAAGGTATAAAAAATTTATAATTTAACCCTTATCAATGCGGGGCGGGGTGAGGCAGGTTAGGTCTAAAAAGTCTAAACCCATCACCGCCCCGCCCTGTGATGTGGGGCTAAAATCTCGCCCCATCCTTGCCCCACCACCTTTACAGGACAAGGAAAGCCCGCATGGGGCGAAGTGGGGCGGGGCAAAATTGCCATCCCTACTGTTTTGTATAAAAAATTATAATCACAGATTAAAAGAGTGACGGATACTTTGAAAGATTTTATGTAATTATATTTTTCAACAAGATTTTATACTTGTAGGATCATGAGCAATCTAATCATGTATGACTTGTATGGAAGTAAGAATGTAGAGCTAGCTTATCATTCAAAACCCTCCCATTGAGGCTTGCCATTATATTAGATTCCCACAAATAAACCTCACATTAATATTAAGGTGGTCTGTGTCTAGTGATCTTATGGATAATCACTTACCGGAGCTGTTAATATAACATAATTGACTAATTGAGTTCAAAGTTGTAGGCTTAAACTGATAAGTTAAATGGTATTTTTACATGTTATACTAACCTAACCTATCAATTGGAATATCTCCAAGCACTCTCACTAACCACACTACCAGATAACAAGAATAATAATTATGCCAAGCTTATATTAATAAATTAATTAATTAATTAACCTTGATATTTAAGACTAATGGAATTGATTCTTGGGATTGGGATTTTAATTTTCCACCATTCAACTCTGCTTTTCCTAACTGTGCATGATGTAATAGTTGATTGCTTCAGAAATGCATGAGTGTTCTTTTTTTCTTTTTTGGTAAACAATATGCATGAATGTTCGATTCTATATAAAACCAATAAAAGCCTCTTTGAGTGCTCTACTGCTCTGGATTCTTGAGTTCTTCATCATCATCATCCTTCCCCTCTTCTTCCTCGGCTTCTTTTTCATCAATTTGTCTTTTGGAAAACCACATGACTGGGGACTATCAGCAAGTCATAATTAGCTCCATCGTTGAAGTAAGTGCAAACCATTCAATTAACTCAGATCTTATTCTCCCCCCTCTACAGGTTTATAGATAAAATTTCTTCCACTCCTCTGTTGTGAGATGTGGGAAACAAGAGTCAGAACTCTAGTTTTCAGAAAGGAGTTTCACACACATGTATAATTAAATTAGACTAGAATATAATTCTATCTCAAATAAAAAATAAAAATAAAAAATTGCCAAATTGTGTACATTTTTTTTGTTGAAAATTTGTGTATATTGAATATGTAGAATTGTATTTATTCTTTGAAACCATTTAGTTAACTCAGTTCTTATTCCCCATGAGTTTATAGATAAAATTTCAAGCAGGAGCTCATTATGTCCTATTAGAAAATTTGGGGCTTTCTAAAGTACAAATAGATATTTGATCATTCCATTGATTTGTTCCAAATTTGCGACTCAAGGTCATGATTTTCTTTTTTTCTTTATATTCCCTATATGGACTAGTACTGATCAGAATTTATAGCTAAGAGTACAAGTACAACTTTGACATTGGAATATTTCGTAAGTATTATTTTTTAAGATAAAATGCAAAATTCACCCTCTATATTTCACTAGAATTCATTTTCGTCCTCTAATTTTGCTTTCGTTTATTTCAATCCTCTAAGATTCAAGTTTATTCAATTAAAGCATCTCCATCAACTTTTGTTAAGTATTAATTGTCCAAATTGTTAATTTTTTTCTTATATTTTAACTTTAAAAAAATCCAATTAATGAAATATTTTCCATATTTTGAAAAAAATTAATGAAAATTGAGGAAAAAACCTTAATTGAATAAACTTGAAACTTAGAAGGCTGAAATAAACTGTGAAATTTAGGAGGTCTATTTTGCATTTTAGCCTATTTATTAATCTGAGTTTATTCTAGTTTTTCAAGTTGCAAGGAAAAGATGAAAATTTCTGACAAAAGACTTAAAAGATTGTTTTATTCTGTATAATTTTATTTATTCATGGCTAGTAACATTATCTTTCTCTTTTGAATAGGGTAATAGACATAGCATTTGCGGGCAAATTGTGAAGATTATTCTCTTTTTCATGTTACTGATACTGCAACCTAAACTGGTTGCTGCTTCCCCACTACAAAATATATCTCCTCCAATGTGCATTGTTCTAACAATGATAGGCTTAGTTTTCATAGTCTTGGCAATCTTGGCTATTATAAGGGCATTTCTTGGGCCCCCACCTGCAGAAGCCAAGGCTTAGCAGTGTGACACCGAGAAAATTTAGGACCACAACTTTTTTTTGTCATAACTATATATATTACAAAACTCTAATGTGAGAGACTGTAAGTGGTAGAGAAAAAATAATGGTTTCATGTGAAAGTAATAAACTACTTAAAATCTGTCACATCAGTGTTGTAACAAAGTTGTGACAAAAAAAGTTATGGTCCTAAAACAAACTCGTGTGGTACCACACTGCTAGTTTCTATACAGAGTTACGTGGAACAATATAGTGAGCGTTTGGTTTGCGAGTCTCTCCCCATACGTCTACATTTTTTTTTTTTTTTTAAATTAGCGCCTATTGCACTGTTCATGGGACATGAATAGTGCATTTAGGCTAATGAACAGTAACTGTGGTATGAACAGTAACTTTTTTATCGTTTTCAGTTTTCAGTTTTTAGCTAAATAAGTGGTATCTAAATGAACCCATAGTATGACTCAAATCTTAATTTGATAAATCTATCCGATAAGTGTTGTGAAGGCTAAGTAAGATGGCCATGGTGGAAGACTATTATAGGTTCTCACTGGGGTCTAATTGATTGGAGATTTATTGTGAACCACCCAAGTGGTAAGCGCCAGAGACAATAGTGTGAAAGAACAATTCCACATTGGGGATTTTGAGCAAAAAGCAACAAAAGTAGAGGACATGTACGCTATGATCAATTTCATTTCACAAAGCATATGGCCACAATTTTCAATTTCAATAATGCTCTTATTGGTTTTGATTGGAACTTATTGGAGCTCACTGGTTTTGAAGATTGCAAGGAATTGGATTCCTGAGATTATTGTGTTTTTTCAATGTTTGATGATGTATTCTGCTCTTACTTTTATATATAATAATTGACAAACCCCCAAGAGAGAATTTTAATAAGTGAATCATCATTTTTTTTTTCTTCTTGCTTCATTTCCACCAATTTATCCTCGTGTAGAGACTGTATGACTGGATTGATCTACTAGTCAAGATAGGCTTAGATACATACTTCATCCCACTTTTAACATTACTGTCAAATAATATGATCATGTTAAGATTTTAACACAGAGGAGACCCAGTAATGAAAACAGCCTGATTTTATTTTATTTTTTTGGAATCACTTGATTTTTAAAAAGTTGAAGTATAACATTAACACAAACAAAAATAATACTTAAATTTTCTAATAGTTGGATGAATGAATTAATAATTCCACTGTATATTTATCATGGCACTTCAGAGTTCAGAATTCCAATTATTTGGGGAACATGGGCTCTAAAATAGGTTAATGGGCCTTTATTTTGTGAAGCATTATTGAAGGCTGTAAAATAGTTTGGTGGATCATACATTCATACTTCTCTTTTTTTACCCAGTGGTCAAGCTTATAAGATGGGCTTTACCTAATATGCTTATCATGATTTTTTTTCTTAATTCAATAGTTATAACGGGCAACAAAAGATTTGAATTCTGGACAACTCTATTGAAAACATAAAAAAAAAATACCAATTGAGCTAAAAGACTCTTAGTAAGTTTATCATAATTCTACTTTTCTAAGAAGCAAATTCCTAAGGTTGTGTCATAACTTATTCTTTGTAGCCTTAAACCATTTAAGAAAGAATAATGCTTTCTTTAAAGGCAAAAACAAATGTTGAGGACAATTTTTTTCACAATTTTCAAAGATGATAAGTTGTGATTGGTGCAACATTATCATTAACTCCATTTTTTTTTCCTACATCAATCACAACATTTCATTTCGATAAATTGTATAAGAAAAAAAAATGTCACTAGACTTTTTTTTAAATAAATTGGCATTATTTATCCATGTTTCTTACTTTGCTTGTGTGATCTAAGTGCAAATTGCAATGAGTTTTTTTTTTTTAGTTGTATGGGCGTATTGGGCCTTCTTCTAAATCTTTATTGCAAGACTGACATAGAAATATCTGGGCCTCAATGCTTTCTACTAAATGACCCACAAATTTTGTATGAGGATTAATATTTTATCATCTCCTTTCATGCCCAAAAAGTTGTATAACTTTTTTTCTTTTTATATTATCATCCATATGGGGAAAGGATTCTCTTGGAAGTACAACAAAATAAACACAAACTTAAATTTTCAACAAATTAATAGGTTAATAATGGCTATGATTATAAGCTAGAAAGAGACAGTATTGGTCATATGCTACTTTGTCAGGGGATTGACATTTAGATCTCATAAAACAAAAGCTTTTGTCAAGCTGATCAAGACTCATCTTTCTTGTCCTGCCTTAAGGATGTTCACAAATCACAGTTTAACTCTTTGCATGAATGTTCCTAAACACATACTTTGTTCTATAGATTGGTAGGTATAGCCCAACAGCAAGAAATTAAAGCAAAGAAAAAAGAGGTACACTGTCTTATAATCACCAATAAAATTACTACTTTTTGGTACAATTGAAAACATTGAATAGAGTCTGTAACAGATAAGCCTAAATAAGCAACTAATGTTTGTACGTTAAAACTAATCAGACAATATGTTTGTTGTTACTGTCCCCTAGTTTTGGTACCTTTGGCTTTAAATGTCTTCATTATTTTGCTCTTTTTCATGTGACTTTTTTTAAGACTAAGCAAGCCTGGCATCATGCTGTTTCAATCAAAATCAGTCACTTCGTTTTTTTGTTTTTCAAACAAAGCGTCTTGCTTGCTTGCTTTTACTCTGATAACGTAGATTCTTTTCTTCTATGCGCCGTCATTATTCTGCAATGCATTGTGTTAGTTTTGAATAGTATTAATCACAATGAATTTGATTGTTTTTTAGAGTTGCTAACCATATTCTTTGGTGATGATCATCCCATTTGAACATTATCTTTTTGAGGCCAAACTTAACTTTGCATCAGTCATTTTTTAGAAATTATGTAACTGTGCAATTGAATTTAATTTAGAAACGTAAGGACAAATACTGAAAAAAAAAAAATTATACCTCAAGTGATATTTATTTCAAGAACAATCTTAGAAATTTTTTTGAAGTTCAATATTTACTTTAACTAAACTCACATGTTCCTCACTTCCATGATAATAAGATGGTAGTTCAAACTTAATTATTGTATTTAAGATTCTCCAATTAAATTTAAATAATAAATGTGTTGAATTTTATTGTTCTTGACAGAGAACACTGTTCATGATGCAATTCTCAAAACAGACATTAATTTATTTAGGGAACTTTAAAGTACAACACTTAAAGAAATAGACCTAAGTTTACTTTTTGGTTACATTAAATTTAATTGTCTTGAGGAAAGACAAAACTTCTATTGAGTGCACTGGACAGTGTGTTTGAATTTAAATGAAAAAACTAAAAAATGCAAAAACAATGTGTGCAAACACTGTTTGCAAATTCCAACCTGATTAAAAAAGCTAATAATGATATGGAAGACCAAATAAAAACATCCAAGACCAAAAACGTCAACAAGCGAATAAAAATAGAGAAAGTAAAAGTGAAAAAAATCAAAAGTTTATAGAAAGTGAATCTCTTCAAAAGAAGGCATCACCATATTTCTCTAGCTATATCTTCTAGCCTTTCTTCTTGAACCCACTTCTCTCTCTCTCTCTCTCTCTCTAGCTTCAATTATATATATGTATTTCCTTTTTCTTTTTGGAGATACCCACAAGACAGATACCCTCAGCAAGGAATAATTAATGAATTTGGATTTGAAACCAAAAGATTTTATGAGGCCCTTCTAGGCAGCTCTTTCTTGTTCCCAACAGTACCTATAACTCAAGCCAATTTTAAATGCCCTTAGAAAAAGAAGAATCCAAAGTGCCAAGTGCCAATTGAACGATTCCATCATTCACCATACAAAGCAGCAGAAATGCAAAACCAATATTCTTGTTTCTTTTTACTTTTTTATTACTTTTTAACCATTATGCTACAAGTGTAAACATGTAAAGAAATACTGAAAAAGTTCTATGTACACGAGGAAATTACAGTTACATATATGCCATACTAAACTCAAAAGGCAATTTTATTTGAGCTTATAAATACCACTGGTAAGTGGGCGGGTTAGGCTAAAAATTGAGAGTAACATCTGCAAGTTCTGTTAGCAAAACAACAGAGGCAATCACCATTCAAGCAGAGTGACAAGTTAGACTGATATGTCCTACGAAACCAAGCATCGATGTATTGCATTCAAGCACCTGGGTCAGCAATTGTAAATCCAATTTGCGAAAAAATGGCCGGCCGTGCACTCCCACCGCCAGCTCCAGTTGTGACTGGCCCTACCATGAGAGTGATTGTAAATGGCAGACAAGCAATTCAATCATTGAAAGCAGCTAAGACATTATCATGGCCAAGTTCCCCACCATTTTTTTTTCCCAAATGAACTCCAACCACCAGCTCTGGAATCCTCCTTGTATTTTAGAGAACAAAAGAAAATGGTTATACAAGGCCCCACAGGCACCTGCATTATACATAGATAAACATCTCAAATTGGCCTCTCCTAACACGACTTCACACCTTTTTGCTGGGCCGACAGACAAAACTTCTGAGACTAACAAATCAGGTAGCAAATTGAGCAAAGTAACCAGATAAGCTAACCTCAGCCATTTGCTGATTACAGGTGAGGTTATATATTGCAACCATGGAACTGGTGCCACCTGTCAAGAACTAAATCCACAATAGAACACCTGATATCTGAGAAGGGGCCCTCTGGAAAAACACAAAATTCTCAAAATCATCCATGCTACACATATCTACCAAATGTTCGAAACAGAACCTGTTGTGACGGTTGATGCTACCAAGCATAAAGTCACTTGTCCGCTTTCCCAACATTAGATATGCAGCATGTGGTAGTCAAAGAAGGGTCTTATTTAGTGCCCAAACAAAGCTATCAGAATTATGATTCCCTGGAAAGTGGAAACCCTCTGCCAAGCCACTAGGATTTCAGACAGATACTGGCAACCCATAATTGTGGAATGACTTGATCCGTCCATCCCAGCCTGCAGTCACAATAACCAGACCCCACACATGCGAACTGGGTATATTCTGGCAAGAATTTTTCAGAAACTTGTATTGGGATTTATTTAATGTAGTTGACTTGGCTGTTGGGCTTGAAGTGGGAAGCTTCTCCTCTGGCCAAGTTGCAGATCCCTTGGGAAAAGACTCCAAGAAGAATTCTTGGTTCAGCACAAAAGCAGCAGGTGAAGAGAAGGACGGAGTTTCTGCCAGATTCTCATCCAAGACTTGATATTGCCTTCTATTTTCTGAGTTCCCACATTTCAGACCACACCAAGGTATCGCCACAGATGCATTCATAGAGAAGTGCTCAAAAGATCTTATATTTTTGGGTTGGGGGAGGGCAGACTCTTCCTGACTACAGTTCCATAAATATACATTGGAATCCTCAGAAGCTGAAACAATATGTTTCCCATCTGAAGTGAACGACGCAGATATAATGTTTCCCGCATTGCGAAGGCCTAAAGAGAGAGAGAAAATTTAATATTTAATATTTCATTAAGCGGGGAAAGCAAAATAGAACAAAGCCCTCGTTTAGATCAGAACTAAACTCAGCACTAAAAATCAAGGAGATAGATATCATAATGCTCATACACTATCATGTTGTATATGGTCATTTAGGTTTCCCAACATAAATTCCACAGTAAATAGAATTTTAAATTTGTTAATATACACTAATTTACCATTCATAGCTTACATAGGACAAAAGTAGCCTCTAAAGGGCCTCAATGTCAGAAACCAAGAAAAACTAGAATTTAAGACTAATTCAAAGAAAAAAGATGAAGGAACAACAACATACCCTTGTATTTGCCAATCACATTGAGCCCATCAAGAATTCTGACTTGTGAATCAGCACAAGTTACCATTATTTTGCTAGAGTCTTGTGGAAAAAACTGAAGGAAATATCATATGATTAGGAAGTTTGCACTTCTTAAATGAAAAAGGAAAATAAGATAAATAAAAGAAACAGCCAAAAGGAGAAAAAAAACGTGGGCAAGTAATAACTACCTGGAAGCCAGTTATCTTTTTGCAGGGTGGTTTCTTCTTACTGTGTAAGTATATTTGGGTATCAAATTGCAAGTGATTATCTGATCCAAGAAAAACAGAGAATGAATTAATTGAACCTATAAATAACATCCAATGTGAAAAAGTGATTCAACTACATAATTATAAAGCCACTGTCAATCATAACATTTTCAGTCAAAGCCAACAATTCCAGACTAGGAGATACAGACTACACTAGTTCCATTACAAAAACAATTAAACTGCCTCAGAAGAGTCAGAACTTAATAATATTATTTAAATTCCAAGGTAACTATATAATTGAGGCAAAAATTTATTCTTGGTAGAACAATGTAATTCACATCAGCTTCATCTTAAGCAGCTTAAGTTTCTTGTTGTCACTGTTAATATAAAAGAGCATCTCCAATCTTTGAGAAAGTGCCTGGGCTACTTTGTTCTGAGGATTCCACATGCATGCCTACCAAAACTTTCTTCTATTTCATAGACTAAAAACTACCCAACCACATTCTTTGTACTGATATTTTTTTTTTGTGTGTGTTATAAACAATAAATCATGTTAACATAATACCAAGAAGTGCTAAGATAGTATCATTCAAACATAATGACAAATTAGAAAAACAGCACACAGATGGGATTATCACACAACTTGTCAATATCCTACAAAAAATTTGTTCAAAGTAACAACTGCAACTTATACAAAGGAAGCAAAGCAAAAGGATGGCCAGGTTGCCAGTACTTATCAACTAGCATACCTGATACATTGTAAAAGCGGCACATTCCATCCATAGAGCCAACAATGCTCCCCTGTGACAGAAACAAAGAGACGTTAACATAGCATCACTTACTATTGATGATCCTATCTATAAGACAAAAGAGCAAGAAAATCACCAAACCTGCCCATCAGGGCGATAACACACTGCAGTGACAATTTCTCTTACATCAGTCCAGTCAACAACTTGACAACCATGAATGGCCCAAATACGAACTTTTCCATCTATTGAACCACTGATGAAGCAATTATCATCAACAGGGTTAAACTGAACGCAGGTCACTGCATCACAGCATAACGTAAAAATCAGCAACAATAACATCAGGATACTGCCCCAACATTTATCCAACCCTGGCTGGTTCCTTAACTAACAAAATAGATTTTAGGTTGAAACAATGAAACATTAAAGAGCTCACCATAATTACTATGTGTAAACACTTTGAGGCAATGATCACATCCCACTTGCCACAGACGAACAGTATGGTCAATTGATGATGAGAGCAGATACTGCATCAAAATAAACATCACATTCATGAAAATCAATAACATTTATACTTAATCCATAAAATTAAATTGGCACTCAAATAATTTACTTACATTATTCCTAGACCATGAGAGATCCAGTATATCACCACTGTGCCCGCGGAACTCATGCAATGGTTTCTCCAAAATCCGGAAAACTTTAGGGGGGAAAACTACGCATGCTGTGTCTGATGATTTCCTCGGGCTGCTCACTTTACACATTTTCTCTTTATCAGCAAAGAGGGGTTTCAATTCAGAGAGATGATTCACTGTGAAATATAAGCAGGATGGGTCTATTTCTGGAATGTCAAGTTCATTAGATCTCTCATCCTCGACCACCTGCCACAATCGCACAATCCCATCTTCACCAGCACTTGCAAGATACTGCCCATCAGGACTAAATTTCATTGCCAAAATTGGACCATCATGTGCCTGGATATCTTGCCCCATATAAAGAGCAGAGAGTTCTTTCAACCGCTTCTTGCATTGCCGGACCTTAACTCTCTGAACCCTAGACTGTAGAATTGCATCATCATCACCAGGTCTCAGTTGATTAGCTTCGTCTTGACTATCAACGACACATGTCATGGAACGCAATCTACTTAACCAACCCCTCTTAGGTGTCCTCACTGACCCCACCAAGTTGTTAGTCCCCTCAACGTCCTTCTTTTTCAGTCGTTTAAACGAGAGGGATAACCCAAAAGTGCTCCGAGACTCTAACCCAAAAGTGCTCCGAGACCCTTCAGCCCTTACTGACTGGTCTGAACTTGCTTCTCTATCGATATTCCCATCTTGGCTTACTAAGTTCTCCTTTGAGCTAAAAGGTTCAGAAGAATCCATATCATCTTCAGACCGACAAGTCATTGAAGACCGACTTGAACAAAACTCATCTTCAAAACGTGAGTTCCTCAACACAGCCCCACTATTCTCTCTAATCCTATCAACCACTTCTTCCTGTACATCCCTACATACATCTAGTGAATTCCCGTGTGCAATGCGATCCAAACTCATTCCCATCAAATCCAAAAACTTGCCCCGACGCTCCTTAACACTTCCCGGGCTCCGAATCCATATATCATAAGAAAAACCATCCGAAACTCGAATGTTAACACTAGAATTAGACTCATATATCTCATTGCCAACAGGACTAACATTTGATGTTGATGCTATATCCTCTAGAGCATCGAAATATCGATTCTCTTCATCTTCACTAGAGCTTCCCATTATTCTTTGAGTTCAACCCATGAAACCCCACCTCAAGGTACCAACATTATAAGTCCTAGGCAATGTGCTAAATCCTCAATCCCCTCCAAACAAGCAACCCCTCAAAAAAGAAACTAAAATGAAAAAAAGGAGAAAAAACACAAAACACAAAATCCAAGATTAGTGTAACAGAAAATATTATATTAAATCAAACAACAATGATAACAATAACTATAAAAACAAAAACCAAGAGATCCAACATGGATCCCAATCCACAACCATTGAACCTGGTCTTCTATACATTAAAAAATAAAAATAAAGTACATGATTTTACCTCACAAACAATCCCCCAAAAAAATATATATATATATAAAAATCAATAAAAACCCAGAATTTTGCAGTGAATTGAGGGTCCAATACAGCTCTCAGCACAAAGAGAACAGAACCCCATTAACAAAAATCAAAGATCATATGATTATAGCTGAAGAAACGAATCAGAAACACGCATTTATAAGCCAAAAACAAATTTTTTATTTATAAAAACAAATGTGATATTCTTTCTGTGAAATAAAGAAAATTTGCTGGTTTCTCAAAAAAAAAAAAAAAAATTTGCTTACATGGGTTTGTTTCTAAGAGATTTGTTTGAAACTGAGGAGGACGTAGATCGAAACATCCATGGAAATTTGGAGCTTTTTTTTGAGACTCTCTCTTCCTCTCTCTCTCTGTCTGTCTCTTTCTCTCTCTCTCTCTCTCTCTGTGTGAAGCAGAGGAAGCAGAGCAAGGAAATAAAATGAAAAAAAAATATAATATATATAATATGTATATATAATAGTCCAAAAAACAATGAAACATGTAAATCTAAGTACTATAATATAATGTTTCTCAAAAAAAAAAAAAAAAAAGTACTATAATATAGTAATAATATAGTATTATATTATTATGTGTTTTAATAATTTTATTTATTTTTGTGTGTGTACAATAAATAT
The DNA here is from genome assembly GCA_019022515.1 of Quercus aquifolioides. Taxonomy (NCBI): domain Eukaryota; kingdom Viridiplantae; phylum Streptophyta; class Magnoliopsida; order Fagales; family Fagaceae; genus Quercus; species Quercus aquifolioides. The sequence goes on along the minus strand of CM032335.1, from coordinate 10,615,369 downwards.
GTAAAAGAGGCAGGGGTAAAACAGGAAAGAAGAATTAAGGTTCTTCGATGTTCGTGAACTGAACGGCCCGATTTACGAGATTTCGAGAATAGGCTGTCTTTGTATTTTCTGTCCCTACGAACTTACTAAAATGGATTTTTGTGTACTTTTTTTTATTTAATACTAGTCTGTAATTTTTTTTTTTTTTTGTGAGAGTAATTTTTTAGTTAATTACATGTGTCACTCACTCACACTTTTTTTTTAATATAGGTTTTTTTTTAATGTTAAAATAATTTTTTAAATTATAAAATTATTTTCTCATCTAAAAAAAAATTACATTTTACTACTCTAAACTATATCACATATTATACTTTACATCACAAACTTTTTGAATGCATGTTTTGCACCCTAAACTGTAATCCTCGTTACGAAAAAGTATTTATATCAAATGATACTACGCCATCCGTATCAAAATCTAATAAACGAGAGACATGTGTGCAAAAATAACTATCCCCACTAACACGTCTTTTAATTGTTAGTGGGTTAGTTATTTTTTGCTGACATATTTCACACTTATTAGATTTTCATACCGCTGGCGTGGTATCATTTGATACCAAATACCTTCTCCCTCATACACTTTGTATTCTGATGTTAAATTTGCTGTTAACTTGGATGAAAATTCAAAATTTAGGATGCAAAGTGTTATCAGTAGTATAATTTAGGGTAGTAAAGTGTAATTTATTTATTTTTTTTGTTTTTAAATCTTTGAAAAAATGGGCAATTAAGTATTTTCACGTAATGCCATATTTTTATATCCAAATTAATAGTAAACTTGATGTTAGAGTGCAAAATGTAACAATGATTATAGTTTAGGATGTAAAACGTGTATTCAAAAATTTTATAGTGTAAAGTGTAATAAAATGTATAATTTAGGGTAGAAAAGTGTAATTTTTCAAAAGAATAAAGTTGAAATAGAATTTTTTTATTTATTACAATAAAGATGTGCAAAATTGTGAGCTTGTCTGATTTTTTGCTGTATTTTAATTTTCATCTTGCTCATATTTTGGATAACTACCTGTCGAAACTATTAAGGATTGTACTTTAATAAACTGTGTCTTGAACTTTCTGTTTAGTTGAATGATTCTCCTTTTTACTAAAATTGAATAAAAATTAAAAATTATGAGCCTGTAAAATTTTATATATCAAAATATTATAAAATTCATTTTTTTTTCTTCAATTTTATATAGATTATAGAATTATATTACAAATTATAAGTATATACAAAGAGTAAATAAAATATACAAATATATGACTTTTTTAACTTAACATAAATACAAGTATATCACTTGTCTAATACAACTTTTAACTAATTATATTACAAATTTTAAATATATACAAAGAACAAATAAAATATACAAATATATACCTCTTTTTAACTTAACTGAAAATATATAGATATCACTTTTCCAATACAATTTTTACTTTTGCAAAAATTGATGATGATTAGTTTTTTTTTTTTTTTTTTGGTTGCTAAAAATAAAATGATAAGTTGTGATTAATATACAATTACTTTTATGAATTGACTAATCACAAATTTGGTAAGATGATAAAAATGACACTATATTCTATTAATATAGCTGCTTTAATACTTCTGATTTTTGTTTTCTACTTGGGGGAAATGGTATTGGATAATGGATGTGAATAGTCAAATTAAATATTCTTTAAAGTTTAAACTACTACCGACTTGATTCTCAAAAAAAAAAAAAAAAAAAAAAACTACTACCGACTTGGAGTTTTCTTTTTAGAAGTTGGCTTTGAATTGAACCTACAAACTTTATTCTCCATTACCCTTTACTAAACAACAACAACAAAGCACTTTATAATTTTATCCAAGATAGAAAGATTAGATATTATTAAATTTATAAGAATTAAGAATTTCATCATCAATTTTTTTTTACACAATCAATTTCACCATCAATTGCTTAAAAAAGAATATCCTAAATAACTTATATCTAAAATATTATAAGAATATCATACCATTTAAAACATTGTTTTGGCATAACAATTAAGACTGGGATCCAATGCAATAGCGATACTATTATCATTGGATGTGAGAAAGAAGTTAAAAAAATAAAGAATAAAAGTAAAATAGTAAAATAATAAAAAGTTAAAGATTAAAAGTTATTTTATTTAAAGGCTGAAATTAAAAATGAATTTTAAAACTTTTAATCTCAACCTTTGATTACACCGGATCTCAATCCTAGTAATTACTAATCTATATCTTAAATATTAAAAAAATAAAAATTTCCAAAATACCCTAATAAATAATCATCCATTACACAAATCCAGTCAAATCTGATTTGAATTAAATATAATAAATATTAGTTAAAATGAAACAAGGATTTTTGTTTCTTGTACTTCCGAAATTGCAAGCTTGGGTAGGTACGCTACCCAACTTTCCATTTAAAAAAAAGGTCAATTCCAAAATTTTAAGCACAAAAAAATTAAATAATAACTTGTATGACCAAAAAGAAAATTACTTTATTCTCTCATAAAATATACTTATAAACTATACAATTAAGTAAATATTGAAAAGTGATATAACCACATGATGGACTGGTCAACGGTCAGAGATGACCCATACATTGTTTTTATTCCCTAATTTCTGAATCAATCAGTGGTGTTGTTATTGTTGTTGATGATCAAGTCAAATTGTCAACCCCTTTTCCTTTGATTAAAATTAAATTTGGCAGTGTATGGTATGGGCATATTTTGATGTCACAAACCTTAGTCCAATACATTTCCATTTATAACCAGGTAACAGACTGACATGTCTGCCTTTGGAGACAATCTATATCATTTATGGGACATGGGTTTTGGGTTATGATCTGTGCCCAACTTGTTCATCCTATTTCTAAGTTTTATTTTTGGTTTGATTTATAAAAAGGAAAAAAAAAAAATTCTTCAGCTATTGAATTCACAATTTGTTAATTCAATAAATTATTATTAATGTAACATCACTTTTATACGGAATTACTAGGTTATCTTTAATGATACTTTTATAGGAAATGTTAACGTATATACTAAAGATATTTGTTAGTGAATCATTTTTAAAAAGATAGAATTTTGACAGTTTTTTTAATTTTTCATAAAAATAGTATAAAAATTTTCTTAAAATGTTTATTAACAATTGTTTTAAGAGCACTTTTTAACATGACCATATTGTTATTAAAGTAATGCTACAGTTATAAATTATTTTACAATATTTTTACAAACTATTGTTGTGGCCAACTTCTTACTGATTCTCATCCGAACTCACCAATAACATTAATTTTTTTTTTGGTAAAAAAGTTTATATCTCTAAAATTTTTCTTTTTTATTATATACTAATCATAATGTGTCACTTCAATAATTATGAATTATGATTGTGAAAGTTATTGTAAAATTAGATTTATTGTTTTTTTTTTTGGATAGTGTCCTTCCATCATTTGTTTAGTTAATGTTCATCCTCGTTGGGGGCCGTTTTAATAATGTATAGCATGTTCCTAGTAATTGATTAATTTTTTAAGATCATATTAAATGCTTTTAATTATAATAAATAAATATGAAAATTATTTTTTTGGTCAAGGTGAAGAATGTTTGTGATAATTTTGCAATTGGAGGGGAGCTATTTGAAATAATTTTGCATACTTTAATGGTATATAGTTTTATTGTACCTTATAATTGCATTGAATTTAATAGTCATTAAAAATGATAACATTATTTGGGTTGAGCTAGTCAAGAACATGTATCTAACTTTTACTCTTATTATAATCCTTATAATTATACTTTAATTATGAGACATTATTATCAGGTTGAAAACCACCGCAATTTATGTTGAACATTTGTGTCAATATGGTGATCATAAAGAATGATTAGAGACATTAATACTGATTAGTTTACCTTTATAAGACTTATATTGTCTCGTTTAAAGCCATACAATCCTAAAAAGTCAAAAAGTAAAAGAGGCTTTTGTTCCCAATTAACCGAACAATTTACTTGGAGTGCTTTCATGATATCAACCCCATTTGAATTATGAATTCTTTTTGCTCCATCAATTCAAGCAAATTAGCATTCACTTTACCTAGCAAAAAAAAGAAAGAAAAAAAATTAACCTTTCACTTTATTATAGTCTCAGTGTTTGGTCATTGTCTTGATGACAATATCAAAAGCTTTCTACGCAAAGGCTGTCTATTGCATTATTATTATAAATATTTGATACCTACAACAAAGTTAAAAAAAAAAAAGGGCTGCTATAGATTATACAGAAGATAGATGTGATAACCCTTTAGTTAAAAAAGAGAGCCCTAGTAAAAAAGAAAAAAAGCTAGTAAACTACCATGTTTCACCTAACTACTACTCCATTGTCGGCCTTCTCTTTTGTTTTACCTTTTTTTTTGTGTAATTGTGTGCCGCTCAAGTCTTACTCAACCCCAAACAAGCAGACAATGCTGCTTGTGCATTGTAGATGGACACTTTACTTTTCATCTTTGGCGGTAATCAAGCTATAAAGCTCATCATTGATGTTGTTTTCGTGAAGTATATATTAATTACCACACACCATTGTTACCTATGTCAAATGCACATTCTTTTTAAGTCTTTATCATTTTTTTTTGGTTGAACGAAAATCGAGGTATCGGTGTGGACTCATCGACCACAAGCCACGTGACGGCAATAAATTATACCACGTGTACCACCGGGGTTTTGCTGAAATTATCGCTTGAACTGCTTACCAAGTGAAACAATTTAATGACTTCTACCATCAAGCCACACCCCACCAAGACCGACTCAAGGTATTGTAGGGCTAAGATAACAACTTTAAGTGAGGTATATTCTTATACTTTAAATATTAATAGAATATTTATTTAACTTTTGGTTTTTTTATTCATTTAAAATCTATTTTTTTAGAAAAAAAAAATTACTAATTAAAACGAACTCATCGCATTATTCAATGACTATACAACTAAAATAAACACTATTTATTGAATAAAGTAACTAAATACTAAAAAATTATGATTGAAAATTTTAATAAAGTTATATATTTGATATTTCTAAATAGAATGTGAGTATAAATTTATTTATTAGTGTAAGATTAATGAGTTTTTTTTTTAACATTTATGTGTGTGAGATTAAATGATTAACCCATTCAATGAAAATATTTTTCTTTAACTGGTTTTTCTTTGATAAAAAACAACTACTTTTTATTTATTGGTGAATACTTAGGGCTTAATTAATACTTTTATTGGTACAAAAATATCTCTATTAATAAAAATTTAGGGGTCTTTTTTCATTGGAGGCCTTAAACGGTTGCCTATTTGGCTCACCCATTGAGCCGGCACTGCACCACACAGTGGTCATTCTTAACATTTTTTAGATCAGGTAGATTCAAACTCTAAAATAAAGTATTAGAAACTAGTAAAGTGCTTCGATCGAGTAATTTATTATTTAGCCTAAAAAAATGTAGGAGTTGTCAATCTTAATGATGTAAGGATGAGATTATATTGCACTACAATAATTATCTGTTACAATAATCGTCATGCATGAGCGAAGTTGCCTCGTGCCTCTACATGAAGCAAAATCCCAATTTAAAAGTATTTGAAAAACATTCCATGATTTATGCAAGCATGCATAAAGATTAAAGAAACTTTGCAGTACAATTTAATAAGATGATATATTTATCTATTCACATCACATGGGTTCAAACTTCAAACACATGATTGCTATGTGTCATGTAATGCTTGTTGCTATTAGTGGTGCAATAAAAATGGGCAAAAGTTGGTGTACCAACAAATCAAAAATAGGGGTTATAGTTTGGCTAACAACAAGCCTCATCATTCTAAAAAACAAGAGCTATATAGCTCTCTATCATGTCATTTCTATGATATATGATCATGATTCATGAGTTGTAAATCTACCAGACATTACATGTAATTGAATATATTTTGATTATAGGGTATGCCTAAATCTTAAGGAACAAATAATTCTCTGGAAACCCCCACACGTCCACCCCAAGATTGTAGCCCTAATAACTCTCTCCTATAGTCCACGATATTCCAAGGTGCATGGTTGTGTAATTGTGAAACAGCACCAAATTCTCTTCACAGTTGACTTGTACATATTTCATGCTCATAATTTATAGGTTTTTTAAGAAACTCAAATCCCAACAACTCTTTCTTTTAGACCTAGTTTACCTTAATTGCCAATGAACCCTACCCTTTTCTTTTTGGTGATTCATACACAAATTAAGTTAATACCACTTGGAATATAGAGGATGCATCTCATTTAGCCAATTAAATCTCTCTCTTTCTCTCTCTCATATATATCGACCTCACGAATGGGTTGTATAAAGAACATTATTGGTGTTCAACTCTTAATTTAGTCTATAAAAATATGACACAGCCGACATGTATTAAAAAAAAATTCAGACATCTATAGTTGGTAGTTTAATTTATGAAGAATTTCAATTATATGATTTTTCTCAGTTGATCAGTTCTGGCCGACAATTTATGAAGATTTCCAACTATGATTTTCTTAGTCTATATGTTATTTTGGCTTTTTCTAAACACTTGGTTTCAGATTTCAATTAATTGTACATGATAAGATAATAAAACTCTTGAAAATCTGGGGTACCATTGGAGTATTAGTTTGCACATCATAATAATCACAAAAAGTTCAACTCTACTTCATGCAATTAGGTAGGGTGGGGAAGAATCTCTTCGTACGTATATTTGATTTAGGACAAGATATGAAAGCTCAATCTCAATCATTGAAGTGGGGATGGTAATGGGTCGGATCTGTGGGTTGTCTAAATCAACTTGATCCTGAGGTTTAGGATTTTTTTTAAGGGTTTATGGGTTTGGAAAATATTTGAGTTTTTTTTAACTTATATACCAGAATCAAACCTAATTGTCAATTCAAATGATTAAAATACATATATTTTTAATTTTATTTACACAAAAAAGTTTATAGTTTTTATTATAAAAGTAAGTGTTCATCTCTTTCTCTCCTAAAATATTACTTACTTAAGTGTAAAAGTGCTTACTAATGCTTAAATTTTGTTAAATAGATTTTTTTTTTTTTTTTTTAACAAAGTTAAATAGTAATATTTTTTATTTTAGGTTGAATCAATTTAATGGGACCCATTTTACTAACTTATGATAGGATAAATGAGGGAGGTTTAGTATAAATTTATTTTTTTCAAATACAAATATATAGGATTCGATGGGTTTAGGATAGAATGTCTAAAATTTCAGGTTTAGTGAGGATTTGATATGTAAAAATATAGTTAGACTGTTTTATAAATAAATAAAAAAAGAAATAAGTCAATAACTATTGAATATTTTTATATTTGTTTCTACTTTCTATATATTGAGGTGTTTTAGTTCAAAATAGAGTCCTTGCAGGATAGCATATATGTTAGATTTAGTCTAATAATAAGGTTATTACTTGGAAATTGATCAGATGAATTAACCAAAATAATAATAATAATAATAATAATAATAAAAGGTTATTACTTGGAGAACATGGATTTGTAGAGTTTATAAATTGACCTCCAAGTTGAAAAACCATATTAATTTTTGCCACATCAAATATGGATCTGCTGGAAGGTTTTATGAAACATTACCATGAAGTAGGTTTGTTTGTTTCAATGAAAAATCTTATGTAAAGATAATTTTTTGCACTTTTCTATTTGATAGTATCAGAAGAAAAAAAAATGTCAAAGAAAAACTCTCTCTTAATTTTCTTTATTTAACTTGGTGTGAGATAGAGTTGTTTTCCGCAAAAAATTTATGGAAAACAACTTTATCTCACACAAATTAAGCTTAATAAGGAAAACAATTCTATTTTACGCCAAGCTAAATAAGAGAAGTCAAAAAATAGTTTTTCAACTTATTTTAAGGTCTCTATCAAACATAGGAAAATGAGATAGTTTTTTAGAAAATACCTTTTGAAAAATGTTAATATCAAAACAAATAGAGAGCTAGACAACTAAGGGTATGTTTGGTTGACTGTAATAGGCATTGTAATGTAATAGTTATTCCTATGGTTTTGTTATTCTTTAGTTTGATTATGTTTTTATTACAAGGAATAATCATTCCTTATGAATGTCTATTCTTCAAAATGAGGAATAACTATTCATCTATAAAAGGTTGTATTAGCTATTCCTTAGTAAAATCAATAATTTCAAAACTTAATAAATTTCCAAATAAACAAATTTTCCATATACATCTAACAATTATAAAAATAAAAAATCATAAAAATAACACATATCTCTCTTAAATTTAAAAATAACAATTTTTAAGGAGATATAATTGTATGAATAAGAAATTTCCTAAAATAAATGTTAAGTTTCATTCTAATATTATAACTCACAACCAAACTAATGAATAGGTTTAGTTATTACATTACAACACATTTTATTCCTAGTAATAAAGATTACAATTCCTATCATAATCCTCATTCAGTGTACCAAACGTACTCTAAGTATATTGCAAAACACTATCAAACTTAGTTTAAACAAAACACACACACGCACACACGCGCGCGCGCACACACAGAATGAGATTCTAACACAAATGCAATCACAAACTCCACTAAAAAGTTATAGTAACTACTAAGGGAGAGTATTGTGTGCTGTCCAACTTAGTTGATTCCCTTCTTACCTTTTTATTAAAAAAAAAAAAACATTTTCCCCTTTTTTGGGGAGGGGAGCCGAACCCACAACACAAAGATTGAGAATAGGGCTAGATGTCAATCGAGCTACAAGCTTGTTGGTGATTCACTCCTTACTTTCACTTGATTTGCTTCATCGGTTGCATTAAGATGTTTGTTTTTTCGGCTAAGCATGGTTGCATTAATCAATTATCCTTTATTTATTTGCTTAGATATAGCTAACATTTTTTTATTAAAAAAAATAAGCTCATGGGAGTAGTCACTACTCTCGACCTCGTTAGACCCTACTCATGAATGGCATGAGACTTGCCCCTACTTAAACTCACAACTTCAAACTCGCAAGATAATGTGGGCTTCTTACCACTAAACCATCTCCCCGAGTACATGAGCACGTCCGCACGTATAAGTCATCTAGTGTGTGTGTGTGTTTGTAAGGTTAGGTACTGTATAAGAAGATAACGGGCCAACAATAGCCATTGCATTTGATCTTAGCAAAGATAAGACCATAAAAATATGACAAGTCTTGCCATTAAAAAGATGATTCGTGTCACTATCATGTCATGGCCTATTGTTTCTCTCAATTAACTCAAATCTAGTGGAGTTCAGCGTGGACATGCAAATAAATTATTGCCATTCACTTATTGAAACAATACACGACGCCTGCACTATTCATAATTTCATACCATGATGTGACATGCTCCTCATGAATTGTAAACTAGCCTTCGATTTCATCTGCGCAAGAGTTTTAATCCCACATAGCACATCTAACATTTTTTCTGTTCCCTTTTGTCTTTCTGTAATGCGATAGGATAGAATTTGAATGCAATAGGAACTCCAATTATTTAAGGATATGAATCATGTAAGATACTAAAAGATGGTTGAATGATTCAAGTTTTGGTTAAAGGCTTAAAGTAACATTCCACTTTGTGTTTTCAATGGTAAGAGGATTTTATTTGTTTGAACAATACAGAGAGTAACGAATCCCGTATAGGTGTTAATGATTTACTTCTAGAGGAATGCATATGAATGTTTAATATGTCCATATGGTTGTTCGATAGAGTGGAATTTTGGGAAAAGGAAAAATATGGAGTATGAGATCCATCAATATCTACCTTGATAGAGGTTTATCGTATTCCATAATTAATGTTAGAAAACAAGAAACCACATCCACAAAAACTTTGAAATTTTAACTTATGTGGTTCCCCCAAAATTAGGATTTCATTCACAAAAACACTATTAGAGGAGCTACAAAAGATCCAGTATAAGAATATAAATAATTACAATAATGGTCTACAATATTTAAATTATTTCCAAGTATCAAAATTGTTGGTGTGGATTTGAGTTCCAAACATTTTATCGTTTTTTGTGAGTCTCACATTGGTTTGAAGTGGGCTCATTTATGTGTTTATAAGTCATTGTTCACTTTTAGTAACATCTTAAGATAATGAGTTTAGTGTGAACTCAAACTCTTACTCAGTCACGCGTGATCGTTTGGACTCACCAATTTTTTTTCAATCTATGTCCTAAACCCCACCCTAATCAACACAAGACATCCAACTCCAATTACAATTCAAATAACCCAAGACAAGATAGAAGGCTTATCTTTTTAATATCTCTCAAGAAGCGAAATGAAAAAAAAAATAAAAAAATAAAAAATAAATAAAAGTGAAGCCAAAAACTGTCTAGTGGCGGTGGGATGGATATTTTACAAAGATGATTGAGATATTGATATTTATATTGATTAGGCCTTACCCTCCAAAAGTACTACGGCTAGGATAAATCTATTTGAAAAGTAAGTGTTGTAAAACTTTAAGGAAGTGTTAGACAATCCTCCACCAAACAAGCTTGAGGTTGTGGGGTAGGTCTCTGATGGCTGCATTTCTCTGCATAGTGTTAATTGCAGTGGGTACCCACAGGCCACTTTTTGTCTTTAAGCCTGGGCTTTGCACCATTGCCCTCTATTTTTTTTTCTTCTTGTCATTTTCTCTCATTTTATTCATAGCTAAGAGCCTAAGAGGGCACAAGTTTGGTTAAGAGGAATTAGAATCATTTAGATTGGCTTTAATTGACTTCAAAGTTACTTTAATTTCTGCAGTAGAAATTACAATTGTACACGTTTTCTGTGCATAATGTTTCTCTATCATTATTCCCATGCCATATTATTGGCTACAAATCCATGTTAGAGAATAAATGAATGCCATAGCAAAAGCTTTTTGTTTAGTAACACTACAAAGCACTGCCAAGTTTGTAATTATTACTAATAATGCAATGCAATGCCAACTTTGTCTGGTGTCTTTTCTAAGTTTTCTTTATGATTTAATCACATTGAGCTCTCTATAAGACATGGAATAATGTAAAGAATCATTAAAGAAACAAGTATAAGCATCAAAACTTCTGCTCAATTATTCAAGGAAAATGAATAATCCAGTACCTGGTTCATGTGCCCCAAGCTGGAGGGAGAAAAGAAAGTGTCAAAAATGCAATTCAACTAATTGATTTGGAAAACTAATTAAAAAATTGAACCATTTAGGGTCTAAATACAAAAGATATTTGAACTTGTTTATTGTATAAGTTAGCGTATTATTAGAAGGTTTGGCTTGCGTCCCGTGTTCTATTCACTAGATGCAATATAAACATAACACTTATCTAAAATTGATCACGTATTGTCCTTAAGTCTTATTCAATGCACTGGACTAAAGTTTTACCCACTGACAATTAGAACATCATTACCAAAACTTAATGGATCCAATCAATGACCTTTTAAGTTTGATTAGTCAAATTCACCTACTAAAATAGGTACACAATTTGTTTTATAAAATAATTAAAAATTGGCAAAAATATTAATTTTGATGTTAACACATAGTATAGTATGAGACCTACTTCGATGATTTTGACGTGCAAAATGAAATGTGCATTAATTACGATGGATACCATACTAGCCTTTCATGTAGCATCATCGTGGTCTGACATAGACCCAAAAAAATCAATCTTCACGCGGTTTGATTTCTTGCTCTTTTTAAAAAAAAAAATTAAATTAGGAATTTAAAAAAAGAAAAAAGAAAAAAAAAAGTTATTGGGCCAACTAAAAATCAAGCTCCAAAAAGGCCCAAAAATGAAAAAGAAGAAGCTATTGGGCCAACTAAATATGAAGCTCCAAAAAGGCCCAAAGTTTGACCCAAAAATAAAGTGAACCCGACGTGAATCGAACACGCAACCTTCTGATCTGGAGTCAGACGCGCTACCATTGCGCCACGGATCCCTTCTTATATTTAATGGTACATTTATCATTAATATACTTTGTTTACTCATAGCCTCTCAGATAATAATAGCAACTCAAGAAGTTTAGGCCATGCTTAGCTCCCAATGTTAAGAGTTGATTCAAGATTGTAATTCCACAGGTATCATTATATAATTTCTGACATTATACACAAGATTGCAACCCAATCCTGGCTACACATTATTTTTTTTGTTTCCTCCTTTTCTGTCAAACAAACCAAAACATCACTAAACAGTAACACACAAACATTCAGTTGCTTAGCAGTTTGTTATCTCTTCATGTCATTCAAAGTGACAAAGTTCAAACTGTAGAATTGAGGGTTTTACTTAACAATTCTTCTTTTCCTATTTTAAAGGGCATTCTCAATATTTCATTGCTAGTAGTTACTGAATTTTAATGACTTGAATCTTAAGGAGTTTCTCAACCATAATGAATATTATTGCAAGATGAGAAACTGAAGGTGGAGGACCCTTTGAAGTCACTTTCAAGTCGGTAAAAGGTTCCAAAAGATCCGATGGAGCAGGTTATGAAAATTCCCCATCATAGTTAGCCACAATAAAGTTTTTACAACTCTGTCCACGTTCAGTACAATCAACCCTACTTCAATTATTGCGGTCACTCCAACTCCTAAGGCATTACTATTACTCGCAAGTTTCCTTTTAGAAGATAACAATGCTAAATTATTTTGCACGCTTTTGGAATCAACTGTTTTGAATTTGTAGGAATTTTACACCATTATAATCATTGTTACTATGTAAAAAAAATAATGCATTTTGTGCTAGTCTCTCAAGGCACTTGAACACTATAAAATCATAGGACGTTCAAATTAGTGAAGAATGGCACTGGAATTGCAGTGACTTATTCCGATTTCTCACCTAGATGAGTATCATTCTTCAACATTTGCAGTTAAATAAAAAGAGAATTGTGGGCTAAGGGAAAGAGATCATGAAAAATTGACAATATAATTAGCCTGTTAGTGGCCAAATGCTTTCATTGAACTCAGTGAGGCCGTGAGGGTATGTGTGAAAAGGAAAAAGTGTTAGACAAAATGCTCAGTTGGGTATTCATTCTCATATCCATTGTAATCATAGTACAATCTCTCTCCTTTTCGTATATCTCTGTTTGCAATCAGTAAGACCCGACACTGACCGTTGACATCAAACCTCACACATTTGAGATTCTGCTTCTTTCTCCCTTCCCTGCAACAAAAGATCAGTTTGCTTCATTAGATTGCACCAAACATAACCCCTATCCTTTCAAAAATATCTACAATTTTATAATCGAAATGTGATGCCCAATTGGATGGCTATAGAAAATAAGCATTAAGCTGTATCTGAGTGTCCCATGGTAATTAAAGAAGCTTAATGCAGCTTATAAAAATATTGAGATATTTCTAGGGCTGGGAAGGGCAGAGGTAGATATTAGATTTTAATTTAGACTAGAACAAAAACAATAGGTGACTAGGTGAGTATCTTGTGCTCTTTACACAATTAAATGGCCTATTAGTTTCTCTGAACACTTAGCTACTCTAGAGGTCTCCTGAGTCCTAAATAAACTGCTTTCTATTTTCATTGCCAGGAATGACTACTATTATGTATTCATACTGCCAGTGGCAATCCATGTGCTGGAATGCTATCTGACTATGATATGCAGTATATTATGTTTCACAGAACATAACAAAATTCCGCAGGGTGCCATAAGTCACAACCATCCTATAAGTGTCTAAATCATGAAAAAACAATGTATCCCTCTCATCCATCTGTCCCAGCATGAAGATTTTTCTGGAGGCTATTATTTGACAGGCGTAGCTAGTGCTGATTGAAAGGGAGAAATTCAAGATATGAGATGGAAGATGAGCTTACGACGTGTGATTGTTAATGCCATTGATGAAGCGCGCAATGTTACTACGCTTGTCAGGACAAATGACAAGGCTTTTTGAAGTGTCAGTCGCAGAAAGCAATGTCATCATGCTATCTCCATCATCATTCTCACGATTCTTCAAGTAATCAACATCTCCAACATATTCTGTAATTATCGTTAAGTCCTTTATAAATCTATCTGCCTCAACCGTGAACCTGTTTAATCAAACAAGGTTACTAAGCTAGTTCCCAAACGTGCAACAATCAATTTAGAGCTTAATTGTATATCACTTACCCTTCTTGAGGATCAAAAACAACCATGAGAGGTGGCCATTCCCCCGTCTCCATCATGCTCTGGCACAAATTTAAGGTTTCATTGTCTTCTTTCGACAATACCTGAAATGCAGTTGACATAATGGTATCAGATATTGACCAATCAATTTCAAAACATGACCTCTAGCAGCAAAAGATTATTTCATGTATACATCCCTCAAGTGAGATTTGAGAACTAATAACAATGTATTTGTACAGTTTTGCATGACTAAAATGTCAAAGGCAGCTCATACGCACCAATAGGCAATTACATTCTCACATAAAGCACCCAATTATTCTAGGATTGTTAACATGTTTATCTAGTCCATCCAACCATCCATATGAGCACCAAAAATGTTCTTCAAATGAAGAATGCAGAAATCACATTATACAATCCTTGAATTGATACTGTAAAGTTGTTCCTTTTTAATTTTAACTTTACTTGAACCAAAATGAAAACATTTATCTAAAAGCCACTGATTTCCAGTCTACCTGCATTCCCCCCAGCTCAAGGGCTGCACGATTAGCTGACCTCGGTGCCATGCCAGGTCTGTATGTGAGTTCATTACTAAATTCTGTCCGAGTGGCTGTCAATGCCGTTGCAAGTGACGCCATTTGCTCCAATCTCCTCGCGGGATCCTCACTCGGGTTGAATGGTAACAACCTTCTTCTCTTCTTTGACATCACTATGCTACTAGGTCGCCTCCGTTTCTTTCGGTAATCTTAAAAAATACATACCACATTAGTTTCAAACTATAAGAGATAGAAAACACAAGTGTTAAGACAGAAGAATTGCAACATTGTTCAAAACTCTCTTTACCTTCAACTAGTTTGTTTCTTGAGTCTGAAGATCTTTGAATGCGGAAGAAATCAACAATTTTGGTTTGAACAAGGGGGAATGCTGCACATCATCATTGAAGAAACCAATTGGTATGAGACAAATTACAATGCAAATGGACAGACAATATTTTAGGTTGCTCAATCTTCAATCTTTACCAGTTATGCTAAATGATTAATTAAATATTAACAAAAAAAAAATACTAACAAAGGGCAAAACTTAGTACAATTTTGTAAGTATTGTCTCTCAGGCTCCCTAATTAAATTCAACAATGTGGCTCATTAACCAATGCAAATATGTAATTCAACCATGAGATTTATTAGCTTATTAACGAATAATGTCCCTAAGTTCTCAGATATTTTGAAAATATACTCTTAGGCTTGAATAAATAAGGGAAATATTAAAAGGGTTTATTTTATTACGTGCCCAAAAAAGATAATAAAAAAACTCAAACATCCTAATGCAAAGGTGCTCTTTTATGGCCTTTTTGTATTGAGTAGAGTTAGCCAGAAGCCGAAAATTAGCTTAATTTTTAGCCAACTCTGCTCTACTCTTTCTCTCAATCCAAATTTACCGTTAGAGAAAGAAAACACTGCATGTAAGGTGCAAAATGGGCATGAAATGTATAAGTCAACCATCAAAAGTCCTTGACTTAATTAAAGGGACCAAGTCAAAACCCATATCTAAATTCTAATTCATGTACACAATAAAACCCATAAATACGCATCAAAACAAAGCATTTGACACAACCCAGTTGGCAATTAGCATCAAATATAAAAAACCCAATAATAAAAATCAATAAAATAAGCATGTTGAGTATCCAAAACCACATCAAATAAATTTCTTTAAATAAATAAAATAAAAATAAAAAAGCTGTGAACTTACACTTCAACTTGTTATGGCGATTTGAGCAAGAGTGACAAAACCAAGAGCCTTTGGGGACGGAAACAAGGATGGGCCTAAGGCAAAACAAATGGTACCCTTTATCGCATTTGTCACACAGAAGGAGCTTCGACCCGAAATCACCCGACCCACATTCCTGGCAGCTAACGCCGTCGTACTCTGACTCCGACCCAGACCCATCTTCCACTTCCACGTCCACTGGCTTCGGAGCTTGGGTCCTTCGCCTCAGCACCATTCTCGCTGTTGGTCTCGACTCCATAGCTGAAAGCTTCAAAGAAATTTCTCAAATTTTTGTTGTAATTACTTGATTGGTATTGTGTGAATTTATTTATGTTGAATGAAATGATTTGGCGCTAAATTTTGGTTTCGCGGGAAACGGGTAATTTTGGCGCCACTGTTTTCAGGCGTTGGGCTGCCCACGTGGACTAAACCCGCGCCAAATTTTTTTTTTTGCCGGCAAGGGTCGTGTTTTGTTGTTGGGCCCTATGCTGTGGCCTTTTTGAGTATGATCCATAACACTTTTATATTAATTTCATTTCATGTTGTTTTACTTTTATGGTAATAAATTAATAATTAACTATGATCGCGAAGGACGGATTCAGGATTTTAAGCCGGTGGGAGCCAATGTATAAAGAAAAAAAAAAACACCAAATAAGCATCCATGTAGTATTAAATAATTATAAATACACAAAATCGTTATTTCTAAATACATTAAAATGTAATCATTTACCAACAAAGACAAAACAAAACAAAAATAATGTTTTTTTTTTTTAATACTAGGCTGGTTAGGATTTTTTTTTTTTTTTTTTTAAGTTAGAGCATTTATAGTGGTGGTGCTAAAAATTTTAGCTTTTAGCACCTTAAAAAGCTATTTTATCTATTTTACCACCTCACTTTACAATACACTCAATATCAAATGTTTTTTTTTATCACTTCATTTAAAATAATATAAACAACTCATTAAAATAATAAAGGAAGATAGAGAATTTGAGATTTTTAATTGAAGGAATAAATATAATCTTAATAAAATATTGTATTTTATTTTTAACAACTTGTTACAGTCAACTATTATTTATATCAATTTACTTTAGTTGCAAAAATTTTAGCTTTAGTTTTTCCTATAACACATGATTTTTTGGTTCTATAGTGGTAAAATAGTTTTTTTGCTAATATAATATCACCATTATGAATGTTTTTATTGTTTCTGTTAAGTTTTTAGGTTGGATAGTTGCCATTTGGGTTAGATTTGCTATTTGGGCCCAATTACGAAAATAAAATATATAATAACTATATATAATAATAATAAAATGGACCCAGAGGGGGCTCAGGCTCCCCTAGGCCCCCACTTGGGTCTGTCCTTGAATTGATCGCGCTCATGTGGAAGATGTCAACTCAGGTCGCTCCTTCTATCCATTTTTTTAATCAAAAAAAATAAATTAATAATTATTCAATATTTTGAGAGTACTACTACCTATTATATTCATGTAAGAGAGAGGACTTAAGGAGTACCATATTGTTGTAATTTGATCATACTAAATAATTACTCATTCGCTTTGCAATAATGGCTTTTTCTTTTTATGGATTTTCTTTTTTAATTTTGATGATTCAATAGTTGGTGAAAGTAGGATTTAACTCTAAACGTGCCCATTTAAAACATAAGAAAATGTCTATTGAACTACAAGATCTTTTACGCTTTGGGAATATTAACTACCATTCTTTTATTTACAAAGCATTTTTTTATGACTATAGGATGATGACAAATATTGTGTATTATGGTTTTATATAGGGATAGAAACCGAGATTTGAACTTAGGGGAGCATGGGAGTATAAATCTGATATTTGTGAACACAATCTTGAATGATGCTCTAATAAATCAATATCAATTTTCGTAGGTGTTATTTTTAACGACAAAACTTAGGTACAGTACCTTAGGTGCTATTCCTTAGATTTCCCTTTTAAGATTCAAACATGTGGCTATTTAACTTAAAAATACATTCCATCCCATAAGAAAAAATCCACATGCCAGGATCTTAAAATGGCAACCTAAAGAACAACACCTAAGTACTATACCTAAATCTTGCTCTATTTTTAAATTTGATTTGAATATTTTTAGAAATCGAGGTATTAACAATAGAGGTTGGCAATGCAAATTGACTTCTAAACTTTGTATTTTTTTTTCTTTTGGAAAAAAATATTATAAAAAAATATCAAATATAACAGGCCAACATTGAAAAAAAAAGGAGAAAAACTTCATCGAGATGGGAAAAAGAAGAAAAGAAAGTAAAAAAACACCCTAAGGACAAAGGGTGTTTTGTTTTAGAGATAACGAATGTTACCTGCCTTATTTATTTAATAGGTATTGGATAAGGAGAAAAATTAACGGATGCCTTAAGAACATTGTTTTATAATATATTTTTAAAAATTTTTTATAGGAAAAAAAAGTAATTTCTTTTTTGAAAAGTGTTATCTTACAATATTTTCATAACACGTTCATCACAAATTGTAGGTGATAAGTTATTACAATTTTAATTTAAACCTTCCACTTTTTTTTTTTTTTTTTTTTGAGGGGAACCTTCCACTTAAATTACTTTTCTACCTACCAATAATAACTTATAACAACTTACCACTTATGATTTGTTATAAAAGTGTTGTGAATTGAACATAGCAAACAAAATCAAAGTTTTTGGCTGGCGGGCATGTTGCAATATTTTGCCCACACGGGTGAATTTGGTGCATAGGAAGATAATACAAGACAATAGGTGCGAGGTGTGTAGGTATGAAGCTGAAACGGGTATTCATGCCCTCTGGAACTGTGGTGTGGCGCAGGACGTATGGGCAGGGTGTTCGGTTCGTCTGCAAAAATGTGCTGGAGAACAAGCTGATATGCTTCAGCTCATGGAGGTATTGATTGCTCAGTTGGATCCTGATGAGCTTGAGCTATTCCTTGTCCAAGCATGGATTATTTGGACCCAAAGGAATGGTATAATATTTGGGAAGCAGATACAACCACCTGAGGTACTAATCAAATGTGCGCAAGGTTTTTTGGCGGAGTTTCGGCAAGCCAACATTCAGTTATCTACTTCACCCACACCACCGAGTCTGTTGAGATGGAGACCACCCCCTGTAGATCGTTTTAAGCTAAATTTTGATGCGGCAATATTTCAGGAAAATGGAGATTTGGGAATTGGAGTCATTATCCGAAATGATACAGGGGAAGTTATGGCGGCTTTATCGGCGAAAGGTCCACCAGTGACGGGCAGCGATGAGGTGGAGATATTTGCGTGCCGTAGAGCTGTGGAGTTTGCGGTGGAATTCGGATTCTCAGAACTGGTTCTTGAAGGAGATAACCAACCTCTCATGGATGCCTTGAATGCGAGAAAGGGGCTGTCGTCTTGGCTTGGCCATATTTTACAGGACGTGTTGTGCATGCTTGATAGACTTAGATGGGTGCAGATTGCTTTTGTCAAAAGAAGCGCGAACAGTGTTGCCCATGTACTAGCTAGATATGCTAAGGAACTAGTAGAGGATGTTGTATGGATTGAAGATTCACCCCCCCCAGCTATGGAGGAGTTGTACTTTGACTCTGTTTCTATGGAATGAATTATGAGGATGTTATCCTCTTCAAAAAAAAAAAAAAAAAAATATAGCATTTCTCTAATTTTTTTATGACATTTTATATTTTTAATAAAAATTGTATCAAAACTTTCTTAAAATAGTTTATTAATGATAATATATATATATATATATATATTATTTATTCAAATATATTCATTTAGATTAGAATTGATTAGATTAGTTTAGATTAGGATTAGTTTCATTGATATGTTATAGGAATTTAGTTTTTTTTTCTTTGACCCGAGTCACCCGACCCAAAAAAAAAAGCCCTCTTTATTTATAACGAGAAGAGACGATCCACACTTCCGCCATTTTCCACATGGATTCCCAAAACCCAAATCCCCTCAAAATCCACATCGTATCCTCCACCGACTCGCCCGAGTTCACTCACCTAACTCAGTCCCTGACTCGCTCCTCACTCGTCGCCCTCGACGCCGAGTGGAAACCCATCCGCACCCCCCAATCCTCTTTCCCCACCGTCGCTCTTCTCCAACTCGCCTGCCAACTCGGCCCCAGACTCACCCCTGACTCGGACGAGTCAACCGAGTCACTTGACTCGGTGACTTTCCTTCTCGACCTGCTCTCAATTCCTCTGCCTTCAATCTGGGAAATTCTTAGGGAAGTTTTTGTTTCCCCTGATATATTGAAACTGGGTTTTAGATTTAAGCAGGATTTGGTTTACTTGTCCTCCACTTTCTGTGCACAAGGCTGTGATCCTGGGTTTGACAGAGTAAGTGCTTTAACTTTTTCTTTCTTTTCCTGTTTGGTTGCTGAGAAAAGTGTAGGAATTTGTAAAAATGAAGTGGGTTTCAATTGGGTTTTTCATTTTCGTTTCTTTCATTCAATTCAAGTTATGTTTTTGACCAAAAAAAGTTTTTTTTTTTTTCTTTAATGTATAACATGGGTTGTAAAAATTCGAGCTTGTAGTGTATTTAAATTGAGCTATATTTATGAATAATGGGGATTATGTACAATGTGGAGTTATTTCTGTAACATTCTATTTGAAAATGCTGACAATTTTGTTGCTGCATTCTTCACACATCTATTCATTAAAAGAACAAAACTTGATGTTCTTTTGAGTTAGTTAGTTAAGGTTGAGCTTCTTACACCTAAGATATCCTTAATTTTTATTATGAAATGTGAAGCTTGAATCGTATAATGGTATGATAATTGATAAGTGGTAGAATATGGTTGATGTCTTGGTTTTATTTGTTGGGGAAAAAACACTTGCTCAGCTTTGCATTAAACCAAAAGCTGACTTTGGAAGTCATTAATGAGCTTTGACAAGGCATATGGGCTGGACCCACACGGTGCTTTGCACCCAACATTATTAACCAAGCAAACAAAATGTTTTGGAATATACTTAATTATCTGGTGAAGTTTTCAAATATTGAAGCTGACATGCCTTAAGTTTTCAGTAGAGAATCGAGAAACCACTTTGATTATTAGTAGTAGGGGCGTGGGAAAATGTTTTTCATGTTTATGTCCATTTCCTTATTGAAAGTTTATAATATATTTTTCAAAACCCGAGGGGGAGGGTGGTGGGGTGTAGAGAATTCTTGTATGCTGACAGGAACTAAGGTGGTCTCCACGATTTTTAAAGTAACGTATGTGTGTACATATGGAATCAAAGAATTCTTATAATTATGTATATTTTGCTGTTAGTTTAAACTTATTGGACATTTTTCATACAATGTTTAATAGATCGATGGAAAATAGGTTGAGCCCTTTTTGGATATTACAAGTGCATATAATCATCTGCAACATAAGCAGCATGGAAAGAAGATACCAAAGCAAACTAAGAGCTTGGCAAACATCTGTGAAGAAGTGTTGGGCTTTTCTCTTTCAAAGGTTTGGTCTTTAACTCCTATATTTTGTTTGTTTCATGCTCAAGATAAGATCCTCTTCAATAGTGTTTCCTGTTATTTCATGAATCCAGGTTGTTTTGTTGTTACCATTTTAATATGAAAAAAATATAAGATCTGTTGTTTCGTTAAAGATGCCATTTTTTTTTTTTTTTTTTTATAATTATTATTAATGATAACCTATAACATTTTAAACATAAGACTAAAAAATATGAGCACCAATGACTATCTTTATTTGGTTCACCATACTAGAAAAAAAAAAAAGGGAAAGATCTTGAATGCTAGATGTTCAATCTTTAAAGCCTTAAGTTGAAATTACTCAAATATACTACGATATCCTTTTGTATCCCTGCAGATGTGATGCTTAAAGATGATAAAAAGTTCCAATCTACAGTATACGAGTCCCATGCCTTGGTTATTGCATAAAGTGAAAAACTTTTGAACATTGATTAGTAATGTTGGTGTAATAATTGAATGAGGAATCAAAAGTCTCGCTAATCTCTGGGACATGTTTTTCCACTATTTGCATACTCTACACTAGACTCTTTTTTTTTTTTTTTTTTTTTTACAGGATTTTCACACACAATACTCCAAAAAAATACAAACACTGGTCATTACATACAAAGAGAGAGTGAATTGATAAAACCTAAAAGATAATTCTCTTGGGCTTAGAGGCATGCTCTTGGGCTTTGTTGCAAGTCATGGTTGTGGCACCTGTCCAAGTTAAATGAGAAGATATGTTGTTTCCTAGGGATTTCAGTTCCCAGTCTGGCTCAGGATGACAGTTTCAATTCTACAAGTTGTTAATGTAATTTATATCTCCTTTAGGAACTTCAATGTAGTGATTGGTCACGTCGTCCTCTTACAGAAGAGCAGAAAACATACGCAGCGATGGATGCACACTGTTTGCTCAAAATATTTAATATCTTTCAGGCAAAGGTTGTGAAAGAAGGTATGTGGTGCATTGAAATTTTGAGCTTTGTTAAACCCTTTTTTATAATTGTATGCCAGTGATCTTTGGGACAAAATTAAGAAGTCTTTGATTGTGTATCATATTTGCTCTTTTGTACCTTTGAAGATAGTTTTTAGCTAATGAATGCACACACACACACATGCCTTCTTATTTGTTTGATGGCTTTAGCATATTATGCCTTCTGAGTTTTGTTGCTGGAAACTATATAATCACAAGTGTAATTCATTATAAAATGTTCTTCGCGTGTGTGGATTGCCAGATATATCACAAGTACTGGTAAGTTGTCGTTTTCATGATCTCCACAACTTCTGAAGCATGAATTCCCCACAGAATTGTGTCATTCAAAATTTTATTGTTCTCTGAAGTTCTACTGCATGTCCTAGAATTTTAGTTGGTCCAACAAACTTATTTCCATTCAAAGTTTCAGGAAATTAATTCTTGCACCGCTTTAATGAGTCATCTAACCACTACTCTGAATTTTCATGAATATTTAGGAACTAATTTGATGTGATGGCTATAAATATCCATATTTGATCCTTATATCAAAAAAATCAGAAAGGATGACTCATTGCCAATTTATATTGGTGGATATACATTGAAGGTGGTAAAAAGTTGGACAGAGATACCATGGATTTTTTGCTGCTTCCCTGGCTATCCAAACTTGGACATCTCCTCTTGAAAGACTGCAGAAGCAGCCAAAAAAGCTGGGATAATTATTCTCCCCGGCTTCAATATTCAAACATCATTTGGTTAACATCAGATATGAGGAATAATAGATGAACACTGTTAAGCTGTTTCCTGCCCTACTAGATCTCTAGATGATACACGGTTCTGGTGGGTGGGGTCGTGTATCTGTGGTTTACACTCCCCAAGGATCAAAGGGCCCTGCCTTGGTGAGGTTCCATGACATTAAAAGAAAAAAAAAAGATCTCTAGATAATCTCACTGCCTTATTCATCAATGATTATCTGAATGATGAAAGTGAATTACATGCTTGACCATTTAATTGCAAATCAGTTGTTGATAAATAAAATTTTGTTTTGTGCCACTTGATTTGTACTTTGTCCCTGATGTATACTTCCTGTATACTCAGGTGACACCCTTATTTTTTTAATATATTTTTTATTACTTATCAAAAAAAAATTGTTTTGTGCCAGGAATCTTCCAATGTGGCAGGCAATTTCACATTTCGCAACACTATTATATTATCTTCATTCTTTGCATTTCCAAATTATTTTGTGTTTCAAGTAAATACTTCTCCTTATGTCATAGTTCATGGATTAGCACTGTGAAATCAAATACACTAGTGAAACATTGAACACCCAGAATTACTTAAAAGAAAAGCAAAACATAGAACAACCAGAATCCTCTATTTCCCCTCTTCACTTAGTTATTGAGGCAATATCCAGTTTGTAATGGAAATTTCTTGGGCTCTTCATTGCAGGGAATTATTTTCATAATAGCAACAAACCAGCTCCCCCTAATGTGAATCTTGGGTTGAAAGAGGTTCTTGAGAAGGATGATATGAATAGTAAAATTTTAAGGATCAAATTTAGTGAAGCTTTAGATATAGTCCGGGCTACAGCTTCTGATTTTCCTCAAAGAATAGTTACAGTTGGGGGAATGAGGTCAATGTGCACCATGCCTATAGATGAATCTCTCTTGAAGGTTGTAAAAAAATATGGGGAAAAGATTTTGTTGAAAGAGTCAGACAAAAAGCCTAAGGCTTCCAAAAAGAAAGGAAAGAGACGGTCACCGGGCAAAGAAAACCGATTAGAAAATTTGGATGGTTGGCAAGGCCCCCCACCATGGGATTTGTCCTTGGGGAGTGATGGATGCCCTAAATTTCTATGTGATGTGATGGTAAGTACTTTATCTTATCTGTGTAGGTAATACTTCATTCAAAGTTACAAGGTCTTAGTTTTTTACTTTTTGTACATGGTTGAATGCCAATTACCTGAAAATTTTAAGGCAAAATCCTTATCAGTGGCAGGTTCTTAAACTTGTCACTGACCAACTAACAATGAAACCCTCTCTTTTCATCTTTTCTTTCCCTCTCTACAAGAATCACCCCAGTAGTATTGTAATACAAACCCTTAGATTCTCTACCTCCATGCAATCTAGGATTTAAATGATTGTGATTATTTTGTTTGCATGAGGCTGACAGAACATTTACACAGGTTGAAGGCTTGGCAAAACATTTACGGTGTGTTGGTATAGATGCTGCAATACCATATTTGAAAAAGCCTGAATCCAGGTGTTCCTTAAATGAATGATTTCAATCAATAAATAAATATATTTTTGACCTTAAATTGTTGATTATAGTGTCAACTTTGTCATATTTCTTATGCAAACTGAAAAAAAAAAAAAAAAATTCATTGCTTTCAGGGAGTTAATAGAACAAGCACTCAAAGAGAAGAGAGTGCTCTTGACACGGGATGCTAAGCTGCTAAGACATGAGTATTTGTTAAAGAATCAAATATATAGGGTGAAGAGTCTTCTAAAAAATGAACAGCTACGTGAGGTATGCATTCAGTTATTACAAAAGAAGATTGTTTTGTTTTGACATTCGAGGTTTATTTATGAGAACTGCTTTACAATTATAAATCATTAAAATTTTTTAGAAATCATGTAACCATGCAATTGATAAAAATGGCTAAAAAAACTATTTTAGTACCCCCCAATAAATCAGATTCTTCTCACCTTAATTATCCAATTTAAGTACTTGTTTGAATTTAAATATTTGAAGTTGAACTATTAGTAAGTAGCACTATTTGGTTAGTGTTGCATTTGTTTTAAAAATTAAGCCAAAATGCAAAAAATTCCCTAGGGTTTAGGTCAATTGCGAAAATAACCCCCCTATGGGTTTCCATTCTTCTTTGTAACTCCCTAAGGTTTCCATATCCGTCAAATTGACCCCTGGGATTAACTTCTCTTAGCTCTTATGAACAGAAAAATCATGTAACTATCATGTGACTACAATAAAAGGATTCACCTACTGGTTCGTGCAATTGGTCACGTGATTTTCCCATCCATAAGAGCTAAAGAAAGTTAGTCCCATGGATCAATTTGGTGGATATGAAAACCTTAGGGGGTTATAAGGAAGAATTATTTTTAAAAATAAGGAAGAATTAAAACCCCAGGGGCAGAGGGTGTTTTTGCATTTAGGCCTAATTTTTTTTTTAATAATCATTTACGCCTAAAAATTATCTTGATGTCTGAAATATTTTCAAAATTTTAATAGATCTAAAATTCTGAATAAGGTAAATCTGATGAAGATGTATTTCTGATTAGGATAAATCTGATGAAGATGATCATAGATTTAATAAGTAATTCTTCAATTGGAACTTTGTTTTGAAGTATGTACCCAGATGTCAGTCACGACACTACTTCTATCCTTTAAAAAAGTAAAATAAATAAATATTCTTAGTAAAGATGCAAGGGGAGGAGGGTCACTGTTAATATCTAAAACGATAAGGAATACTAAATGATGATTCCATTAAGAAGAAAGATAGTACGAAGTCTGAACATGAAATCTGGTTTTTGAAGGTAACCATGTAAAGAGTATGAATTGTAATTGACTAAATATAACTGTAAATGGGAAATGTAGAAGATATCTGTGTTGCAGAGCAAAAGACAGAATAAGGTTACAGTGAAGTGTGATGAGAATGTGCCGATGGCTAAGATTGGATGCCTTGATGTTTTGTCAATTGATGCAGGTCATTGAAACTTTCCAGTTGAAAATTAGTGAGGATCAGCTGATGTCAAGGTGCTCCAAATGCAATGGGAGGTTCATTCAAAAGCCCCTATCCACTGAAGAGGCTGTTGAAGCTGCAAAAGGTTTCCAAAGAATACCCAACTGCTTGTTTAACAAGAATATAGAGTTTTGGCAGTGCATGGACTGCCACCAACTTTACTGGGAGGTACAATTTATCTATTCATTTTTTTCTCTGCCATTTCTATAGATTTATATATGTTTGAGGCAACTGAACCTTAACTCACTAGCCAATGATTGGAGGCACCGGTCTTGAGTGTAAAGCCAAGTTGACTATATAGTTTTGAAGCAAAACAATATTGTATTGATCCATATTAATATCATATCAACTTTTGTTCTTGCTGGGAAAGAAGTACCTTCTACTTACATTTCATATTAATCCACTATCTAAAAAGACTTGTTGGTACTGCATGTGTGGCCAGTTTACCTTGTGGCAGTATTGGACATCACATATAATGTAGGCATGTGGAGTGTCTCTAAGGACCAGATGGACAAAAAGGCCAAATTTCATATAAATTGGTGTATGTAAAATCTGGATTTCATCAAGAATGACATTTCTTGTAGATTGCTTGACAACTAAAATGCTGAAAACGTGGGAAATGGGGGATCCTTTTTTTTTATTTTTTATTTTAAATATCTTGGGATAGATGGTTCTCTCTGGCCTTTTCTTTTGTCAAATTAGAGTTGCAATCTTCTTCATAGACTTCTCTGGAACCATCCTGAAAGAGAAGGATTCATCTTTAGCTCTGTCTTTGATATATATGGCCAGAAACCCTCTTGAACGGATAATAAGATCTGGATCAAATGTCTCACTTGTTGCATGAATTAAAAAGTATGTTCTAATGTCGGGTTCTTTTGATTGAAAAATCACTTTGAACTTATCAGAACTGTCGATATGATGTGACACTAGGGTAGATGGTGTTGGTAGCTGACTTTTTAACATGAGTTTAATGTGCACATTATTCTTACAGGGAACCCAATATCACAATGCAGTCCTGAAGTTCATTGATGTATGCAAGTTGAACGAGTAATCTGTAAGTTCATAATCATTTTGCACTAAGATGGCATTGGTGCCACTTTATGACCCTTCTGTCTGAGTCGGCGTCCTTTTCACTTATCCGTGTAATTATACTTGATGATTCCATGTGTTCAAGTTGTGTATCTTTATCACCCATATCTAGCATATGATCACGACATCTCCCCCCCCTCCCTCTCCTCTCTACTTTGTTTCAGTGTTGTTGTGTATAGAACTGGCTGGACCCTTAATTCTTTGGGGGAAAAGCTGTCGGCCAAATTGAATAAACTAAAAGGTGTTGTAGCATGGGCATGCCTTTTTATCTATAATATTGTTCCAATTCTTTTTTGATTCCTGGTTATTTTTATTGTCACCAACTCGGTGTTCTTCCAATGAATCATACCTTCCTTTTTTGGGGGGCTAAAAATGGTGTCAAGAACTTTTCGAGCATCTGACTATTCTTGTGAGTGTGTGTAGTTTCATTCCACACACACCAAGTAATTATAAGGAGGAATCCTAGAAAATGGCCCTAAAATGCTAGCTCGAGGTTTTGAATTCAGAACTTCATGGATCTCATGAGATCTTAAAAGCCACTAGGCCAACTCATACTTGTTATGCATGAACTACAAAAATTTTATTGATAGAAAAGGCATTTTATCAACACGCAATCCTGCTTGGGTGACATAACAAACTAATACCACTATTGAGCCTCTCACCTTCGGCGCAAAGTAGCATAGTTAATGTTCGACGACAAAAGTCATTATTGATTCTATAATAATAACCATTTCACCGCCTCGCTGGAAATTCTTT
The DNA here is from genome assembly GCA_019022515.1 of Quercus aquifolioides. Classification (NCBI taxonomy): domain Eukaryota; kingdom Viridiplantae; phylum Streptophyta; class Magnoliopsida; order Fagales; family Fagaceae; genus Quercus; species Quercus aquifolioides. The sequence goes on along the minus strand of CM032335.1, from coordinate 10,587,437 downwards.
TCGCATTTTATAAAGGGAATGTTCCATGATAATAACTAATACAGATTAGCTGTGTTTTTTCTATTAATTTATTTGTTTTTATAAAGTTTTTTAAGGTTTCACTTTTTTTAAAGCCTATAATTGTATTTTTGTAAACTTTTGACAAATAAACAAATGACTTCTCCAGCAAAAAACCAATCCAAAAGGACATTTAATTTGACCTCAAAAGATGGGTTACTAAAACATGGTCATGCTAATTATGGGTTAACCTCACTTTCTTATGGAAAATTTTACAAGTTTTTGGACTTAATACTGACCTGTTTGGTTTGCTGTGTTGATTTAATTTAATTAATTAATTAATTAATTTTTTGTTGAGAAAGATGTGTTGATTTAATTTATGTCTTCTTTATAAAATTAAACACCATTTCTTTTTGAGTTGGGTCATCAATGCACTAAGCTTTGATGTGATTGGTCCAAAATTATATTATAAATTAATGAATCAAATATTAGTTGTTAGGCAAGCAGGATACAGAGGAAGATATGGAAACCTCACAAGCATGATACTTGTTTACTTTGGCTGATAGGTGCCTTCACAGTCCACACATATGCTTGCTTGATGGGTAGGCCTTTATTGATTTTGAATGTCCTTTGGGTCCCACACTTAATTTTTGCTTTGTGGTGGGTCCACCTAAGTTAGACCAACTCACTAGGTCTCTTTCTTGTAAAGATTGTAATAAGACCCTAAAGAGGGTTGCCCTCTTGTTTGAGCTTGAGGAATGTACTGGAGGGGTGATGGGAATTTCTGGTGGGGCGGTGAAATGCGTAAAGATCGGAAAAAACACCAATAGCGAAAAGATAAAATTAACGTTCATTCTTTTTTTGCTAAAAGAAGACCTATTTGAAAAGTTCGCAAAAAAGTCTTCCTTACTGTCATTTTACAAAACTTTATATGAAATTTTCACTTTTTTTTAGAGAAATTTCAGGGGCGGCGACATTGACTGTGAACCAATTTTGGTTTATTTAACATATCAAGGTTAACCCAAATATTAATTACATAACCTTGATTGTCAACTATAGATTAGTTGAAATTTTAAAATTATTGTCAAAAGAAATTAATTAATTATTAATCAATATTCCATTTTTCATCAATTCTATAAGAGCTTAACCCTTCTAGACCATAAGAATATCCACTTATTTCTTCCTTTAGCTTTACATCCATCCCAAGGTATCATTTCTGATACATCTACGAGACAAGCTTTGACACATTGACTATATCTAATACATGTATCATAAATTTTTACTGAATGTGACATAGTGCAATAAAAACAAATCCTTCCATTTTCAAATATAAAGGGGAAAAAAAAAGTCTCTTTTTGACAAAGGAATTCCTTTATGGGTCTCAACTCTCAAGTTTAAATACATATGGTCGATTTTTCTTGTAAACCCCTAAAACTAAAACAATGACTAATGTTTGAAATATGATACGATACAATCATTGAGCATTTGTTGGCTTGAACTATACCTAACATTTTGAAGCTTTGATACTTTTTCTTCTTCTTCTTCTAGAAGTGATAGAATCATATCATGTCATATCTATATAATAAAAGTCATATAATATGTTGTAGTTTGTATCAAGTGAGATAATACAAACATTATTAGTTTTATGATGTGCTTTCATCATGTGATGCACAGTAAATATATTATTATTATTATTTTTAAATGAGACTCATTTTATCAAAGCTTCAAATTTTAGTCTCTTGAAATTTATAAGAGGTATATTTTTCAATTTTAAATTATTTTTCATTCTTTACTTTAAATTGTAGTCTCTTGAAATATATATGGTTTTGATAAAAACTTGGTCTTATGCCAATGTAGTTTCACCATGTAACCTTGAAGTAAAAAAATTTCGTTTATCTTTACTTTATATTTTAATGTTCAATTTAATTTAAAACATTGAATTAATTTCTTAAATTTACATATGATTTTTTATTAATTTATACATCACAAACATAATACTAATTACTATATAAGAAATGATGCTTTATTTGGGGGAGGTAGAAGGGGGGACTTCACGAGCCATTGCATCCTGATGGCTATACATCCCACATTTTTTTTGTAGTAGAATATCATTATTTTTAAAATTATAAAATTCATTTTATTTATTAATTTATGTTCATAGGAACAGCATTTTTTATTATTTATTTATAGAAAGTCATTTAGAATCTTCTGTGAAACCATTAACAACAACTTTGTTTTATCATAGAAAGTCATTTATAGCCTTATATAAATCCATTAACTACAACTATGCACTCTTTAAAATAAACTCACAATAAAAATTGTGAGATGAAAAAGATAGTGAAGAAGATATTAGACATGTTAGAAAAAACATTTATGATATATATCACAATTTATGCTTCGAGCTGCTCCTGCAGCAGCAATATGAGAGCGTAAGTTCACAAAATATTCTAAACTAATATTTTACCTTCTAGTGGCAGAATCAATATTGAGCTTTTAATAAAAAACCATTAGTTTTTTTTTTTGTCTGGCACAGCTTGTGTTCAGTACATTAATACACTGGACATATTAGACACAAACATATGTCCGCATTCTAACATGTCCAATGCAACTGATGCACTAGACACAATCTCAACCATTTTTTGTCAAGTTCTACGTTATTCCATGAAGTAAATGGAACCTCATTTTAATAGTAATAGAAGAAACAGTGGTTGTAAGTGAGAACGTAGTAGAAACAACTATCAATACCAATGAAATATTCATAATTCTTCAAATAAAAACAACACACTATACCACCAAAAGCAGAAGCACATTAGAGCAAACTAATAAAAATGAAAAGGTTTATGGCTCCAAAAAAATTATAAAGATAAGTGTTAAGTGTGCTATTAAGAGCACTAATCATGTACTTTGACTACTTTCTCGTATGCCTTTTTATAACAAATTTCATAATTGTTGAGTTGTCAAGTTATTGATTCTTATCTGAATCTATTATGAACATTACATTATAATCTATCATTTCAATTCACCACTTCAGTAGTTGTGAAAAAATTTGTAAAAATAAAAAATTATGACTTTAGATGTATCTCGAACATTTAGTAAACTTGTAATAAATCTCCATAAAAGAGAAAAGAAAAATGATTGAAGTGATTTTTTTGATCTCAATGAACGAGTGGATCCCCCTAACTTGTCCAAATTCCCCAAGCTGCACAAGAAAAATTGCTTGTTACAACTGACTTTGGATAGCCACCAACTCTCCAGACCTTGTAAGTTTCCAAGCCCAAGGTTTGTCCATTAACACAGTATTTACTCTAGCCTTAGAATTGCTTGTTACATCATAAATTAATTGACTCTATAGCCATACTTTTGGAAAATAACACCGACTGGGTGCCAATTATTACACCAAAGAAAGATCCTGCTACCATCTCCCACATCAAATTAACTTCATAAATTTCCTAGAACCATCCCTTAGTTTCAGAATAGCTCACTCTACTCCATGCATTATCTTGAGAAGATTCCAGAGACATTTGCCTTTTAGAAGGCACCAATGCATGCACCCAAGCAGTCCAAAGACTTTAATTTACTGAAGAGATTCTATACATGTTTTAACACAGCAGCCCTAGTTAGTGCAATTTTTCAACCCCAAGTCACCTTTTTTAAAGCAAAAAGATTTTATATCTCATGCTACCTAATATCCTCCTTTACTTGAATATTGCCATTCTAGGTAGAAAGTCAAGGGTTGTAAACGAGCCGTGTTTTGTAAAGTAGTGAGTTTAAAGTAAAAAGATTTTATCTCATGCTACCTAAGATCCTTCTTTACTTGAACATTGCACATTCTATATAGAAAGTCAAGGCCCAAGGGTGGTAAACGAGCTGTGATTTATAAAGTAGTGAGTTTAAAGCAAAAAGATTTTATCTCATGCTACCTAAGATCCTCTTTTATTACTTTAACATTGCCCATTCTATATAGAAATTCAAGAGTTGTTAACGAGCCATATTTTGTAAAGTAGCGAGTGTTCCAACTCGGCTCAACAATTAAAATACAATGTTTAATTTTGGCTTGAACTTGAACTTGTCAAAAAGTTTAAACACTTGAGCTCGGCTTGGCTTAGCTTGATTAATTAGTCAAGCTGAGCACGAGCTCAATATCAAGCTTTTAAACTTGAGCTCTAATGCAAGTACATTATCAAACTCATATTAAACTTATTATCAAGCCTATTTGGTTTAGAAGAGTGATCTCAACTCCCATATACATATAGTCTTAACAAAATATGGGTTTATTTGTTGAACTCATATAAGGCTAATTACCATGCTTATAAACGAGTTTAGGCTCAATTTGTTTTATATCAACCTCTAATGTTCATGAGTCCATTCATAAACTATTTTTTTTGCTAGACTTTAGCATGCCACTATCACAAGACATATATTATACATGTCAATTTCATGTAAGGCACATAGAATTTTGCTTTGTGCAAGAGTATGAGAAAATAAGAGAAATGTTTCCTGAGTTCTACTAGTACCACAAATAAACTCACCAATTTTATCAAAACGCTCCTATATGATATATTATGATTGATTACATGTCACTTGTATATATATTTTTTTCCTCCCTATTCACACTCAACCATGTTGAAAATTGTGGCAAAAATAGAAATTTTGTGTGTTAGTAGATTTTTTATATATATTTCCCTCTTTCTTTTTCAAAGTATGATAGTAAACTATAAGTCCACAGACAGACATGTGGGTCCTATGATGTGCACCCACTACTCTACCCCCCATCAAATCACCTTAGCCGTATGGTAATTTTCTTTTGATAGGGCCATATGGTATTTAAGCTGCACTATTCGCCATGAAATCACATCTCTGATTGATGCCAAAGTAAAAGTTTATAAAGATGATGCTAGCTACAGTTCAACCGTTGCCGGAACTCACAGTCCCTGTTATGGACAATGTTATTGCACGAAAACTATAAACTTTTGTCTTAAGTTATTGATGTTACATTCAATTATTTACAAAAACTGTCTCATCCTTTTTTTTTTTAACCCAATTCTTACTATTTTTGTTGGGTTACACGTGTGAGTGAAGTCCCACATTGAATAAGGATGAGAAGAATGAGGGGTTAATATAACATAATTGAGCACATACCCATTGGGCTTAGGCCTTTTGGGTAAAAGTGTGTTTCTATATGTTATATTAATTACTCAAGGAAGCTCCCCAAGGTGTTTATCTCCCTAACAATTGGTATCAGAGCCCATGGTGGTGTGCGGCGAAGGTGGTGAGGTGTTCATGGTCCCTACCCAGCGGGGACAGAGAAAGCCTTAATGGCCCACACACAAAAATCCTGGAGAAGAAAAAAAAGAAAAAAAGCCCAACAAATGAATATTGCTAATGGTGCTAAATAATGGTGTGATGCGAGGTTCCCATGGACATGGACGTGCGGGGTTCCCATGGATGTGCGTGTAGGGTTGACACGTGGTTCCCATGGATGGCGTACGAGAGACCCATGGATGACGCGTCGATGAAGTGAAAAGCCCATTAGGCAAGGGGGAGCAAGTAGGACTTATTCATGGCTTGCAAATGGTGCTAAACAATGATGAGGTGCGAGGTTCCCATGGACATGGACGTGCGGAGTTCCCATGGATGTGCGTGCGGGGTTGACACGTGGTTCCCATGGATGGCGTACGAGAGACCCATGGATGATGCGCTGATGAAGTGAAAAAGCCCATTAGGCAAGGGGGGGCAAGTAGGACTTATTCATGGCCCACAGAGAAGTCTTGAAGCCCACAGAGTGGCAGAGACTCACACGTGAGGGGGAGATTGTTGGGTTACACGTGTGAGTGAAGTCCCACATTGAATAAGGATGAGAAGAATGAGGGGTTAATATAACATAATTGAGCACATACCCATTGGGCTTAGGCCTTTTGGGTAAAAGTGTGTTTCTATATGTTATATTAATTACTCAAGGAAGCTCCCCAAGGTGTTTATCTCCCTAACAATTTTTTTTATAGCTAAAATATGGTAAAATTTTCTTTAAGATTTATAATTTTATATTTAAGTTATTGACAAGTTTTGAGAAGAGAATTTAAGTTATGGAGTTGCACATAGGATGTAGCAATGTTTTTTCTCATAAACTTCAACTTCATCATTTCATTATTAGTAATTCAACTGACATATTTTTTTTTTAATGTTTTCAATAAAAATGTTTATAATCTAAATTCCCCTCTTATTGTTATAATCATTTGAATTTTATATATATCATGTCTTTGAGTTAATTGTGGGTATAGAATTATTAAAAGTTTGAAAACCAAATGTTAAAGACTATAAAATTCTCTCTTATTTATTAAATATGCAAATCTCACTATGAATCCAAATCATGAGACTCAGTATTAATATCACTGTGGTTAGGGATATGGGTTGAGTTGGGTTTTGGTTGATAGTTTGTTTAACCCATCAGATCTAACCTCACAAGTTATATATATATAAATGTATTTTATTGTCCTTATTTTCATATTTTAGTTTGATTAATTTTGATATTTTAATGAATTTGAAAATTTAAAATATAATTTAAACAGGTTATATAAATTGTAATAATTTATTTAAAAAATTTAAATAATTAATAAAAACACATATTTTTAGTTTTTACAAAGTATAAAATATATTCATATATACACAATTGACACACTCCACCCAATCCGACCCATATAGATTGAGTTTGATTAATTTATAGAGAAATTACAATTTACCATCCTAAATTATACTCTAAATTATACCCTAACATTTTCGAACGCATATTATGCACCTTAAATTATGACCCTTATTACACTTTGCACTTCAACGTTAAGTTTGTTGTTAACTTAGATGAAAATATAAAGTTTATGATGCAAAATGTACATTCTTCTTTATTTTAAAGAGATTGAGAAAAGTGACAATTGGACATTTTTCACATTATATCATAATTTTTTATTCAAGTTAACGACCACCTTATCATCAGAATGCAAAGTGTAACAATAAAATATAATTTAAGATGATAAAATATAATTATCTTTTGTAAAAGTGATCGAGTTATATAACAACAAAGTTGAGTTGAATTGAAAAAACCCTTCAACTCAATTTGAAGGGGCATTCGATATGTCGGAGACGAAGATGGGGGGTGACGTGCAGGAATAAAACAGAAATGATCGGCCGGTGGGTGAAAGAAAGATGATGATGATGATGATGATGATGATTCGGTGGTCTCTGAGACTGAAGGACACTGCACAAGGCACACGCGGGGGATATGATTGATGGGATGTGTGAGGTTACGACACGTTTCGCTATCTCATGGGCTTATTTCTCGTGGGGACATTCTCATTGTTCCCGATTCTTTTTGCCACGTGTCCGATTGTCTTGTTTCATAGGCTCACAGCTATTGATAGCTTATTATATAGCTTAGCTTGGATTTGATTTAGAGCCGCTGCCTCTCTCTCTCTCTCTCTCTCTCTGCCACTCTGCCACTCTGCCGCTGCCGCTGCCGCCGACACTAAAAGGAGAATCTCTCTGTTCTGCTATGTGGCAAACTTACTGCCTCAGCTTTTAGCTCTCATCCCTGCACTCTCAACTAGGACACATGCTCTCCCATTAAAAATGATAAAAAAGGACAAAGCATTGAATCAATGATATATCAGTAAATGTCCGTTTTTTTTATAGAGAATATTTTTGTCAACTTATTTTATTATTATTTATTATTTATGGGTCTTATTATATTTTTTGATACTATTTGTAGGTTACATTGTACTATTTCAGTTAATTTTTACATTTATTAACAGTACTTTTAAAAAAAAGTTTTCAGTTGCAGCAAAATAAACAGATTCTAAACGGATCATAAGAGTAAATACAGTAAAACAAATTTTTCTTCATTTTTTTACCAAGAATATTTTTGTCAACTTATTTTACTATTTAGTTTATTTTTACTATTATTTATTATTTATGAGTCTTACTATACTTTTTGATACTATTCATAGGTCACACTGTACTATTTCAGCTAATCTTTACATTTATTAACAGTACTTTTAAAAAAAAAATTTCAGTTGCAGCAAAATAAACAGATTCCAAATGGATCCTAAGAGTAAATACAGTAAAACAATTTTTTCTTCAACTTCGCTATAACTTTGCTATGTAACAATTCGTGAGTAGTAGAAATAAAATAATAGGTATATGATTTCACCATTCACGAGTCGACGCATAGTAAAGTTGGGGTAAAATTGTCGAAAAGTTTGTGACATTAAACTTACTTCTAAACTTACTATAGGAGTAAGGCTACCTTTAAAAAAAAAAAAAAACCCAATAATTATATTTTGAAATGTGTCCATTTAAATTCTAAACGTTTATTATGTGACCATCTAAATCCTATAAAAAAAAATGCAGCAAAATTAATTTTTACATAATAAAAAAGAATTATTTTAACTTTGATCATAATTCTACATGCGATGTTCACATTTTTTTTTTATTGATGTTTATATTTAAAATATAAAACGGGTGATGTGCAAGGATAATATACAACAAGAAGTGTCTGCTTTGATTCATGATATATTGGTTTTATTTTCGTTTTAATAAAGTTACAATATTCTCATAAAAAAAAATGTCTAAAATAGATAAAGAGTGCGGAACACGTTATCATCTATTTGGCCAATAGAATTTCTCTAAAGTTTCTTGAGTTGCCTTCCCGATTATGTCCTTACCTCCTATGGAGGAAATTAAATGATAAAGAGATGTAAAGAGATGTTTTAGACCTGGGTGAGCAAAGATGCTAGAATATTCTACTCTTATTGTTAAATAAAAGGGAGATAGTTGGAGAGTTTAAACTGTTGCAATAATGAAAGTTTGAGGATTTTCTAGTAATATATATATATATATATATTTATTTATTTTGCGAAAGTGGTAAGTTGTAATTAGTATAACATTACTTTCATGTGAACTACTACTAAAAGTAACACTTTTATTTTAAACTAATTACAATATGCCATTTCAAAAATTGATAAAAGTATTGTGATTTGTGTGTGTGTGTGTGTGTCACGTGTATATTGGAGTGAGGTTTTTATTTTAAGGCTTGTTTGATATAATGAATGGTAATTACAATATGAATAATAATCCATATTATTGGGAATATAAGGTGTTGTAAAGTAATAACTATTCTTATTTATATGTTTGGTTGTAAAATTGGAATACAATCATACATATGTATTTTTTTTTTTTTGAAATATCTTACTTATAATATCATATTTACACGAATTAAAAAATTAAAAAAAAATAATTTTTGCATTCTTATACCATATAACAGCACGCGCGCGCGCGCACACACACACACACAAGCATAGTAGCTTGTGAAAAACATTTCCTCCATTTCTATTCACTATTTCTCTATCCTCTAAACGTAAAATCAAAATTTGCTCCCCTTCTCTTGCACTCTCATCCAGGGGCAGAGCCAGAAATTTTTGTTTGGGGGGGCCGATTTGTGTTGCTAATTTATTAGTCTATACAAACTTTTATACACATACACAAACACGTGTATTTATATACATACACAAAAAATTAGTATCTTTCATAATGAATCCTTAAAATTAAATGTTTCATATAATTAAATTAATCTTTCACCATATTCCATAATGAAATCTTTACAATTTTCATTTTCAATATAAGTTACCAAATTTTCTACCGTTGTGAGTAAAAAAAATTCAATTGAATTAATGAAATGTTCACAGACATAAATGATCCAAAACTTTAAAAAATACGAGAACATATTTTACCATAAAAAATGAATTTGAGAAACAATATGTTCTCTATAACTACTAGACAAATTGGACAATTTTTTTTAAGAACATTATTGGACCAACTCAAATAGTTGGGAGGGGGGGGCCAAGTCCCATTTTTGAGGGCTAATTATTAAAATATTAAATATTTCTATATAGTAAAAAAAAAAATTCAAAAATTTTGGGGGGGCCACCCTAACATGTAGCTCCGCCCTTGCTCTCATCAGATTGTGTTTGTGGATCATCGCGTTGGGTCGCAACAATGACTACCAATCTAGTCATGGGTGATTATAGTGGCCTTCAATTTAGCATTGTGTGGTTTGTTGTGTGTCATTGGATATGGAGGGTGTTGGGTTTGTGGGTGGTGGCAAAGCTTGGACTCATAGTTTTGAAATACAGACCGTTCAAAGAATAAATAAAAAAAAAGGTTCAAAATTTTTGAGGTGGGACCGAAGTTCAACTAAAGTCAAATCATGATGTGTCATTTAATTTTTGTTAAATTTAATTCATAAGTTGTGTTTATATATAATAATTTTTCATTTCTTACCAACACAAGGCTTGCGGGCTTGCAGCCTAGTGGTTGACATATCTTCCCAAGGAAGTCAAGTTTGAATCTATATATATATATTTCATTCATTGTGAAGAGTGAAAGAGAGTGTTACTATGATTTAAAAACTATATTTCATTACTATGATACACGTCCATAACATATTAATATGGACAATCAGAAATGAACACAATACTTTCCCCATTGGAGAGTATGACTCAACTGTGGAGGTAGTCCTTGTCACATAACCTACGAGGTGCAATTTTTTTGCCCATGCCAAAACATCATTCCACAGCACTCAAAACTGGATCCCACACACTGTTGTTCCTGTCGCTTCTAATTTACAATATTGCAAAACCACCCTTCTCCCTTTCCCTCTTTTCACTCTCTGTTTGTCTTCGCGATACTTCTACTTTCCTCGGCAAGTGGGGCCTCATACATTCATTCTCATTTTGGAATAAGACATTTTTCATTCTCTTTTTCTCTATTGGCAAGTAATACAAGTAAGTTCTAAGTTCTAAGTTTCAAACCCTGTTTAAACCCATGTAGTAGTACTGCTCAGTCATCCAAACCCAGTGTTAAAAAGTCAAGAAAATAGTATCTTGGAATGTTTTACGTGTCCAATTATTGGGTGCTTTTTAATAAAAATAATGTTTATTATTATGATGTCCAATTACATCATGGTAACTGGTAAAAAGATGACTTTTCTAAGCAATTTTTTTTCAGTTCAAAAGAATTTAAGAATTTGGGAAATCAATTATCAAAATGGCAGGTTGGAAAAGAAGGAACTTTGAAGTAAATTAATTAAGCTATAATGGGATAGAACTTTAGGGACAAAACAAACAAAAACTAAAAACTTGTAGGTTACTTTACCATTATAGTTTATAGGTCCCATGAAAGAAATTGGTTTCTCATTTTAAACACATCATGCCTACACAAGGTGATTCAGCTTGAAACTGACTTATATAAAGACACACCTCTCTCTTTCTCTCTCTCTCTCTCTCTCTCTCTCTCTTTTCAACACACAAAATTTAATAAAATATATACGAGGCAAAATGAGAATAGCAAGAATCATTGTTCCTCATTCTCTGGTCAGAAAAAAGAACCCACTAAAGTCCACAGTCACACGCACAAACACACCCACAAGGAATAAGATTGACTAACTGAAAATGAAAAAAAATTTCTGCTAATTATTGTACAGCACGCGTGTACACAATATTAGTATATTTACAAATATTAGGAAATTTGTTTTTTTTTGAGAATTAGTAAAATGAGTACAAATAGTTTCCAATATTTTATAGATATAAGTTTTTTTATACTTTGTTAAATGATCTCAAAAACTAAGATAGCATGGATAGATTTAGAGAGCAAAATTGAGATCATATCCACACCTATTCAAACCTATTCTCTCAAGTAATACTCTTAAAATAGAACATATATGACTATGGAAAATGACAACAATACCCTCTCACTCACAGATATAGAGTTGAGTTGGCCAACACATGGAACCCCCACATATGCCATTTCTCTAGTGTTTCATATTGCTTTAAGACTATCAGCTTGAAAAGTGGGCGATTTTCTTCTCTTGGAAGACCATAGCTTTTCCTCTTCCTTTTTTTTCTGCCTCTTAAATCCATGGATACAGCTCAGTGGCCACAGGTAAAAGAGACTACTTTTTCAATTTTTTTTTCCTCTATGAAATTATGAAATTTTGTTCTTAGCTTGGGATTTTCAAAGCTAATAAAGAATATTTTGCTTTAAGTTTAAAAAAAATTTACTCTCTGATTGCTTGTTTTATAAGTATACCCTTTTCAATTTTTCCATGAGATGATGTTGTTTCAGCTCAGCTCCCCACTAATAGTTTGAATTTATGGTGCTCTCTTTTAAGATCTTTCATGTTGTTCTTGAAAGTACTGCACTTTTTTTTTCCCACCATCTATAAAGCACTCAGAAAAAGTTATTATAATTTGTTTTTATTGCTGGTGTAATCTTCAAAGTGTAAAGCAGCTTCCTTGTTTTCTTTGTCTTGTTTGTTTCCTACTATATACTTTCCTTTCTCTTTTCTTTGTCTTTAAATTCTTTTTCAGTGACAAATACTTTTGTTTTGATCATAAACTGATGGCCTTTTCCTGTCCTTTCTTTCTTTCCTTTTTATTTTTGAAATTTATTATCAGGGAATTGGAGTGGTTAAACCTATGGAAGCTTCAAGGCAAATGAAGACAAGGCCTCAAAAGGATCAAGCTCTCAACTGTCCAAGGTGTAATTCAACTAACACCAAGTTTTGTTACTATAATAACTATAGTCTCTCTCAGCCAAGATACTTTTGCAAGACTTGTAGAAGGTATTGGACTGAAGGTGGGTCTTTAAGAAATGTTCCTGTTGGTGGAGGTTCAAGGAAGAACAAAAGATCAACTCCATCAACACCACCATTAGCATCAACATCACCTGCTTCATCTTCAAAGAATAAGCTTCCTGATCTGACTTCTCCACCAAGTTTCCCTCAGTCTGCTTCTCAAAACCCTAAGATCCATCAAGGCCAAGATCTTAACCTAGCATATCCACCAGCTCATGAGGACTACAACACCATATCTAAGTTTATTGAGGTACCCTATAGTGACAACAACAACAACAACAACAGCAGCAGCAAAAGCCACCATCAAAACCCTAGTACCTCCTCTGCTTCACCTCAACTCTCAGCCATGGAACTGCTCAAAACTGGGATTACATCAAGAGGGTTGAGCTCTTTCATGCCCATGTCAGTTTCTGATTCCAGTGCAATGTATTCAGCCGGGTTTCCTATGCATGAATTCAAGCCAAGTCTCAATTTTTCTCTTGAGGGGTTTCAAGGTGGATATGGGAGTAGTCTTCATCAAGGGGTGCAAGAGACTGGTGCAAGGCTCTTGTTTCCTATTGAGGATTTGAAACAAGTCCCAAACACAAGTGAATTTGATCAGAATAGAGGCCAAGGAGATTCTTCTGGCTATTGGAATGGAATGTTAGGAGGTGGATCATGGTAAATAATTAAGCCCCAAAAAGAGAAATGGACGATGAACAAGAAGTTGGTGTTTTTAATCACTTTTTTTTTCTCCTCTTTTTTTTTTTTGGGTTTTTCTTCCACTTGGGTGGGTGACTTGTTTTGAGTTAATCAAAACTAACAAATAGGGTACATGGGTTTCTTTCTTTCTTTTAAAGTATTTGCATCCCTTTCTTTCTCTCTCCCTTATTTTTCTTAGTTCTATGTACTTTCTGTTTTTTTCTTTCTTTGCACTTTGATCAATGTGGATGTTTGAAGCTTTATTTTAGGTTGGCTTCAAAAGTGTGTCACGGAATGCTGTGTAAAGATAGAACAAGATGCCAAGGAAGACTGATGATATCTCTTTTTAGGGCTTCATTAAGAAAAAAAGAAACCTGACTTCTAGTTCTTAGGCCTTTGCATCATGGTCCTCGGTAGTACTCTTTATGTTTCTTCTATCACAGCAAAGGGTTCAGTGTATCATCTTGTTCAGCTTGCTACAAAATTTTAATAATCTTCCATGTTTGTTAGGTAGCAAGAGTTTAGTAATATATTTTATATATATATTCTGCAGAAGCATGTACTAAAGTTAAATTAATGAACAAATGACTATCTTAATCTTTGTTTATTTTTAATTAACACTGGGATTTTGTGGCTATGATTATTATTGATAATTTATTTTATGGATTATATCTATTTCCTTTGAACTTTAAAGGTGAGTTGGAATGATGGCTGTCAATCCTTTACAGCAAAAGTTCTCTCTTTTTTCTCTTTTTTGCTTTGCCAACAGGTCAGAAGTGTCAGGTCCTTTATCAACACTATCTGGGTCGTAGAGATTCTTCAACCCCATTAAAGCACTTTCATGAAGCAAATAGGATCTGATCAAAGAAATACCAGAACTACTAGGTATGACCCCATGAACCATTTCTGCACATGCCATACCCACTTTAATCACCAAAAAGTGGGAATCACAAGAAAAAAAAAATTACTAATAATAAAAGTGCCGTACCACTTTTTAAACAGAGCTAGATCAGCTTAATTCACAGTGTATAGTAGTCAGAGTCTTTCACCCCCCAAAAAAAAAAAACCTATTACCTTTACCTTAGCTCAAAACCAGTTTAAAGTTTTAACCATCTCCACCAAAACCTTACCTAAATGTATTTTATTCTTTTAAAGTCACTCATAGTTCAGCCTCATTCATCACATTGTGCTCCATTTTCCTGAATCGTCATCATTATTATTCTCCATGTCCTATATTCTATTTTTTTCTTCTTCTTTAATATATATTTATATTTTGCTTGACTGTAACTCACACTGTTTGGCTATGGTGTGGGACCCACAAACATTCTCTTAGGTAAGCGTGCTGTGGAGTGTGGAATAATCTCCTCCACTCCGAAAATCCTCCAGATATATTGACCCTCCATTTATTAATATATAGTAGTAGTATTAGTAGTATATAATATATAGTATATAGTATAGTATATAATGAGGGCAAGAGAACAATTCATTGATTTCCTCTATTTGATGTCTAGGGTGTTTATCACTAGGGTTTTTATTAAAGTGTGGTTGGATTGCAATGGGGGGCACCACCTTATCATGGAGGTCCTTTTCTTTGCCAAACATAGGTATCTACTCCATTAATCTCTCTTTGAATCCTTTTTCTTTTGCCCTCTCATTTTTGTCAATGAGATGGGTGGAAATATTTAACACTTTCACTAAACTTCAACCCCTCATGTCGGCGACAATTAGGGTTCATGGGGAATAACTTTGTCTAAAAATATTGTGCTGGCCAAATAGTAGTTTACTAGTAGTGTACGTAGGCGGCAGGTACCGCGCAAATTTTTCTATATTAAGCTTACAAATTGATGTGTTTGTTACTAATCATAAAAAGTGAAATTCAAATATTTATTTATGAGGTAATTGAAACCTACCAATTATATTTATTGTCACATTAGTTTGTAAGTTTTATACCGTAAAAGTTATAGTACCTTCAGCATTTTTGAGATTCTCAAAAAATAAAAACCTTCAGCGTTTACGAGAAATTATACTGTCTTCATGGTGGATCAGTGATCACCATTCCACTAAAAGGTTCTCACATGTTTAAAATTGTCGAGTCAATTTTTATTTTATTTTATTTTATCATAAGCTGACTCAGCAATATTAACCAAATTGAAGTTTTTTAGTGAAATAATGAATAAGTAACATGGTTCACCATGACAACTGTATAATTTCTCAGCATTTCCATGCACATAATTTTCAATGCAAAATTAATTTCCCATCATTACCCAATATATTTTGGCCGAACCATTAAGCAAGGCTAGAAGTAGGGATAGCTTTTGTTAAATTTGAATTTCAACGGTGGTGTGAGGGATTTCACAATTTGCTCCAATACCAATGGGCTTGGTCTGCGATCGAATGCTATAAAAGATTTGTGCCCCCTCATCTTTCACCAATTGGTCGTTGGATGGATTGGTAAGGCACACGGTCCGACAAGTGGTATCAGAGCCAAGGTCATAGGTTCGAGTCGTTGGAGCCGCATTGTGAGGGAGGGATTGTGAGGGATTTCACAATTTGCTCCAATACCAATGGGCTTGGTCTGCGATCGAATGCTATAAAAGATTTGTGCCCCCTCATCTTTCACCAATTGGTCGTTGGATGGATTGGTAAGGCACACGGTCCGACAGGTGGGAATTGTGGTCCTATGTTCATGTTGTACGACTTCTTAGCCGATATCATAAATCCATGTGACAATAATTTTTTCTAGTCGTCACCTTTCACAATCGCATTTAAGCTTTAAGTTTAATTTCTACAAATTCCATTTAATTAGGTCTAGACAGGCCAGAATTCAAACGTAGCAAATTCAAATACAGACTACAATAATGTCATATATAATCACTGGATCAAAATTGTGCGTTCTGCACGTAGTTGACGATTCTTTCTTTATCATAAGCATGCTATTAGAATTGCTATAGAGCAGACAAGAAAATATGTGCACAAATGCATAAAAACTTATGCTTGATACTTAGTACTCATTTTATCCTCCATAAACTACAATATGTCATGTATCTAACTTTTTTTCAACTAGACTTTGGCTTTATAAGGGAGCAAAAATAAAAGAAATGTGTGCACAAACAAATACAGTACGCCATGTATCTAATTTTTTACGATTAAACTTTGGCTTTATAAAGCGATAAAAAATAAAGGGATAATTACATATTACTCACCTGTGGTTTAGCTCTAATTTGACTTGCCTATCCGTGGTTTCAGTTTTGACACTTTACCCACCTGTGATTTCCTCCATTACTAATTTGTAACTCACCTCTCCTTCAGCCGTTACTCTAACACATAATATGTCAAAAACAAAAGCACAAACAGATCAAAACACCCCTCACTCCCAAAACTCACTCCCATCCAACTTGCTCACCAAACTAAGATCCTAGATGCTACAATGCAATGCGCTTAAGATTTCCCATACTACAAACCAAAAAGTAAATTCTCTTTACACAACTGAGCCTAATCAGACACCTACTTACTTAGTTTCAATTTCCACAGTTTTCTCAACAATTAACCAAACGGATAGCTAATAAATCAATCCAGAAATTGAATTAATAAATAAATAAACGAAGAAAGATCTGACCTTCCCAGAAATTATAAGCCAACAATCCTTGGTATTGTTGTGCTTTGACACATCTTCAAAAACGTGAACCGACACGAATCATAAAAACACCAAGACTTTAAAAACCCAGAAAAATTTTATAAACCAAAACCCCAAAATTTTACATTTGGGAAGGATCTAATAGGACCTAATAAGATTCCAAATCACCAAAAACAAAAACACCCAATACCCATCAATGTTTATGCAATAAAGGTGTAAAATTTATGTGTATATATTCGATACAAAGGATCTAAAATAGAGATTCTGAGTCAAGAGAGAAAAATAAGCAGATTCACTCTTCTTTGCCACTTGCTTCGACTTGAAAGGGAGGTTGGGTTGTCTTTGGATTTGGGTTTAGCGTTTTGATGAGTCACCACAATGAATGGGTATGCTAGGATTTTGTTAGGTAGATTTGCCATTTGGAGTTTGTTGGGTGGGCTTCTTGTTGTGTTCCAATGAGTCATGAATATGAAGGAAAGGATGGGTTGCTGGGACTTTTCTTAGGTGCTCATGTTTTTTGAATGGTTTTTACTGGGTTTTTGTTATTTGTTGGTATGAATGGCTGGGTTTACTTCGAATATTTCTATTTCAGGGGGCTAGTTAGATTGAATTGACTTTTTGGCTCAAGGGGCAAGTCTTGGTTTTGTCTGTATGATGGGTTTCTTAGTTTGAGGAAATCTAGGTTTATTTCTTAGTTTGATCTTGTTTTCTTTTGCTTTTTTTGTTTTTCTTGTTTTGGGATGAGAGAGACATAAAATGAGAGTAAAAAGACTTATTTACCCCTCTTTATTAACAGAGATGGGTAACAGAGACTAAACGGAAGTAACTTCAGGTGAGTAAAGTGTCAAAAATGAAACCACGGGTAGGTAAGTTAAATTTGGGCTAAACCACAGGTGGGTAATCTGTAATTATCCCAAAAATAAAATATGTGACATATTGGCACTGTAATTGATGGAACATAAAGTGAAGTAGACAGAATAAAACATGATTTTTATTCCCAAGCTCATAGTGCACCTAGAATAAAAATGTCTAGCTAAGCCACTAGTAAGAGCTCAACAATATGTTCGATTGCTGCATTTAATTGGTGATACTTGAGCTCTGGGAAAATTCATGGGTATTTTGCAAATCAATAATACAAATTACATCCTAGTTCCTACATTTTCTTTTCCTCCAATCAATGAAGTCTCTTATTGACACAACATTATACTTACAAAAATGATGTATCTCATTGACGCAGCATGATAGCCACGGGAAATGGAATACATCTATTTTGGATTGAGATCAGGTACACCTTAGGTATTGCACCAAATCCAAATCCGTCTATTTCAACGATTGCACTTGAGTGCTAAAACCCTTGAATCCAAAATGCACAGAAAATAGAAGAAACTCTTTTAACTTTTATTAATGAAAGTAATAAAACGGAGCATCGTGCTATAATTATGTCATCAACAATGGACAAGATTCTTTCTAATAATCAAAGTAATACGTGTAGCATGATGATCATTTTGTAGGAACAAAAAGATGTACATTGAATTATTG
Source organism: Quercus aquifolioides (assembly GCA_019022515.1). Taxonomy (NCBI): domain Eukaryota; kingdom Viridiplantae; phylum Streptophyta; class Magnoliopsida; order Fagales; family Fagaceae; genus Quercus; species Quercus aquifolioides. The sequence goes on along the minus strand of CM032335.1, from coordinate 10,568,907 downwards.
GGGTTAAGCATTTGTGCCTTAACAACTTTCGGAGTTTGGCTTTCTGTGATTAAAAGTTTAAAACTCAAAGCTGCCATGACCAATTGTGCATGATTCATTTAAAGCACCGTATTGTTCGAGGAAATCGAAATCATGGCCACCTTTACGTGACTAGCTCTATCCTAATAATCCATCTACCAATGTTCTAAAGTCGCTCCCTTGCATTATGCATAGCATTTTAGCTCAACAAGTTTCATAGTTTTTTTAGGGGAAGTTTCGATCACCAATTCAAAAGACACTTTTTTTTGTCACCAAATATGTTAAAGATCTAGCAATAATAGGCTTTAAAAGCATGCTACCAACCCACTGCCTTATAGTTCACTATTACTTTTCTTTTTATTTTCTTCTTTAGGTTTTGAGGTCATGGGATCCTTTATCTTCTCTTAGTTACCTTTTGAAACAAGGATTGGAATTTGGAAAGTTCAAGGAATCAAGGACTGCATGTTCTTGTGGGTAATCTACACTTTGCAGAATGGACTTCCTTTACCATTTGCCCTTTTTTTTTCTTTCTTTTTTTCTTTTTTTAAATTTGAGGTACAAATTTTTAAAGTTTCTCTTTTGTTAGGTTCATAATACGTAGGTTGGCAAACCATAAACAAAAAGTTAAGTCTTGTGTGTTTTTAAATTTCATTTCAAGTTCAAGACTCATTCCTAGAATAGCGTAGCTATTCAACAGATCAAGAATTGTAAATCCTAATTCTCAATCAAACCCATTAAGTCGTCCAATCTCTAGAATTTTGAGCTCTACTTGCTAGACTATAAAAGGACCGATTATAAATAACTAAAAGGAGTTGGGAGAGAGTAGTGTTTGTAGGGCTAGGGTTTAGTGCTAAGTCACTACTAGAGGTAACATTAAAATTTGGTTAATTTTATTGTAAAAGATTCAATTCTATTAGTCTATATGTTTCCTTTACGGTTTTCACTTTGCAACTATATTGTCGTGTTATTTATTTTTAGCACTTTATTTGTTTGGCAAAACTGTTAGAGCACTCACACTAAAGATGCTAAAATGACTTAAAACTTATTTCAGCAACCAAAACACAAAAAAGCAAGCTACATCAAGGATGCTAAAATAAAACCTTTGATGTTGGGTGTATTATAAAGTCGGGTGTTAAAATATATAAAGTAGTGTTTTGAATTGCTAAAAACTATATTTTTTAGCAACTTTGCTGTGAATGCTCTTATGTGGCATGATTAACCAAATCTAAACATACAAATCATAATTGGTTCGTTAATTGATTTGGCATAAAATTGGTTAAAACTTAGCCACAAAGCATAGTATTGGTGGTGGTATATATAGCTATTTTACCATCTCAAACACCAAAAAGAGCCCAACATCAATGGTGCCAAAACCTTTTTTTTTTTTTGGCAACTTACTATAGTGAACTACCAAAACTAGCGGTTCACTGCAGTAAGAGGGGATAATATATATATATATATATTATGCCTTTTGTTGGGTTTTGTAGTAGAGAGGAAGAGAGAAAAAAGATAAAAAAAAAAATAAATAATGTTTGACTGATGGAAAAATTAAGAGAATTGATGTAGGATGTTTTGTAAAATTGTGTGTTAAAATAGATAAAATAGCTTTTTAAAGTGTTAAATACTAAAATGTTTAACTCCAACGATGTAGATGCTCCAAGAGGTCTATATTTCTCAACAACTTTTAAAGGCACAACCGTATTTTTATATGATAATCAATTAAGCAAAATAAATTGATGATAATAAGTTCATCCAAACATGAGATAAGGTAATTTACGAATAAAGTTTCTTGTAATCAAACTAATGCATTCAGCATATATGGAATGGTGCATTCGTCAAGTTAAACAGGAAGATATATTCATCAAAACCTTAAAATTAGGGGTGTTCACCAAACTGCATAAACCGCACAAATCGCAAAAATCGCACCAAAATCATCCGCAAAATGGCATAACTGCACCGCACTGCAAGTAATAGTGCACCGCACCACACCGCACCCTCTCTATATATTAATATATTAATTTATTTATAATATTAAATATAATATTAATAGTTTAATAACCCTAGTTTTCAAAAAAAAAAAAGTTTAACAACCCTAACAAGTGTTGACTAGAAAAGCCAACCCAAAATAAAGAAAAACTAGCTCAATAATTTAAAACTTAGTCCAAAAAAAAGGAAAAATTAGTTTGGGGGTGAGTAGGAAAAGCCCAAAATTTGAAAAATTTACCAACTTCAAACCGCATCTTATACATAGTATCGCACATGTGATCCCAAAAATGAGGTGCGGTGTGGTTATGGTTTTGGCTAAACTCTAAACCGCACCACACCACATCGCACCGCACCGCACATGTGACCACAAAAACAATGTGCGGTGCAGTTATGGTTTTAGCTAAACCGCAACCGCAAAGTGTGGTGCTAAAAATGGCCCAAAACCGCACCACACCGCATCGCGAATACCCCTACTTAAAATTTTGATTAGCAGGACTAAATGGAAATTCATCAAAAGCATCGGAATCTGATTCAGTGTCACAGATTCACAGCTACACAAGTTACCAAGGCATTAAAATTGAAACAGCAGAGCACCATGAACAAGTCATCAAAAGCCCTCAAATACAAATCATCCGAGTGACTAAACAAGTCACCACCAAAGGCTTGAAAACTAATCACCAGATCAATGAAATAGAAGTCATCAGAGGCCTGAAAATTAAAACTGCAGATTGTTTGAACAAGTTATCAAGGCCGGAATTATTGAAATAGTTGGTCAATGAACTTGAGTGCTATCTGCTTTGATGATTAGTAAGTTGAGAATTAAATAATGAAGAGTGAGAGAAACGAGTAAAAATTAAAACAAGGGAGAAAGTATGATCTAAAAGTAGTGAATGCAAGGTACATGTCCTATTTTTTCCTCTTTTTTTGATTGTGTGAGATAGTCTTACAAATGAGAAAGTCTATCATGTATCGGATACATGTAATATCATCTCTTTCAAAATTGCTAATTTTTGTTTCACATGTTTCAAGAAATGTCCACAGTTTTATATGATGCTTCCACCCACATTATCATATATTTATATTTTACACATGATGTAAAAAAATGTAAAAACAGTAAAATAAGAAACAAATCAAAACCTTTAAAAATTTCGGCGGCGAAGTAAGAAGAGAATAGTGTGTGTTTTTTTTAGGTTAGGTGGAATGCTTTTACAACCAAACAAATGAACAAAACATTGATTTTAAAAAAATAGTAATAATAAAATTGTGGACGGGATATATATACCATTCGAGTTGAAATAGACTCTTCTCTATTTCAAGTTTTCTTGTCTTTTCATTTTATCCATTTCATGATTAGGATATTATTATCAGTGTAGAAACCGCCATATCATTTCAAGTTTTAAATAGAGTGGTAGTCCGCCACGTCTTTTTCCCATTCAATTTGGTTTTATGTAACCTGATTATTAACCCGACCTATTTGCTAGGTCTATCCACAAATATGTGGTAACAGACTTAACTGGTAACAGTAAGAAGCAGAGGCACATCACTATCTCTTCAGACTCAGTTGCCCACTACCATCTCTCTCTTTTCACTTCACAGCCACAGCCAAAGCCAAAATGCCGACCCAATCATTGGAACCCATCATTCACCTACCCCCATTATTACCACTACAGCCACTTGGTTCCAACAGGCCTAACAAATCCACTGGCCTCTCCTTTCAGAGGCCTAAACTAACCCACCAACCCTTGCACACCCACCTCTCTGTACTTGATAAACCAGTGGATTCAAACACGTATGCTTCAATTCTCGAATCTTGTAAATGCCCAAGTTTAGGAAAACAGATACATGCCCACTCACTTAAAACTGGGTTTCATGGGCATGAGTTTGTAGAAACCAAGTTGCTTCAAATGTATGGAAGATGTGGGTGTTTGGAATTTGCGTATTTGTTGTTTGACACAATGCCGCTGAGAAACTTGTATTCTTGGAATGCCATTCTCAGTGTGTATGTGGATAACGGATTCTTTGAGGAAGCTTTTTTGCTTTATCAAGAACTACAATTTGAAGATATTGGCTTGGAGTTTTTCGTGTTTCCGGTAGTCTTTAAGATTTGTAGTGGTCTTGGCATAGTAGACTTAGGAAGACAGTTACATGGGATTGTAGTGAAGTATCAGTTTGCTTCAAATATTTATGTGGGTAATGCTCTGATAGATATGTATGGCAAATGTAAAAGCTTAGATGATGCCAAGAAGGTTTTAGCAACAATGCCCAAGAAGGACCGTGTTTCATGGAATTCTATTGTCACGGCTTGTGCTGCCAATGGGATGGTTTATGAGGCATTGGAGTTCTTGGAAAGAATGTCTTTGGAGGATTCGAGGCCCAATCTTGTTTCTTGGAGTGCAGTTATTGGGGGGTTTTCGCAGAATGGTTATGATGAAGAAGCCATTGAACTGCTTTACCAAATGCAAGCAGCTGGAATTGAACCAAATGCGCGAACCCTAGCAAGTGTTCTTCCTGCTTGTGCTAGGCTAGAAAAGCTAAGTCTTGGCAAAGAACTCCATGGCTATATAATAAGACATGGGTTTATGTCTAACCCTTTTGTCGTGAATGGATTAGTTGATGTGTATAGGAGGTGTGCTGATATGGGGAATGCTTTCAAGTTATTTTCTAAGTTTTCAATGAAAAATGTTGTGTCATATAATACAATGATTGTTGGGTATTGTGAGAATGGTGATATCTCCAAGGCCAAGGAGCTGTTTGATCAGATGAAGCTAGCTGGCAATGAGAAGGATATAATATCATGGAACTCGATGATTTCAGGGTATGCAGATAGCTTCATGTATGATGAAGCTTTGAGCATGTTTCGAGATTTACTGATGGAAGGGTTTGAACCTGATTCCTTCACTCTAGGAAGCATTCTTAGTGCTTGTGCTGATATGGCTTCTTTAAGACAAGGGAAGGAAATACATTCTCAGGCCATTGTTAGAGGTCTGCAATCTAACACCTTTGTGGGTGGAGCTTTGGTAGAAATGTACTGTAAATGCCACAATTTAGCGGCAGCTCAGGTGGCTTTTGATGCAGTAAGTGAAAGGGACACACCAACTTGGAACGCCTTAATCTCAGGCTATGCATACTGTAATGAGAAAGAACACGTTCATGATCTTATTCAAAAAATGAAAGGAGATGGTTTTGACCCAAATGTATATACATGGAACGGTGTTATTGCCGGCTGTGTGGAAAATGAACATTATGATTCAGCCATGAAATTGTTCACTGAAATGCAGAATTCAAATTTGAGGCCTGATATATACACAGTTGGAATCATTTTACCGGCGTGTGCAAGGTTGGCTACAATTGAGCGGGGTAAGCAGGTTCATGCACATTCAATCAGATTGGATTATGACTCGGACATCCACATTGGAGCAGCACTTTTGGACATGTATGCAAAATGTGGAAGTATAAAGAATGCGAAGCTGGCTTATAACAGGATCAAGAAACCTAATTTGGTTTCCCACAATGCCATGCTTACTGCATATGCCATGCATGGACATGGGCAGGAGGGAATTGCATTGTTTCGTAAAATGTTGGAAGATGGTTTTAGACCAGACAATGTGACTTTCCTATCAGTTCTTTCTTCCTGTGTCCATGCCGGATCAGTTGAATCAGGTCATGAATTCTTTGATCTGATGGGATATTACAATGTGGAACCCACATTGAAACACTATACATGTATGGTCGATCTCTTAAGTCGTGCAGGCCAGCTTAATGATGCTTATGAGCTTTTAAAGAAAATTCCCATGGAACCTGATTTGGTGATGTGGAGTGCTTTGCTTGGAGGATGTGTAGTTCACGGTAATGTTGCATTAGGAGAAATTGCAGCAGAAGAGCTCATAGAGTTGGAGCCACATAATACTGCAAACTATATTCTACTAGCAAACTTATATGCTCATGCAGGGAGATGGCATGACCTAGCTAAAACAAGACAGATGATGAATGACAGAAAAATGCAAAAGAGCCCGGGATGCAGTTGGATTGAAGATAGAGATGAGATTCATGTGTTTCTTGCAAGTGACAAATCACACAAGCGAGCAGAAGAAATATACTCTACTTTAAATAATTTGATTATTCACATGAAAGGAGGGTTTACAATTTCTGTTTAAGTGCAGCAAAATAAAATAAGATTTGGTGCTCTATGTTGTATCATACAAAATATGAATATCTAAACATAACTTTCTGAAATATTCTTCCTCGATGCCTTTAACCCAATAATAAAACAAGTTGCAGCTTGGGAGGAAAAAGAGAACTGGCTAATAATGGTGCATTTTCTATTTGTTGGAAATGCCACTGAGAGTAACGGCATTATCTAAAGCAATATTCATAAGCTAAGATTCAGTACAGGTCCAGTGACTCAAGCACCCTGCGAGCTTGGATATGTAAAGCAGTCAGTCTTTCCTTGGGATCAAGTGTTGAGCCGAATTGACTGGCTGCCCATATCAAGGAAGCAGATTTCTCTCCTAGAAGTCGCCTTATATCTTCATGTATGGCTGCCAACGGAGGCCTTTCCCTCCCATTTACATGCCCTATGAGTAGCAACAAGAACTCACCACATTTCAACCTAATCACAGGAAAAAGATATTTCTTATCACTGTGTATTGAATTGGTAAGAAATAAAACAGACAAGGGGGTAAAAAAAAGAGAGAGATAGTGAAGAATTAATGAGCTGTATATCAACTACTACCCACATGTCAATAATAAGCACATTCAAAGGTCTTAATGATGAGAATTCCCTCCAACACAGCTTACCTAATCAAATGAACCAAGGTCTGGACAAAGGAAAAAAGACAAGAATTTATTTTTTAGATCAATACTATGTTTAGGTGAAGAGTCAAGTTGAAATGGCTTAACCTCACAACAAAAAGAAAACAAAAAGGGTAGTCTAGGAAAAGGCAGTAAATACTGCAAGCATGCAATCATGTGGCGACTGTCTGTACAGGACTTCAAAGGTTACGCTAGTGTAATTCCAAAGAAATTTGCACATCGTCGGAACTTTTTTTTGGGCAAATGTCCCATGTTGCCCAATTCTACGTCTCCCTGACAGCTCTACTTTCAGATTCATTTTGCATTCTCAAGAAAATTCTGTCTCCCTAACACTCAATTAGAGACACAGTTGGTCTCTATAAATTGGTCTCTTCTCAACTTGCTTACAAGACTACAAATTTAACCATATAAAAACACAATCATTTGAAAAGGAAACCAGAACAAAAAATGGTTACAAAAGTGCCAATTCCAAAGATTAAAATTATTGATCACTCTTTTAAGGTGAAAAAAAAAGGATAAGGAAGATACATTCACCCAAACACTGTGAGAAGATAAAAGAAAAAGGGGGCATGGAAGCTAGCATTAGAGAAAACTTCAAGTTGAAGTAAGAAAATTTAACATACTTATTTGAAATTTTTCCATAGAATATTCCAAACCAGCAGGGCCAGCTAATAAGTTGTTACCATATGTTTCAAATTAGAAATATAGAACATGGTTTATATTGAAAGTAAAAGCAATTTGATTTTGCCATCAGAGAGGAGCCATCACATTGCATAGTATAGGTGTTTACAAGCATTAAAGTGAAGCAGGACAAAAGAAATTACCTGAGATTTTCATCCACTTGTTTGTCTCTTATGAGCTCTGCAACTTCCTCGATACCATTACAGGCCTCAAATTCCTAGAAAATAAGGAACAAAGTACACAACACATGTTGAATAAATATTAAGGCCATTGTATGGCTGGTAAGGCGACCTTGATTTACTAAATATTATGAACCTCACTCTAGAAACTCATCTTCTCTCTTGAGCATACTTGAACAAATATTAAGGCCATACAGCAATAGGTAGAAGAAACAACAAAATAAGGATTAAACTTTGATCAACTGAAACAAAACCATCAAAAGAAGGTACAATTAATTATCATCAGAAGCCAGCTACAAGAAGACACATCATTATTTGGCCAAAACAAAAATTCTAATCCATAACAAATGAACAGCATAATAAGAGTCAAAATAGTGAAATACCATTTGATTGGCTGATGAGTCCAACATTATTGAGACTAAAGCATCTAAGCATGCACCTTGCTCAAGTACTCCACGAGTTGATAATATGTTCATTAACACCTGCATAATAGAAAATTAGATCTAAGTTTGGTATTAAGAATTCTGACAATTATCAAAAAAAATTATAAAAGAATTCACACATTTATATACTGCAAACTCTAACTCCCATCACCATTGGCAAATAATCAACAGCCAAGAACAGAACCAAAAAAAAATCGACTGTTATGACCCCATATAGATATTTTTTAAATTGGTAAGTTACATGTACAGGAATCTGCCTCTCCAAACAAAATTGGGGGTACGGCTGCCTACCATAACCTCTCCCAAATCCTGCAAAAGTGGGAGCTCTGTGCATTAAGTACGACCTTTCTTTTTTAAGTTACATACGCATTAATGGGTCTTGAAACCACGATCTCACCAATCATCTCATCATTATAGGGAGAAGAATGAGCTGTAGGTCATTGGGCAATCAATACAAATTTCATTGGTTAAACAGAAAGGCGCAAGAGGAATGCAGGGTTTCCCCAAGAAAATACATTGAAGAAAAGAGCGTTCAATAGTCAAAGATAAAGTTTACAGACACAAGAAAATTAAACATATAACCTCTACAAGTAACAGAGTTACACTTACACATGACAGTGATAATGACAGTAACATTGTCACACTGGTTGAACATTGAACAGTAAATCCATTATACCACAAAAATAAGGAAAACGCTAAAGCCACAAACTTTTTTACAATCTGCTGATGGGATGGGTGGCATTACCGGTAGACCCAGACGAGAACCAGTAAGAATTTGTCAAATCAACCGTTTGTAAAAATATTGTAAAAGTGGAGACACCCCAAATCCAAATCTTGGATTTCACTATAAAGCATTCAAAATTTTTTTTTTTTTTTTTTAAATTTAACATTTAATAGGTATTAATTAAAAACTGGGAATGAAACAAATCATGAATAATTAAGATGAATATATATAGAAAGATAGAGACCTGAATAGCGTTATGATGATGGGCCAAAGCAGTGCTCTCTCTATGAAGCAAACAACAACCTTCCAAAACTCGAAGCGCGAGTGCCACCTCAGCATCAGTAGAGGGACTCGTAATCTTCAAAGCCTCTACACCTTCACATATGTGATCTATACTCTCCACTTCCTCTTGTTCCCTTTCTTTCAACGAGTGCTCAAACACAGCTCTAACCACTGGTTTTTTTGTTTGTAACAGAATAAAAAAAAAAAAAAAAAAGTTAGTTAATTAGTTAGTTAAAGGTGAAATTGAAGAAGAAGACGACGTCGTTGTTATAACCTTGGAGTTCGGGGAGGGACTGAGTCTGGCAGAAGAGGTGGACGGTGGAGTCGGACTCGGCGACGGATCGGAGGAACTTGAGGAGGTTGCGGAGGCCGCGGAGGCGGAGGAAGGAGAACTCGGCGCGGGCGTCGCGGAGGCCGGTTTTGAGAGCGAGAGTCACTTCGCGGTAGAGCCGCTGCCGGTTCAGCGAGTTGACTAGCTCCTGCACCGCCGCCGGAGGCGGTGGTTGCTGCTGCTGCTGCTGTTGTGGTTGTGATTCTGATTCCGGCGATGGTTTCGGAGATGATAGTCCCTCCGCCCACAGCGCCTTCTTCAAGTACATTTCTCTCTCGCTCTCTCTCTCTCTCTCTCTCTCGCTTTCGCTGCGGTTTGTCTCTGTGGAAAATGATTTTTTTTCTTTCCTGTCGTGGTTTGTTGAAACGTAGCTTTTTGTGTTTTAACGAGTTAAAACGACAGCGTATTCTTTCGCTGTTGAAAACTACAAATATTAAAGTGATGGGTTTGATGTTTTAGGTTGCGTTTGGTTGAGAGGATAGAAAGTGTTTAGAAGATAGAAAAGTTGGAAGGTATAAATTTTTTTTTTTTTTAAATTTTCTACCATTTATAATTATAAGTGTTTAGTAGAAGCCTAGTAGGGATGGAAAAATAGAATGATAGAAATTAAATTATTGTCATATCCTTATTATATTTAGGATATGGCTTCTGTCCAGTGTCCTGTAACATTGGACTTGTTGGGCCAAAATGGGTAACTAATCATAACTTTCCAACTATATAGTTAGTAGGCAATGTTTACAAACTATATTTTTTACTAGTATCTCGAGTCTAAGAGACTCGATTTAGAGTCTATAAATCGAGTCTTTGAGAGTCGATTTTTATGTTTTGATCAAATCTGAGTTGGCACTTTTTCCATGTGGTGTCCACCTGGAAATCAAGTCTTAGAGACTCGATTTATAAGGCCAAACCCAAACACAAATATAAAAAAGAACAACAACACTAACAAAGAAATCAGAACAACAACACCAACAAAGAAAAAAAAAAAAAGAAGCCGAAGAAGAAAATATGCTTCAATCCAAGAAACAAAAACACCACCGCAGCAACCACCAGATGCCCAGGCCGCGCTGGTGAGGTGAGCTTAGATTCTTTCTCTCTCTCTGATCTGATTGTATTTCCGGTGAGGTGAGCTTTAGATTCTTTCTCTCTCTCTCTCTCAGATTCTGATCTGATTGTATTTTTTTTTTTGGGTATTTCGGCTTATACATGAGCGACTTGAAACTTAAAATTTTTTTAAATTTTTTTGGTTTATAGAGACTCGATTTCCAGGTAGTCGCCGCATGAAAAAAGATACCACATCAGACGTGATCAAACCATAGAAATCGAGTCATTGAGAATCGATTTATAGGCCAAAATCGAGTCTCTTAAACTCGAGATGCTAGTAAAAAATATAGTTTACAAACATTGCCTACTAACTATATAGTTGGAAAGTTATGGTTAGTTACCCATTTTGGCCGATTTGTTGTGATCATGATATGTGTCTATTTTTGGACACGTGTCATGATCGCAGCAGGTTCAGTGCACTGGAGGCACTGGACTAAAACCACACCCTTATATTTATAGTAATGTCTTTTTATCTGCGCATCCACTTTTTCCCTCTTTCTTCTCTTCAAGAGAAATTATTAGGTCTATCGGCAGGATTGTTGAAGTGGTTATTCTAGTCATTCTAATTAATGAAATACTGGTGGGTTCTAATTAGCTCAACTAGTAAAATCACTTATGGTTGAATAAAAAATTTGGGGTTTAATCCTCGTTTACACCAAAAATTGATTGATGTCTTGGTCTGATGATAAATAACTATTATAAAAAACGGATGTCATAGGTTGAAACTTTCTAAAAAATAAAACTAATAAAACACGGTCATTTATGCAAATGTGACATCACCTAGTGGTTTTATATTTTTAATTGTTGTGTTGATTAAGAATCTGACTCACACATCTATATATATATATATATATATATAAAACCGAAGCCTCTGCTGACACCACAATTTTCCACGTCAGCACAATATTTAAAAAATAAAAAATAAAAATAAAAACATTATAACTCCTCAAAACCCTAGCAACCTTACCCCTCTCTCAAGTTAAGAAATATAAAGCCACGGTTTCTGCAAACTCTCTCTCTCCAAACGTAAATATCAAATTCAACCCCTTTAATTTCTCTTTATATTTTTGAGGCTTCTATAGAGTTATAGTGAGTTATGTTGATTTTGTTTTGTGTGTGTGTGTGTATAGATGGTCATAATACTCCGTTATTCCAAGAGAAGTTTGTGTTTTCGTTAATTGAAGGCCTTAGAGAGATAAGTGTTGCAGTTTGGAACAGCAATACAGAAGACGATTTCATTGGCAGCGGAAAGTAATTACTTTGTCTCATATTTTTGTTTTTTGAATTGATTTTGTGTGCTTTTTAGACCCTTTTGGATCAATTTTGTTAATTGGGTGTTTTTTTTTATAGGGTCCAATTGGGGAAGGTTCTTTCAAAGGGTTACGACGACCGCACTTGGTGTCTGTATACTAATAGTGGGGGGTAAGTGCTATAAATTACTAACCCTTTTAAGTGTATAATCTGTTTCTAAAATTTAAGTGGATGGAGGGGTTTAAGTTTGCTCAAATTAACAGAATCTTCACATGTTCTTGTAGTGGAAAGGCTTTGATAGTTTTATTGAGTTAATTCAAAGTCCTGATATATTAATAAGTTTGGATTATATAGTAACACAATCAAATTAAATTCGTTGCTACCCGTAGAATACTGTGTGAAGAAGTTGTTACAATGCTCAAATTTTAACTTCATTTTTGTTCACCATTGAATACTCATATAATCAATTTCCAATTCAGTGTTCAAGAATTAAACCAAAATTCTAACTGCGCTATCATAAAATATTATTATTAGTATGAATTTTATGGAGTTACAGTGTTCAGGAATTAAACCAAAATTCTTTTAAATTATCTATAATATTTTGTCCTCCGAAAATTTTCTCTCTTTAATTTTGGTATATTGTGTTTCTTAAGCTATAGAGAGATTTTATTTGTTTATTATTTTCAATAATAAATCATTTTATTGCAATACCGGTAATTGTTTGAGAAATCCAATATGTTCATATCTCTATAGAATAGAGAATAGTAGAAGCCAGTTTTGTTACAACTACTTAAATTGAGTTGACTTAATTCCGTACAATTACAAAGTATAGCATGAAAGATAATGGAATTAATTGTTGTAATTTTTATTTTCTTTCCATGTTTTGAATTTCCTCTATATTATTATTACAACTGAGCAAATATTGAGAAAGTAACATTACTACTCTAATTTGAAGTTTAATGCGTCCTTCTCAAGTCATGGTCTTTATTTATATATTTGCTGTTTATATTTCTAACCGTTGATGAGAAATTAAGGCTCAGTTGCACAATATGTGTAAATTCTTCAGAAGGCTACTTTAAATAGTAAGTCAATGTGTCTCTTACATTTGGGTATTAGTTAGAATTGTTTTCAAATGATTGTACCAATAGTAAGTCATTTGGGTAAGTCAATGTGTCAATGTGTCTCTTACATTTTTTTTTTTTTTTTTTTTTTTTTGAGAATCAATACTTTGAACTTTATTAAATAGTAGGCAAAACTACCTGATAAGTAGCAATGGTGTGCGATGAGACATCTTCCATCCACATTTGAAAACCAGTGACATGTCGTGCATGTCAAACTAGGTTGTGGGCTACACTAATTCCTTCTCTACAAACATGTGAAAACCTAATACAATGAAGTAAATTTGCAAAACATTTAACATCTTGACTAAATAAACCAAAGGATGCCAAAGAGTACGAGTCTGCATTCAAAGCGTTTATAACAATCACTGAATCTCCCTCTGGGATGACATCATTCAAACTCAGATCAATAGCAAACTATAGAGCCTTCGATGTAGCCAAAGTTTCAAGCTCCACGACAGTTAGGGGGAAAGGTATGATTTCGACTGCGTGCCAAGCCTTTCCTTGGAAATCTCGAATAATCACTCCAATCCCTGTCCCATCTTCTTCTTGAAATAGTGCATCGATGTAATTTGTGCCTGAAACCTCCACAGTTACATCAATAGTCGATCTCCAGAACAACACTAATCCACCTCCCTTATTTGATCTTGAGGCAATGAATATATTCTCGCACCTTATCTTCCTCAACATATTTTTTTGCCTAGCTTCATCTGCCCATGTTTCAACAAAAAACATGACAGAGGGATCTTTTGCCCACACCAAATCTGCAAGCTCATTCTCTGTACATGAGTTTCCAAACCCACGACAGTCTCACATAAGGCCACTCATGGCGATTGGCGGGGCTGACACACAACCTCCACCATTGAATAAGAAAGATTCTCATCATCTTTTGAAACCACTCTACGTTTGCCAGGTAACTCCAGATGATCATCTCCGCTTCGCTTGCCACAAACAGGTTTGCTACTAGTGCTGCCACCTTTGACCCCTGCCCTATTCTCCTTCTTTATTTTCCTTCTAACACTCGGTTTGTTGTTGGAGGTAGGGTTAATTTTTGGAGAACCTTTCAGTATGCTACCACGTGTATTTTTTGCTTGTGGCTTACGTGTTACTTGCTTACTCCCCTCACGTGACTTGCCTCCTTCCAGAATTGATTCACTTTGAACTCGCGGATTTATTTTCTCACTTATTATTGAATACGGTTTCACCATCACACCAGTATTATGTCCATATTTAATCATGTCTTCATCAATTTCCCTTATTTGAATTTCAAATAATTCTGCCGATGTAATTGAAGTAGGGAATGATGTCTCAGCCGTTGAAAGTACCACCGAATTAATTGGAGATAAATTTGGAGTGGATCCGTTGGAAATAGAGTCCCTATTTGGAAAGGAATCAATATCTTGTGGTAACGTATTCTCCAATTTATTGGTATTAGAATTTGCAGGTCACCAACTTTAATGCCTTCCCCCCCTTCCTCCCCGGTTTCAGTCTCCATGTCAGATTGAATCACCTCCGATGGGCCACTCACTGGTGTTGCCACTACCGATTCAACTTGTGCTCGAGCTTCCTGTGATTTGTGTGAACTTGATTTTCTGCCCTCGTAAAAGCCTGGAACATAAATGACTGACTTTCCCACAGACGTATACGGAGCTGCCTTCAAGTTAGAGCTAAATTGTTGCTGTTCTGATAGGAGTGTTCCTTTGCTATCAAGCCACAGTTCGCAATTCTTGTCACTGTGAGTCAGACGTCCACACCAGAAGCAGAAATTCGGCAATTGCTCATATTTGAAGCTCACTCAATTCTTGTCTCCATTCTCCATTGTGATTACCCTTCCCCTGCAAAGAGGTAGTGTAACATCTATTAGAACTCGAACTCGGATGAAAAAACCTCCCTCATCGTCCACTGCTTTCGTGGATTTCTGGACTTCGCCGACCACTTCACAGAGACTTTTAGCCATGTCTTTATTCAAGAAACGCACTAGAATGTCATGAACCTGTACCCAAAAGAGTGTTTTCGTAAAAACCAATTCATGGACAGGGGTATCCGTTGCATATCTCTGTAGCATTACTAGGTGCTTGTCGAAGCTCCAAGGTTGATTCTGAATAATTCGGTCAACATCACTTAGGTTGTCAAAGACAAACAGAACCCTATGGTCATTATGGTTGCGAATCTTGAAACCATTCGTAGCGCACCATAACTGTTTGAAGGTTCTTGCCCTGGCCTCCATATTTAGAAACCCTGGGGTTAGAAATAGTGCCGCTAGAATAAACTCACCAGAACGTTGATCTTTGTTAAGAACAAATCCTGTTTTTTCCTTCTCTGAAAGTGAAAACTTGTTCCATTTCTCAGCCAAATCTTCCATACCTTAGTCAAGAGGAAGAGCACACTAGACAGATGTGTTTCCCAAAACCCAAGAAAAAAACCACAAGCTCTAGAAGTAGACTTGCTACCTTTAGAGAACAAAACTCTCCTTCAATAAGAAGGGACTAAAACTTCTACTGCCTAAGAGAAGAGAGAAAGCTCACCTTCTTAGCGACAGAGAGACAGAGAAAGCTTCAGCTAGCCATCTCAATTTAAATAGTGAAGGTGTAGACAATCCATGGTCACAAATCCATTTCAGTCACTACATGTCATCTCAATTTTTCTCTCAATGCAACAAGCTAAAATTGCAAAGCGTGTATAAATTTTGTTTAACTATCCTGTGCATTGCAGGGGTTAGCGACTAGTTTATATAAGTGACATTATTTCATTGGGTAGGATTTAGGAGGACCACTTCAGTAGTCCTCCCAGCGGACCTAATAATTTCTTCCATTTTTGGGAGATTATTTCCAAAAATCACCCACCCATTTTCCTTTCGTTCCATTTTCTCTCCTTAACCAAATAATGAAAAATACATATTTTTTATCCCCTTGTTCCATCTTTCGCCTTTTCACCCCAATCAAATATAACACTAGCCATGAGTTTCAGTGAATTCAACTAATAAAGTCTCTGATGGTTGAATAAGAGATCTGAGATTTAATCCTTACTTATACAAAAAACTGACTAGTGTCTTGGTCTGATTATATATATATATTTATTTATTACATAATAAGATAATTATCACTTGACATATATTTTAAAGGGATTATGACTTAATTTTTTTGGATATTATCTATAGATATGATTACACAATAAGGTATCAAATTATTGTTTTTTTCCCTTAGAAAAAAGTATAAAATTATTATTTGTAGTTTATTAATAATATAGATAGTCAATTTTTTTTTTTTTTTTTTTTAGAATATATAGAGAGTCAAATTTATAATAAGAAGTATATATAATTTTTAATTATATAAGATTGATGAATAAAATTATTATAAACAAAAACCATTTTATTTAATTAACTTGAATTTATATTCAAGTATAATTTAATTATTAATTATTAGCATAGAATTGTAAATGGGTCAAAAAAAAAAATTTATTCGTGGTTTTATTAAATATGAAAAATGAACAAATTAATCAAGCTTGTGAATAAATAATTTATTTGGTTTAACAAAAAATTGAATAAATATATAAATATATTCATTTAAAAAAAAAAAAAAATTCCCTAAGGACTTGGACGGCCTCAATCGCCATTTAGGAGGAGATTCCTGCAATAAAAAAGATAGGAGGCATATCAAGGAAGGGGTCCTTTATTGACATTAGAAAATGATAATGGACCAGCATAATTCTTCCTAGCACATGCCTACAAGGTTTTAAATTCAGTACTAATCTTTACTTAAAAAAGAAAAAATAAAATCATTACAAGTCAATAATTTCAGAATGGCCAAGGAAAACAACCCACTGTGTGTGTGTTTGTGTGAGTTATTTATTTGTTATTTTCTAAATTTTGTTTTGAGATGGTTGTGGTAGAGAATCTTTAGAGTCAGATTGTTAATTTGTTTTCTTTTCTTCCCTGCCCTTTTTAGGTGCTTCTTTTCTTACCAGCCAAATGAAGAATAAACAACTCATGCAACTTGTTCTCTGACCTTTTCTTGCAGCTTGTTCTCCTAACTTTTCAGTTTTATTTATAAATAATTTAAAAAGAAGAAGAAGAAAATTGCATGATTAAGTTTAAAATATACTCATCATTCTTATTTACTGGACTTGATTACTATTTGTTCATGTCAAATTTTCAAATTAAAGGTGTTTTTTTTTGTGGTTCATAAATTTATGTGTCTATATATATATATATATATATATAGGATTGGGTTTAAGTTACACCTAGTGTAACTCTAAGTAATGTTACAGCACTTAATATTTTTTAATTGGATGCGAATTTTGACAAATCCATCGTTAGATTACATTATCTTCGCATATTCTCCATGCTTGCAAATTTTCATGGTAATGAAAGATTAATAGCCATGTCATTAATCAACTATTTAAATTCAAATTTTTGTAATTTAAAATAATGCATAAAAGATGAGTTTATTGATCGAATAGTAAATAACATCCAATTGACATGAAAATTGACAAAAATGTTAAAAACATATAAAAACATGTAATTCAACAGTGAGATTTTCAAAATATGAATTCTATAACAAGTTATTGGGTGATATAACATTGCTTAGAATTACACCAGGTGTAACCTGAACTCAACCCATATATATATATATATATTAAGCTCTTTCATTTATTAAAGTTTCAAGTTATCCATTGATGCACAAAGCAAGCTGTATGCCAGTTTCAATGGAATAATTAAAGTGTGAAGTTGATAAAACACACAAGAAATAGTAATAAATTTGTATATCATATTTCAAACATGCTGTTTCTTTATTTGTGAAAAGGGAAATGATTTTACACACACAATGTACACACACGCTTTGTTTTTAACTGATTTCAAGTCAAGATTTTAGTTTTTAAAAAAAAGCATGTGTGTACACCGTGTAATAACCATTGCTCTTTGTGAAAATAGGTTTATTTCCTTGTTACCATGCCGTTTCAATTTCATTTCATTAAGAATGATAAAATTCTTTAGGGTGCATGAGGATGAGGGTTTAGAAGAGGTGATTGGTAATCTGTTTTACCTTCAATTATAGAGACACTGATTCTCATAATCAAACCTGCAAATAAGTAACCATTAAGATTTATGCCAAAGAACAAAAAGGTAGATAGGAAAACAAAAGGTAGATAGGAAAACAACCATGCTTATATCAGAAAGTAATGGTGTCACTTTCAAATTGTATAAAGCGACTGAACAGAAACCAATCATGCGAATGACCTTGTAATTTTACAAAAACATAATAAACTTACAGAATCAGGTAAACATGGAAATGGCCCTGGTGATGGAAAGAAAGACATGTCAAGCATGCTTTGCGTGCAGATAGTATCTGCAGTTAGGGTGTATATGCAAGCAAAGTTGCCTATTCTGTTCACATTACCAAACATTTAGCTGTAAGACACCAAATTTTCTTCTCTTTGGCCTTTTAAACAACTAAACAGAACCGGCTAGAGTTTTATATCTAAAAATCCATATCAGATAAAAAAAAACTGCACACTTGAACAATACCGTGATTTTATTAACACAGAATTTGAATACTCAAATTACAAATTCCAGAGATAAGCACATCGCACGAATGAACAATGAGAAACAATAACATTTGCAAATGGGTGAGAGCTTCCTGTACAAGATGAACTTCATGTACCGCTAGAAAGTAAACATCAGTGCTGGAAGGAATGGGATGAGGACCCCCTAACAAAATGCTACCAGTTCTCCTTAACAATCTTCGACTTCTCCAATATGAACTTTCCTTCCTTGTACTTCTGTGTTGCCTCATAAGCTCGTTCATACTTCCAACCCAACACCTCATGGCAATCAGCACAATAGATATCAGCTACAGTGTGGAGACCAGTCATGAGATGCCTATCTTCTTTTGGCCCTATCACAATGTTCATTGCATGGGAGAACAAAAAAGCTCGGCCATTTCTTCCCTAATAACAAAATTATGGAAAATAATGTTGGATAAAAAATAAGCCCAAAACTTATTACCATAGTCAACATCAACACAAACAATCAAGAACAAAAATAGAAACATTGATTGGAGTTTTGATACAAGATATGAAAATGGCACTGATAACAC
Organism: Quercus aquifolioides; assembly: GCA_019022515.1. Lineage (NCBI taxonomy): Eukaryota > Viridiplantae > Streptophyta > Magnoliopsida > Fagales > Fagaceae > Quercus > Quercus aquifolioides. The sequence continues at coordinate 10,549,886 of CM032335.1, read as the reverse complement.
CAAACATAAATCAGCCAAAAAATATCCAGAATTCATTTTTGTGAAATGATAAGAATAACATGCTATTGGAGGGAACTAGGAGCACTAGACAGAAGGCTTGATCTGGTTGTGTGAAACAGGACACAAGCCTTGCCCACATCAGAGTTAGTATGAAGGGGATTGGCATAATGGCATTACAAAGGAAGGCTCTTACAGGGTGATAATTATTACCCCTAGGAATTTTTGGGTATATGGCTACTTTGTTGTGCTATAGTTTATTATAAACATGGTTAAAATTGCAGTGTTCCAGTTGTTCTTGTTTTGGTTGGTGAAGTACTGAGCGCTGCTCCTATTTCCAGAGTGTACTTTGTAGTAAAGCTGAAAAACTATCATAGTGTCAATTAAACCAATTTACCCAAAAAAGGAAAAGAAGTTCTGAGTTCAATTCTCTCTCTTTGCTCTTTTTGTTGGGGTCTAAATTTAATATAGACCCTTTCTTTCCTTTATGATTTGTTCCTTAATCCAAGAGTTCTTATATTTATTTTTCCCTTTTTTGGTAAATCAAGAGTTGATACATGCAAATTTTGAGTTTTCCATTCATGGGTTCCTCATAAATTTCAAGAACAATCTTCTACACTCATTTTAAAACCAAGAATAATATTATAACCAAAAAGAAAACATTGGAATAAGGTTTTTCAAGCATACTCACCTGAAAAGCCTTGGAAATTATATCATCATGAAGTGAAACATGGTTCCGACAATTACAACAGCTGTACAATCGTGGCCCTATCAATTCAGCCATTAAACAACAATTTTTTCAGCTGCGAAGACCAATATGCCTGCCAACCCAGAAACCCAAAAAGAGTCAAGAACACAAAAAAGCTTAGGTGGATGAAACCCAATTTAGACTACAATTCTGTGAGACAAATATGGATGCAAAAAAAAGGAAAAAAAGAACACTTATTTACCTACAACAAGCTCAAATGATGAAATGATGATGACCCAAAAGTCTGAGAAAGATAAGAACACAGAAGGGGGTGTTAGCGTGCAAGACTAAACCAAAGTTGGATTTTACAAGGTTGAGTAAAGATTCCATATAAGATATTAAGGTCTGACAGTGACAGAATTAGTATCAAAGAGTAAACAACAAGAACATGAAAAAAAAAAAAAAAAATTAAAAATATTGGATTACATAAAAAAGTTGGTTTTTTTAAATAGCGCCGATTGAAAAGTTGAAGTCTTTAAAAAAAAAATCGATGGAAAGAGAAGGGACAAAGGAAAACCCATTAAAGAAACGAATGAATATGATAATGTAAAATGGATAAGAACCTGAGCTGTAAAATCAGGTATTAATTTAAGGAAGTGTTTATTATTCTTTGCTTAGAGAATGAAATTTAGAATTCTTGATGTTAACTTATTACAAGTTAATCAATACAATACAATACAAAATAAAATGATTAGAAATTAGATAGATATGAAAGATAAATTTTCTATTTTTGTTTCTATTTTCTGTGCTAACCTGACCAGTCTGACTCAGATTCACGGTGGCAGCTCTCTAGAATTAGACCTTGATTCTGTGGACTTCAGAAAAAGAGAGAGAGAGATGATTCTTTAATTCTACTGAGGACTTTGTTAGGGGACAAGGCTCACGCGCGGAGCTTACCTGCCCTTTACACGTGCATGTTCCTATTTTTTTCCGAGTAAATTTTACTAGGAATAAAAATTATAAATTTATATCTTTCAAAAAAAATATGTTTTAAAGTTTTGTCCTTTTAAGTTTTATTTTTTGGGTGAAATTTGTGTGCTTTTTTTTGCACAGTACACAACATGATTCGGACACAACATGGCATATCCAATGCAAAAAAGCATTGAATAGAAGCTGTATCCTTATTTTTTTATTTTTATGTTAATCCTTTTAACTGCCATTGTTTTTTAGTAGAGTCTTTTTGTGCAATCTACAACTGCAAGTCCAAAAAAGATGCCATTTATAATTTAGTCCTTCACCAACCTAAGGAGTACATATTAATCTAACAAAGCTTGTCTTAATAACATTTTTTTTTTAATTATATATGAAAAATGTTAAAGAAAGTTGTACAAATTTTACTATGAAAATAATTATAATATGAAAATAATTATAAATTGATATGATAATGAATCTTATCAGTTTCATATTAATAATATAATAAATTAATTTCTTAATTAAATAATTTTTTTATATATTAATGTTGACACTTTATTTTATAAAGTTTGTATATTAAAATTAGTAGTATCTACAACATTGGGAGTTAAAACTTACAATTTACAAAGGGAAAAGAGGTTTGGAATAAACCGGCAAATAATTCTTGTTTTTCTCTATTATAAGAAAAACTACAGGCGTATTGACTTTCTAGACATATAGAGTAGGCCAAATGGGCAAAAGCAGAAGAGAAATTCCTTTTGAGTTGTTGAGTAAACATTAGAATTTTCGATGCAGTGGCTGTATTGACTTGACACTTATATATTGAAAAATTCTAGGGGACACAAAATGAGCCGATTCCAATAACCTAATCACTCTCTTTTGAGATCATCATACTTTGTCACAATTATCTGCACATCCTAATGTCATCAAGTGAATAAGTCTAGTATCATACATTTTGGCACAACAGATGCCACAACTCGCCACATTGATGAGTTGTGGTTGATGGAGGGAGTGACGGTCCATCAACCACAACTCACCGCATGGGTGAGTTGTGGCATTTGTTGTGCCAAAATATGTGGCACTAGACTTATTCACCGTCAAGTTAAAAAGACAACTGAAAGCTCAAGCACTCTTACACTTTTTTATTGCTTTCAGGAATAGATCAACCAAGTAAACTATCAGAATGTTGTCAAGGCGTATTCTTATCAAGGCCTGAAGATCCATTTTTAGTCTGCATCATTTGGGTCTCCATCTTTTAGCTTCACAAGGATCATGAGTCATGAGTCATGACATCAAACAATAAAGTTAAAATCATACCCGGCACAAACTTTCAATCAACATGTGGAAATACTGCAGTGGATAGAATTTTTTAAAACGTACTCTTAAATTATCTGTATGTTCATTAAAGATACAGACTAGTTAGGCACTACATCTGTTCTCCAAAATTGAGGGTAACGTCTACCAATAACCTCTCCTAGTCTTTGTAAAAATGGGTGAGTCTTGTGCAGTTGGATGCAGACACCAAATCAGTCCAATATTGGAAAAATGTTAACCAATAAAAAAAGTAAAATTATAGTTCATAATGCAATTTGCCATACCTTTGTAGCCATATTCTATCTTAGAACTTGTCGCGTTACTCGCATCTTGAAATGCATTCTACATATTTCCTTTAATTGAAAGATCATTACCAGCAATCTGCAGGCCATCACACATGGAAGGATTGAAGTGGAAGAGTCCATAATTGGAAGGCTAGAAGTGAAATAGAAAGATATAGAACTGCTGTTATGTCAGATGTGAGAGGAAGACTAGCATCAAAATCCATGATAAAGAATAGTATCCAGAATCAAGTTCTATGTAGCCTGTGGAGGATCCCTTAATCTGGTTTTGATAGCTAGTTTGTTTTGTGTTGTATAGGCTCTCATATTCCTATAAATGGAGTTGACTGTGGTAGTTAGCAGTTGATATTGCTTGTCCTGGCTGATTGTTCCTGTGGTATGAGGATTAGTCCACTGTTTTGTTAGCAGCTGGAGGTTTGGAGCTGCTTGTTTTGTTTGTCTGTTAACAGTTTGGTGCTAGTGTTTTTGTTCCTGTTCTGCAGGTTTTCCCTGCTTTGAATAAAGAGTTTATTTATCCCAAAAAAGAAAAAAGGAACTTAGAAGATAAGAGGGAAATGCTAATCAACAAAAATAATAATAAAGGACCATAAGATCCTTGTTTAAAGCTTCTCATTTGAAGTATGTTACTAATATTGGGAATAAAGGCACATTCTTGGACTGTTCTGACTTGAAGCAATGTTCTATTTCAAGCCCCAGTTCCCCTACACAAAAGTTTAGTTTATTCCTTAGAGAAAATGAACCACACTGCATAAATTTGGATGAGGATTTCATTTTCCAAGATTTTAAAACAAGATTCCGGCTAGGAAATTAAATACAGCATATAATAGTAACAGATCTATGAACATGTGAAGCCTATGTGCTTGTATTCAATCTGGGACATATGAAACAAGGACCTTCCTCATAGTGGAATTATTATTCATTGTTTTGGTGCTAAGCATAGTACACAGTTATTTGGCTCATAACAGTGGATTCTTAATATTCCTTGCTGATCCTTGCTCTCTCGATTATGAACTTCCCTTCCTTGTTTTTGTGTCTGACATCATAAGATCGTAAATATTTCCAGCCTAGTACCTCACCACAGTTGCAGCAATAGATGTCAGCAATAGTGTATAGACCAGTTATTAGCTGCCTGTCCTCTTTTTGCCCCACAATGATGTTCATTGCATGAGAAAACAGATATGCTGGCCCAGATTTTCCCTGAATAAAGTAACAAAAATAAAGTTGGGCAAGCATATTATTATGGCACATAATCACACACACAACATATGTATATGACTTATGAAGAAATATAACAAAAAATTTAGCATCTAATTCAAATCCAAAATGTCAGCTTGAATAAAATAAAGGTTTGCACAATAACATGCAGTTTCTAAGTCAATTTTTGTACAGATTCATATCTAGAGAAGAGCACAGTTCTGGATAAGTAGTCCAAATAAAACTAGCTACTAAACTATTTGATCAATGAGAAAACTCTTTAAATGAATATTTTATCCTTGCATCTTCAGTCAATCCAGAATTTCAGATAATAGTCCTCCCTTCTTTTGTAGTCTCTTGCATTTTGCAATAAGTTATATAGTATTAAAAATAATAGGTTGAGAAAAAATATCACTGAATTCTTTTGTAGGAGAAAGCTAGACCAGTATGGCTATCAGCTATTCACTGCCTCCAATTAGTATGTTATTCTTAAACTAAACTATGTAGCAGATTTGAGACTAGAAAAGTTGAAGATAACATCATATACTTTACCCAAAAATTTTTAGAAAGCAGGTCACTGCGCAGTGCAAGAGGATTTTGACAATTTCTACAGCCGAACAAAGGTTGATCACTGAGTTCTGCCATCGAAATGAAAGCTTACCAAAGGAATGGCAAAGTCTAAAGCTAAGGAGATGAAAAGATAAGGACTCAAATTACAATATCAATTGGTGGAAGCAAACTTGATGGATAATTGTTGACTGGTTGATGGATATCCTAAAATGCAAGTTTGAGTCTGTGGCGGCAGAGTTTGATCAAAAGGCCAAATTTATAAAGTTAACTGTGGAAAATACTTGACAAAAGGGACATTGAGGAAAGTCAATAGATGGTGAATATCCATCCAAACTACAATAATTTTGTCTAGTCAAATAATAATTATTTGACAAATTTTTTCTCTCTCAATTGGAATTTCTCTTTCTTATGAAAGGAGAAAGAAACAATTGGTCACGGGCATGGGAATTGTAATCTTGATTGGATCTTGAAATCTTAATCAAATTTGAAACCCAAAAGAAGTTGGATCCCAGCCAAAATATTAAAATTATGAAGATAACATTATGATTTTAATAATAAATGTTGGATCTTGAAATCTTACCAATCCTTTACCAAATATGTTGATCCAATAACAGAGCGACACGTGTTTAAACTAGTTGATTTGGATCCTAGTCAGCTCATTGGAAAAGCTCAATGCGTTTAAGGCCTTTCAGGATTGTACCTCAACCAAATAAACCGAATAAATTGCAAAAACCAAACCAGATTTATAGGGAAATCCAACATGACAATCAAGTATCTTACTGCTTCTAATATGAGTGGTAATAATTATGTACTGTGTTTAAAGAACGCATAGCACGTAACTTAAAGAGTGTACAACAATAATTAGCGAACATAACGATCTTGTAAATATCACTTCACATGAAATGATGAAAAATGGAAAACATATAAAAAGACAAAACATGTCACAGAGCAAAGTATGAGTAGTAATTTACTAGATAATCCTTAGAAAGAAGGTCACTGCGAAGGGCTATAGGATTTTGACAGTTCCTGCAGTTAAAAAAGGGACGACCAGAAGAAAAGTCTGCCATTGATATCTGAAATACCAAAGGAACAACATATTAAAAACCAAACCATTAAAAGAGAACAAAACTAGAAGAAACTTTTCCAACACATGCAGGAAAAGCTTAGAAAATTTGTGTTAATTGATTGCTCGTACTTGAAACTTGAAAGAAGGTCCAGAATTCTTGCCTCAGAGACAAGAAAGTAAAGAAACTACAATTTGGGGGTGAGACTGAAACCGTGAAATATATAAGATGGGTGTGAAAGATTAGAGGGCCCAATTTTCAAATTGCTGTCGGATAAAATATCCAAAAGAAGATAAAAGTTTTACCAATTAGTCAGTTTCGTATGGGAAGGCAAATGAGGTTGATAGAGACAAAGTTAGGTGAGGAGTGAGGAGGAATTAAAAAATAGTAGAGAAGAAAACACTGCACAAAACCGCTTTATATCAATCCACAGTAATGAAACTTGCACCCAAAAAAATACTGCTTTAGCTCCTGTTACTGTATATATATATATATATATATTTTTTTGGCAAATGTGTTTCGGCTGAAATAATTTAAGATGCCTACTTGTTATTTGAAATTTGACAAATAGACTAAGGGTCTGTTTGAGATCTACTTATTTTACTAAAATTAAAATTTTTTTACTGAAAGTATTATAAATAAAGATAAAAGTTAGCTGAAATAGTACAATGAGACTTATGAATAGTATCAAAAAGTGTAATAGAGCCATAAATAGTAGCAAAAATAAGTTAAATAGTAAAATAAGCTGACTTTTTAATCTTGAGCCAAATGCACACTAAGGGCCAGTTTGGGATCTGCTTATTTTGTTGAAACTGAAAACTTTTTGCTGAAAGTATTATAAATAAAGATAAAAGTTAGCTAAAATAGTACAGTGAGACCCATGAATAGTACCAAAAAGTGCAATGAGACCCATGAATAATAGAAAAAATAAGCTGAATAGTAAAATAAGTTGGCAAAATTAATGAAGCCAAACGGACACGAAGGGTCTGTTTGAGATCTGCTTGTTTTGTTGAAACTGAAAACTTTTTGCTGAAAATACTGTAGATAAAGGTAAAAATTAGCTAAAATAGTACCGTGAGATCCATGAATAGTACCAAAAAGTACAGTAAGACTATGAATAGTAGCAAAAATAAACTGAATAGTAAAATAAGTTGACAAAAATAATTTTTGCCAAACACACACTAAGGGTCCGTTTGTATAGAACTTATTTTGCTGAAACTGAAAATTGAAAATACTGTAGCAAAATAATTTTTAAATGTGTGAATAGTACCATGAGACCTATTTTTAATGAAAAAGTTGTTAAAAAGTGATATTTGTGGGTCCGTAAACAGTGCACAGATACACTATTCATGGTTGAAAAGTCAATTTTTGTGGCTACTGTTCCCAAAATACGTGAAAAAAAAAAGAAAAAAAGGGGAAAACGCTGAAACGCAGATGCACTGCGTTTCAGCTATATCCAAACCCCACCTAAGTGTGGGTTTAGATACAGCATTTCCAAACCCATGTTTACGTTTTCAGACCTTTTTTTTTTTTTTTTTTTTTTTTTTTCAGCGCGTGAACAATAACCTCACATGAATTTTCTATGCAGGGGACAAAAAACATTGTTCATGCACTGTTCACGTATTTAAAAATATTAAAAATGGGTCCCACGATATTATTTACACATTTAAAAATTATTTTGTTATAGTGTTTTCAATTTTCAGTTTTCAGTTTTAGCAAAAATAAGTTGTATCCAAACGGACCCTAAATATGTAATTTTGCTTCACTTTTATGTCTTTTTCCTCTAAAAACACAAAAAATATAAAAATACAAGATCAAACAAGATAAAAAAGAATCTAGTAGAACACTTATATCACGAGATTTCAAACCACAGGTAGATAACTTAAATTTCAATCAAACTTCAGGTGGGTAAAGTATCAAATTTTAAACCACAGGTAAGCAGTTTAAATTTCAGTTAAACCATAAGTGGATAAATTGCAATTTAACCTGTTTTTCTCTGTATAGATAGTCGAACGAATAGTAGTTTTCACAATTCATGGTGCCCTCGGTTGGTTTGTCAAGTATTGAAATATTTCCAACGGCAAAAAGTTTTTGTAGGGACCGCATTTTTGGTGCCCCAGGCCCAACGAGCCCCGAACAATGAATTTGTAGAGAGTGGATCGAAGGTCTAGGCGCCGGCCGGCGCTCACGGGGCGTGGGCTCCGTTCTCTTTTTATTTAATGAAAAGCTTAGAGCAATTTACAATTGGGGGATGCTCCTCGGACCACGGCCGAGGAGGCTTTTCTCCCCTTTGGACTCCATCTTTTTCCTCCCCCCTTTTCTTTTTCTCAGAGACCCCCCTTTCTGGGGGATTCCCTTACATTATATATCCTTTACCCATCTAATCCTAGCCCTACACTTGTTGAGCGATCAGGACATTTGCTCAGGTGCTTGTCCCATCAGTCGCCCTCTCAGTCTCTTGGAGAGTCGCGGCAACCAAGGCGACGCTAGTGTGAAGTCCTTTCCTCATTAATGCGGCCAGGGCGGTTGTCAGGTACACTTAATGTGGAGGTGACTGCTCGTTACGAGCTTGTCCCTCAAGTTCTCGGACGCCCGACGATGGGGTCGTCCTTGGCCCGTTCTGTTTGCGCCTGGGCTTCTTCTTTTCCTCCTCGGATTTCAGGTGCCTCCTTGGCTTGGGCCTTCGGCCCAGGAACGAAGTGGGCTGGGTTGTAGGATTTCTTGGCCCCACAGTATCGTTATTTTATTCTAGTTTGCTTGTGTTTTTAATTTTTAGAGAATGAAATAAAAGTTTTGAAAAGACGTTACCTTTGAGCTTTTAGCTTTTTAAGACTTCATTTATATATTCCTTTCAAAAACCATTTTTAATGAAAAAATGATTTATTTTATGTTGTTTTGTGCAAGTTAGGTGAAAAAGGTTTATACTACTTGCTTGCACTGAAAATTTCCACAAATGGTGGTGGTTGTGACGGAGAAAAATGGCGGTTGTAGTGGTAGATTCAATGACAAGTCATTAATAATGGTAGCAAACAAGAGTGGTAATTGGTGATCGGTGTTTACAATGGCCAACGATTGGTGGTAGTTGGGTGACTAGGTGACATAACTAAGTAGCGGGCAAAACGGGTGACAGTTAATGGTTGGAGGTTAGTAGCAAAAATGATCGAGAATCAATAGAAACAAGCAACAATGTGGCCATAGACAACAAGGGGGAAGTGTTGTCAATGATATAAAGGAGTTAAAAGGAACAAGGGTTGTAGGGATGAAGCCAATTATTTTTCTCACAGTAGCTCAATTTCATTATATTTATTCTAGATCTTAATTTCATTCATTTAATATCCCTTTAGTTTGGTGCTATTGAGATAAAAAATGTCATTTCTAATCTATTTGTTTCTATTTCTACATATATGGAAAGTTTAAAAAGAAGATCGTGACGATTTTAAATCTTTTAACTAGATAATTTAATATTCTAATGCACAAAGATAATTAATTCAGTCATTGTAGTTAGACTCTATTATGAATTTCTAATCCGCACCCATTTTAATGTAATCTTTTATTGACCCAAAAAATAGTTTTAGGTCACTAGCATTTTCATTCACACTAACCATCATAAACCATTTTGCACCCAAATAAATACATCTTTTAGGTATTCTTTTTTATCTACGATTTAGCTCAATTTTCACATCTTTTTTTTTTTTTTTCTTTGGTACCATATTCAGTAAAATAGGAAATAGACTTTTGACTAAAGTATTATTTTAATTAATAAAATTGAAGAATTAATTGTTGTTATGGCAGGTGTAGGGACCAGGTTTGAGGGAGTGGACCCAAGCCCAGTTTCCCCGCAATGAATTTATAGAGTATGGGCTCAAGAGCTAGGCCCTAGTGAGGAATGCAACGGCCTTGCATGGTTGTACGTGAATGCTAATAACTTAAACGTGGATTAAAATGCAGAACAAGGGTCCTCGGACGGGATCTTGTGAGCTAGGAGTTCTTATTATTTCTTTCAGCAAAGGTTACAATGGTTGAGAGGAAGATACACAGCTACAGTATTTCTCTCCTCTGGTTCCTTTTTTCCCGTCCCCTTCACATGAGGGACTTTTTACATTATATACTCCTCTCTCCGTTGATCCTAGCCCTACACTTGTCGATCAGCCCGGTTTCTACTTGACAGCCTGTCCCATCAGCCGCATTCCCATACCTCCAGTGGGTTGCAGTGCCCCATGCGGCATTATTCAGAGGTCCTATCCTCATTAATGCGGCCAGGGCGTTAGTTGAGGGCATTTAATGTGGAGGTGACAGTTCACCTGGGACTTGTTCCTCCACCATGCTTCAATGTCCGGTGCTTGGTTCTTGCCATTTGCTCCTTGGACGCTTAGGGAGGCTCCCCCTAAAGGTGTGTTGTTTGCCCACTCTCTGACCTCGGTCTCCCGAGGATGTAACCATCCTCGGCAATGCTACCTGGGCGTCCTCGGCGTGGGCTTCTGGGCCTGGTTTGGAATGGGCCGGGGTTGCTGACTTATTCTGGCCCCACAGCAGGCTTTACTATGTTTGAAATAGTAATTGAAGTTGATGCTAAACTTGTTTATGATGGATCACCGATAGAAAATGCTGGATTAGCAGGTATTAAGGGCTTAATCCCTACACTAAGCCATATGAACTATAACATGATATCCTAAAAACGAAAGTTACAATGATCTATGTAATAATTTGAAGTCCACTGGATAATTCACGGTGCCCCTTTCTTAGAATCAAGCCTCTTATTGGTTGTGACTGTTATTTTCACTTCCTTATTCCCTGTGTTTCTTCCTCATCAAACTTAAATGACATATGTTGAGTCAATAGCAAGTGTTTGTACCTTCCATTAACTATTTCAAAGTTTACAATTTTCGGTGTAAAATAAAATACTGTCATTACTCATTAGAGAAAAGTATTGGGGGAGTACATGCTTCCAAAAGAAATCACATTTTTCAACAAAAATTATAAGAACTTTCAATGGAAACTGTAGGGACCGCATTTTTGGTGCCCCAGGCCCAACGGAGCTGGGTCAAGGGCCCAACGAGCCCCGAACAATGAATTTGTAGAGAGTGGATCGAAGGTCTAGGCGCCGGCCGGCGCTCACGGGGCGTGGGCTCCGTTCTCTTTTTATTTAATGAAAAGCTTAGAGCAATTTCCAAAGGGGAGAAAAGCCTCCTCGGCCGTGGTCCGAGGAGCATCCCCCAATTGTAAATTGCTCTAAGCTTTTCATTAAATAAAAAGAGAACGGAGCCCACGCCCCGTGAGCGCCGGCCGGCGCCTAGACCTTCGATCCACTCTCTACAAATTCATTGTTCGGGGCTCGTTGGGCCCTTGACCCAGCTCCGTTGGGCCTGGGGCACCAAAAATGCGGTCCCTACAATTGGCGCCGTCTGTGGGAAGGATTAGTGCGCCAGCCGGCGCAACGGGCGACTGTTCTAAACAGATATTCTACAAGAGATCGGTGGTGATGCAAAAAAAAGAAACTGCCAAAGAGACATTGCAGAAAGATAAAGGCTCGAGACAGAAGGTTCAATAACAAAAAGAGAAACTTGACATTATTTCATAAAAGGAACATCTACAAATTACAATCAGAGGCTCAGACAGGCTTGTTTTACAACTGTTCCTACCAGCTAGTCCTACAATCAGAGGCCCAGGTGGACCCGTCCTAAAACTAGCTAGAGGGAAGTGTCAACCCGTGCCCTTACTGGCATCAAGAGAATGGGGGAGCTTGGCAGTAAGCGGACGGAAGGGGGGTGAGGCTGGCTTGTTCCAAGGTCACCCACAGCTCCTTTCTCGGAGCGGCTGAGCTTGAACAAAGCGAGGAGCAGATGCAGGGGCTCCGGGACGCCCTCCCCCATGATGTTCCCTTGATTTTCTCCAACCCCCACGAGCGACGGCCGTTGGAGACGGCAACACTCGGGCACCGCCCATGATGTGAGTTCGCATGTCTCCTCCGTCGGGGGTGCGCTCCAAGGAGGGACGTTAGGTACTTCAACGACATCCCTCCGGGCCACCGTGCATGGCGCCATCGGTGTCACGCCTAGACTCTGCCGCACCGGAAGCCCAGTCGGGGCTGCGGCCACAACGGCTTTTGGCACGGATGTCCTCACACCCGTCCAAAGCCGCCCCATATCTCCTAACTCCGGTCACAATTTCGGCGGGGTTATTAAAGGGGCATGGGGAGCTGAAAGGTGGTGCTTTTTCTGTTTGTGTTGAGAGGCTCATAGAGTATGAGGAAACCATCCCCCCAGAAGGCTTTATATAGAGGAGGAGGGTTGGTGAGAATTAATTCACGCAGAATTCGAAAAGGGAGTTACCGAAGCGTTGGGTAATAATGAAGCCATCAAATCCCAAGGGGGACGCAGGCCGTTGGGCTTCTGTCAATTCACGAGGTCATTAATGAAGGCGCGTCTCGTGCACCGAAGCGTCAGGCGCGGAACACGAACAGCCAAGAGACGTTTCGTGCAAGATAAAAGATGGGGCTCGAACTGGAGGCGAGATCAACGCCACGTGTAAGATCATCACCCCACTGAAGGAGGAATCGTCCCCAGTAAAACAGTCCGAGGGCAAACCCCTACTCACGGAGAAATGAAAGTATTAGACAGAACCAAGGCTCTGCATAGTCCTCGGACACCAAGGCTCTGCATAGTCCTCGGACTCAGACCTATGGGGAAACTAACTACTCCAGAAGGACAAGTATTAGACAGAACCAAGGCTCTGCATAGTCCTCGGACTCAGACCTATGGGGAAACTAACTACTTCAGAAGGACAAGTATTAGACAGAACCAAGGCTCTGCATAGTCCTCGGACTCAGGCCTATGGGGAAACTAACTACTTCAGAAGGACAAGTATTAGACAGAACCAAGGCTCTGCATAGTCCTCGGACTCAGACCTATGGGGAAACTAACTACTCCAGAAGGACAAGCATTAGACAGAACCAAGGCTCTGCATAGTCCTCAGACTCAGACCTGTGGGGAAACTAACTACTTCAGAAGGACAAGTATTAGACAGAACCAAGGCTCTACGTAGTCCTCGGACTCAGACCTGTGGGGAAACTAACTACTTCAGAAGGACAAGTATTAGACGGGACCGGGGCTCTGCATAGTCCTCGGACTCAGACCTATGGGGAAACTAACTACTTCAGAAGGACAAGTATTAGACAGAACCAAGGCTCTGCATAGTCCTCAGACTCAGACCTATGGGGAAACTAACTACTTCAGAAGGACAAGTATTAGACAGAACCAAGGCTCTGCATAGTCCTCGGACTCAGACCTATGGGGAAACTAACTACTTCAGAAGGACAAGTATTAGACAGAACCAAGGCTCTGCATAGTCCTCGGACTCAGACCTATGGGGAAACTAACTACTTCAGAAGGACAAGTATTAGACAGAACCAAGGCTCTGCATAGTCCTCGGACTCAGACCTATGGGGAAACTAACTACTTCAGAAGGACAAGTATTAGACGGGACCGAGGCTCTGCATAGTCCTTGGACTCAGGCCTATGGGGAAACTAACCACCTCGGATGATCCTAAGCGTTAGACAGAACCAAGGCTCTGTATGGTCATCGGACTCAGGCTCACGGGGAAACTAACCACCTCAGATGATCCTAAGCGTTAGACAGAACCAAGGCACTGCATGGTCCCAGGACTCAGGCCTATGGGGAAACTAACTCCTTCAGAGGATTCTAGGTGGTAGACAGAACCAAAGCACTGCATGGTCCTAGGACTCAGACCTATGGGGAAACTAACTCCTTCAGAGGATTCTAGGTGGTAGACAGAACCAAAGCACTGCATGGTCTTCGGACTCAGGCCTACGGGGAGCTAACAACTTAGCAACTGTACCTAGGTCTTGCATGGTCTTCGGACTCAAGCCTACGGGGAGCTAACCACTTAGCAACTGTACCTAGGACTTGCATGGTCTTCGGACTCAAGCCTACGGGGAGCTAACCACTTAGCAACTGTACCTAGGACTTGCATGGTCTTCGGACTCAAGCCTACGGGGAGCTAACCACTTAGCAACTGTACCTAGGTCTTGCATGGTCTTCGGACTCAGGCCTACGGGGAGCTAACAACTTAGCAACTGTACCTAGGTCTTGCATGGTCTTCGGACTCAAGCCTACGGGGAGCTAACCACTTAGCAACTGTACCTAGGTCTTGCATGGTCTTCGGACTCAGGCCTACGGGGAGCTAACAACTTAGCAACTGTACCTAGGTCTTGCATGGTCTTCGGACTCAAGCCTACGGGGAGCTAACCACTTAGCAACTGTACCTAGGTCTTGCATGGTCTTCGGACTCAAACCTGCGGGGAGCTAACAGCCTAGCAACTGTACCTAGGTCTTGCATGGTCCTCGGACTCAAGCCTACGGGGAGTTAACCACCTATACTGAAGGTAGCAACAAGACCAAGGCTCTGCACGGTCCTCGGACTCAGGCCTACGTGGAAATTAACTACATTGAAAAAATCCCAAGTATCTACTTGAAGAAATTCTATCTGGCCCTTAGGAAACGAAAGGTGCATCAGGGCATACATGCCCTCTCATTATAATAGTTGACGCTGCGATTGGCCGAGATACAACCGAAGTCAAAATCACACAAGTAAAGAAAAGGCGAATGACGTGCAAATAGGCCAACAGGCACAACAAACAGAAAGAGAAATAAAACACGTATTTCATTGAGTCCATAAAGGTTACATGGCGAACACCACATTACAATCTAAAAGAAAAAGATGCAAAAGACAAGAGAGGCGACAGGTTCGAGGGGCCTGTCCTGCCCACTTATTTCCCTCCCTCAGCAAGGGGCTGGACCATGGCAGCTCCAAGGCCTTCCGATCCTTGGCCAGGAGGGACAGCCTGTGAAGGCGCGGCAGGAACGGCTGCCTCCTCAGCGGCGGGAGCCTCAGCCTCAGAGGTGGACTTAGCAACCCCCTGGGGCGCCTCCTCAACGGGGCCCTTACTTGATTCTGCTACCTTCGGAAGGTCACTTCCTTGGGCAGGCTCGCCCGAGGGTTCAGCGATTGAGGTGTCCTCACCCGCAACAGCGCTGGCTTCCTCCGCGGCCTCTCCGGCCTCAGCACTACCTGGAGTCGCCTCACGGATGGCAGGAGGGTAGTACACGCTTTCCTCTTTCCACAAATCAGACGAGGCCTCAACCCCGGCCTGTCTGAAAGCCTCCCTCCAAACCTCAGCAGAGTAGCGCCTGCACAACCCGAGGACTTGATCTTTAAAGGCTGCCTCTGTCTCTACCATCCCAGCATCATAAGCCTTCTCCTCGGCTTCCTGCTTAGCGGCCAGGGCGTCTTCTTTGCCTTGGACAGCCTCAGACTTGGCCCTAACGGCCTCGTCTCTGGCCTCCTCTGCCACCCTCTTGGTTTCTTCTGCGGCAGCCATCTTCTTTGGCAGATCAGCAAGCAGCTCCTTCGCCATTTTCAGCTGCTCCTCCGCCTCGCCTAGGCGCTTAAAATGATCTTCGGCCTGCTTCTGGAAGCCGGTGAGGCCTGACAGGGCGGTATCCCGAGCACTGGTCATCGCACCCAGCTCCTCCCGGGCCTTGGCAAGATCGGCCTTAGAGTTTTTAAGGACCTGTGTGGCCTCCAGGAGTTTCACACGCTCCACGTCCATGGCCTTCCCCTGGTCATGGGCCACGTCCTCCAACCTATAAGCGGCCTGAATGGCCTGCCCAACAAGACGAGCACACGGTTAGCCAAGCTCAGAAAAGGGAGTGAAAGAACTAAAACTGGGATAGTCACAAGCATTGAGGCATTTACCATTCCCAAGTACCTCTTGAGGCATAGGAAGACCTCTCGGCTCCTCATAGTCCCCAGCTCCGCCATGTCAGCTGGGAGTAACAGACACCTTTCCAGCGCGTCGGCCACGTACGCGCCTTCACCCTCTCTGAAATCCCTGAGGGAGGAGTCTTCCCTCAGCGGCTCCCCATGGAGCGTTAGGGAAGGAAGCCAGGCCTGCGGCTCGGGCTGGGCGTCAGCCTGCTTTTCCTGACCTCGGGAGCCTATCTTCAGTTGTTTGGGTTGCCGCCGAGTGTCATCCCCCTCCCGTGGAGACTCGGACCTCTCCTCAGCTGACCTTTTGCCCTTATCCTTCTTCTGCTTGGGATCAGAGGGCTCATGCCTAGAAGGCAGACTTGTCTTGGACGGAGAGGGAGGAAGCCTCGACTGGGTAGAGGCCGACCTGCCCTGAGCAGAACGGGTTTTAGGAGGAGGAAGCTCTGGCTTTGATTTCCCCAGCTGGCCTTCAATCAGTTCTGACAGGCTAGGTTGGGGCCTCTTCTTGTAACCCATTTCGTGCCGAGAAGAGGACTTGGACACTGAGAAGTCTGCTTCAGTCAGACTAGGGTCACCCAAATCTCCGGGAGTGTCTTCGGACTGTTGGACTTGTTCGAACACGTCAAACTCGTCCTCGGCAGGGCCAAAGTCAGCAACCTCCTCTTCCCTCTCTAAGCCTACTTTGGCGGGCTCCGAGAGTCTAAGGGAGAAGGAGGAGGGACCCGCAGGCGTGACGCTTTCTGATGGAGAAGGCACCTCGGGGAACCGAAATCCGTCCTCGGTCACGGTTATTTTTCGAAGCCGAGGATCCTTTACTCTGATCACGTACTTTGGCGCCGCAAATGATTTGTGAGCCGGGTCGTATTTCAAGATCTGGTGAGCGGCCCTAACCTGATTGTCAGCCTCGTTCACGAAAACCTCAGCCCTCAGCGCCTTTTGCAAGTCTTCCCGATTGATCAGGCTGAAGTGGCGCGTGAAGGCGTGTGGATCTGCAAGAGGAATCAGATTCACATTAGAAGCCAAACGGTACAAAAAGAAATGGACGAAGTGGGAGATGGAACCGATTAGGGTCCGAGAACCCTATCCCCATCTTCCCATTGCCCCACCTGGGGTCCCCTCCGTCGTCGGGCAATGAAGGCCATCGTGCCACTCTCTGGATACGATGAGGAAGTCCTTGTTCAACCCCTTGCTGGACTCAGGGAGGCACTGAATGAGCCGGACCCTGTCATCCCTGGTCTTCAGATAGTAAGTTTCATCCTTCAAGCACTGGAGGTTATAACACCAGTTGACGTCATGGTGGGTCAACCTCAATCCCATCTTCTCGTTTAGGGCATCCACACAGCCCAGAATCCTAAAGACGTTGATGGCACACTGGGTGGGGGCTAACCGGAAGTGCGTTAGATAGCCCCTCATCACCGGCCCCATGGGTATTCTCATGCCACCCTCAACGAAAGCAACGATGGGTATCACTACCTCGCCTTCCTGCCTCCGAAGGCGCCACTCGCCCTCCGCGCAATACCTCAAGCCCACGTTGGCAGGTATCTTATAATCGGCGATGAATTTCTCCATCGCCTCCTCAGTGAAGACATACTTCTTAAATATACCCATCCCAAACGATGCCTAAGCAAGCTAAGAGAGAGCAAATGAAAAAGAGGAAGTTCAAGGAGAGGGAAGATGACTTACAGAAATGCGTAGGGGCTCCTCGGACCAACTTTATATGCTGGAGATGTAGACTCTTGTGTGCGAATGAACAGAGGAACCAGCTTTTCAAATGGGCATTTATACCCACCAATCAAGGGGTCGTGCGGGTTTTTCC
This sequence comes from Quercus aquifolioides, assembly GCA_019022515.1. NCBI lineage: Eukaryota > Viridiplantae > Streptophyta > Magnoliopsida > Fagales > Fagaceae > Quercus > Quercus aquifolioides. The sequence goes on along the minus strand of CM032335.1, from coordinate 10,532,179 downwards.
ATCCCCAACTGCCAGGCGAATCCCCACCGTTGGATCGTCATCCTCCCGTTGAACGTGGGGGGCACAGAGCCGCCTGGATTTAATGAAGGGAACGTCACGCCCTTCGAAGCGTCAGTAACGCATCTGGGGCAGATGAAAGGGCTCCGGAGCTGACATGGGATCAGACTTAATGGGACGCGTGGCAGGCCCAAGGACATCAAAATCCTCCTTTCCGCCCGAGGATGCGGATAACATGATTTTGAGGGGCTATTGTGGGGCCAAGAAATCCTACAACCCAGCCCACTTCGTTCCTGGGCCGAAGGCCCAAGCCAAGGAGGCACCTGAAATCCGAGGAGGAAAAGAAGAAGCCCAGGCGCAAACAGAACGGGCCAAGGACGACCCCATTGTCGGGCGTCCGAGAACTTGAGGGACAAGCTCGTAACGAGCAGTCACCTCCACATTAAGTGTACCTGACAACTGCCCTGGCCGCATTAATGAGAAAAGGACTTCACACTAGCGTCGCCTTGGTTGCCGCGACTCTCCAAGAGACTGAGAGGGCGGCTGATGGGACAAGCACCTGAGCAAATGTCCTGATCGCTCAACAAGTGTAGGGCTAGGATTAGATGGGTAAAGGATATATAATGTAAGGAAATCCCCCAGAAAGGGGGGTCTCTGAGAAAAAGAAAAGGGGGGAGGAAAAAGATGGAGTCCAAAGGGGAGAAAAGCCTCCTCGGCCGTGGTCCGAGGAGCATCCCCCAATTGTAAATTGCTCTAAGCTTTTCATTAAATAAAAAGAGAACGGAGCCCACGCCCCGTGAGCGCCGGCCGGCGCCTAAACCTTCGATCCACTCTCTACAAATTCATTGTTCAGGGCTCGTTGGGCCCTTGACCCAGCTCCGTTGGGCCTGGGGCACCAAAAATGCGGTCCCTACAGATACTATTTGTATGCATCTAAAGGCCAAGAGTCATATGAATAAATTATATTATTACAACATTTTCATAACAAATATTTTAATTTGAATTTATTATTTAAATTATATTTTTGTCCTCTAATTACATTCCATATCGACTTAACCCTTAAGATTTGTTGAGATTTCATTTCTCGAGAATAAAAAAAAAAAAAAAAAAAACAACAACAACAAACAACATAAGAAACAAAATCTAGTAATTTTCGTTGCGTTCTTTGTACTTCGCTGCTTTCTCGTCCTCAGAAGAGAGAGAATCTAAATCGTGTCTGTGCAAAAAACACTTCATACACGTATCCCCTAATTTTCATCCCTCTCTCTCTCTTTCTCTCTCTCTAAGGGCTTTTCACTCTCTCTCTCTCTTTCTCTCTCTAAAACATGGCGGACGGTTATTGGAGGTACGGCGAGGCACGGCAGGCGCAGTCGCAGGCGATGCCTCAGATGGTCGGAAAACGCTCTCGCTCCGATTACGGTACAAAGCAAAAAGAACCTTAATTTCTACGATTTACTTACTTTTTTTTTGTCTCCTCTTGTATTTTTTTTTTCTCTATGTGATTCAAATTAGGGTTTTGAGAATTATTGCTTTTAACCCTGTTTGGTTGCTGAGAAAGCCGAAGAAAATTAAATAAAAGACGAGGAAAAACAGTATCTTGGGCAATTTTTTTTCGAATGTTTTGATTTGTGTTAAAAAAACAGGACCCTTTTAGCTGAAGAATACCTAGGGCTATGTTTTTTTTCCTGGGTTGTGATAAGAATTTTGATTTGTTTTTGTTTTAGGTTTAATGGTGAAATGGATTTCTTTGAGGTCCAGTTTGTTTAAAGTGTTGTTGTCTCAGCTGTTTGATATCTGAAATTAGTAGTTGCATGGATTATAGGAGAGTTTACATTTTTTTTTGGTCTTCTTACATGCCTGTAGGTATGTTTGTTTTTAAGGTTGCTTTGTGTAAAATAACAGTTTGAGAGCTATGTTCTATGAATTTGAATGGTATTGAATCATAAGTACTATTTATTTCACTTTAGGGTAAGAAATATAATTTTCAAGGCTTAAGAGAATAATATGCTTATCTATATGAGGAGATATATCTCTTCCTCGTGAATGATGTTGAATCATAAATTGCAACATAGCTCACATATTTATAATTTGACCAAATTCAATCACAGTCAGCTGGCTGTGTTTAAATGATATTGATTAGAACATACACTTGATACGTATAAAAGAATTGATCATTTTCATATACATTTGCTTGACCCGCTTATCAGATGTTACTCCAACTTCCTGACTTCAACGAAACTAGTGGTCTTTCTTTTTTACTCCTAAAATTTGATGTTGGCTACTCATAACTTTCTGATGACTGCTAGTTTTCTTTTTATTCATTTCACATCTGAATGTAGATAGCCCTAAAGGAATTTCTGTTATTGTTGTGTGCTTCATGGTAAGGTGTGCTTTTAGTGCTTGATCTGTACCATTCCATAATAGTCCATGGTCCTATGATATTGGTTGGACTTTCAACAATGCGTTTTGTTAGTCAAAGATCAGGGTTAATTGATAATACCTTATCAAACTTAACAAAGTTAGAGATTTTGAGATTTTGGTTCCATTTAAATAATAGTGTTTTGTAAAGTTAATTGGACTTATGAAGTTGATGGCAAAGACAATAAATTTAGATTTGGAATGGGAGTTTATTTTAGAGTAATTATGAAAGTGCATGACTTTGTGATGTTCATTTACTGCTAAAAGAAAAATACTTTGTGATGTTCAAACTTTAGAAATGATGCAAGTCCATAACTGTGAAGGATGGATGATGGATCTATTCTAAATCTGGTTAAAAATCCCATTTCTCATACATAGATTTTAACTTGTCTCCAGGCCTTTAGATTTTGACATGTTTGCTGTTAAACAAGTTAAGGATTGTGCTTGTCGGTTTTCTACAGAAAAAAAAAAAAAGGATTGGTGCATGGTGATCATTGGTTGTGTATGAGGGTGTGCATGTGTCTCTTGTTACATTATATGCCTTGCTTTACAGGAAATAGGAGATTTAGCATAACCTTGGTGACTACATATAGGAATTCTTTTGAGAATTACTTACCCTATGTAGAGATAGGTGAGCTTGGACAGACAGAAGCTGCCTACAATTGCTTATACATGGGGCTTAGGGTTTGAAAACACTGTAGGTTTTTGTTTTGGGATTGTAGACTAAGGGATTTAGGTATGGGGATGATTATGGTTTGAAAAAGATGGGATAAAGTTTGTTAGAGAGGGGATGTTTGTCAAAAATAAGAGATTGTATGAATCTTTCTGGCAGCAGCAAAATTAAGTTTCTTATAGTTTATTTAATGGTTTATTTGGTGGTAAAAGCTATGGGAGACTATGGGATATTTGTTTTATCATAGGGTAAAATTAGAAGAAAGAAAATGTTTTTGGGGCTGTTCTGGGCTTATGAATGGTAACCCGAGAATAATGAAGTGAAGCAAGAAGAATGGGAGGTAGAAAAAGAAAAGAGGAATAAAATCACACTATGTAACCTGCTTTAAAGAAATGATTTTTTTTAGTACAATGAGACGAAACCTGCTTTAAAACATTCATTATCCATTACTTATCAAAAAAAAAAAAACATTCATTATCCATTACTTATCAAAAAAAAAAAAACATTCATTTGACTGCAATGAGACATATTCATAAAGGCTCTAGAATTTTAGGGCCCGTTTGGTAGAGGAGTTTGAGTAATGTTGTTTGGGTGTTTTTGATATGCGTGTGGGTGAAAAAGTGTGTAAGGTTGTTTAAAATGTGAAAATGTGTGTTAGAACTTGCTCACCAAACAGGGCCTTACTTTTCATTGTAAGCAGCTCTTAATATGGGAAAACCATGTAAGAGAGGTAAGACTATTTTAAAATTGTAGAAAAGACTCCTAAGGCTGTTATGAAGCAAAATAATCCCCAGGGATATCTACGATTCTGAACCTGCATGTTATAACAACTATAACTCTTAGACAAACCTGGTGTGAAATTTATTCAAGTAGGAACAAGTTACTCTGCATTCTTTTGCCTTTGTTTCAGATCTTGTCTTTTTATTATACCTTGCATCTTGGGTGAATTTTTTGTTTTCGCTTTCTTATTCTTTGTCTTGCTACTCCCTCGTGTGCCTTGTCCCATTTTATTTATAAATGAATTCCTTATTTTACTGATCAAAACTCTTAGACAAATGACCCAAGTAGGAACATGTTGTAGTTTTATTAGTTTACTTGGGGCAGTACCTTTACAATAATTTAAAACTTGTCTCAATCGGATCTTTCACCTGATCCCTAGAAATGAATCTCCATAATTTCTAGAATTGGAAATCAAATAGAAACTAACATCTCTTCCCTTTTTCCATGGCTGCATTAATAAACATTTGGTAATTGAACTCTTCTATTATCAATTTGATAGTTGTTGGTAGGATGCTTACTGAGAGCCTTGTGGTTCAATTGGCACCCTTGGTGTTTCCAATGGAGACATCCAGGGTTCAAATCACCCCACCCCACCCCACCTCAATTTTTGATGTATCAAAAGTTGTTGATAGGGTGCTTTCTATTGTTGATGATATACCACTTCTGGTATGTTGTGTGTAATTGGTGATGTTGAATGACCCTCAGCAGTTGCAGTGACCCAATTATGAGTGATGTGGTAGTTCAAGTTATAAGTAATTGTGGCAATAAGATTTCTTTGGAGATCGACTATTTTTCATTATGTTCTTCGTTATATTTACTATTATTTTTTCTTATTAAAATTTATTTATTTATTTACATTTATTGTTATTTCTTAATTAGTAGCTATATCTCTGGCAGTTTGACTTTGTGCATGAAGTGGCGTTGTTCTTCTGCATTTAGAATCACGTGTCTTAATATTTTGCTCCTTTAAACTTGGGCTCATTGACTGAAAGTATGTTCTTGATTGTGAAGATGTCCACAGTGGTCATGACCTGCCCAGTTATTTCCCTCGTGATGATGATAGAGGGACACTTCGTGGAATGAGGGATACTGACTCCATTGGAGCATCCTATGACCGTTACCTTCGCAGTGCGGTATATAGTTATTTCTAGTGTTTAGTATCTCGAGACACATTTTTCACTCTTAATTCAATTTTATATTAAGATCTGTTCTTACAATGCATTTCAGCAAGTTTCATCTTATGGTGGGGGGCAGTCTGCTAGAGCCATGAGTGGAGGAATGTCAGGTCGTGCTGTTGATGATCCACGTATTGTAGGTCTTGGGAGTGTGGACCCAGGTTCAACTGTGAAAGATAGAACCTTGGGATATGGAAGTGGAAGGTCTGAGGTTCCGCTTCCTCCTGATGCTTCCAGTACACTATTTGTGGAGGGCTTACCTCCAAATTGTACACGACGGGAAGTGGCTCGTATCCTTATGTTGGCTTACATTAACAGGCATTGTTTGCTCCTTTTCTTTTATCTTCACTTCACAGTTGCTTGCACTTTTCCCTTCCTAGTCTTGTTCCTTCACTTGGGTTCTCAGATATCTTTCGCCCTTTTGTTGGCTACAAAGAAGTAAGACTTGTGAGCAAGGAATCACGACATGTAAGTTATCTTTTTGTAAGTGCATGTTGATATTTCATGCATTGATGGATTCACTGATGATTATTCTGTCCAGCCTGGGGGAGAGCCACTGGTACTTTGTTTTGTTGACTTCGTAAGTCCAGCCCATGCAGCCACTGCCATGGATGCATTGCAAGGTGAGCATATTTTACCCTTTGATTTTTGTGAATTTTAGGATCTTGTATCTAAGTCATCTGTTTTATTGCTTATAGCTGCTGTCCTTTTGTTGTGCCATTAGTGGAGAAATAACATGTTTTCCTAGAAATATTTTCAACAAAAAAAAAAAGGTTCCCCCCCCCCCCCCCCCCCCCAAACCACACAAAACACACACACACAAAGAGGGGAATAGCTAGTTACACCATAAGGTGTACCAAAAATTCAAACTGAATATTGTGTGCTATTCTGACTTATGGTGAGGGTTGGAGGGGGTGAGGGGCATATAGAATTATAGATTTGTAGCATCTAATCTTATGATTTGGCATGGTGTTAAAGGACATGGCGGGGTGGGCTGGCACTAAGAGTCCATCCCTACCCATAAGCGTAAAAGCTACCTTGGGAATCAAATTCTAGGGTCACGATGCCTCTCTGAATGTCTTTACCTCTATCAACAGTTTTTGGCAGATTCACTTTTATGCATACGATAATTAAACCTTTGATTAGTGTGCTTCTGTATGTCTCTGTACTTGTCCAATGTCCATATGCATGTTTTTAAATGAGACTTATTTAAATATTTTGTGTTTTTAGGCGATTAACATATATCTCTATTTCTCCATTTCTATTGAAAAAAAAGAAGGTATGCTTATATGCATGTTATATGAAATTTGTTGTGTATGCGTCAATTAGTGTATCATTTAGTTTATGATAGAGGTAAAAAATGTCATACAAATGTTTGTAGCTGGGAATCCTTTATATTGTAGTATGTATCAACCTGTTTCATTTATTTGTGTGCATGTCTGCTGAAATTAAAATGTCAAAATCTTGGAATAAGTTGAATGTGAAAAAAAAAAGAAAAAAAATTTTAGTTTGCCAAATCTAACATTATGTTGTTATGATGTAAGCAAAAGGCTTCCTCTTCAATTGCAACAATTACGGACAAATTTAATAGGAAAATAATATAAATGGGATTTTTTTTTGCAATTTGAAACCCTAAGCTTCTAGAGGTTCACAAAATTTTAAAAAATATCTCAAAAACTTTGCTAATAATTAGTTTGACGGATTAGTTATTTCAAATGAAGGTGAGAAACTCACCTCGGGTAGTATTACCACATCTCTGTATCTAGAGTTTTTAGATCTTTTGAATCTTAGATTGTAATTACTTAGGAGTGGGTCAATGCACACAGTGTGTATTTGAACTAGCCCTTCTTTCAAAGAAAATTTTCTACTTATAAAAAAAAATGAAGGTGAGGAACTCACTTTGGAGGGCTTGGAAGTTCTGTTCCTCTAAAAGAATGATATTATTTTTCTGCTACTTTTTATCGGACTTATATATATAAACTAAACCAACCTGGTTATTTCTTTTTCTTCTTTTAAAGAAAAATTGTTGGATTGTACAGTTCAAAACCCAGTTCTGTTGGATTGTACAATATTCAACAATTTTTCTTTTAAAGAAGAAAAAAAAAAAACCTGGTTGGTTTAGTTGACTTTATGAAACGTAAGCTCAACTGGCCAAATAGGCTACCTAGACTGCTTGAAGAGGTGGATCTAATCACATGGCTGGCCAACCATGATTATTGGTTAAAATGATGATGCGATAAATACCTCAGATTTAGACTCACCTTTTCCTCGTTTGTTCTAGAAAAATTGAAACCTCCAACTAACTAAAGCAGATTTGATTGGGGCAAAATATCCCTCCAATTTTATTTTGCGTGTAAGCGAGAGATTGGAAGCCTGATGGGTGAGCTTAAAACCTTGTAAAGATGGTAGAATTTGTTTCACCGTTATGGGGAGTCCCAATGTGGTGCCCTTTTGACGATGAGCAAATGAGTGGTGGATCCACAGGGTGTTATGGAAAGTGATTAACTGTTTGTCAGGTTTATTTTGGGTTTGTTATGTATTTCAGTTGAGGTAATGATGCACACGTCTAATATCATGTCTGCTGATGCCCTACTTAACCGTTCAAAACGTGGCTAGATGTTCAGCGTAAAATAGTCGATCGATTTTGCAGGTTATAAATTTGATGAGCATGACCGTGACTCGGTCAATTTAAGGTTGCAATTTGCTCGCTATCCTGGTGCAAGGTCAGGTGGCGGGCATCGTGGCAAGCGTTGAAATAGCGGTTTTGCAGGTGATTAACGTTATCTTCCCCCCGCTCGACTCTTTATTATTCATGACCGTTAGGTGCTGACTAAGAAAACTTCATTATAAAACAATGAATCACGCTAAAATCATTGAACGACGCTTCTCTGTAGGATTTGCCCAATTTGGAGAGGTTATGATAATGAGGAGTGATACAACAGCGTTGCGGTTTCGTGATTTACAAGCGCTTTCATTAGGAACAACTTGAACCGTGTGGTTTTCGTTAATTCTGGTGCCATTGCTAGAGATGTGGAGTGTGCTTTTCGTTTAGAATGCTGTGAACTATTTTTGCGTTTAATTACTTCAGACTGTTTCGATATGCGTTTGACTAAATACTGTTATCTTTATCCGTAGTTGGAGATGGTGTAAACTTCTGATTGTCCTGCCTTTTGGGCTTAATCTTGTGTTTCAAAGTATATTTATAGCAAGTGAGGTGATCTTCGAAGTAGGTTGTCAAAAGTTAAAAGCATGTGGTGTAATTTTCCAGTTCCACATTTTACTCAAATAATGTCCCAGATTTCTCTTTTAAAACTTTTTTTTTTCTTTTCAAAGAAAATAAGAAGAAAAAAAGGACATTTTTTGGCAGCAAAATACCATATTGCCTTTATTTTTATGTTTTTTTTGGGGGGGGGGTGGTTATATGTTGAGTATTCCATTGCCTGTTTATAACTTTATAGTAGGCAGGAGATGCTAGGAAAACTTGTTTCTGCTGTGCTCCAGAGGCTGTAGTCAATTCCCTCATGCTCCAAAGCCTGTGGGCCACTGTTACCTTAAAAAGTATTAATTTTGAATTCTTGATATTGGCCTGTGCGTCTAGTGTCACACTGCATATTTTCACAAATTAGGTCCATAGCTTTCTGGCACAGTGGATAATCTTAAAATACTCCTGCAATGGTGTTCTTGGATTTCCAGAATACGTCATGCATTCCTCATGAAATTTTTGGCTCAAAAGAGCTTTGTGAAGTTCTCCGAAGTTGAGCTTAGGCCAAACCTATATTCTTATCCTTTGCTAGAGCTACTGATGCTCCGAGTTTGTGAGGACCATTCTTGACTCTTTAAAACTGGATGCTAGAGTCTGTGATGGAGAATGGGAAAAGGTTGTGTTATAACTCCCCATAGAGCAAATAATGGTATTAGTTTTTGCACAAGGATAATATTTTCAGGGTATTTGTAGCCATCCTTTTAAGTAGCAGAAAAATTTCCTGAGGCCTGATAAAAATGTGGTTTCAGGAAAATCCCGTGATTGTGATATGCCCTATTTATGATTTCAATCAATTGTTGGAGTGCAAATTTATTAGAAAAATGCTCTAGTTGTTCATGCCCAGTGCTCCATTCAAGCATGCGGTAGAAAACAAGAAATTTGGATTAGCATGGGCTTAGTTCTTTCAAATATTTTCCTGGTTTTTACATATTCTAGATGTTTTGAGTTAATCATTTTTCTTTTCTTTTTGGTTTTGTGGAAAGGGGTTATTGTATGGTGTCTAATGGTTAGGTAAGAAGCTATGCTGGATTTGCAGGATAGGTTACTAAAAAGAGTGTAGTTATATACTTATAATGCTAAATTTTTTATTACATATTATCACATAGACCTTGGACCTTGCAAATTGATGTGATAATTTTAGAACACATACAAAAAGAGTAATGCATAGTGTTACTATTGCGACTGGACACGTCATAGTTTGAGTTTTATCTATTAAAATTTGCTATTGATTAATAAATAAAAATAACAAATAACAAAAAAAAAAAAAAAAAAAGAGAGAGAAAAAGAAAATAGAAAAGAAAACCATCCTTGTATTAAAGGTATATAAAAAATGATCAGCCCCGGTTTGATGAAATCCATTTTCTCACCACATCACCGGTCCCTTGACATTCACCTTCTTTGCCTTATCTTACATCTTTAGTTCTCTAAACTAGCGGCGGTGTAAGGAGTTGAGAAGGCAACATCACAATCAATCAAATCGACATATTCTTGAGGAGTTGAGAAGGCAACATCACAATTAATCAAATAAAAAATTTCCTTCGTTTTAAATAATTCAAATTTGGGGCATATCAGCTTTTCGTACTTAAATCGATATAGGTACCATAAGAGTAAATATTAATGATAACATCACCTTTACATTAGACATTTTAAGAGCAGCTGTATCGGCCGTTGTAAAATTTTGCAAAATACAGAAAGTGTTTAATTTTGCACATTTTAATATAAAAAATTTCACATCAGTCCTGGCAAAAGTGTGCAAATATACACAATTGTTACAGTAATTGTGCATATATGTACGTGTATGGTTACTGTAGTTTTTTTATACATTATTTTAATATTTTTTCTCCCCCCTCACATTCTCTCTTCCCCTGATCCTCTCTCTCTCTCTTCAACTCATAATCGCTGCAACTGATAACCCCCCACCGCTAACAACACAAACCTAGCACCACCATCACTGCAACTCAGCACCACCAATCACCACCACCACCATAACACGGACACACCACAAAATCAACCAAAAATTAAACAAACTCACACACGATCATGCCACAAAATCAATCAAAAATCAAACACACTCACACACGGACACACCAATAGAGACAGAGAGCATTTTTGTGAACTTGTGGCTGTGGGTCGACTAGAATGGTGCTTGTGGTGCTTTGCTTGTGGATTGTTGCTTGTGGATCATTGATCGATGATCGTGGATCAGTGGATCGTGGATTGGAGAGGCGATTTCATCACCGTCGCAATCACCGCCGCTGCATGTGGATTAGTGATGAGGATCGGTGTTGGCGGTGTAGATAGGTGCTTGTGGGTCAACGGAGTTCAGTGGTGCTTGTGATGGAGTGTTGATCTGATCGTGAGTGAAAGAAGAAGAAAGAAGAGGAAGAAAAAAGAGAGAGAGGAAACGACAGAGAGATAAGGCAAAAGAAAGAAGAGGAAGAATAAGAAAAAAGAAACGACAGAGATAAAATAATATTAAAAAAAGAATATAAAAATATTATTTATATAAAATATAGTGTATAATAGATAGACTGATGTGGGTGTTTTGTAAAAGTGATGATGTAAAATAGAAGAAGTAGGTTTTTTTTTTTTGTAAAATAGACTGAATCTTTTAGAAGAACTGATGTGGTTGCTTTAACAAGTAGATTGAGTGCAAAGTTTGCATAGAAATTTAAGTGTTTTGTTTCTAAATTTTGCCACAATCATTGGACAAACACTAAAATCAATTTCTATATAAATTCGATAGTTGGAGTGGGGATTTGAATCCTAGATGTTTCATTTAGAAACATCAAGAGATGCCAATTAGTAAAGTTACAATGTTCTTGACAACACCAAAATCAATTCACAAGAACTTAAAATATATAATAATGTTGCCAAGAGCCCTATAATTCAACTGATACTTCTTGATTTTTCTATTAGAGCCGTTAGGGTTCAAATCTCCATAATTATTGAATTATATATATATATATATATATATAGGAAGTGAATTTATTCACACAAACATGAATTAGAGATAAAGCTGAATTTGTTGATGAATGAATGTTTAGAGGTAGGTTGGTTTGAGATGTAGGTGTGTTAATTTTGAAAAGCATTATGTTTACAACATTTTTTTAGGCGGTAAGTTGTTATTCGTTCTAATTTGAACCTATCACTAAAATTACTTTTTTCTCACTAGTAACAGCTAATAATAACTTATCACTTAAAATTTGTTGTGAAAATGTTGTATACATAGCATTTCTCAATAATTTTAGTGGACTATGATAATGGGGAAACTGTGTCTTTGGGTTGAAGTTATGGACAAAAACGATTTGCGGTGACTGACAGCTTGAAGATGAGCATTTGGCTGGGTTTGAGTGGGCAGATAAGATAAGATCCCAATTTGTTGATGATGAAACATGGCTTAGTGAAGAAGTTCAATGGGGTTTTGATTGAAGGCACTAAGGCAGCGCAAGCGGCTGAGTTGATGTTTCTCATCATTGCCATTGTAGCTAGCCTACATTATGGGATTTTTTTCTCAATATAAGATATTTAAATTAATTCCTCACTTGGCATGTCAATCTGTTTATTTATTAGTTGCTAATGTGTTGATGTCACATGGATTGTCTTGTCAGTTTGTAAAAACCCTTGTAATAAAATGTCATATTTGAAAGCGCTGTGTAGGGCATGTATTTGGAGTTCAAACTTTCTATCTCACTTTATATTCCACAAATAAAAACTTGACACATGATCATCTATTTAATTATTTGCTAATTTTATGTCTTTCTTAATTTAGTCACCTTAATTAAATAAAAGCTTAAAAATTAAAACACAACAGTCAATACATCTCCACCACTGGGCAGGCACCACTGCCATCTTTCACTGGCACCACATCCCCACTACCAACCCACCAACCATTGTTGGCTCCACTAGCAATCGCAGATGCGTACAATGCCGCCAGACAACCATTCACTACCGCCATTATTGGGTATTGGTATTTGTTATTATTGGCAGATATCATCTATAATTAAAACTTGTTAAGAGATTTGAAGAAGATAAAGAGGCAGTGGATACCCATCATGGTAATTTTATGCTCCAATTTTTTTCCCGTCGGTAGGGGATGGCGTACAACTTGTCAACATATTGGTTAAGAATGAATAAAGACTTTGGAAAGAACGCATAAAGAAGAAACAGGAGACAAAAGACTATTGCTAGCAAGGATTTCTTCTCAAGGATTTCTTTATTTTGTTTCTTTGGTGACCTGTAGTGTTATAATTTTCTTTTAATTCATCTCTTCTAATGTCATAAATTTTAGAGGCTTTCTAGAGTGAAAAATTAGCAATTTAGGATGGATATTTGAGGCCAAAAAATTTGCAAGTAAATAAAAATTGAAGCAGATAATTATAGAGACTCAAAAAATAGCAATATATAAAAATTTAGATTGATTTGCAAACAATCTGAATTAAGTGAGAAAAAGAAAAATAAGAAATTTAAATTAAGTGGACAGATCTCTAATACTTTTGTTTCTGTGACAGAGTTTATCTTTGATTTACTATTTTGTTTCTGTCTGTTGAAAAGATTGTGGTTGATATGTCACTTCGTGATATATATTTTCGTTTCAACCACAATCTTTTCAACGGATAGAAACAAAATAATAAAGCAAAGATAAACTTTGTCACAGAAACAAAAGTATTGAAAATCTGTCCAGTTCATAGTAAAGATTTAGATTTAAGAAAAATTAAAATTTTCACTAAAGCAATAACATTAATTAAATTCATCAATGGTCAGCTATCCAAACTTTATTCAAATAACAATTAGATAAAATCAAAGAAAAACTAATAAGTTAAAGAGATATAAGGTGAGACTTCTACAGAAACCCAAGTCTTCCTCAAGTAATCCTCAAACTCAAGCCACATGCATGTGATTCTTGAACCAGCTACACTTCACACACTGTAATTAAATCGAAATATTAAATTTTGCAAAATATGATTTTTAATAGATAAAATTTGAGACGAACTTTAGTTTTGTAAGACTTAGGCCCCCCATCCCAAAATTTACTAAAAGATGATTTTTAATAGATAAAATTTGAGACAAAATTTAGTTTGGTAAGACTTAGCCCCCCAAACCAAAAATATTGAGGCCCGCCACCTATGAGTTATGACTTGCCCATGTCCCCTTTCCAATTAGACTAAATTTTGTAAAACTTTCTCAATCCACCTCCCAAGTCCCAACGTATTAGTCAGAGATTAGTTTGTTTGTTTGTTTTGTTTTTTTTTTTTTTTTAATTTTATTTTTTTTTTTTAGCAATAGATTCCTTTGGAAACTTCTATCACCTTCCCCACAACTGTTTTCAACTTCATTTTCCTTACTAGCTACCCAAAAAATCTCTCATCATTTATCTTCAATATCTATCTTTAATTACCAATACCCTTTGAAAGAGACCATAATAAAAATGGTATTGGCAACATAGTGTTCTCTAGCAAATTAACAGGCTAGTCACCATAGATTTTTTTTAGAGGTGCAAAATTCTTCCTCTCATTTTTCATTTCTATTTATTTATCTTATGGTTTATAATTTTATTTTATTTCCTTTAATTTGTTTTAGCCAATTGATAGGTTTTATTCACTATTTTGAATTTCACATTGGCTTCTACTCAAATTGTTTTTGTATTTAACATTTGGGAAAACAAATCTTGAATATCTGTAATACATGTTTATAACAAATTAGAAAACTTGTGTATATTATGTAGAGTTTAGAAATATGTACAGATTTTATATAAGATAATCTTGAAGACATTTAACTTCTATATACAACACACACACACGCGCGCACACACGCATATTTTACCTTGGAATTAAAAATTTATGACTTAAAAAAAGAAACTAATGTATTCTTGTTTCGTTATTGACCCTATTCCTAAAACATGTGTAAGAGAAATCATTGGTTACTAAATGATGTATTTTTGACCTTAAGAGAAGTCTAGATCAAAAAAGGGAATCCTGTAACTTGTTTTAGATAGATAAGTTTCCAATTTGAAATGCATTGGAAAGTTCACAAACAATGTTTCTATTGGGAGCCAAGAAAAATAAATTTTCAATAGCTGGAAAAATAAATGTTGGATTGCAACTCTCTCTATCTCGAGCTCTTGAAACAACGTTAATATTTCAAATAGCGCTATCAAGGCCAGAATTTAATCTTGTCGATTGTCTTGCTAAATTGGCTCTGTCATGTATTGGTTACTAAATGATGTATTTTTGACCTTAAGAAAAGTCTAGATCAAAAAAGGGAATCTTCTAACTTGTTTTAGATAGATAAGTTTCCAATTTGAAATGCATTGGAAAGTTCACGAACAACGTTTCTATTAGGAGCCAAGAAAAATAAAATTTCAACAACTGGAAAAATAAATATTGGATTGCAACTCTCTCTATCTCAAGCTCCTGAAGCAATGTTAATATTTCAAATAGCACTATCAAGGCCAGAATTTAATCTTGCTGATTGTCTTGCTAAATTGGCTCTGACATGTATTGGTTACTAAATGATGTATTTTTTACCTTAAGGCTTAAGAAAAGTCTAGATAAAAAAATGGAGTCCTGTAACTTGTTTTAGATAGATAAGTTTCCAATTTGAAATGCATTGGAAAGTTCACGAACAACGTTTCTATTGGGAGCCAAGAAAAATAATTTTTCAACAGCTGGAAAAATAAATGTTGGATTGCAACTCTCTCTATCTTGAGCTCCTGAAACAATGTTAATATTTTAAATAGCACTATAAAGCAAGGGAGTCAATACCGTACCGGAGGCTGTACCGGTTTGCCCAGCGGTACGATATATTTCGGATACCGGTCAATACCGGTGTACCGTTTCGGGTTTACCGCTATTTTTTATATTTATAAATAAATATATATATGTATGTGTGTGTATATATATTATAATAAATATAAAAGTTTACCATAAAACATTTCCTCAATTCAAAACTAATTATTCATAATTTTAGACTTTAGTATCAATTAAAAGAAAAAAAAAAACACACAATATAAAAAATAGAAAGCTTAAAAGTTACCATTGCATACTAAGAAAACAAATAATATTAATAAGTTAATGCAAATAAGTTAGCATTTTACGCTAACAAAAATTCAAAAATTACAAAAAAAAAACTTTTTTCTGTACCGGCCGGTATTGCCCGAAATTGGCCGGTATGGCCGGTACATGGCCGGTACGGCCGGTATTTAAACCGGTACGAAACGTTAATGTTTCGATACCGGTATGCAACTGGTACGGTATCGACTTCCTTGCTATAAAGGCCGGAATTTAATCTTGTTGATTGTCTTGCTAAATTGGCTTTGCCATGTATTGGTTACTAAATGATGTATTTTTGACCTTAAGAAAAGTCTAGATCAAAAAAGGGAATCTTCTAACTTGTTTTAGATAGATAAGTTTCCAATTTGAAATGCATTGGAAAGTTCACGAACAACGTTTCTATTAGGAGCCAAGAAAAATAAAATTTCAACAACTGGAAAAATAAATATTGGATTGCAACTCTCTCTATCTCAAGCTCCTGAAGCAATGTTAATATTTCAAATAGCACTATCAAGGATGGAATTTAATCTTGTTGATTGTCTTGCTAAATTGGCTCTGACATGTATTGGTTACTAAATGATGTATTTTTGACCTTAAGGCTTAAGAAAAGTCTAGATCAAAAAATGGAATCCTGTAACTTGTTTTAGATAGATAAGTTTCCAATTTGAAATGCATTGGAAAGTTCACAAACAACGTTTCTATTGGGAGCCAAGAAAAATAAATTTTCAACAGCTGGAAAAATAAATGTTGGATTGCAACTCTCTCTATCTTGAGCTCCTGAAACAATGTTAATATTTTAAATAGCACTATAAAGGCCGGAATTTAATCTTGTTGATTGTCTTGCTAAATTCGCTCTGACATGTATTGGTTACTAAATGATGTATTTTTGACCTCAAGAAAAGTCTAGATCAAAAAAGAGAATCTTCTAACTTGTTTTAGATAGATAAGTTTCCAATTTGAAATGCATTGGAAAGTTCACGAACAACGTTTCTGTTAGGAGCCAAGAAAAAAAAATTTCAACAGTTGGAAAAATAAATGTTGGATTGCAACTCTCTCTATCTCAAGCTCCTAAAACAACGTTAATATTTCAAATAGCACTATCAAGGCAGCAATTTAATCTTGCTGATTGTCTTGCTAAATTGGCTCTGACATGTAATGTAATGTGTGTGTATAATTATATACACATGCTCCAGTCTCATACACTTGAACCCAATTGGATAGGAGCATTTCACAATTTGAATCAATTTGGGGAAAAAAAGATTAGGTTAACATTCAATTTAGTCTCCCAACTTTATTTTAATTATCAAATTATTTCTTAAGTTTTAAATTTTGTCAATTTGCTCCACCACTTTAGAAAAATAAGTCAATGTGATCACTGCTATTTAAACTTTTTTTTTTAAAGTTAAAATTTTAATTCAAAACATTTATGAGATGCGTTATTTTGTTCTTATTGATAACTTGATAGTTGAGGAGGGGGATTTAGACGTTTTTGTTGGAAACATTAAAAGATTCTAGTTAAACTATAAGGCTCTCAGAGAGTTGTGCTATTTAATAAATCTTAGTATTTGACAGTATTTTTTTAATATAAAAAATACAAACTAAAGAAAAAGTTTAAATATTTCTTATGCAGACATATTTGGATGGATAGATCATATTGACTCGTTTTGATAAAATGAAATATTAAATTAACCGAAATTAAACCTCAAATTAATTTGACTATTGAAGTGACTAAGTTCAATTTCAACCTTGCCACATATTTCAAAATGATCTCTATCCTTTAGAATGTTTCAATTTAGTCCATGTATTTGAAGTTTGTACTAAAAAGGTCCCTATTATTAATTCTTGTTTTGATTTTGAGTTGAGATTATTCAACGAAATCCCATGCACTTTGAATCTTTGATAACAAGTAGGGAAGGGATTGGTTATTCAAATTCTTTGTTTACTTCTTTTATGTCTATTGAGAGAGTGTGTGTGTTAACAACATGGATCTTTTTGATACAAACTTCAATATATAATGACTAAAATGAAATTGTGTACTAAACTTAACAACATGAATGAGAACCATTTTGAAATATGAGACAAAAATTGCGCCCTAAATGTGTCAATAAACCTTGAATTTTAAATTTTTTCTCAAATTCATCTTTACTTCAAATTTTTTATTGTTTGGCTAGCTTAGAATAAATTTAGGAACACATTCAATTTTATAATATGCTGATATGACTGATTGTAAGTGCATGGTGGATACTTTTTGCCCACCACTTTTAACATGGGTTTATCACTTTTCTAATCACTTAACAATCTATCACATTAGTAAATTGAAGATTTGATTGTGAAATTAGGGATGCTCATAAGTCATAATATTGTTGTGAGACTTAGGGCATGTTTGGTTTAGAGGAGTTTTGGATTATATCACTCAAAACTCATAACTGAGTTATCAAAATACATGAGACCCACACATGCCCTTAATAATACATCCAACTATCCATATACAAAGAGACTTGGCCATTGAGCCATTCTAGATAGAGATTTTCCTAGATTTCGTCTCTACTCTAGACTTTTTGTAGTCATAGACTAATAGCTGGTTTGAGAAACAAGTATCAATAGTCAAAAAGTCCAAAACTACAACACTGTTTGTATGAAGACCATCGTGAGTAGAATATACAACGTTGGGGCAGAAAAGTTGCCATTCTTGCTAGTTTGATAAGACTTCTAATTTTCTGTTTTCAGTCTTTTCAGTCAAAGGAATATACATCACAGCTAAAAACAAGGTGTCTATAATTAACGGATAATCGAATTAGGAAAAATATGTATACATAATTTTTGTGTCAATTAACTTTTCCCTATGTTTGGATCAAGGGAATGTGAGCCCAAATGATAAGTTTTTCATTAAATTTAGCTTTTTTTTTTTCCTCTCATGCTATTCAAATTGTAAAAAAGACTTAATTTCTCTTCATTTTCCTCCTCTTCTCCTCAAATCAAACATAAGATTAATGTGACACAGGAATGGAACTAAGTGCATCCAAATTTACTAAAATATGATTTTTAATAGGTAAAATTTGAGACAAAATTTAGTTTGGTAAGACTTGGCCCCCAAACCAAAAGTATAGGCCCCCCACCTATGACTTGTCCATGTCCTCCTCCCAATTAGACTAAATTTTGTAAAGCATTCTCCACCCCCCTCCAAGTCCCAACACCTTAGTCAGAGTTTAGTTTTATTTTTTTAGCAATAGATTCCTTTAGAAACTTCTATCACCTTCCCTACAGCTTTTTTTCAACTTTATTTTCCTCACTAGCCACCAAAAAATCTCTCATCATTTGTCATCATCATTTCATCATCACTTGGTGCTTTACTCTTCTCACATCAGTTTAAGCTCTCTTCAATATCTATCTTTGATTACCAGTACCCTTTAAAAGGCCAAAATAAAAATGGTATTGGTAACATAGTGTTCTCAAGCAAAATTAACAGGCTAGTCACCATAGATTTTTTTTTTTTTTTTTTTTGAGAGGTATAAAAATTTTCCTCTCTTTTTTAATTTCTATTTATTTATCTTATAGTTTATGATTTTATTTTCTTTCCTTTAATTTATTTTAGCCAATTGATAGGTTTTATTCACTATTTTGAATTCTACATTGGCTTCTACTCAAATTGTCTTTGTATTTGACATTTGGGAAAACAAATCTTAAATATATGTAATACATGTCTATAACAAATTAGAAAACTTGTGTATATTATTTAGAGTTTAGAAAGATGTAAAGTTTTTGTATAAGATAATCTTGTAGACATATAACACACACACATATCTTACCTTGGAATTAAAAATTTATGACTTAAAAATAAAAACAAAAACTAATGTACTAAGACATACATACATGCATACATACGTAAGTATGTATATATGTATGTACGAATGTTGTACTTTGAGTTTTTCTTGAATTAGAAACTAATACGCCAATTCTTCTTTTTTTAGTAGATTAATATTTTGAAATTCTAACACCAATTTATTAGAATAATACAACAAAATAAAACTCTTTTTTAAGGGAAAATCGATAGTTAACTCTATTTGTTCATGTTCATAATCAAGTACTTGCTTCCTTCATCAAGGTTGCAATGCAAAAGTCTTGACTTTTAGTTTTTGTTTTTCGGTTTAAGATTTCATATATTATATATATTTTAATATAAAGTATGAAATATAATGTATTCAAAATTGGACATGTGTTAACGAGTGCCCCAAAAACATTGGTTAAAGACTAATAAATGCTTACAAAGTCATTGTGGTTGTATGTCTTTTTTTGGATATATGTGTATAATTTAACTTTATTATTTTTTAAAAGTGAAAACTTAACGAATGTCCTAAGGACATTTGTTAACGAATATATTTAGGAAAGTTTTTATGAAAAAAGAAAAAAAAAACAATTAAGTTTTGTTTGGTAATAGTTTTTGTTTTCTATTTTCAAAAACTTGTTTTTGGGAATATAAAGAAAAACCAATTTTCTTGTATTTTTGAAATAAAAAACATGTTTAATTAGTTGAAATTGAAAAGATAGTTTTTTGAAGAAAAAAATAGAAAATACTAAAATATGTTATTACTAGAATTTGAACTCTAATGCTAACTCATTAAATGAGACAGATTCATAAAATTAAATGTGTGTTTTCATTGACTTTTAAAAATTAGAAAGTGAAGTGAAAACAACATTTTGTATGTTTTCAGTTTCCTTCACAAATTGAGTTTTGAGAATGGTTTTTATTTTTTGTCCATTTTGGGTTGCCAAACAAGTTTTTTAGTCTCAAAAATAGAAAATTGTTTTTGGAAACAGAATTTAAGGGGAAAAAACAGTTACCAAATCTACCCTAATGGTTTTCCAATTTTCCATAAAAGTGGCATAATTTTTTTTAAAAATTGTTTATTAACAATTGCCCTAAGACTACTCTCTAACATGAACCTTTTAAAGGAAAAACTCTTAGTCTTAGATATTCTCGGAGTACCGAAAAATAATGTTTTCTCCTCTCACATTTATGGTGGATTTCATCATAAATTTAATAAATAAACTCCACATAAATGTGAGAGGATGGAGTATCATTTTCTATATTCTAAGAACACCAAAAAAATTACTTATTTCAAAGAATATATAAAGATTTTTTTTGCTGGGTAATTGCAGGAGATAGAACTCTCGAACTAACGATTACATAAGGAACCGAATACCACTAGGCTACAAGGCCTGGTATATAAAGATATTATTTAAAAGCATTAAAGACATCTTATAATCTTATTCACCATCTTATCCAATAACAAGATTCTTCAAAATGTAATGATGATTTAGTAAGATAGTTTTAATCTTCTAGATGTGGAGTCCTTTTAATAATTCATGCTGAGAATTTTTGAAAAGTAAAACTCTTTTGAAAATGTGACTCATGTGAGTATTAAAAGGTAGTTAATGGGTTAGGGTGGGTACGTGTGAAACCATTAAATGGTAGCTAATGACTCCATGTGGGTAGGTCACTTATATTGACGGTAATGAAGCGGTGCGGTTGTCGCTGGACCTGTGGTGGTCCTAGAGGCTTCAGTCATAAATGGTCCTTTGACTATCTGGAAACTCACCATTTTTTGGTGCTTCATTTTTCTTTTCTTTTCCTTTTTTTTGGAAAAACATTACATGAGACAAAAAAAAATTTAGAAAGATAAGATTTCTCTTTTTTAATTTTTGCAGGAAATACGATCAAATTCCATTCCTTATCTCCTCAAGATTCTTCGTCAAACTTGCCTTAATTTTAGGAAGAATTGATCCTTTTTTATAGGGATGAAGTTTGGCTCAATATCTTTTCCAAGAATTGGTATATTCATTAATTTACCAATCCATTACCTAATAAATTATAAAATTATTTAGAGTAAAATATTATTTTTCATCCCAAAATTATCACAAAAGTCCATTTTTCGTCTCTGAATTCTCCAAAAAGTTTTGATTTTCGTCCTTCCGTTTCTTTCTGTTAGTTTATGTTTCATATGACTTGACGGAGTGCTGATATGGTACCTAACTTGGTATAAAATGAAAATTAGTCTAAGTTAGGTACTACATCAGCACTTCATTAGGTCACATAAGACATAAACTAACAGAAATAGATAAAGGGACAAAAATCAAAACGTTTTACTAAGTTTAATAACGAAAAAAGAACTTTTATGATAGTTTAGAGATAAAAATAATATTTTACCCAATTATTTGTGTGTATTATTTAAATAAGTTATATATTTTATTAAATAAATTAAAAATTATACTATTAAAAATCTAAAATTAAACTATACATAGTAGACTTAGTAGATTGGAGCAAAATACATTTTTTTTTATGGGCAAAATAATTTTAATCATGTTGGGCGCCGAATTGTTTCTTTTGACTATATCTTTATCATTTTCCTAATAAAAATAGTATAGGTAGGCGAAAAGATAGTGCTGAAAAGTTGCACCTGTAGTCTGTAACAGTATAGTGGAAAAGTTGGCCAAATTGTCTTTTCCTTTACAATGTTGTTGCAACTTTAAAATAGCAAAGATCATATTAGCATTCATCGTGACGCACAGTGCTTGTGCCTAGCATTGCGTTATCATATAAAATTTCACAACTTTTATCTTGATTATTTTACACACTATAATTGCATAGACTTACCATAACTATGATTGATTACAAACCACTTCTGCATGAACCTATTATTTTTTGTTTACCATTTACAGTCGGCTATGAAAACAATTGTGACCAAAATAATGTGTGATCTTTGAATTTTTGGGAATGCACAATTCTTGTGCTTACTGCTTTAGCATGGGACATGAACGGGTTAGCTTACTTTTCCACTTCTAGAAGTGTTTACTGTTTAGTCAAACAATAAATAAAATGACACATCAGTCATTCTTTATTATGTAGTAAATTACTTTTTATTTCACAATTTTTGGGGTAAAATGTTACTACTGGTGTGTTTAAATACTGCTTATTTTACTGAAAATTAAAAATATCGTAACAAAATAATTTTTAAATATGTAAATAGTGCCGTGAAACCCATTTTTAATTAAAGTTTTGGTAAAAAAAGATGTTTATGGGTTTCGTGAACAGTGCACAGGACCTACTGACAGTGCCATTCTAGTAAAATGTGTGGACGTTCAAAGAGTAGTGGGTCCCGTGCATAGTGCACGAGACCCACTGGCAAGTTTGTGTCTCACGTGAATACGCTTCTGTTAAAACAGAAAAAAAAAGAAAAAAAGAAACGTGAAACGTGAAACGCAAAACGCAAAACGCACCATTTTCATTTGTATCCAAACGGATACTACAATTGATGCACAACAATCATTAGGACATTCAACGAATAGTTAGATATTATTAAAAAATAGTTAATGGCATGATAAAAATTTAAAATAATTTCATTATATTCTAAAATTAGTCTACCATCTCATATATGGAATACCATAATTGTAATTTATTTATTTTATTTACTTATATGCGAGGAGAAAAGTAGATAGGTTAATCTATGCGAAAATAGTCAAATAACATCTTTTTGCAAAATATGTTACAATCTACCACTATTTCGAAAATATGTAGGGATCTACCATTTTTCGGGCACTCAAGTTTGGCGAAATCGAGTTTTCCATGGTACTCAAGTTCCATGGAAAAATTTTCCAGAAAATTTGAAATATATTTTTTCAAAGAACTTGAGTTTCAAAATGATGGTAGATTCTTACATATTTCCAAAACAGTAGTAGATTGCTAATTTTTTTGCTAAATAGTGCTAGTGGCCTATTTTCGCCGGTTAATCTATCTATACTATCTATAAGAGAATTCCTCTCTTTGAACTGTATTTTTATGTGGTTTAGAAATACCCCTAGATCTAATATTTAACAGGGACCAAAATTAGGAACAACCTGGTAAAAATATATTTCAAACTCCACTTAAAATGCCTACAAAATAGGATACTCTCCTACTAATATCTATGTCTTCAAAACAAACCCATCCAAAAAGAAAAAGTTTAAATAAATAAAAACTTCTCAGTGCACTTTGACAAATAGTTTAATTTTTCTGCTTTTTTTTTTTGGTAAAAAAAAAAGATCTAAATAGTATAATCTAAAATTTGAAATGAATGAAAAATTATAACACTAAACCAAAAAAAAAAAAAACTTTTAACTGGACTTTTATTTGGTTTAAATTAATGAATGATAACTTTTCCTAGAAATAAGGCCATAAATGTCAAACCAATAACTAATCTATCTATACTTTCTACAACACTTACAGTTACTATCATTTTGAAGAACTCTTAAAATGTAGGTTTTTTTTTCCCCTTCACATTCATCTTTTTATTCCCTAAAATTTAGCAATTTTTTTATTCATTTTTCATAGGAATAAAACACCTCTAGTATTTTTTTTTTTTAACTAAGAGAACTCCTAAAATTCAGCCTTCTTTCCCCACACATTCATCTTATTTTTTCTACCCAATATTTTCTCTATATCACTACACTACTTTCAAACACAAGATTAAAAAAGAAATTACAGTTACTACTTAAATTTTTTTTTTTTTAAAATAGAATAGCCTCTATGCATGTGCATTTGGGAATAAAATCTTGGTCTATGTGAAAGCCATATAATATATATAAAAAAGTCAATTAAATATTAAATATAAGAAAAAATAAAACTTAAGTAGTTAAGTATAGTTTCTTATGCATTGTATTTTAATTTTTTTAATTAAATTCCAACTTTTATCTTTCCAAGAGAATACAAGACTGTGTTTGGACTTTGGATTTAATTAAAAATTTAATAAAATTTCTCCAAAATAATATAAGATAAATTGAATAAAAATTAGATGAAATTTCATCCAAAAATTATTAGATGTCCTGCTTCCTTTGGTGTTGTATACCATCTTAAATAATTATTATAAAAATCCAATTAGCTCAACAGATAAAGTTTTTTATGGTTGAATAAGAGATTTGAGGTTCAATTCCCCTTACACCAAAAACTAATTGGTGTCTTGGTTTGATTATCTGAAATAGATGATCAAAAAGGTTGTTGGGTACTGATTAGTTTTACACATTTTTTTTAGAATCTTTTAGAAAGACTTAGTCGAGTTTATTAAATTTCTCCAAAATAATGTAAGATAAACTGAATAAAAATTAGATGACATTTCATCCAAAAATTATTGGATGGCTTGCTTCCTTTGGTGTCGTATACCATCTTAAATGATTATTATAAAAATCCAATTAGCTCAACAGGTAAAGTTTCTGATAGTTGAATATGAGATATGGGGTTTAATCCCCGCCTACAACAAAAACCAATGGGTGACACGGTCTAATTATTTGGAATAGATGGTCAAAAAGGTTGTTGGGTACTGATTAGTTTTACACATTTTTTTTAGAATCTTTTAGAAAGACTTAGTCGAGTTTATTAAATTTCTCCAAAATAATATAAGATAAACTGAATAAAAATTAGATGACATTTCATCCAAAAATTATTGGATGGCCTGCTTCCTTTGGTGTCGTATACCATCTTAAATAATTATTATAGAAATCCGATTAGCTCAATAGGTAAAGTTTTTGATAGTTGAATATGAGATATGTGGTTTAATCCCCGCCTACACCAAAAACCAATGGGTGACACGGTCTAATTATTTGGAATAGATGGTCAAAAAGGTTGTTGGGTACTGATTAGTTTTACACATTTTTTTTTTAGAATCTTTTAGAATCATAGACTTAGTTGAGTTTTACGGGTTAATACTAAACTAGTTAAGTTTCCATACGATGTGCGGTGGATTTAGTTTAACTGGTTGGCATCTCAATTTCTAATAGAAACATTTAGATTCAGATCTCTCACCCTCAACTATCAATGTATAAAATAAAATAAAAAATTCAATAGTAAAAAAAGGTAATCTTTAGTTATTTTATAGACAATATAGAAAGACATTAAGAATAATATTTCAAATCAATTTTTCCTCACATAAAAAAAATCAATTGTTTCTCATATAAATCTTAGAAAAATTATATTAAAATTTCATTTTGCTTAAAATAATTAATATAACAAAATAAACATATTCATTCTATTAGTTATCTTTCTAATTACATAAAATAAATAACACAATGTTAGTTCCACATACACACACACACACACACACACATATATATATATCACATGTCACTAAAAGGAATCAAGAAATTTAAATGGCTAAGATTAATTTTTAGTGAATTCACAAATATATATATATATATTTTAAAGTTTTTGTGTCAATTTTTTTTAAAGCAACTAAACATGAGGAATAATGTCATATTGTAAATCTAATATTATTACTCCAACTAAAAATTATTTCTTAAATAAAGTTTTTAGAAATAATCTTATAAATTCATTTAATATAAATAATTAATGCACAACTATAGATAACTAGTCGCTAACTCGTGCTATGCACAGGAACCTACCTATCTGTAAGGTAGATTAAAATAATTTTATAAAATCTTAAATTGATTAAGAAACTACACTATTGTAAGATTTGCTCTTATATGACTTCAATTTGTGTTACAATTTGATGAAGAAGCCATTGCTTAAACGTGCAATGAGTTACAAAAAATTTGTCAAACAATTTCAGATACTGCAAAAAAATAACTTAAAACTTCTGTAAGACCAAAAAATGTTAAAGAATTAGATGATTCACTTCTTAGAAATTATTGAAACAAAACAAGATATATATGATTAAACAATAGAGAAATATAAAAGAAAGATGGGTTACATTCAAAAGAATAATTTCAATTATTGCAAGCTTTTTTATCTTGTAAAAAAGGGCTAAAGAGAATTTGGTAGTTCATGTAAGAAAATTACTTTTTAAAAAATACATGAAAAACTATAAAATAAATTTTTTTTTAACAAAGTAGAGGAGAAGAAAATAACATAAGAAGAGCTCATACCTCTACTCGGCTTTAAAAAAATATATATATTGAGGCTTGCATTGCTTTTATAGTGTTCATAATTAACCTTGCAAATTTAGAGATAAATTATCAACTTTTGAGTTTGAGTTGGACTTGTTAGAGAGATAGGGTTTCACTCTTTGCTAAGTTTGAACTAAACAAAAATAATTTTATTTAGATAAAATGATAATTTTATTTAAATATTGTGTTGACGTGAAAAATTGTGAGAATTTTAGAGGGTTCTGTTATATATATATATATAGATTAGTATATGCATTTACTCTATTAGTTGATTCAATAAACTAATAGTTTGATATAAATGCAAACTCTTTGAAGTAGAAGCCTAAATAAACAAAACTTTAAAAATGCGCCACTTGGCACAATTCCATGATCTCCAATACGAGGTCTTCACTTTTTATATATATATATATATATATAGATATTGATGGCCAGGGGTAATTAGGATTCCTGTGTTTGTTTTTATCTAAAACACAAAAAGAAAAAAGAAAGAAAGAAAATGATTTTATATTTGTTGGGATTCGGATTCTATTTTGAAATTGACTCTTTCACATGCACCGCACTCCCCATAGAGCATCTCCAATATGTTCTCTAAACTTAATTTTGAAAATCAAACACACAAAAAAAGACTCCCCGACAGCCTCTGGCCTTGACTTGCATAGCACTATAGCAACTCTAAACCAAACCGTTTTTTCATATTAAAAAAGAAAAGAAAAGAAATAATATGTGTATAATATTTTTACAATATTTTTATAATAAATTCTAAATAGCAGGTTATTACTAGTTATTATTGTTAGGGCAAAAAAGTAATCTTTGTGTTAGGTTCAAATTTGAACTAATAACAATTAACTACTTGTAATTTGTTGTAAAAATATTGTAATAATGTTATAGACATAGCATGTCTAAAAAATATAGACAGATGAATAAAAGAATGATTCTTTCTCTCTCATCCCTTTCTCTTTCTCTTTTCTCTTCTCTTTGTTTCTTCACTCTCTCACTTCTCATCAGAGAACAAGGCAGAGCCTCGAAGAAAGAAAAACCAAAGACAATTTTACTCACAAATTGAGAAAATGAGAAAAAAAAAAAATCAAAATCTTTCTGATTTTTGTAATGCATGTATTCTCTTATTGAGATCAGAATCAAAGGATTTTTTATCCCAGAAAAAATTTTGAAGGCAAAGATCTCTCTCCTCCTCTTCTCAATCAAAACACACCACAATCTTATTCTCATAAAACCAATTAAATTAGAACAACAAAGCTAAAAATCTGAACAAAAGAAAAAAAAAATTACAGAGAAGACGATCTGACCAAATCCGGCCACATCCACATCTATGAAAACCTTCTCAATCTACCGTTGGAACTAGGACAACTTGACGAAACCAGAGCTCCGAGACTTCCAGATCGATGCGAAAGGCTTTGGGAAGGGGTGGTATTGTTTTTAATAATAATATGTATAGTATGTTAAGTTTTTTCAAGGAAATTAATTATAATTTAATGAATAATAAGAAATAAAAAGAATTGGTCTAATCTGTGTGGTGGACTTTTTTTCAATGAAAAGTATGGTAAGTTTTTTTTAAATAGTAATTAATTATAAGTTAATGAATAATTAAAAATCCCTTAAGAAATATTACCATATTTGAGAAATATGATTATTGAAAAATTTGAAGAAGTTATTATTGAAATATAGTTGTTGGAAATTAATAGAGTAAGAATAAATGAAAATTAAAAAATGAATAAAGGATAAATGAAAAAATAATATTTAAATGAGATAGAGAATTGATAGAGAGTTTATTGAAATGTGTATTTGAAAAAGTAGGTAAGTAAAAGATAAATGTTACTATTTATTGTCCAAATAGTACAAAAATTATTTGGACAAAAATTTAAAGAGACTTCTGGAGATACTCTTGAGATGCTCTTATGAATCTCTCCTTATATATTGACTCTAGGTCTACATGCACTTAGTCCATTGCTATTTGATACCTCACATTCTTCTCAGTTATTTGTGCTGTTTACTCTAAAAATCAGTAATCATACATGCACAGAAGTTTTGCTCCATATAATCATGGGTGAGGTGTTTGATGGGATCGAGGATGATTCCTTGGAGGTCAAGGAAGAGTGTCCCATAAAACAAGTGGACTTAACAGTGTCCAAAACTGATGATCCTACTATGCCAGCAGTGACATTCAGGATGTGGGTTCTGGGTGTTGCTGCATGTGTCATACTGTCTTTTGTGAACCAGTTCTTTTGGTATAGAAAAATGCCATTGTCAGTGAGTTCAATATCTGCCCAGATTGCTGTGGTACCCATTGGACACTTCATGGCCAAGGTGTTGCCAAAAGATGCTTTCTTTAAGGGTACACGGTTTGAGTTTACAATGAATCCAGGGCCTTTTAACATCAAGGAACATGTTTTGATCACAATCTTTGCAAACTCGGGTGCTGGCTCAGTTTATGCTACTCATATATTGTCTGCAGTTAGGCTCTATTACAAGAGGAGCCTCGCATTTCTTCCAGCCTTCATTGTTATGTTAACAACACAGGTTTTATTCCTTTATTTCTAAATTTGATTTTGTTTTTTCTGTTTTTGTATTTTAATTTCAAAGAGTTAAAGGAAGGGTTTTTAATGGTTATTTGATGATTTACATGCTGGGTTGTGGAATATTTGACTGTTGAAATGTTTTATGCTTTCTGGGACATTAGAATTAAAGTGGGAATTTTAACACATGCTTCCAGCCTAATTTGAAAATTTAAAAGAATAGATCTGGAACAATAATATAATTTGGCACTCAATAATTTGTCAGGAAGAGAATCTTGGAAACTCTATCATGTAATACTTTAGCTATTATTGATTTTGAGGGTAATTGTAGGCTACTCAGTATGATGAAAAAGTTAAATAAACATGGGATCCTTTGGGATGAAGAATTTTGTTCTTGTGATTTTAAGTTGCAATATCTGTCCATAAGTTGTTTGCTATCAGCTCACTTTCCAGATATCAAATGCAAATGTCAAAATAAAAATGTTATTTATGTAAATTTGATTTTATTGTGATAATGGCTATTAAAATGTTAATTTGAAAATTTCAAATCCTTCATATATTTTAAGTCTAACCTTGTAGCTCTCTTGTTTAAACTGTAGGTGTTAGGGTTCGGTTGGGCGGGTCTTTTCCGAAAATATCTGGTAGAGCCAGGGGAAATGTGGTGGCCATCTAACCTTGTTCAGGTTGCATTGTTCAGGTAATTGTACCTTTGTAATATTTGATAATCTTAATCAATGAATAGGTACATTCATATTCATAAAATTGCTGTATCTTGATGGATGTAATATCACCATTACAGGGCCCTACATGAGAAGGAAAAAAGGCCTAAAGGCGGCATCACACGTACCCAATTCTTTCTCATAGTCTTGATTTGTAGCTTTGCTTACTGTGTCTTTCCAGGCTATCTTTTCGTCATGATAACATCTTTCTCTTGGGTTTGCTGGATTGCTCCTAAGTCTGTTCTTGTCCATCAATTGGGTTCTGGCTTAGAAGGCCTTGGAATTGGTTCCTTTGGTATTGATTGGTCTACAATTTCCTCATACCTTGGTAGTCCACTAGCTAGTCCATGGTTCGCCACTGCCAATGTTGCTGTGGGATTCTTCCTTATAATGTATGTGATGACACCCATCACATACTGGTTCAATGTCTATAATGCCAAGACCTTCCCAATATATTCTAACGGCCTTTACACAACAAATGGTTCAGAATATGACATTTTAAGCATCATTAATTCCCATTTTCATCTTGATCGTGCTACGTATGCACAGATGGGGCCTGTTCATCTAAGCACATTTTTTGCAATGACATACGGACTTGGATTTGCTACACTTGGTGCTACTCTTGTGCATGTTCTCCTTTTCAGTGGAAGGTAAGCATTACTTAAAGCATTCCATGAATGATGAAACTTCAGAGTCCTTTTAGGAATTGCTAAGTGTGTTAATAAGTAAAAAAACAAAATAGATAATGCACAAAAAGTATCACCCGTTTTAGCAACAGAATACACTTCTTTTTCATTCTTAAATTTCTTATACCTCTTTTAACTAAGGAAAAAAAGTGTTCATTTCTGCTTGTTCTCTGTCCTCTCTGATCCTTTTTTTCCCCTTAAATATTGACTGCAGCAAGTTTGCGCTAATGGTAAATTAATTGTTGTTCCAACTTTTGTTAATCATCCTGCTACTACAGATGTCTTGCTATTTTCAATTCACTGGATTTCCCTTCTTTAAATTCCTCTTGATATTATAAGTCTCTGAAAAATAAATTCTATTTGGTGCAAAATGCCAGTTTTTGACAGTATAAGCTCTGGTAAGAGTTTTCTGGAAGCTAAGTTCATTTTCACCTGTGACATACAGAGACCTATGGAAGCAAAGCAAAAGCGCCTTTGGAGGGAAAACAAAAATTGATATACACACCAAGCTTATGAAGAAGTATAAAAAAGTTCCCATGTGGTGGTTTCTTGTCATCCTTGTGGTTAACATTGGTCTTATAATGTTTGCATGCGAGTATTACAACGAGTCACTTCAATTGCCTTGGTGGGGTGTACTTCTAGCTTGTGCCATTGCCGTTTTCTTCACTCTCCCAATTGGTATTATCAGTGCCACCACAAACCAGGTAGATATATTAAACTTTACTGACGATTTTAGCTTTTTTTTTTTTACTTTTTTTTTTAAATAAAAAAGAAATCTACTGAATTTTAATCTCTGGTAAAACAGACACCAGGTTTGAACATTATAACAGAATACGTTATTGGGTACATGTATCCAGAGCGCCCCGTTGCTAACATGTGCTTCAAGGTGTATGGATACATCAGCATGACTCAAGGTCTAACCTTTTTGGCAGACTTTAAGCTTGGCCACTACATGAAAATTCCGCCAAGATCAATGTTTATGGCACAAGTCAGTTTTGTTTTCTTAGTTTTGCAAATTCATTATATATATAAGCACATTGTAGGAGTAATAACAATATTCCATAACTAAATTTGGTGGCATTTCCAGGTAGTAGGGACAATCTTAGCAGTAATAGTATACACAGGAACTGCATGGTGGCTGATGGAAACCATTCCTCACCTCTGTGACACCTCCATGTTGCCTAAGGATAGCCCCTGGACTTGTCCAATGGACCATGTCTTCTTTGATGCATCCGTCATTTGGGGACTTGTTGGACCTCGTAGAATCTTTGGAGACCTTGGCGAATATGGAAATATCAATTGGTTCTTTCTTGGTGGAGCAATTGCACCTCTCTTAGTTTGGCTCGCACACAAGGCATTCCCTAAGCAAAATTGGATCCGATTGATTCACATGCCTGTGCTGTTGGGTGCCACATCAATGATGCCCCCAGCTAGCGCGGTAAGCTTCACTAGTTGGATCATTGTTGGGTTTCTCTCTGGATTTGTGGTGTTCAAATACAAACCAGATATGTGGAAGCGCTACAATTATGTCCTCTCTGGTGGTCTTGATGCTGGAACTGCTTTCATGACTGTGTTGTTGTTCCTTGCCTTGGGTGCCACGCAAATTCAATGGTGGGGAAACAATGGGGAAGGTTGCCCCTTAGCTTCTTGCCCAACTGCAAAGGGGATCGCTGTTGATGGTTGCCCAGTTTTTTCTTGAAATCATATCATTGACTGACTTCAGTTTTATTGAACCATTTCTTGTAAATAATTATGGGTTTTAAAGATATATACTCTTTTAATGTTTGTTTTTGGTTTGGATATATGATAGATGTTTTTGCATTTCAAGGTAGTGATACCATTCTCTTTCATTGTCATTGTCCAATTGCTTTTGAAGGTTCGTATTGACTCATTTTGATAAAACGAGGGATTAAATTAACCGAAATTAAACCTCACAAATTAATTTGACAATTGAAGTGGCTAAGTTCAATTTTAACCTTTGCCACATATTTCAAAATGATCTCTATCCTTTAGAATGTTTCAATTTAGTCCTTATATTTGAAGTTTGTGCTAAAAAGGTCCCTATTATTAATTCTTGTTTTGATTTTGAGTTGAGATTATTCAACAAAATCCCATGCATTTTGAATCTTTGATAACAACAAAGTAGGGAACGGATTGGTTATTCAAATTCTTTGTTTACTTCTTTTATGTCTATTGAGAGAGAGAGAGAGTGTGTGTGTGTGTGTTAACAACATGGATCTTTTTGATACAAACTCTAATATATAATGACTAAAATGAAATTGTGTACTAAACTTAACAACATGAATGAGATCCATTTTGAAACATGAGACAAAAATTGCGCACTAAGGGTCTGTTTGGGATCCACTTATTTTGCTGAAATTGAAATTTTTTTGTTGAAAGTACTGTAGATAAAAGTAAAAATTAGCTAAAATAGTACAGTAAGACCCATAAATAGTACCAAAAAGTGCAGTGAGGCACATGAATAGTAGTAAAAATAAGCTGAATAGTAATAAGCTAACTTTTTAATTTGGAGCCAACACGCACTAAATGTGTCAATAAACCTTGAATTTTAAAATTTTAAAATTTTTCCCAAATTCATCTTTACTTCAAATTTTTTATTGTTTGGCTAGCTTAGAATAAATTTAGGAACCCATTCAATTTTATAATATGCTGATATGATCGATTGTTAGTGCATTGTGGATACTTTTAGCCCACCACTTTTAAAATGGGTCTATCACTTTTCTAATCACTTAACAATCTATCACTTTAGTAAATTGAAGATTTGATTGTGAAATTAGGGATGCTCATAGGTCCTAATATTGTTGTGAGACTTAATAATTAACATCCTATTTTTTTTTGGCTGAATAATAGTAATTAACATCCAATTATCCAAATACAAAGAGACTTGGCCATTCTAGATAGAGATTTTCCTAGACGAAAGACTTTTTGTAGTCATAACTAATAGCTGGTTTGAGAAACAAGTATCAATAGTCAAAAAGTCCAAAACTACAACACTGTTTGTATGAAGACCATCGTGAATAGAATACAACGTCGTGGCAGAAAAGTTGCCAGTCTTGCTAGTTTGATAAAACTTCTAATTTTCCATTTTCAGTCTTTTCAGTCACTTAAAAGGGATTTATTAATGTGTGCTTTTAGGGCATACATTAGTAAACCATTTTAAAAAATCTTTTATGAAAAAATGAAAAAATAATTAACTGTTTTGACCATTTTTTCAATTATCAATAAAAATTTTCCCAAAATAAATGGTTAATGTGTGCCCCATTCAATAAACATCACAACTAAAAAAAGTATCTATAATTAACGGATAATCAAATTTAGAAAGATATGAATACTGTATACATAACTTTTGTGTCGACTAACTTTACCTTATGTTTAGATTGAGAGGATGGAATTTTGGATCGAGAGAATGTGAGCCTAAATGATAGATTTTTTATTAAAAAATTTTGCTTATTTTCTTTTCTCTCATGCTATTCAAACAGTAAAAAAGACTTAGGGTATGTTTGGTAACTGTTTTTTCTCCTTATTTTCTGTTTTCAAAAACAATTTTCTATTTTTGAAACTAAAAAACTTATTTGGCAACTCAAAATGGACAAAAAATGAAAATTGTTCTAACTCAATTTGTAAAGGAAACTGAAAACAAGCAAAAGACTATTTTCAGTTACTAGTTTTCAAAAGTCAAAGAAAATATGCATTTGATTTAATAAATTTATTTCATTTAATGAGTTAGCATTAGAGTTCAAATCCTAATAACAATATATTTTAGTATTTTTATTTTTTCTTCAAAAAAATATTTTTTTTAATTTCAACTAACCAAACATGTTTTTTATTTCAAAAATACAAGAATTGTTTTTTCTTTATATTCCCAAAAACAAGTTTTTAAAAATAAAAAACAAAAAATTATTACCAAACATAACCTTAATTTCTCTTCCTTTTCCTCTTCTTCTCCTCAAAACAAACATAAGATTAATATGACACAAGAGCGGAACTAAGTGCATCCAAATTTACTAAAATATGATTTTTAATAGGTTTACCCCCCACCCCCAATGACTTGTCCATGTCCTCCTCCCTATTAGACTAAAATTTTGTAAAACTTTCTCCATTCCCCTCCCAAGTCCCAACACCTTAGTCAAGGAGGTTAGTTTTATTTCTTAACAAAAGGTTCCTTCAGAAACTTCATCACCTTCCCTACAACCTTTTTCAACATCCCCCTCCCAAGTCCCAACACCTTAGTCAGAGTTTAGTTTTATTTTTTTAGCAATAGGTTCCTTTAGAAACTTCTATCACCTTCCCTACAGCTTTTTTCAACTTCATTTTCCTCACTAGCCACCCAAAAAATCTCTCATCATTTATCATCATCACTTGGTGATTTACTCTTCTCACATTAGTTTAAGCTCTCTTCAATATCTATCTTTGATTACCAATACCCTTTAAAAGAGGCCAAAATAAAAGTGGTGTTGGTAACGTAGTGTTCTCAAGCAAAATTAACAGGCTCGTCACCAAAGATTTTTTTTTTTTTTTGAGAGGTATAAAATTCTTCCTCTCTTTTTTAATTTCTATTTATTTATCTTATAGTTTATGATTTTTTTTTTCTTTCCTTTAATTTATTTTAGCTAATTGATAGGTTTTATTCACTATTTTGAATTCTACATTGGCTTCTATTCAAATTGTCTTTGTATTTGACATTTGGAAAAACAAATCTTGAATATATGTAATACATATCTATAAAAAAATTATAAAACTTGTGTATATTATGTAGAGTTTGGAAAGATGTAAAGTTTTCATATAAGATAATCTTGTAGACATAACACACACACACACATATCTTACCTTGGAATTAAAAATTTATGACTTAAAAAAAAAAAAAAACTAATGTACTGAGACATACATAAATGCATACATACGTATGTATGTATATATGTATGTACGAATGTTGTACTTTGAGTTTTTTCTTGAATTAAAAACTAATACGTTAGTTCTTCTTTTTTTAGTAGATTAATATTTTAAAATTCTAACACCAATTTATTAGAATAATACAACAAAATAAAAATCTTTTTTAAGGGAAAATTGATAGTAAACTCTATTTGTTCATGTTCATAATCAAATACTTGCTTCCTTCATCAAGGTTGCAAAGCAAAAGTCTTGACTTTTTGTTTTTGTTTTTGTTTTTTGGTTTAAGATTTCATATATTATATATATTTTTAATATAAAGTATGAAATATAATGTATTCAAAATTGGACATTTGTTAATGAGTGCCCCAAGGACACAGGTTAAAGACTGATAAATGCTTACAAAGTCATTGTGGTTGTATGTCTTTTTTTGGATATATGTGTATAATTTAACTTTATTATTTTTTAAAACGAAAACTTAACGAATGCCCTAATGACATTTGTTAATGAATCAATTTATGAAAGTTTTTATGAAAAAAGAAAAGAAAAAAGAAAATGGTTATGTTTGGTAATAGTTTTTGTTTTCTATTTTCAAAATTTTTTTTTGGGAATATAAAGAAAAAAAATAGTTTTCTTGTATTTTGAAATCAAAAACATGTTTAGTTAGTTGAAATTAAAAAGATAGTTTTTTGAAGAAAAAAATAGAAAATACTAAAATATGTTGTTATTAGGATTTGAACTCTAATGCTAACTCATGAAATAAGACAAATTTATTAAATTAAATGTGTGTTTTTATTGACTTTTAAAAATTAGAAACTGAAGTGAAAACAGCTTTTTGCATGTTTGCAGTTTTCTTCACAAATTGAGTTTTGAGAATGATTTTTGTTTTCTGTCTATTTTGGATTGCCAAACAAGTTTTTTAATCTCAAAAATAGAAAATTGTTTTTGGAAACAGAAAATAAAGAGAAAAAGCAGTTACTAAACATACCTTGATGGTTTTCTAATTTTCCATAAAAGTGGCATAAATGTTTTTTTTTTAATTGTTTATTAACAATTGCTCAAAGGCCACTTTTTAACATGAACCTTTTAAAGGAAGAACTCTTAGCCTTAGGTATTCCTGTAGTACCGAAAAATGATGTTTTTTTCTCTCACATTCATGGTGGACCACACCATAAATTTCATAAATAAATTCCACATAAATGTGAGAGGATGAAGTATTATTCTCCGTATTCTAGGAAAACCAAAAAAACTACTCATTTCAAAGAATATATAAAAATATTATTTTAAAGTGATAGGCCAATAATGTATTGACATCTTATGATATACCAACCTACAGTTGAACTCTTACCCCAATACCCAATTGGATTTGTTTTGTAGTGACAATCTCTCATTTTCAATGCATGGCTCCCAGTATGTGACTAACCAATCGATGCACGGATCCAAGTACGTGACTAACACACCAACTTGAGAAGGATGTTGGCTGCAAAATTCTTCAGTTCATCTACATGATGAAGATCACGAAGCTCCTTGGTTACAAAACCTTACGGCATACAAATGCAACAGCTTCTTTAAGAGAAAGATGAATTAGGGCAAATTGTTTCCGGTCACAATATGCTTGTAACAACATTTGCAACAACATTATGAAGACCCTTAAAATAGTCCTTATATATGTTTAGGGTTGTGAGAAAAGAAAGCCTAAACACGTATACATGGATATACATGAAATCAGATCTGAAAAATTGATTTTCGTAAATCTCGATAGATAGGTTATTTATTGAGCAGCTGTTGAGCATCGAGCTAAAATTGCATTTTAAACCTCGATAGATGCAATTTGTCGAGCTAGATTTGCATGATTTTAACTCTTGACTTAAACAACATGATTCTTGAAGACTTAAACCCATCCTAAATATATATAATTAAAAGTAAAGTGCGCTTTGTCAAATGATTAGCCAATTCTAAATGACATATGTTCTTAACATGACTCACACATGTCCAAACAAAAAGCATTAAATACATCTTCATCACCATCTTATCCGATAACAAACTTCTTCAAAATGTAATGATGTTTTAGTAAGAAAGTTTTAATCTTCTAGATGTGGGGTCCTTTTAATAAAGTCACGCTGAAAGTTTTTGATGAGTAGTACTCTTTTGTAAATGTGAGTAATAAATGGTGGTTAATACGTTGGGTGTTGGTGGTGGGTCCGTGTGAAACCATTAAATGGTAGCTAATGACTCCAAGTGGGTTAGGTCACATGTATTGGCGGCAGTGAACCGGTGCGGTTGTCGCTTGACCTGTGGTGGTCCTAATGGCTCGAGTCATAAAAGGTCCTTTGACTATGTGGAAGCTGCGCCATCTTTTGGTGCCTTCATTTTTCTGTTCTTTTCTTTTTTTTGGAAAAACAGTACACGAGACAAAAAAAATTTAGAAAGATAAGATTTCTCTTTTTTTAAATTTTTGCAGGAAATACGATCAAATCCCATTCCTTATCTCCTCAAGATTCTTTGCCAAACTTACCTAAATTTTAGGAAGAGATGACCCTTTTTTATAGGGATGAAGTTTGGCTCAATATCTTTTCCAAGAATTTGTATTCATTAATTTTCCAATCAATTACCTAATAGTAAATTATAAAATTATTTAGGGTAAAATATTATTTTTGTTCTGAAACTATCACAAAAAGTTCGTTTTTCGTCTTTGAACTTTGTAAACCGTTTTGATTTTCATCCCTCTGTCTATTTCTGTTAGTTTATGTTTTATGTGGCTTGATGGAGTGCTGATATGGTACCTGACTTGGTATAAAATGAAAATTAGTCTAAGTTAGGTACTACATCAGCACTCCATCAGGTCACGTAAGACATAAACTAACAGAAATAGACAAAAAGACAAATATTAGAACGTTTTACTAGGTTTAAGAACAAAAAACAAACTTTTGTAATATTTTAGAGATGAAAATAATATTTTACCCAATTATTTATGTGTATTATTTAAACAAGTCACATATTTCATTAAATAAATTAAAAATTGTGCAATTAAAATTCTAAAATTAAACTACACATAATGGTCTTAGTAGATTGGAGCAAAACGATTTTATTTTTATTTTTATTTTTTATGGGCAAAATAATTTTAATCATGTTGGGCGCCGAATTGTTTCTTTTGACGATTTTTTTATCATTTTGTAGGCGAAGTGATACAGCCGAAAAGCTGCAACTGTAGTTTGCAATAGTATAGTGGAAAAGTTGGCCAAATTGCCTTTTCTTTTATAATATTGTTGCAACTTTAAAATAACAAAACCGTTTTAGCTTTCATCACGATGCGCAATGCTTGTGCATAGCATTGGGCATACACAGCACTGTATAAAACATCACAATTTTTGTTGGAATTATTTTAGACACTATGATTGACTATAAGTCACTTCTGCATAGACTCACTATGATTATAATTGATTACAAATTACTTCCGCATGAACTCATTATTTTTTCTTTACTATTCACAGTCTGCTATGAAGACAATTGTGACCAAAATGATGGTATTTTATGTGATCTTTGAATTTTTGGGCATAGTACGAATAGTTAGATATTATTAAAAAATAGTTAGGGGAATGATAAAAATTTAAAATAATTTCATAATATTCTAAAATTAGTCTACCATCTCACATATGAACTACCATAATTTGTAATTTATTTTTTTATTTACTTTTTTTTAGAGAGTTTTAACCTATAACGTCCATTTCTGATGATAGCTCTTTATCATTAAACCAAGACACCAATCGGTTTTTGGAGTAGGCAGGGATTGAACCCCAGATCTTTTATTCAACCATCAAAGACTTTACCAGTTGAGCTAACTGGAACCTACTATTTTTTTTATTTACTTATATGTGAGGAGAAAAGTAGATAGGTTAATCTATACTATCTATAAGATGATTTCCCTTATTGGATTGAATTTTTATGTAGTTTAGAAATATCCCTAGATCCTATGTTTAATAGAGACAAAACTTAGGGACAACCCGGTAAAAATATATCTCCAACTCAACTTAAAATGTCCTACTCCCACTAATCTATGTTTTCAAAACAAATTTATCCAAAAAAAAAAAAACTTCTCAGTCCACTTTGAAAAGTAGTGTAATTTTTTTGCTTTTTTTTATTAATTTTTTTTAATCTAAATAGTATAATCTCTCTAAATGACATCTCTAATGCTTTTTTTTTTTTGGTTGTGTCATAATCTAAAAATTTAAATGAATGAAAAATTATGACACTAGATCAAAAAAAAAAAAAAAAAAAACTTTGAACTGGACTTTTATTTGGTTCAAAAATATCTCCATTAATGAATGGTAACCTTTCTTAGAAATATGGTCATAAATGTCAAACAAATAACCAATCTATTTATACTTTCTACAACACTTCCAGTTACTATCATTTTGAATGAATTCAAAAAGAGAACTCCTAAAACTAAGGCTTTTTTTCCCCCCTACATGTTCATCTTTTTATTCCCTAAAATTTAGCAATTTTTTGAATAAAACACCTCCATTTTTTTTTTTTTTGGGAACTAAGAGAACTCCTAAAATTCAGCATTCTTTCGCCTCACATTCATCTTATTTTTCCTACCCAATATTTTCTCTATATCACTACACCACTTTCAAACACATAATCAAAAAAAGAAATTACAGTTACTGCTTAAAAATTCCAACTATTATATTTCCAAGAGAATACAAGACTGTGATTGGACTTTGGATTTAATTAAGAAGTTTATAAAATTTCTCTAGAATAATATAAGATAAACTGAATAAAAATTAGATGAAATTTCATCCAAAAATTATTGGATGGCTTACTTCCTTTGGTGTTATATACCATCCTAAATAATTATTATCCAGTTCCAGTTAGTTCAACGGTTAAAGTTTTTTTATGGTTGAATAAGAGATCTGTGGTTCAATCCCCGCTTACATCAAAAATTGATTGGTGTCTTGGTCCGATGATAAATAAATTGAAACTCTCTAAAAAAAAAGAAAAAAAAAATACCATCTAAATTAAAAAACCGATTGATACCTTAGTATGATGATAAATAGGATGAAATTCTCTTAAAAAAAAGAAGAAGAAAAAAGAAATACCATCTGAATTCTGATGTAGCTAATAATTTTATCTGAAATAGATGGTCAAAAAGGTTGTTGGGTACTGATTAGTTTTACTCATATTTTTTAGAATCTTATAGAATCATAGACTTTTAGAATCTTAGTCGAGTTTTACGGGTTAGTATTGAATTACCAAGGGTTAGAATTACTGTGTTTGTTTTTATCTAAAACACAAAAAGGAAAAGAAAAAAAAGTACTGTGTTTGTTTTTATCTAAAACACAAAAAGGAAAAGAATAAAAGAAAAGGATTCCATGTTTGTTAGGATTCGGATTCTATTTTGAAACCGACTCTCCCTATGAATCTCTCCTTATATATAGACACCAGGCCTACATGCACATAGTCCATTGCTATTTGACACCTCACATTCTTCTCAGTTATTTGTGCTGTTTACTCTACAAATCAGTAATCACACATACATTGAAGTTTTGCTCAATATAATCATGGGTGAAGTGTTTGATGGGATCGAGGATGATTCCTTGGAGGTTAAGGAAGAGTGTCCCATAAAACAAGTGGACTTAACAGTGCCCAAAACTGATGATCCTACTATGCCCGCAGTGACATTCAGGATGTGGGTTCTGGGTGTTGCTGCATGTGTCATACTGTCTTTTGCGAACCAGTTCTTTTGGTACAGAAAAATGCCATTGACAGTGACTTCAATATCTGCCCAGATTGCTGTGGTACCCATTGGACACTTCATGGCCAAGGTGTTGCCAAAAGACCCTTTCTTTAAGGGTACACGGTTTGAGTTTACAATGAATCCAGGGCCTTTTAACATCAAGGAACATGTTTTGATCACAATCTTTGCAAACTCGGGTGCTGGCACAGTGTATGCTGCTCATATATTGTCTGCAGTTAGGCTCTATTACAAGAGGAGCCTCACATTTCTTCCAGCCTTCATTGTTATGTTAACAACACAGGTTTTATTCCTTTATTTCTAAATTTGATTTTGTTTTTTCCGTTTTTGTTTTTTTATTTCAAAGAGTTAAAGGAAGGATTTTTAATGGTTATTTGATGATTTACATACTGGATTGTGGAATATTTGACTGTTGTAATGTTTTATGCTTTTTGGGGCATTAGAATTAAAGTGGGAATTTTAGCACATGCTTCCAGCCTAATTTGAAAATTTAAAAGAATAGATCTGGAACAATAATATAATTTGGCACTCAATAATTTGTCAGGAAGAGAATCTTGGAAACTCTATCATGTAATACTTTAGCTATCGTTGATTTTGAGGGTAATTGTAGGCTACTCAGTATGATGAAAAAGTTAAATAAACATGGGATCCTTTGGGTTGAAGAATTTTGTTCCTGTGATTTTAAGTTGCAATATCTGTCCATAAGTTGTTTGCTATCAACTCACTTTCCAGATATCAAATGCAAATGTCAAAATAAAAATGTTATTTATGTAAATTTGATTTTATTGTGATAATGGCTATTAAAATGTTAATTTGAAAATTTCAAATCCTTCATATATTTTGAACAAAAAATAAATCGCCCAATGTTGGTATATAGAAGTGTGCAATGGATTACTTATAAAAACAATCAAAGTCTAATGTTGTAGCTCTCTTGTTTAAACTGTAGGTGTTAGGGTTCGGTTGGGCAGGTCTTTTCCGAAAATATCTGGTAGAGCCAGGGGAAATGTGGTGGCCATCTAACCTTGTTCAGGTTGCATTGTTCAGGTAACTGCACTTTTGTGATATTTGGTAATCATAATCAATGAATAGATACATTCATATTCATAAAATTGCTGTATCTTGATGGATGTAATATCACCATTACAGGGCTCTACATGAGAAGGAAAAAAGGCCTAAAGGCGGCGTGACACGTACTCAATTCTTTCTCATAGTCTTGATCTGTAGCTTTGCTTACTGTGTCTTTCCAGTCTATTTTTTCGCCATAATAACATCTTTCTCTTGGGTTTGCTGGATTGCTCCTAAGTCTGTTCTTGTCCATCAATTGGGTTCTGGCTTACAAGGCCTTGGAATTGGTTCCTTTGGTATTGATTGGTCTACAATTTCCTCATACCTTCAGAGTCCACTAGCTAGTCCATGGTTTGCCACTGCCAATGTTGCTGTGGGATTCTTCCTTGTAATGTATGTGATGACACCCATCACATACTGGTTCAATGTCTACAATGCCAAGACCTTCCCAATATATTCTAACGGCCTTTACACAACAAATGGTTCAGAATATGACATTTTGAGCATCATTAATTCCCATTTTCATCTTGATCGTGCTACTTATGCACAGATGGGGCCTGTTCATCTAAGCACATTTTTTGCAATGACATACGGACTTGGATTTGCTACACTTGGTGCTACTCTTGTGCATGTTCTCCTTTTCAGTGGAAGGTAAGCGTAACTTAAAGCATTCCTTGAATGATGAAACTTCACAGTCCTTTCAGGAGCTAATTGTGTTAATAAGTAAAAAACAAATCAGATAATGCACAAAAAGGATCACACGTTGTAGCAACAGAATACACTTCTTTTTCATTCTTAAATTTCTTATGCTCCTTTAACTAAGGAAAAAAGGGTTCATTTCTGCTTGTTCTTTCTGATCTTTTTTTTTTCTTAAATATTGACCGCAGCAAGTTTGCGTTAATGGTAAATTAATTGTTGTTCCAACTTTTGTTAATCATCCTGCTACTACAAATGTTTTGCTATTTTTAACTCACTGGATTTCCCTTCTTTAAATTCCTCTTGATATCATTAGTCTCTGTAAAATAAATTCTATTAGCCTATTAGGTGCAAAATGCCAGCTTTTGACAATATAAGCTCTGGTAAGAGTTTTCTGGAAACTAAGTTCATTTTCACTTCTCACATACAGAGACCTATGGAAGCAAAGCAAAAGCGCCTTTGGAGGGAAAACAAAAATTGATATACATACCAAGCTTATGAAGAAGTATAAAAAAGTTCCCATGTGGTGGTTTCTTGTCATCCTTGTGGTTAACATTGGTCTTATAATGTTTGCATGCGAGTATTACAACGAGTCACTTCAATTGCCTTGGTGGGGTGTACTTCTAGCTTGTGCCATTGCCGTTTTCTTCACTCTCCCAATTGGTATTATCAGTGCCACCACAAACCAGGTAGATATATTAAACTTTACTGACGATTTTAGTTTTTTTTTTTTTTTAAAAAAAAAAAATCTACTGAATTTTAATCTCTGGTAAAACAGACACCAGGTTTGAACATTATAACAGAATACGTTATTGGGTACATGTATCCAGAGCGCCCCGTTGCTAACATGTGCTTCAAGGTGTACGGATACATCAGCATGAATCAAGGTCTAAACTTTTTGGCAGACTTTAAGCTTGGCCACTACATGAAAATTCCGCCAAGATCAATGTTTATGGCACAGGTCAGTTTTGTTTTCTTAGTTTCGCAAATTCATTAATATATATATAAGTACATTGTAGGAGTAATAACAATATTCCATAACTAAATTTGGTGGCATTTCCAGGTAGTAGGGACAATCTTAGCAGTAATAGTATACACAGGAACTGCATGGTGGCTGATGGAAACCATTCCTCACCTCTGTGACACCTCCATGTTGCCTAAGGATAGCCCCTGGACTTGTCCAATGGACCATGTCTTCTTTGATGCATCCGTCATTTGGGGACTTGTTGGACCTCGTAGAATCTTTGGAGACCTTGGCGAATATGGAAATATCAATTGGTTCTTTCTCGGTGGAGCAATTGCACCTCTCTTAGTTTGGCTTGCACACA
Organism: Quercus aquifolioides; assembly: GCA_019022515.1. Lineage (NCBI taxonomy): Eukaryota > Viridiplantae > Streptophyta > Magnoliopsida > Fagales > Fagaceae > Quercus > Quercus aquifolioides. Next base: position 10,488,205 of record CM032335.1, on the reverse strand, counting down.
AGGCATTCCCAAAGCAAAATTGGATCCGATTGATTCACATGCCTGTGCTGTTGGGTGCCACATCAATGATGCCCCCAGCTAGCGCGGTAAGCTTCACTAGTTGGATCATTGTTGGGTTTCTCTCTGGATATGTGGTGTTCAAATACAAACCAGATATGTGGAAGCGTTACAATTATGTCCTCTCTGGTGGTCTTGATGCTGGAACTGCTTTCATGACTGTGTTGTTGTTCCTTGCCTTGGGTGCCAAGCAAATTCAATGGTGGGGAAACAATGGGGAAGGTTGCCCCTTAGCTTCTTGCCCAACTGCAAAGGGGATTGCTATTGATGGTTGCCCAGTTTTTTCTTAAAATCATATCAATGACTGACTTCAGTTTTATTGAACCATTTCTTGTAAATAATTATGGGTTTTAAAGATATATACTCTTTTAATGTTTGTTTTAGGTTTGGATATATGATAGATGTTTTGCTTTTCAAGGTAGTGATACCAATCTCTTTCATTGTCACTGTCCAATTGCTTTTGTTTCTTGTGTTATGTAAGCAAGTTATATAATCAGAATATTATCTATTATTCATTCTCAACGATGATTAAAATGTTTTTTTTTTTTAATAAAAAATATGATGGGAATATTACTGGATTAGGATAGTTGAATCATAATGCTTTTTTTTTTTTTTTTTTTTTTGTCATTTAAAATAAAAAATTGGTGAACTCACAATTTTATTGTCTCTAGTTCCTGCCAATATCCCCAAGGGAAAATTATTGAATACTCCAGAAGTACCATAAATGCGCACCCTCTCATCTCACATGAATTGTAGGTCCCACCATAAATTTAATTAATGAGATTCACTATTATGTGAGAATGAGGAGTACGCATTTATGGTACTCCAGGAGTATCTAATAATTACCTATCACAAAGTTTAATTTTGGAATATTATTATTATTATTATTATTTTATAGACAAACTACTTGCATAAAAGATTAAATATTGGAAAGAAACTTGTATTTACAGGCTAATTAAAATCTAGAGAAATTATAAGAATAAACAAGAAGGATATCAATGTTTGATGATTTGATCCCCCAAAATGCGAGCCTTATTTATACTTGAGACTTTGATGGTTGTTGGTGGTTGATATATATCACGTGTCGCGCACATTAAGAAGCATATCAATATTGCGAGCCTTATTTATACTTGAGACTTTAATGGTGGTTGGTGGTTGATATATATCACGTGTCGCGCACATTAAGAAGCATATCAATATTGCGAGCCTTATTTATACTTGAGACTTTGATGGTGGTTGGTGGTTGATATAAATCACGTGTTGCACACATCTTGATTTTTTGGGACACCTGTCTTGATATCTTGAAATTCTTTTACTGATTTTTGAGACAGTTACCAAATTGCGAGTCTAACTCCATTTTATTCATATTTCTGCTTCTTTATAGTTGTTTGATCAGCCAATATATGGCCGCCACTCCATTTAGCACATGGTAATTATGCATTTGACTCATTTTAAACACATGGACAGGTATTGTATTCTCTTTGTGCCATGGAAAAATTATAGAATACTTTCAGAGTACCACAAATGCATAGCAAGTTCCATCATAAATTTAGGGTTCGTTTGGATATAATTTATTGTTACTGAAAACTGATTGTTGCTGAAAACACTGTAGCAAAATAATTTTTAAATGTATAAATAGTGCCGTGAGACCCATTTTTAATATTTTTTTTTTCTGAATAAAGTGGCTATGGGTTCCATGAACAGTGCGTGAACAATATTGGAACAGTGTGTGAACAGTGTTTTTGTCCCTGCACAGTAAATTCAATCTCTTGAACTACGTGAAAGCCAAAAAAAAAAAAAAAAAAAAAAAAACTGAAAACGCAACGCAACTTAACTCTGTATCCAAACCAATACTTAATAAGTGGGACTCGTTATTATGTGAAAGGAGACTACTCCTAGAGTATTATTTAATTGTACTGTGCCACGTAGCTATTTCTAAATTAATTATTTTATACAACAAAACAGTTAGCAAGAAAAACGGTGAGGTTTAGTGCAAAGTTGTTGTCTTCTGAAAATTGATCTGAATTCAGTTCCAAAAAAGAAAAAAAAAAAAATCCATTCGTATATATGCCTGTTTACTAGCTTTGACACCTTAAAGCTTAAACTTCTATGTGAGTGAATTTAGTTCAGCCTTTTCTGTAACTGTTGAGAAAAATTCTCATTGAAATCTCAAGAAAAAGACTTCACCATATCTTATGCTGTATTCCTCCCATCTTATATTACAACCTACGGATTATTGATCAACATGATTCATGTATAATAAAAATGAATAAAATGTCATCAATCAAAAAAATGAAGACTGTTGACCAAGCACATTCAACTGAGCAAGTACCCTGGCAGCCAGAGATTTCATATTACTATTTTTCCTCTGAGCAATTTCTACCAATGGCATTTGTGCTGAAGTTCCATATTTTAGCTTGAACTCCACCAACCGAAAAATTCTTTCTAAAGCAGTAAGGGATTTCTCCTGCAATATTTCATATGGTGAACTCAATAATTTTATAATTGGAACAATGGCATTTGCTTCAGCTAGCACTTTACTGCCACTCTGCAACCTTTCATCATCTATCAGTGTCAACAGTGCGTCTAAGGAAGCCTCACAGGGTCCGAGATCAGGCTCCCCAAGCATCCTCACAAGAGGTTCCAGAGCGTTGGCCTGTAAAATGCAAAATGAAGACTCAACTGTACAGATTCCTAAGTGTACAGGACAGCCAGTTTCAGGTGCAGCCAAGCAACACTGGAAAATCCCACGCTTCTTCATTGGCTTGCTCAAGCTAACTGAACTTTGTGAAAACTGCTTAAGTGAAATGGCTGCATTTTGTTTTGTCAAAGCAGTTCCAGAAACCAGCATATGTACCAGCACAGGGATAAGGCCAGCTTCAGCTACTATCTTCTGCCATTCCAGATTTGTTGGGACAGTAAAACGACAGAGAGCTCCAACAGCATTCTCTATTACCTGCCTCATGTGTAAGGCATTTTTATTTCCATCAGTCAGACGCGCAAATATGGTCTGAACTGCCTCAGCATCTATAAGCCACTGATTGAGCTGTGGGTCCACAGGAAGTTTAGAGATAATACCCATTGCAGCAGCAATCTCTTCTACATCAATGGAAGTTTTGATTATCCTGAGCAATGTCTCAATGCATCTCTGACCCACATGCTCCAAAAAGGTTTTTTCATCTCCATCTTCTATCAAGCAATGGAACAACTTTACAGCATTTTCCCGTATAGTATGGTTATCCACCTCACATAACTGAACCAATACTTGAACTGCAGAGAGCTGGGAATTATAGACATGCCAGTTAGTGGTTGCTTCCAACTAATCACTTCCGTTAGAAATTATAAAATCAATCAAGAAGGATAAGCATGTTTTCATCTGAGATGGTAAAGTGAAAAAATTCCTCGACTAATAGAAGGGACCACAATAAATGGGGAGATACAAGAGAAATCAACTTATACGTAAAATAAAATTTTAGTTCAACAAAAAAAATGTGAACATCGTGTTTAGGCTGTTTTTGTTGTAATCCTTTTTAGTTTCCCAATAGGATCCTAGGAGTTTAACAATTACCTGCCTCAACTTCGTCCTGATGTCTAAACCATTAGGAGAATGGCACAGTGCTTGAAAGGTATGGAGAATGCTTGTTTGTATGTCTGGTCCTGTTAATGATACAAGTGAAAAGAGCTTAAAAATATCTTCCTCAGATTCTAACAACAAAATCTGCTCCTGATCAGCTTCTTGGAGAGTGGTTGATATTGCGAGGTGCATGATTGTGGCGGCTACCTGCTCACGTAGAGGTGGTGATGATAAACTATGACGATACAGAAGTTCAAATAGTGGCCCAACTGCACCTTCTTTGATCATCTGGAGACCATTTTGTGGCAAGTCTGAGAGCTGCAGAAGAGCTTTAACAGCCGCTTTCTTCATCTCTAAGTCACCATGTGAAAGCATTTGAAGAAGGGGGCTCAATGCCCCATCTTTAACTATGGACAATTTATAGTGATCGGTCAATTCAATTTCTGAAAAAGTTTCAGCCATGATCAATCTAACATTCTCACGTCCTGCATCAAGGCAGTCATCAAATCATAACTTAGTAGTAACAAATTTAAGACTTTCCTGGTTACACTATACAAGTTAAGCCAGCTGTAACAAGTTGTAAACCAATATCCAACCTCGTAGACATTTGCATATGCTGGACTCAAAGTCCAAATAAAAGCTTCATACAATTACCACATGAATATATTTTCATAATATCAAGAATTCTCTTCAAGTGTGGAAGTATTTTATATTGAACTTCAGAAAGGATAACCTACATGTAAGGACATTTTGCCCAAAAAAATAGGAAACATCAACTGTGGACACACTTTTCCTGCCTTCACTGTCTTTAGCCTGCATTTTAGTTTGTGTCTCTTGTCCTAATCTCTTAAGGACCTTTTGCACATTTCTTTTAATTTTATATGATGTTTTCCACAGGCTTAGAGTAAAATAAATAAATAAAGACCAATTTAAAAATATATTCTTTCATATTTGCATTTCTTGCTCATACAAGTCACTTCATAGAGTTAATTGAAGAAAAGGGTTCCAGATGATGACATAGAATGACTCCAAAGTTCAGAAATATGAAATTTTCCTTAAGTCAGTGATCTTGCTCCTCAAAGGCACAATGTTAAATGTATTAGGGCCCAAGCTTATTGTAAAGCCCAAGCCTTTGAAAATCTATACTTGCAGATCAAATAACCTAGTCCAATTAGGATTAGAATAGGATTAGGCTAGGTTTTCTATAAATACCCTTTGATGTACAATATCAATGAATTTTACTCTCTTTTCACATGGAATTATATTTTGGGTCTCATTTTTGCCTCCAAAAAATCTACAGTTGATTGTAAATGAGTTTAGAAGATTGAAACTTGGTCTGATGGTATAGTGGACATGCAGCCTCCTGGCTATAATCACCAACCGCACGCTGTTTGTCACTTTCACAAAGTCCTTTGTGGCCTCAAACAAGCCCCCCAAGCCTGGTTTGCCAAATTTAGTGCTATAATTTAACAGCCCAGCTTCTCAGTCTTAATGACTCTGCCTTCTTTCTTCATCTCACAAATACCAGTGTTAGTCAATTGCTATTACATGCTGATGACATTGTTATTATTGGAGATGAACTTGTAGGGATTGAGGAACTAAATTGATCACTCATCCACCAATTCAAAATGAAGGATTTGGGCACTCTCAGCTACTTATTGATCTGAAGGTCGCTTCCTTTGATGACAGCTTGTAAGGTTGAATTTTATCAACCATCTTGTTGGCTTTATTCTGTGCTAATTTGCTTGTAATTTAGCACTTAATAACCCTGTATTTAGGTGGGATTCATGTAAGGATAGTGTGTGAAGAGAGTGTGAAGAACTGCTCAACAATGTGCAAAGAAGCAAGGACTCGCGGCTTGCAAACCGCCAACTGTTGCACACGTGAGAAGCATGCGGGGAGGTGAAGGGTCACACCAGCTGTCGCACTACAGGACAAAAGTCCCAGGCTGGCCAGGCCGTTAGCTCGCGACTTAGACCAGTCGCGAGGCCAAGCCGCCAACTTGCCCTGTTTGGCAAAAACTGTCTCTTCGTATTCCAAACACACACCACTATATATAGACCCTTATACCCACGAAATGTAGAGAGCTTCCAGAGAGAATTTTGAGAGAGAAACTCTAGAGAAAAACAAGATTGCCTCATTCCCAATCTTCACTAAGAGACTCTTCAAATTCCTCTACTCTTTTCCTCTCCATTGATACAACCTTGAGAGGTTCTTGACCAAATCCTTTTCTCACCACACTCACGTCTGTAAGAATGTCTTTTGGTGCTAAGGGAAGCAGTTTGGAAGGGACCAATGGTTATTGGTTGATGCTATGGGTTATAGCGGAATCCGGTAAGCTAGAGAAGAAAAAGGTTCGGCGCAACCTCGTTGGAGCAGAAAGCTTGGAGGGCTTAGGTATCTGGGTAGATTAGGCTTGGAGGGTCTATTGCTGTTCATGTATCCCAACTACATTTTCTATTGGATTATTGACCGCTTGGAAGGCGGCGGAGAGGTTTTACGCCGAGGGCTTCGGTTTCCTCTTCGATAATACATCGCGTGTTGTCCTTGTGTTTGCATCTCTCTTCCCTTTGTCTTTGCCTTTTATTTTCTGTTGTGGATGTGATCATGCTTAGTGCTTACATTGTTTTTCAGTGTTTAAAAATGTTCTGGGTTGAAAAACAAGTGTCAGAATTTTTGGCAACTCATTTTGGCGACTTGCAACCCGCCAAACCAAGTCGCGAGTTTTGACGACTCGTTTTGGCGACTTGCCCAGTCGCAAGTTCACACAGAATGGTTTCGCGGCTCACTGGCGACTTGTTCGCGACTCACCCAGTCGCCAAACGCCCAGAAATAGCTTTTTAAAGGGCTTTTCGTGGGAAACCTGTTTTAAACATTTCCCATCCTATTATAAACCCCTCTCTCACTATTTTTTCATCAAAACCCAATCAATTTGAATGATTTTTCATTCCATTAACATCTCTAAGGTAATTTGAAACTCTTTTCTTTGTTTTGGATCCTTGGATTATGTTTTGGTGAGTTTTGTGCTCATTATAGGGGTTGGGAAAACTTATTTTTTGGTCAAATTTTTGTATGGGATTGGTTTCTTTTAATGATTTGCTTTGGATGTTGGCCCCTTGCAGCAAAAAGAACATGTATTAAGGGTGGTTTTCATGATGTTCATGCATTGTTTCACTCTGTTCTTCATAGTGTGCATGCTAGGTGTTTGATAAAATGCCTCTTAGGCATTTTCTCGCTTGTTTGGACTCCAATGAGTATCAAATTTTGGGGTTTCTCATGTTTCCTCATTAGGAACATGTTTGGTTCATTGTTTGTGTATTTAACACACCTTGCCCCCCACATGTGCATTTTTCATGCATTGGTCATGCATTGCACATAGCCACCTCTTGCACACACCTTGCTACCCTTGTCATGCATTGGTTCATACATTGTTTCTTCATCCTAGCATGTCATGTCTTAGGATTGAGCTTCATTTTCTCATTCATCTCGCACCCCTCATGCATCATTGCACCCCTCATGCATCTTTATCATTGTTCATACTTTCATCTCTTGCCCTCGTTTCTCCTTGACCCTTTGTCTATTCCTGACAAAAAGGGGGAGAGTATACTCTAGAGAGTATACTGGAGAGTTTTTGTCATTTCTATATGACCCTTGTGCACATTCTTAGGGGGAGAAATTCTATTTCTCGTGCACACTTGTAGGGGGAGAGATATTCTATAGGGGAGATGCATATACCAAGGGGAAGAAGACATTGTGTTAATAAGAAAACTTTGTCTAGGTGTTTGGTGTTTGATCAAGTTGCTCACATGTTTCACATCATGTTCTTGATCGCAATTTTACTTGTTACATTATACTTGTCCGTTTATCACTTGTTTTACCTTGAGGGTCTAATGTGTTTTGTGCAAGTGTTTCAGGTTACAAATATATATGTTCCAAGTTTATCACAACTCCTATGATTCATGATAGGGGGAGTGATATGATAAGGGAAGTACTTTATTGTTTGTACCTGGTACCTTTGTAGGTTTTTAAGGTTCTTGTTTAAGTTTTGTACCCATGGTACTTTTGTAAGCTTTTAGGATTTGTTTCTATGCATTTTGTAGGCTTTATGGTTTGTACCTTGCTTTATGCAGCTTTTATGCTTTGTTAAATCAGTACCTCTAACTAAATGTCATGCATTTCCTTTTAAGTACTGTCACTCTTGTGCCCTTGTAGGATTTTATTCCTAGATGCATATACTTCTAGTACTATGCATTAGTTGAGTGTTGGTCATTCAAGTGATTTGCTTTGTGTTTATCAGCTTAAATGTCCGGATGTTCATTCCAAGTGTGAATGAGCATTGTGATCACTCGTATGTAGTGATTGCCTGTTTTGGTCTTGCCATGGTCTATTGCTATATTCCATTTTGCTTGATCGCATTGTGCTTGTTCCATATGTAGTACATGTTTTCTGCATACAATGAACTTATTGTGTTGTTGTGTTTCAGGAGATATTTGTTCTTATGGTTCAAGAGCTACACAGTTTTTAGAGTTAGGTGTGAGTGAGTTTTCCAACTGTTCCCAACTCACGCGTTAAGTCTAGAGTTTGTTATAGGGTTTTGTCACGGAATAGCCAAAGGGGGAGATTGTAAGGTTGAATTTTATCAACCATCTTGTTGGCTTTACTCCGTGCCAATTTGCTTGTAATTTAGCACTTAGTAACCCTGTATTTAGGTGGGATTCATGTAAAGGTAGTGTGTGAAGAGAGTGTGAAGAATTGCTCAACAATGTGCAAAGAAGCAGGGATTCGCGACTGACTCGCGACTTGCAAGCCGCCAACTGCTGCACACGTGAGAAGTATGCGGAGAGATGAAGGGTCACGCCAGCTGTCGCACTACAGGACAAAAGTCTCAGGCTGGCTAGGCCGTTAGCTCGCGACTTGAACTCGCGACTTAGACCAGTCGCGAGGCCAAGCCGCCAACTTGCCCTGTTTGGCAAAATCTGTCTCTTCATATTCCAAACACACACCACTATATATAGACCCTTATACCCACGAAATGTAGAGAGCTTCCAGAGAGAATTTTGAGAGAGAAACCCTAGAGAAAAACAAGATTGCCTCATCCCCAATCTTCACTAAGAGACTCTTCAAATTTCTCTACTTTCTTCCTCTCCATTGATACATCCTTGAGAGGTTCTTGACCAAATCATTTTCTCACCACACCCACGTCTGTGAGAAGGTCTTTTGGTACTAAGGGAAGTAGTTTGGAAGGGACCAATGGTTATTGGTTGATGCTATGGGTTATAGCGGAATCCGGTAAGCTAGAGAAGAAAAATGTTCGGCGCAAACTCATTGGAGCAGGAAGCTTGGAGGGCTTAGGTACCTAGGTAGATTAGGCTTGGAGGGTCTATTGTTGTTCATGTATCCCAACTGCATTTTCTAGTGGATTATTGACCGCTTGGAGGGCGGCGGAGAGGTTTTACACCGAGGGCTTCAGTTTCCTCTTTGATAACACATCGCGTGTTGTCCTTGTGTTTGCATCTCTCTTCCCTTTGTCTTTGCTTTTTATTTTCTGTTGTGGATGTGATTATAATTGGCTTAGATTATTTATCAATTCAGTGTTTAACTTATGTTCATGTTCCGCACATTAATTGTTTGATAATAAGCTTGAATTGGTAATTTGTAATTGGGGGTCTAAACGTTCATAGTGTTTTCAACGCTATTTGAACTTTCACAGCTATTATCTCTCTCTAGCAAAACATGCCTCTGTTCTCATCTCTCATGCGAGTCTCAATAATTGCAAACTTGCTAACGTGCCTCTTGACTACATTATCAAGCTTCATGCCACAAATGATGAGTCTCTTCATGGTGCTACTCTCTACAAGCAATAAGTTACTAGTCTTGTGTACTTAACTGTTACTTGTCCTGATATTTCTCATGCTGTACACATCCTCAGTCAATTTATATATTCTCTACACCCTGTTCACTTCAAGTATTGTTCTCTACATCTTGCGCTATCTCAAGGACACACTTTCATGGACTTTCCTTCCCTTCTACCAGTAATTCCATATTGCATGCCTATTCTAATGGTGATCGGGCATGTGATTCCATTCATAGTTGTTCCACCATTGGATATTGCTTTTTGCAAGATGATGCATTGATTTCTTGGCTAAGTAAAATGCAACTTCTTGTTGCTAGAGCTCTAGTATTGAGGCTGAATACCATGCTCTTACTGACACAACTGCTGAGCTCACTTGGTTGCACTCTCTTCTCTCAAGGAAAAGAGAGTCTTTATTAACACTTTTATTTATTTTGATAATCAGAGTGCTATTCATCCACAATGATGTTTTCCATGAATAGAAAAAACATATTAAGATCGATTGTCGCTTCATCCATCATCATCTCCTTCATGACCTTCTCCAACTCTAATCTGTCTCTTCTAATGAACAACATGCCGACATTTTCACTAAGTCCCTTTCTCCTAGTCACTTTTTTGCATGCTTCTCCCCAAACTCAAGCTAGTCTCAGATTTGCCACCTTGAGTTTGAGGGGGGATGCTAGTTGTATTAAGGCCCAAACTAGTTGCACGACAAGTAACCTAGTACTACTAGGATTAAAATGAGGTCAGGCTGGGTTTTTCTATAAATACCCTGTGATACATAGTTTTATAGTGTGAATATCACTGAAGGTTGCTCAATTTTTGCACAAAAGACTATCAGAATTATACTCAAAAGTTAAAAATTAAACTAGATATAATTAGCACGTTCACTTAAAAAGTAATTCCATAACTCCCAAAGTAATTAATTCTGGTCAAATTTTATTATTTTAACCATACACCAAAAAATATAACAACCTGACTGGAGTTCCAGCATACCTGAAGAAAGAAGCTGTAACAAAGGTTTAAAATGATTAGCTTTGGCCATCTCTATAACATTCTGATCAAGGAAAGACAAATTCTCCAGAAGCTCTTGGGCATCTTTGGCAGCTTGAATATCATCACTACTTAACATGGTCACCAGGAGAAGTATGCAGCCGTGAACTGATCCAATTGAATCTCGTACCACATTACTTCTGGACAGTTCAAGTAACAACTGCAATGCTAACTTGCCTTCATCAATTTGGCGTGCTAGTGAGCGAACAATGGATTCAAGTGCATTATCCACTTTCGAGATTCTTTCCTGCCAAAAAGCATGATTAATTTAATATTTAACTGTCCCTTCCATCACCAACTGATAAAAATAAGGTCAGCCTATATCCATAAGTAAAAAAGCTATGTATTGTAATCACACATTTTGAATTCTTAAAACGAAGCATTCAAAAGAAATCACGCATATCTACTTCATCACCAGATAAAGTACTATAGCTTGAAGATTAGATTAACCGTTTAGCCTCTTAAAAAATAAAAATAAAAACAGGAGTTTGAAGGTACCTTATTGTCATCACTGTCCTTTGCAAGCTTAAATAAGATGAACAGAGCGTGCTTTCTTATTTCACGATTTTTTGCACCGAGAAGTCCAACTAGAACTGGAATGTAGCCCTCCATTGTCATCCATTCCCGATGCAACTCTCTTTCTGTACAAATATCCTGCAGTTTGCTTAATGACTGAAGCATTTCTGTCTCTTCACTTGACTGGAGTCTGGGTTTAATAGAGACAATGTTAATGATGGTATTCCTTTCCTTCCATTCTTCAATTGATTCTCGAAGAGTTTTGTTGGGCCGGATAACTGAAGTGTTCAAGGGAACCATGGTCAAGGGACAAAGATTGTTCCCTTCAGCAAAGCACTTCTCTATGGCACTCCTTTCGAATGTCCGACCTGAGGAAGTTTCCACAGGGTCAACCATAACAGCCTGAGTGATGGGGCAATAAAAAGACTGGAGAGGTTCCAATGGTCGCCTACCTAAAGCATTTCGCTTTTCAAAATATTTCTTTTCTTTTTCATCAAGAGATATTGTGGCATCAGCCTTTTCAAGCAATGTAATGATCTGTTCCATTTGAACATCTTCTGCCAAGTCTTTTCTCAGCGTTGCATCTTCAACTTCCCTTTTGAATTCTTCAAATTCTTTCTTCAATTCAGACTGCTCTGGGGATATCCCAATAGCCTCAGCAATATGAACTAACAATTGATTTGCACATGACCGATCAAAGTTCCTCCCTTGTATTCCTAACTCAATCTTTTTTACTACTGCATCCTCCGCTGCAGTTACCCAATACACTGCATCTAGCATATCCTTAGACAGCTTGATAACCCGGTTTTTTATATCCAATGAAACATCCAAAGATGTCAAAGGAATGAGGCTTAGCGCCCTACCAATCTCTTTAGTACTGCTCTCTAAAAGCTTAACAATCTTCCGGCAAGTGATTAGGATATATATCCTGTTTCTTTTACGGCATTCAAGTGCTAGATGCTTGGCAACTTTAATCTCTCGGTTGATAGTTTCCAGAGCATTTTCTAAACTCTTGGAATGGTCTACATTTAGCTCCAAAAACGCTTTTAATATCTCCAAATATGTCGAGAATTTCTTGAAATTTTCTTTCTGAATGAGAACATCCTTGGCTGCATTTACTGTATCAGATATTGCCAGGACAGTCTGGGAGAATAAGTCAGATACTGGAATTGGTGTGGTTCTAATAATCACTCCTGTTGCCATCTTCTTACTAAACAACTGCCAACAGCTCCGTCAACCACATTCCAAACATATTAGAAAGATGCCTGCCCAAATTAGTAGGAAAACAATTAGAAACACCCATTTAAACTCTGGTCATAGTTCCTGTAAGTATTTTCTATTTAGAAAAGAAACTAAGTCATTAAGGTGTTAATTCTCAATGATCATGTATTAAACAGATGAGAATTACCCATATTTAGTTGCTGAGAAATAGTGAAGAAAATAGAAGAAAACAAAATATTGAATTTGAAACAAATGTCTTGTGTCAATTAGGGAGGTGTCAGAGACTGAATTTCAATAAAATAGCATGACAAAATAGAATGCATATGGTTGGCCCTAATTAACATGTTGAACATCCATAGCTGACCCAAAGGTTTTGGGACTATGACTTGTGGTTGTTGTTGAACCCTATTTATATCAAAAAGAAAAAAAAAAAAAAAAAAAAAATTTCCCCACATATTTCAATTTATTTTCTTTTCCTACCTTTTCTCAGCAGCCAAACATGTCGTTTGGGAACCAACAACAGCAAAAGTAAATTCAAATGGTGTGGCCTGAATTTCATAAGCGTGATAAGGGTAAGAAACAATGAAGCCTGCTGATATATACTCTCTATTAGGACAAAGAGAAAATGCAGCAAAACAAGAGAAAAAGAAAAAGAAAAAAAAAGACCATATCCTAAACTTTTCACTTTTTAGGACCCAATTCTTATGGCATACTCAAAGCTGAGATTTTCATTGTTTAGAAACCAAAACAACATACAAACATAAATTCCAATATTACATTTTCTTTTATTTTTACTCATTTTTAATTTACTCAGCAACAAAACATAAGAGATATTATCTATCTACCACATTAACACATAATCAAATCCAAATAATGCAAATTAGAGAGAGAGAGAGACTGACCTGAGATGCAAGTTACAAGTCAATGGGTCTATTTATTTTGGTAAGTTTTTCCAGGAAAATGAGCAAACAAAAACTTTCCCAGAAAAGAGGGTTGTCAAGGAGCTTATTTATCTTCAAAAACCAAAGTGCTTTTCTCTCTCTCAGACACAAGTCACACAACTCAAACACAAAGACAGACCATCCCTTTCGAGAAAGTTAAAGAAAAATGTTATTTACGTTCGAAATATAATACTTTTCTTTCCTCAGAAAAGTGTCATTCACTAACTTTGAAATAAATTACATAATAAAAAGACAGTGGCTGATCGAAGACAAGTCAAAGTGTTCCATGTTCACAGCCAATGAAATGATGCCACGTCAGTTCTGCAGAAACTTTTTCTGATTAGTGTCCACGTGGCTGAGTTTGAGCCGCGGGTGTAAAAACGTATGTTAGGAGTGACGGGGTACTGAGTTTGACCTCGAAGTGGAAAGGACGTTAAGGTGAGAATTGGCGCCAGTATAACGGCAAAATACAGGTGGCCTTGTGTGGACGCAAAGTTGCTAACTAAATTCATGGTTCTATATATTAATTATTCATTTTTAAAAAGTTTATAAATTTTTTATTTTTTCATAAAATGGTTTATTATTGTATATTCTAAGAGTAAATGTTAGTAATATTCATATAACATATGCCATCTCCTTGCGTATATGTTTTCTACGATTTTTATGGAGAGAGTTTATTTGATTTTTAATTTAGTGCAAAATTTAATTACAGTATAACTTAAATTGTTTTTTAAGTTCTTATCTTAAAATTTAGCTATATGACTTTATTTAACTAAAAATACACTTTCATTCAATGAAAAAAAATCACATGGCTGGATCTTAAGATGAAAAACTAAAGAACAACACAATATTTAAGTATTGTACCTAAGTTTTGTCATTTAATTTATAATCTTTACAATATTAGTATTTTTACCGAAAATTTTCTCTTTCTTTTAAGATAAAATCTACTTTTTAAAAAAAAAAATCTTTATTTTCACATATATCAAATTTTCTATTTTGAACCCTATTTTATTTAAATTTTATTGTTTTCTCACTTTTCAAAAAGTTCATTTTTCTTTATCACAATTACCAACGGTCCAAGACAACAACAACAAAAAAAATAGTGATTTTGAGAATAAGGAAGCATTGTAGCAAAATCCTAAAATAAGATAAGGATAGATAATCTGATATGAGTTGTTTTATTGGGTGTTTTTGAAATTTGCTTCTTTATTTTCTCCTCTAATTGTCCTATTTTAAGAAATTTGATATCAGTGCTAAGTGCTAAATCCTAATTCCTAAATACATTTATAGTGTTTTAAAAAAAATATAAATATTTAATTTAAATAAAAATAGATTCATTTTAATATTAGAATATGTAGAAACTTTATTTTTTTTTCAATTAAACTATATGACCCAAATCCCCACTAATCCAAAAAATTCGTCATTGTCTCTTTGATGATCGAGATTAGTTTGTAAAGTGATTTGACGAGAGCCACCAATGTCCTTGATAGTGTGTAAGTGTTGAAGCTAGTCCACAATGTAATTAAAATATGATGTTAACTCCATATTTCGAACAATTTTCCTCTTAAACCCTCAAACACTTTGCGCACGAGGAAGTGTCAATTCAGCTACAAAACTCTCATGTTCTAGTACTAAACATTTATTAGGATTGTGTTTATATATAGAAGTATGGAACTATATATTCTACCATTTAAAAAACAAATAAAATGTGCTAAAATTCTAATGGATGATTTAAATATAGAATATAATTTAAATTTATTAATGGTTATTAATAAACATTTATTATGATTTTTTTATATGGAACTATATATTCTAGTATTAAATATTTATTATGTTTGTGTTTGTAAATGAAATTATATATTATACTATTTAAATAAAATATGACTTACTAAGATTCTATAGGAATGTTTAAATATAGAATAGAGTTTAAATTCAGTTAAAAAAATATATTGAAATAACGATTTGTAAAATAATAAGGTTTCAAACAATCTAGAGAATGTCAAAATTAGTTTGTTTTTTTTTTTTTTTTTTTTTTTTTTGTAATTGGTGAGACATTGTTTGTAAAATTTATATAGTTAAACTTGTTGTATCCTTAATGTACATCACTCTATGATAGATTTTTCAAGTGGACCAAGTCCTTGCTGGCACCATGACACAATTATTAAACGAGGGACTTTGACCAAGAGCTTGCATTGGTGAAGAAGAAAAGGGTGAACCCACCTTTCCTTTAAAAAGAGTATAGATTCAATGTCAATGTTCGTAGACAAGTCTCCTGGTAAGCTTAGCACAGCATTTTGGAGATTTCATTGTTTGAGCAGATCCAAAGATAAGCAATTTAGTGTGATTTATTTTATAAGACATCTAGAGACTTAACAGTCGGGTAAAAAAGACATGGTAGATACACGAGTTTGACTCTAAATCTACACTTTTTGGAGATCATCTAGAAATATTCCACTCCAATACAAAATAGGGAGACTCATTCCAAGGTTACTTGTTGTTCTACTTCCTTATATTATGGTCAATAATTTTGGTTGAAAAAAATTGCAAAGAGTAGAAATAAAACTTGAATGATCTGCAAATGATGAAATTTCGGATTTGCATGTGGGGGACAAAGGAAAACACCAAAAGCTTACAGTCAATTTAACTAAGACTAACGTTGTATAAATATTTTATAGCTCGGTCCAAAAGCAAATACGGAGCTTAGTATATTAGAATTACAATTGTACTTAAAACTAGCAAGTTTTTATGCATCCTCTTTTATTTATACGTACGGACCTATACTTGTATCCACTTCATTATTAGTTTCCACTTAGTTTCGTACATTGAAATTTTCAATCATTCATCAAATCCAGATTTAGATTTAGGATCAGTTTATTAGTATTTTATGTCTCTTGAAATTAAGTGTAATGTGATCAAAGCTGTTTCGTTACATTGATTCAATCATATAGAAGGGAAAATGACCAATTGTGCAGAAAACAAATTTGACAAATCTAGCTACCATCTCTTAATTAGTCTCTGAAAGCAACCATTAAAATGCAAACATTAGTACTCAACAAGTGTACTTAATTTATTTAGACCAACTGAAAGGAATAAGGAGTATGGCAACAAAGTGATTAAGAGGTGAGGTTCTTTCTTTTTTGTTTTGTTTTTTTTTTTTTTTTTTTTGAGGTAATGAAGATATGCCCTTGTTTTATTATTAAAGAAAGATGATGATAACAACAACAACAATAATAATAATTTTAAGTGCAATGAACTGAGAGAGAAAATAAAACCATGTTGAAGTAGTCAACAAATAGCAAGTTTAGACTTACTACCAATGAAAATATTTTAAACTCAGAATCATGTGAACTCATAGGTATATATATACAGATTCAATACGTACCCTACTTATGGTGTTGGAGAGAGTTTGATGTGAAACTAGTGTATCTTCTCTCTGGCTACAAATATGGAGGATATAGACAACACCTGCTGCAACAATTTCTTGTTTGAACATCTCTGCAAATCTAAAAACATATGTAAATGAAAGAAAATAGAGGGACTCCAGAGGGTACAGTGATGATCAAGCATATGTAATACACCATTTCAAAAGAAGAACAAAGCAAGGAAAGCATACAAGAGTGATATTGATTCGGCTCATCTCATATAGTCATAGCTTTTCTTATGTGATGAGAAAGAAGAGCCAAATCAATATCACGCACGTCTACTTCCCCAGATATGGCTTCTTACAACTTTGATGATGATCTCCTTCAATGCATAGCTAGGAGAGTTTGGACTTTGGAGGCTCAATAAATAGGACTGAAGAGGACTTTGGAGGCTCAATAAATAGGACTGAAGAGGACTTTGGTGGTTGCTAAAAATTAACAAGAAGCAACAATATGGGTACTGTACAATTCCAAACTTCTAAGAAGAATGGAAAAACATTATAATAATGAGAATATGCGAATCCCACTAGCTGTCTTTTTCACTGTTTAGGAAACCTGCTTATTAGTGGAATCATTCTCGCATGTGAAATTGTACGAATTGCATGCTTCACTACCAAAAATAGTGTAAGAATGAACATGTTATGGCTAGCAACTGTAAAAAATGCACAGATAATGGGGGTACTGAATCATTGAGCCAAACCATTGTTGATACATTCAAACACATGGATTTCAATCAATTTCCTAGTGAAATATCTTCTAGGAATCCATTAAATTTCAAACATATGGATTTCAATCAATTTTTTAGTGATTTATCTTCTAGGAATCCATTAAATTGCTAGAAAGATCGAGAAAAGGAGACAATATAATTATATGGGAATCTTGCAGGTTATTTATTTATTTTTTATTTTTGAGAAATTCCTACCTTTTACTTTTTATTTTTTCCCCTACATGCAATGTTCTGAAAACCATATAAATATTGAAATAATCAAAGGTGTATTGAGAAGTTTGACAAATAAATATATTCTACAATCGAAAGAGGTGCCCTCTTGTGCATTTTAATTTTGTTTCCACACATTCTGCCAAAAAATTTGTTTCTACCCAATAAATTAAGAAAGAAAGAAAGAAAAAGACAAAGTATAGCATGGCCTTAGTTTTATGGAAAATGCTGCGATCATCGTGACTGTCTTATTGCACTTTTATTTGTCAATATTAGAGGCAGCAAGGTTCTCTTGGAACTTGGATGCAAAACATGCAATCATAAGATTTTTTTTATTTTTTTAAATTTTAATTAAGCCCTACAAAGCAAGAAAAGACAAATAAATAATAGGATCAATATTACAGATAGTATTGTGATTCACAAATTAATATATATATATATATACTAGTCTCATTACACGCGCTCACATGTGCGATCATGCTTTTTCTTTGGTTAGTGATCCTATTTTGTAAAGTTTTTTTATTCTCTCTCTCTCTCTCTCTCTCTCTCTCTCTCTCTATATATATATATATATATATATATAATTTTTATCTTGAAAATCTAATTTATAAGTGGATAAAACAATTTAAAAATTAATAGGAGATCCAATAAAAAAAATTAATAGGAAAGTGGTCCTATTTTTTAGACAATGTTTTAGTAAGAGTTAAAGTTGCATTTTTACTGAATTGTCCTTTAGTTTTGTCTCTACTTAAACATAGGGGTGTAGGGGCTTTTTTGAACTAAAAAATGAGGAATCCAAACAGGAAAAACCCCTTAAATAATAGTATAAATATAAATATATAGGGTTAGGTTCAAGTTACACCTGGTGTAATTCTAAGCAATGTTACACCACCCAATAACTTGTTATTAAATTTATATTTTGAAAATCCAACCGCTGAATTGCATGTTCTATATGTTCTTAACATGCATACCAATTTTCATGCTAATCGGATGTAACCATTCAATCCATAAACTCATCTTTTATGCATTATTTTAAACTACAAAAACTTGAATTTAAACAATTGATTGATGATATGACTATTGATTTTTGATCATCTTTAAATTTTGTAAGCATGGAGAATATGCGAAGATAATGTAATCCAGCAGTGGATTTATCAAAATTCACATCTGATTAAAAAATATTGGGTGGTGTAATATTGCTTAAAGTTATACCAGGTGTAACTTGAACCCAACCCATATATATATATATATATATAATGTATATATAGGTATATACATAGATAAATTATATACATGGCTCTATTGATCTTTGATCATCTTTAAATTTTATAAGCATAGAGAATATGCGAAGATAATGTAATCCAGCGGTGGATTTATCAAAATTCACATCTGATTAAAAAATATTAGGTGATGTAATATTGCTTAAAGTTATACCAGGTGTAACTTAAACTCAACCTATATATATATATATATATATATATATTGTATATATAGGTACATACATGGATAAGTTATAATAATGATATTTGAGTTTGAAGAATATTATTTCATAAAGTTGTTAAAGTGAAAATTCAAATTCTAGAATTTTCTAAGTGAAAATTCGAAGTTAAGCATTTTCAATCGGTTGAAACTTTGGTTCGATCGATCAATATGGTAAGAAAATAATCCTGGAGTTTCTGGATGTCTTGATCGCTACTTGATTTCTGTTCGACCGATCGAAAAGAACACTCAACCGATCAAAAGGAATTTTCAACCAATCAAAAATTGAAAATCAGGATTTTTCTGCAAAATTTTCTGGTGACTGTTCAAAGAGTTTGAAGAGGTTTCAAGCCTTGTGAATAGTTTTATGAAACATTTTAACCCTCAATACGTGTCTTTTGATGAAATATAACCCTATAGGTATAAATAAAGACATATATTTACTTGAAAATAGTAAGTTAGAGAGAAACACAAAAAATCCTGTGGTCATTCTCTAGAATTACTATCTGTAGAACCTAACATCTTAGTTGTATCCTGAGAACAAATTTGCGATAACTCTTTAGCAACAATATATAGTGTGGGAGACAAATATTGTCTAAGGAAAACGATATTGTGCTTCCAAGTTATCTATTTTCTATTTGTCTTTTGTGTTAACCTTGTTCTTCCATTATTACTTTGTTAATATTTTCAACAATAAATAAATATATATATATATATATATATATATATATTTAGTGTGTGTGTGTGGGTGTGTTTATTATATATTTATTAGATCACGCACCACAAAACATGCAAGTTCTACCAAGTACACCTAATAAAATGAAAAGCATTCGAAGGGTTCTACTACTTGTGGCATGAGAAATATTACAGATAGAATAGGACTAATCATATGGAATGAGAAATAGACAACTACTTGGTATTGTATAGGCCACGTTTTCTCAAAAAAAAAAAAAGGCCACGTTTCTCATGGTTTTTTATTTTTTCTTCTTTTTTTGGCTGAGCAAATGGAACTTTTCTCTCTAGTCTTTCTACTCTAGCTAAAGGGAATGTGGCTAATTTCTCGAAGGAAAATAATATAAAGATATAGGGAAATCTAATCAACTGGACCTATAAGTAGGACAACATAATCTTCTTTAACCTACCTATACCTACCATGAATATTAAAAGGTCCCCCTCTTTTGGTTTATTGACTACCTTAAGTGAACAATTGACTCGATCGATTTTGAAACAAATCCGGAAAGTGAAATGAGGGTAGCGTCTCCTGTAACGCTACGCAGACCAAAGATAAAGGTGTTTTAAACTCTAGGCTTAAGCCTGTTCACCCTATTTATTGATGAGATTCAAACTCAAGCGTTTATGGTGAGGAATCCGAGCTACTACTACTTTACTGAAAAGCTTTGGTGGTATAAAGAAAGGTACCTTAACATGGAGTATTTTATATTATTATTAATTATAAATAGATTTTACTAATGTGTGCTCTAAGTGCACATAATAATTAATAATTTTTGAAATTTTTTTTTTGAAAATTGAAAAAGTATTGACAATTTTTCAATTCTCAAGAAAATGTTTTCAAAAATAGATAGATTAATGTGTGCCCTTAGGGCACACACATTATAAATAATAATTTAATATCTTATGAACTTGTTTACAAACTTATATAAATCCCAAGTATGTATAAATATATTTTAAATATTTATATATTAAAAATAATATTATACGCTTTATTTAATCAAGTCTCATACTCACGAACAGTGGCGGAGCCAGGATTTCAGTCGAGGGGAGGCAAGATTAAAATAGTACTAAAAGGATTAATTTTTTTTTTTCTAATAATTATGTATTACTTATGGAGACCACTAATTGAATTGCCATTAAAAAAAATGGGATAAGCAAAATTTTCACAATATTTTTACAAACAAATCATAAGTGGTAAGTTGTTACTGGTTCACATTTCAACTTACCATTGAAATTATTTTTTTGCTCACTAATAACAACCAATTACAACCTGTTACTTTAGATTTGTTGTAAAAGTGTTGTTAAAATGTTGTGGATGTAGAATTTCTCAAAGCTAAAATGACTATAAATTATACTATAAAAAGCTCACAAACTAATGTGACAAGAATATATGACACTTAAACAATTTAATAAATAATTGTTTGAATGAATTTTTTTATGATTGATAACACATCAATTTGTAAAATTTGTAGTATTCATAGCATTGCTCCACAAGAAAAGTATTGTGAATAATAAACTGAAAATAATGATCGATAAAAAAAAGGAATAATGAAATGGGTGAAGACGTATACGTGGTGAGATAAAACTAATAAGAATAGTGAATTTCATGAAGAAGTTATATGATTTGGTATGTGGGAGCATATTTGTTTTCCTACTTTCTTGGCATTAAGGGTGTGTACATGTATTAAAGTGGGAGTTTTTTTTTTTTTTTTGGTCAGCGTAAAATACCAAAGAATAGTTCATAGGGTCATGCTAATGAGTGCCCTTAGGGCACTCATTAATAATCAATTTTAGGAAAGTTTTGATACCACTTTTATGAGAAATGAAAAAAACTGTCAAAATATTAATTACTTTTTTTTCATTTCCCATAAAAGCTTTCTTTAAATGGATTATTAATCAGTGTCCTAAGGGCACTCGTTAGCATTTCCCTAGTTCATAATATACCTACTTCAAGGACTTTTTTTCAAGGAGCCAAGGGAGCAATTGCCCCCCTCGACCCCCCTGGTTCCACTCTTGCTCACGAACTTATTCACAAACACATTTTTATGTTTGAGATTGGCTTGTTTAATAATTAAGTCTAACTTTAGGCTTAAGTTTGGCTCATTTCTTAAATGAACAATTTTTTTTTTTTTTTTTTAATTTTGTCAAAGCCGAAACTATTTATAAATAACTTGATTTGTTTGTAACCCTAGCCAAAAACCAGAAACCAATTCAGAGCCTTGTGTATGACATATAAAATTACAATGCCTTATGTCACATCTCGGGTCCATATCATTCATAATTAATTTTGATATCACTAAAACTTTCGGAAATCTTGGGAGAGGATCCTCTCTAATAATTAAATATTACAAATCTAAAAGTATATCCAGTATGATGTCATTTAAAATTTAAATGATATATATATATATATATATATATTTTATACAAGATAGAAATTTTACTGTAACCTAATCTAAGTATATATATATGTGAAACTCTTTCCTAGAGACTTGAATTCTGACCCTTACCTCTCATACCTTACAAATATTTATAATTTAAATCATATTTTAATACGTACATTGTTGGGCTCAAGAAATAAAATCACAATAGTGAAATTGATTATCGTCATTCAAGTGAAACACTCTCTTCTAATAATTAATTTCATTTAATTTTTTTTTTTTTTTTTGGTTCAAATTGATATCTTAGTGGTAATGGCATTATTTGTGGTGCCTCATTTTTGTTGTTTGAACCCATCTTTCCCTCCTCCACCTAATTATAACTGATGTTTTAATATAAAATTATATATATATATATATATATATATATATTTCTTACTAAATTTTTAATTCAACCATCCTTCTCAAGACTAGGTTGGCCCAAACTTGGGGTGGGCCATGTCAATATTGTTCTTTTATAAGGCCTGGAAACTAAGTTACTTGGTCCAAATAAATTTTTCTTATTAGTGGGCCTTGTTCAAGTCCAGAAAACTCCAGACTTTTTTGACACTGATCCACTAAACATTTCCTCATTTTTGGAAAAAATATATATATATATCACTGTAAACCAAAAATTTGTCCCAAGAGACTTCTTTGGGTAAATTTTAGACACGTGGCCTAGTTTTAAATACTCACTACAAAATACAAACGCTACACGTGTAATAGAAAGAAACTGTAATAAATAACTATTTTTAGAAACTGTTCCACAAAGAAAGCATATCATCAAAAAGAAAGAACTCTTAGATATCTCTATCCTTACTGACACACATGAACTTGATCTTACATAAGACTTTTGCAATAGAATAGATATGGAGAGTTTACCAGTGGAAATCTGTCTTAAGATTTTCTGTTTCTTGGATCACCAGAACCTTGCAATTGCACAACAAGGTTAGTAACTTCAAAAAATTTCTCTCTTATGCCAAGATTTTGGCTTTTTCTATTTTTATTTTCTTGTGTTGAATTCTGAATTTGGGATCAGATCTGAACTGGGTTCTGAGAATTCAACCTGAAATGTTATATTTTGTCTGTTAGATATTTTCTTATTGATAATATATGAAGTGGGTTTGTTGAATCCACAATTGTTTATTAATGGAATTGTTAATTGTCAATGGGGTGTGTTATGTATGATCGCTTTACCTTTTTGATTGAGTGGTTAGGATAGATCAGAGTCTGAGAGTAGAGAGCTGGTGGTTGTTAATTGTGGTATTAGTGTTGATTGGATCATGTTCATGACTGATTGACCTTTTGCAATTCTAAATTATGCTTGGGGGTCAATCATCAATGATTGTGAACACGGTTATACAGATCTCAAATAGAGTAATTTGTCTAGTTCCAGTTACAGCTTTTGAGTTTCCATAAGGAAAGTTTTTTAATTTAAGTGAAAAAGAAAAAACTGTTATTTTATTTCCCAAAAAAGAACGATTGATGGCAGGAACAATGGCATGGACAGTGACAGTAATGTTGGCCGCAGTAATGGTGGTGTTGATGGGGACAACAGTATGAAGAGTGATGACGGTGCATGGTATAGTAATATTGGTAAAGTTTGTAAAAAATTCCCAAGGAATTTGAACTTAGGATTTGTGAAAGTATCAAGTTCAAAAATTCACAGAATTTTTTAATCAAGTTCTGTGTTAACCAAACAAGGGGAATTAACATTGGGAATAGCTAAATTTACAACCTAGAGTAAAACTTCATCTGCAAAATCCTCATACAATATGCTGCAATACGCAAAACACTCAATGTTTTCATTGGCATTTTCTTATTGTATTCATAGGACTACAACATATTGTGTGAAAATTACATTCTTATTTAATTTGTTTAAAGGAAAATATCTTATTAACAGATTCATCTTAGTTCAGATTTTTCTATGATTATGTTTGGTGTTTTTGTTCTCTTAGCCATCCATTTTCCCTTTAATTGGCATGGTGAACAAAATAGAAAAAATCATTTTCCACAACATTATGTGCTTAGCCTAAGTTAAGACATATCACCCACTGCATAATGCTGGATTTCTGCCTTGAAATCCTTTGGTTAGTGATGATAAAGTAGGAAGCATGAAGAAAAACAAATATAAATGTGGTTAAAATTGATTTAACTGATGTCTGTTGGTCTCCAGAACAATGATTTGATTGGACTGTAATAATTCTATAATTTATTACTTCCAGCTTTAAGTGCCAGTTTTCATTGCTTTTTTGTTTTTCTGATTCACAGCTTGAGTTTCTATTTTTTTTATAAACATGGGATTTTGCTGCTGTAAAGTATGCAGGAAGTGGAAGGGCTTGGCCTCTGACAACAATCTATGGTCTAACCTATTTAGGGAAAGATGGGGAGGAGATCATGCCATGTTCTATGCTCCTGTTGGTTCAAAATCATGGAAAGATGTGTATGAGGTTCAAGATCGTTGTCATCGAGTTGGATTGTAAGTTCATAGCCCTAGTTAGTATGATTAAGTTCTAACAAATTCATCACCCCTCATTCTTCACCTTCTCTTTTCCACCTCCCCCCTTCCCCCTCTCTTCACCTTTCCCACATGACCACATGCATCAGAAGCTTACATTCTTCACCTTTCCCACATTGCCTGCTCTCTTTTATAAGGAGAGTTAGGGTTCAAATCCCTCCTCCCCCACTTGTAACATGTGAACTATAAAAAATTTAAAAAGCTTGCATTTGATGTTGGTTTGTTAGCATTGCATTTGATGACACGGGAGAGATTAAAATGTTAAAAATTAAAGTGTTTTCTGCTTTGTGAAATTCTTATGTTTGAAATTGCTGATGGTCCTCTCTTTATTTAGAGGTAGTTAGATCATGCAAAGTACAAACCCATTGTAAATTGGTTGTTTGAAGGGAAGATGCATTTTAAAAGACAAAGTAATTATCATAGTAGTTTGATCTTTTTCTGTTTTGTGCATATCTTATTTGATCTATCTCAAGTTTCAATCAGATTGAGTATGTCTGACTTGGAGCTTGAGTTACAGTAAAATCAAAGTCATTAATATGACAATGCTGGCTCTAATTCTTGGGCGCACTCGTATGATAATGCTTGTTTATGTTACCAGAGGCCTGAAGATAATAAGAGAAGGTGGTGACTACTATCTTGTTCATCAAGGTGAAATCCAACGCTATCTGGGTTCAAGGAGGCAAAGAAAAGGTGCAATTAGTTGTACTCTAGATTCACAAAGAGATTTCAATGGTGAAGGATCACAAGAAGAGGGATCCTGTAGAGGGATCTTGGACAAAATACTTTTCTTCATAGGGGATTTGGAAGTTGCCTCTACTGATGCAAAACGTGGTCGGGTGCTATAAATGGATTTCAAATCTGAACCTCACAAAAAAATTAATGTAAAGTCTCTGTATGTATGCATTACTGTGGAACCTGTTCAGTGTGATTTTTGAAAAAACCAGCTTGGTGGTAGTGTAAAATTCTTGTTGTATTGATTTTTATTTTAACATCTTATATATAAAACTCCAAATTATATATATAACTCCAAATGAGATGTTTTTTTTGACTGAATCATATACATAGACAACTTCACAAGAAGTTCATGCTAATGTCAAATTGGTATAAAAAAAAGGTCACATTGTCCTAATACACATGTGAGTAAAGTCCAACATTATATAATAATGAGAAGAGTTAGTGGTTAATATAACATAGTTAAACTCACACTCATTTGCTTAAGCTTTCGGGTTGAGTGGTGTTCATATATATTATATTAAATACTTAATTATAATATCTCCAATGTTCTCTCCCGAATAAGGGACTTGGATTGAGTTTAGTGTCCAATTGCATTGGACTCATAAAGATCATCGAACCTAGGCTTTACCTCCTAACAAGTGGTATTAGAGCTTGGTTGATTAGTTGGTGGTTTGTGTGAATTAAAGATGGATGAGACATCTAGAACCTTGATTGAACTGGTGGCTCCTAGTGGAATTTGATCCAAGTGTGAACAAGTGTGGCTTAAGTTATGGAAGTGATGATTCTTTTGTCTAAGAAAAGTTTGCTTTGATTAAGGTGGAGCTAATCCTAGAAGAAGAAGACAACTTGATGGAATATGAGTTAAGGTGGAGATCGTTGGAAAATTGCCTCAAATTCCAATGAGATTTTTCTTTAGCCATAAGCATATACAAGGAAGATAATTTAAGGGGTTTTTTTCTCTTGAGAGAAGTTTTTGGGTGTTACAACCATAGGAATTGGTTGTATTCAAAGTGGGTGAAGATCTAAAGTGAGTTCACATAAATTTCTAAGGAGATGGATTATTGTATTTGGTGTGGATTTAAAGTTATACAAACTTAAGAGAATATTATAATTGATTTAATAATATTGGAATTATTCAGAATTTGTCCCATGTATGCCCAGATGTTGCCCTCAGACCACTCACAATGTTGCTCTCATATATAATATAAGACAAGCTTATAATCCCTATGATAGGTGCTGTATGAGTGTAGGTTCTATGGTGTGTGTAAGTATTGAAGTTGTGCACGTGCTAAGGCTGTGTTATGATGAGCTGGTGGCAGTTGAAGACAGTTATATGGTGTGCACGTGCTAAGTCTGTGCTGTGATGAGCTGGAGGTAGTTAAAGGTAGAGCTGAGTTGGAGTTAGTTAAGAGGTTACTATGATTAGTTGTTATACAGTTAGTTAGAGGAGGATGGGATTGTATAAATAGACCAGAGAATGAATTGTAAGGCATAAAAAGAGAAATGTATAAACTTGTTCTTCTTTCCTTTGTTCTGCCTTATCTCTCTTTCTTCTTCTTCTTTCTTTCTCTTAACTCTGTTCTTCCCAGCTTAGAGGCCTAGTTTCCCTCTAAGAAACTACTAAAGTGTCCTTAATTCCAATCAAATTAGCAGGATCTTATCATTGGTATCAGAGCCATATCTTTGTAACCATGACAGAGACACGATCTGTAGCTGCACTTACTGATAAATTCAACGTGCTATCAAAGTTCGTAGATCAACATGAAGTTGAATTCAATATTATACATCAGAAGTTAGATGCTGTGACCATTATGTTGCAGTCCCTGTCTGAGACTGTTCAAGGAATTACGGAAGCTGGCAGTGGTTGGCACCAAAGACAACAACAACGATCAAATTCACCAATGGGGCATACATCTCCACTTGTACAAGATCATCAAGAAGCTGTTATGGCAACAATTCCAAAGTCTGTCAAACTGGATTTTCCAAGATTCAGAGGTGAAAATCCCTCGGGGTGGATTTACAAGGCTAACCAATTCTTCCAATTGTATGGTACTCCTCCAAACCAGAAAATTTTACTAGCTTCATATCACATGGAAGATGAGGCGCTAATATGGTTTCAGGATGCTGAGGAAGCTGGGTTGTTTACAAGTTGGGAAGCATTTGTTAAATCCTTGCATGTGAGGTTTGGCACAACAGCTTATGATGACCCCATGGAATCCTTGACAAGGCTGAGACAGGTGGGTTCAGTGGTTCAATACAAAGGGCAATTTGAGTCTTTATCCAATCGTGTCAAAGAATTATCTGAAAAACACAAGCTGAGCTGCTTCCTGAGTGGGTTGAAGGAAGAAATTAGGCTGCCTGTTAAGATGTTCAATCCTCATAATCTTGGTACAGCATTTGGCTTAGCCAAGATTCAAGAAGAATACCTTAATACAAGTAGGAAGGATACCAAAACATGGGGGGAGGTACTAGGGACAAGACCATCAATTCTTGGCCCACCCCCTGCCAAGAATGATGTAAGATCCATGAAGACACCATTCCAGAAGGTGCCTACTGCCTTGATTGAAGAGAGGAGGAAGAAGGGGGTTGTGCTTCCATTGTGAGGAGAAATGGCACAATGGACACAAGTGTAAGTCACCAAAGGTTTTCCTTATGGAAAGGGTGCACTCACAAGGGTTGGAGGCTGATTTAGATGCAGACCTTGAAGGGGAGTTTGATGGGATTAGTGCTCAATTGGAGTCACAACCAGAGGTCTTTGAGAGAAGTGCTGAGATTACACTCTATGCACTCTTGGGAAGCCCCTCTCCAGGAACTATGAGGGTGTTAGGCAGAATTAATCATCAAGACTTAATCATTTTGATTGACACAGGCAGCACACATAACTTCTTGGATACTTCAATGTGGATGTTGCTGAAGCTGCCCTTGTCCATCAAAGATAGTTTTGATGTCAAGATTGCTAGTGGTGCTGTGTTAAAGACCAAAGGAGCTTGTCATGAGGTTGGTGTTAGGATTCAAGGCCAAGAATTTTTCATGGATTTGAATGTATTGTCATTGGGAGGGTGTGATGTGGTATTGGGAACTCAATGGTTGTTCACTCTTGGTCTTATTCAGTGGGATTTTCAAAAGCTGACTATGGAATTTAGCCATCAAGGTAATCCTGTTTTAATCACAGGATTACAACCCTCAGGCCTTGACCTCCAAGACCCCAAGAAATTTTTCAAGCCCTCTGTGAAGAAAGGTTTGTGTCTGCAGATTCTGTCCACAACAGCTGCATCAGTGTCAGGGCAATCCCAAGCAGCCATTGAGGAGCTACTAACTGAGTTTGGGAAGGTTTTTGAGTTACCCACAGGTCTACCACCATTAAGAGGACATGAGCATCGAATACTTTTGAAGGAAGGCACACAAGCAATCTGTGAAAGACCTTACAGGTATCCATTCTATCAGAAATCAGAAATTGAGAAAATAGTGACTGAGTTGTTAGAAGCTGGTTCCATTAGACCAAGCCAAAGTCCCTTCTCTTCTCCTGTGTTGTTAGTAAGGAAAGCTGATGGTAGTTGGCGAATGTGCATAGATTATAGGTCACTTAATAAGGCAACTATTAAGGATAAATACCCAATTCCCTTAGTTGATGAATTGTTGGATGAATTACATGGTGCATCTTTTTTTTCTAAGTTGGACCTTAGATCAGGATACCATCAGATAAGAATGAAGGAAGAGGACATTCAAAAGACTGCATTTAGGACTCATGAGGGGCATTATGAGTTCCTAGTTATGCCCTTTGGGCTTACTAATGCACCATCTACATTTCAGTCACTCATGAACCATATTTTCAAGCCTTTTCTTAGGAAGTTTGTGCTTGTTTTTTTTTATGATATTTTGGTTTTTAGTGCTGACTTGGTTGCCCATCTTGTTCATTTGAGACAAGTCCTTACTGTCCTGTTAGATAACCAATTGTTTGCCAAAAGAAGCAAGTGTGTGTTTGGTTGTTTGGAAGTAAAGTATCTTGGGCATCTCATATCTGGTCAGGGAGTCAAAACTGATCCTAAGAAAATTGAAGTAATGGTGAATTGGCCAGTTCCTACTTCAGTGAAGGCCTTGAGGGGTTTTCTTGGTTTAACTGGTTACTACAGGAAATTTATCAAAGATTATGGTGCTATAGCTGCTCCTTTGACAGCCTTACTTAAGAAGGATTCCTTCCAATGGTCACCACAAGCTGCCTTAGCTTTCCAATCCTTGAAACAGGCCATGTCCCAGCCGCCTGTATTAGCTTTGCCTGACTTTACTAAGCCATTTGTGATTGAATGTGATGCTTCTGGAGTGGGCTTGGGTGCTGTGCTGATGCAAAATCAAAGACCCTTGGCTTTCCACAATCAAACTCTCAAGGGAAGAAGTTTTCTTTTGTCAACTTATGAAAGAGAATTACTAGCTCTTGTCACTGCTGTTAAGAAGTGGAGACCTTACCTGGTGGGAATGCCTTTTATTATCAAGACAGATCAGCAAAGTTTGAAGTTCATTTTGGAGCAACGGATTGTTACTCCTGCCCAGCAGAAGTGGTTTACTAAATTGCTTGGTTATTCTTTTGTGGTAGAATACAAGAAGGGTAAGGAAAATAAGGTAGCTGATGCTCTTTTTAGGTTGCTGGATACTGATTCTGCCCCACCTGTCAGTAATGTAAATCATTCCTTAGAAAGTGTTGCTGCTCAACCTGAACATGGAGACCTGTTTCTTATTTCCTTTCCTTGCCCTACTTGGCTAGCCATGTTAAAGGATAGTTACAAGACAGATGTGGAGTACCAGCAACTGTTTTCTGCCTTGACTTCTAGTACTTCAGGTCCAGCTGGGTTTTCCTTGCACAATGGCATTTTATTGTATAAGGAAAAGGTCTTTTTGAGTGCTGCTTCACCCCTGAAGTCCTTGATTCTTCATCATGTCCATGACAGCCCACTTGGGGGTCACTCAGGTTATCTTAAGACTTTGTATAGAGTGAAACAGGATTTCTTTTGGTGGGGTATGAAGAAAGATGTTAAGGATCATATTAAGGAGTGTGAGATTTGTCAAAGAATTAAAGTGGAGACTTCTAAACCTGGTGGATTATTACAACCTCTCCCTATTCCTCACAGACCTTGGACTGACATCAGTATGGATTTTGTGGATAGTCTTCCTAAGTCTCATGGGTATGAAGTCATATTGGTGGTAGTGGATAGACTTACCAAGTATGTGCATTTTGCTGCCCTTTCTCATCCTTATACTGCTGCTAGAGTGGCTGCTGTGTTCATGAGGGATATTTTCAAGCTCCATGGTATGCCTCAATCCATTGTATGTGATAGGGATGCTGTGTTCACTTCCAAATTTTGGGCTGAGTTGTTCAAATTGCAAGGCACGGACCTGGCCATGTCCTCAGCTTATCACCCCCAAACTGATGGCCAAAGTGAGGTGGTTAATAGAAGTTTGGAGCAGTACCTTAGGGCCTTTGTTCATGATAAACCTCACACTTGGTTTGAGTGGCTGCATTTGGCTGAATTTTGGTTTAATACCAATTATCATACTTCAACTAAACTAACTCCTTATGAGGCTTTGTATGGTTTTCCCCCACCTAAGGTCCTTGATTACATTCCTGGCACTACCAAAGTAGATGCCTTGGATAAGCTTCTTCATTCTAGGAGTCAGATGTTGGCTTTGCTCAAACAGAACCTGTGTGCAGCCCAATCTCGAATGAAGTTGCAAGCTGATCAGCATAGGTCTGATAGGCATTTTTCTGTTGGTGATTGGGTGTATTTGAGGCTTCAACCTTATAGACAGAATTCCTTGAGGTCTAAAGGGTTCAACAAATTGTCTCCTCGTTATTTTGGTCCTTTCCAGATTGAACAGAAGTTGGGTTCTGTTGCATATAAGTTGTCTTTACCTGAGGGTAGCCTTATCCATCCTGTTTTCCATGTTTCATGTCTTAAGGGCAAGCTTGGTTCTCACATTGTTCCTATGCCAACCCTCCCACCTGTGGACTCTGAAGGTTTATTGCAGCTTGAACCTGTTGTTGTCTTGTAGCAGAGGTCTAAACAGCTAAGAAACAGAGCTATTACAGAGGTTTTGGTTCAATGGCAAGGACAGAGCCCGGAGCAAGCTACTTGGGAGTCTTTGTATCAGTTGCAATCCAAATTTCCCCACCTTGTGGGCAAGGTGTTTTGACTGGGGGGGTATTGATAGGTGCTGTATGAGTGTAGGTTCTATGGTGTGTGTAAGTATTGAAGTTGTGCACGTGCTAAGGCTGTGTTATGATGAGCTGGAGGCAGTTAAAGACAGTTATATGGTGTGCACGTGCTAAGTCTGTGCTGTGATGAGCTGGAGGTAGTTAAAGGTAGAGCTGAGTTGGAGTTAGTTAAGAGGTTACTGTGATTAGTTGTTATACAGTTAGTTAGAGGAGGATGGGATTGTATAAATAGACCAGAGAATGAATTGTAAGGCATAAAAAGAGAAATGTATAAACTTGTTCTTCTTTCCTTTGTTCTGCCTTATCTCTCTTTCTTCTTCTTCTTTCTTTCTCTTAACTCTGTTCTTCCCAGCTTGGAGGCCTAGTTTCCCTCTAAGAAACTACTAAAATGTCCTTAATTCCAATCAAATTAGCAGGATCTTATCACCCTATCCCTATATATGCAAGGGTGCAATACATACATACATATATATATTGTATATATATAATGTCTCTACCTAATCAACAATAAACTATACACATTCATGGTATTACATAGAAGCATAATATATTCGAATCAAGTCTTTCTATATTTTCTACATTAAGAAACTTGAATTTGCATGTAAATACAATTAAAAAACAATTAGAGTATAATTAGGACACTTGGTAGAAAATTTGGGTGCTTTTAAAATCTAAACACACTTTGCTCCAAATAATAGGGCATTAGAAGGATAGATGGCACAAAATCAAAGTGCTCTTGCTTGAGCGATTTATAATTATATATGATATATGATTGGTTATATGAAACTTATCAATGTTTGATAAGGCATACTCCAAGGGAGAATTGTGATCTCCCTTCCACTTCTAATAAAATTTTTGTACATAGAAAATAATGACATCAACATTGAATTGAACACCTAAGATAAGATACATTTACTCATTATTCAAGGAAAAATATTGAGAGCATTAATTCATGAGTGCACTTTCAATCAACATATTAATGGACAAAAATGTAAACAAATATTGCTCTCCATCAGTACAGACTATATAGAATTATAGATCTCTATTAGAAAAGAATAGTATCAGCATTAGAAAAGCAAATCTTTTCTTCCCTGAAGAATGGTTGAAGAGATAACTAATCCACTGCCATGTTGATTTAGTGACAGCCAGAAAACAATTACAGAAAGATTGACTACCCCTTCTCCCTTCCTTTGCTGGGTGGAGCACTATCTTTACATAACGTAGCCATCACTATAAAATGAATACACCCTCAATCAGCCGCTTCCGACCTCTCGAAAATTCCTAGTTCTGTTGCTCAAAATCAATTAGATGTTTAATGGGTCTGTCTCGGCCAAGCAATGCAATTTTCTCATCCAAACCACGAAAGGTAATACTAAATGAGGGACAAACATAATGAAGCAAAATAAAGAAAATGAACTTCACGGAAACATATAAATACACAATGAGAACGACGGAAGAATAAATCAGCCTGATAAATGATTTATTATTTTACTCAAAATCAACTTATTAATTCACAATATCCTGGATCCAAGAGAAGGTGACGATTTCATGAAAGAATTTATAAAATGCATTCACAGGCTGAACAAAACCATAAGAAAAAAATGGCAAGCTGTATTGCACTGAGCAACACAATATTCTCATCTAAACCAAAAAGGTAATACTACAGGAGGGACAAACATAATGAAGCAAAATAAAGAAAATGAACTTCAAGGAAACAAATAAATACACAATAAGGAAGACAGAAGAACAAGCAAGGCAAAGAAACCAAAATTAGCCTGCTATATGATCTTTTATTTTAATCAAAATCGATTTATTAATTCACAATATCCTGGATCCAAGAGGAGGTGATCATTTCGTGAAAGTATTTATAAAATGCATACACAGGCTGAACAAAACCATAAGAAAAAATGGCAAGCTAATAGCTAAAAAGGCCCAACAGCTTGCCACAGTAAACAGGACCATCTTAAGACATGTTAAGCATCAGAAGCATAACAATCTTTTGAACAAGAATTGAATGGCATAATTGATTGCTGGGTGGAATAATTAGAAGATATGTCCTTGATGGAGGCTTGAACACTCTCTAAAGATATGTACTCTTGAAGATCTATTTTCAGTATCCACATGCTATGATTGTATTTAAAAAGAATAAAACAGATGTATAATTAAAAATGGAACTTTACCAGAAGCAATCGCCAGAACAGCACCCCTGAATTGGGTTAGCAAGTCCTTGCTCTCAGAAGGATCTCCATAGTTCTCTGTCCATGATGATAAAATGATGGCCGTACCAATAGCAAGAAAGCAGAAAGCAGCATCAAAGGGTGCCACAGGTCCAAGAGCAAACGTATCAACTAGCAAATTACCAAACAACCCAGAAATAATGGCAACAAGACCATTGCCAAAAAATATTGCCTTTGAGAAAGTGATTGACAACCATTGTTGTTCAAAGTCCCTCTGCACAGATTAAGGGGAAAACAAAATTAATATTTATTAATATGAGAAGATAACATTCATAGAAGATATCAAATATCGGTTGTTAATTATACTGGAAGCTGGTTTTAACCCCAAAAAAAAAAAAACTGAAAATGTGATAATTATAAGCAGCATAAATATATTTTCTTTTTTGACAAGTAGCATAAATATCTATTGCTGCTAATTACATTGAATTTATTGAGAACTCTCATTAATTATACGCTTACAGTCTCTTTTGGGTATCTTACTGCCGAGGACTGCATCAGACCAGACGCTTGGATTAACTATAGAGATGGAAAATCTGCTTTATATAAAGTTTTTTTTTTTTTTTTTTTTTTTTATATAGTATTATATAAAGAATTTTATGTCAATACGGAATTGAAAAGATACAAAATTAATTTTTCACTGTGACAGCCACACCAAGCCAATGTTTCTCTTATCCAAAGCCCAAAATCTCTGAGCTGAAGCGAATTTTGGACGTAGAAAACGGCAGTTTGGACGAAATGGAGCGCGGCAAAAAGTACTTTCTGGCAAATAGACCGGAAACAGTCACCCCAAGCCAATTTATCATTAATTTATCTTTAGGAGAAACATTGGCTTGTTGTGGCTGTTGCTGGTCTGTTTGTTCCAATACCGAATCAGATAGGACTTCTGGGTCAATGGGTTTTGATCACCGGCGGACCCAACCTGCATTAAGAGAACGTGGAAACAAAGTGAGACTCAACACTAAACTATAGGCTATATATTGGACTCCTACTACCAACTTACCAAGAATTACAAACAGTCTTACTATGCCAAGGAAGCTAGTAGACATATATAGGCGTTAAAATTATAACAAACATTTATAACACATTGACTCAACACAATTAACGGGAAGCATTATCCTACTTCCATCTATTATGTGAGAGTCAGAGTCAGAGTCAGAGTTCTTACAGTGGGAGATGTGAGAAAGATAAAAAGAAGGAGAGAAGTCATGGGGGCTGAGTTTTGTGTGCATTATTATTATTTTTTTAGAGAGCTGGTGGGTTTGCAGGGTTATAGACTAGCTAGCCGGAAATTTATAGAAGTGCATGTGAAGAGAGAGAAAGTAAAAAGAAAAGATATCTGAGAGAAAGAGATGAGCCATACAACTCACGCACAACATGAATGAATTACGTTAGAGTTTGTTTGGATATCATGAAAACCGAGTGATATCACTCCGTTTTCATGATCTATCATCCAAATTGAGTGGATCTTACGAATGACCATCTGTTTGGTTTTGTTTTGAATTACTATTTTAATGACTCAACTACTCTAAATTTTGGATGTGGATGATGAAAAATGAAAGCAAGATTTTGGTATTTCCAAAACTTGAGAATTGAAACTCAGTGGCAAACTTGGTAAATAATAATCACCCGGGATATCTCACTTGGCACACTAAGTGTGAGTTTGGATAACGCATTTTTGCGCTAGTTAGTGCGCCTGCGTTTCATTTTTGTGGGTCCATGGGCACTGTTCATGGGACCCGCAACTTGGAAAAAATACAAATTCAACTTTAAAACTAGGTTCTACGATACTATTCACACATTTAAAAATTATTTTGTTACAGTGTTTTCAGTTTTTAGTAATAAACGGTATCCAATAAAGTTAATTGAATTTTCAGTTTAATGTTGCCAATGATGTTTGGTCCATTTGGAAGATTGATTTTTAGAAATGTAATTGGGAATCTATGGTTAAACATTATCAATTTCCAGGAAAAATTTGCCAAACAGTACATTTCTAAAAAAAAATTAGACAGATGGCATGCGTTCAAACTTAATTAGTTAGTTAGACTGTTTTTGGAAGTTGATTTTAGCAAACTCGACTTTGGACTGGAAAACGAACACTATAGTGGCGTTTTTTTTAGTGGCGTTTGTCAAAAACGCCACTATAGGTACCCTATAGTGGCGTTTTCAATAAACGCTGCTATAGGCACTAAAAAAATTCCACTCTAGTGTTCGTTTTCCAGTCCAAAGTCGAGTTTGCTAAAATCGACTTCTAAAAACAGTCTAACTAACTAATTAAGTTTGAACGCATGCCATCCGTCTAATTTTTTTGGGAAAATATATTGTTTGGCAAATTTTGCCTCAATTTCCATGTAGTCCAGAATGACTCAATGAAGTTATCTAATGGGACCATTAACAGGACAATCTTAAACTATCAATCTCAAACAATAGGCTAACCAATGGACTCGTGCTCACTAACGTAAGGGCAACTGTTCCTGTTTAGTAATGTTGTTCTAGTAACGTTATTTAAATGTTGTGAAAATACGTATAGGTGAAAAAGTATTATGGAAATATGTGTTGTGTTGTTTAAACAACATGTTTAAATAACATAGCCAAACAAGTCATTTCACTCTTTCATAAAATTACAAATCACTAACAAAAACAATGAATATAAATTTTCAAGAGAACTTGGCTTTGATTTTTTTTTTTTTTTTTTTTAAATCTCTTACAAAAAAAGTCTATAAAATATTTTTATTAAATATATAGACTTTTTTCATGTGAAAATAATATTTTTTAAGGGTAATTTTTTAAAACAAAATTAGGCAAAATGCCTGAATTTAAATAAATTTGATACTTAAAAAATTCAATTAAACGAAAATAAATTTATAGCACTAAAATGAATTTCGCATACAATTTGTATTTTAACCAAAAAAATATGTTGTAAAAATATTATTGAAAAAAAAATTATTATCAAAAAAAAAAAATTGAAAAAGCAAGATCTAAGATCCAACTCTAGAAATTTGGCAGAAAACTGCTCATAAAGGTCACACCTCTTCCATGAACCCACGTAACAAAATCCGTTGCAACAACCAACAACAACAACTGACTCTCCGTCTCTACCAATTTCAGTTACAAACCAAAAAAACCAATAAAAAAAATACCAAACGCGCATCACATTCTTGTTTTTCCTGTTTGGTTCCAAATTAAAAAGTCAGCTTATTTTACTATTCAACTTATTTTTGCTACTATTCATGGGTCTCACTGCACTTTTTGGTACTATTCATGAGTCTTACTGCATTTTTTGATACTATTCATGGGTCCTACTATATATATACTATTTCAGCTAAATTTTACCTTTATCTATAGTACTTTCAGCAAAAGTTTTCAATTTCAGCAAAATAAGCAGATCTCAAACAGGCCCAGAGAATGATTGAGGAGAGAAATATGGATGAATATTATGTATGAATAAATATGTTGTAAGAACAAAATGAATAGTACAATATAAAACTTTGGAAATAAATATATTTTTGAAAACTTAAAAACTTACTTGATTCTTGAAAATTTTGAATAGTACTTTAAACACTAATGTTTATTCAAATACTTGAAAATATTTTAATGATAATTTTTACTTATACAAGAATTGATATTGGATGGATTGCTTATAGTGACAGGATTTTTTTTTTTTTTTTTTTTGGCTTGAAGTAGTTCGTATTTAAGGCTTGCCTAATACGATTGATTCATATGCCTTATAAAGGCTTACAAACACTATATAGTGACATGAATAGTAAAAAGTAAAGAGTACAATGAAGAGTACAAACACTATACATAAATAGTAATGTGAATAGTAAAAAGCAAAGAGTACAATGACCAATATTGCAATGAAAAAAAATGAACAATGCCACGTAATAACTGTTAGAAATAATTTCATGATACTTCCAAAAAAAATTTAAGCAATAATTCTTAAGACAGTGACTTGTCTTCAATAATGTTTGATATTGCCAAGATTGATTTTGTGGATGAAATGATGAAAATCTTTAATAATAATCCATGTATTATAAGTTCTATATATATAGACACATGCATGATATACTTTCAACGTATGATATGGGTTCTGTAATTATTGCTTTTGATCATTAGGCGAAGACATTAACTGATTGGTGTAAATAGGGTTTGAACCTCAGATCTCTTATTTAATGATAAAAAATTTTACCAATTAAGTTAACTGAAACCCACTATATATTACAAGCTTAACACATAATTAAACTGGAAAAAAGTTGGAATTAAACTGTATATAAAAATAAAAAATAAAAAAAGAAGAAGAGAGAAACTAGTACTTAGCTTTCCCATACACATAAATTAATAGAGAAAATCCATATATTACATTACAAGCTTAATACATAATTAAACTAGTCTAGGAGTAACTAATATATCCCTAGACTTTCCATAAATTAAAATTAGAAGAGAAAGTCCATAAATTACAAGCTTAATACATAATCAAACTAGTCTAGGAATAACTAATCCTTGGACTTCCCACAAATACACAAAATATTAGATAAAGGACAAGTTCAAAAGACACATAAACTATCAACACATTTATTAGTTTCATGATATACGTGTTGAATTGAGACCTACAAAGCTCTAGCGAGGATGTTCCTACAATCAAGAAAATAATACATTAATCCCATAAAAAAAAAATATGCCAACTTGTTTTTGTAGTCTTTCTTCAAAATGTTACTTTTTTTTTACACAAATTTATTCTTTAAGCAAAATAACCGAATGAAATAGACTGATCATTCAAACACACCATTAATAATCATAGAAAAAAAAAAAAAAAAAATAAAAAAGGTGTTTTTCATTTGTGCTGGCCTTGAAAACATTGATCAACCAGGAACTTACTTTTTTATTTTTTATTTTTTATCAAAGCTAAGCTGAAATTCCTTATAAAAAATTCCTTATTTTTTATCAAAGCAACAAACCATTACATAACTTAAGATTTCTTACCACCTTGGCATGTAACAGTTAGTCAACAACTGTCCATGTTAGGTCATTCTGGAAAATCCAGTGGCAAATCTAGCCAAGAAAGCTTCATGAGTCGAGTTCCAACCTAACGTGTTCATGTGACAGATGGCAACACCGTTATTGATCTTAGCCTTAGAATTTGGAACCGAATGACAGTAATAAAGAAGGTAGGGAAACAAGAACTGATGACAAGAGATTGAGTCCATGACTTTCCCACCATTGATCCCTTCGATTGATCCAATCATTATACTCTGCTTTGACCCATTTACATTCTTCATCGTTAGAATGTCAATGTTTCGACCCAACACTAAAACTGCAAAGTTGATCATGTCCTCAATCGAGGACACGTACCGCTTGGTCTCGCCAGGGCTCGGAACCCTCTTGCACTCACTCAAGGACTCAACTATCATAGTCTCCATAGTCGAATTATCACCCGCATGAAAAATGTGCTTCAGCTCAGAGACTTTCATCATGGAAAATGGTTGTTTTGACAAAATCGACCGAGGTAGAAATGACCTTTCAGGAAATTTATCGTTAATGTCCGGCATTGGTATCACCTTCCCTTTCTTTAACATTGACTCCCAAAAGAATTTTCCTGGCTTAACCCATTTTTTTTCTTGGTGAATTCATTGATGTTGGGCTTTGTGGAGCCTAGTTTATTTTTGGCCCGTTTTGTAGCCCATTGTAACCCTGTAAGCAAGATATAAAAGCCGCTTTTGTGATTAGGGTTTGTGACTACTATTGTTGTTGTGTTTTTAGAGAGAGAAAAAAACACTGTAGCCGCACTTTGTATTTTTCCCTGATAATAGTGAAATCCCTGCAACTCCGTGGACGTAGGCAAATTGCCGAACCACGTAAATACTGTCTTGTGCGTGTGATTGTTTTCTTTGACGTGTGTTTTCTCTATTTTTTTTTTTTTCTCACAGGTTGGAATTTTGGTTAAATTCTCAACAACTGGTATCAGAGCCTAGGGTTAGGTTTGAGTGAGAGCAATGGCAGAGGAAGCAGGAAAGGCGTCTGGAATAGAAAAGTTCGATGGCACAGACTTTGGATTTTGGAGGATGCAAATCGAGGATTACCTTTATGGGAGGAAGCTGCATCTGCCGCTTCTAGGGGAAAAACCTGAGGCTATGAAGGCTGAGGAATGGGCTCTTCTTGACAGACAGGTACTAGGAGTTATCAGGTTAACTCTATCTAGGTCTGTTGCACACAATGTTGTAAAGGAGAAGACCATAGCAAATCTGATGAAGGCTTTGTCTGGTATGTATGAAAAGTCGTTAGTAAACAACAAGGTGCATCTGATAAAGAAACTGTTCAATCTAAAGATGGCAGAGAACGCATCAGTAGCACAACATCTGAATGAATTTAACACTATCACAAATCAATTGTCGTCTGTAGAAATTGATTTTGATGATGAGATTCGTGCATTGATTGTTTTGGCTTCTTTGCCAAATAGTTGGGAGGCAATGAGGATAGTAGTAAGCAATTCTACAAGAAAAGAAAAGCTGAAGTACAATGATGTACGAGATTTAATTCTAGCTAAGGAGATTCACAGAAGAAATGCAGGTGAAACCTCAGGATCTGGTTTTGCCTTAAACCTTGAGACAAGAGACAAGAGGCAGAGATAACGATAGAAATTCTAATCAGGGAAGATCAAAATCTAGAAATTCTAATCAAAACAAAAGTAAATATAGGTCAGGCCAATAAGTACAATGCTGGAACTGTGGAAAAACTGGTCACTTTAGGAGGCAATGCAAAAGTCCTAAAAAGAAGAATGAAGATGATTTTGCTAATGTTGTAACAAAAGAGGTACTGGATGCATTACTTTTTACAGTAGACAGTCCACTTGATGATTGGATTTTGGACTCAGAAGCTTCGTTTCATACCACTCCACACCGAGAAATCATACAAAACTATGCTGCAAGTGATTTTGGTAAGGTGTATTTGGCTGATGGTACAGACTTGGATGTTGTAGGTATGGGAGACGTTTGTATATTGTTGCCCAATGGGTCTGTTTGGTTATTGGAGAAGGTTCAACAAATTCCTAACCTAAGGAGGAATCTGATTTCTGTTAGACAACTTGATGATGAAGGGCATGCAATACTATTTGTTGGTGGTACTTGGAAGGTTACAAAGGGAGCCAGAGTATTGGCTCGTGGAAAGAAGACTGGTACTCTATATATGACCTCAAGTCTAAGAAACACAATTACAGTTGCTGAATCAAGTACTGATACAAGCCTATGGCACTGCAGACTTGGTCACATGAGTGAGAAAGGGATGAAGATGCTACTATCAAAAGGGAAACTACCAGAATTGAAGTCTGTTGATTTTGACATGTGTGAAAGCTGCATCTTAAGAAAGCAGAAAAATGTGAGCTTCTTGAAAACTGGCAGGACACTGAAGGCAGAAAAATTGGAGTTAGTACATACTGATTTGTGGGGGCCTTCTCCGGTTGGATCCCTTGGAGGTTCAAGGTACTACATCACTTTCATTGATGACTCAAGCAGAAAGGTATGGGTTTATTTTCTGAAAAATAAATTTGACGTCTTTGAAACTTTTAAGAAGTGGAAGGCTATGGTTGAGATAGAAACAAGTTTGAAAGTAAAATGTTTGAGGTCAGATAATGGAGGAGAGTACATAGATGGAGGGTTCAGTGAGTATTGTGTTGCACAGGGAATTAGGATGGAGAAGACCATTCCTGTGACACCACAGCAGAATGGTGTGGCTGAGCGCATGAACAGAACTCTCAATAAGCGTGCTAGAAGTATGAGGTTGCATGCTGGACTACCAAAAACTTTCTGGGCTGATGCTGTTAGCACTGCAGCTTACCTGATAAACCGAGGGCCATCAGTTCCTATGGAGTTCAAACTTCCTGAGGAGGTTTGGAGCGGTGAAGAGGTAAAATTTTTCCATTTAAAAGTTTTTGGTTGTGTTTCTTATGTTCATATTGATTCTGATGCTCATAGTAAACTTGATGCTAAGTCTAAAATATGTTTTTTCATTGGCTATGGTGATGAGAAATTTGGCTATAGGTTTTGGGATGAACAAAACAGGAAAATCATCAGAAGTAGAAATGTGATATTTAATGAACAGGTTATGTACAAGGATAGGTCAACTGTAGTATCAGATATTGCAGAGATAGATCAAAATAAATCTGAGTTTGTCAACTTAGATGGATTGACTGAAAGTACTGTCCAGAAAAGGGGTGAAGAAAATAAGGAGAATGCAGATTCACAGGTAAATCAGAGTACACCTGTAGCTGAAGTCCGCAGATCTTCCAGGAACATTAGACCTCCACAGCGTTATTCACCCGCTTTAAATTATCTACTATTGACTGATGGTGGTGAGCCAGAGTGTTATGATGAAGCCTTGCAAGATGAAAATTCAAGCAAGTGGGAGTTAGCCATGAAGGATGAGATGGATTCCTTGTTGGGGAATCAGACATGGGAATTGACTAAATTGCCAGTAGGAAAGAAGGCTTTGCACAACAAGTGGGTATACAGAATAAAGAATGAGCATGATGGTAGCAAACGTTACAAGGCCAGATTAGTTGTTAAAGGGTTCCAGCAGAAGGAAGGCATTGACTACACAGAGATATTTTCTCCAGTTGTGAAGATGTCAACAATTAGACTGGTGCTGGGAATGGTGGCTGCAGAAAATTTACATCTTGAGCAGTTAGATGTGAAGACGGCATTCCTTCATGGTGACTTGGAGGAAGACCTTTACATGATTCAGCCAGAAGGGTTCATTGTTCAGGGACAAGAGAATCTAGTCTGCAAACTGAGAAAGAGCTTGTATGGCCTAAAACAAGCTCCTAGACAGTGGTACAAGAAATTTGACAGTTTTATGCATAGAATTGGGTTCAAGAGATGTGAAGCTGATCACTGTTGCTATGTTAAGTTTTTTGACAATTCTTACATCATATTACTATTGTATGTGGATGATATGCTTATTGCAGGATCTTGCATTGAGGAGATTAATAATCTGAAGAAGCAATTGTCAAAACAGTTTGCAATGAAGGATTTGGGAGCTGCAAAGCAAATCCTTGGTATGAGAATCATTAGAGACAAGGCTAATGGTACATTGAAGCTTTCACAGTCAGAGTATGTGAAGAAAGTTCTCAGCAGATTCAACATGAATGAATCTAAACCAGTGAGCACACCCTTGGGTAGTCATTTCAAACTGAGCAAAGAACAGTCACCGAAGACAGAAGAAGAAAGGGACCATATGAGCAAGGTGCCCTATGCCTCAGCTATTAGCAGCTTGATGTATGCTATGGTGTGTACAAGGCCAAACATTGCACATGCAGTGGGAGTAGTGAGCAGATTCATGAGTAGGCCTGGAAAGCAGCATTGGGAGGCAGTCAAGTGGATTCTGAGATATCTGAAGGGTTCATCAGATACATGTCTTTGCTTCACAGGTGCAAGTTTGAAGTTGCAAGGTTATGTAGATGCTGATTTTACTGGTGATGTTGATAGTAGAAAGAGTACTACTGGGTTTGTATTTACTCTGGGTGGTACAGCTATATCATGGGCTTCAAATTTGCAAAAGATTGTTACTTTGTCTACTACAGAAGCTGAGTATGTTGCAGCAACTGAAGCTGGAAAGGAGATGATTTGGCTACATGGTTTCTTAGATGAATTGGGTAAGAAGCAGGAGATGGGCATTCTACACAGTGACAGTCAGAGTGCAATTTTCCTTGCTAAAAATTCGGCTTTTCATTCAAAGTCGAAACATATACAGACAAAATACCACTTTATCCGGTACCTTGTTGAAGATAAGCTGGTAATACTTGAGAAGATATGTGGATCTAAGAACCCGGCAGACATGTTGACTAAGGGTGTCACTATTGAGAAGTTGAAGCTGTGTGCAGCTTCAATTGGCCTTCTAGCTTGAGGACAGGAGGATGAGTTGTAAGGATGAGAGATTGCTTTTGGAGGATAGCGGCTGATGTTGGTGATTGAACTAGTCTCCAAGTGGGAGATTTGTTGGGCTTTGTGGAGCCTAGTTTATTTTTGGCCCGTTTTGTAGCCCATTGTAACCCTGTAAGCAGGATATAAAAACCGCTTTTGTGATTAGGGTTTGTGACAACTGTTGTTGTGTTTTTTAGAGAGAGAAAAAAAACACTGTAGCCGCACTTTGTATTTTTTCCCTGATAATAGTGAAATCCCTGCAACTCCGTGGACGTAGGCAAATTGCCGAACCACGTAAATACTGTCTTGTGCGTGTGATTGTTTTCTTTGACGTGTGTTTTCTCTATTTTTTATTGTTTCTCACAGGTTGGAATTTTGGTTAAATTCCCAACAATTGAAGCCACCCTTGGTGCTAGTAGAGTTGATTTGGGCAACGGCTGCGCTGGAATATAAGACAACATCTCCTCCTCATTTCCAATATGATGGTAATGTATCGGGGAAGCAGAGGAGGTTAGCGGAGGCACAGAAGGCCGAGAGCCGAGAGGAGAGAGCGTTCTGAGCGGCAAGTTTGGAGAAATTGTTTGACTCGACTGCGCTCAATGGGGATGCCTTGGATAGGAGAAAGATTGGCTTGGCATGGTTGTTTTGGATCTCTTTGTTCCAATACCGTATCAGATAGGTTTTCAGGGTGAATGGGTTTTCACCGGTGGACCCAACCTGCATTTACACAAAAGGAAAAGCGTATGAATGTATAATAAATAAAGACAACATGGAAACTAGAAACAAAGCGAGGGTGTAGGATCGATTTAGTTAAGCATTTTGAGAGTTTAAAAAAATGTTTTTAAAACTTAAAACTCTATTACAATATCCAGAGAGTAAAAACGAAAGAAGAAATAAATAAAATTTTGGTTTGCTACGACTTAACAATTGAAAAAATAAGCGCTACAAAACATTTACAATCGAAAAATAAGGAACCAACAATAACTCATTTCATTCCCTAAAAAAAAAAAAAAACAATAACTCATTTCACATAATCTTGTCCTAAACACTATTGGACTAGTGGACACAAGTAAAGCAGAAAGATGTTTTTTTTTTTTTAAACAAAAATTATTAATATTATAAAGTT
The DNA here is from genome assembly GCA_019022515.1 of Quercus aquifolioides. Lineage (NCBI taxonomy): Eukaryota > Viridiplantae > Streptophyta > Magnoliopsida > Fagales > Fagaceae > Quercus > Quercus aquifolioides. Next base: position 10,443,279 of record CM032335.1, on the reverse strand, counting down.
TACTGTAAAAGATTTATTATAAATAAAAAATATAGCTCCTAGAAGCCCCTAATGATGAACTTTCTTAGGTGCTAGATCAAGAAGTTGGATATTGTTTAGGGCTTATTCATAACAAAAAAAAAAAAAGTAGGATTTTATCTACACTATATTTCACAAAATGAGGGTGAGAACTGAGAACAATGAAAAGAAAACGTGGAAAAGGAGAAGGAATGGAAGATAGAAAAATTTTCATCCCTAGTGTTGTTTGGTTAGTAGGGAAAAATGCTAGAAAATAATTTATGTTCTAGATCAATTTTTAATTGAAATTAAAATATTTTGTTTCACACTCTCTCAATTTTCATCCAAAATGGAAGAAAAGGGAATGCTAGATTTGAGGGAAAGAAAATCCTTCCATTTTCTTTGCCTTTCCTTCACTTCTACCCAACCAAATTAGGGGAAAAATTATTTGTTGCCTTCCTTTTTCCTTCCACTCATATTGCTAGTCTAATTTAGCCAATCTTAACTTTTTAATCGAACAATCATTGAATGTGTTGTCTTTCAAATAAAAAGTACAAGTTTTGAAAACAACGCTAATTTACTTACACTTTAGTGAAAGAATATTGATATTGATCTTTTAAATAAATTAAATGATATATAAAAGTTTGAATTTTGGTTGATTTGATAATATTATGTCACATAAGTTTTGAAACCTCACAGTTTTATACATTATTATTCTAATATATATATATATATATATCTCTTTTTTTCCCCGTAAACTTTGCAAGAAGTTCACTTTTTATTAACTTTAAAGGGTTAGATTTTTGTTACTAAACTTTACGTGTTTCTAATAATAATATTTACGATTTGATTGAGCTTTTGGATATTTGTCCATTTATTTATATTTTATTTGAATTTAAGAATTGCATGCAATTGATATATATGATATCCCATGAACTAACACTCAAGATAGTTGGTGTTAGTCTGACATTGGCACATCCATCATGTTAGAGCATCCACAGTAGTGGAGCAAAAAATATAGCTATTTGACACCTACAAAAGTCACTTTATCTATTTTACCTCTTCACACCCAACATCAATGGATCTATATTTTTAGCTATTTGATTAAAATAATACAAATAACTCATTAGAATAATAATAAAAACATTCACAGCAAAAAAAAAAAAAAAAAAACCCACCAACCCAAATCCTCAATCTTTTTCCTCAACCTAGACCAAACAAAATCACCAATCACAAACAAAATAAAAAATCATCAATCACAAACAAAATAAAAAATCACCAACACAGCATAAACACGACGTGGGTCGGCGAGCTGGGTCAGCGGAAGGGATGGGTCGGCGAGCTAGGTCGGCGGAAACCCAGCACAGATGAAGATGAAGATGAAGATTGGCGGAAACCCAGAAATCAAGCTCCAACGAGGCTAAAGGATGAGGGAGATGAAGATCGGCGATGGGGCACAGCAACCCGAAAATCCAGCAACCTAAAACTGAAACCCATGAGCAAGCACAACCACGAACCGTTTCGGCGATTATGCATGACAAGGATGATGGGAATCGGAAGAAAGAAAAGAAATAGAAAAAGAATTAAATAAAGAAGTAGTTGGAATAAAAAAAATATTTTTTCTATTTAGCTTCAAGCTACAGTACGCAGCCAAAAATAGCTGAGTATTGTAACTCTGAAGCTAAAATTTTTAGCTATACCTTCACTATTGTGGAGCAATTTTTGTATTTTGGTGAAGCTAAAATAGCAATATAGCTATTTAGCTTCACTATTGCTAGTGCTCTTAGTAAATTACAAAGCCGGGCTATCCTAAATTCATCTTCGGGAATCCCAACAAGTGGCAAAACTATGGGCTATCCTAGCAAGGGGCCAATCTACGGGCCAGGGAAGTGCCACAAGTAGCAAAAGGAGCAAGTGATCCTAGGCGGAACTGCAGCCAAGGGTGGGTGAAATCTTATAAGATTTCCTTTAATGGTTAGCATGGCCCCCACCTTTGGCTGTCGTTCCGCCCTTGTATGTGGTCACTTGGTAGGACTTCCTTTAATGGTAGGCACGCCACTTGCTAGCAAGTGACCACATACAAGGGCAGAAATTCAAGGGTGGGGGCCATGCTTACCATTAAAGGAAATCTTTTATAAATACTAGCCTCTAAGCACGCACATGAGACTCTTCTATTTTTTGGATAAAAATTAATAATTTGCATTTATTATAATTTGGGATTTCTACTTTTTTCAATCACACACAAAAAAAAAAAAAAAAAAAAGAATATGTGGGGTGAGTTTTGTAGATTGGAGGAGTTAAAACTAACAAAAGAGTGATCATATTTTGTAGGGAATTAGTGAGTAGAAGTAGGAATTTAAATCAACATAAAAGTAGGAGTTTATTAGAAGCATGAAGGCATTTCAAAGTAAAAGTAGGAATTTATTATTTTTGTCAATTTACTATTTTAACCCCATTTTTAAGTTTTAGGTAGGAGTATTTTTGACAGTAAAAAAAACAATAACTAACTTTCTTTTGCCAATTTACTATTTTAATCCCATTTTTAAGTTGTTGGTTAATTAATTTAGGGGTATTTTTGACAAGAAAAAAAAATAATAACTAACTTTCTGAATCCTCTTAATATATACAAAAATTTTTTCTTATTGTATTGGAGGGGTAGTTATTTTCTTACAAATGTGAGTCGTGGGAAGTTCTTTTTTTGAGAAGAAAAGTGGGGAAGATTTAATTGTACACATTTTTTTTTTTTTTTTTTTTTTTTTGACATCACGTGGAGAGTTTTTTAAGCTATTGAATAGAAGTAGGAGTTTATTAGAAGCAGGAATGCATTTTAACGTAAAAGTAGAAAAAAAAATTTTTGTCAATTTACTATTTTAACCCCATTTTTAAGTTTTAGGTAGGGGTATTTTTGACAGTAAAAAAATAATAACTAACTTTCTTTTTGTCAATTTATTATTTTAACCACATTTTTAAGTTGTTGGTTAATTAATTTAGGGGAATTTTTTATAGAAAAAAAAGAAGAAGCAATAATTAACTTTCTGAATCCTCTTAATATATACAGATATATATAGAGAGAGGCGGAATAAGCGATTGAGGGAATTTTTTTAAACCAATCCACCTTTTGGTGGGTTGGAAATATTTCAAACCACCAAATTACAAAAATTGTGGGTCAGTTAAAAATTTGGGCAATTTCAACTTGGCAGATTAGTTAGGTTGGACAGATTAATTTTAATTATATGTTGTATACTAAATCTCAAATTTTATTTTATCATTTATAAATAAATTTAAAAATTATTTCCTCTAAATTGTATAAATCATTAAAGGATTTGCAACAAAAATTTATACCATTAAAGAAAACCATATGGAGTGTCCACTTTCTCATAGATCAAAGAGCACACATTTTAAAGTACGAGTGTTTTCTAATTTTTTTTTATATAAAAAAAAAAATTTAAGCATATCCATGTCACACAATATGTTTAAGAATATGTTGGAAAAGTATCACATTTTCCATATTAACTTATATAAATTATGGAGTTGATAAATAAATAAGACCTTAAATTTGATATGAGATATATACTAACTAGAGATGAATATATATATATATATATATATATATATATATATATATATATAGGCGGGTTAGGTTGGGTCTTTGTGGTTAAAAAAAACTCAAACTGTCACCCAACCCGACCCTCCACTTTAATGGTTAAACCTGCCTAATCCACTTAGAAATAAATATTATATTTATATCCATGCAGGGTGGGGTGGTGCGGAATGGGCCAGGCAGTTTGGACAAATTAAGCGTGTTGTTGCAAGAGTCTAAACCTAATCCATTCCTTGTGCCGTGGATTTTCCAAATACATAACAAATAAATCTTTTATTTTATTTCCAAAAATAAATTTCCAAAATACTAATATATCAACAAAGGGAAAAAAAAAATTCTGATGTTGAAATTGTGGGTTTTAGTTAAATTGTGAAAATGTGTTTTTAAGACACGATTCCATCATTTCAAATTTATAGCCAAAATTGTGTTTTGAGCACACAATTCGAAATGTTGTATGTGCAGTGTGTGCAATGACAATTTCCCTTTATCCATTACCAATTCAATTTATAAGTTCCCATAAATAAATAAAAATTTCAATTTTTAAGTAAAGCATATGTGACGTTTGTATACCGTACTACCGTTTGATCACCTTTTTCATTTTATCTATATTTTGCCTACATTATATATCTTGTTCTCTTTCCTTCTATTGTCTTTTTACTTTTTTGTGCTTGCCTTTTTATTATCAACCATGCAAGTGGCTCTTTCACTGGTCATGACGGCATTATAATGCATGGAGCCAGAGTCCCACTTATACATAGACAAAGAAGGTAGTAGTTCTCACTTCTCAGTAGAGCCGATTGTTCCCAAAACCAGTTGTGTGATACATTCCACTACTCATCTGTGATCTAGTTTATGTACGACTAAACCACTGAATGGTCAAGAGGGTATGGTAACAGAAGGATAAGCTGTTTAGAATGATATTAATTTTCTCTTGTTTGATGTGATTAAAGGTGGTTTGCTACATTATGGCAAGTATCAAACCCAGTGGAATAATTCAATGCCTAAACAGTCTATAAGATAAACAACTAAGAACTTGAATTAAACTAGAGGAAACTTGTTTATAAAGAACAAGAACTTGAATCAAACTAGAGGAAAGTTTAAGTATGTGGGTTTGGTACCAATTATATTGAATTAAGTTAGTAAACACTTATTCTTATTATTAGTATCCAATATACGACTTCAATACCTAATTTACACACAACTCACACAGAACCACTCATTCTTATTAACCATTTGTTGATGCTCACTTTTGACAAAAGGCCCAACAGCAGAAGAAGCCCAACAATATGAAGAAAGTGAGAAATGGAACTAGTAAAGCAAGCCCAGCAAGCCGAAATGGCAGAATCGATGGCCAGCAAGCCCACAAGAATAAAAAGAGGTAAAGAGAGAGTAAGTAGGCTAAGGAAGCCTAAGGAATGAAGTAGTAAACCCATGAGAATAATAAGAGGTAGAGAGAGAGTAAATGCACTGAGGAAGCCTAGGAAATGAGTTAGTAAACTCAATGGGTCTGCCTAAAAGCCAATAAACCCAGGAAGTAATGAGAAGTAAAGATGTGGTAATTGGGCCAAAGATGACTAAAGGATTTAGCAAAAAGCCCATGGGAGTAAAAGAAGTAAAGATGTAGTAAATGGGCTAAGGAAGTCCGAGGGATAAAATGATGAAATGGTCTTGCCCAAGAGAGGTAAAGGTATGAGAAATGGGCCTGGGAAGCCTGGAGCAGAAAATTGACAAAGAAGTAGGCTGATACGGCAGATCACAAGCCCATGGTGTAACACGAAGTGAAAAGAGGGAAAGTTATAGCAAGCACGATGAAATGATATGGCAGAAGCAATAGCCGAGAGGCCCATGGACACAAGGAAGAGAAACATGGGCTTGGCAAAAAGATGAAAACTTCTGCCCAAGCAACGCCCAGTCCAAAGAAGAGATGAAAGGCAAGGAACATGAGCCCAAAAGCCCATACGTCCTTCATGCCGCAAGAGTTTTGTTGCGCCAGATAACTGAAGTGTTCAAGGGAACCATGGTCAAGGGACAAAGATTGTTCCCTTCAGCGAAGCACTTCTCTATGGCACTCCTTTTGAATGTTCGACCTGAGGTAGTTTCCATAGGGTCAACCATAACAGCCTGAGTGATGGGGAAATAAAAAGACTGGAGAGGTTCCAATGGTTGCTTACCTAAAGCATTTCGCTTTTCAATATATTTCTTTTCTTTTTCATCAAGAGATGTTGTAGCATCAGCCTTTTTAAGCAATGTAATGATCTGTTCCATTTGTACATCTTCTGCCAAGTCTTTCCTCAACGTTGCATCTTCAACTTCCCTTTTGAATTCTTCAAATTCTTTCTTCAATTCAAACTGCTCTAAGGATATCCCAATAGCCTCAGCAATATGAACTAACAATTGATTTGCACGTGACCGATCAAAGTTCCTCCCTTGTATTCCTAACTCAATCTTTTTTACAACTGCATCCTCCGCTGCAGTTACCCAATACACTACATCTAGCATATCCTTAGAAAGCTTGATAACCCAGTTTTTTTTTATCCAATGAAACATCCAAAGATGCCAAAGGAATGAGGCTTAGCGCCCTAGCCCAAAAGGTGGATGGACTTAGGCCCAAAAAGCCCAAAATAATGAATTTGTAGAAAGTGGGTTGGAAAACTGGGCTTTGATGAATCAGACAACAAATAAGGTAGATCTTGATGATAAGAAAATGAAGATAGACAAGTTTTAACTAAAGGAAATCGTCATCGGCAAAATTCGAGGAGATCAGTTCTTATATATTTCTCTCAAGTTTGGTTACAAATGCAGTTCTGGATTGCTACAGTCCTTTTTTCTTCTTTTTTTGATCCCCCATTCCTCAGGGGTTTCTTATATTATATATCTCCCTTTCAATGATCTTGGCCCTCCATTTTTTGATCATCTAGGCCACTCCTTGAGTGCTTGTCCCATCGGACACCCCCTCTGGCCCTCTGTGAGTTAGGGTAGCCAAGGCAGCACTGTTCAAGGGTCTTCTCCACATAAATACGGCTAGAAAGTTAACTACAAAGCATTCAATGCAGTGGCAACAGCTTTTCCTTAGACATTTCCTAGTTCTCATTCTTCCAGTACGTTCATAATGCACGTCCCTATCAGTGGAATTTCCTGGAAGGTCACTTTGAACGATAGGATATACATTTGATCTGTGCTTTGTTTATCCGAGGAGATACTCCTCCTCGGACCATCTTTCCCAACCTTTCCATTTGCATCTTACTTATATGGACTCTGAGTTTAACACCCTCACCACTGTTTATTCGTCCTCAGACCAACCAACGTCCTCGGCCAAGGCCCAATATACAATTTTAGGCCCTTATCCCTACAAGGCCAATGAAACATCACTTAAGAATTTTATCAAACTATTTGTGCACATGTAACACAATGAAATTTATCCAAGTTTAAAGTAGGGGTTTAAATAGTAGCACAAAAATTATGAATTGATGCATAATTCAAATGTTACAACAAAACTCTAAATAATCACTATCTAACACAGCAAGTTTGCTTCAAAATAAAGGATACCATTTAACCACATATTAAAACAACTTTAAATATAACAACTTGCTAAGCATGGCCTCCAAATCATTTGCAAATTAAAGATTTATCAACCAACTACTTATCGCCAAAGTCTCCATATATATTCACTCATCCATTTCTTGATCCAAAAAAAAAAAACTACTTTCTATTCTTTCCATATGTTTTGATTTGCATTTCCACGAATTGGGCTTTATGTAATACTACAAAATAAGTAAAAATTCTTCAAATCCCATGTTTAGAAATAAAACATTTCATTCATATGGTAAATTTCAACAAAACCCACCAAACAAAAAAGAATAAAAAAGTTTTGATCTTTGGAGTTATAAACATGTTGGGAAGCCTTTAAATCATTGTGCAGGATGACTCAGTCTTCTGGGTTGGAGAAACGAACAGCCTAGGAGGCAATCATCAAAGCCACTCTCGCCTTCAACAATACCATTGTCAATAGCTCCAATTTAAACAGTTCGGATTCAACCATCATGCTTCTTCATTGTTGTTAGATTCAAAGAAAGGCGAGAGGTAAGAAGAAGGAAGGGTTGTAGAATGAGAGAAGGTTGCTTTGGCGTTTTAGATAGAGGGATAGAGAGAAGAACGTAAAGAGAGATAAAGAAAGAAATTGAGGGAGAAGGAATATGAAAGGTACAAATTTGTAACTTCCTAAAGCCAGAACGTTGTGTTTGTTGGTTTTTAAGGGAAAATGCTAGTGAGAATTAGATTAAGAGTTTGAAACTGTAGGTTTTGGCAAAGATGAAGAGAGAAACTGATATAGATATAGATATATAGATATAGTGGTGGGAACTATGGTGGAGATAGTGGTGAGAATTAATAAATGGGCTTTATGGTAGAGATAGTGGTGGGAATTAAATTAATAAGAAGTAGACTTTATGGTGGAGATAGATGTGAGATTTGTAACTTCCTAAAGCTAGAACGTTGTGTTTGTTGGTTTTTAAGGGAAAATGCTAGTGAGAATTAGATTAAGAGTTTGAAACTGTAGGTTTTGGCAAAGATGAAGAGAGAAACTAATGTAGATATAGATATAGATATATAGATATAGTGGTGGGAATTATGGTGGAGATAGTGGTGGGAATTAATAAATGGGCTTTATGGTGGAGGTAGTGGTGGGGATTAATTTAATAGAAAGTGAGCTTTATGGTAGAGATAGAGGTGGGATTTGTAACTTCCTAAAACCAAAACGTTGTGTTTGTTGTTTTTTAAGGGAAAATGCTAGTGAGAATTAGATTAAGAGTTTGAAACCGTAGGTTTTGGCAAAGATGAGGAAAGAAATTGATATAGATATAGTGGTGGGAATTATGGTGGAGATAGTGGTGGGAATTAATAAATGGGCTTTATGGTGGAGATAGTGGTGGGAATTAATTTAATAAGAAGTGGCCTTTATGGTGAAGATAGAGGTGAGATTTATTTTATTATTTTTAAATTGTTGGAAAAATACAAAAAAATATTATGAAAATGACATGGCTGCTAACATGGCTCAACGTAAGCGTAGCAACATTAAATGCTACGCTTAAGCTTTTAGTAATATATAGATATAGATTAGTTCACGCACCACAAAACATGCAAGTTCTACTAAGTACACCTAATAAAATGAAAAGCATTCGAAGGGTTCTACTACTTGTGGCATGAGAAATATTACAGATAGAATAGGACTAATCATATGGAATGAGAAATAGACAACTACTTGGTATTGTATAGGCCACGTTTCTCATGGTTTTTATTTTTTCTTCTTCTTTTGGCTGAGCGAATGGAACTTTTCTCTCTACAATCTTTCTACTCTAGCTAAAGGGAATGTGGCTAATTTCTCGAAGGAAAATAGCATAATGTAGGACAACATAATCTTCATTTTTTTTTTTTTTTTTTGGTCTAAAGGAAAGTATATAAAACTAACTGGAAGAAGAAAAACCAGGACAAAGCCTGTTACAACAAGAGCCCAGCGAATCCGCCTCAATCAGAGGGATCAACTCCACAGGAGGATTAGAATGAACAATAAAATCCATAGATTGAAACAATCCTAAATTTGCGAGATGACCCGCACATTTGTTTGCTTCCTGGTATGTGTGCTCAACACGAACCTGAGGGATTTGACTAATTAAGAGTTTGCAATCATCCAACAGTGGGGAGATCACAGCATTACAGTATGCAGAGTTGTTAAGGACATCCACCAGTGACTTCGCATCAAGCTCTATCGATACAGCAAGTGCGTTCATTTGTTGGCAAAGTTGAAGACCGTCACGGAGAGCCCACATTTTAGCAACAAAGCTATCAGTTCTTCCAATCTTCCTTGAAAATCCTATCACCCAATTGCCACCCTCATCCCTTATCAAGCCACCACCAGCTGCTACACCTGTCGAGCCCCTTGATGAACCATCAGTATTAAGCTTAAACCAGCCCGGTTCTGGTTTTTTCCAACTGACTTGCTTCACCACCAATTGATTATTACGAGTTGGTTGAGAAACACAAAGAAGAAATTCCATAGCTTGCTTGGATATCACCTTAGCTAGGTTTGGATTGGCCCTCTTGTTGGAAAAATAACCTTGATTTCTCTATTTCCAAATCATCCACACCATATAACGAAAGAGAATATTCCACGGTATGCTAGCTGCATTTTGGGGGGATTTGAGACTAGAATTTGAAATTAACCAATCTCTAATGCTCTGAGAAAAAAAAGAAGGATTCAAACAGTGGGTTCCAAGTTGTTGCCAAACCGGTTTAACCAAGCTGCGATCCCGGAGCGCATAAGTTAAGGATTCTATATCAGACTGGCACATCGGGCAAGAGGTATCAAGTGAAATTCCTCTTTTTGCTAAGACCTCCTTGACAGCAATACTACTATGCATGCATCTCCAAATGAACATTTGGATTCTAGGCAAAGTATTAAGCTTCCATATCCAAGAACCAGCAAAAGATTTTGCTTCCATCAGGTTTGTGGCAATGAGATAAGCACTTCCCATGTCAAAGCTCCCTTTAGGAGAGAACTTCCAAGCCAACTTATCATTGTTTCTTGATAAAAGGGGGATGTATTGCTTGAATTTCATCTCTGATCTCCATAGGGAAGTTGAAAGGAATCATCGACCAATTCCATCTCCCCAAAGATATCACATCTTTAAGTTTGAGGTTGGTCGAATCTTGAGGAAGGGGACCCTGAATGTGGGCTCTAATGGAGCCAAGGTTGGACCAGCAATCAGACCAAAAATTCAGATTACTCTCATGACCTGGAATCCATTTTATCCCTTTCTTAAAAGTGGCCTCACCTTTCTTTAAACCTTTCCAAGTAGGGGAACTTGGGAGTTTAGCTTCATTTCTTGAATTGATTCTCTGCCTAGTGCAATATTTATATTTAAGAACCTTGGCCCAAGGAGCATCACTCTCAGTGTGAAATCTCCAGTTTAGTAGCTAGGAGAGCAGTATTCCTACCTTTAGCCGACTGCAGCCTAAGACCTCCTAATACCTTAGGCTTAGTTACAACATCCCACTTGACCCAATGCATTTTCCTAGCCTGGTTAGAAGATCCCCACAAGAAGTTTCTGTTGACCCTATTAATGCCCTTGAGGATTTTATCTAGAAGCGAAGCCTGTTGCATGACATAGTTCGGAATGGTGAAGGAAGAAGCATGAATGAGCACCAACCAGCCAGCCATGGAAAGTAAATTAGCTTTCCACCCCGCAAGCTTTTTCTTAACTCTATCTAGCATGAAGTCAAAGTCATGCTTACTAGCCCCTGTGTGTTTCAGAGGAAAACCCAAATACTTGCCAAGGTTGGCTGTAGAACTGAAACCAAGAGTGTTAGACAAATGATCTCTTTGATCAGAATCCACATTAGGCGAAAAGAACACCTGAGATTTAGCTTCACTTACCTTCTGTCCGGATCTAGAACAAAACTCCTGAAGAACTTCATTAATAGCAAGACAATTATCCGTATTCGCCTCAGCAAATAAAACCAGATCATCTGCAAAGAATAGGTGCGAAAAAGAAGGACCATTCTTGGACATTTTCACTGGATGCCAAACCTTGGCCGCACACTTGCCTTCAATTAAATGCCCCAAAAACTCCATGCAGAGAATGAATAAATAGGGTGATAAAGGGTCCCCTTGTCTGATGCCTCTAGATGGGCAAAAAGAGTCCAAGCAGCCACCATTGAAAATGAGGGAAGTTGAGACCGAGGATACACAACTCATGATGAGATCAATAAGCTTTTCAGGAAAATTGAAGTTGAGGAGAATTTCCCTAATAAAGCTCCACTTAATCCTATCATAGGCCTTCTCCAAATCAATCTTAATAGCCATGAACCCCTTCCTTCCCTTCGCTCGACCAATGGTGTGAATTAATTCCTGAACAATGATAACATTATCCGTTCCTCTCCTACCCGGAATGAATGCAGCTTGGAAGGGAGAGACAATATTCTCCAAGTGAGGTCTAATTCGATTTACAATGACTTTGGAAATGATCTTATAGACAGAGTTACAAAGACTAATAGGCCTATAGTTCCCAATAGCTTCTGGCCCTTGGACTTTGGGAATGAGAACAATAAGGGTTTTGTTGAGATATTCAGGCACCTTACTATCCAGAAAAACTTTCATCACTTCCTTCTTCACCGAATCCCCCACTGTGAGCCAAAACCGCTGGTAAAAACCAGCATGCAAACCATCCGGACCCGGAGATTTGTAGGGTTTCATAGACCAAAGAGCATCCTTAATTTCCTCCAAGGTAACCAAGGCATCTAATGAGCACCTTACTTCGTCAGATAACTGCACTTGCCATTGAACAGCATGGCTTGGGACCCTCTCTGCCTCCATAAGGGAAGTGGTATATAAAGAGACAAAACCCTTCCTAAAATGCTCCCTCACTTCACCCCCATCAGTGATCCACTGATCTCTCTCATCCTTAACCGAGGCTATATGATTTCTTTTCCTTCTAGCAAGGGCAGACACATGGTAGAATGAGGTATTGCGGTCCCCTTGAATCTTCCAGTTAATCCTAGACTTCAACAACCAGAGGTCTCTCTCTTGATCAAGGATAGCCTCAAGCTCAAGCTGCAACTGATTCTCAAGACTGATCAGAGAGGAACTCGGGGAGTTAGAAAGAGCTTTCTGCACCCCATATATTCTAGCCAAGACTCTTCTCTTTTTGTGGTGAATATTGCCAAAGTGTGATCTGTTCCACGAGGTTGCCTCTTTAGAGAAAGTATCAATGGCATCCACAAGGCTTCTATTACTACTCCAAGCCTTTGAGACAACGTTAGGAAAGGACAAATCAGACAGCCAGAACTCCTGAAATCTAAAAGGCTTGTTAGAAGCCGGATGGTTGACAGGGAAGGCTTCCATAAGCACAGGGCAGTGGTCGGAATGGCAGCGGGGAAGATGAGTAACTTTTGCATCCGGGTATAACACACACCAATCCGGGTTCATGAAGTATCTGTCTATTCTTTCCAAAATCAGATTACTAATATCTCTTTTATTAGACCAGGTGTACCTAGGGCCAGCAAAACCCATATCAACCATATTGCAACCATCAAGACAATCTTTGAAGGCCAGAGAGCGGTTAACACTAACTCCCCTCCCTCCAAATTTATCTTCATCAATCAGAGGTTCATTAAAATCACCAGCCATTACCCATGGCTTATTGTGAAGCTCTGCAACCTTAGTGAGGTTACTCCATAAGATACATCTATCTTCCTGCCTAGGACTAGCATAAATGGCAGAGAAAATCCAAGAAAAATTGGAGGCACGCACCTTAACTTCAACATGGATTTCCTATTCTGTCTTAGCTAACTCCTTCACTAGCACTTTATCAGCATTCCACAGCAGCCAAAGACCACCCGAGAGACCAATAGTTTCTGTGTGAATTGCCCCATCAAAAGGCAGTCTATCTGTGACCTCCTTTGCTCTGCTTCCTCCCAGTTTAGTCTCCATAATTGCAAAAATAGCAGGATCATGCTTCTGAGTAAGATCATGAACATAATTTTGAAAAGAGGGCTTTAAAGCCCCTCTACAATTCCAAATTAAAAAATTCATGGGGAAAGGGTAGAAGAGATAAGAGCAAAGATCATACAGAAGAGGGCATTTCGGCCCCATCCTCCAACTCCATACAAGCAACAAACCCCTCTCTGGAACAGGGGTTGGAAAGAACTCCAGCTCTCTCATCACCGTTTTCATGACTGATGAGTGATTCAGACTCGAAAGATGAGCCCAATGGCCTCCCCAAGGTAACTTCACTGCCGTCAGCTATATGGGTGTTGCCTTTGTCAGCTAAATGGGCGCTACCTTCACTGCCATCAGCTATATGAGCGCTACTTTCGTGAAGTTCCTGCCCAAAATTGGATGGAGCCATGAACTCAAAAACGGAGTTATAGGACCCACACTTCTCACGGATAGGAGGAGAGACACGGTCAGAGGAAAGAGAGGTGATATTAGCAACAAGAACTTTTGAGAGGGGGTTGTCGGCGCTGATGGGTTTTGCTTTAGCTGGAGATCCTCTGGCAATGGCTTTTTTGCCCTTCACTGATAACGCCATCTTCCTAAGGCCTTAACCTGCTGGGCTTGGGCTACTACCACTGTCTTGGGCTAAGCTATTCACGATAGGCTTGTCACTCCCCATATTACTACGAGATGGGTCCGAGTTTGAAGCTTCCATATTCCCGCTAGGTTTAGCAGCCCATTTATCCGACCCCTTCCAGTGAAAGCCTCCATCTTTACGTGGCACACTCTGAAAACCCGTAGGACCATTAGTCGACGTGCACATGCTTAACCACTCCGTATTTCTTAGAGGTAGGTGAAATAAAGGCTGCCAGGTGGATTTTCTGGTACTATCCATACTAACGCCTAGTGTGGTCCCCTTCCTCCCATACGTCCTTTTACTCACTACCATCCACGGCCCGTAGTGGCCGTCCACCTCTAAAGCCTCACCCACGTCGACCACAGTATGTACTGATGAGGATGACTGAGCAACATGTCCATCTCGTGGCATATCAGAACACGATTTCTGAATTTCCTCCGTCAGGATTAACAACTCTTTTTCCTTCCGTATAGTGTACGAACACCCCTCAACCTTATGCCCAAGCCTTCCACAAGAAAAACAGAGACTGTGAATGCCCTCATACATCACTGCTTGTTCAAAGCGCCCAATATAGATAGTGTTCACCAGAGGTTTATTAACATCGATTTAAATACATACCCTTGCATATTTACCACGAGCTTCCATGGCCGTGTGGCAGCCAATCCTCAAGACCTTGCCAATAGACTCCACAATCTCTTTCAACACCTCAGTTTCATAAAGCTTAATGGGAAGTTCATAGGGTCGAATCCAAACAACGATGAGAGCTACATTTGCCGTTGATGGCTTAAAGAAAGGCTCCCATGGTCTTATAGAAAGAAAATGGTCTCCTATGAACCACGGTCCTTTCATGAGAACAGAATCGAGGTCGTCTTTAGAGAAGAACCTAACCAAAAAGAACCCATACCCAAGGTCTACACAGTCCATTATTGCCAATGGCCTCCACAGTTGGCTAAGTTTGGATTTTAGATAAGCAAAACCCACTGACCTTCCAACAAGCTTGACAATGATGGCTCTCGACCAAGGGCCTTTGATGCGCCGCTTCATTTCCTTCGAAAGCCTGACATTCACCCGACCAACTCGGTTCCGATTAGCACCTTCTTCATTCTCACAGTCCGATTCCACATCTTCATCCATGAGGCTCTCGAACTCAAACGCTTTCACAAAAGCTCCAGGTATATCACCCATGAGCTTGTCCTTGAAGGAACCTGGACAAGAAGTCTCAGTATTATGGAAGTCCGGAGAAGGCGAGCCCTCCCTGGATCCATTGTTGAAATCAGCATGGTGAATATCCTTCACCTTTTTGTTACTCCGAGCCAACTCCGCTTCCTCTTCTCTAGAGAGCAAACGTGGTTTCATTCTCACAATCAGGAGGTCTTCCCCACTCATGCGCAACTAACATAATCTTCTTTAACCTACCTATACCTACCATGAATATTGAAAGGTCCCCCTCTTTTGGTTTATTGACTACCTAAAGTGAACAATTGACACGATCGATTTTGAAACAAATCCGGAAAGTGAAATGAGGGTAGCATCTCCTATAACGCTACGTAGACCAAACATAAAGGTGTTTTAAACTCTAGGCTTAAGCCTGTTCACCCTATTTATTGATGAGATGCAAACTCAAGCATTTATGGCGAGGAATCCGAGCTTATATCACTTTACTGAAAAGCTTTAGTGGTAGAGCATCCACATCAGATGTTGCAAAAAAAATGTCATTTTGCCACATCAAAGACCTACTTTATTATTTTACCACATCATTTTACAACATCCCATTTATTAGATGTTTTATCATTCAATTCTATACATTAAAATAATATTTATTACACATTAAAATAATATAAACAACACAATAAAATAATATATCTAACCCAATAAAAATAAACTGAAGAGAGAGGAGAGAGAAAACAGAATAAAAAAACAATAAAAATTATACAATTTTTCGTCCGTACCGTTGCAAATTTGCAACGGTACTGTTCACATGTAGCAAAATTTTTGAGATTTGCCACATCTGATGAGGTGAGTTTTTGGTGTTTGGTGTGGGATATGTGCCAAATATTTAGCATTTGGCACATATCCCGCATCTACTGTGGGTGCTCTAAAGAAATGTACCTTAAGTCATGGAGTATTTATATTATTATTAATTATAAATAATAATTTAATATCTTATGAACTTGTTTACAAACTTATATAAATCTCAAGTATTTATAAATATATTTTAAATATTTATATATTAAAAATAATATTATACGCTTTATTTAATCGAGTCTCATACTCACGAACAGTGGCGTAGTCAGGATTTCATTCGAGGGGAGGCAAGATTAAAATAGTACTCAAAGGATTAAGTATTTTTTTTTCTAATAATTATGTATTACTTATGGAGACCACTAATTGAATTGCCATAAAAAAAAAATGGGATAAGCAAAATTTACACAATATTTTCACAAACAAATCATAAGTGGTAAGTTGTTACTGGTTCACATTTCAACTTACCATTGAAATTACTTTTTTGCTCACTAATAACAACCAATTACAACCTGTTACTTAAAATTTGTTGTTAAAATGTTGTGGACATAGAAT
Organism: Quercus aquifolioides; assembly: GCA_019022515.1. NCBI lineage: Eukaryota > Viridiplantae > Streptophyta > Magnoliopsida > Fagales > Fagaceae > Quercus > Quercus aquifolioides. The sequence continues at coordinate 10,426,977 of CM032335.1, read as the reverse complement.
TTCTCAAAGCTAAAATGACTATAAATTCTACTGTAAAAAGCTCACAAACTGATGTAACAAGAATATATGACACTTAAACAATATAATAAATAAACATGAATGAATTTTTTTATGATTGATAACACATCAATTTGTAAAATTTGTAGTATTCATAGCATTGCTCCATATGAAAAGTGTTGTGAATAATAAACTGAAAATAATGATAGATAAAAATAAAATAAAATAAAAAGGGAATAATGAAATGGGTGAAGACGTACGTTGTGAGATAAAACTAATAAGAATAGTAAATTTCATGAAAAAGTGATATGATTTGGTATGTGTGAGAATATTTGTTTTCCTACTTTCTTGGCATTAAGGGCCTGTACATGTATTAAAGTGGGAGTTTTTTTTTTTTTTTTTGGTCAACGTAAAGTACCAAAGAATAGTTCATAATATACCTACTTCAAGGACTTTTTTTCAAGGAGCTAGGGGAGCAATTGCCCCCCCCCCCCCCCCTAGCTCCCCCTAGCTCCGCTCCTACTCACGAACTTATTCACAAACACATTTTTATGTTTGAGATTGGCTTGTTTAATAATTAAGCCTAACTTTAGACTTAAGTTTGACTCATTTCTTAAATGAACAATTTATAAAATAAAAAAAAAATTTTCAAAGCCGAAACTATTTATAAATAACTTGATTTGTTTGTAACCCTAGCCAAAAACCAGAAACCAATTCGGAGCCTTGTGTATGACACATTTTTTTTTTGTAACTTGATTTTTACTTACAATATATATATATATATATATATATATATATATATATATATATGTAAACCCTATGTTGTTTTCTGCTTTTTCAAAAAAAAAATTATTAAACGAAATCGTTTTTTTTTTTTTTTTAAATGGTGTTGTTGTTGCAGTAAATTGTAATTTCTAACTTGGAAAATTTTAGCCAATTGCTTTGATAAATTTGTCATTAATGATAAATTAAATTCTAACTTAAACTTTTTTTTTAGAAAGAAAGAAATTCTAACTTAAACTAGAACAGATTCCCATAAGCAAGATGTGCTAGCTTTGTCAATTTTTATCTCTAGCAAAAGTTATATAGTTTACCCACATCAATATGTTAAATGGTTAAGTATATGAAGAGTCATGGGCTTTTCATGTAAGGGAAGGTAAGGTAATGCTTGTTTTTTTTTTATTTTTTTTTTTTTATAAATTTTATACAAGATAGAAATTTTACTCTAACCTAATCTATGTGTATATGTGTATGAAACTCCCTCCTGGAAACTTGAACCCCGGCCCTTACCCCTCGCACCTCACAAGCACTTATACTTGTGGAGTGACCATCGCACCAAGGGTATGCGGTGGTAATGCTTGTTTTATGTTGAGAGGAGAAATTTGGCTATTCACAAATCAGTTAGGCATGCACATTATGTAATAGAGGCTGAAGTATGGATTGAGAAGGTGACAATGTTTTTGGCAAGTTGTCTTAAACCTGATGTAACACTAGCTCATTAATAAAATCTTGCGTCATTAGATTAAAAAAAAAAAAAAAACGGTTCTGTTAGCGAGTGCTCTTGGGTATTTGTTAATAAACAATTTTAGAAAAAAAATTTATATCATTTTTATGGGAAATATAAAAAGTTATCAAAAAATCAGTTTTTTTCCCCATAAAAATGTTTCTAAAAATATTTCATAAACTAGTACCCTTAAGGCACCCGTTAATATTTTCAAAAAAAAAAAAAAAAGGAGAGAGAGAAAGAGAGAGAAGAGAAGGTTTTAGAGGTAGTTTATTTTTGCTAATCATAGAGGTAGTTAATTATGAAATGTTTACCTTTTAGTAGTACTCCCTTTCAACTTGTCTTCGTCAAAATATATATATGTAACTTGCCGTCCATACATAAAAAATAGCATCCTTTAAAAGTATATCCAAATTCACAATTATTATTCATGACTATGACTCAAGTAAAAGTAGAACCAACAATGTGTTTTTGTCTAAAGAATCTACATTACACACTACGACTATAAAATGTAGATTCTGCATGTTTTGACAGAAAGCATTTAGCTAGAAAATGATTTTTTTTAGAAGGCTCTATTTATTTATGAACCCATGGAAGCTGAAGAATATTCACCGTGTTTACTCTTAACCATTTATCTTTTCCAATAATTTTTATCAAATTCATACCTGAATTATTTTTTAAATCTAGTAGTCAGAGCACATGAACCCTATGTAAAAGTTTGGTTTGGATTATCTTTCTTTAGAATTCTTGGTGAATCCTAAGAATATTACTTAGCATGCTCTTATATTTTGCAAACATTAAAGGAAAAACACCCATGGGTCTCACCTCTATAAGAATGTAGAGTCCCTTTAAAAGTATCGAAGTTCTTAGAATTAGGGATTTAATTTAATGTCCCTTTTAAGTTTTTAAGTAACAAAAATAAAACTTTTATCATCTTATGCAACCACTAAGATAAACGTCATCTCCATTTGAAATGGATCCATTTGATGATTTAGATTAAATATTACAAATTCGGAAATATATAATATCATTTAAAATTTAAATGATGTTTTAATGTGTACATGGTTGGGCCCAAGAAATAAAATCACAATAGTGAAATGGATTATCTTCATTCAAGTGAAACACTCTCTTCTAATAATTAATTTCATTTTTTTTTTTTTTGGTTCAAATTGATATCTTAGTGGTAATGGCTTCACTTGTGGTGCCTCATTCTTGTTGTTTGAACTTTGAACCCATCTTTCTCTCCTCCACCTATTTTTAATTGATGTTTTAAAATAAAATTATAATATTGAGGTTGTAAGCAATATATATATATTATTAAGGTAATTCAATTTTATTCATATAAATAAACTAAATATGGGATTTCAGATCCTGAGAATCTCACTATTAAAATTTTTTACTAAATTTTTAATTCAACCATCCCTTCTCAAGACTAGGTTGGCCCAAACTTGGGGTGGGCCATATCAGTATTGTTCTTTTATGAGGATTGGAAACTAAGTTACTTGGTCCAAAATAAATTTTTCTTATTAGTGGGCCTTGTTCAAGTCCAGAAAACTCCAGCCTTTTTTTTTACATTACACTGATCCACTAAATATTTCCTCATTAAAATAAAATAAAAAATAAAAAAAAATCTCACTGTAAACCGAAATTGTTCCCAAGCTGACTTCTTTGGGTAAATTTTAGACACGTGGCCTAGTTTTAACTACTCACTACAAAGTACAAACACTACACGTGTAATACAAAGAAACTGTAATAAATAACCATTTTTTTAAGAACTGTTCCACGAAGAAAGCATGTCATCGAAAAGAACTCTTAGATATCTGTCTTTGCTGACACACACACCCATGATCTTACATTAGACTTTTGTCATGGAATAGATATGGAGAGTTTACGTATCAAAAAATAAAAATAAAAAGATATGGAGAGCTTACCAGTGGAAATCTGTCTTAAGATTTTCTGTTTCTTGGATCACCAGAACCTTGCAATTGCACAACAAGGTTAGTAACTTCAAAATATTTCTCTCTCTTATACCAAGATTTTGGCTTTTTCTATTTTTATTTTCTTGTGTTGATTTCTGAATTTGGGGTCAGATCTGAACTGGGTTCTGAGAATTCAACCTGAAATGTCATATTCTGTCTGTTAGATATTTTCTTATTGATAATATATGAAGTGGGTTTGTTGAATCCACAATTGTTTATTAATGGAATTGTTAATTGTCAATGGGGTGTGTGATGTATGTTCGATTTTTACCTTTTTGATTGAGTGGTTAGGATAGATCAGAGTCTGAGAGTAGAGAGCTGGTGGTTGTTAATTGTGGTATTAGTGTAGATTGGATCATGTTCATGACTGATTGAGCTTTTGCAAGTTCTAAATTATGCTTGGGGATCAATCATGAATCATCAATGATGATTTGGTAATAGACACTTAGAAAGTAACCTGATTGTGAACAGGGTTATACAGATCTCAAATAGAGGAATTGTTCTAGTTCCAGTTACAGATTTTGAGTAGCCAACTTGTCATAAGGAAAGTTTTTAAATTTAAGTGAAAAAAACTGTTATTTTATTTCCCAAAAAAGAACAATCGATAGCAGGAACAATGGCATGGACAATGACAGTAATTGTGGCAGACCGTGGTGGTGACATTGTGGTGTTGATGGGGACGACAGTATGAAGAGTGATGGCGGTGCATGGTATAGTAATGTTGGTAAAATTTGTAAACAACACTTTATCCCATGGAATTTGAACTTAGGATTTGGATGCTTGAAAATATCAAGTTAAAAAATTCACAGAATTTTTTAATCAAGTTCTGTGTTAACCAAACAAGGGGAATTAACATTGGGAATATCTAAATTACAACCTAGAGTAAAATTTCATCTGAAAAATCCTCATACAATATGCTGCAATACGCAAAACACTCAATGTTTTCATTGGCATTTTCTTATTGTATTCATAGGATTACAACATATTGTGTAAAAATTACATTCTTATTTATTTTGTTTAAAGGAAAAGTTTCATAGTTCAGATTTTTCTATGATTATGTTTGGTGTTTTTGTTCTCTTAGCCATCCATTTTCCCTTTAATTGGCATGGTGAACAGAATAGGAAAAAAATCATTTTCCACAACATTATGTGCTTAGCCTAAGTTAAGACATCACCCACTGCATAATGCTGGATTTCTGCCTTGAAATCCTTTGGTTAGTGATGATAAGTAGGAAGCATGAAGAAAAACAAACATAAATGTGGTTAAAATTGATTTAACTGATGTCTGTTGGTCTCCAGAACAACGATTTGATTGGACTGTAATAATTCTATAATTTATAACTTCCAGCTTTAAGTGCTGGTTTTCATTGCTTTTTCGTTTTTCTGATTCACAGCTTTAGTTTCTTTTCTTTTCTTTTTTATATAAACATGGGATTTTGCTGCTGTAAAGTATGCAGGAAGTTGAAGGGCTTGGCCTCAGACAACAATCTATGGTCTAACCTGTTTAAGGAAAGATGGAGAGGAGATCACGCCACGTTCTATGCTCCTGTTGGTTCAAAATCATGGTCATCGAGTTCGATTGTAAGTTCATAGCCCTAGTTAGTATGATTAAGTTCTACCAAATTCATCACCCCTCATTCTTCACCTTCTCTTTTCCACCTCCCCCCTTCCCCCTCTCTTCACCTTTCCCACTTGCCCACATGCATCAGAAGCTTACATTCTTCATCTTTCCCACATTGCTGGCTCTCTTTTATAAGGAGAGTTAGGGTTCAAATCCCTTCTCCCCCACTTGTAACGTGTGAACTATAAAAAATTTTAAAAGCTTGCATTTGATGTTGGTTTGTTAGCATTGCATTTGATGACACTGGAGAGATTAAAAAGTTAAAAATTAAAGTGTTTTCTGCTTTGTGAAATTCTTATGATTGAAATTGCTGATGGTCCTCTCTTTATTTAGAGGTAGGTAGATCATGCAAAGTGCAAACCCATTGTAAATTGGTTGTTTGAAGGGAAGATGCATTTTAAAAGACAAAAGTAATTATCATAGTAGTTTGATCTTTTTCTGTTTTGTGCATATCTTCTTTGATCTATCTCAAGGTTCAGTCAGATTGAGTATGTCTGACTTGGAGCTTGAGTTACAATAAAATCAAAGTCATTAATATGACAATTCTGGCTAATTCTTGGGCGCACTCGTATGATAATGCTTGTTTATGTTACCAAAGGCCTGAAGATAATAAGAGAAGGTGGTGACTACTATCTTGTTCACCAAGGTGAAATCCAACGCTATCTGGGTTCAAGGAGGCAAAGGAAAGGTGCAATTAGTTGTACTCTAGATTCACAAAGAGATTTCAATGGTGAAGGATCACAAGAAGAGGGATCCTGTAGAGGGATCTTGGACAAAATACTTTTCTTCATAGGGGATTTGGAAGTTGCCTCTACTAATGGAAAACGTGGTTGAGTGAAGTCCCACGTTATATAATAATGGGAAGAGTGAGTGGTTAATATAACATAGTTAAGCTCACACTCATTAGCTTAAACTTTTAGGTTGAGTGGTGTTCATATATGTTATATTAACTACTTAATTATAATATCTCCAGTGTTCTCTCCCAAATAAGGGACTTGGCCTTACCTCCTAACAAGTGGTATTAGAGCTTGGTTGATTAGTTGGTAGTTTGTGTGAATTAAAGATGGATGAGACATCTAGAACCATGATTGAACTGGTGGCTCCTAGTGGAATTTGATCCAAGTGTGAACAAGTATGGCTTAAGTTGTGGAAGTGATGATTCTTTTGTCTAAGAAAAGTTTGCTTTGATTAAGGTGAAGCTAATCCTAGAAGAAGAAGACGACTAGATGGAATATGAGTTAAGGTGGAGATTGTTGGAAAATTGCCTCAAATTCCAATGAGATTTTTCTTTAGCCATAAGCATATACAAGGAAGATAATTTGAGAGGTTTTTTTTCTCTTGAGAGAAGTTTTTGGATGTTATGGCCAGAGGAAGTGGTTGTATTCAAAGTGGGTGAAGATCTAAGGTGAGTTCACATAAATTTCTAAGGAGATGGATTATTGTATTTGGTGTGGATTTAAAGTTACACATATACTTAAGAGAATATTATAATTGATTTAATAATAGTAGAATTATTCAGAATTTGTTGTCCCGTGTGTGCCGAGATGTTGCCCTCAAACCACTCACAATGTTGCCCTCATATATAATATAAGACAAGTTTATAATCCCTATATATGCAAGGGTGCAATAAATACATACATACATATATATATATATATATATATTGTATGTATATAATGTCACTACCTAATAAACAATAAACTATACACATTCATGGTATTACATAGAAGCAAAATATATTCGAATCGAGTCTTTTTATATTTTCTACAGTAAGAAACTTGGAAGAAAATTTGGGTGCTTTTAAATCTAAACACACTTTGCTCCAAATAATAGGGCATTAGAAGGATAGATGGCACAAAATCAAAGTGCTCTTGATTGAGCGATGTATAATTATATATGATATATGATTGGTCATATGAAACTTATCAATGTTTGATAAGGCATACTCCCAGGGAGAATTGTGATCTCCCTTCCACTTATAATAAAATTTTTGTACATAAAAAATAATGACATCAACATTGAATTGAACACCTAAGATAAGATACATTTACTCATTATTCAAGGAAAAATATTGAGAGCATTAATTCATGAGTGCACTTTCAATCAACATATTAATGGACAAAAATGTAAACAAATATTGCTCTCCATCAATACAGACTATATAGAATTATAGATCTCTATTAGAAAAAGAATAGTATCAGCATTAGAAAAGCAAATCTTTTCTTCCCTGAAGAATGGTTGAAGAGATAACTAATCCACTGCCATGTTGATTTAGTGACAGCCAGAAAACAATTACAGAAAGATTCACTACCCCTTCTCCCTTCCTTTGCTGGGTGGAGCACTATCTTTACATAACGTAGCCATCACTATAAAATGAATACACCCTCAATCAGCCGCTTCCGACCTCTCGAAAATTCCTAGTTCTGTTGCTCAAAATCAATTAGATGTTTAATGGGTCTGCCTCCGTATCTTTTTCCTTCAATGATGTCCAGTCTTGTGTCTCTGTAACAAATACAAACACAGTCAACTATAAGCACCAAAATAGCATGATAAGTAACAGGTATCAGATGATCCAGGAATAAACATTTAGAGTTTGGATTAGAATTCAGGTTATATTGTAATTCATGGACTTAATCTTGGACAATTACAACACAACACAAGCCTGAATTAAGTATGATACAATCCAATTCTAAAGCTGAATAAAAGTAGCAAGACTATATAGTTTAGGAATAATACTTGGCTTGTCTGCTATCACCATGAGCCGCCTCTGCAACAAACATGCTACAAAGAGGAAAATTGAGCACATGCCAAACATAACCGTGATGGGGAACGCATTAACCTTTAAAGACAAACCAAAAGAACTAGTCAGTGACAAACAGTGGGAGGCTATCTACACATGCCCTAGCCAATAAAGTCTCAAATCAAGCAACATATTTAAGTATTTAGAGGAATGCAAACATACATTGTACAGCACAATGCACACAAAAATATTGAGAGGAATGCGGAAGAAGTTCATGATGGTGCTCCTGGCCTCCTCCGGAATGTACTGGGACCTCATTTTCATAATGGACGGCCAGAAAATTCCCACACAAGCCTCAAAAGCACAGAAGCCAACAACTTGAATACAGCCTGCAAATGAGATGCTTCCACCTTTCACCTTGGAAGGTGCCACCATGAACTGTTTTGAATTACTGAAGTTAGAAGACACCAGAAGAGTATAAGACTACATCAATATCAAAGTGCTATAATGGAAACATGACATACACTGGTCACAATGGGAAGCAGGAGAGAGACAGAAGAGACTGCAAAAACAATCTGCATGTAGCTCTCTACTCTGGGTGATGAGCGGGCCATCAACCGAGATGCAAGGGAGCTTCCCATCATTGAAGCCAACATAAATGTCGCAAAGATGAAACCATGAGGGATGTCCTCGTCATTTGGGCTCAAAGCAGGAGTCCAGAGAAACACAAAGGTGTACATTGAACCTTCAAACAGTGACTGTATTGCACCAAGCAATGCAATTTTCTCATCTAAACCACGAAAGGTAATACTGAATGAGGGACAAACATAATGAAGCAAAATAAAGAAAATGAACTTCATGGAAACATATAAATACACAATGAGAACGACGGAAGAATAAGCAAGCCAAAGAAACCAAAATCAGCCTGATAAATGATTTTTTATTTTACTCAAAATCAACTTATTAATTCACAATATCCTGGATCCAAGAGAAGGTGACGATTTCATGAAAGAAATTATAAAATGCATTCACAGGCTGAACAAAACCATAAGAAAAAATGGCAAGCTGTATTGCACTGAGCAACACAACATTCTCATCTAAACCACAAAAGTTAATACTAAAGGAGGGACAAACATAATGAAGCAAATAAAGAAAAAGAACTTCAAGGAAACAAATAAATACACAATAAGGAAGACAGAAGAACAAGCAAGGCAAAGAAACCAAAATTAGCCTGCTATATGATCTTTTATTTTAATCAAAATCGACTTATTAATTCACAATATCCTGGATCCAAGAGGAGGTGATGATTTCGTGTATGTATTTATAAAATGCATACACAGGCTGAACAAAACCATAAGAAAAAATGGCAAGCTAATAGCTAACAAGGCCCAACAGTTTGCCACAGTAAACAGGACCATCTTAAGACATGTTAAAGATCAGAAGCACAACAATTGTTTGAACAATTGAATGGCATAATTGATTGCTGGGTGGAATAATCAGAAGATATGTCCTTGATGCAGGCTCGAACACTCTCTAAAGATATGTACTCTTGAAGATCTATTTTCAGTATCCACATGCTATGATTGTATTTAAAAAGAATAAAACAGATGTATAATTAAAAATGGAACTTTACCAGAAGCAATCGCCACAGCAGCACCCCTGAATTGGGTTAGCAAGTTCTTGCTCTCAGAAGGATCTCCATAGTTCTCAGTCCATGATGATAAAATGATGGCCATACCAATAGCAAGAAAGCAGGAAGCAGCATCGAAGGGTGCCACAGGGCCAAGAGCAAACGTATCAACTAGTAAATTACCAAACAACCCAGAAATAATGGCAACAAGACCATTGCCAAAAAATATTGCCTTTGAGAATGTGATTGATAACCATTGTTGTTCAAAGCCCCTCTGCACAGATTAAGGGGAAAACACAATTAATATTTATTAATATGAGAAGATAACATTCATAGAAGATATCAAATATCGGTTGTTAATTATACTGGAAGTTGGTTTTAACCAAAAAAAAAAAAAAGCTGAAAATGTGATAATTTCCAAACTATATCCTTCAGACACCAAATAGTGAATTCAGGAAGTGGAAGTAGAAGCAGGAGCAGGACACTTACACTGATAATATCGTATTCTGAAAGAGTTTCCAAATAATTAAATTAGGACAGAGCGAGGCAGTTAAATTGAAGAAATTTCAAACAGTCCAGTTTCCAGGTTTCAGTCTTTCAGACACCCATGAAAGGGAGCAACCTTTCTTTCTTCCTCTTTTTTGTTTTCCTCCTTGCAGTACTAGTACTATTTTTCCTTCTAATCACAATATTCTAGAATTTAAAACAACTTGCGGGCAAATGGAATGCTAAAATAATTGTTTGGAAAAATTATAAGCAGCATAAATATATTTTCTTTTTTGACAAGTAGCATAAATATCTATTTCTGCTAATTACATTGAATTTATTGAGAACTCTCATTAATTATATGTTTACGGTCTCTTTTGGGTATCTTACTTCCAAGGACTGCATCAGACCAGACACTTGGATTAACTATAGAGATGGAAAATCTGCTTATATAAAGATTTTTCTTTTATAGGTATTATATAAAGAATTTTATGTCAATATGGAATTGAAAAGATACAAAATTAATTTTTCACTGTGACCGCCCTGCCGGTTCCCTGTTGGGGTGGGGGGTTGGTGTGGTGGGGTGGTGATAAATAGAGTCTACATAGATTTTGGAAAATTAAAAATCTGTATACTGTGCTTGGTCAGTCAAAAGACCTGGAGGGTTCAACCATACAAGTTACCATTTACGTTACTACTCACCTACCTTCAAACACAGAGAGCATAATGGCTCCACAGTATCAGCTGAAAGTGATAAGCAGTTCCCATTGACTACCCAGTAGAACATTTATATCAACCATACAACTGAATGTGAATTTGCAATTTAAAAATCACCATGAAAGGGTAAAGCAACAACCACTCACCTTGTTGTGTTCTGCTACAAGCCATGACTCAAAAGCTGAGAATAGGAGAGAAGTGGCGATACCTCCCAAAATACGGCCCAACATCAAAACCTTGTATTGAGGAGAATGCTTGGTGATGCAGCTCAGTATGTATGCTATGCAGTACGTCACACATGCCCTCTTTCGACCCCTGCATTAAGTGCATGAAGGCAAAATATCATGAGAAAATGAATTCAATCAATAACACATGATAAAATGCAACAAAGTTCTACGAAAATCTCACTGTTTGTCAGCCAGAGATCCAACAATTGTCCCAAATAACATGGATGAACCAAACCCAGCAATAAACAGCTGTCCAATCTCCCCTTTTCCAAAACCATACTGACTATAAAGATAGTAGACATAAGGACCCTGCAGCCAATCCCCGGCTATTGCCGCATAAACAGTAATCCATTAGGCAAAGAATTACAACCATCACCAGAAACTTCAACATAAACAACTTTTTTCCTTTTCAACTAAAACCAGAATTGATATTTATAATTACATGCAAGATCAATTTATCATTCACCTTGATTACCATAATGATGAAGATGCAGTCATGAAGTCTAATATTGCAGATATAATATTCAGGCTTACCAGTTTTGGGCGAACAAAAGATTCCAACAAGAAATAGGACTCCTTGTATGAATTAGGGGATTCCCCTTAGGTTGCTTTCTCTGTAATAATTGTTACCTGTCTATTCATTAAGCTTTTTATTCATTTATCTATTTTTGGGCTAAGTCTAATTGGTAGGCTGTAAAACCCTGAGCCTGAGTTTGGCTAGTTCAGCCCTGTACTTTGATTTGCTTTTAAGAAAGTTTTTCATTCATCAATATTTATTAAACAAAAAAAAATTGTTATCAAAATTTAAACGGGTTCATGTGACTACATAACTAGAAATTAAAATGTCCAATATTGAATACTTAATTTTGTCTAGAGTAACTAGTATTAGATCTTCAAATTTTTATCTATATCCACTTCATGTTTCTTCCTAATGAATCCCTGTAACCCAATATAAGCCAAAATAATGTCGATTTATAAGAGTGCTTACCATAAACCAAAAAAGTACATATTGATGAGGAAAATAAGAATATATCCACTGCGGAGCAAGTATTACGGTTTAGAAACCAACTAGATCCAACCAACTCAATCATTCACAAACCAGAACATAATAATACCACGCCAATGACCACAGGGAACAACAGGAACAGAGGATGTCCAAAAACATCAACACTCCTCTTGGTTCCCAAGAAAACAATGAAAGAGAGCTGTGGCCCAAATGGCACTTCATCCTCCCACAATATTGGGTGGAGGGCAAAGTTGTGGGTTCAAAACCCATTGGTGCATGTCCCAAATTTTTTGGGTCAGCTATGGATCCTCAAAAAGTAAAAGCTTTCAAACTAAGCCAAGTAGTGGTACAAAGCTCAGTTTGAGCAAAACCTTCTGTTCTCTTAATTCCTAATCTACACCAGATACCATCAACTTCAGCAATGCAATCCAGATCCACTGTCTCAACCACTTCAAAATCAAAGCAACAAAATTTCAATAACACTTGCCCACATTTCAAAAACAACAAAAGCACTCCCAAAATGTTCAATCAACAAAACCCAGATCACCAAAACACAATGCCACCATATCCCAAATTTAAAAAACAAAAAAACCCAGAATTTCTTTTCTTCTTCTAAAGGGACTTTGTAATTCACAGACACCAGATCAGATCTAAATTCACCAAACCCACATACATACAGACATATAATTACACATAAACATAGAAAAAAGCACACACATTGAGATCTCAAAGTAACTAAAAAAGATACAGTGAGATCTGAAGAGAGGTATACTAAATAAGATCCAGATGATATATAAATGAATTATACATGTAAAGCTCAGGTTTTTGGAACTGTGACTCACCCATCATGAGAGAATAAACAAGAAGGTAATTGTTCTTGAAGGAATTGAAAGCAGGTGTGGTGGTGATTCGATCTTTGTTATTTTTGCTCAGCTCCACTGCTGCCACCACTGCTCCCAATCCACCAAACACCAAATAGTAGAAAATTTCCATTTTTGGTTTGCTTTTTGGGTTTTCACAGAGTCAGTTACTAGAGAGAAAGAATGGAAATGGCAGAGCAAAATGTTATGGGTGTTCTCTGCAGAGTGAGATATACTGTGAGATACGTGTGAAGAGAGATTTGTATGGTGTATATATATAGGTGGAAGAAGACTGGGGTTTTTATCCTCTGCTTTCCTTCGTAGTTGTACAATGTTTTTGTTGTTGAACTTTTTGACTTTTTGGTTTTTTTAGTTTATTAAAGAATGTTCAAGTTATGCTGTGTGCTCATGCTCATGTCTCTCCTCTGATCAGTTAACCGGGTTCTTAGAACATTTGTTACTTGGGAAAGTTTTAATGCTGTTGTCATAAAAAAATATAAAAAGTTGTCAAAAAAGTTAGTTATTTTTTTTCTTTTCCTATAAAAAATTTCTATAAATAGTTTCTAAATCAATGCTTTTACGGCATTTATTAACTTTTTTTTCCTTATATGTTTTGAGCTTTGAGCTGAATTTACGCACATCAGTATTTAATTGAAAAGGTAAATTTCAATTAGTTAAATTGATAAAAAAAAAAATTGTCTATAACTAAAATATTTAGATTTGAATCTCGTTTATATTAAAATTAATTGATGCCATGTGAAAAATAAAAATAAAAACTATCAAAAAAATTAGTTTCCGATAAAAAGTTTTTATGAATAGTTCCTAAATCAATGCCTTAAGGCACCCGTTAAATGATTCCTTATATGTTTTGTTCTTTTGGCAAACAAGCTTAATATGGCCACATCAGTATTTAATTGAATAGGTAAATTTCAATTAGTTAAATTGGTAAAAACAAATTGTCTATAACTAAAAGATTTAGATTAGAATCTTATTTACATTAAAAATTAATTGATGTCTTGAGCTCATGATAAGAATAATAATCATGAAATAACCATAGTTTTAATTTTTTTTTTTTTTTTTTTTAAGTATTCAATTGTATATTTTGCCAATTATATAAATCTGAGAATATTATTCTATGTAGGTGGGGTTAACTAAAAGAATCGAATTAATTTGCATCAAGATTTAAACTAAGTTTTTTTTTTTTTTTTTTCTTTAAGGAGAAGAGGGAGGCATGAACTAAGGATGGGAGGAGCCTATCAAGCTACAAGCCCGAGCCAATTTATAATATGATTTTTTTTTTCAAAAATATTTAATGAATACAATGATTAAAATTAGAAATCAACCGGATTCCAGCTAGCTCAACTGGTAAAGTCTCTGATTGTTGAATAAGAGATCTGTGGTTCAATTCTCGCTTACACCAAAAACTAATTAGTGTATTGGTCTGAAGATAAAAAGCTATCAACAGGAACGGACGCCATAAGTTGAAACTCTTACTCAAAAAAAAAAAAAATTAGAAATCAACCAGTCAATATATATAAATTCATTGACTAGAGAGTATGGGTTGTGCCACGTAGCACATTCTTTGAGATTTATCTTTATTTAGACTTTTACTTCAACAAAAATTGCATTTATATCATAATATGAATTCATTGAATTAGCCAATAGAGTTAATGCATCTATAGTTGTGCATTAATTACTTTATATTAAATGAGTTCATGTTATTATTTTTATAAAATCTATATAAGAAATAGTAATTTTTTGTATGAATAATAATAATTTATTTAAAATATGACATTCTTCTTCATGTTTAGTTGTTTTGACAACAATTGACACAAAGGCCATAGAAAAATAAATAATTGTGAATTCACTAAAATTAATCTTAAACATTTATATTTCCTAACTCTTTATGTAATTAGAAAGATTACTAATAGAATAAATATGTTTATTTGTTATTGTAGGGGCTCGTTTTGTCGTAGATCCCCCAACAATACATTTATTTAGAGAGTGGGACGAAGGGTTTGGCGCTAACAGGCTTGCCACCGGTTCTCCGGCGTCCTTCCTTCGAGGGGGCTTTTCCCCGTTCTTCTTCTTCTTGGCTTGGGGTTGCTCCTCGGACGGCCGAGGAGTCCCCCTTCTCAAGAGGGGTACTTTTTTTTATATAAGTCTCCTTCGGTTGATCTTAGCCTTACGGCTGTCAATCATCCAGGCTCCTTGCTTTAGAATCTGTCCCATCCGCTATGTTCCCAACCTTACTGTGGGTCGCAGTACCCAAGGTTGTGCCGCTCAGAGGTCCTATCAGCATTAATGCTGCTAGGGGAGTTAGGTAAATGCATTAAGTGTGGATGTGACCACCTGGAGTTTGGACTAGGAGTGCCGAGGAAGGGGTGTCCTCGGCGCGGGCCTAGTAAGGGCTGAAGCCCATAGACGCCGGCTTGGGACAATTGTCCCTCCTCGGCATGGGCCTTGGGCCGGCCTAAAAGTGGGCTGGGGCTCCCAGGCCCACGGGCCCCACAATAGCCCCTCAAAATCCTGCTGCACGTTCCCTCGGACGGGGAGGAGGGTTTTGATACCCGCGACCCCCTCATTTTCCGAAAGGCCTTTCGCTAGCTGATTCTTCCCCGAATGGTCAGCTTGGTGCTTCAACTCTTCGGTAAGCAGTTAGTTTCCCCGTGGGACTGAGTCCGAGGACCATGCGAGACCTAGGCACAGGTGCTGCCTTCAAGAGTAGTGGCTAGCTCTCCGTAGGCTGGGGTCCGAGGACCATGCAAGACCTAGGCACAGGTGCTGCCTTCAAGAGTAGTGGCTAGCTCTCCGTAGGCTGGGGTCCGAGGACCATGCAAGACCTAGGCACAGGTGCTGCCTTCAAGAGTAGTGGCTAGCTCTCCGTAGGCTTGGGTCCTGAGGACCATGCAAGACCTAGGCACAGGTGCTGCCTTCAAGAGTAGTGGCTAGCTCTCCGTAGGCTTGGGTCTGAGGACCATGCAAGACCTAGGCACAGGTGCTGCCTTCAAGAGTAGTGGCTAGCTCTCCGTAGGCTTGGGTCCGAGGACCATGCAAGACCTAGGCACAGGTGCTGCCTTCAAGAGTAGTGGCTAGCTCTCCGTAGGCTTGGGTCCGAGGACCATGCAAGACCTAGGCACAGGTGCTGCCTTCAAGAGTAGTTAAGTGGCTAGTTTCCCCATAGGCCTGAGTCCGAGGACCATGCAGAGCCTTGGTTCTGTCTAACACTTTCATTAAGTAGGGGTTTGTCCTCGGACCGTTTTTCTGGGGACGATTCTTCCTTCGGTCGGACAGTGATTTTACACGTGGCGTTGATCTCGCCTCCAGCTCGAGTCCCCATCTTCTATCTGGGAAGCGCCTCTTGGCCGTTCGTGTTCTGCGCCTGACGCTTCGGTGCGCGAGACGCGCCTTCATTAATGGTCTCGTGAATCAACAGAGGTACAACGGTCTGCGGCCCCCTTGGAATTTGGTGTCTTCATTATTGTCCGCCGCTTCGGTAACTCACTTTTCGAATTCTGCGTGAATTAATTCTCACCAACCCTCCTCCTCTATATAAGGCCTTCTGGGGGGATGGTTTCTTCACACTCCATGAGCCTCCCAACTCAAACAGAAAGAACACCACCTTTCCGCTCCCCATGCCCCTTTAATAACCCCGTCGGAATTGTGATCGGAGTTAGGAGATATGGGGCTAAGGGCTGCCGTGGCCGCAGCCCCCACTGGGCTTCTGGCGCGGCAGAGTCTAGGCGTAACACCGGCAGTGTCGTACGCGGTGGCCAGGTGGGACGTTGTTGAAGTACCTAACGTCTCTCCCCGGAGCGCACCTCCGGTGGAGGAGACACGCGAACTCATGTCATGGCTGGCGCCTGAGTGTTGCCGTCTCCAACGGCCAGCGCTCGGGAGGATTGGAGAGCATCAAGGGAACATCACGGGGGAGGACATTCCGGTGCCCCTGCATCTGCTCCTCACTTTGTTCAAGCTTCCGCCTTGAAGCGAGCCAGCCTCAGCCCCCTTCCCCGCTTTCATTGTCAAGCTCTCCCATTCTCCTGATGCCAATAAAAGCACGGGTTGACACTTCCCCCTCCCTCTAGCTAGTTGTAGAATCGGACCGCCTGAGCCTCCGATTGTAGGATTAGCTTGTAATAAAGCTTGTAAAACAAGCCTGCCTGAGCCTCTGATTGTATTTTGTAACTTTCTTTTTCATGAAATAATATCAGACTCTTTTCTCTTTTCTCTCTTTTTTTTTTTGCTGTTGAATCTTCCATTTTGCTGCGACTGTACTTATTTATTTTTTTGTGAAGTGACTGTTTAGAACGATCGCCGGTTGCGCCGGTCGGCGCACTAACCCTTCCCACAGACGGCGCCAATTGTAGGGGCTCGTTTTGTCGTAGATCCCCCAACAATACATTTATTTAGAGAGTGGGACGAAGGGTTTGGCGCTAACAGGCTTGCCACCGGTTCTCCGGCGTCCTTCCTTCGAGGGGGCTTTTCCCCGTTCTTCTTCTTCTTGGCTTGGGGTTGCTCCTCGGACGGCCGAGGAGTCCCCCTTCTCAAGAGGGGTACTTTTTCTTATATAAGTCTCCTTCGGTTGATCTTAGCCTTACGGCTGTCAATCATCCAGGCTCCTTGCTTTAGAATCTGTCCCATCCGCTATGTTCCCAACCTTACTGTGGGTCGCAGTACCCAAGGTTGTGCCGCTCAGAGGTCCTATCAGCATTAATGCTGCTAGGGGAGTTAGGTAAATGCATTAAGTGTGGATGTGACCACCTGGAGTTTAGACTAGGAGTGCCGAGGAAGGGGTGTCCTCGGCGCGAGCTTAGTAAAGGCTGAAGCCCATAGACGCCGGCTTGGGACAATTGTCCCTCCTCGGCATGGGCCTTGGGCCGGCCTAAAAGTGGGCTGGGGCTCCAGGCCCACGGGCCCCACAGTTATATTATTTATTTTAAGCATAATAAAATTTTAATATCATTTTTCTAAGATTTATATGAAAAGCAATTGATTTTTTAATGTGAGAAACAATTGATATGAAATATGGTATTTTTGCTCAAATTTAGTTGTTTTTGCAACAATTGAAACAATGTCCAACAAAAAAGAAAAAATAAATAAATTTAGTAACACACAATCAAGAATGTAAAAAAAATAATTGAAGGATATTTGTATTTTTTTTTAGTAGGCATGGAACATGCCTATCTATATTAACTACTATATCATACAATTTTTCAATTTGTAAACACATATATATATTATGATCAAATCACTACAGTTAGTTTCTCAAAAAAAAAAAAAAAAAATCACTACAGTTAAGCTACAATATTGTGCGGGAAATAATAATAAATTACACTGTATATCGTGCAGGAAATCAACTAGTGAAATATAAATAGAAGTGACAAATTAATTAATGGAGTCATGACCCTTAAAGGTTTCATTATTTAATTCTAAACAAGGACAAATATCTATTTTTTTTCATTTAATAGTTGTGGCTCTTTGATTTTTTAGGGTAAAGGCAATTGAACCGAGGCATGAAGAATTGGAGAAATGAAGAGTCGTGCAATTGAGAAGGGGAAGAGCTGAGAAAAGGAGAGAGAGTCTTCAAAGAGTAAATTATAAAATCTGTCAAAGTAAATCCATATGTAATTTATGCGTTGATGACACTTAAATTAATATTATTAATTTATTATGCGGTCCCCACATAGCACCAAAATTAAAGAATAATTAAAGACAAATGGCAAAGATAAATGGTAGAAAATTGGACTTTAATTAATTTTAGTTATAAATTCTAATTGAACTTTTTCTTATGTGAAAATAAACATTCGTTGCTAAGAAATGGATACAGAATACAAAAGCATGTTTTGGTTTGTAAATTATATTCCCAATAAAGCTAATTCTTAAGGTGTGTTTGCATACCGCTATTTTGCTAAAATTAAAAAAAATTTACTGAAAATATGGTAGATAAAGGTAAAAATTAGTTAAAATAGTATAGTAGAACCATTAATAGTACCAAAAAGTACAATGAGACCCATAAATAGTAGCAAAAATAAACTAAATAATAAAATAAACTGACAAAATTAAGCATGCCAAACACACCCTTCGCGTCATAATTTTGCCAATGGATAAAGGAGGTAGTAATTTTTTTTTTTTTATTAACTTTAATAAAATTGTATATACAATAATTTAATTAAAGTCAAAATGTACAACCATGAGATGCAGAGGGTACGTGCAGAGGACGCGGTTTTAGGATTGACTCATTTAATGTAATCCAAATTGCTGTGATGTGCCACGTGGCGAGATCTAGGATGTCCAATTTATAGAAATCATGATAGCAGCTGTCGGTGCTACTGTTAGCGAGGCAGAGCACATTACAAAACTTCCCTTAAAAAAATTGCACGCATTGGATCTTGTACCGACTTCAGAGGGCATTGTGGGACCCACTTGTCAGGTTTTTTTTTTTTTTTTGAACCGTTTGATCTTGTGCATATATCACTACAGTCCTAAAATATACGATCAAAGTACAAATCGGGTAAGCCCTAAGTTGACGTGATTGGTGGATTTAGATTAGATTAGCCATAGTTTAAGAAAGTGACTTAGTGCTCAAGACTGTTAGTTGAGCAATTAGATTGAACTGTACATGGAAAGCTATCTTATTAATGTCGACAATGCTTTATAATGTTATTATAATAGACTATAACAAGTTAACAACTAAAAAAAACTAAGAATGGTGGGCATTGCGAGAAGGAATAAGCAATCAATTGGTTGACACAAATTAAATACTGATGGTACTTCTATTGGAAATCCTGGCAAAGCGGGTTGGTGGAGGAGTAATCAAGGACTGTCATGGAGTTTGGGTCAAGGGGCACTCAAGATCAATTGGATATACCACTAGTGTGTTGGCTAAATGGTGGGCATTGCGAGATAGTCTAATCTTGGTCATTCAATTGGGCATAAACTAGCTAGAGGTGGAACTTGATGTCAAGGTGATTGTGGAGTTGCTCAATAGTGCTGAATGTCCTAACTCCTAACCGTAGTTACTCTCCTTTGTTAAATGATTGCAGGTCCCTCATAGCCAGACTAGTGCAGGTCCGAGTGGGGCATGTGTTTAGAGAGGCGAATCAATGCGCTGATTTCTTGGCCAAAAGGGGTTGTTCCATGATGGAAAATTTTGTTTCCCCCCCTCCCCCCCCTCTGCTGATCTGAATGTTTTGATTAACTCAGATAAAAACGGGTTGTACTATTATAGGCGTGTTGCCAATACTTTGGCCTTTGTGGTCAGCTTGTAATGGTTGTTGTTGTTTGATTAATATATATCCATCCTTTTAACCAAAACAAAAAAAAAAAAAACAAAAACAAAAAGATAAAGGATTTGTTGCAAACTAAGATAGACACCTCTCCA
Source organism: Quercus aquifolioides (assembly GCA_019022515.1). NCBI lineage: Eukaryota > Viridiplantae > Streptophyta > Magnoliopsida > Fagales > Fagaceae > Quercus > Quercus aquifolioides. Next base: position 10,406,827 of record CM032335.1, on the reverse strand, counting down.
GATTTATATTTTTCGGTGTCAAGAATGAATTTTTTCACCAAATGGGATCTACTTGAGGCGTTAATACGTGTACATTTTGCAGGAGTTGCTAGAACTTAATTTGGCAGCAAATCTTTCCCCAACCAAAAATGTCACAAAATTATTTTATAATTAAAGATAGCATGTTATAATTGGAGTATTTTCATAATGATACAACATTTTTCACAAGCATAAAAACAATACCATTGCATCTAATTATCACTATTTTTCTTCTAAAAAAATAGCTACAATTATTTTTGTGGGGGGAGAAAAGCCCAACCCAACGTATTGGGCCCAAGGCCCTATTTGAAGACCACTGTTCGTCCGAAGAGATGAAAACATTCAATCAGAGGCCCATGTAAAAGGAGCATGTCTGGAGAGGAACACGTGTACGATCCGAGGAGATGTTCATATGTCCGAGGAGTACAATACCCTCGGATCCGAAGAAGTTTAGCCCAACAGGTGTATGGGAGGTTCAAGTGATCTTTCTGACAAATGTAAGGAGGGAAATGAACCTCGGACACGCATGAGGATAACAGGAACAGAGAAATATCTAAGAGACAGGCTTCAACCACCGCATTAAATGCACTGCACCTACCTTCCTGGCCGCATTTATGTGGAGAAGACCCCTGAACAGTGCATTCTCAGCTACCGCCACTCACACAAGGCTAAAGGGGGAGTATGATGGGACATGCACTCAAGTGGGCGTCTTGATGATGAACAAGTGGACGGTGAAGATGTAGGAAGGAAGTACTATATAAGATAGGGATGCCTCTGATAGAGGGGGATCGAAAAATCAGAAGTAGAAAAGAGTGCACTCCATTACTGTAGCTCCAAGAATTGTAACCCAAAGTTTAGGAAATAAAAACACCTCTTCGGACGTTGCATTTACATCTGTCCGAGCACATATTAATACAAATTCATCCACAAACATTGCTGTCTAATACTGTTATTTCATTGTTAGCCTAGCTCTTTCACCCACTCTCTACAAATTTATTGTCTTGGGTTCAGTGGGCTCAAAATCCATACCTTCTTGGGCTTGGGCTGCAAAAATTGACCCTACAATTTTTATTATAGAAAATGTTAACGGATGCCTTAAAGATATTGGTTAATGAAATATTTTTATCAACTTTTTTTATGAGAAAAGAAAAAAGTAACCATTTTTTTATAACTTTTTATATTTCTCATAAGAGTGGTATCAAAACTTCCCTAAAATAATCAATTACCAAATTCCTTAAGAATATGGAAAATATTAACAAATGCCTTAAAAGTATTAATTTAGAAAATATTTTCACTGACTTTTTTAGGTTTTTTCTTTTCTTTTGATGGAAAGTAAAACACACCGTTACAATAACATGCCAATTCCAAAACTGCTAGCCGCAGTTAGAGTCGCGGAGCCATTGATAAACACACGCACACTTTTTTTTAACTCATTTAGAGTCGCCGTTTTTTCTTTTCTTAATAAGTGAAGAACTAGTGAGTCAAATAACCAATGCTGACTGAGCTTTGGTGGAAGCTAAGCTAATTTTGAACTCATTCTTTGACTGAAATTGAAAGGAATTCATTTTTTCATTCTCACTTAAGATCACATCATACGACTTCCAGCACAAAAGTGTTGATGCCTTTTAAGTCGTAACACACAAATTAAGAGGCATGTGAGGTTGAGGCTCATGTGTTTGCATAATTGCATGATTGATGTTGACAAAGAAGAGTATCTTTATTTAACGATGCCAACATGGTCCTAACATAACATGACTCCATGACCCCAATTTAAATTAGTATTCAATCTTTCCCACCTTTTATGGCGACCCACTACTCATCACAAAACAAGGGTCTTTTTTAGATTTTGGCAAATGTTTTTCTTCTTGGTGAATTGAGAAATCTTTCTTTTTCTATCGTTTACCTCAAAAAAAAAAAAAAAAAAAAAAAACTTTCGTCAGATTTAGACAATCCTTCACCATCTTAATCAAACAGATAATAAAAAGTAAACAAAAAGTTACAAGATCACAACTTTATCAGTGATTTAAAAAAATAAGTTAGATTACAAATAATTAGAAAATAGGTTAATTTCAATTTAGTCCGCTTGTTTAATTGCACCATTAGTTTTAGTATTTTACACTATCTAAAATGACACCATTTTGGTGATTAATTTCACCATTAGTTTTACTATTTTACACTTGCTATCTAAAACGACATCATTTAGGTGATCTTTTTTTCTTTTCTTTTTTTTGAGAAAGATCATTTAGGTGATCTTAATGGTACATATTGAATTGATTTGGACAAAAGGACTACAATGAATAATAAATGGAAGTTAAATACTAGAATTTTTATTTAAAAAAATCCTAAAAAATTAAATTAAAAACTCCCTAAAGTAGGAGGTGACAAATTTAGCTTAGAAAATATGAATAATTTTAGAGAAACACTCAATCGCATACCCAATTTCACAACTTGTGCGACTGTGAGTGATCGGGACATTTTCTATTCACTACAATCTTGTACAACCCACCACTTTTCATCAACTGCTCACAATCACAATTGAATGTGAAAATAGTTGTCTGTAATATAACACAAAGCAATTAATTTTGATAGAGACTCAATGCCAATAGCACTATCTTACATTATTTAGAAGAGGGAACTCAAAGTCTTAAAAGGCCAGCAGCCAGCTCGGATAGTGATACTGAAGCCCCGAAAGAAGACAAAGTGATGGGGTTGAAAGATATCCAAACGGAACAAGCCCTTGAATATATCCACCACAAACTCAGATTCTCACAGAACTAAATATCCAAAATGTCCAATGACCTGGCCACCTCCCCAAGTATCCAAAAATCCATCAACATAACAGAAGCAAAATAAGCAGCAGCAGCAGTTCAAATTATAGCACTTACAAACTATTAACAACTTCTTAATATTTGAAAATTTCATTGCTGTTTGAAGCTTTGAAGGATGGCTACTATAACTTCAATTACCCTACACTCATCTACATCCTCCTTACATCCTAATTTCCATTCATCACTGCTAACGTTTTCTCCAAAACATACTCATGATCATAGTTCCTTCTGGGTAGCAGTGAGATCAGTCAGCTCCACAAGGCAAAGAATGTTGTCACATACTGTGCCAAGGGGCCTGAGTATCCGAAGTGCAGCCACAAAACCTGCAAAATCACCAGGTACTCCTGTTCTAGGCTATGTTTAATTGATAAGACCCCCACATTCAAAAGAAAATATGATCACTGAAATAGCTATAAGTTTGTTTTGATATGCTTATCTCCTAGTTTGAAACTGAATTTGTTTTTTTTTTTTTCAACTCTTCTATTGGAGGGGTTAGCTGAAGAAGACTGGAAGATTAAGAGGGAATATTTGCTACAGAAAAAGGTGCAGCTTCAGCGCTCTCTCTCTCTCTCTCTCTTAAGCACACAGCCATACACACAGAGACCTAAAAGAAGATATTAATTCTACAATTCTAAAGTGTAAAGTAGGAGGTTGTATCTTATGTAACAGGTCTATAAAAGAGCACTCTCAAATACATGTGGTGTGGGGTTCAAAGCACACAAGCACATTCAAAGTGGATGGGAATTATTTTGCCACTAGCAACAGTAATCACAAAATTAAGGTCTTGCGGAATTGTTGATACACTGTCACATTCCATGATCTGATCAATCAAAGTTTAATGTTGCATCCATACCTCTAAAGGATTTTAGAGGACAAACAGATCAACAGAGCAACGATGACCACTACAGCTTTTTCAACTGCATAAAAGCTAAAAAAGAAAATAATGGATAGAGTGAGATAAATCATCATGATATGAAGAATGAGAATGAGATCATGTATCTTGTGTTTATATGAGGGAAAGAGAACATGTATTTCATCACGAAAAAGGTTAGAAACACAAGTTTATCACTCTGGTTGAATGAAATGTAGGTATCAAGGTAGACAAAAACTAGAAGGAATATGGTGATGCTTATTGGAACATAAGATGGATATTCTCAATTATATATTTCTTTTTGCAGGTAAGGAGTGTGGATGTAAAGGAGGCTCTGCGCCTCCAGAAAGAAAACAACTTTGTGATCCTTGATGTACGGCCTGAAGCAGAATTCAAAGAGGTAATCTGCTTATTACATTTTTAACTAAATTAACTAAAGAGAAGTCGAAATAATAGAAGAAATTCTATAGTGACCTGGGTTTTGACCTGGAGTAATAATTAGGCATGCTTACTGAAAATTATGGAAAAACTACTGCAAGTCCCACCCTTTGGTAATAATTAATACTTATTACATTGGTGAATATGGATTTCTACTAATCAAGTTGCCCAAGTCACCCTTAGAAGGACCCAAAATGGTGGATTTAAGAAAATGGTAGAGAAGACTTGATAACTGCCTCAACTGAGCCTGTTATATTAACAAAAAAAGCATTCTTCACTTTTTATTCTATCAATGTAGATCGTTTATGGACAGGAGCAATAAATATGATGCTAAAGTAATACTCTTTTTCTATGCTCAATTATAACTACAAAGCTTTTGGGTGTAGGCTCATCCACCAGGAGCTATAAATGTGCAAATATATAGGCTTATAAAGGAGTGGACAGCATGGGACATTGCTAGACGTGCTGCATTTGCATTCTTTGGAATCTTCTCTGGTACAGAAGAAAATCCAGAGTTCATACAGAGTATGACATAGTTGTCAAATCATGGTTCCCTTCTTTGCATTGACTTTAGAGTTTAGACTATGTAAGAGCTTTAGAAGTAACTGACTGTTTGACATATGCTAACAGGTCTGGAATCAAAAATAGATAAAAATGCAAAGATAATAGTGGCCTGCTCAGCTGGGGGTACAATGAAACCAACCCAAAATCTCCCAGAAGGTCAACAGTCAAGGTGAATTTTATCAATTCTTCCTGTATTTTTCTCCTTTGAGATTTCATTGCAATGCACTATAGACTATAGACAACTTTAACATGTGCATTATACTAAATTCAAAATTTAAAGTACATTAAGATGAGGATAATTCAATAATAAAATTAATGTAAAGTAAGTCATATAGAAAGCTAGATAGTGGCCTACTTTTCAAATTTCCCTCTAGAGGCATTCTTTTGCAAAATTTGTATTTCACACTAATTGGAGAGGTGTCAATAAAGATATTAATACTATGTTATCCGGTTAAAGTCCTTCTGCTTAATGAAGAAGCAATTATGTTTTGGCATTCAGATGTGGATAGACACGAATTTATAGGAGTAGAGAAACTTGTAGTTGTAGTGTATAGCTAGATATAGCGGGAAGAACATTCATGATGCTCATCTACTGGGCTAAGCATGGGGTCAGCCTAGTCTCTTGTCCAGTCTTGCATATTCCTTTGTTTCACATATTTGTGGCAAACGTAAATTAGTAATACATCTTTGCCAGCATTACTATAATTATATGGGTTATCTTCTGCATCTTCAATGCTCAACTGAGAGATCTTAACATTTACCTGTGCTACTCCATGCAGGTCACTTATAGCAGCCTACTTGCTTGTCCTCAATGGTTATACCAATGTCTTCCACTTAGAAGGGGGCCTATATGCATGGTCGAAAGAGGGATTGCCAATAGCTTCAGAAGAGTGAAGAAATAGATGGTGCTTCCACAGTAGCTCCAGTTTTGTCCCAAATGAGAATGTCAGTGAGCTCTCATCATGATTGATCTACTTTTGTCCATACATTAACTTCTTTGTATGAAGATGAAGTTGTATTCATACTGGATGCTTTTATTGAAATCTGTAGGAAATATTTTAATCAAACCCATTTTTACTTGGAAGTTGGAACCTAAATGTATTATAATAATAAAACTGATTGTTAATATGGAAGTAGCATTTATTTCTCACTAGGAGGTTGAACTTGGACACACCCTCAACTCAAACGACTAGACACAAGTAGTGTGATCTTCAACTTTATTGAAAAAAAAAAAAACCCTCTAGTGATATTTGCTTTTCCTCCATTTACCCCTATTGATGCTCAAGTCTCTTGTGAGGCATGCAAATTACAATTATATTGAGTATCAACACTGTCATAGCAGCAAACGAGAACATGAAAATTCATCTCAATATAAAATTTGCAGATTTAAGTACTCTTTAAATATCTTTTTGTCATTTGCAATAAGGGCTCCAATTTGGAAATAAATTTTTGCCATCAAATGCTCTGTGAAACAAAAAGAAGCTATTCATTTAAAATAGGATGTTTTGACAAGTTTTACAAGACTCAAAGCTAAATAAAATCTAGAACTAGAGTCAACAGTAATACATGAGGAGCACCAAAGATTACTAGCAAAAAATTCCAATATAAATGATTGAGTCTGCATACCAACTGATTTAAAAAATGACAGCAGCAATAGTTAACCAGAAAGAAACTCAAAAAATTATACGACAAGGTATTTAACCTTTTGACACTCAACCCAATCATGATCTTGAACAAAATGCAATTTTCATTTGACAAAAAAGAGTTTCAATTCTAATAAATTTACTTTTTATCATATGTACCTCTTCAAAATAATAAATAGTGTGACAATGCCTTGGTGTACTCATTCAAAAGATGGATTAACGCTTATCTTTAAGCACTCCATTAGATTGAGTATGCCATATGGCTAGTCCAACACATATCTGAAAGGTCCCTGAAATTATCATAAGAGGCTTAGTCACAGAGATCAGGGATATAATAGCTCCAGATAACATTCAAAAGCTGTGAATACAGTATCTCCAATTAATAGCTTTTCCTAGGCCTTGAGAGATGCTCTTGCCATAGCCAGAGCACCCTCATAAGTTCTATTTCCACCAATAAACCCACTCATGTGGACAAAGACGCAACCAGGTATCCCTGCAACCTCAGAGAGTTTGTCATGCTCCAAACCCCTCCAAAGATATGGTAGAGGTTTCCGGCTCTCAAATTTGTCAGGTGACACTGACACTGCCTGCAACCGCCAATTTCCACTCCTATCATCCTGTATATAAAGAGTAATATAAATATTTTAATATATTGTCTAAGCCACTCATCTACAAAGAATACAGTCAAACAGTCCCTCGTTTCTCAAAAAGTCCTCACCATATGGAGAGAAATGAAATATTTTAAGACAAGTATCACTTATTGGTACCTGGTAAATGACATATTTGATGGACAGATCAATCTTCATTTCCTCCTCAAGCTCAAAAATGTGAAGCTTCCACTGTTGAAAGAAGAAAATTCAGCAAGAATGTTCCATAACAAGCAGGATGATATCAAATACCAAAACAATTTATTACACGCCATCTCAAATTTTTAATCTGGTATTCAAAAAACCAAAGTCAGTTGCTTTTCTTTTTCACTTTATGTTTTGTTGCAATATCAACTCTAAACCATAAGCCATTTATCTTATTTTCACTTTTTACTTAAACACTACACCGTCATGTGCAAGACACACCGGGGGGGATTGGGGGGGGGGGGGGGGGGGAGATGAAAGTATCATAAACAAATTTTTTTGATAATTCAATAATTACAATGAGGGAAGGGGCTTGGATACACCAAGAGGTGCCAACTAGTTGAGCTACGAGGCTCTTGGTGATATAATCATAAACATATGTGTACCAAATACAATAAATTCAGATATTGGAGATTTAGTTGACATATAAATGTCAAAAGCCAATCACATGGATAAAGCATCAGAACCCCCATCAGTTACTAGCTCCCTGTACAGACTTCAGCAAGATTTTGTAAACTTCAACAGATCATCCTGTAAAATACATTAGACAACGTGGCTTCCTAATGATTTTTTATGATGTTTGAAAGTAAGCCATGCTTATTTAAAATATCAATTCCATAGAAAATTCAGCAACATGTTAATTAAAAATTAACACTTACAATGAGAAACAAATACATATATTCAGTATGAAACCTACAGAACAGAGATATTCAACATTTCAGTAACAGAATTTGACCCAAGTAAAACTGGAAAAAATCAATATTGTTAAAAATAATCATAATTATATAATTTCTAATTTTAGGCTGGTTAAAATCGAAATCTAAGACCTAGTCCCTTCCACTCCAACCCTTAGACAGACAAAACCAGAGGAACTAGAGGTTGGAAACAAAAGTAAGTTTCATCAGGCTATCAACAAAGGCAGGTAAGCAGGTAATGCCAACTTACTGGGCAAGATCTCATCAGCACCATGATTTCGCCACTAGAATCAATACTATTTCTTGCTGCAATACACTCCATTACAATTGATCGTGCTGGTAACCAAGATTTTGCATGGAACTGAACACTCTGTGATTAAAGAAAAGTAAAGATTTGGTTATTATTATGAATACGCTTGATGCCTTTTAGTCTGCTCTTCAATCATACATCACAATGTATGCTCAAGAAGGAGCTGCCAGTCAGTTAACAGGTGTTTGAGAAACTATTTTAACATAACACACACACACACACACACACGCAAAAGGAGACTTGAGATACCTCCAAAAATTCACTGCCAGCCAGAGTCATTGCTCGTTGAAAGGCCTCATTTTCTGTGTCAGATGATTGATCAGGATCCACCCAGTCCAAATTTAGACTTCCCACTCTTGAAGACAAGTTTGTGTTATTTACATATTTTGGAGGTTTTTCAGTGTCATACTGATTGATTCCATTATCAATGGCATCAATTGCCTGTAAAAAATGAGTGATGTTGAAAAAGAAAGAGAAAAACATAAAAAGTTAAGTCAACTAAAGCACACACACTGATGGAGAGAGAGAATTCAAACGACTGTTTCAATAGATATTCCTAGGCGCATCCAAAATGAAAACCGTGTCAAGTAAAGAAAAGGCTTATATCTTGCATAAATTAAACATTACGTACTACAGGAAGAACCAACAAGTATATTTTCCACACTTAAGTTAATCTTGTTTGGTAATGTGATTTAGAAGTTCAACAAGTCTTTCTATCATTTTACAAAGTATAACTGTCAGTTGATAAATATTCCCAATAGTTGACTTATAAGCCATACTCCACCTTACCCTTTTTTTTTCTTTTGATAATTTGATATTCCCCCCACCCCCTCCTTTCCCTCATTTTGATAAGGAGTGGGAAAACTTGAAAAGCATAAAGAATTTGAAATGTAATGCAGTGCATATTGCATATAGAAGACACACAAATCTTTACCATTAAAGAAATCAAGGAAAATTTCCCATTATGTTATATATCAGCTAAAACAATTTAGTACCTCCATAAAGCTTTTATACACTGCTAGGTATAAATGATACACATCTGGGTGTCCTTCATCAAGCTGAAGCTCCTTGGCAATTATCTCCAACCCATAATGCTAAAGGAAAAAAAAAATTTAATTAGATTGCAAGAAAACGAAGAAGTACAGTTATTAGTAGCTTATAAAATGTTAATATTGCATGGATATATCAGTAAAAAGACTAATAAGAAACAAACTCAAGCAAATGAGTCAACTTCAACTTGGTTACTTTATGAGGTCTGTAATCTTATTTCAATAATAGGCATTTATGAAACTTGAAAATCACAAGGTTCCGACTTTGAACAGATATTAGAGATGAAAAACTTTGATCATCCAAACGAATATCATGACAAAATTGTGTAAAAATGAAATTCTACTAATAACATCAACATAATAATCAACGAGGAGATAAAGATAGAGACTTTGAACAACCCCATATCAGAAATGCATTGGCATTGTATAAAACAAAACTAAAAAATGCTTTTAAGTAACATAAAATCAAAGAAGTTATTCATAGAAGCATGTTACTTTATGAGGTCTGTAATCTTATTTCAATAATGGGCATTTATGAAACTCGAAGAACACAAGGCTCCAACTTTGAACATATATTAGAGATAAAAAAATTTGATCATCCAAATGAATATCATGACAAAATTCTACTAATAACATCAACATAATAATCAACGAGGAGGTAAAAGTAAAACTAGAGACTTTGAACAACCCCATATCAGAAATGCATTGGCATTGTATAAAACAAAACCAAAAAAATGCTTTTAAGTAACATAAAATCAAAGAAGTTATTCACAGAAGCATGAGTAATTCAATCAAGCACCTTATAGACCAAGCCAGCACTACTGAGTTTAGTAGTGAAGCCATGACCGAACACTTCGGCAAAGCCATTCTGGTGATGGTCGTAGCGGTCTCGGGTCGAGTCATAAAGTCCTCCAACGTCGACCACCGCGTCCAGTGACTCCAAAATCTTGGGGTCTCGGGTTCGAACGATTTGGGCTGCAGAGAATTTGTGAGTGAGGCGAAGCATGAAGCAGGCGAGTGCTTCGTCACAGTGAAAGCTGCCATTGTGGGTTCCAACTCTTGTAGCTGTAGAGAAAGCGCGAACCCTGAGATGGTTTAGATTCTGGCTCATCAGTCTCCCCAGGGTGGTAAACATAGTTCGTGCTGTGCCCGTTCGTTGCTTTCAATTTCCAACAGCGTGTTCTCAATTTCCCGGGTATTATATTTCGGACAAAGTTCGACTATAAACTACAAACTAGTTTGTTCTTAGGGAATGGTTACAACTTTCACTTTAAAAACATATTTTTAGATTTAAACTGATATGACGCGTGCACTATGTCCACACGGGTGTATAATAATCATCATTCAAAAAGAAATTTATGGTGGATTATATTAATTAAATTCATGATGGGTCTACCATATATGAAGAGAAAACAGTATTATGAGTAGAAGGTGTAGCTGTAGAATTTTTATAGTAGTTCAACTTGATTTAAGTGAAAAACTCTCTTTAACTTCAAAGATCTTGATTTACAGGTAATTGTATAACTTTTCTCTAATAAAAACTCTAAATACCAACTTTACTCTTGAATTTAACTTTAAGGAATAAGGAAATCTCTTAAGGCTCTTTGGCAAAATTGCCAAATGGTTCATAATTTCTGAGAAAAAAAGGGGGGGGGGAAGCTTTAAAACTCTTAAGTACCGTGTGATGGTTCATTCATAGTCTGTTCAAGTGTTTCAAATCTCTATTCAGCCCCGAAAAAAAAAAGTGTATCAAATCTAGAAAGAATTACATATATGCATGGTTTTAAAAACTAGAATAGTCAAATAACTAGAAAAGAGTCATATTTTCAATTTTTACCACATTGATTTAGGATTTGTTCCCAGTTGAACTGACTAGTCTGGTCTGGTTTTTAAAATTATAGTGTATATGCATACGCATGTAGTTACCAGGAAAGATAAAAAAGAAAAGAAAATAAGGACATCAGGTGTCCCAATAAATTATATATAGTTACTTTTATTATTTGTTGTGTTGCATGAGCTTTCTCTCTACCATTTGCAAAGGTTCAAGACGATTTTCATATGCCTTTCTTAACCCTTGATATGGTTAACACGGTTGTGATTCTTCTTTGTCTAATGATAGGACTCTAGTTATCATCAATTTGACATAGGACTACTATGTCATTTGCCAATAAAAAGAAGTCAAACAACACTTCATTCAAGATTTTTTCTTGTGATTATATCTTCCTGCAGAGTACCTATTAAAACAAGAACAATCACGATTAAAAAAGAGTAATCCTTGTATGCTTATGGAAACACCATAGACATCTCAAAAAAACTAAAACTACAAAATATAAGGCAAGAAAAGAAAAAAATATATAAAATAAATAGATGCTCCATAGGTTTAAACAAAAGCGTAGATCTTTGCTGCAATGGCTGATCTCAGATGATTTTTCATAACAGAAAGCCAAAATCCTCCCCGCCCTAGCATGGCCCATGTACATAACTTGCAACAATTTTGTATGAAAGCTGTCACTGGCAAGAATACAAAGCTATTTATAGCCATTTATAGAAACAAGATTCTCACACCAGCAAAATGAACCCTAACAAAGCTTTACAAGTTGCTCTGAGGCAATTTAGTCTTCTTTTTCTTTCCAACTGGAATCAAATGTTCATACCATATAAGATGATTAATCAGGAGGAAGTTTCCTGAAGCCTATATATAGTGATTTCCTGCTGCTTAAAATACCGTCGGTCTTCTTCATCGACTAGAACAAGATTCAAATAATACTTCACACTGAATTTGTTATTGATGTTTCGGTACGTAGGTGTCAATTCGTAGGGGCTAAGGAACAGTCTGATTGGAATTGATTCACCTGTAAAATCAAGCACATGATTGTAAGCCATTACAGTTGTTGGCAATTCAATAAATTGATATAAGTGCAACATGTAAAATCAGAAACCAATAAGTTAATTACCTCTCACCTGATGATCCCAATAAACTAAATTGGTAGGGTATATTTTACGTTTGCCAATAAAATAGAAGCGTTTCTTTATTGTACATATAAGCATGGTAATTAGAAGAATACCTCTGACTGGAGCGCCATCCATCAACTCAAATTTAGCAAGTGTCTCTGTCTCGACATGGGTATTGGCCCCCGATCCTGTTGATTCTCGACGCCTGATCTCCAGATCCATATTTTTTATCTTGATTCTTACAAGAAGAAAATATATCTTACCGATAATAACATCTTTCAGATGATACCTGCATATTTAAAACACCAATAAGCACTGAAATAGATGATCCCCTCCAACTTATGCTACATAAAACAATTTAATTTGCTCTGTACTCCTGAATAGTTAGACAAAAAGGCTATAAATTATTGATTGAACTGGCAACCATGTAAAAATGGACCACCCTAAACACCAGGTTTAGCCAGATCTAACTACAGTCAGGTTAGCCAATATTCAATTGCAACTTAAAAATCCAGTTATAGTACATGTTTGACATACTTGCTTTTGTTATACTCAAACTCAATGTGTAGGCAATCTTCAATTCCAACTTCCATCTGCATAGACCATGAAAATAATGAGAATCCCCAGTGACATTAGTTGTAACACTGCATTAGACAAATGCAACATAATTCCAAAATGATACACTATCAAGTGGGCAACTACAACCAGACTTTTCACTTCATCAACGCAATAAATCCTCTTTAAATAAGAAATGGCCCATAGCATCCCTACAAAGACATTGAGACAGCAGCAAAAAAACCAAACAAAGCTATGTTGCTGCACTCACCTTGATGCTGTTGTTAATTGATGGTTGTGGGGTATAGTTGCGAACCTGATGAAAAATTAAAAAATTAAAAAAAATAAATATGAACCAGAAGTGAGATGCTACAACAGTAGTGAATATAAAGATAACGAAGGAAAAAAGACTTGTACAGAATTTTTGTTAAAAATTCCAAAGGGAATAGACTGGAAAAAGTACATAGGTATAACTTTTGTATCTTCACAAACACTGAACCAAAATAATTGTTGAAACTTGAAAGCAGATAATGTGTGACCAACAAAAGACAGGTGACAAGGAAAATATAAGCTTCCTCTTCAATCAAAACTCCCTAAATTAAATTATATACCAAATTTAAGAAGCGAAGTAACAACTACTTGAGGCTACATGCAAACTAATCACCAATTACCGATGCAGAGAGAGAGACAATACCACAAAATCCTGGTATTCCACGATGCTACCAGCATAACCGCGACTGATTGTGACTTTCAGGACATACCTGGAAAAAGGAGATTTCCAGGATATCATAAATCATTAATGCTAACATCACATTTCCTACTTAATTATCACCAGTAATAATTACATAGCAATCTACTTAGGCAAACTAACATGAACTTAGTCACATCCTTCAATTATGATTAAATGATAATTTAGTGAAGGAATAAGAGAAATAATATATTGAGACAGCCAAAGGTATTGAAATGATAAGCACAATTGGTCGTCCTCTAAAAAAGAAACAATTATAGACACAATAGAATTCAATAGCAGGCAGTGAGTCACGGCAAAATATCACAAGTTCTCAAAATTAATGTTAGGATTACCATTAGAAACTACTCATTACATGAAATACATAGCAACTTTGCAGTTGGTAAACTAATATGCAATTAATTATTACCATAACTTATAATCTAATAACAGATTAAATAAGTCTTCTCTCTTTAGGCAGCAGACTTGCTAAGACACAATAACATATTAAATTTCAGGAAATTTCAGAAGCAAGCAATACACAAAATGAGAAGAAAACAGGTTTTGAAATGTTCTATTACATGAGACACAATAAAAGGATGCTGCTGATAGGGTAGGGGAGAGGAGGTTCTGCCCCTAGCCTAAGGCATTATTCAAAGTTCAAAACCAGAATCATAAAATAGGTAATTACATATAGGACCAAAGGCAGAGGATGCACAAACAATTACTATCTTACTCAACAGCTCCAAGTAAGTAAGTACTATAGCCACAGCAAGTGGTAAGTGGTAAATGGTAAATGCCACAACAGGAGATACTAACAGAAAGTACGAATATACTGGTCAACAGTGAAAGCTTTACAATATGATAAATGGCTTACCTAAGCCTCACATTCACCCCATTGTATGTCTCGTATGGCATTTCAACTGTAGAAAACTCAAATGGATATGTTTTCCTCTCATATATATCTCCTGGAACATCCAGTTCACGGACTACAAACAAAGAGCATTAAAATTTAAAAGCAATCAAATAAATTTCCACATTTTTAAATCTCAGAATGATACCTGGCATAATACAAATTGCAAGAAAAGGAACTTCTTTGCACATGCATGTGTGTGTGTGTGTTTTGGTGGGGTGGGTTGGGGGGGGGGGGGGGGGGGGGGTGGTGGGTTGGGGGTTATTTAATTAGGAACAATGAATAAATGAAAAGAAGACACGTTGATAGCTTATAATTAAAGCTATTGACTAGGAAGCCAAAGTATACTCACCAAGGGAAGTGAAGTCATAGAAGTTTCCCCTATCAAAATACATCTCTGCGAGCAAAATAAATTTTCATTAATGATTTGTCACAGAAATAAGAGAGAAAATTAGTCCTAGAAAGTTCTTTGACTAGCAACTAAGGAAAGGGAACCAGAAAAACAATAAGACCAAAATATGAAAAAGTTAGTAAAGTAGATGCTTCTGTCACTGCTCATGACTGGAATCTATCAAAGCTAAACCAACTTTAATATTGTGTTATATTTAGTTAGTAATGGTATCACTCTTGAGATCATGGAAGAACAAGTTAAAAGAAATTTATCACTTTCAAGCATGTTTATTTGTATAACATTCAACGTTTTATTTATTTTGTTTAAAAAGGTCTCTAATCATGTAACCACAAAATAAATTGGTCAATAATAGAGATTCTTTAAAAGTAAGAAAAAAGGAAGCCAAATTGGGGCAATTGGTCTCCCTAACAACAATGCACACCCTTTACACTAAAATGAAAGAAATCAGTCATAAATTCCAAAGAAACAGTCTTGAACCTTCTAACGTCAGGAAATATCATACTCATTCAGAATCATAGTAATTAAGTGACCGTCTAGATCATAAACAGAAGGACTAATCCAAATCCTCAAAAACGAATTATAAGCATCCAAAGAGGTGCATTATTTAAAGATTTACATACTGCACTAGCAAATATAAAATAAAATCCTTCAGCCATTGTGCTTTTAATATTTCGAATATTTGTTACAAGCAAGAAGCCCAATAATAACTTGGTAAAGAAAAATTATTATCCTGTGATTCTAAACCTATCGTTTCACAAAATTATTGATAATGTACCACACTGAAACTTCGCAACAAAATCACACCTATCTGGCCAAGGAGCTCAACTTTCACGCCGTTGTGATCAACCTTCTTCCCTTGAAATGGTTCTATAGAAATCTGAAAATAAGACCACAGAAAGAAAATATTTTCTAAGTAATGCTGTTAACAATCTAGAATTTTTAGACACTTCCTATAAATTCACATTTTGCATTGCAATAATTTAACATTTAAAATTATGCTATCAATCAAATACCTTCCCAGCAATGTTTTCTTGACTTTGGAAAAGTGGGACCAAAACTGTTTGACCATTTTCCTTCTTTTGCGGGACCTATGTAAGCGCATAGAAAACAAAAAAAGGTAAATCATAAGACTATAAAAAATGTTTCAATTTCAGTAGAAATTAAATTTTGAATAGTAATCACATGGAAATGAAAGCTCCCACCCCCAACCAAAAAAAAAAAAAAAACAAGTTATAGCCACCTAGGATGCACAGTTACTCCATTTTTGCTCACGTACCGGTATCCAATACGTATCGTACCGGTATCATACCGGATACCTCTAAGATACATACCCAATCTTCTTCTTCTTTTTTAAGTGCCAATACATCTAGACCAGTGATACGACTTAGATACTGTTGTAACTCAACCCCCGATAGTGAGAGATAGCCCAAACTTGTAAGAATTTTTATTTATATATTGGTTTCAATGTTGAACACTTACCTAGCTATCTTTTATTTACTCTTTTGGATCTTGGTTTGTATTCTATACAAAATTTAATGGTCATGGGTTCACTTTATTATCCATTATTTCTTTTAAATTGATATATGCTTAACAATATATAAAAAAATAAATGCTTAACACTATATAAAAAATAAATTTAATAAGTAATTAATACACGTATCCTCAACGTATTGTATCCTAAGTTTTTCAAGAAATGTTGCATCCCCATACCCATATCCATATCCATATCCGTACCCCAGCATCTTAGATAGCCACCAATTGAGCAGTCATAAGCCAATATTGTCCCAAGTAATACTCCCACACAGTTGCAGAGAACATAAGCACTTATTTGAATGATGAATCATTCTACACCATATATGGTAAGTTTCGTTGTTCAAATGTATAGATCACAATAACATGAGAGATTCAAACAGTCCATGCATCATCATAACCAAATTTCACATACACTTGATGCCATGCCTTAAATCAACACTCAGAAGAAACCAATTTTCAATAAAAAGACTTATTGGCAACATCAAGAAACTGCCCTTTTTAAGTCAACCCTGGCTAGTGATTAAAGTAGAATACTATACAAAGTTAAAATCAATAAGCTACCTGCTTGCGAGTTTTTCCATCCGAAAATGTGATTGAAACGTTGCAGGCCGGCTTGAAAGCTCCAATCAGGTAATTCTGGGACAAACAAAATTGTCAAGACGCATTTTCAAAAATGTATCAAACAACATCGGATCTGTCTTAAGCTAATTGTGCAAACTTACCATGCTGATCAAAATCAAATCAAATCCCAAATCCTAATGCCTTACTCTATGCACCTGCAAAATTCAGTGTCAATGTTAAGACCGTAGCTAAACATGCACAATCACCAATTGCAAAAGTTAAATTTCTTCAAAAGTCAATGAATTTTCAGCTAAAATAGGAACCCTAAAAGGAAGACAGAAATGGGATAAGCTCATAACCAATGCATGTGTACTAAATTCAAGAATCCAAGCTCAAACTAAGCTCAAAAACCACAAAATTGCACAATAGCTACACTGCTCAATTACCAAAAACACACAAGCCCATTTTTTTCCAAACCCTGCATCACCACCTTAATACATAAAAATTGCTTATGTACGTGTATTTGAGTGTGTGTGTGTGAATAAAAATGAAACATACCCAATACTCAGAATATCATATATATTCAAGAAAAACTGCCAAAAATACCAAAGCTCAGGTTTTTCAAAACCCCACAACACATTTACATAAATCCCAAGTGATATTTCTGTGGGTACATCTAGAATTAGCTACCCAATCAATCAATCACAAAATTAAAGCCCAAAAAGGAAACGAAATCAGGATCAATTGGAAATTCGAACCGATTTAGCGTTGGAGATTGAGAAAGTTGGTTGCGTACCTTTGGAAAAGAGGACAGTACCGAGTCCGGACACAAACCCTAGGATTGGAAATTTGGGGCAATACAACAGAGATTTTCAGCGAGAAAAACGAAACTGTGTGTTTGATCGATCTGAAATTTTTTGACAGTTTTTTACGAAATGGGGACGAAGAAGCGAGCTCATTTCTCACGTGATATGCACGTGATAAGATGGGAGGGACAAAATTGAGAATTTTTACAAATAATTTTGTGTCCTGACTGTTAATTCTAGGCCCAAATTTTTAATCTAGGCCCAAGTGCCCTAACTTATTATTAAGAGAATAAATAAACCTTTTTTTTTGTTTTCTTATTTTGAGGATCGAGAAAATAAATAAGTAGGTAGTGTTAATGTGCACAGTATGACAATCGTTAAGAAATAGTTTTATATCAAAGTTATGACCAGTTTTATAAGGTGTAAAATTAATAGAGCTAACGTTTTTAATTCCATTTGTCACTTCAGTGATATTTTTGGTCCTCTCATTAATTTACACAAACTTTTTATTAATTAAACCTCGTAATATATTATTTTTAATGAGAACTTTATGATAACTGTTAACATTTCCCTAAATAAATTAGTCAAAGTTTGAAGAAGAACATGTTTGTTTATCTTATTGGCCATTAAACCTATCATGTGATAAGAAAAAAAATATTGACAATGCCATAATGGATTGGTTTCTTGTTTTCTTCTACCTTCGAATGAAGACAAAAATGGCAGTTTTTTTTTTTTTTTTAAACATGATTAGAGTATGTATTTGTAATCATGATTGGAGTTCTAGTTGACAAAACGAACCCCTAAACCTAGGGATGAATTACTAGTTCATTGAAGTTTGAATTAATGCACTAATTAGTAGACTTTGTATGTACCTAATCTGGAGACTAGAATTGATTTATAATTGCATTATATTAAAAGTTGAACCAGTCATTTTGTAGGCTGTAGCTACTCTCTTTTTTTTAAAGGAATTTTTTTTTCCCATAACTGCACATATGCATCATAGCATTGCATTGCAGTTTGCAACATAAATTTTCTTTCTTTCTTTTGGATTATATATTTTATTGTTATAATAATAAGTGGAGAATAAATATTTAAATCATAATATTTCTATAAAATAAACAAAATTACATATTGCTTAGTACTCTTGTAAAATTATCTAGAGTAAACTACATATTTGATCCCTATCCTTTACACCATATTTCAATTTTGTCCCTAACCTTTTAGTGTCATGTCAATTTAGTCCATGTCGTTATATATTGAATGAAAATTGATGACACGACAAACAATCAAAATAAAATTTCAGTGTATTTTCAAATTAACGAAAGCTAATTTTTTATTTTGGCTATTAGAGGCGTTATCAATTTTCTTCTAAAAAATAACGGTTAAGACTAAATTGACACAGTACTGAAAGGTTGGGGACCAAATTGACACAATTGAAAGGTTATGGATCAAATTGAAATATGGTATATAGAATAAGGACTAAATACGTAGTTTACCCAATTATCTATAATAAAACATGGTAAGGTGCTACTTTATTTTATTTTTTTCTTCTTTTTTTGCTCAATATAAGGCAGCACTCATCCACATTGAGAGGCTTTTATCCATTTTCACTTATATTGGTGAAATTTTGTAATAGATTTATGATATTCAATTAGGGGTATTCACAGTGTAGTTCGATTCAATTTTGAGCTATATTTAGCATTATACTGCACTTTAATATATCAGTTATGGTGTGGTGCAATGTGGTTTTAAACCATGCAACGTCGTACAATTTGGTTGGTTTTTATATATATTAAATATATATTACAAATATATTAAATATTTTACATATAGGTTAAAAACATTTATAATATCTTTCTTAAATATAAAATAAAACTCATATATTATTAGGTTGTGGGTGAGTTGGGTCTGAGGAACCAAGCTAGCCCACCTAGACGAAGCCCAAGGCCCATTAGGCGATGTAAGCCCAATACGCATGGGGGAAAAAACCTTGGGCTTTATCACAATGGGTTCGATTTCTAGTCAAGCACCGGGGATTGGGGCGACCATACCTTGAGGAATTCCTTAGAGGTCGATGGGGCAGAGCCGGCCACAAAGGAAATCTGTGTACAGTCCCAATAAGATCGTTCACCGAGAGCTAGTGGTCCTGAAAGGGATCCACTCTTGAACACTCTCTGGCGTCTAGAACAACTTCTAAGGGAATCTTCTGAATTCGTGAGGATCCCTCGGGATTCTGGCGGGCATGGGAATATGTGAATAAGTGGAAAAGGAAATGATAGCCACCCCACTAACGGAGGACTATAAGAGGAGGTCGAAGTCAGGGAAGAGGGGGTTGGACATTGGGAGGGGGGGGAGGGGAGAGTAGAGAGAGAGAGAGCAAGAGAGGAAAACAAATAGAGTTTATATGTTGGGATACTAAAGGGAATTAAGGGGGAGCACTAATACTTGTTTGGGGCCTCTGTTGGTAGGATTAAGCTTAACCCCACATACAAATAAATTGTGACCCCACTATTGCAGCAAAGACGATTTTGGGCAAACACATAGGAGGTAAGGACAATTATTTTCTTTAAAATTTTTTAAAGACCCGAGTTGTTTGTTTTGGGTAAAATTAGTTAATTGAGCTTTTTTTTTTTTAGCTTCACTATTCGTAATTTTTGTTGTTAGGATAAATTTTTTTTTTTTTTTTTTTTGGGAATTATATATTGTTTTAGATTTTGAATCTATAGATTTTTCTATAGTCTTTAAAAGAAGGAAAATGCTTTATATAAACCTTTTTTTTACAAATTGTTGATATGATAAGTGGTTATTAGTAAGTAAAAAAAGTGGTGTAAGTAGTGGATCCAGATATGAACCAATAAAAATTAGCTACCTCAACAATTTGTAGAAATGTTGTAGATTACTCTTAATAGAATCAATAATATTAATAGGAGGGGCAAAGTGTAATTTTATAGAACAAAATTACTAAAATTAGTACATATGCTTATATTAATATTCGTCAAAGTGTGACTTGTCCATTTATTGAATCACATACATAGACTAGATTTAACAAGAGACAGCACAAAGAGATAAAATTTGTTACACTTTCATTAATTTAGACTATTCAAGAAAAATGCTACATTTAGTCATTTATAAATATAAAAAGTAATTAGAAATTCACCATATGGCCATTCAATATTTGTCAACGGCAACCGTATATATAGAAAACGACTCAAAACTTACTTGAAAACTAAGTTTCAAGATTTATACAAATTCAAACTTCAAAAAATATCGGCTACACCAAAGATCACAGAACTAAATCTCTTATTATCGAATAAGATATTTGAGGTTCGATTTTTACTTACACCAAAATCAATTGGTATTTTAATTTAATGATAAAGAGTATTTATCATGAACGAACGTCATAAATTGAAACTATCTCCAAAAAAAAAATTTTACATTGTCATTAATTAAGAATTTACAATTATAAAAATAACAAACAAAAAGAAAATTGTGAAGTGGTTTTAAAGGTACGTACACTACTTACATCATTAAACAAATACTATAAACAATAAAATACATTACAATTCTCTAATTTAAAATTTTCTATAGGTAACAATTAACAACAAACCTACATTAATTTTGAACTCCATGTTGTGATCCTTCCTTCTCAGCTGAACTCAAATCCAGAGACTCTTTTCTTCTACTCCCCATTTTCAAAAGTCCATACAATTTCCTGAACTCCCTCACTGTATGAACACTTTCTCTACAAAACACACTTGCTGCTCCCTCACTTGCCTCATCTGATCTAGACCTACCTGAACCACTCTCACTCAATCTTTGTCCACCAATGTTGCTCTGCAAGGCTGTGATAATCGATTTCAATGCCCGGCTCGGCGAATTCCGGTTCGAGATCATAATCTCACCAATTTCGGCATGACTCAAACTAGCCCCACTTTGAAAAATCTCTTCCAATTGTGGAAATAGCTTGTGATCCTTCACCCCCAAGTAACTACTAGCCATGTTCTTAAAACCAGAAAAATCACACAATGGGAATTGCACATGAACATCAATCCTCCCTGGCCTCATCACCGCTTGATCAACCTCATCCTTGCCGCTGTTCATCGTGAATACCATCACGCGTTCTTCCCCGCAACACGACTCGATGCCATCCATGAAATTCAACATCCCGGACAGGCTAACAGCCGTTGATGATTTTCCAACATAGAACTTATCAAAATCTTCGATCACAATAAGTGACTTGCACGTCGTTTGCAGCAAAAGGGTCTTCAAATCCGAGTCGTCCAGAACCTTTGACATATCAATATCATACACATCATAACATAAAAACCTCGCCATTGCTGCAACAAAACTAGTTTTTCCTGTACCAGCCGGACCGCAAAGTAAATAACTCCGTTTCCAGACACGGCCTAACCTGTGATAATACTGCTTCGACTTTACAAACTGTTCAAGATCGGACTTAACTTTGTTTTTCAGATCAGAATCCATCACCACCGTGTCGAAGGTAGCTGGATGAGTGAACGGAATCGATCTCCACCGTCTATTTCCTTGTTCCAAATTCATGTACAGCTTGATCTCCTTCTTCTTCTGCTCCACCTCGTCCGCCACCGAAAGAATATGCTGTAAGTACTGTCGTAAAACTCTTCTCTTGTCGTTTTTTCGTATTCTTAGTACAAACGATCTGCTGGTACAGCCTTCCTTTTCTGATTCCTCGTTTGTCCACGACACTCGGGCGCTAAAAAATGTGTCGTGGACGGTTTGGTTGTCATCGAAGTGGAGAGAGATGTCATTGGATTTAGAAGAACCCGAAAACAAATTTGTGAAATCAGAGTCATCGTCAATTGTGGCAAGCAACGAATTCAGGTAAATTGAAACCTTGTGGTATAGCTGGTTTTCTTGGTAGTGTTCATTGTGTTGTGGGATTTTGTAGGACTGATATGCGTGAAACTTGTCCCCTAAGGACCGTAACCCTTTTACGAAAATGTGAATTACGGATGTTTTGTACAAGAGTCTAAGAACTAGTAGGAGAAAAGAAATGGTAACGAACAAGAAAACCAAAAACATGGTAAGAAAATTTATGAGATAATAATATAAAGGTTTAGGAGCAAAAGAAAACTAAGGAAGAGCAAGGAAAGTGAACGGGGAGTTGAGAATGAAATTATAGAAATAGAGGTGAATTTAATGGGTGTTTAGAGGTGGAGAGGTCGGCGAGTTTAAAAGGTCAAAAATGATGGAGAGAGACAGAAAGAGAGAGAGGATTGTCTCTTTTGCTTGGCTGTGAATGTACGACCAATGACTTTGGACCATTGTTGAGAGAGAGAGAGAGAGAGAGAGAGATAGAGGGATGATTATAATGAAAAGTATTAGTAGTAGGTCATGTGGGCAAATTATTCAATTTGATTGACAAAGGGTGGGTTTGATTATGAATTTTAAACACTTTTCTTCAATTCTTTAATGCCGCCTAATTCAAAGCTTTTTCCGTCGAATATTCTTTGCTATTTTTTTTTTCTTTCATTAATTAGCCTTTACATGATCCATGCATAGTAACAACCAACACGTTATTGTCAAATGTAAAATGTCAATTATTAAGCATGTAATTAATGATGCCTCATTTTTTATTTTTTTTATTATAAAAATTAAAATTTTATCAATTTTAATATAAATTGACGATTTTAGTACAACTTCAATAATATAATAAATAAATAACTGAATTATTTTTTTGTGATTGATGATACATCAATTTATAAAACTTATGCAGTGAAGTTGTAATATATATAACACCACTCTAAAGATAAAAATTTAAAATAATATATTCAACGTTTATTGAATAGGTAGCTTATAATGGAAACAAAACATTTTTTTTAGTATATTTGTTGTTCGTAATTTTTTTGGCTAAAAAAAAAGATAAACTATTATTAAAGTATTCATGAATTGTTGCTTAGATTATAAAGAGTGGACCCAAACCAAACGCTACGGTTCCAACTAATTAGTTTATTTCTGTCATCATGGCTCAAGCTAAACTCAAGCTTATGGCCACACTTAATACTTTTTTGTTCAAACTCAGTTTGTTAATTTCCTGAACGAAATTTCAAATTTGTACATGTAAAATTTTTCCAAGCCTATATATTTCTACATTTGTTGTTACATATTAGCCACCAAACTATACGCCAGTTTACTAATCAATTCGTTTACAGCTCACTTGTAATAGTTTTATGAAACTTAAAATAAAAATACATTTGTCAACAAATTTTTCTTCAAAGTTGAAATATATTAATCGTGAGACGTATTAACTTTCGTATCCACATTACAAGAATGGTATATTCCTAAGCTTGGATTTGTTCAAATACTTTAGTTCGTCACATAGGCGAAATTTAAATTTTAGTTCATGTCCGTTTGGGAACAATTTATCTCTAGTAAATTTATTTGCAAAATGTGAGACAAAAAGTTAAAACTTAACTTATAATTTTAGATTCTTTGAAATAAAATTTAAACAAAAAACAAAAAAATGTAAAACCAAATTAACTGTCAATAAAGATTTTTTTTTTGTTTACAACCTGATGTACAATTTTTATTATTAGTGTGGGGCCCGAGGGCCTGGAATTTTCGGCCCACCTCTAGACTGGCCCAAGGCCCATGCCGAGGATCAATGGCTGTCCCAGGCAGCTGCCTAGGGACTTTTCGGCCCTCTGGGCCGCGCCGAGGACAACCCTGTCCTCGGCATACCTATCCTGATCCCAGTACAGGCAGTCACATCCACACTTAATGCGTCTACCTAACTCCCCTGGCAATCTCAGTGTTGAGAGGACTCCTGAACGGCGGAACCTTGGGTGCCGCGATCCACAGTACGGTGGGAAACGTGGCTGATAGGACAAGTCCTTAAGCAGTGGTCTGGATGACTGACAGTTGGAAGGCTAGGATTGGCCAAAGAGGGTATATAAATGCAAGGAGACCTTCAGAGTGGGGGCTCCTCGGCCATCCGAGGAGCAACCCCCAAGACAATAGGAACAAAGAAAAAGCCCTCAAGAGGGAAGAACACTTCAGGCGAGCTGGTGGCTAGCCTGTTGGCGCCGAACCCTACGACCCACTCTCTAAACAAATTTATTGCTGGGGGATCTACGACAAAACGAGCCCCTACAATTGGCGCCGTCTGTGGGGAGGGTTAGTGCGCTGACCGGCGCAACCGGCGGTCGTTTCAAAGCAAATGCCATGCAAAAAGGTGGCGGTGCAAGAGAAAGAAGAAGAAAGAAAAAATTCTGCAAAAAAAAAAAAAGAAAAAAAAAAGAAAAAAAAAAACTCAACATCAAACGGAAAGGATTCTTTATCATTTCATAGAAAAGAGTTACAGATACAATCAGAGGCTCAGGCAGGCTTGTTTTACAAGCGTTATTACAAGCTAATCCTACAATCGGAGGCTCAGGCGGTCCGATCCTACAACTAGCTAGGGGAGAGGGAAGTGTCAACCCGTGCTTTTATTGGCATCAGCAGAACGGGAGAGCTTGACAATAAAAGCGGGGAAGGGGGGCTGAGGTTGGCTTGCTTCAAAGCGGAAGCTTGAACAAAGTGAGGAGCAGATGCAGGGGCACCGGAACGTCCTCCCCCGTGATGTTCCCTTGATGCTCTCCAATCCTCCCGAGCGCCGGCCGTTGGAGACGGCAACACTCGGGCGCCAGACACGACGTAAGTTCGCGTATCTTCTCCACCGAAGGTGCGCTCCGGGGAAAGATGTTAGGTACTCCAACAATGTCCCACCTGGCCACCGCGTGCAACACTGTCGGTGTTACGCCGAGGCTCAGCCGCACCAGAAACCCAGTGGGGGCTGCGGCCACGGCAGCCCTTAACTCCATATCTCCTAACTCCGGTCACAATCCCGACGGGGTTATTAAGGGGGCATGGGGAGTGGAAAGATGGTTTTCTTTCTGTTCGAGTTGGGAAGCTCATGGGGTATGAAGAAACCATCCCCCCAGAAAGCCTTATATAGAGGGGGAGAGTTGGTGACAATCAAATCGCGCAGAATTCGAAGAGTGAGTTACCGAGGCGGCGGGCAATAATGAAGCCACCAAATTCCAAGGGGGCTGCAGACCGTTGTGCTTCTGTCGATTTACGAGACCATTAATGAAGGCGCGTCTCGCGCACCGAAGCATCAGGCGCAGAACACGAACGGCCAAGAAACGCTTCCCCGATAGAAGATGGGGAAACTAATTACTTCAGAAGACCAAGTGTTAGACAGAACCAAGGCTCTGCATGGTCCCCGGACCCAAGCCTACGGAGAGCTAGCCACTACTTATGAAGGCAGCACATGTGCCTAGGTCTTGCATGGTCCTCGGACCCAAGCCTACGGAGAGCTAGCCACTACTTATGAAGGCAGCACCTGTGCCTAGGTCTTGCATGGTCCTCGGACCCAAGCCTACGGAGAGCTAGCCACTACTTATGAAGGCAGCACCTGTGCCTAGGTCTTGCATGGTCCTCGGACCCAAGCCTACGGAGAGCTAGCCACTACTTATGAAGGCAGCACCTGTGCCTAGGTCTTGCATGGTCCTCGGACCCAAGCCTACGGAGAGCTAGCCACTACTTATGAAGGCAGCACCTGTGCCTAGGTCTTGCATGGTCCTCGGACCCAAGCCTACGGAGAGCTAGCCACTACTTATGAAGGCAGCATCTATGCCTAGGTCTTGCATGGTCCTCGGACCCAAGCCTACGGAGAGCTAGCCACTACTTATGAAGGCAGCACCTGTGCCTAGGTCTTGCATGGTCCTCGGACCCGAGCCTACGGAGAGCTAGCCACTACTTATGAAGGCAGCACCTGTGCCTAGGTCTTGCATGGTCCTCGGACCCAAGCCTACGGGGAGCTTGCCACTATCTTTAAAGCAGCAACAGGATCTTCCATAAAAGGCTAATCACTTGCCGGAGGATTGAAGCGCTGAGCTAACTATTTGGGAAAAACCAACCAGCGGAAGGCCTTGGGGGGAATGAGGGCCGTGGGTGTCAAAACCCTCCTCCCCGTTCAAAGGAACGTGCAGCAGGATTTTGAGGGGCTATTGTGGGGCCCGAGGGCCTGGAATTTTCGGCCCACCTCTAGACTGGCCCAAGGCCCATGCCGAGGATCAATGGCTGTCCCAGGCAGCTGCCTAGGGACTTTTGGGCCCTCTGGGCCGCGCCGAGGACAACCCTGTCCTCGGCATACCTATCC
This sequence comes from Quercus aquifolioides, assembly GCA_019022515.1. Classification (NCBI taxonomy): domain Eukaryota; kingdom Viridiplantae; phylum Streptophyta; class Magnoliopsida; order Fagales; family Fagaceae; genus Quercus; species Quercus aquifolioides. The sequence continues at coordinate 10,379,917 of CM032335.1, read as the reverse complement.
TGATCCCAGTACAGGCAGTCACATCCACACTTAATGCGTCTACCTAACTCCCCTGGCAATCTCAGTGTTTAGAGGACTCCTGAACGGCGGAACCTTGGGTGCCGCGATCCACAGTACGGTGGGAAACGTGGCTGATAGGACAAGTCCTTAAGCAGTGGTCTGGATGACTGACAGTTGGAAGGCTAGGATTGGCCAAAGAGGGTATATAAATGCAAGGAGCCCTTCAGAGTGGGGGCTCCTCGGCCATCCGAGGAGCAACCCCCAAGACAATAGGAACAAAGAAAAAGCCCTCAAGAGGGAAGAACACTTCAGGCGAGCTGGTGGCTAGCCTGTTGGCGCCGAACCCTACGACCCACTCTCTAAACAAATTTATTGCTGGGGGATCTACGACAAAACGAGCCCTACAATTATTATTATTTTATTTTTTGTGCTGGTATATATAGCTTATAAGCTTAGCTGGCTTGTTTTTAAAACCTCATTTTTCATAAATATTTTTATTTTTCACCCAGTTTATTTTTTAAAGTAAAATAAGGCAATGGAAAATAGATATCTCAAAGACTCAAACCCACCCTAGATGCCACCAAAAAAAAAAAGTTTAACTGACGCTCTATTTATTTTGGCAATAATGTTTCTAGAAAATAAGTCATTTTTCAAAAAATGTTTTCTATAAAACTATTTCATTTTCCTATGTTTAGTAGTAACCTTAAATGAGTTGAAAAACAATTTTTTAACTTCCCTTATTTAGTTTACTGCGAAATAAAGTTGTTTTCCAATAAATATTAATGAAAAACAATCTTTAAAAATAAGTCATTCTTTTTATGTTGACCAAAAATATTTTTCTTTTAACTCATTTTTTTCTAATGCTACCAAACATTAAAAAACACAAAAAACTATCTTTATGCAATATTTTTCATCGAAACAAACAGAGCGTAATTAAAATAAACTATCGGTATTAGTCAGTCAAACAAGTATGGAAAATTAGAGAGGAACAAAAATGAGAACAGAAAAATTAATCTAACAAACTTCTAATAGGATCTCATGCTAATTGCGCTATTGTTAAACTATTCATTGATGGTTGCTTAGATTATAAAGAGTGGACCCAAACCAAACATCATGAGTTCTAACTAATTAGTTTATTTCTGTCATCATAGCTCAAGCTAAACCCAAGCTTATGGCCGAACTTAATACTTTTTTTTTCAAACTCAGTTTGTTAATTTCCTGAACGAAATTTGTTCATGTACAATTTTTCCAAGAAGCCTATATTTCTACATTTGTTGTTACATATTAGCCACAAACTATACGCCAGTTTACTAATCAAATCATTTACAGCTCACTTGTAAATTGTAATAGTTTTATAAAACTTAAAATAAAAATACGTTTGTCAACAAATTTTCTTCAAAGTTGAAATATATTAATCATGAGTCGTATTAACTTTCATATCCACATTAAAGGAAGCATATATATCTAAGTTTGGATTTGTTCAAATACTTTGGTTTGTCACATAGGCAGAATTTAAATTTTAGTTCATGTCCGCTTGGAAACAATTTATTTCTAATTGCTTATTTGTATAACGTGAAACAAAAAATCAAAAGCTAACTTATAATTTTCAAAAATCTTAAAATTAAATTATTTTAAATAAAATTTAAACAAAAAGCAAAAAACTGTAAAACTAAACTCGCAGTAAAGATTAATTTGGTTTGTTTACAACCTTATGTACAATTTTTTTTTTTTTTTTTTTTTTTTGGGTATAGCTTAAAAGCTGACTCTTTTTAAAAACCTCATTTTTCATAAATATTTTTATTTTTTACCCAGCTTTTTTTTAAAGTAAAATAAGGCAATGGAAAATAGATATCTCAAACTCACCCTAGATGCCACCCAAAAAAAAAGCAATTAACTAATTGAAATAAACTATCGGTATTAGGCAGTCAAACATGTATGGAAAATTAGAGACAAAATGAGAACAGAAAAATTAATCTAACAAAATTCTGATAGGATCTCATGCTAATTGCGCTATTAACAAAAAAACTTTGAACGAGCAACTTTGCCAGCTTTGGTTCATAACGCAATTGCTAGTCATCTTCTACCCTATAGTCCTCATTGCCTAACACTAACAAATTTATTGTACCCTACAAGTCACAAGGTGTGCGGCTTTCCTTGTAAGAAACATATAAACAAATAGTTTGAAAGAATCACATGCTATCTACCTCTACAAAGTTGGTAGCATTCAGCTTTGAACAAGTAAACTGATCTTTTTCCAAGTTTTCTAATGTGCAGATATTGTTTCGTGTGTCTTTTATATATGTCTATAGGTACTAAACCACTCAGAGCTTTGCTTTGCTGCTTAACCATTGTAGATCTCTGTTGGACCCATATGAATTTGAGCATTGTAGTTGCCCAAGATATGGATATTGAATAATGAGGAGCAATGTTTAGTGGGGTATGACAAATGGGGTCTAGTTGGAAAATTGGCATGACTATATCAGCTTCCAAATTTACTTGATGTGGAAAATTTTGGACTCTGTATAGAAGTTACTAACTTGCAAGGATCAACAGCCATAACTACCTAACGTCATGCTTGAATGTCCATTAATCAGTCTCACAAATTCAAGCTGCAAGATAGGACAGGTTAGTGGTTACTGATATCCAATTGTCTTTGTGCCATGATCATAGTCATATCAGCCACAAAATCTGCAGACAGCGATTTCCTAATGTGATTCGATTTGTAAAAACCATATAATTTTTTATGGCTCTGTTTCATGAAAGAATACAAATTATTCTTCTGGCCCATGATGTTATTAATAGCATAGTGGTTTAACTTGAACATATTTGGTGGAGATGTTTGTCCATAACTATTTATTTTTTTCCAACGGTTTTCAATCCCCTTTAAAAAGAAGGAAATGGATTGTTGTCCCATATTCCAGACTCTGGCATAAGCTCACCTAGGCCGATATCAATATCATATACAAACTTTTAGATAGAACTTAGAAGGAAATGGGAATCTCCTTTCACTGATGATATTTCAAATCTACTGACAATCACTTCTTCCAAATTTGTTTTTGTAGTTTCTATTCTATTATGTTGCTACAGCTACAAGTGGTCCTGCCTCTATAGTAAATGAATGCGACAGGGAAAAGGCAGCAACTTCCAAAGTTTATGATAAGCCTGCACTTGCTTTATTAGTTGGATCTGCCTACTTTTAGGAAGTATTGCTTTGACACAACACTTGAAAGTTGAAACCCAACCAAACCGATTCCACTGCCAACTATTTCCTAGATGGTATTAATCATTGGTGGCTGGCTGTTGCAACCTAGCTAAATAAATGAACTAAGAACTCTTGAAAAACCCAGCTGAACTACTTGTACAGAAAGTTGAAGTAATAAGATCCACATCAGCCTTAGGCTAAATATGTAAAAGAGTTACACTAGGTTCATTCACAATTGTAAGAAAGTGTTAGTGATAAGAACTAATCATGTCCAACTTAATATCAATCCATGATTAGTTACTAGTAAGATCGAATTGTGCATGAGGTGAATTTGAATATAATCATTAAGTGCTCAGATTAACAATTGATTTTCAATCTCCTGTAGGCCTTACAAATGAGAGGAGAAAAAGGAAAGGAAAATAAATTCTCTCCAAAGTTGATTAATATCCAAGAAAGATTGGCCTTGAGAAGAATATTTTATCAAAATTTATTTTCCCGTTCCTATTTACTTACTACTTTCTTCAAATAAGCAAAAAAAAAGTAAATAAATTTATTTTCTTGTTGCTCAATCGAGTTGGAACTCACAAGGGTTAAAATTCTTATAAATCAACTGTCAAATGAACCCCTGGATGCTCCCACATAGAGACTGAACCACAGGAGGACTCAATTCTTTGAGGTGTGTTACGTGTGTATGAACATCAAAGAAACTAACCACAATGATCATGTTCAGGTGATAATAATGTTCCGCAAACCAAGCATAACTTGTAAAAGTTCAAAGATAAAAGAGGAGAGAAACTGAAAGCAGAGCTGCATTAAAAAGATGGTTCCAATTGCTACATCAAAATGTGAATTCTGGAAGACATCCAAAAATATGAAAACCCCATCAACAAATTTCAGACATGTATGGTAATTCTCTATAACTAACGAAGTTACAGCTCTAGACTACATAACAAATTTGCTTCAGGAGAGTAGGTTTCAATTGTGATGAATTCAAGGTTCCTGGGCATCTGATTGAATATTCAAGATTTGGGAAACCACAAGCTTAGAGAGCTCACTTATTGCAGCTTGAACAGGATAATCACCTGATTCCGAATTCCTCGACCACCCTGGTGATTGTGAGCTCAATCCAGTGTATTCACTAGCAGCTACCTTTGTCTTTTTTGATGTGGCAATAACTCTCTCCAAATCTGATTCAAACAATGGCCTTGGTGGCTGGAACAAAACACACATACAAAAGAGTATCTTTCAGAACATTACATCTACATAAAGAGGTAAATTTTGCAAAAAAATTATACAAATAACTAGAATTCTTTTAATACTAAAACAATAAGAATACCTGAATTCCTTTATTCTCCAGGCATGTTAACCTTTTTCAACATTTAAAAAGCCGATCAAAGGATCAAGATAAAAGTTACTTGATGCCATGAATTTTACTGTCATGCAATACTAACAGAATGTTGTTTATTGCCCTGATTCTTAAATTTCTGACTCCCAAGGACATCCATGGTTTTTAGCAGTGCAAAGGAGATTAAGGAAGAAAATGAAACCAGGACTTAACAAATAGAATTATGTTTACCATCTGAAAAGAACTCATGGAATATCGGGTATGCGGTGAAATTTAAAAGGGTGACATCATCATGTATTCAAGATAAGTTTAGTCCATATTGCAAGAGAATTCCAATTTTTTTTTTTTTGGTTAGGTGGGGTTGGCAGTTCCAAAGATTCAAATGAAATGACCCAACTGGCACCTCCACCCTTATAAGTGCTAGGTGGGCTAAAGTTGTGGACCCATCGGGTGCATGTGTAACTTAACCAATCGAAAAATATCTCATTGCCATACCAAAGCATGCTACCAAATTGGAGAGTGTTTTTTTATTTTTATTTTTTTTATTTACAAAATGAAAAGGACTAAATTGTAGAAGAAGAAAATGATATATATACTCACAGAAGATTTGTTCCCATTCTTCTCTTGAACTAGTAGGTCCCTAATAGGGAAATAGGCTGCTTTCTTGCATAGTTCGAGAAGATCTGAACCTGTGTAACCTTCACACAAGCTAGCTATGTGCACATAGTCAATGTCGTCTTCAACTCTCTCGCCCCTCAGAATCACCTTCAGTATCTCAGCTCTCTCCCTGCAGTCTGGTATCCCAATCTCAAATGCTTGAGGAAGACGCCGGAGTATTGCTTCATCAAGTTCTGATGGGCGATTAGTAGCAGCAAGAACCATCACTCGTGCATTCTCTGCAAGAACAACCTACTTTAGATTCAATTTTTCAATGAGAAAATCATAAGACATAGGTGCTGTCCAAGGCACAAACTTACGATCAGTGGTGAATCCATCCCATAAAGCCATGAACTCAGTCTTCATATTTGTTAATGCTTCATGATCTGTATTACGGCGCTGACCCAAGAAACTATCAACCTCATCAATAAATATGATAGCTGGCTGGAGTTTATAAGCCAAGCTGAATACAGCAGCCACTGCAAAACCATAGTAAAAAATTAATAATCATCAATATCAAAGCATTACACTGTGCAAAAGAAATACAATAACAACTAAAAAAATAGTATGATCTACTTCAACACTTTTGATCATAAAATCTTTTCCCCACATCTACGTATGATTGCTATCAATATTAACAAGGTATATACTTGTCAATACACTCTCCCGCAAAAAGTACAACATTCTCTTCCATTTATACTACTCATACTTTTTTTTTTTGATAAGTAAGAAGAGAATATTATTAATAAAAGAAAAGAAAGAAAAGCACACAAAGTTCATGGTAGTGAACAAAGGAAAAAAGAAACAAAAAAGACATAAGCAGCCCCTAATCTATACTAATAGATGAAAGAAAATCCAACAGGGTAGAACAATCCGAATAGCCCCAACAACGAGACCAATTGAAGAGGGTCCGCTGGCAAAACTCTAATAACTGAACCACAGATTTCTCCTCATCCTCAAAAGACCGTCGATTCCGTTCAGTCCAAATAGTCCACATTAAACATCCTGGAACCAAATCCCAAATATCTGAGCTATGCTTCCCAAGCCAATGATACCAGCAAAATAATAAGTCCACAACTGAGCCTGGCATGACCCATTCCATCCCAAACAACCGAAGCATATACATCCACAAAGAATGAGCTATCGGACAAAAAAGTAATAGGTGATCCACAAATTCCGCATTACAACAACACAAACAACAACGATTCACCAAAGGGCGACCACGAAGCATAAGGTTATCCAAAGTTAGAATCTGACCATGGGCTGCTGTCCACCTAAAAAAAGCCACCCTTTTAGGAACCTTAACTTTCCAAATTCCTTTCCAAGGGAAAGTGGAAGGAGCTGCATTTCGAATCTTATGATAAAAGGACCGAGTATCAAACTTCCCACTGCCATTAATATCCCAACAAAGTCTGTCACACCCTCCTTCCCTAGGAATTCGGCTTTGGATGAAATGAAGAAAGGAGTAGGAAGCCACCAACTCCCAATCATTGAAGTCCTTGTGAAAACTTAAACTCCATACTCTGTCATTATCACCCACAGGAGGGCTTAACACCTCAGAAATACAAGCCTCCTTATTAGCTGAACACAAAAATAACTGAGGATAAAGGATTTTGAGAGGAACATCCCCAGTCCACTTATCATGCCAAAAAAGAATACGAGAACCATCCCCCACCACAAAAGAGAAATGCTTAGCGAAAGTTTCCCACCCTTCACTAATACTCCGCCATAACCCACAACCATGAGCCCTACTACAAGCTCTAGTGCACCAACCCCCTTTTCTTTCCCCATATTTCATGGCAATGACCCTTCGCCATAGATGCGAGGTTTCATGGCCATACCTCCAAAGCCATTTCCCTAATAGGGCCTGATTAAAAGGCACCAACTTCCGAATTCCTAACCCATCCAACTCACGTGGTAAGCAAACCTTTTCCCAAGCCATCAAAGGATATTTGAAACACTCAACTGATGAACCCCACAAAAAGTTCCTTTGGATGCGTTCCAATCTAGTCGCCACAGCTTTAGGGATGGTAAAAAGGGAAAGGTAATACGTCGGAAGGCTTGAAAGGGTACTTTTCAGCAAAGTGAGTCTATCACCCTTTGACAAATAGAGCCGCTTCCAGCCTGAAAGCTTCTTTTCCATCCTCTCAAGGATCGGATTCCAAATAGAGGCTGTTTTAAACAAAGTACCCAATGGCATACCCAAGTAAATCATAGGCAAACTGCCCACCCTACACTGAAGGATATTAGCCAGATACTGAATGTTACGCACCTCCCCAATAGGGACAATTTCACTTTTCCCCACATTCACCTTTAGACCAGTAAAAGGTTGGAAACAAGTCAAAACTAGCCTAATAGAAAGAATCTGCTCTCTAGAGGCATCACAAAAAAGAATGGTATTATCAGCAAATAGGAGGTGAGAGACCTAGATACCAGTAGAATTAATAGGACCCACATGAAAACCTTGAATGAAACCCCCTTCCTCAGTTTTCTTCAGAATACGACTTAAAACCTCCATGATCAACAGAAAGAGAAGGGGAGACAAAGGATCGCCTTGTTTGAGACCTCTAGAGCTACCAAAGAAACCAGCAGGAGATCCATTAACCAAAATTGAGAAGCGAACGGTAGAGACACAAGTCTTTATCCATCTCCTCCATCTATCCCCAAAGCCCATCCTCTCCAACAGATAAAATAAGGCGTCCCAATTCACATGATCGTATGCTTTCTCAATGTCTAGCTTACACACCACCCCCGGAGTACGACATTTCAATCTACTGTCTAAACATTCATTAGCAATAAGCACTGAATCCAAAATCTGTCTGCCACCAACAAAAGAATTTTGTGACTCCGAAATAAGATTATCCAGCACCCTCCTCAATCTGTTAGCTAAAACCTTAGACAACAGCTTATACACACTGCCCACTAGGCTGATAGGCCTAAAATCTTTGATATTTGCAGCATTATTTTTTTTGGGGATCAGACATAAGAAAGAAGCATTTAGAGACCGTTCAAACTCTGAGTTCCTATGGAAATGATCAAAGAATGCCATGACATCTACTTCCACTACACTCCAGCATTTTTGAAAGAAAGCCACTTTACTTTCTTATAAAAATTCATATCTATGAAATATATTCCAATTATTTTTATATTCATTATTTAAGGCTCATGTTAATAGCACAAAAACAAAAATTGCAAAATATATTATAAATTAGATGATCAACCTATGATTGGAAAACCATTTCAATTAGATTGGATGAAGATAACGTCCACAACAGAATGCACCTAAACTATCTTCTTCCCATATAGTCGTTACTCATTAACCAAAAGAAACTGTGCTGAAAGCATCTATGCATTGTCTTATTCTGTTAAGCTAAATAAACCTAATACATCAAGTAAGTCATGTGTTCTTAGTTGATCATTCATGCTTCTATGATCACGAGTCAAACTAAATTTGACTACCCATAAATAATGAGCCCCATCACAACAGAATATATACAGGGCCAAAATAACTTCATGTAGTTGTGTATGTTTGCCAGGGCAATGACAGAAAACCCTCAAATCCAGAGGGGTGGTGTGGGGGAGTGTAATTATAATCTACACTCACCAAGCTTCTGTGCATCACCAAACCATTTGCTCATCAGATTTGATATCCTGACGTTGATGAAAACAGCTCCAGATTCTTTTGCAATAGCTTTGGCAAGCATGGTCTTTCCAGTACCAGGAGGTCCGAACAACAAGACCCCTTTCTGGGGACCCAGAAGCTTCCCATAGGAAAAAAGCTCAGGTCTCCTTAGGGGAAGTATCACCAGTTCATACAATGCTTCCTTGATGGCCTCCAGTCCTCCAATAGAGTCAAATTCAACATCAATGTGGTCAGGATTTATAACATCACATGCTATGACATCCTGAAAATAATGAAGAAACGCAAGTCAAGCATAAAAACAAACTAGAGTTCATTTCACATAATTCTAATTTCCCTATTCCAACATTAATCAATAAAGACGAGAAAATCTATTGCGCAAAGACAAGTTGCACCTAAAAGGTCTTCCACATTCTTTAGCTTATCATTCTAATGCTAGCGTTCACACTTGTGTGACTAACTCTATTATGATAATTCAACAGGGAGGGGATTTTTGGAAACACCAGAAGATGCCAGTTAAGCTCCAAGGCTCTTAACACTTATGCGACTAACTCTATGTTCAGATGAAGGGACATGACTGATGAGGGGAGAGGGGTGGTGAAGGCAGCCAGCAATCTCTCCTCTCAAACCCTCTCCCTCATCTTACTCCGCTCCAAACATATCCTAATTCATAATCCATACAGCATCCATACAAGTTATTTCTGTCCCAACAGAAATTGTTTCATAACCGAAAAATTCATGCTCCTCCATGTTCTTTTTATAGATTTACCAACCCGTCAATACGAACAAAGCCAATAACAAAAGTACAATCATCAACAGAATGGCAGCTTCATGAAACTCAAAAAAATTAATCAATGCTGCCGCCGGTTCGAGTGAGTGCAGTATATTATCTCTATGGCCAGTCTGAGTAGTGTGCTTTTATCTTTAAAAAAAAATGCATAACTTCATTAAAAAGAAAACCTTTATAAAAAATTGGATAAAAATTATTCCACTATCCAATTTATTTTTGCTACTATTCATGATGTCATTATATTTTTTGGGCACTATTCATGATTTCACGGTACTATTTTAACTATCTTTTACCTTTATCCACCATACTTTAGCAATAATTTTTTAATTTTAATAAAATAAACGTTGTTCAAACACACCCTTATTATAACTTTTTTTTTTCATATATACTATGCAATTGGGAAAGTTTTCACAAATTCACCAAAGAATATCAAAAAACCCATTAATCCAAACTCATAAAAATGATAACTTTTTTCACAAATTCTTCAAGAAACCACACAATCACATACCGAAAAGGTGGCGTTTTTAATATAGAAGAAGCTTACCTCGTAAGGGTTGGTCTGGATGAGAGGCCGGCCCAAGCGTTTAGAGATCTCCTTCTTGTGCTCGAGCGCCTTCTTGGAAGCTTCCCGGTTCGGGTCGAGGTGTCGGAGCCCCGCGAACAACACCAAGCAACTCAGGGCGGCGCTCGCCGCGTACAGCACCAGTTCTTGCAAGAACTTCGTCTCCGATGACCCACCCATTATTATAATACTATATTTAGAAATTTGGGGTTTTTTTTCGCTGTGAATATATATTTGGGATTTAGGGTTTATTGGAGTTTGTTTTTGGTTTTGTTCTGGGGTTTCAGAGATGATAATTGGTGTTCACGCAAGGACGCTTGGGGAACAAGATGAGAAAGTGAAACAGAAAGAGACGGTGGTGTGTTCTGGATTTGGGGAATTGCTGAAAGTACTTTTTTGCCCTTAATAATGGGTTGCATTTTTGTCCTAAAAGGGTTTGTCGGTTTGGGGTGGTTTTGGTAAATTTCGGTTATTGGAAATTTGAGGGGATGGGCTTGAATTGGTTGATTGTGTTTGTGTGGGGCTCGGATTATGGGAACTCATAAATCCAAACTAGGAAAATTTATATGGGTTTGGGCTTTTGGTTTATAATTTCCTAAAGTTTTAAAGAGCTTTTCTTTTTTTTTTGGGCAAATTATAACCTTTTTTTTTTTTTTTTTTTTTTAAGGATGGACAAATTATAACTTACCCGCTTGTGGTTTGACCAAATTTAAATTACTTAGTTTGAAATTTGACATTTTACCCACCTAAGATTAGTTCAGTTAGAACCACTTTTGTTAAAAACATGGCTAAATATGTGATTTTGTTTCACTTTTATGTTTCTCTTCTTTAAAAACACAAAAATACATAAAAATACAATATCAAATAAGATAAAAAAAGAATCCAACGTAACACTTGCATTGTGGGATTTCAAACGACAGGTAAACAACTTAAATTTCAGTCAAACCTCAGGTGGGTAAAGTGTAAAATTTTAAATCACAGATGGGTAACTTAAATTTTAGCCAAATCACATGTAGTGTAATTTGCCCTTTCTTTTTTTTAAGAAACAAAATAGAAAAGAACATGTAAAGAATAATCTCACAATACAAAATTCATGCAATTTTGCAAAATGACTATGTCCATGGAATTGCAGTGATTTTCACTATGTTAGAGAATAGTACAAAGGCAATTTATAATACATCAACCCTAATTCTGAAGCAATTATATATATATATATATATATATATATATATATACAAACCTAGAAAGGGGGGGTCAAACCCAAGCATTTACTCCATGGATTAAACCTCACAAAAAAATCTCATTTAAAACTGTAATGTTTTCAAGTTAGGTCAAGTCAAAATCGAATTGAACACAAAATCAAGCTCCAAATAGCCCAACAATTTAGATTCAACTATTAAATGAGTCAAGTTAAAACATAATAGATGAACAAACTTATGAGTATGGAACTCAAATTAAGTATATACAATTCTATATGTTTATATGTATTCATGTATAAAAATGTATTTGCTTAAGATTTTTTTTTCCTCTTTTAATACATCAATAGTTGAGAGTAGGAGGATTTGAATCATAGATGTCTCAATTATAAACACTAGGAGGTGTCAGTTGAACTACAATGTTCTTGGCATGATATTGAATTATGTATTGAATTTATTTGTCCTAGAAAAAGAATACATTATTTGTATTTCATTAGTCAATATAGCCATGAGTTTGAATTTAATTTGAGAACTTAATATATATCACCTAAAATACCATACCTAAATTTTACCTTCTGATTTATATACAAAGGATGATGATATTGTGCCACATAATGAAAACGTTATAATAATACTATAAATATACAACACAATGTGAATTTTAATCGGCTCAACTAGTAAATCTTTTTTTGTCAAATAAGAGATTTAGAGTTTAAATCTTACCAACACCACAAAACTAATTGGTGTTTGGACACAATAATAAAGAACACATTATCATATATGTTATATGTTGAAATTGTTGTTTAAAAAAAATAAAATATGATTATTGTTGTTAAAAAGAAGGGCACTACAATATAATCAACTCAAGTGATGTGTAGGGAGTATGGTATTACCGTGTTGTCAATATTTAGTGTGTTTGGCAAAAATTAAAAAGCCAGCTTATTTTACTATTCAGCTTATTTTTTGTACTATTCATGAGTTCTACTGCACTTTTTGATATTATTCATGGATTCCATTGTACTATTTCAGCTAACTTTTACCTTTATCTATAGTAATTTCAGCAACAAGTTTTCAATTTTATCAAAATAAGCGGATCCCAAACAGGAAGAGGGTTTGTGAGCAATTTGTTATGGGATTTCTCAAATAGATTAAATCTTAAAAATTGATAATTATTTTTTTTCGTGAAAACATTGTTACTTAATCAAAACGTAAATTACATTCAAATTTTTAATTTGACAATTTGATAAAATTACTGTCAGATGGAATAAATTATAGCTAAAGTACACATACCATCACCATGTGGTTTATTTATGACACTGGCCTCATTTGTGTTTTGTTTATGAGGCATTTATCTCTCTTATAGTTTGCTTATGAGATGGTTTTGATGGGGGAGGTCATGTATCTATGGTTTACTTCCTAAGGAAGGGCCCAAAAAACCCTACTTGATGAGGTTTCACTTCATCTATAAAAAATTGTTTGCTTATGAAACTTTTCCGCTAACTTTAGCGGAATTTGATTTTATTGTAAGTGTCAAAAATACCTATTTACCCCTTATTTTAACAGAGGTGGGTTACGAAAAACAAACGGGACATACCACAGGTAGGTTAAATGATACTTTTCAAACCACGGGTAGGCAAAGTGATTTTAATCTAAACTACAGGTGAGTTATGTGTAATTACCCCTAAAAACAAAGAAATGAATGACTTAAATTTAATCGCATCATCAATAATTTAAATAAATATAAGAAATAGTAAAAAAAGAAAAAGAAGCACATGAAATGAGAGGCTGTTTGCTTATCTTTTGAGTTTTGAGGTAATTGAGGGCTTGTTTGTTAACGTTATTTGAACAATAATTTTCGTTGTTTAAATAATATAACATGTATTTCTGTAATATTTTTTTACCCACATATATTTTTATAATACTTAAACAATATTACTCTAACAACATTACCAAACAAAATTGCATATTTAAATTACTTAAATATGATACAAGTCACATTAAAAAGTGCTGCGAGAATTACTTACCACACATCCCTTTTTAAAAGTCACATTAAAAAGTGCTGCGAGAATTAAATAATTCTACCGAATTATACACTCTCTCCATCAAAGCGCGTTGATGAGACGTTCTATTCTCATGGGCACGATTGTAGTGAAATCCAATCAAAATTTGGCACAGGAGTGACTTGTAAAGTTAACCATTCAATTAGACACCATTGGATAAGTGTGTTTGGCTCAAGTATAAAAAGTCAGCTTATTTTATTATTTATTTTATTTTTATTATTATTTATGAGTTTCATTATATTTTTTTATACCCTTCATAAGTTTTATGATATTATTTCAACTAATTTTTAAATTTACCTATAGTATTTTTAACAAAAAAATTTCAATTTTAACAAAATATCGATCTCAATCTCAATCAGACAAGAATATAAAAAAAGATCAAGATGAAAAAATCACCACACACTTTCTTGGCCCCACCTAACAACTTCACTGGCTCTCGATCACCGTAAATATTGTACAATCTTTGTTTGTAGATAAGTACATCTCTTTTTTTTTTTTTTTGATGGGAGATAAGTACATCATTATATACAAAGGTGAGATTATTTTTTTTATCAGATACGATACAATTTAGATACATGTTAAATTTTGGACATGTATTTGTATAAATAAGTACAATATTATTATTTTTTTGTATTGGACACGATATAATTCAGATATGTGTTCAGTTTTCGATATTGTCTGCATCATAGCATGTCCACTTTCCAAAAAACCTTACCCTATCATTTATATTCTATCAAGAGCAATAATTACCACACACTTAGAATTGCATACAATTGGTACACTCTTTTGAAATCTAAATCGTGAAATTTTGACTAGTATAACAAGATTTTAATCTTGTAATATATTATCACCGTATACTTTTAATATAATGATCATTTCACAAATATAAGTATTTGTGTAATATAAAAGAACAAAAGTCAAAGTTTAAGTATTTAAGAGAAAAATTTATATATATATATATATATATATATAAATTTGACTGAGTAGAATTTTTATCCGGTGAAAAAAAGAAAAAATTGTAATATATTAGTGCGCTTTGTGGGAATGTTGACCTTTACAAGAGTTCAAAGAGAAGTTCCTGTTACTTGCTTGCGTGATGCTTCAAGTTCTTGTTTAGGTCCTTTTATAGGTGAGTGAGTGGTGGCATGGAAAGTTAGAAATTTCAAAAGGGAGAGGCAACCGAGCTCCATTTTTTTCAACCACTTGAATTCCTATCATAACCAACTTTTCTCTTTTCCAATGAGAGAGAAGAGTCAACGAGAAGATTTAGCCTTTGTAGCCGGACATGTGTTCAATGCAATGAAGCTGTAGTTGGAAAGTTTTGGTGTTGTACTACAAAAACCTCGTCTTGTGGAAGTTGTACTTCTTTGCAGTACATGCAGAGCTGTGCCGATGGTAAGGCCTGTGGTGCTCATCCTTTCATCCTGTTATGGTATTTTCATGGTGTATTAAAAACATATATAAATAAATATGGTATCTTGCAGCAAAATGCGGTCATGTAGGAGTAATTAATCTTTGTCTAAAGGTGATTCTCTGAGAGACCCAAAAGGGGAATCGTGTGGTTTTCACATCTTTTTGGTGTGGAACTTAACACTCCTGTGATTGGATTTGAAAACCCAGTTGGGTTTTGTGGGTGTTGTATTGTTATTTGAGAGGTTCTTGTGAGTCAACGCTCAGATGCACCGCTACCCATCTGGTGGTTTGTGAATTATCGTGGCATGTAAAGGTATTTAGGTGTATAGATTGAAGAAGGTGGAAAACACTCACGGGCAATATTTTGGTCTTTGGAAGTAGAAATCAAAGAAACAGTTTTGAATTTTTGTAAGCTTTCCAAAGTTCTGATCTTTTTGTTCTTGAGCAAAGGAGAAGAGAAGAAGAGCAAAGGAGAAGAGAAGAAGAGCAAAGGTAAGATCATTCATGTGTACTATTTTGTCTACTTGAATGTTTTCTCATCAAGTTGGATTTTTTATTGATGTTTTCTTTGTTTTTGGATTGTGTAGGACTAAGTAGAAGATTTTGATAATTGAAATGGGGAACATGAACAAGGAAGAATCAAATGAGATAGAGAACATTGAGAGAGAGGATATCGAAGAGACTCGTGAAGAGCCAGAAGACGTGAAGAGAATTGCCCCATGGAAGAGGCAAATTACAATTAGAGGACTTGTTGCTAGCTTAGCTATTGGAATCATGTATAGTGTGATAGTGATGAAGCTAAACCTCACAACTGGTCTAGTCCCAAACCTCAATGTCTCGGCTGCTCTCCTTGCCTTTGTATTTATCAGAACATGGACTGCACTACTTGAGAAGGCTGGAATTGTATCAATTCCATTCACTCGACAGGAGAACACTATAATTCAGACATGTGCAGTTGCATGTTATAGCATTTCTCTTGGAGGTTGGTGATTTTGATCTTGTTTTGTTGTTTACAGTCTTTTTTTTTTTTTTTTTTTTTTGCCTTTCGTTAATTTAGATATTTTACAAGTTACTATTGCATATGTTTTATATGTAATCAATTATGGGATTGCAGGTGGTTTTGGATCTTATCTATTGGGTTTGAATAGGAGGACATATGAGCAAGCAGGGGTTGATACAGATGGGAATACTCCTAACACCAAGGAGCCTGGGATTGGTTGGATGACTGGTTTCCTCTTTGTAAGCTGCTTTGTTGGGCTGTTGGCATTGGTTCCTCTCAGAAAGGTATGCTTTGTGTTTTTTATATTATTTTCATTAGAAATTGACCTTGGCATATTGGGAGTTTAGTTAATTTTTCAAGGGTTTTGATGTCCTCCAAATCTATATATATAATTCTATATGATCATTTGCATTATAATAATCTGAATTTCTGGCAAGGTTTCTCTGTCTCTTTCTGAACTTGAAATGGTTGGTCATGGAATTTGTGTTCTTCTACAGGTCATGATAATAGACTGCAAATTACCATATCCAAGTGGAACTGCAACTGCTGTTCTTATTAATGGCTTTCATACTCCTAAAGGAGACAATATAGCCAAGTACGCATTGATTTTATAATTCTAGTCTCAAATTAATTCAAAACAAATTTAAGTGTGAAACAACTCTTAATAAGTTTCAATCCTATTTGCAGGAAGCAGATTCATGGGTTCATGAAATTCTTTTCGATGAGTTTCCTTTGGGGTTTCTTTCAATGGTTCTATTCAGCTGGAGAGACATGCGGATTTGCTCAGTTCCCTACATTTGGATTGCAAGCTTGGAAAAATTCGTGCGTTCTTCACAATTTTCTCTGCATATCTTTTAGCCTTATCTGAGAGTGATCATATCATTGATTAATGAAAATGAATTTTGCAGATTCTACTTTGATTTCAGTATGACTTATATTGGAGCAGGAATGATCTGTTCCCATCTTGTGAACTTGTCGTTGCTTTTTGGTGCTGTGCTCTCTTGGGGAATAATGTGGCCACTGATAAGGGGGCTCAAAGGAGAGTGGTTCCCTGAAACTTTATCCGAAAGCAGTATGAAGAGTCTTAATGGTTACAAGGTCTGGGTTCTGGACTTTTTAAGACTATTGCTTAAGCAGAATCCTAAATTATATTGAAGAGTGATTGTAAATATGACAAATCCAGTCTTATATCTCCTCATGTGTGTTGCAGGTTTTTATTTCCATCGCAATGATCCTTGGGGATGGGCTCTACAATTTTCTCAAGATACTATATTTCACCTCTAGAAACATCCATGGCAGAGTGAACAAGAAGGGCCCTAAAACATGTGAGTGGGTCACTTATGCTACATCTCCTGGGTGTGCCTAATCTCCTGCTGTGTACATAGCCAATTACTCCACACACTTACAGCTTAGCATGCTGATGCAGTCATATCACCAAAGAACTGAGGAACTCTAGCAATCCACTTAATTGATTGTTTAAATTGTTGGCATCCTGCAATTGGTGTTTAGACTCAAGGAACTACCCTCATGGGGCAATTACACTTTCAGTGAGGATTTCATTTTTGCATAACCTTTACACAGTTTTCTTTTACTACTGCAGGGCCAGAAAACCAGAATCAGCCTCTTGATGATCTGCGACAAAATGAGGTATTCATAAGAGACAGCATACCATTGTGGGTGGCATGTACAGGGTATATACTCTTCTCCATAGTTGCCATCATTGTGATTCCACTCATGTTCCCGGAGTTGAAGTGGTATTTTGTAGTTGTTGCCTATATTCTTGCACCCTCTCTTTGCTTCTGCAATGCTTATGGTGCGGGTTTAACTGACATGAACATGGCTTATAATTATGGGAAAGTGGCTCTTTTTGTGCTTGCTGCCGTGAGTGGAAAAAATAATGGTGTGGTTGCAGGACTTGTGGGATGTGGTCTGATTAAATCCATGGTTTCCATCTCTTCTGATTTGATGCATGATTTAAAAACTAGCCATCTCACTCTCACTTCCCCTCGATCAATGCTTGTAAGCCAAGCTATTGGGACAGCCATAGGCTGCGTGGTAGCTCCTCTCACATTCTTTCTTTTCTACAAGGCTTTTGATGTTGGGAACCCAAATGGCGAATACAAAGCCCCATATGCCATCATTTATCGCAACATGGCAATTCTAGGTGTTGAAGGCTTCTCTGCCCTGCCCCATCATTGCTTGCAGCTTTGTTATGGATTTTTTGCCTTTGCCATGGCTGCCAACATGCTGAGAGATCTTACCCCTACTAACATTGGGAAATGGGTTCCACTTCCAATGGCCATGGCTGTGCCATTCCTTGTTGGTGCTTACTTTGCAATTGATATGTGTGTTGGAAGTTTGATTGTGTTTGTATGGCATAAGCTAAATAGCAAAGAGGCAAGCTTGATGGTTCCTGCAGTTGCTTCCGGTTTCATATGTGGAGATGGATTGTGGATTCTCCCCGCATCAATCCTTGCTTTGGCCAAGATTAATCCTCCAATTTGCATGAGCTTCAAGTAGCATATCGAGTGTTGAAGTTTAGTGCAGAGGTATAATCTTACATGAAGACTGAAGTCATAGTCTTACGCTTTGTTTGTTTCAGCAATAATGTTTTCTGGAAAATGGTTTATTTTCTAGAGAGCATTTTCTGGAAAACTATCTCATTTTTCAATGTTTGGTAACAACCTTGAAAATGGGCTTGAGAACGTTTTCTGGTGTTTGGTATCCACATGTTTTAAAACATTTCTTGTATAATTTAAAACATGTATAATATGTGTATTGTGTAAACCCACCTAATGTAATCAATATTAAAAAAAAAAAAAAAAAAAAAAAAAAAAAAAAAAAACCAAGAATGAATTTGATTTTCAAACTAAAATTTTGACAATGGATACAATCAAAATTAGCTGTCCAATTTTTATGATCTCAAATACTCATCTTGCTCATGTATATTAACAGTATTTTTGATAAGTAATGTAAGAAATTTTATTAGAAAAAGACCAAGTACATTGGAAGTGTATTATAGTGGCACAAATCAAGAGCAAAATAACCATTATACCCATAAGTTCCATTTTAAATGGTTCAAAATGCCACATATGCCAAACAGTTTTACCGACAAACGAATCCAGTACAAATAGTTTGATAAATACCAAAAATTGTTATAGAACAGTTGACGAATATGTGAGGAGGAAAAAAAAAACCTTATTTAAGAACAGTGTTATAGAGGGGAGAAGAAATAGGGAGAAAAAAAGAGAAGAATGGAAAATAGAGAGAGAAATCTGTGGGAAGAGAAGAGGCCACAGGGGGTGATAGTAAAGGTGTGAGAAGAGAGAAAAAAACAAAGGGAAGAGAAGAAATGAGAGATTTTATTGTGAGAAAGGCTGAATGAGCGAAAGAAAATATTGTTTCATGAGTTAGAAGAAGATAATATTTATAGGAGTTACGTGCCACGTGAAAGAGAGATTGTTTTCCATTTTTTTTTTTTTTTTTGGGAAAACAACCTATAAAAAATAAGTCTTATTTTTATAAGAGTTTTCCGTTGACTAAAGATAATTTTCTGTTGGCCAATTTTTTTTTTATGTTACCAAATACTAAAAACCGTGGAAAATTATTTTTATAGAAAGTTTTTCAGCGAAACAAACCGAGCGATAGACTAATATAGAGATGACATTAGACAATAAGCCTATTTCAATAATCAAGTATTTAAGATATTGTTCCAACGTTGCAATAGGATATGTATATGAGGCTATGAGCACAAGTGCCAGGGAAGCTTTGGCAGTCTAATGTATACAAAGTTACAAACAAAATGTAACTGATCCAAGTTGGTTTTGGCTTTGTTGTAAAAGTTTCATTTGCTGTTGGTCAAAGTTGGTTTTTGCGAGTGGATTCTTGGAGTTTTCTTTAGGAATCAATGTATGGGGTAGCAATAATTGGGTGTATTTTTCAAAATGGTCTCACTTTTTTGGATATTTGGTACAACTAAAATGTCCTACACTATACAAGTTATAAATAATTTCACCAACTAGATAAAAAGGAATAGTCGTAAAAGCAACTAAATTTAATACCACAAGAACAAATAGGATTTCTCAACTGAAGGATGTGATGGCGGTCCAAATGTGTGATGCAGACAGCATAGAACAAGCAGGATAAAACCCCCCAAAGATGTGACTAACAATTCTACTTTGAAAATGTAATAAAAAAAGAGCATTTCAGATTTCAGCGCACCACACAATTTTGCAACAAAGAGATAATACGGCAAGCTATTGACTAAAGTGAAAAGCCATATTATTCTTTAAACTATAATATGGACACAGAAATCACCAAATGTTGACATCTCATAGCATGTGTGCTTCTCAGTTCTTATTGCAAAAGACAACCCATCGTCACCCAATCTACTTACACAATAATGTATAGCTACAAGACAACATCAATTTCCATGTTGTAATTGATGACCCCTTTGAAAGTGCAATGAAGCTAACCATGACAATGGACAATTATTAACAGGTGAATAGTACACAATGTACAATCATTAACAGTTGAATTAATCACTATTATATGTCATCTCCTCATCTAATCACTTTCTCATTTGAATTAATAAACCATCTTCTAAATTGTCTTAAACGACTTCTCCTTATGTTTTATTTAATAACAGTCATTCACATCAACTTTCTCAATTTTGGTTGGAGGGGAATCCCCACACAAAAACCACGAACATTTCTTAACGAATTTCATGAAAACCCACCCCAACTGCATAGCATATTTTCCACAGCACGCCTAGCAAACTGGTTAGGAGAAAAACAAGGAATTCCCTATTGAAGTTATCCTTTCATTTCTGTTAGTCCAAAACAACTAGCTGAGTGTGCAAAAAATCGCAATCTCAGGTTGTTCAATGCCCATGAAAGCATACGTGCCAACCAAACTTTCTATACATAATAATCAAACTTGTGAATATTAATAGTTGTTTCCTGACAAGATTTTTATTATTCCTAACATAATTTTCATTTACTATATTAAACGTACCCTTCGTTGTCATTCTTTCCTCCACAAAGAAGTGAATCTTTTAACTATGCAACAATATTCTGGAACATATTTCAATTCAAGCATTCAGCTGTAACTTGAAAATGATTCTACTTGTTTGTGATGGAAGTAAAAGAAAGAATTCATAAATCATACATGACTCATTGATATGATCAAGGTATGGTTTAAAGCCAGTGTTACTCCTCAATAGTCAATAGTCTAGTGGTCCTATTAGTCCCACTAGAGGAATTCAATGCCTAGAAATTAACTCCTATTTATAGATATTCATTGCCTAGAAATTAGGAAAGATCCAAGCACTCACTGGAATCTATGGATGAAGCCCAGAATTCGGACTGTTTTTTCAATGAAAGAAGTGAGCCCCCTCCTTAATGAGGGAAAAATTTATCACGCATTAAGCGAATGTATTATGTATCCCTCTCACATGAGGTGAATCCCATAAGGCTTAACGTGTGTTAATACATTGATAATATTAATAAGGGTCATACTAACAAGTGCTCTTAGGGTACTCATTAATAATTTATTTAAAAAAAAATTTAATACCACTTTTATGGGAAATAAAAAAAATTGTCAAAATATTAATTACTTTTTTTCATTTCTCATAAAAATTTTCTTTAAATGGATTATTAATGAGTGTCGTAAGGGCACTCGTTAGCATTTTCCTATTAACAATAATTCATCCTATGTGAGAGAAGGAAATATATGTACCAGATGCATATAATACTCCCTCCTTAATGAGATGTAATGTATAATGCATGTCAATGCATTGGTAATATTAACAATTGTGTAGCTTGTATACCTATAACACCATAATTTATGTGAGAGTAAAAAGTATACATTTATAATACTCTCGGAGCGTTTAATCATTTTCCTTATGCATAAATGAAGTAGTTGTCAATTGTTACAACACCATAGCTACGTTGAAACTTGAATGTAGTGTTAATAATAGATGAAAATTAAGACCCGGTTACGGATATAAACAGGTCAATAAAAATAAACTTATTCATCCATCACATCATTAATTCAAAACAAACAATAAAGACAAGTTAACGAGAAATCAAAGTGATCCACGCCTTCATCATTCACCGCAAAAATTAAGATTGATGTGAAATAATGAAAATAACATAGTATAACTCCAAAATAGACAAAGGTCCCTGTGAGCACCACGAAAAAATGGTTAGTCTAAGAACAAAACCTTCCTCTCTTCACTTGTGATTTAACTGGAGGTCGATGCACTTAGGAGTTAAGATATAAGGGTGCATTTGGCTTAAATTTTTTCTTTTTTGTTGTTTATCTTTTAAAAAAAAAATAATAATCTTTAGCTTTTTTTCAAATATTTAATATAAAAGTTACAATTTTTTATTTTTATTTTTTTATGAATACTATGTAAATAAACTATCCAAAACTATAAGATCCCAAACAAAAAAGGCCCGAATGATCTACAGCGAAAATAGAATGGAAGATATGATTTAAAAATTTTAAATAAATATATATATTTTTATATATAAAGAAAAAAATTTAAAGGTCCTACAGCAATTTCTACTTCCTAGGAGGCAAGGACGACCAGTGAGATGGGAATTATTAGTTTCAGCCAAAAAAAAAAAACAGATGGTAATCGTTAGTACCAAATCTTAACGATTGTGACACAATAAGCAGTGTATGGATGACCATGAGACAAGCTGTGAGTATTTAGTTCAATTATTACAAGGAAACAACTCCATCAGTCCTTTACATGGAAAGAAGGTGGGCATCACCGCACCACACACCTTGCTAAAATGGGAATTTTAACTGGCCTGTCTTGTGCTCACCACAAAGCCATGTAAATTTCCTTTATTGCCAAAAAAAAAAAAAAAAGTTACTCTAAACGTGAAAATAATTATTACATCCTATTTTCTTAGGAAATAGTTATGGAAGATGATAAGAATTTCATTGGATTATTCTTTGAAATAAGTTTTGGAAGACTAGTCAAATATAGATAAACCAGCTCAGAGTGACACTGGTGTGGTGTTTGTTAAAACTCAATGAAAAGTATTATATAAAGGTTGTTTTTCATATTTTTTGTGTTTGGTAATATCAAATAAAAATTGGTCGAAAGAAATCTATCTCATAACTTCCATTATTTATCTTGGCATGAGATAAAGTTATTTTTTGTTAAATGTTTTTGAAAAGCAACTATAATTTATGTGAAATTAAATAAGGAAAGTTAAGAGATAATTTTCAAACTTATTTTAAGGTTACTACAAAATATAGAAAAATGAGATAATTTTCTAAAAAATATTTTTTGAAAAATTACTCATATTCCTAAAAATGTTAATGTCGACATAAATCTCACTTATTTGGTAACGTATGTGGACAATTGATGGGGGGAGGAGTTATTGGTCAGGTCAAGCCAATCAAAATACTAACAACAACTATTGAATTATTGATTTTTTTGCTTCTCAAAAAAAAAGTTTTTTTTTTTTTTAAAAGCATATCATGTTCCCTTAATTTCCTTTAAATGCGTCTTAGCATGAGTTTATTTTTATTGACTTATTTTACTTTAGAAAATAACTTAAAAAAAAAAATTTAAGTTTTACATAACCAAATAAACTAAGAATCTTGTTAACTAATAATGTATTAAGGACTAATAATCCAAAAATTCATTATGATTTTGTGTGTTATTCTTCACATGTACATAATTTGACTTTTTATTTTTAAAAACGTATAGAAACATTATTTTTAATCTATTAAATGTATATTTACTTGTGCCCCTAGACAAGGAAAATTATTTATTAGTATAAATCTTTTTTTTTTTTAATGGATGGTATAACATCATGTTAATCTCTCATTTTACATGAATGGTGGATCTCATTATGAATTTAATCAATGAGACCTACCATTTATGTGAGATGAGTGAGAATCATGTTTTTATACTTTCAAAATATTGAATAACTAGTCGATACTTTGTGCATTGCATAGGAAAGTTTAACAAAAATATATTGGTAATTTTTTTTCTCTCTTTTATTTGTTGTCTAAATATGAAATTTAATAATTGTAGTAGTTATTAATACACATTTATCATGATTTTGTTTGTGCATGGAATCACATATTTTACTATTTAAAGAAAATATGATTTGATAAGATTTTTTTTTTTTTTTTTTTTTTTTTTTTTTTTTTTTTTTATATACAAGATAGAATTCTACTCTAGCCTAATCTAAGTGTATATGTGTATGAAGCTCCCTCTTGGAGACTTGAATCCCGGCCCTTGCCTCCCACAGTCCACAAGCACTTGTACTTGTGGAGTGACCATAGCACCAAGGGTTTGCGGTGGAGATTTGATTAGATTTTAATAGAGGGTTTAGGTATAAAATAAATTCTAAAATCGATTAATATATATATATATATATATAATAGAATAATAATGTTTTAAAATCATGGGGACCCAAAAACATATGTGACAATTAATTATGAAGTCAATAAAAAATTATACTTTTTTTTTGTTTTATATATACTATCATGTAAATGCATGAATGCATTTAAAATTAAATAATTAGTCAAATTATTTATAATAAAAAAAGCATGTAACATGTGAATACGTATAATACCTTTAAAATTAAACACAATTTTTATCATAAAAATATAAATAATTTAGTCAAATTATTTATAAAAAAAGTAAATGTGATTAGTCACATATTAAAATGATTGCCTAAATTTAATACTAATGATCATTTTTTTCCAATTTTTAATAAGATAGAACGTGTGGTGATCTTTGTTGTGGTGATTTTTATTGAGTTATGTAATTTTTTTTTTTTTTTATAGTTCATTAATATTAAATTCTTAGTATTTTGCACTCA
The DNA here is from genome assembly GCA_019022515.1 of Quercus aquifolioides. Lineage (NCBI taxonomy): Eukaryota > Viridiplantae > Streptophyta > Magnoliopsida > Fagales > Fagaceae > Quercus > Quercus aquifolioides. The sequence continues at coordinate 10,355,188 of CM032335.1, read as the reverse complement.
TTAACTCACTTGGTACAAAGATAAAAAAAAATTAAGTGGACACATGACACAAATTTAAGTAGATAACTATGATGTGGTCTTCATATAAATTTAGACACATGACACAAAATTAAATTATAATTTCATATTCTAATTGAACTTTCTGCCTATTAATATAATATATATGTATATATATATATATATAATTATTGGTTGATATGGGTCTTACTCCTAATAGCCAAAAGCTGCAACACCGCTTCAAAATTTTGGAATATTTCATGTTCCTTATACATTTAAAAAAACAAAAACAAAACAAAACCTTGCAATCAATCACCCTTTGTTTTTTTGGATAATCTCAAATCACTCTTTTACTAACAAAAGTTTATCGTGAAACACACGTGCCAACTTTAATGGCATTACTCAAATTACTCAAAATCACTCTTTTACTAACATAAGTTTATCGTGAAACACACGTACCAACTTTTTCTCCAAAGCAGAAAGTCTTGTAATTGGTTCTGATGTGAAGGGCATTTTGGTATTCGACAGGAACAAGAACCTGAGTTATAAATTCATGGTCCCTCGTTGGACTTGTTGAGCTTTGACAGACTGTTTGACAAGAACAGGTAGAGAGACTGTTAGAGCCTTTTTCATCTGTTTCAGGTAAGAACGAAACATTGAAAGCTGCTTTACTTTGTTTGTTTTTGACTCAGAATCTCTATTTTAGATCCTTTGTATCGAATATATACACATAAATTTTAGAACTTTATTGTATAAACATTGATGGGTATTGGGTGTTTTTGTGTTTGGTGATTTGGAATCTTATTGGGTCCTATTAGATCCTTCCCAAATGTAAATTTTTGGGGTTTTGGTTTATAAAATTTTTCTGGGTTTTAAAAGTTTTGGTGTTTTTGTGATTGGTGTCAGTGAAAAATGGCTTCAGATCCAAAGGTTCACGTTTTTGAAGATGTGGAAAAGCACAACAAGACCAAGGATTGTTGGCTTATAATTTCTGGGAAGGTCAGATCTTTCTTCGTTTATTTATTTTTTTATTCAATTTCTGGATTGATTTATTAGCTATCCGTTTGGTTGTTGAGAAAACTGTGGAAATTGAAACTAAGTAAGCAGGCGTCTGATTAGGCTCAGTTGTGTAATGGGAATTGACTTTTTGGTCTGTAGTATGGGAAATCTCAAACCTTTTCGTCTTAATTCATTGTTAGCTTGGCTAATATATATTTGATTATATGGGAAATATTGTATGTTATAAAATGACTCTGTTTCTGTTTCATGATGTGTTTTTTCCCCCTATTGTTATGATTTTTTTTTTAGCTGCTTGGTTTATGAGAAAATTTAGGAAAATGTATAATTTGAAATTTGGAATTTAAGAAGCTTCTTTGTGTAAGTTTCACCTTGGTACCTATAATAGATTTTAATTTTTTTTTCTTTTTCACTTTCACTGTATCTTATTATTTCCCTTGCCTGAATTTTGTTGCTTTGATGCTTTGCATACTCTGGAGAACTCTGAAACTCTTCATACCCAATTCCAGTGACCATGAATTGGCTTTCAATTCTTATGTTTTATAAAATCCTTCTAGTTGCCACAGAATTGTCAGACACTGAGTCTTGCTCGGTTATGTCGAATGCCATTGCAGAGAGAATGATTTTCCACTCTTCATGGTCAAACTTTTACAACACCCCACCTCCCGGGGGGTTGGTTTTACACTATAGATACCAAAAACTTACATGTAGTCTGTGGTCAAAGCTTGACCTTGATCATCTGTACATTTTCAAGTACTATCAAGCCCACCCTATATCTTGTGCTACATGCCCAAGATTGGGGGCATGTTGGTCGGTTACCACGAAGGGGAAAACCAAACCTATTTATTCCATGGTGGTCACTGTTCCAATATGTGTTCCTTCATTCCTATTTCCAGGGGATGTAGCATTGATCATAGAGCAGCCTAAAAAATTCATGTTCATCTAGATTCTTAGGGAGTACATCTACATACATATGCCATCTAATTGCAGTAGTATGAGCATGGTCTACTCTTTCCATGTTATGGTGTTCATGAAAGTGCCCTGTTCATGATAGATATTATTGGGGCTCTCTCTCTCTCTTCCCGGTGGTGCCTGGTTCTCAATTATTGGGTTCAATCATTTTCTCTACCCCTTCTTACCCTGAAAAAAGCAGTGGCAACTTTTGTCCTTGAACTAATAACCATCTTTTGACTAACCTAGCCTCCTCCATCCCTTGGGACCAACAAGGGGCAGGACAGGATTATTCACCTGCTGTCCATCAACTACGCCTTTCCCTCTTCTCTTTAATTTGATCAGTGTTTATAATAGTTTTACATGACCAACAAAAATCTTAGTTTTTGCTTCAATGAAAAGGCATTTACATGCTGCAAAGTAAACATCTATGTGCAATGATTCCACCCATGATGAAATCATTTTGGTTTACAAGTCTTAGCAGCACTCTTGTACACCAAGTTGCATCATCTAATCCTCAAGTTGTGGTGAAAATGAAGAGCCCACATTCAGTTTAGGAAAATCCTCTTAACAATAACTTCGGCCTACTATAAAAATAATCAGTTCTTTTTTATTTTTCTCCGTTCATAAATATATGGAATTGTTTTATCTTATTTACTGAAGTTTTGAGTTTCAATCTTAGGTGTATGATGTAACAGCATTTATGGAAGATCATCCTGGAGGTGATGAAGTCCTATTATCCGCAACAGGTAAAACCATTGCATTTACCTTAGCATACAAAATGATGCCCATGGGCCTCAATATACAACCATATAAGACCATTTTTGTCTCAAAATATTTCAGGGAAGGATGCAACAAATGATTTTGAAGATGTGGGCCACAGTGATTCTGCCAGAGAAATGATGGAGAAATATTACATTGGAGAGATTGATGCATCCACTGTTCCGAAAAAACGGACTTACATTCCACCCCAACAAGCTGCTTACAATCATGATAAGACCCCCGAGTTCCTGATTAAGATTTTACAGTTTCTTGTTCCCCTGTTGATCTTGGGTTTAGCCTTTGCCGTCCGACACTTCACCAAGAAGGAGTAGCCTACTACCGTTTACAATGTGTCCTTTCCTAGGGCGAGTCATTTGTCCTCATTAGTTGAGAATTTAAAAAGGACAGTTGCTTCTCGTGTTTTAATTTAAATTTCTCTTTGGTGTCTGTTATTGTCAGAATTGAGCAATAGTTTGAGGGTCTTTTTGCCAGTGTTATGTGTCAATTAAGCCTTAGACTTTGTATTATTATATTTGGACGATAAGCAAGGGTAGAGGCTGTTTCAATTTTAAGTCTAAAGAGTCCAATATATTTCACAACAAATTTTACAGCTACAGTAATTTGTTACTGGTGAATAATAAAGTTGTGCAAGTGATGGGTCTACGCGAGAAACTTGTCTATAACATAACTCCTTGAATTAATAGTTTACCAAAAAAAAAAAAACTCCTTGAATTAATAGTCAAGGGCACTGAACCGCCACCGACTGTTTAAAAAAAAAAAAAAAAAAAAAAATCAGAAAAATGTCGGCCATGCTGACACTGTTGGCAATGGACAAAAGCAGTCAACATGGTGTAGCTTGGTGGATGGTGGTGTCTAATTCGTGCCAGCCTTACTCAAAGTGCTTATTTTTGGGCTTGATCATAAAACCAGAATTTTTGGTCTTTAGAGAGCTTTAGAATTTAGACTCGGTGAGAATTCATATCCAGTATTTCCATATCCCAGTATTTTACCTATAGAGTATTTTACTTATTTAAAAAGTTACTTTATTTATTATACTAAATCACTTTATAATACACTCAACAATCTACTCTATATTCTTTTACCATTTCACTTAAATTTTTTTTTCTTTATTTATATTTGGAGTGAGATATTTTTTAATAAAATAATATATTTGGTTTTACATTATATATATATATATATATATATTCACTATCCACAGTTGCTAAAAAAATTTAGAAATACATACCTGGGTAAAACTCATCTTGGGTGTATGTATTGGTAAAAAATTGGGATTACTATTTTGAGAGTGACCTAACACTAATGTTAGAGCTTGTTCAGCATCTAGACTGAAAGTAAACCTCCAAAAGACTGCCATCTGTTAAGGACTACTGTTCTGGCTGCTTATGCTTTTTAATAGGTTCTGGGTCAATATGAGGATGCAATTTTGCCTAGCCTCCAAAAGTCAATCGTTTCTGGCAGCATACAATATAAAAAATGAGAATGCATCACAATTTTTTTTGTCCAGCCATTGCCTCTCTCAAGGGCTAGTTCTGAGTTCTGACCCACATGAAGATTCTCCCTGAGTCAGTTAACTCTTTAACTAATTTATTTTTAAATTAGTATAATAAATTTATCATATGCTATCAATATTTAAAAAAAAAAAAAAATTGACCGTTCTAATGATTTGATAATAAATCATTAAATCCAATTCTCACATGGAAAAGATTAAATCCAATATTCAACTAGCCTTGGAATGGGTTTTTCAAATGAGGGCACATACAAGTAGAGAGTGTGTGCCCGAGTGTCGGTTCATCATTGGGAACAGCTATGAACAAAAGTTGAAAACATTTTATAATCAATGACTAGCATTTTTCACCTTGATTATCTAAGACACAGGCATAATCCATTCTCTATAACTCTTTTTTTTTTTTTTTGAGAATCTATTAAAATAACAATATCAATGGGATCTTATTACCAAACTCTCACTAGTCCTCATCCGAAATGGTATTCTGACTGCTAAAACAGGCCCTTGCTAGCCTGTGCAGCTTTTTCTTCCCTTGGAAGATTTCTGGTAGAGAATAAGGGTGCATACAAAGTAATAAATCTAAATAAGGCATTTTTTTTTTCTTTTTTTGGCTGAGTTAAATAAGGCATCTCTTAAATGTTTGCCACCCTCACTTAACTGTGTCTTGAAAGTAAGCAGTAGCAAAATGAACACCGTAAATTCCACACTCCATTCAGATAGCACCTCAGGTTATTGTTTTTGCAGTCCTAAAAAGACTTGAAGATGCCGCCAAAGAGCCACGATCCCTAGAAAGAACTGTGGCCTAAAACATTAGCTCAAAAATTGCACTGCCATCAGAAGGATGTCTCTATCTTATCATGGAGAGTCACCACCAAGGCGTGCGCATCATCAAGGAGCTTCCACATATCAAGTTGCCCAGCCATGCTATTACACTCCCTTATAATCTCGTCCATGCTGCTATACTTCTCAATGATCAGTTTCCTCTTTTGCAATACAGAAGCTGCAATTGCATAAAGTAACAACTCATCTGTGGGTGGGGCTCGCTGCCTTATCCGGCCCCATGCAGACTTGCCAATCCCAGCTCTAATGGCTGCCTGGTCTGCCCACATTACCTCCCAGAGGCATATGGTCTGTTCAAATGTTAATTCCCTCCTAAAAAGTACCACCACCATCCTATAAACAAAAAAGCAATCCTCAGCCTGGAGCTTCTCCAGGTGTCTGTAAAGGTGAGAGTCCTTGCACTTGATAATCTTTGAAACAAGGTTAAGTTGCCTTCGGATTCCCACCTCATCAAGCCTAAAATTATGCCGTGCCTTCCTCATGAAACCCACAAAACACCAGAATGCCTCATGATCCTCTGTGATAACGGCAATTATTGGGGAAAGAAGATCGCTCATGCCCTGGCAGTAGCCAATCTCAGGGTCAAATAGCGCATAAGCTTCAAGAATAGCAACTAGTCGCGCAGCATGGAAGATCCTGCAGGGCTCTAAGTGATCATAATCCTTCAGTCCCACAGCCTCAGCAGAACGCCGTGCCCTCACCTCTGAAACCGCAGCTTGTGATGGGGAGTATGGTATCCATTCTGTATTGGCACGTACAGCATCCAGGCGGATGATCCGCTGCCATGAGGAAAAATCTTCATCTTTGTGGAGTTTTGAAGAGACTTCTGTCCGTGAGGGAGAAGAATCCTCTTTGCAATTCATGTCAGGATCATTCTCTTCTGTAGAGGGGAAAGTCTGACTAACTTCAGGGTTTTCAGATGAGTCTGAGTCTGATGACTCACCGTCTAGCGTAGAAGCATCAGCATTTGTGATTCGTCCTGCATTTTCGTCCCCTTCCAACATTGCACTAGAGGGGTTGTCAGAGTATTCAACATTTGGACTCCTTTCCTCACTAGAAAGGGACTCCCTGGCGCTAACCACATCTTCAGAGCTCGGAGAATCTGTGTAATGTGCAAGACTCCCACTGTACCCATCACAGCTTATTCTACCGATTTCATTCAATTTAAAGTCATCTTTGCTACGTTTTAGGAGTCTCCGACATTGTCTGCGAAGTTTCTCATACTCCTTTCTGCATCAAAAGATTGGAAAATAACCACCGTTAAGGTTAGAAGTCTAAAGAGAAGGGAATTAAGAATCTCATCATGCAGTCTAAAACCCACACTCAACTTATCCTGAAGTGATGCAATTAATAAATTGGAAATTTGGAACTTTTAAAGGAAGTTGGTGTACGTACCTTTTCTGGGTTCTTATATTATCCCTTTCCTCTTTTGAACTGTTCAAATCATAACTGTTGAAATAAAGAAATTCAGTCAACATACACAGGTATGAATCAACCTTTAGATACAAAGGCAACATAAATATACAGTTTGGTGAATCAGCATAGCACATCTAAACAAATGCACCACAGAGAGAAGCAAGTTATTCAAATAATAAGTGATACTGCCGATGGTGGAAGGAACACAGTGTTCAAACTAATGAATTCTATAAGCCAAAAGTTTCCAAAATTCATACTGTTGTTTTGAAAGGAATGAATGAAACTTCTAACTGAAAAAAACTGATTCATTTTAAAAGAAGGCTTTGAAATTTTAAAATAACTACACTACCAATGGCAGAAAAGCTTCCAACCATAAACCATAGGTTGACCATCCATAACCCAAGAACTGGATTTTACTCAATTGAATATACAGCCATTATGAATAATAAACACAAATTAACAAGTCTATAGCCTCGAAAGTAACTTTTGCTGACCCAATTGATCTAGATAAGGAACCAGTAAACCACAAGATTTGAAAATCAAGGAACAGTAAAATGAACAAGAGTTGGTTTTAAGCAACCAAACTAGATTTACCAAGACAACTGCACCAAATCAGGTACCACTAACAAGGAACAAAAGGGTCGCTCAGGAAAATAAGTAGGAAAAAGTCGTGATTCCACAAGATGAGAGCAGATAGAATCTTAAAGATTCCACAGCAACATGCACATGGAAGGTCATAAAATTATGGCAATTGCTAAATCATCCAGAGTGAAGGAGGAAACGGCCATCCAAATTCTCCCCAAGGTATAGGACAAGGACCAGAGACCAAACTTCAACTTATGGAGATATAAATGTATAGAAGTTCAGTAATCAGAATTGATAACAAGTGCTATCCCATAGATACAGGAATGTAAAAATGATAGAAATACTTTTTACTCCACACAGGCCACACACACACACACACAAAAGGCTGAGAATGCTTACACTCCAAGAAGGAAAGGCCAAACTTCTGCCCTAATACTTGGATCGACACCCTGCATCAGAAATAAGGAAGCCAATCTTAGTAACAGAGGATAATATAAATTTATGTTGTTGACTAGAGATATCAGAGAAATGAGAAGGATGGTAACTCACTCCACTGCGAACTTTCTTCAAAAACTTAACTCCACCATCACGGAGCTTCCCATCTGGTGTAAACAAACTTGTCCATTGCTGACGTGAAAGGGCATGTTTTCTTTTCCTGCGTGACCATGGTGACTTAAGACGGCCCCTGAAAATGAAAGAAAGGAAAAAGATTAATAGTCGTACCAAAAGAGAAGCCAGCATATGAAAATAAAAGTAGACAATGATCACATATAAATTAAAAGGATATTTCTTTATATAAAGTGTCAAATTATATTAATGAAAGCATTGGGGCAATATAAGGAAATGAGTTCTCAAAGCATAGTATGTTTGGTTTAATTTTCCATTCAAAACCAATTTGTAATGGGAGGTCATGATGAGATCACTCCAACCGGAACTAGGGGTCAAAATCTGCCACAAGAAATATCCTAATCCTGAAGTGCTAGCATCCAACTTGCACACAAAACATGTTATGGTAAAATGTAATATAAATGTTCAACTAAAAATTCAACCATTTTTGTTCAAAATTAAAAGCTCATTGGGGTTCCAATCAGACATCATTTTTTTTATTTACTGCTTTCAGTCTTCAGAGATGGAAAGAAAGCAAATTTGAAATAAACAAATACAATTAGTCACCACCCAGTGCCTTTCAATTCGTCTTTAAACTCTAAAAAGCCTCAGATCCCAAATACGTGGCGTTGGCTACATCAGCCAATTTCCCCCAAATTGTCATTTAGCTTATTCAAGATTAACATTAAAACTTAGAAACCTAAATCACCCAAAATGCTATTCTTTTAGAGGGTGCGGTGGAGAAAAAAAAAACCCCGGTGAAGGACATGAATTACTCCAGATGAACATGTAAAGCATCGACCTTTTCATTTTAAAAAAATGAGATACATGGTAGAACAACACAGGAAAACTCATGTTACATACAGATCATGAAAAATTGATTATCACATTCATAACCAACTTTTAAGTTCCCGGCTCGGAACTCCCAAAACCTTAAATACCTTATAAGCGACCGAAAATTTCGGCGAAATGTCTTTAATTGGTAACACAAACCATGTGTAAGTTATTTTCTTCGCGGATACAGAAAAATCACAACATTTAATGTATAGAAACAAAAGAAGCAAAGTAAATTAACCCATTTTGACAATGATCCACTTTCATCTACTTTCCAAACCAAGTAGAAAGAAACTCAATTTTTTAACAGAAAATTACTATCTAGAAGCATAAATAAACCAAAACTCCAACTCCAACAAATCTGTAATTAGTAGCAGCTACAGTGGTTAAGCTTAAACAAGTAAATTGAGCATTGAAGCTTGTTTAAGCTTAAACAAGGAGACTAAACCACAAGAGCAAATTTAAGCGAAAAGCAAGTAGATTGAGCTAAAGATAGGTACAGAAAACACGATTTTTGAGCAGGAAAAGACCGAGATCTGAATCGAAATCAGCGAACTTTACAGAAATCAAAGCTCAATCAGAGAAAATCACAGAGCTACAGAAGAATCTAGAGAGAGAGAGAGAGAGAGAGGGACTCACCGATCAGAAGAAGAACAAGAAGCTGGTGAGGAAGAAGCAACAACGAATAGAACCGAACGCAAATGAATCCACGACGACGACGACGAAGAAGGAGAGGAATTCGACGACGACGATGTCGACGACGAAGTGTGACTTCGTCTTAGAGCTTTCATCTATTTCTACTCTCTCTCTCTCTCTCACACACTCACACACACACACACACACACTCACACACTTTTTTTCTCAGAACTATTTTCTAGGGTTTCAAAGCGCTACAGTACAGTATGTTTCTCAGTCAAACACAACGAAAAAAAGTAGGAAGTAAAGCATTTAATTTTTAATTTACCTACGAGCAGTGAAAACTACGGCGGCGACCAAGGCGACTCCGGCGAGAGCCGTGAAAACCACCGCCGCGTTCGTCGGAGCCACCATAGCCATTATCCAGACCCAGCCGCCGCCGTCACCGCCGCCGCCGCCGGGACTGTTGTTCTTGTAGTTGAAGAACATGAATGAATGAAGAAAATAATCAAAATTACCAAAATGCCCTTATCTTCTTCTTCTCAGAGAGAGAGAGAGCTATGGATTTTGAGAATTTTAACAGAAAAAAGTTTGAAAGTGAGACTGAGAGAAACTGAAACTGGTTTTTGGGTTTTGGTTTATATATATGAATTTTTTTTCAGGTCTTTCTTTTTTGTCATTTCTCTCTCTAGATTAAGACTAAGTCTTTGAGTTTAGGTGTTTTTTTTTTAAAAAAAAAAAAACGGTGTCGTTTCTCTTTTGGATGAGTTTGGTTGCTTTTGTTGGGCAGTGGTGTTACTGTTAAAGTCCAATCATGTGAGGTAGCCACCGTGTTTAATTATTATGATGTTCTTTGATTTTTTTTTGGTTAGGATAGATACATGAATCTTAAAAATGTTAATGCTAATCTTATCTACAACTAACTAACATTTGGGTACTAACATTTGGGTACTAATTTAGCTCGACTGATAAAGTTTTTTGTTCTCAAATGAGAAATTTAGAGTTTGAAATTTTAAATCTCAATTACATGAAATATAGTTAGTGGCAGCACAATTAGTAAAGTGTTTTGTTTTCGAGTGAAATATTTAGGAGTTGAATCTCACTTACATAAAAAAATAATAATAAAGAGCAATCATTATGGAGTGAGTTTATTGATTTGATAATAAATATCAATTATTACGGTGTTGACGCTGTATTTATTTGACTTTTCTTGTAAAATAACCACCAACGATTAAAATTTTTAAAAAAATTAATCAATACATGAAAAATAGTACTACTTCCGTCACACTTTGTTTGTCCTCTATTCCATTTTGAAATGTCCCAAAATATTGTCTTGTTTTTAAAAATAAAAGTCATTAATTTACTAATGTTCCTATTATACCCCTATTTTATTAATAATTCAATTTTTTGATAAATTTATTTAAGGGTAATTTTGGAAATTTAAACATTTTTAAAAGGTAGACAGAACAATAAATGATGTTTCCTTAAAAAGTTTGACTTTTCAATCAGGACAAATAAAGTGGGACGGAGGGAGTAATATTTTTGTTATTGATGAGAATTAAATTTAATCAAATCATGTTTTTGAATTCGGTTGAGGAAATTAATGTAGCCTATTTGACCAACTCTACTTCAGTTTTGTCAAGTAAGATGTAACTACCAAATAAATAGTTGAATTGCACGTCGGTATTTATTGTGAACATTAACATATTACCGAATTCAAAACTTTGGTCATAAATCACAATAATTTACGTAATAACAATCGATATCTATTATAAGAAAAATTGGTGAAATTGAAACACAATAGTGGCTCATCTAATATTGTCACAATCTTAAATTAATCAATGTAGACTCCATCTCCAAGTATTACAAAAGTCACCTAGAAGATGTCACGGTAGGCAAATTTATCTTTTGTGTGATTGTGTCCGATCTTTGATATTGACACACCTGAATTTAGACTGAAAATATTTTACTAAAATGGATTCTTTATTATTATTTTAAAAAGCATTAAAATGGAATTCAAAATTTCTAATGAGCAACGTGATGATATGACACTCGTCACAAAATGATGATACGCCAACTCAGCCATACCAAGCTAGCGATTTGGCAAAAGCGAGGAGAGCTTGGCATGGCTAAGCTAACCTGAGTGGGAAAACAACGAGAATCTACTAACTCCTCGTAATGAATGGCATTTAAAACCTAACTGATCACCGAGATTTCTAAGATAAATCATTATTGTTGTAGATGTTATCGAGGAAATGAAGTACCAATATTTGAATTTCAAATCCTGAGCTTAAATAACCGAGTGATTCTTTCCCCAAAACAAACATAACAGAAGGCTATACGGGAAAAAATGTATAAACAATTTTGATCTCATTTCATAATAAACAATCCTTTAGATATAAACCCTATTAACTTATGCATCAAAGAGTCCATTACCGATCCATTCCAGTAGCTCTTTTGGTGTTTTTTATTCTCCTTGGCAAGTGATTACAAATCGAGTTAATTTAGTGATTAATTGTATCATCGATTTAACATCTCGACATGTACTCATTAATTGAAAATAATATCTATGTTAGATTTCAAAACATGCAAAAGGGCAAAATTATGTATAATTCTTCAGGTGCAGTATATTATTTTCTCAAATTAGATTCAAACGTATATGAGATGAGATTTCAAAACAACAACCGTAATGCGAATTAGATTTTTTTTTTTTGTTACTTATCATGTCAAACATTTTGAATATGGCTTAATTATAATTAAAAGTAAATTATGGAATTGATTGAAGAAGCAATGAATGGCAATAATGACAAATGATTTTTGGTAGAAATTAGTTGTTTTTTTTCCCTTCTCTCTCTCTTCTATTAACGAATCTCGAAAATCATTACCTCAACCTTCTTATTTCTGGAAAGACAAATCATAATTTAGATGTGAAAACTGATAAATCTGATTTTTGCTGGTTTTTTTTTTTTTTTTCCCTTGTGCTGAAAATGAGAAGTTTAATAGGCTTTCCTCACACCTAACAATGGATTCTGCATTTTTTGCACTGATGTCTAATAAGAAGAACACTTTTGGATTGAGTTTTAGTAAAACCCAGCCAAACTCTGGGTCAATCTCTAATCAAGCATTTGCTTGTAACCTGTTTATTCATTATTATACTATTTCTGCTACTTCAAGTTACTCTTTCTTGATTATGCATAGTTTAAATTAATTTGAGTTAAAGTTTCCTTCTTTTTTCATTTTTACCCTGTGCATTATAACAGTGTTGCATAAGCTAAGCTCGACCCTTTTTCTCTTTTTATCCTGTTTTGTTAGGTAGATTTCCTTCTCATATTCTTGGCCAGAAAGACAAAATGAACATAAAACAAAGAAAAAATTTCAACTTTTCTGAAATTTAAACCTGTTGTTAAAAAATATCTAGCTGGGCTAGGCCATGAATTGTTACTCCTTTAAAGCAGGTTAGGTCATTCAAATGATTACGAGTCATTGTCCATTTGCACTTTGTAAGAAAGTGTAATAATGAAGCAGCTTCAGCATGCTCAATTTTTCATCTACATGTTCATTGAGATTTTCATGAGCAAGTAACTCCTTTTTACTTTATCTTGGAATTTACAAATTTTGCTATTGAAAAATGGTCAACTTTAGTCCAAAAAAATGGAATTGATTTAGAAAACCCCATCTTAAAATTCCTCATCCCATTTCAGTCAAAAGTTGCTTAAATTAATTGCAAAGAAATAAGATTACTTTATTGTAATTGGAATCCATGCTTTTCACCTTTGGTGTAAAATAAAAAAGAAAAAAAATTGTGGTTGTTGAGCACTTTATTATAGATGAGGCAACTAGTGGAGAAATAGTATTAATTTTGAAAACTAATAATCAATCAGGGCACGAATTGACTAGCTTGTCTGGGGTTTTGGTTTTGGGTTTGGGTTTTTGTTGATTAGAAAACTAAGTCCAATGGTTAACGAACAACTAACTTCGGCGTGTAAAGGAAAGTCCTTTAAAGAGGAATTGGTCAACATTCAACAATGGTAGGCGCTGTGTTGTAATACATAAAATATAAATGGTATCGTTTTAACGGTACCTTTGACACATTCGTTAACGAACCATTAAAAAATCTAATAAAAACCGTTTCTCAAATATAAAAGCAAGGAGGATGCAAGAAAAAGAGAGTAGTTTGGGTTTAGTGTCGGTACTATTGGACCCGTTAAGATGGTGACACGTGTCTGAAAGCAGCAAACCTAATCAAGACTCCAAGAAAAACTCATATACTCGTTCATGAAAATACTAAATAAAAAAGGGAAATACTTGGCGCCAAGAGTACCTACATTGGCGTGAAATGGAAGTCTTGTTTACAATGGATGTCATTGTAAGGTATATTATATCACTTTCACTTTCTACCAAAAAAAATTATATCACTTTCACATTTAATTTTATCGCTTATAAATACAATTTTTATTAGGTAAAAGAATTATAATAAGTCATGTTAGCAATTATAAAAATAAAAAATTGTGCATTAGGTTTGTTTAATTTAAATATAATGGTTTGGTTTACAAAATGTAGAACTACTTTAGTAAATTACAATATGAATATCAATGATCTAATCTTATATATTTTTGGTGGCCATAATCTTCTGCAATAATCAAGCATTTTACTTTTCTACATAATTGTGACAAAGGCATTTCATAGATGTATGTGACAAAACATTTGGTCTGCCATTTTTTATTTTCCTACTCTTACACAAAGCTTATGGGTCCCTAATAAGAAAAAAAATACACGTTTTCTGCTGCAAGTTGCAAGATATATATAGTGATTATTCATTGTACAAATTAAAGGTAACATCTGGAATTGCAAAGAGTCATTACTTGGAGACTTCCTTTTTTTTTCTTCTGTGTCATGCAAGGATGTGATCTATTGTAAGGGCCAAAATGAAAGTGGTCCTTTGCATGCTTTTCATGGCCTACATTTCACACCTTTTTGCATTAGCCACCACAATCATGAAAGTGAAACAAGAGAATAACTAAGGTCCAAAGTGAGCTCTTTGTTTTATGGGATTGTGACAACACACCAAGAGTGTCTCATAAGTCATGCTCTCAGGTCAAGAGTGCAGGTACATTTTAGTCTTATATGTTATAAGGAATGGTTTTCATCTATGAGGAAAGCACGCTATGAATCTGATCATTAACATTAACATCCTCAAAGGGGTTGTTTTTGCTTCTTTTAGGGTCCTGTTTGGGAAAGTTCATAAGCTCTATGCAGGCATTATATTCTTCTTACTAGCCACTTCAGTAGAGCAATTATGTGAGAGTGACTCAGAAGCAATAATTTTTACTACTTTGTGTATCATGTTGTTCCTTAAAAAGAAATAAAAAATCTTTGTAATCGAATTCTCAAAGTACTTTTTTGTTGTGAAATTTTGCAATTGATTAGAGGGTTTATTCTAGATGGATGCCATGCAAGAAATTTATTTTTCTATTGGTTGTTGTGATTGTAGAATTGCTCTATTTAGAACAAATTTTAGAATGACCTAAAGGGGTATCCTGGTGGTAGGTTCATTAGTTTGAGACATGACATAAACCTAAAGGTTTCAAATTCAATCCACCACACTATCGGTTTACGAGATTCCCCAAAATATCTCACCGACAAAGAGTGAAATAATATAAAAGTAAAAGGTGCTTTCCCCTTTTTCCTTTTCTTTTTTTTCTGATTCACGAGTTTTTTTTTTTTTTTTTTTTTAATGTAATCAAGAGAGAATTTGTTCAAGCTATAAAATCCATCATGTCTAGCTTGGACCCCTGGTGACTTTGGTCTGAGCCTAAAGTTCTCGGGTTTTGATGTATAAGAGGATCGGAGCAGACCTTTAGGACCACTTTCAGGTTTCAGCAACAAAACTACACCCTTGCAGTTCACATAATCAATTAACTTGTTGTTTGTAGTATATCCCAATGTGAAATATTATAAATGGTTGCCATTTCTACACACCATTCTTCTCTGCATGAAAATTAAGGTCCATTATCCATTACATCGAACATGATGATAAGATGTTCATCCCAAAAAATAAATAATAATAATAAAGGAAGAAGCACATGAATAAGTGACTAATCTTTATTTATAAAATATTGTTCTCTTCTTGGGGCAAGCATCCATTGATTAAGACACAAGTTATATCTTTCTAATACTTTGTTCGAAAAAGGAAAAGTTACAAAAACCTCATACAAGTGAATTCATCTGGAATAGACAATATGTGATGTGTCTAATTAAACTAAAATTAGTTGAGCCAGTGGATAATGTTCAGGGTGGGAGGTATTCTAATTTTCAGTCATGTGCACAAGTCAGGCATTGATTTTCTAACTTTCTTTATATAAAGGCGTTGGGAAGGCCATTCTCATATGCAACCCACAACTCACAAACTCGTTATGAGCAATTTCAGATTTGAGTACCATTTAAAAATATGATTTTGAGACCATCCCACAGTTCAGCTTGATCAGGGGATTAAAAGAAAGCTCTGTGCTCACAACACAGGTTGTTAATTAGGGTGACAATTCAGCCATTAAAATCAACCCTGCTTTAACATGTCAGGAAGTAGAACAAGTTAAGGAAATGAAGCAATCTCAAATTCTGGAATTGAAATTACGATAGTTGATATATATGTTTGTGTGTGTACGCAAGCGCGCGCTGAGTATATTTCAAAATAATGGTGGGGTGAGCTTGATCATTATGCACAAGTTTTGTTCCAAGCATCATCACTCTAGGAATACTCTTGATTTCCTCCTCTTCTCCTTCTTTTTTCCCTTTCGATTTATTCATTTTTAAATGACAACAATAAGTTAGAAATGTAGGTGCCAGAGAAACCCAATGCAAGTGCTAACATCATCACTTTCCTTAGCAAGTTTATGCAAATTCAAAGCCCAACAATGACACAACACATTCATCTGACATATTACAACCAACAAAGTAATGGAAAATTGACTGAAACACATGATGAACATTTTATCTTAGACTAATGAAAAATATTAGAAGACACGATACGATGGGTTTAGACTGCTTGTAAGCATTGACAACTTTTTGCATGACCTACCAATACCATAAGGGTGACGGCTTATGGGTGTAGCAGTAGCTATACCAATATGAAAGTCAACTGGAAAGAGGAAGCTCAGAAAAAACCCCAATACATGACAAAATAACAGGATCTTTTATCTTTAGATCATATGCATGAGAAACATGACAAATTGATTAACACGTGCACATGGTGCTCTGTTGGGTACGAAGCTTGTACATATTTTGTAAAATACAAAATTTGGGGACGCCAATCGTGAAGACCCTACCTGGGGTGACTATATAAGTACAAACATGATTTTCGACATGACATCTCATGGAAGCAAAGTAATAATTCTATACAAAGGAATGAACAAATACATACAAGATGGGTGTCTTAATGAACTGCGAGGAGAATCTCATTCAACATACCAGCATATTGTCATCAGGACCTGCAGTTCTGGTAAAGGAATCTGGAAAACACATCTCTTGTTTAGCGAATGTTAAGATAAAATCCATTATATCGTATGTCAATTCCCTGCAACTAATAGCATATATACAGCGATGAGCACTACCAAGTTCATTTCAAACATTATCAATAAACAAAACTGGACCTGCTGAATGGCAGTTCTTCAAATTTTTACTAGCAATCTATCATTAGGAATGGCAGGATATAATAAGTTAAGCATACTACAGATGAGCACAGCATGTCACCATTTTGTCTGCACCCTGAAAATAATGCCAGTTCAAGGGAGATGGCTCAGCTACAAAGTCTCCAAGTAATCTACAGTTAGTCTTTTTTTTTTTGGGGGGGGGGGGGGGAGTTTGATAAAAAGTTCTCTGCTAAACCAACCTGTTAAATTTCAAGATTCTCACCATTGTGCAAGATGAACCAACTGACAAAGAGTAACCAGAATCACTCCTATGGCTAACAGACTACACCAACTGACTAGAAGCTCCAATAAATGGTCCCCTATGATAAGATGAGTTAATGTACGTGTGTTTTTCATCATCTTAGTTTAACAAACTACTAAATCCCAAGAGAAAGACCCTGGCATCTCCATGCCTGTAGTAAAATCAAGTTCCTCCAGATACCAAGGACGGATAACAACTAGAACATGTGATTCTCTTCACAATACCATGAGAAAGGAAGGCCTTGTTCTAGGCAATGTGTACACTACAATTATGACAAAGGAAGGGAATTTCCTAAAAAAAATCTGATGGACAGAAGTTAAAATATCAAAAGGATGACAAAAAAATCATATTATATTAGAGATATCAATCAAGAAACTTAATTAAATCTCCAAGACAAATGTTGTCTTAGATTGACCTAATCCGTTGTATTTGCCACTTATGAAGTGGCAAATACAACAAATTAGTTCAAACATTGCCTATTTTGCACCACAAAATGCAGAATAGTGGTGGAATCATCGTCTCTGCACACACCTATTGTTTTGATAAATATTACAATTCTCAAAAGATAACATAAGTAAAATAAACTCAGCCATGGTTGGAAGAAATGACTAAGAAATAACTTTTATGTTTATAGATTTCTACAATAGCCCAAACAATCATAAGTTAATAGAGAAACAAATGTACCGTACAGGGATCTAGTTTTTTTAGCTAAAGCATCAGCCACCAAATTAATAGAGAATGAGTCACAAGGAGGGGAGAAAAAAAAAAGGGAACAGCAGAGTACTGTGCTACCTTCTCTACTAATTACTGCATTGTGGAGTAGCACAAGTTTTTTTTTTTTTGATAGGTAAAAAAAATGGAGCAGCACAAGTTGATCAATGATAAATTAGTAGATATGCAAACTATACCCTTGTTTGAGATCATTTTGATTTTGGTCCCTGATGTTTAAATATTTTCATCTTTGCCCCTAATGTTTAACATCGTTTTTGTAACATCCATCATTTTTGTTTAACTCAAACCAACGTTGTTCTGAGACGCTTAAAACTACGTCGTTTTGAACACACCGGATATTTATCTTCCCTTTCTGTCTCCCTAGCCACCACCAGTTACCTCTCTAGTCGCATCAAAAACACAGCCAAGCCAAATCATCCAGCCACCATACACTTCAAAATATAAACTTAAATCTAACACCAATTTTTTCATGAAAAATCAATCTTGAATTAAAAAAGAATCACCTTTTTCTGTGATCTTGCTATTTTTAGCCAAACCCAGAACCTAGTTTCCTAGAATCTTTTGATTTTTTATATCAAAACCCTACATCCATGATCACAACAATGGACTCAAACCACATGCAGAGTTATAAACTTTTCCTACCCAAACTCAAAACAAATCAATAAAAAATGAAAAGAAAGAAATTCCTTTTAACTACTGAGCTATGTTGCCAAAGATAGAAAAGAAAACAGTGTATGACCTTATAATTTCATTTTAATTCCCAGTAGAGGGAAAGATTAGTCCATAACAAAACAAATCTATAGCATAAATCCTGGACAACTACGCACCTACTTTCAAAAATACTAAAAATGGAAAAAAAATATCCCTTACAGCTGTGCTATTGTTAGAAAACCCACTGACAGCCGAAGGTGAAGACGAGGCGCTCACGGCCACGGGTGCAGCCCCCATGCCAATGGCTGTGGTCATTGCAACCAATGCTGTTGTCATGGCCTCTCTCTCCTCCATCTTAGACCGCAATAATGATGAGACAAAATTCCCCGAATCCAGGTGAATGGTCAGTAGTAGAGCTCAATGGAAAAAGAAGAAAAATGAGTGAAGGCAAGAGGGCAGCAGCAATGAGAACAGAAAAGGGAGAGAAATGGAGATGAGAGAGGAACTTTTTTTTTTTTTTTTTTAAATGAGTTGACGATTTTTGTAATTGGACCAGTGCAATTTGCATTTTAGTCATTAGTAAATGTAAAAACATTACATTTATGTGAGTGTGTGTAAGGGAGAAAAACAGGATGAACAAAAGAAAAACTAATATCCAATCGCATATCAAACCAGATATTATTCAAACCATTCTTTTATTACCATCACAGAAGATAGAAAAACCTTACTAGTTGTTACATACCACAGAGATCACAAAATACAACAGAACACCTATATGATCTCTGATAACCACAGTACAAGATAAAAACACACTAATATATATGTTGATCAACTCACAAAGCTGTAGAAATTCCCACTCCTACAGCTTTGAAGCTGCAGCTGTATCCAAGAACCAAGCCAACTCCCCTTCAGGTGAAACCATTGCGACAGGCAGCTTCTCAGAATTTTGACTATTTCCTAAAGCATTTTGCACTGCTCCAGCTTCAGCAGCACCAGTCACCACAAGGGCAATATATGCAGACGAGTTGATCACTGGAAAGGTAAAAGTAATTCTTTCTGGAGGTGGTTTTGGCGAGTCCTTAATGAAGGTAACCCATTTTTTATTCTCTTTGAGAAGAGGGTGGCCTGGGAATAAAGAAGCCACATGTCCATCAGGGCCCATACCCAGCAGCTGGAGATCAAACTTTGGAAACCCACTAGCTGCTGATATTTCTATAACATTGCTCTTAACCAAATGTCTGAGACGTGTCTCATAATCTTCAGCTGCAGCCTCAGCTGACAGGGCATCATTGATGGCATAAACATTGCCAGGGAGGATTGGTACCTGCCCAGAAATTTTTTTTAACAGATTTAAATTAACTAAGACTGTCACAAGCAGAACAGCCATAGACAAAATAAAATTTGCTATTAAAAAGTTAACTAAAGAAGATGAGCCAGCCTTCTAACTACATATGACCAAGAATAAACTTTCATATAAATCATAGATAAGCATCTAGAATTATTATCAATCTTCATGAAATGGTATAAGACATCATTTTATCAATTAACAATACCCAAACCTTTGCTTATTTACCTGAACCAAACTAATCATTTAACACAACAAAGTCATAAATAAACCATGCTCTCATAAATTTGTTCATAATATATTAACATCTTTTCTCACTACCCTGATCCCAAGATCTCTTTGACCTTAATATTGTCCTTGCAATGCTTTCTACCCAAATAAAGCCACACCTAAGCAGTGCAGCCATTAGTCTTAGATCCACAGTTTTTAAAGTTCCTATAATAAATTTCACATACACCCAACATAATATTCAAAATAAAGCATGAATATATCACAAAGAACAGCACAATCTGAATGCGCAATCTTACGGAAATTCTTAGTAATATGAAATCAGAAAACTTTCAACAATCAATCCTACCTTAGAAAGAAGCCCATCATAAGCAAGCTTATAGTTACTGTCTTCATGATCCTTTGGCACCACTCTCTCATCCAACCAAAAGACATGCCATTTCGACCATTCAATTGAATCAATGTACGGGGGTTCCACTAGTTTCCTGCAATTCCAACATCAAGCAATTACCAAGACTCCCACTCACATTACTAAGAACCCCATACTAATTATCTTTAAACCCTCCAAACAATCAATCATTTTAACTTGTAAATTGAGCTCTGCAATAAAATTGAACATAATAAATTGAGGGGAAAAAATGAAAAAAAAAAAAAAAAAATTGCACCTACTTCATGTGGTCCTTAATAATGAATAACCCATGATTCAATTCTCTATTCTCTTCCCCTTTTTCACCAAACCAGTGAAATCAAGCACAGTCAATAGTTCATTTTGGCTCTAAACCCAATTTTCCATTTTGTTTTCATTTCCTACAACATTCCATTTTCCCAGCAACCAAACAAACATATATCATCTGGGTACATAAAAAAACCTAAAAAAACAACAAAAGTGAAAACATTTACAAGCACAATGACAGTCAAAATTAAGACCCAAAAACAAAAAAACAAAAACTTTATTGCTGTTACCTGAGGGAATTGATGAGAGACCCACCAGACAAAACGACAGAGAAAGCTCCTCTCTCTTTACAAAACTTATCAGACAGCTGAGCAGTGTACTTAGCGAGAGACACAGCCAGATCCTCCTCCGATTCAAACACCTCCTTCTTCATCGACACTCTTGTTCTACTACTGCTACTACTACAACAGCAACAATGACCCAACCTTTTATCGCTCACCAAAGAGAGAGACGAGCCTCTGAGTTTGAGTCTGAGTGTGGGAGCAGCGTTGACGAAGGGCTTGTGTTATGATGATGCCCTGGGTGAGAGGACTGGCTCTGGACGCGTGGAACAATCGTACAGAAGTGGTGAACATGGAGAGAGCATTGTGCGGAGAGTAATGGGAAGAGCCATACATTTTTTATAACAGACAGCTTTTGAAGTGAGTGTGACCTCTCAAACTCTCAATTGTGTCACTACTGTGTCTCTTTGATCATGTTGGCGGGTTTCGGATTCTTTTGAGATTTTTTTTGTGTGATTCATAACTTTCGTTACATACTTTTGTTTGGGTGACATTGAGCACTTGGTGCACTAACGATGCGAGGTGTCAAGCAAATGACCCTTGTGATTTGTTTTAATCAGAGTATGGTATAATTGAGTAGAATTGACCCAAAATTATAGTATGTTTGGTATACTTAATGGAAATTACGATATAAATTGTAATCTTTAAATTTAAGAGAGATATGTGTTATTTTTTGTGATTTTTTATTTTTATAATTGTTAGATGTATATGAAAAGTTTATTTATTTGGAAATATATTAAGTTTTGAAATTATTCCACTTACTAAGAAATAGCTAATACAGCAATAATTATTCATATTTTTGAATAATAGCTATTTATAAGGAATGACTATTCCTTATAATAAAAACATAACCAAGCTAAAGAATAACTAAACCATATGAATAACTATTACATTACAGCGTCTATTACAATCTACCAAACATGCCCTTAGTCTATTTTTAGTCAATTCTACTCTACTCCCCTCCACTCCCCCTCAATCCAAACGGACCCTTGGGATTGTGTAACACTTGTTCTAGTTTGGTGAGTCGAGTTTGGAACTCATATCAATGGCATGATTTTGAAATTCAGACCGAACTATACAGTTCGACCTTATTAACCATGAATCATTCACTGTTGTTAAGAAAACCTCCAAGAAAAATCAATTAATACAAACAACTAAAAAGAAAATAGTAGTATAAATATATTTATTTATTCATATCTATATTTATTTATTCATTTTTTTATGAGATTGATATATTTATTATATAATTAGTTTTTGGCTTTGTTATTCTATTCATGCATTACAGTACAAGTGTCCCACAATGGCACAACTACCAAGGGAAAATGGGTATTTGTCCTTAATTTTAAAACTATGTAGTAAAATGTCCATATTTTGAAATTATTTAGTAAAATACCCTTGTTTTTTTTAACTAAATTTTAACAAAATCGAGTTTTGTGTATAACTCAATATCCTCAAAATCGAGTTTTGTGTATATTTTTAAGTGTAACTTGACAACATTGTCCCCCCCCCCCCAAACGATTCATCAACTGTCCTCTTTAATATTTTAATAATATTTTCTATTAGATTCAAAATTGATAACAATGGTTTACTGTTTGGTTTGGTTTACTACTGTTCGGGGGCCTTTTTCGGTTGCCCAGCCACGTGTGGTCTGTTGGAAGGATGACCTTATTAGGCCTGGGTTTTTTTTTGGGAGTTGCGTCTGAAACTCAACATTGAGCCACATGGTCCAACGGCTACCGGCGTATTTTTAAGTCTGCAAAGCCATTAAAACCAAAGTCTAAGAATCACGATAACGGTTGAATAAATATGTAATATGCGTTTGATATGATAGCTTTGATTAGTTGTAATAACAGTTGAAATAAAGTAGTATTTATTTAGAGGTAAAGTAATCATGTACTCAATGATATAAATTTAAAGATAAGAAAACAAAGTCACTTATCTTTATATGGCTTGTAGCCCAGTTGTGTAGCATCAGTGAGCTGACAGGATTCCAGCAAAATGCCAGCGGTGGAGGCTAGTTAAGCTCGCCCCTCTAATCATGCATTTAAATGAATTTAAGTCTTAGTTAACAGTTGTAATAGTAGTTGGAATAAAGTAATATGTATTTAAATGTGAAGTAATCATGTGATGATATAAATTTAAAGGTAAGGAAACAGAGTCACTTATCTCTAATGGTTTGCAGCCCCAGCGGTGTAGCATCATTGAGTAGATAGTATCCTAGCAGAATGACTCTTGCGGCAGAGAGGCAATTTACCATAATAACTTCAAAATTGAATGGGGAAAATGTAGCAAAAAAGGAAAGTATTTTAGCAAGAGAAATGTAGTTTCTTTAGTTGGTTTTGGTTTTAGCCAAAAGTAGAAAAAATCAATAATGCTTAGGCTGCTGGGTCAGCTGTCACAGCTGTTCTGAAAAGGCTGTCCCAGCTGTCAGGAAAAGCTGTCACAGCTATCATGAGAAAACTGTTCCAGATGTCAGGAAAAGCTGTGACAGCTATCATGAGACAGCTGTTTCCTTTAGGCAAAAGCCAATGAGGTCAGATAGGTCATTTCAGACTGCTGGAGAGGTCATTTCAAGGATTTGGCTGAAAGATGGTAAGATCTCTTTGAAGGGTATCTTGCTATTTTGGGTATAACATTTGATTGCTGGGATTTCAGCATTAAATGACTAATGATATCACTTCCAGCCAGGCGTCAAGTGCTGAATACATTGCTAGGGTTCAGCTGGAAATGTTTCATTTCTTGGGTGTTTGTGTTTTTGGTGCAATGTTCCATTACAATACATTTCTAATAAGTAATAGAATGATTGGTTGAAAGATAATGAAGTTTTAGAGATTTAGTCAAGGTCTCATTGGGTTGTGACATAATCTTGGTGAGCAAGAAAAGTATTTAATGCTCTGCTTTAGCAGCTAACAGAGAAATATATGGTCAGATTGTGGCAGAAAGCAGCTAGGTATCAGAGATATCATGAATATTTTGTATATAGTTGGAGATTAAAGATAGCCAATCAGATTAGGCCATGTGTTTGAGTTGGATTTTAGCTGAAAGTAGTAATGAGATTTATGTAGAATAATATAATGAAGTTTCTAAATTTGTATAGCAACAGCTGGGGATTGAATGAACAGTTATTTTCCTAGCAGTTAGATGACTGGAGATATTGAGCATTTGTCACATGATGAATATTAAGTTTTAGGAAAAGAGTAATAGAGAATTTTATCATCTAAAGTGTTATGTGATAAAAGATGCTTACTATATGTTACCTGCTACACACAGACTCGTCAGAGTTCAGGGAGTTGGAGAAGACACGCCTAGCAACATGTCTCTTTTAACAACTTTAAACTGCTGAAGCTTTACTGAACATACCTCTTAGCCCTCAAAACCACGACTCCCAAAGTTTTCCCAAAGAGACTTGTGAGCTTGGATCATAAGCCAAAGGTTAGATGATCTACCTCGGGTTTTGTTGTCATTTTGTATAAATATAGGCGCTTGTTGAAGAAGCCGCTTGCCATGAGTGTAAGAAAAGGTAATATGGGCCATGAGTTTTGATTCATTGCTTAAGCCCGATCCATATGTTGATGTTGATGATATCGTGGAGTTATGATCCCAATTGATGAAGGAGAAATGTGGACATGAATCTGCCTCTTGAAGAAAGGATCTCGCGGGCCACGTGAGCCCAATCCATGTAGTTGAATGAAATATAAGCTTATTTTGGGCTTTAAAGAGATTTACCCGAAAAATTAATAATATGTTGATGTGGCATGGGTTGCCAATGAAGTAATGCCACGTGGACCGAAAAAACGGTCCTCAACAACTACTTAGTTGATTTAAGTAAAAATCAACTACGTTTTTTTTATAATCAGTAAATCAACTCTGACATTGTTATGTACTTATATATTTTTATTTATCATATTTACTTATATTTTTAAATAATTATTAAAATAATTATAACGTCATTACGGTTCGACCTTGATTTGACATCGGTTTGACTTTAAAAACTTTAAACCTCTCTCTTTTACGGTTAATTGAACGGTCCGAGTCTGAAAATTATTTATCTTTGGCTGTTACCGTTGTGTTTTCTCCTAAGTAATGAAATAAAGTTATAAGTATTTAATTAAAGTGAAAAAGCTATTAGTAAGCAAGGTTTAATATTGTTCATAATATAAAGGCGAGTGAAAATAATAATAATGCTTAAGACTAGTATTTTGTTGGGGGTTGCTTTTACTATGTAGAAACAGTATAAAGATCAACAATGAAGGAAAGTTTAGTTTACCATTGTGCATTGTCGTGGTGGAAAGCATTTAGTATTGTCGGATATAATGAAGAAGTTTGTGGCTTTATGGGAGTCATTCAGTGATGTTTTGTGGGACATTCCATAGCATACATGCTCACTAGTATTTATTCTCAGAAGTCCACGTAGACGACATATGTGGTAAAACATTTATAGTCCGTTTGGATTGAAGGAGAGAGAGTTAGTCAAATCATAAACTTGATTTGCAAAAGCTTCTACTAAAGCTCCAAGAAAGTGAGATATTACAAATAATAATATAATAAAACAAGAAAATAATTTGTCTGGATGGAAGAGAGCGAGATCCGGTGTGTGCATGCTTGGTATGTGGTTTTTATTTTTATTTTTTTAAAGCTGTGTAGGGTAATATATGAATGAGCCTAGATATATTGATATTGTTTGAGTGTCTCTTGTGTCCTATCTCCCACATGTCCTCCTTTAGTTCATCTTTTATAATGGGTATGGTTTGATTTTTGCAGAATAGAGATGTCTTTGGTTGCTAGATAAATCATGGCTTCCTTGTACATGGGGGGAAAGTACATAGTGAGCTACGCATATACGCTTGCTCATACAAGATTTTCTCTTTCATTGGGCAAAAAGTTGGAAAATTATTAGGTACTCCCGAAGTACCATAAGTCCCCCATCTCACATGAATAGTGGGTCCCACTAAGTGGGATTCACCATCATCCACTATTCATGTGAAATGAGAGAGTACGCATTTATGGTACTCCGAAAATACACAATAATTTCCCACTATAGTAGATTTAGTTTAGTTGGGAAATTATGAGGTAAAATAATATTTGGCTTTAGCTAGAAAGGAAAGACGCTTTATTAAAAAGTCAAAAAGAATAGATGAGACATTTAATGTAGTTAACCCAAGGAGTTGGCTGAGTTGGTTGGGTTCTCAGTCTCAAGGTGCTTGTACTGAGCTTGACTGAGTGTGCTCTCTAGTTCGAGTCCTGCTATCTGCACTTTGAAAAGAATTTCCTAGGCCAGCGCTTTATCCCTTCGTGGGCCCACCCGGCGCGAACAGTAATTAGTCTCTGGTTGAAAGCCTTGAAAAAACACTGTAGGAAACCAAAAATATTTAATGCAGTGGATGTCAACTTCAATTGATATGAACGATTGAGAGGAAATAGGAGGAATCATTATGCACCCGATAGAATGGAATAAAACTCCTAGTTCATGTGTTCTAAGCTTACACATTGACCAAAGGGATAACTACGCATTTTGTTACTCACTAAAAATCACTCAACTACTTGTCAGATAACTTCTCCCCTTGCTGTAAATACTATAAATGTATAATTTTCCATGGGCTTGGGCCAAGGGGTAGAAAGTTGGTCAGCTTAATGGGCATGATGCATTTGTCTGTAGGTAGTCATGTGATATGGACTATGTTAACTGCAAGTGACTACGGGTATTAGGCTTTCAGCCTAGTGTATAATATGCTAAAAAAATGATGCCACAAAATATGGTAGTTGCCATCTACATCCATTAGAGAAGAATTAAAGAAAACAACCTTAAAGCTTACGACTTGTAAATTTACACAAATCTAAATGGGAATTGAAGGAGAGTTAGAAAGAAAACCAAAAGTCTATAAGTGTGACGGTAGAACAATCTTTTTACTCAGTTTTTTCTCTCTAGATGATGTTAGCATTTGCAACATAATTAAATTCCAATAAAATTAATCCAATAAAATTAATGAAAATGCCTCAAAAGCAAACCACAAGGGAGATAAGTGTTAGAAAATAAATCACGTTATAGTTCCATATCTTAAGGGGTATCACAAATGGTGGTATATGCAATTTAACCTTAATTTAAAAATCATTAAGAAAAAAATAAAAATAAAAATAAAGGGCAAGTTACATATACCCCCCATGTAGTATACCCTTAAAACTTGGAGCTACCATGTGTTTTGTTGCAACACATGCCACCCCTCTAGTTTGCTTTATGAGACATTTACCTCGTTCGTAATTTGTTTAACGTGACATTTTTGTTAAATTTAATGGAATTCGATGATGTGACGAAAGTAAAAAAATCCACCGGGAAAACCACACCATTGTGAAATAATCAAAGAAAACGGCTGTTTTACATTACAATTTACACCTTGCAAGCATACACAAACACAAAAAGGGAAAAAAAATTAAAGGAAGAATAAAAAATGTGAGAGCATAACAATATTTTTTTCTACAATCATTTCTCTATATGAGATGTTGGCACTTGATACATCATGAAAAGTTTCACTGAAGTTAATATAAATGCTCGCATAAAACAAACCACAAAAAAGTTAAGTATCACAAACTAAACTAGAAGATAAATTCCACGTTTAAAAGATATACCAAAAAAAAAGAAAATTGTTTTTTGATTCAGTAACACTTATTTATCAATGGGATATTGGATGCTTAGATCCTTATATACATTTTTTAATATCTGACACATTAGGCCCAATTACTGGGCCACATTCCTACCCAAGCCCACATTACATAACCCATTCCTACGTTCACACAACCCTCAAAAACAGACAAAACCCAAAAAACCCAACCGATCGGCACTTTAAAATCCAACCAGAACGTAATAAACGTCGCAACCAAACACCACCCATTACACAACCGAAACCCTAATATCCACGCATATATATAAACCTCACAACCAAAGCCAAACCCCCAAACCCCAAACAGAGCGATAGAGCGCGAGAGAGAAAAATGCAGATCTTCGTGAAAACCCTAACCGGGAAGACCATCACTCTCGAGGTCGAGTCCAGCGACACCATCGACAATGTCAAGGCCAAGATCCAAGACAAGGAAGGTAAAAGCTTTCGCTTTCGCTTTCATTTTCTTTTTCCACTTCCCAATTTGAATCGGACGGTGCTATTTTCATCATCATCTGAGATTTGAAATTTGGTGTCTCTAGGTATCCCACCGGACCAGCAGAGGTTGATCTTCGCCGGGAAGCAGCTCGAGGATGGCCGTACTCTCGCCGATTACAACATCCAGAAAGGTCAGTTAGTTCTCCCTGTTTGGTTGCCGAGAAAATAGGAAAGAAAATTGTGTAGACTTATTTCTTTGTGTATATTTCATTTCTGTGGTGTGTGATTTGATTGATTGATTTTGAGGCTCTGTTTTGTTGGAGATGAAATTTGAACATTCTAATAGGTGTAGATTCAAGTTATAGACTGTGAAATATGGTATTTCATTGCTGTTTAGTTCATAATTTAACATGACCTAATGAACATGAGCACAAACACAAATCGATGTTTTTGTTTGGATGCTGGGAGAATGTGTAAAACGATTTAAGGCTTTGTTTAGTTAAATGGCTGGAAGCCTATAGCTAATTGGGCGTGTTCCTCTCCCATAACAATTGGTTGAAGGGTCAGGTAGTGGGCTCAAGATCCGTTGGGTGCGTGTGTATAATTTGATAGATTAATCATTGCCAGTCCACTTGTAAAGAAACATGAGGTTTCGCATTAAAACAATTTAAGCCAAATTGTATTTGTGTTCTCCTTGTTCTGCGAGAGCTAAGTCTTTGTTTTGTTAAATGGCTGGAAGGGCTACATGAGCTCAAATTAATTTAAGGTATCGGTTGATAGTTTGCCAATGAACCATATCTCATCGGGTTTTGTCATTTTCCCTTAACAAATGGCTGAAGGGTCAGTTAGTGGGTTTAAGACCCTTTGGGTGTGTGTGTATAATTTGATAGATTGATCATTGCCCTCTGGGTTTTAAAGAAACATGAGGTTTCACGTTATTTTTCAAAAGAATTTTTTAAATCTATAACTTTTTTAGCTTTTAAGAAATTTTGATACTGAATTAAATCCCCCGTCATCTGAATTCTATTTGCATGTTTGGTTTTGTGGTTGATTTTAAAATCTTGTGTTTTAGACTTATTTATTGTTTGATTTGAATGTAAACTCTCTTGTGCAGAGTCAACTCTTCATCTTGTTCTGAGGCTCCGTGGTGGTATTATCGAACCATCTTTGATGCAATTGGCTAGGAAATACAACCAAGATAAGATGATCTGCCGCAAGTAAGATAGTTATTTGTAGTTATTTTAATGCAAGTTTGATTGAGCTTTGCTTATGCTTATTAAAACTGTTATATTTTATTTTTGGTATTCATTTCTAACATTTAAACTTGTCATGGTTGTTAATGGACTTAATGATCAAATAATTTTGATGTTCTCTTGACTTAGACAAATCTATTTCTCATCTTGGAAAATAAAGTAATGTGTTTTAGATATACGACTGGCTTTTTGAATTATTTTTTTATTTGAAATGATTGATTAATAAATCCATCTTCATTATTAAATTTATATAATAATTTTGAGAGCCCAAGTTGCCTCATAACAAGGAGTTTTTTTGTAATTGATGGTAGCTCATCTTTGGCTCTGAATCAAAATGTTTGTTGACAATTTATGTCAATCAATTTTGCTCATTTATCTTTGAAATTTTTGGTGGTTACTAAAACATGAATCTTTTAAATTTTTGGTGGTTATTAAGACATGTATCTTTTAAAAATTTTCCTGATTTTCCTAATCCTAATTATTCAATAGAAGAATCATAGGCTTAATTCCCAACGATTTTGTGTGATGTACAGATGTTATGCACGCCTGCACCCACGTGCTGTCAACTGCAGGAAGAAGAAGTGTGGACACAGCAACCAGGTATATCAATTTTTGTTGTTATGTCCTTTTAGGTTGATTATTTTCAGTAGCTATTTCTCTAGAGTTATTTCTGCTTGCTTCCCCCATATTTTCTTGTGGTAAAATGAAAAAAAAAATGTTTGCTTGTTACTCGTGTTGCAGCTGAGGCCAAAGAAGAAGATCAAGTAGAGTGCTGATCTTGAGGAAGAAGTGCTATCCATTGTTGTGGGTCATTTAATGTTTCTGAACCATGGTAGCATTAAAGAGTTTGCTAGTAGACCAGAAATTTGACATGTAGCTTTGAACTCAATACCTTCGTAGATGTTGAAACGTTAATTTGTTTTAATATGTTTTGCACCTTGTTTGGCAATTGGATATGCATTTATGTTGAGCTCTTCATTTTTGATATGTTGAAATCAAAGCTAGTACTTTGTTTGGTTATATGTGCG
Source organism: Quercus aquifolioides (assembly GCA_019022515.1). Taxonomy (NCBI): domain Eukaryota; kingdom Viridiplantae; phylum Streptophyta; class Magnoliopsida; order Fagales; family Fagaceae; genus Quercus; species Quercus aquifolioides. The sequence goes on along the minus strand of CM032335.1, from coordinate 10,324,733 downwards.
CTTCTTTTTTGTGTCTTCTTATGATTGGAAATATGTATGGGCTCGAGATCTTTGATTTTAAGATTTTGAGGCAAATTATGTATTGCCCTTGGAATTCTGTTGAAAAAAATATTCACTTTCCAACTATTTTTAAGTAATAATTTCATGCGTGCTCTCAAGAATCACACTTCTAAATGACCAGTCCCTCGTTTTATTCTCTCTGGTGCTCTCGTCTTCTCTTGCCTTGAGTTATTATTTTACTCCTTTTTCATCTTGTCATGGCCAGAGGCTAGTTTTATCCTTTTTTGTTTTTCTAAACTAACTTATGAACGTAAAATTTAAATGTTAACAAATCTGACCAAATGGAGATCTTGAATTGATTGGATTTGCAATGATTTGGGATTGGTTCTCTTTCTTCTCTGTTTCTACAGCTTAGGGTCCATAGCTAGAAGTACCGCAATTCTAGCTAGGATAGAAGAAGCTTCTTCTGCGACATTCCTGGGTACAGCAAAATCACAAGTTCTCGCCCGTTCCTGATTCATCTTTCATGTCCTTAAATTTGGTTGCGCCCTGTCAATTTTGAAACCCATCTTTCTTCCTTGAATCATTGCCTCCCTTACAGCCAGCTACTTAAATCTTTTTTTTACAATCAGTGTTGGTGCTAACATTGCCAGCAAAAATATTTTTTTGGGTCTGTCTAGACCTTGCCACAAATCCAATTCCATTTTGCCCTTCTCTGTCTCCATTACCAGGCTTACATTGCTTTGCTTTTCCTATATTGGGAGTCTTGTGACCACTATTTTGTTTATCGTGACTTCTTTTTCTGTTTTTGATAGGTTGGTTATCATGACTTGGTTCTTTGTCAATGCTTCTTTGTACCTGCCAACAGAAAATTTTGACATTAACAAAATTTCTAAATCGGTGTATCTTTTTGCCTTTATGAAGAATCTAATTTCTATGAAACCGTAGGGTCCACAGGGGTAATGAAAGTATGAAACTGTCCCAACATTATCTTGGCATCTTTCTCTGTTGAAGTTTCCCTTTTAAACTGTTCTAGCCAACTTGTTATCCAAGAGTTCTCACATTCGTTCTTAATGCTATGTTTGAGCTCCACCAAACTGCTCTTGCAAATGAGTAATGAAGAATCAAATGATCAAGAGATTCATCCTACTGATTGCAAATAACAACAGTATATTTACATCTAACACTCATTAGTTCAATTTTAACATACAAAACCCTATACCATATCTTCCACACAAAAACAATTATTTTTAATAAGGTAAAATCAGGCTCATTTTGTAAATGAACAATGAAAGAAACAGATCCTAATTGCAAATAACACAGTTGATTAAACTTGATGTACCCTCTCCTCTCTCGTTCACTAGCCAAAAGGTAGGTGAGGATGCTTAAAATGGTGCTTTGGCAACTTGGTTCTATAGTTTACAAAAACTAATAGGGTAAAAAGGAAAAGGCATAAAGCTGTACTGATGTGACCGCAGATATTTATGTCTGATTTGCCTTGGTGTCCCTCACTGGCTCACTCAGAAGTCAGCTCAAATTTACACACTTTTTTTTTTCCTCTCTCTCTCTCTCTCTACCTTTTTCATAATTTGAGAAGTCCATGTCTCCAAGAGCAGTCACAGAAAATTGGAAACTATGATGATCGTACTTTCAGTAGAAAGACGTCCCATTGTGGCATAATCAAAACAGGTAGGAATTCCAAAAAAAAAAAAAAAAAAACAGGTAGGAATTTTTATTTTTTAAAAGAAAGCAAAAAAGAAAAAAAAAATTTGCGGTGAATGCAATATTACTTTCAAGTATTATTCATAACATATTTGCATATATAATAGAAAGTAGCAATGTTCATTACTTTTTCATAACAAGTCTAGAGGTAAACCAAAATTTATAACAAATTTCACACGTGTTTAAGGTAATAGCTTGTTAATAGTGGATAATAAGATAATGGATTTGGCTCTCCTCCCATTTAAAACCTTCTTGGACTCTGCATTTTTTATTTTGATGAATGACAGGCGGTGAAAAAGTAATAAAAAGTAATCTAACGATTAAAAAATGACCATCTCAATCACTCTTTTTTTTTTTTCTCAATTTAAAATTGTTAAGCCACAACACTAACTTGTATGTCTAAAAGATTTTTTTGTTTGTTTGTTTTGTTTTTAGTAGAGTAAATCTAAAAGATTGGTAATTTAAAAATCTAAATTTCAGTTTTTGTGACATGGTTTTCGTGTTGGAACTTGGAAGGTTTTTAATTTGTTGTCTCTTGATTCTAGATGAAAATAACGCGTGGCACAAAACTTTCAGTTTATAACTTATAAGTTATAATCGGTGCAAAATCAGTAATGAATGAACAGTATATAAAAGTGATGTTCTGTATCTAAAAGATTGGTAATTTGACAACCTAAATTTCAGTTTTTCTGACATGGGTTTTGTGTTGGAACTTGTAACTTGGAAGGTTTTTAATTTGTTATATATGCCTCTTGATTTTAGATGAAAATAACCGTGTGGGTGTGGCACAAAACTTTCAGCTATAACTTATTAGGAGAAGTTAACGATGCAACATTATTTTAGAAATTTTTTATGGTACAAAACTTTCAGCTCTAACAAACTGGCCTTTTTTTTTTTTAATAGATTTTTATATTCTTTTTATAAAAGCGGTATTAAAATTTTTCTAAAATTATCCATTAATTTTTTTTTAAAGAGCACTCATTAACAGGATTCTAATTTATAAATTATAATTAGTGCAAAATCAATAATGAATGAATTGTATATAAAAGTGATGTTTCAATAACAAATTGTGAAAAAAGTTATGACAAAGTTTAGAGGCTTATAAAAAATTTGACATTAATTGATGTGACAAATTCATTATAAGTAAAATAATAATGTCAGTAATTAGTTTAAGTAAAATTAATAAAAATTTATCAATTTAACTAGTGAAAAAAAAAAATATATATATATATATATATATATTGCCAAATTTTTTGTCTACTTATCATTACTCAAAAAGTTATTTACTACTGTTGCTTTGAAAATAATTATTGAGCAGTAGTGGTTTGGTGGAACGTGTATATAAATTGATAGGAATAGTTTCAGAGTCCAGTGTTCACGAGGTTAACCCGCAATCTGTCTCACATAATGGTTCAATTTCTTAATTGTACAGCCAGAGAACTTTGGGGACAAGCGTGAACAACACTACAAAAACATGTCACGAGATACTACAAGACAACCCTCCCTACTTTTCTCCTAGTCATAGTAATTATGTTTTCTTTACTACTCCTAGAAAGAATATGAATAACACGATTTGTGTCATAATTTTGCCACAATTTTAATACGGTAGACTAAGTAGTCGACGAAAAAAAATAAGAGGTTTATGTGAAAGCAAGTCAAGTGACTGACAACCTACTATATCCCATAGCCATCAATCAATCAGGGGCGGCGCTACAGCTAGCATAAGGGGTTCATTTGAACCCCCTCACTTGACCAAAAAATAAATATATTATATATAATTGTTTATTTTTTATTTTGTTTTGACCCATAAATAAAAAATTTGAATACCTTAAACTCAAATTTTGCTTAAATTCAGCTACAATAAGTTTAAATATAATTATTTTAGTGCTACTTTTATAATATTTTCACAATAATTTTATAATCAAAATTAAGTAGTATGTTGTAATTGGTTTTTCTCTAGACTCATAACTAACATCACTTTTTTACAGACCTTTGACAACTTGCTATCTAGATTTTATTATGAAAATGTTGCGTTAGTAGCATTGCCGTTAAAATTGCTTCTTCGTTAAATAAAATAAATAAATAAACCTTCTCTCCGGACTATTCTTGACTCTGACACTATTGACATTCTAGAAAAAAAAATCTTGAAGTCGCCACTGATAGCCATGATTGTCAAAATCCTGATCTTGGATCTAAGAACCCTGAGATCTTACAATCTTATTCCATGCAAACAATCCAGATCTGTGTAGAATCTTTTATGGGGTAAGCTTTGTATGGGATCATGATTATGGATGATGGAATGTAAGATTTTACAATCATAGAATTCTTACAATCTTGCCCCGTAGAATCAATTTGGATTAGTGTAGTTTGCTCATATAACCTTTAAATAATAGATTAGACATCCATTTAAGTCATTTTAACTATTTGTAATTATGTCACTCTATGGTGAGATTAGAATTGTCTAGCCTTATTTGATCAAATTGTAATGGGTTTTGAAGGGTTTGACATTTCTCATTATCTTAATACAATTAAAACATTTGCAAAGTCTTTGTAATTTTGGAATTGGAATGAATTTTCCTTTTGTTGCCAATGATCAAATTTGTTAATTTGGGACTCTATGTATATTTTAGGTTTTTTTTTTTTGATGGGATATTTTAGGTGTTGGAGCTTGGAACTTGTAAGTTTGAAATTTGTTATTTATTCAGTATTGGTAATTTGGTACTAAGTAATTAGTACATTTTATGACTAATTTGTGTCGCATTTACTATTTTTCTTATGATTCTTTTGCATATATTATTATTACTAATGATGTTTTAGTATAATGGAAATTAGAATATTCCGATTCTTGATCCAATCCATGAAACTCTCTGACCAATTTTATGTAATCTAACTACCTTGCCAGTAGCTAATCAATTCAAATTGATGAAGTTTGAAGTTTAAATAATTATCTACTTGCATATTAGGATATATATTTTTTAGATTGTATATAAATAGGGGTTTTTTTTTGATAAATATATAAATAGGAGTTTTTTTTAGAAAGATATAAATAGGAGTTGGTTCTTATTTGTTAGGATTAGATTTTAAAGAGGTTATTTTATCTTTAGCCATTTATGTACTAGGAAAGCATTAATAGGTCTTAAGCAGAAAATTAACTAAAAAACTATTTTTCTCACCTCAAATTGATTAACAGTAATTTCAAACCAGTTCATAACACAGCTAATCACAATTTTTCATATAAAATAATTGCGAAATTGACTAAAAATAATTTTAACTAAGTTCACAACTTAGTTAATACCAGTTTGTCACTTAAGATGATTGAAAAAACAAAAAAAAGTGGTCCTAAAATTACTGTACTCCTGTCACAATCTCTGCCTTTCCTTTATTTGTTTACTTATATAGTTCTATAAAAATCAGAGCTTTTAAGCAAAACCAAGCTTCATATTTCTGTGCCTGAATTTCTCTAGCTCTCTCCCCAACAATGGCTCCTCACCATTCCTTAAAGTTTGCTCCTCTTCTTCTCTCTTGTTCCTTCATTGCCCTCAACCTTCATTACATTCCTGTCTATGGACTTAACGTTGGTCTTCAATATTCTGATGCCTTAGTCTCCCTGGTTTGTTCTCATTCCTTAGAATCTCTCATACATCAAAAAAAATAGTTTCATTTTCCTGAGCTTGCCTTTGTTCTTCATTTGTAGGATACAGGTTGCAGTAACACATGCGAGTCAGAGTTCTGTAAAGGTAAACCTTTAATGGGTTCTCTCTCTCTCTCTTCAATATATATAGTTTTTTTTTTTTTTTTTTTTTTGCTGTTGTGAGGAAGATTCAATATATATAGTTGAGAATGAAAATTTTGATATGTGATGAAAATAAAAATTTGATAATATAATCCGACAAAATAATTATACAAATACTTATAGCAAATCAGTTAAAAATAAAGACTTTGAGCAAAGGAAAAGAAATAGAATCAGAAGGAAAATTAAATGAAGATATTGATCATTTAGAATATTTATTTATATATATAATTAATTAATTAAAGTTTAGTTTTTTTTTTTTTTTTGAGAATCAATTAAAGTTTAGTTTATTAGAGTATTTGTTAAGTTTTCAATAATGGACTAACTAATTTTTTTATTTTTGGAATGATAGTTGCTCCATTTCTAAGATATGGTAAGTACTGTGGACTCTTATACAGTGGATGCCCTGGGGAGCAACCTTGTGATGGCCTCGACACTTGTTGTTTGAAGCATGATGATTGTGTGGGAAATACAACAAGTAAGTTCTTCTACACTAGCAGGATTTTATGGTCTCAGACTCTCATAGTAGTTACCAAAAAATAGAAAGAAATGTCTAGATTCTATATATAGAATATAGTACAGCGTAGGATTGATAATTTGATAGCATAAAAAAGGGGTCAAATTACTGATTTTGGTCCTCTAATTACTGGATAAAGTTTAAGTTGGATCATCTGATCACTAAACTTTCAAATTTCATTTTTGAAATTTTTTTTTTGGTTTAAATTTTAATGAAACTAAACAATGTTGCAAATAGGAGCACATGTTAAAAGGTTATTATGACAAGTATCTTAAGAGAGTATTATGAAAAATATAAAAAAATTCAAAAAATGAAGTCAATTTTAATTATTAGTTTTATTATATTTAAAATGTAGGAGACTTGATTATGAAATTAGCTAAGTTTACATAATTAATAGTTCAGGGAACTCTATCCATAGTCGGAACTTGGAAGACCATATTTTGGAAAAATGTTTATTTACTGTTTGTTTCCCTAATCTTGTATCATATTTCAAAATAGTCTCTTACATTTTAAACGTGTTAGTTTAGTTCCTAACCTTTTGACATTGTGTAAAAATAGCCCCTACCAATAAATGGTGATAAAAAAATCTAATGTATTTTGGAAAGACCTTTTTTTTTTTATTTTTTTTTTATACAAGATAGAATTTTTACTTTAATCTAAGTGTATATGTGTGTGAAGCTCTCTCCTGAAAACTTGAATCCTGACCTTTACCCCCCACACCCCACACCCCACAAGCACTTATATTTGTGAAGTGACCATCGCACACTAAAAGTGTGCAGTGGTATTTCGAAAATATCTAACGTAGCTAATGTTGATTTTTTTTTTTTGAGAACAACTAGTTGTGAGGTTAATTCATTTATTTCTTTAAATTATAAATTTAAGGCTATCGTGGCATCCATTTGACATCCCAAGTGACGTCAAATTTAATATTTTAATATCACCATTAGGCATTAGTTACGTCAGATTTTTTCTTCCTCTACTTAATGGCAGAGATTATTTTGACACAATGTCAAAAGGTTAGAGACCAAACTGATATATTTGAAATGTTATGAACCATTTTGAAACATGAAGCAAAGGTTAAAAGACCAAAATGATAATTAAAAAAAAAAAAAAAAAAACCATCTCATGATTTTCACCATCTTCCCTCAAATGATCCCTATTTACTGATTTTCATCTTCTTTCCTGAAATGATCCCTATCTATAATAAAGAGACAGTTGGGAGTTTGGTACTCTCCTCTCAAGTGTAGTAGTTATTGACTTTGGAGTAAAAGGATGATATTGCTTGCATTTGTTTCATTTTTTTTGATTTGCCAAAAAAGTTTCACCCCACCTTGTTTTTATTAAACAAATCTGCTTTGAATATATATATATATATAGAAAAGAAAGGGAATGGGTGATGTTCAAATCTCAGACATGGATCTATCACATTTATTCATTTATTTTTTTCCCATCTACAATGATGCATTTGATAATTAAAGAGAACTATACAGGCTAAGAGGGACCTTTCTGTATTAAATATGTGTTCTGTGGGTATGAGAAAGGATTCATATTGTGGTTGTTGAATATCCATTAATAATTTAATTGCAAGACATTTAGGTGCATTTAATATGTGTACTGTGGGCATGAGAAAGGATTCTTTGTAGTTGTTGAATATCCATTAATAATTTAGTTGTGAGATTTAGGTGCATTGTATAAACTACAAATAGGTTTTATAGTGTCGGTGGTGAGATGTAGACATATAAATAAGGCAAACGAAATTGGTCAGGACTTCTTGTGAACTAATAGTCAGAAATTAATAAATAAATAAAGGAGGAGAGAGTGAGATAAGTATTCTTTATTTAATCAATAGTGTGATAGATGGGAACATATGAGCAATACTAAGGATACAGATTTTTTTTTTCTTCACAATTTAATATATTGGTACATTGCGATTGGGGTACATCACTTTCACATAAACTCATTATTTTGTTATACCCGACAATTGAATTGATATTGTGCCAAGACTTATTGAGAGGGACATATTTATATATTTGTGTGATTGTGTCTATGCAATGTAAATTAATACCTGCACCAAAAGTTCATAAGACGATGATAGATGATAAAATTGAATCATTTTAATTAGATTTTGACAGTGTTGTTGTCATGTGAATGAGTGAGCGGTGACAGAATTTAGGATTGAAACTAATAATGGTGATGGTGTTGTGGTGCAGGTGGATATCTAAGTCAAGAGTGCAGCCAAAACTTGATAAACTGTATGGCTGATGTCAAAAAATCAGGAAGCCCTACGTTTGCTGGGAACCAATGTGATGTTAATGAGACTATTGAAGTTATCACTGTAGTCATGCAAGCTGCTTTAGCTGCTGGAGGATTTATTCATGACCCTTAGAATGAATTTTCCTTACTGTGGAGAGAAGGAGCAACAGCTTCATTTAATTATTTAATTTATTCATTTTTTTTTACTATTTTTTTTTTTTTTTACTTTCTTTTTCATGCACCAAATGGCTGCCTAGAAATCATACGGGTAAAAAAAAATGAAGAGTTCAAATTTTAGTTAGGGTCAGGGTGCTGTGCTGGAATGGAAATGTTTATATTTTGACGATTTTCTTTTGATACAAATTCCTGGCATTCAGGTCTCATGTAAATGTGTACAACACAGAAATATTAGGGGTGTCAATTCGGGTTAGCGCGTCGGGTTCGTGTCGTGTTGAGGTAGGGATATTCGACTAAATGGCTCAATCCTAACCTGACCCATTTAATAATCGTGTCAAGATCCTTCAATCCTAACCCGACCTATTAATAAGGCGAGTTGACCTGACCCAACCCATTTGACACGCTTAGTAACGAGTTGTGTTGGGTTGACACAAATGTAACACAACTCATTTCAACCTGCATAATATTAAATATAACATTCATCTAGAAATAATTTTTTTTACATCCCAAAAAGCAGTGTATACACTTCAAATCTTCAATCTACATTCAAAATAATATAGCTCAACAAAAATATAATATTCATCTAGAAATAAGTTCTTTACACTCCAAAAGAAGTGCATACACTTCAACCCAAATTAAAAATAACAAAGTTTAACAAAAATAAAATAACATAGTTCAACAAAAATATAATATCCTTGAAACTCGTCAAATGCTAAGTATCAATATTAAAAGAATTTGAGCAAACAGTAGACTAATCCTAACTATGACCACGATTATCATTCATAGATTTTTTGTTGGTGTCCAAATTCATAACATCTTCCACAAGCTCATCTAATTTCATTTGTGCAGGTTCTATGCAAAAAAAAAAAAAAAATGTATTAGTAGTTCTAGGGTCTGTAAAGTTTCAATTTCCAATTATATCCATTGTAAATTTTTGTAATTACTCACTTTTCTTTTTAAATTTAAAATATATGTTGGATAAAAAAGATATTTGACAAATCTAAAATAAAATAAATATTTATTTATTATACGAGTTAAAAGGGTTGTGTTAAGTGAGTCATTTCGGGTTGACACAAATAAATTGGCGTGTCAAACGTGTCTATTGCGGGTTACGCGGGTTGACCCGCTTATGACACGTTTCTTGTCGTGTCGATTTCGGGTCGACCTGTTTATAACCCAAACCCATTAAGGCCCAACCCTAACCCAAAAAAACACGTGTCGAGTTCGTGTCGTGTTCGCGGGTTGGGTCGAACATTGACACCCCTAAGAAATAGTCCTTATGCTTTAATGAAAGGCCACAAATATGATTTATAGTATTTATTTCAGTGGTTATTCTAGAGATACAAGGGTATTTTGGTCATTTTAGAAGTTTCATGGGTATTTTGCTTATTTTAGAGATTTTGAGATATTTTTCGTCATTTTAGGGGTTTTTGAGCATAATTGGTGATTTTAGATATATCAAGGATATTTTGGTCATTTTAGAGGTTTCATGAGTATTTTGCTCATTTTAGAGATTTTGAGAATATTTTGGTCATTTTAGTAGTTTTTGAGCATATTTGGTAATTTTATAGAAATCGGGTTTGGATATCTATTTGGTAAATAAATCGGGTAACAATCGGGTATAGATACTAATTGGATAAGATAATAAGGTATCCGTGGATAAATTAATTGGGTCAAGTATATGTATACCCTACCCATATCCTACTCATAACCATCCCTAAATTATTCGGAGTATTACCTATAAGATTATCTGATATTTCGAATTTTAGCAAATGACATAATATGATATTCAATCTCACAAATATTCTTTTTACAAATGATCTAGTATCAAGAATTAGTGTTTTTGATAAGAGTATATCTGGATTGTGAGTATTGAAAGGCCTTGTAGAGAAGAAAGTTTTAAGGCAAGAATTAAGGATGTAAAAATTAATGCATTCCATCTCATACATGCCAAAGTTAGATCATTGGATTATTTGATCCATCTGAGTTTACCATGTTCTATCAAATAATACTTAAAGTAGTTCTTGCACGATCAAAGTTTTAGATTATAGGGATAATTATACTTTACCCACTTGTGGTTTGCCTCTAATTTGATTTGTCTACCAGTGGTTTCAATTTTGACACTTTACACACTTGTGATTTCCCCCGTTAAGGCTCTGTTACCCACCTCTGTTAAAAAGAATGTTAAATATGTATTTTTGCACAATTTTTATGTCTCTCTCCTCCCAAAACATAAAACACATAAAAATTCAAGAGAAAACAAGATCAAAATGTGCTATTGGTAAAAAATATTACGCAATTTCTTAGAACTTCAACTTGTATTTGAACTTATCATCTCAACCACAAATAAACTAATTATACATCTGAAAGCATGATAAAGCCGTATGAGAAAAATTAGATAAAAATTAAAACTCCTAATCTAACTCAACAACGTTCAAATAAATCAAATCAAATCTCCTGCTCCTCATGTCCAAAAACTAGAAACCCAGAAAAGTAGAAAACCCAGAAAAGTTCAAACAACAAAAATTGAAACTCCTCATGTCCAAAAACTAGAAACCCAGAAAAGTTTAAATAGATCAAAACACCGCCATAAATTCAAATCGTATCATTCACAATACATTTCTTCCAACTCAGCTCTGATTCTCAAAGCTCTAAATCTTCTCTGTGAAGCCGAAGACAAATCGTACATTAAGCGCACCGGTAGTGCTCACGGTTGGGACGTGTTGTTCTATATCTTCAGTTTCTTGAAAGGAATCACGCTCTTCACGCTGATCGTTTTGATCAGAACTGGATGGTCGTTTTTTAAGTCATATTTGCAAGATAAGGAGAAGAAGGTTTTGATGATTGTGATTCCTTTACAGGTTGTGGCGAATATAGCTCAGGTCGCGATCGATGAGAGCGGTCCGTTCGCGCAAGATTGGGTTACGTGGAAGCAGATCTTCTTGCTCGTCGATGTGGTGTGTTGTTGTGCGGTTTTGTTCCCTATCGTTTGGTCGATTAAGAATCTCAGAGAAGCCGCTAGGACTGACGAGAAAGCCGCGGTGAAGTTGATGAAATTGACTCTGTTTAGGCAGTACTACATTGTTGTGATTTGCTACATTTATGTTAAGGACATATTTTATGTAGTTGGCTAATCATTTGACAAAACGCACTTTACTTGTATTTGGGCAGATCTAAGTTGTGTTTAATACTTGAAGAAACATGTTGTTCAAGTCTAGTATTAAAGCCATGAAGATTGGACCAAGAAACAAGTGAAAAAAAGGTGTTCAATAAAGCTGGACAGATAGCTCGACACCTGCGGTCAGATAGCTTGATAGCTTCTCGACACCTCCTCGACACGTGGCTATCTGTCGAGATCTTCAACTGATGCTTATCGCAATCTCGATAGCTTCTCGATAGCTTGTCGATCGATCGAGAAAGTTTCTGTCCCCTCGACACCTTCTCGATAGCTGCTATCTGTCAAGATTCATTAAAACTCGACACCTCCTCGATAACTGCTATCTGTCGAGGTTACGAAAATTCAGATTTTTGATTTTTGGGCCAGGCTTTTATATTTGTGTAGGGTTTCTTTTCTCACAACCCTAGACCTATATAAGGCTTATTTTAGAGGCCGTCACATAAGAGAATACAAGGAGAACATATGCAAAAGGTGACCGATGCCTTATTCTCTCTGAAAGAAGTTACTGCGTCTTTGCGCCTTAGGGTTTTGTAACCAAGTGCTTCTTGATCTTCATTGTTGATGAAGTGAAGAACTTTGCAACCAACATTCTTCTTCCTCAAGTTGGTGAGTGAGTCATGTACTGGGATTCGTGTAAAGGAGTGAGTCACGTACTGGGATTCGTGCAAAGGAGTTAGTCACGTACTGTGATCCGTGCAACAAAAAGGGTGGCGTTCATATATTGAAGAGTTCAGAGGTTCTGAAGCGGTAGAAGGTTTCTGCTGTAAGTTCATCTACGGGGATTGTAGAGTCTAGGGACAAAGGTTTTGTACTAAATCTGAAACTTCTCTTTACTATAGTGGATTGCTTTATGGGAAGGTTTCCCCCCAGGTTTTTACTATGAAACTGGTTTGTTTCATTGGTTTTCCTGGGTCATCATATCTTGTCTTATTTATTTTTCCGCTGCATGATTTTGACATGATATTGATGTTTGTTTGTTTTAACAAGTTTGATTCATAATAAATCTAATTAACAACTTGGGTTTAAAACTTGTTAATTCTATCAACCGGGGTCTAAATTTCCCAACAATTTACTTCACGCGTGTTGTGGTTTATGCGTTGGAGACTATTACTTTGTATCGGTACCTCTGGACGAGTGTGGTTTATGTTTCTGATGATTTCGATTGTGTGGTGAACGAGTTTAGCTCAACTCAGAAGTTTAAACTTTTCTAGGTTTCTAGTTTTTGGACATGAGGAGTTTCAATTTTTGTTGTTTGAACTTTTCTGGGTTTCTAGTTTTTGGACATGAGGAGCAGGAGATTTGATTTGATTTATTTGAACGTTGTTGAGTTAGATTAGGAGTTTTAATTTTTATCTAATTTTTCTCATACGGCTTTATCATGCTTTAAGATGTATAATTAGTTTATTTGTGGTTGAGATGATAAGTTCAAATACAAGTTGAAGTTCTAAGAAATTGCATAATATTTTTTACCAATAGCACATTTTGATCTTTGTTTTCTCTTGAATTTTTATGTGTTTTATGTTTTGGGAGGAGAGAGACATAAAAATTGTGCAAAAATACATATTTAACATTCTTTTTAACAGAGGTGGGTAACAGAGCCTTAACAGAGGAAAGCACAGGTGGGTAAAGTGTCAAAATTGAAACCACGGGTAGGCAAATTAAATTAGAGGCAAACCACAAGTGGGTAAAGTGTAATTATCCCTAGATTATATTATCCTGAAGCACTCAATCATACAGTTAGGATGATTTTAGGCATTACGAAACCCTAATTGGGAATTTGGGACGGGTGCTGGTGAATTTATTGTTACAATTTCATTTTGTTCACATTTTAATCCGTGAAGTAGTTTACTTCTAGATTTTGAAATCTTATTATATATGCATTAAGTTTTTTTTAACAAAGGAAATATTAAAATTTTAAACTTGAAATGTTTTAGTATTCTCTTAAATTAATAGGATAATGGGTTCTGAATTGCTTGACTTCTTCATAGTGGACACAAATATACTAATTCAGCTCTATGCTATTCTAAAAAATAAATAAAAAAAAATAAAAAAAAAATTCAGCTCTATGCTGGCAAGGCATTTCAAATAAAGAAGTAAAGAAGGCACTTATTTTTGGGGGGTGGGTGGGAGTAAAGAAGTAAAGAAGTTGAAAAAGTTGAAAAATTAGTAGCTGACAGCCTAGAAGTTAGGAACCTGTCCAGGATGTATATATATGGTATTAAAAAAAAAAAAAAAAGTTTAGATAATTAAAAACCTAGACCCAAAAACGCCTAAGTCTTTTGACCCAATACCCAAAAGACCCAAGTTCAATTGGTATATATTTAATTACGTTATATAAACTATTAATTCATTTCATTATTATTCAACGTGAGACTTCTTTCTCAAGAGTGAAGAAGTCAAGTGTAGCATTGCTCTGTTGTTACTAAGTGTTGGCTTCCTTCTCCGTGTTTCTTCACGTAATTTTTGTCGATTTTACTTATTCCCTCTCGAACCTAGCGCACGAGACCTTGACCCTCGTCCCCATTTTTCAAAATTGGTATTGCTATGGCAATGGAAAAAAGATTTCCGAAAGATGATTGTGGTTGTGGTGGGTCGGTTTTGGACGCAGATTCACTGTGTATAGCTTCTCTGGTCCTAATTCATCCTCAGTTACAGCAACAAAGCGTGTCCATATGAAGGTTGATAAGGTTTCAACGCTTGAAGGTTGTTTCTGATTCTCAAGGCCTTCATTGTCAGCATATTTTTCTTTAAGAGTTTCTATCATGGAAGCATCAAACACATACCTCTTTGTTAATATATTCTCCTTTGTGATACCGAAATCAGGAACATATCCGTGTAAGTCCCTTTGGTGGGAAGAGTGTAGCCGCTTCAAACTGCGGAGACTCAATGTCATCATCTCCAAGTCCAAAGGTTGTAGCTGCCCAAATCTTGAGGAACACAAAAATGATAACGCGTCTGCTGCAATCTTATGCGACATGCAAGCTCCAATACCAATTGAACCGCACTCAAACACGTTGAGTTGGAAAATAAGGGACTAACTTGTTGAGTTCACCAGGAATTGGACTGTTGATAACATTAGAAAGTTTGCACTTGTGTTTTCACGTTAAGGAATCTCTTCATCTCGTTGCAATGTATGAAACGGTTCTCTTTCAAGCGTCCAGCTAGTGGGTAGTACTATTTGGTTAAGACCTCCGAGAGAGAGTTCTTAAGGCGATTGGATATGTCATCGATGTTGAATTTGATGTCAGAATTATCTGGAGCATAGAAGAGGAGATGGTTGATCATTAAAGGAGAGTTTGTAATGGTTAAGGTGGTCAGGTGTTGGAGATCACTTCAATGTTCAATGTTGCCATAATGAAAACTAATTCAAACAACTAGGCTGCTTATTCTAATTGTTTGATTGTGTGTATGTGTGCATTTTTTTTGTTCTGTGACAATGGACTTAAATAGAGCTTGCCGGCAGGGTAATGGAATTGAAATGAAAACAAAAATCAAATTAAACAAAGCATTACCTTGCACTTCCAGCTCATAAGAGTATTAATTGAAGTTATCAATTATTATTATTTATTGCTAAATTGCAAATTACTCGCCTAATTAAAGTTTGGAGGTCTTTGGATTTTAAATCTTGAAATTTCAGAATTTAAATTTTATTCTCTAAAGTTCCATCTGCATTAATAGTTCTTTCATCCATATTTTTTGTTAAGTGCCATAGAAGCTTGCCGCGCGTGTTTAGTTAATCCATATTTGCATGTTTTAATCAGTTTGTCATGTTTCTCATGCATATGATCTAAAGATAAAGATCCTGTTATTTTGTCATGTATTGGGGTATTTTCTGAGCTTCCTCTTTCCAAGTTGACTTTCATATTGGTACAGCTACTGCTGCACACCTAAGCCGTCACCCTTATGGTATTGGTAGGTCATGCTAAGAGTTGTCAATGCCTACAAGCAGGCTAAACCCATCGTATTGTGTCTTCTAATATTTTTCATTAGTCTAAGATAAAATGTTCATCATGTGTTTCAGTCAATTTTCCATTACTTTGTTGGTTGTAATATGTCAGATGATTGTGTTGTGTCATTGTTGGGCTTTGAATTTGCATAAACTTGCTAAGGAAAGTGATGATGTTAGCACTTGCATTGGGTTTCTCTGGCACCAACATTTCTAACTTTTTGTTGTCATTTAAAAATAGATAAATCAAAAGGGAAAAAAGAAGAAGAAGAGGAGGAAATCAAGAGTATTCCTAGAGTGATGATACTTGGAACAAAACTAGGAAATATAAATACCATATTGTTTATCACAGACACAGATACAAACGTCTTATGATAATCTTTGTTGATATTTTGCCTTCTATGTCCCCCCGTCTTCATACTTCTGAGCAGGAACCAGTCTGTTATTATCTATCCAAATTTTATCTGTGGATCAAGAGTGAAAAAGGATAAAACACATTTATTGAGTCTTGTACTCACAATTTTGGTCTTAAGAAATATAAAAAGGAATACCGTATCTACCTTGTCTGAAAAATGTTCTGGATCATCCTCTGGGGAGACTCGAGAGCTGCATTTTCTAACTGTAGTAACTCGCCTGAACTGAGTTGCCATCCAAGAGCACCCAAATTTTCCTCTGCCTGTTTTATGGTCTTAACTCCAGGTATTGGAATGGCGCCCATGCAGATGCACCAGTTTATAGCAACCTGGCAAAAAATTGTCTTACATTAGGCGAAAAATAGACTCACCATTTCAGAATGGATTAGCATTAGGAATGACAGATATTACAAGTTTAGGGACAAGAGTAATCACATGTTGCACTAACGTTAGCTAAAAACAATAATGGTAAATTTGTGTGTGCTTGCTGAACAAGTGGTCATGGTAAAATACTGGCCTTTTCAACTTTACTCACTCTGTACTACAGAACATGAGAGGCAAAGTTATCTTGGAAATATGAAAAAAGCTATGCTATAAGAGAACAGGTATAGAGAGCTGTATTTAGTTAAAGGGGTAATTGAACTTTCTCCCTCTTATTTATGGTTTAGTTTGCAATGTCCTCTATAAACTTAAAAACTAAGCAATGTCCCTCCTTAACTATGAGTAATAAGCATATTTCCTTTTGCCGTTAAAATTTGTGTCAAATTTAAATTTTGATTAGATAATTTTTTTGAAATTTTTTGACATTTCCATTAAATTTGATGGAAATATTAGGGTGCAAAGTGCAGAAACGGATTTAAGCAAATTTAAGGCCCTAGATAAGAAGGGCATGCTGAAATCCAGGACTTGAGACAGCAGAAAAAGATGAATACACATGCTACACCTGGAGATGTACATTTTGGCAGATAGGAACTACAGAGAGTGATATCTGCTGCCGACCCTATATGCTTATGGTAGAGCAGCAAGAAGCTATTAACCTTCTACGAGCACAAGAGATAATTACAGGGAAAAAAGAGAGAAAAATACGGCTAACTTATCATTACTTTAATGATGACAAGTCTCATGTTACTAAAACCAGTTTGACATGCTTAGTTGCCAGAAAGCAGTAGGAATGTAGGATTGGAGCATACCATGAATTTTAGGAATGCACTATTTATGAAAGTTATATCACATGAAACACATTAGCAGTATAATCTTGTATCATATTGGACTAGCAAATTATACTCCAATAATTGATAGATGCACAGCAATTGCTAAATCTTTTGAGAAGTAAAAATGATTACTTGTGGTACAGTTTTGCGCCTCTTTTGTGCAATTTCTCTTAGTGAACTCAACAAAGGCTCCAATCCTGGAAGAATTTGCCTGAAAAGAAAGGCCCTGCAAAAAGGAGAAATTATTAGGTATAGAATTCATCATCCATCGTTTTCTACCATCAAGTAGATAGTGTAAACATAATCCTATTTTACCGAGGCCCACGTGGAAGTTTGGAGGGTGTATATTTTCCAGTAAGCATTCCAAGCCCTAATGGACTATAAGCAATCAAGCGGATGCCTAGAGAATCACATATATTCTTGATCTCCAACTGATCTTGTCCCATGCTTAGCAAAGAAAATTGCACCTGAAATTAGGGTGTTCTAGAATATAACACAATAATTTTGGTATACATCCATACAATGATACAAAATATATCCACCATAAGCAATGTAAGCCCAGCACAACCATCCACTATTATTATGGTAAGATGGATGCTCAATAGTTTATATCCTCTTCTGATAGCATAAAACTATACTTATACTGCTTGGCAGAAGATAGAGGATTTGGTACATAGAGTGATATATATGATAGACATATAGCATTAATCATGTTGATTTGGGTAGTAGGGAGAGTAAAGGAGCTAGGGAAATGTGTTTGCAAAAGATAGTAGCCTTGATACATAGGTATAAAGTCATACCTGGGCTGAGCATAAGGGGACTCCCCGGTCTTTCAGGTATTCATATATCTTTATGAGCTGCTTTGGTCCATAGTTGCTCACCCCAACTGCTTGAACTAAACCCTACATGGTTCCATATTGTCAATATGACTATATTGCATATTGTCCTTGTAAATTGACTTTGAATGGTTGAATATGTATGATAAAATCAACCATGCTTCCTTTCAAAATTAAATAGATCAAATACTTGGGAAAAGAAATTACACCAGGAAAAGAGAGAGAGAGAGATGGGGGGGGGGGGGGGGGGAATTGTGTGTGTTAAATGTACAAAGGCATTGAAATGATCTAAATTCCTGCAGTTCCAAATAACATAAAAGCTTCGAAACTCATCACAATGCCACCACGAAAAAATGAAGATTTTTCTGCATTGTTCAAGAATAGGAAGACTTTATCTTTATGAAGTTTCCAAATATCCATCAATATGGAAAATGACAGTGTATCTTGTTGACTAAATAGTTTTCATACTTATTTAAATAATGGTAACCTTCTCGTACATTGCCACTAAACCATCCCAGAGAGCCAACTCCTGCAAAGGAGCATAATTTGCAGTTGACCAGTGCAATTGTCCTATTCCAATTTGCTCAATCTGCATCCGATCTAGAGAGGCCCTGAAAAATCGGTCAAGCTTTATTATCATAAGCAATAGAAGCAATATGCATCTGTTTAGAGGAGTTTTTTTTTTTTTCGCCCGGGGGGGGGGGGGGGGGGGGGGTGGATTGTGTGTGATTGATGAACATATTACATTACGGTGTCTGTGACAATTTTATTCAGTCTACTCTAGGGCAAAATTGCTAAAAGGCCAAAGAATATAACCACAAAACAGCAAAAAGTAGTATTACTTGCAAGCATTCACGAACTGCCCTGGTGTTAAGCGCCATGGATATGCCGCAAACTTTGTAGCAATCACAATTTCATTCTGCACCCGCTTTTGACCTGAGAATACATTTACACAAGCACTGAAACACTTAGTACTTTGTATGGCATTAAAACCAATGAAAATACTCTCACCCTGCAATACCCACACCACTTTTTCTTCCCTTTTATTGGACATCTTTAATTGTTTGATCAATCTAGAATGAGAGTTCATTCAAGTATTGAGCAATAAGTCAGTAAATCAAGTTATATTATCTTTACGATGTTGCAAACTTAACTCGGATCACTAACCATTTATTAGAGTTCCTAGTGTTCTACTTTCAAATGAATAGATAAATTTTCAAACATTGAACATTTGGTTGATCTCATTGACAGAATAGCCTATAGCTTCTTCTGTCCCTCCCATCTTCTCTATAGCACTCATTAAATCCTTCTTAAAAATTGAAACTTTCAATGATGAAGAAAGAAACTATGGCTGCTTTCTCCACAAAAGCCTTTAATGGCTACAATGTATGATCCATTAGTTTATTGGCTATATCTCATCGATGCACACTTAGTGTGCGTTTAGCATCAACTTATTTAGTTTTTTGCTGAAAATATGCTAAAGTATGTTTGTACTTTGAAAAAGTGAGAAAAAAAGAAGAAAAGTGAGGTTTTAAAAAGCTGTACAAAAAAGCTAAAAGCTAGACCGAAACGGACACTTAAAGCTGAAATGGAGCTAAACAAGCTTAATTCTTGGGAGGCATCATCTTCATCAAATGCAAAAACAATATGCACTGGTCTTAGTGGTCTACCAGTTTCAAATAAGTTGTACAGGGACATAGAAAAAGAAAAGGTCTTAGTCAATGCACAAAGTTCCCACTTTTGGGGAGTTTGGGAGAGGTCATGTAGGCAGCTTTACCCTCAAATTCCAATGACCCAACAGGCTCTTGCCCAACACCAACATCAGAAATGGGTAAATAAGTTACAACTAGAAAGGTCCTTAATGTACTAGGATATATGTGGCAACACCAGGGATGCTATTCTGTTGATGTAAGAAAAAAATCGAGGAACTTCAATTTGCTCTTCACTGAATAAAGGTTGGAAACTTGAGCATTGAAAGCATCGTCACTGTTTACAATTGCTCAAGAAGAAAGATGAGAAAGGGAATTGCAAGGTCTCTAGCATCATTGAAGCCAATAGATAACGAAACTGAATGATGAACCACATCAGAACAACCGAATTTTCATTAGAGGGTTTAATGATCAAATGGTAATTGTTTCTGTTGTAGCATATGGATTCAACTTCCAACTTATAAGGCTATCTGAACATTGAGATAAAGAAGTGTGGCACTAATTCAATATCAAAATCATAAGGATCATATTTACAGCTTGACAAACATATACACTTTGAGACACATTTTGTCAAGAACCATCGATCAATGTGTTTTGTGTCTCTGTGATTACCTGTTTAGTAGTTGAAAACCCAATGTTCATTAATCGCTTGGTGACTAAGTATGAGTAAATGAAACTTGAGAAAGAAAAACTAACCTTGATACTCCCTGATGAACTTCCCAAGAAGCTTTTCACTCTGCCCATTTAACCTGCCAGTCCCATAAGAATCAGCTGTATCAAAGAGATTGATACCATTGTCCACAGCTAAATTAAAAGTTTGTTGAAGCTCAGTGTCCATTGATTCCTGGTACCCCCATAGAAGCTGGTTGCCCCATGCCCACGTTCCAAACCCCATTGGTGACACACTAAGTGGGCCTATCTTCACCTGCCAAAACCATTGAAACATACACTATTAAAATCCAAAATACACACGTACATGCATATATATTATGTACCACACAAAAACAAAGAGAGGGATGTTCAAGGATGTAATATTATCTTATGTATATATACCTTTTGCCATGGCCAATAGGGAGGGAGTTTGAGGGGCTTAAATGGTGAGGAAGGAAGGGAAATTTCATTTAGAGGGTTGAAAGAGTTGAAATAGGCTGTGGGTGTTGAGGTAAAGAAACCCATTATTGCTAACTAAACTAGTGGGTGTTGGGGAAGACAGTTGAAAGAGCTTGGTTGAGTTGAGTGGATATTGTCATATCTTTTAATGGATAGGATATAATATAAACATGGACATATTGTTGGGTGACACCTAACACTTTGAACTTGTAGTCCCACTTTGAACTGAAGTGTTGTTCACCTTAGATTACTAAAAGTAATCTAAAAAGAAAGAGGGGGAGTTACATGAGGATCATATTACTTGAATGTATTCAAGGTTAAAATTCTTTAACTCTCAAACTATTGAATTATAAAAAATTATTGAAATTGAATCATAATAAAATAAATAATGAATACCAAATTAGTTGAGAATTATAAAAAATTATTGAAATTGAATAATAAAATAAATAATGAATACCAAATTTTTATTGAAACAAAAGGAAAATTTGATAGAGTATTAAAGAATTTAAAATAAAACAGTATACTTATTTGAAAATATTGGTAATAGAATTTCAATTGGGGTGATAAATTAAATTTTTTTTACAACTTTGGTAATAGAGTTTCATAAACTACTTTAAAAATTATTTAATCACATGAAAAAACATATTATATGATGAGTAACACTTACATTGAGCCACTTGGTACCAACTTTTATTAGAAAATAAAACTTTAATTGGAGCAGTATTTAATTTTTTTTTTTCATTTAGAGTAAAATATGTAATGTTTACATAATTACATTGAACTATTTGGTACAACCACAAAATTTTAAGATGCAATTTCCTATCATATAATGGTAAGGGTTTCCCCAAACCTAATTAATCAATCAAATCTTGCATCTAAGGGTGAAAATAGCCAAATACTATGTTTTGGCAAAATTTGTGGCAAACTAGCACTGTTTCAGAAATATTTATTGTGGGGCCCGTGGGCCTGATGGCCTTGGCCCATATTGCATTCGGCCCAAAGTCCATTCTAAGGAAGGATGATCGTCCGAGGATAGCGTATGAAAACCTATGCCTTTTTGAATCCACGCCAAGAACATCCCTGTCCTCGGCATACCGGGATTAACTCCTGGTGGGGTACAGATCCAGAACCAGTTGTCACCTCCACACTAAATGCACTCATCTAACCCCCTGGCCGTATTAATGGGGATGTAACCCCTAGGCAGGATAACATTGGTCATGGTGAACCACTCGAGTACTGATAAGGCCTCTGATGGGACGGGCGGACAGAAAAAATGGCAAATGGATGATCAACAGATGGAAGACGGAGAGAGGACAGAGGGAACTATATAAGAAGGGCGAGCAAAGCAGTAAGGGGGGGGTGGAACCTCCTCGGACGAGCGCCGAGGAGCTACTCTTAGGAATGGAATGGGGCTCCTTACCCTAAAACAATGGGGAAGGGCCCTTGGGACACCGTTGTTAGTCTGTTGGGGCCTAATTCTTCAACTCACGCTCTAAAAATTGTATTGTCTGGGTCCAATCGAAATTGAGTCCCTACATTTAGCAATTTATCACTTTTTTTGTACTCGAGTTTTACAAAATTAAGTTCTAAATAGTACTCGAGTTTTTAGGTGAGTCACCAGCATGACACTGCTAACCTGAAATTTGTGTAATTAAAAAAGTAATTTGGTACTTGATATTATGAAAATCGAATTCTTTTTTATAATACTCAAACTTCACAAAGTCGAGTTCCTTGTTTTTTTTATTTCGTACAAAACTTTTACTTATTTCATTTTTTTTTAAATTTTTTTTATCGAACAGGTAGAATATCTTATTAAAACAATAAAGTAATACTTGTGTAAGAGGGTCCAGAAGCTAAACCTAGGCTGAAACAGCTATCCTAAGCCCATGGACAAGACATATATTAGGCTGGCACTGCTGCAGAATTTCCTAAAGATCAATCGTAAATCGCAATCGTAGACCCATCTTCTTCTATACGGTCTTCTTTTTCATTTTTTCAAAATTTTTTTTTTGGCCACCTGCTATCATTAATTTTCTTTTGAGACGAGGACAACACCACGTGTGATATTTGAGAACTTGTCAGGCCATAAGCCTAGTCTATTTAACATTTTCTATTCACCCAAATCCACACTTTGGTAACTTGTGCAGAACCAATCCAAAAGCCTAAAATCTGCAGCTTCCTTTTACACTTAACGCAATAGAGCAAAAAAATCTGTAGGTACTTAGTTCACAAATTTCAGAAAATACAAATCTAATTCTTCTTTACTTGATGAATATCAGACGCTAGTGGCAAATCAAAGAACTATGTAGCTAGTGCTAGGTTTGTACTACTGATATATGTATTGTCCATGGGCATAGGATAGCTGTTTCAGCCTATGTTTAGCTCCTGGACCCTCTTACACATGTATTACTTTACTCTTTTAATAAGATATTCTAACTATTCAGTCAAAAAAAAAAAAAAAAAAAGAAATACGTAAAAGTTTTGTAAAAAACAAAAAGTATTAAAAAGAAAAAAAAAAACAAAGTATTCGACTTTGTGAAACTCGAGTGTTAGCAGTGTCATGCTGACGACTCACCTAGGAACTTGAGATTACGAAACTCGAGTACTATTTAAAACTCGATTTTGTGAAACTCGAGTATTAAAAAAGTGATAGATTGCTAAATATTTTTGAAATAGTGTTAGTTTGCCACAAATTTTGTCAAAACGTGATATTATGTTATTTTCACCTTGCATCAAGTGGTTCAAGCAAAGCCCTCAAAGCTAATTTCTATTTGCTTGATAAGCGGGTGTTTAGTGGATTGGTTACTTTTGGGCTTCATAGCAATGTCAAAATTATTGTTTTGGATCCAATGCTCATAGTGTGTCAAATATGGAAGGTAAAATTGGGTCTATCTAATCAAATCTCTTTAGCTGACAATACTATTGGATGATCTCTTTTCTATCATATATAATTCAAAACATATTCATAGTGAAAATAGAATACTCCTAAAGTCCTAATTGTTATGGCTTTTACTATTATTTTATTGACAAGAGGAGTTTCCCCAATTTTAGTGTTTCTTTGTCATTCTTGCTTTCATTGGGCCTGATACTAATGTTATCCCTTCAAAAACACAGATTGAACCTAAATTCAAATTCAAGCCCAATTGACGACTAGGGACACATCCCAAAATAACATGAGAGAGGGCCCACAAAAAAAAAAGCAAAAAAAGGAAATTGACAGCTGTGGGATTTGAACCCACGCCCTTTCGGACCAGAGCCTAAATCTGGCGCCTTAGACCACTCGGCCAAACTGTCGTGCTTGTGCATACAAATACATATTTCATAACTATAAATAAATTATATGATTTTTTACCTGCTGTCAACGTTTGTGTGCGCTAAAGACTAAGCAGTAAGCACAGAATAGGCCATTATGCTAATACCCACTTGAAGATTTCACATGGAGGTTTCAAAGTGAGTGCTTTTTGTCACTGCCCAGCTTAAATAATCATTTTTTATGAAACCCATAACGCATAAAGCCACCAAAAAGAAAAAAACAAAAGAGCTTGTTAGTGTCAGTGTGTCACTCTTATCTTGCTTAAGAAGTTGTATGGCTTTGATTTTTTATTTTTTAATGTGTTACTTTCATTCCTCTTAAAGTAACTAATTTTTATTACAGCATATTTCATGAGAATATTTTTGAGAAGGAAGTGAATTTCGATTAGGCCGTGGAGTAAAAAATATATGTTTGCTGACTTGAAATCAAATGGAAGTATTAGACTTTGATGGCAACATTCTGGGATTTGATGTCTTGAAAAAGACCAAAAAATGTAGACGTGATCAGTGATTACCCTCTAAAAGTTCTAGAGCATAGCCCATTTAACAGTGTTTTTAGCATTGAAGAGTGGCGGTAGGACCTCGTTATAGAACAAAAAAAGTGGTAGGACCTGCTCCATCATTTAACATTTTGAACCAAAACTCACGGCGAAAAACTGAGAATAGCCCATATACCAATAACCAGAACCTTGAAGGCAAGTTAAAGGCATGAAAAAATTCTAAATTTGAAAGCAAAATGGACATTAGGATAAATAAATTGTCTCAGTGTAAGGGTTTTTATTTTTATTTTTTGGCTACAAGAAAAACAGGAACACAAAGAGTGACTAAGAACGAAGGAGAAGCCTAACCATGAAAAGAGCCAAAAATATTACCAGACCAATCCCACTTTGCTAGAAGATGAGCTACCTTGTTTTTATGTTCGACTACCTGAAACCATAGTGTTCCAAAATATGTTCCTCTCAAGTGTTACAGGCTTTTTCTAGGATGAATTATACTTGTGATTGAACAGTACTATCCACAGAATATAGAAAAAGGTTTGTCAAAAGTTGTATAACCAACATTTACAAGCTTTTGCTAGGATGAATTAAACTTGTGATCGAGCAGTATTATATACAGTATAACCAATATTGATTTAGTGCGCAGGGCCATTCCCATTAAAGGCCATCTTGTGTAACTGAGGTTTAAGTGCTTTTAAGGCCATCTTGTGTGCCAGATTGACCTTAACTTCGAACCATTCTCATTAATTCTTTTAGTTAAATAAAGTATGACAATTTGTTCATGGAACCTCACTGACTTGGCTTGTGGGTTTCATATATGTCTTGCATCTTATTGTGTTGATGCATACACCATAAGCCACAAAGAAGAAATAATTAATTCTATAATTCACACAATTAATCAAACAATACACTGCTATTCAAGCATTATGTTGCACTTTTGTATTGATGTTTGTCATATTTCTACAAGGTCGCAGTCTTTGCCTCACAACACATGCACACACTCACACGGGCAAACACGCCTGAACAAACCTCTAGGTGACCATTCCTTTGCTTGCTTCAGTTGTCTTGAGCTCTGTAGCATTCCTTTAATCTACTATATGGATGCTTGATGGACTATTCTGAATGTACTTAGAGCCATCCACTTCACCATTCCCTCTCTCCTGTGGTCCTTTCGAAGGTCCAATTGTTAAACAAATATCCAAAATTTGAAAGCTAGGTGCATTTTTCTTAGTCCAAAAGTATAGCTAGTATGAACTACTACATAAATGATCAAGCAGACCACATGAATCATAAGTGTACCATTTTTCAAGTGATGCAAAGGGAACATGTACATGTTCTGTCACGTTCAGAAGTCCTTGTCCTTCCTCCTTAAAGTTTCCAATGCCAGTCTGATCTTCATGTGGACACATGACTGCACTGCCTTCCATTCCCTCCTGAAAGCAATTCAGCTTTGCTTTAGTCTCACTATTGGTATTTACATTATTTGATGTACAAACTGCACTATTTCCTTCCAAACCCTTGCTGTCTTCATTCCCACCACGAGTTTTTTCCAGCAGATCACCTAGGATTTGCAACTGTTGGCAAAATCAAACAAGATGCTCATGTTTATGGCATGGAAAATTTTTCAAAGTTACTATCAGTTTTACCACAAAAAGTTTACAACTTGTCATGACAACGAATGTGATTGATGCCACATATCAATTTGAAAGAACTATGTGATAAAATTTGTAATATCCTTGGTATATTTTTGTTGACTACTTGAACATATGGGAATTAATGCCTTCTCATAATATAATAATATATATTTAAAAAAACAGTACCTGTATGAGCAAGGATTGTTTCTCTTTCTTTAAGGACTCAAACTGGGATGCTAAATTGTCATAATTATCTTTGAGTATTTTGTATTCATTCTCTATCTGTTTTGACTTCCATCTAGCCCTTCTGTTCTGAAACCATATGGCAATCTGGCGAGGTTGCAGCCCAAGCTCTCGTGCCAGTTGCACCTTCTTCCTAGGCTCGAGCCTTGTCTCTGATTCAAATGAGGATTCTAGTGATTTAATTTGTTCAGCACTAAACCTGCTCTTGTTCACAATCTTGTTCTTCTTCTTTCTTGCAGTTTGAGGTGGCTGCTGGCAAGTGAAGATTTCATATCTACCTTCTGGCACTGCTGGACTATACATGTACTCTCTACCTTCCATTGTTTTGTTTCTCAACTGAGACAGGAAGAACTGTTTATCAAAGTAGTTTAATTAATAGAGTAATAAAAGATATGACTCTCTTTGTTTTTGGAAGCAAAGAGAGTCATATCTTTGTGATGAATGTGCTTTGGAACTCTACCATGGAGGTTGGCTGTAGGATATATAGTTAGGCATGAAGAGAGTATATGGACTTTTGCTTTCAGATAATTATGACTTATGGATTACTCCAACCAATGGGAATAGATACCGTATTGCAATGTCCATCTTATGCCTTTGAGGACATTCCTATCTTCTCTCTTTTTATTTATAGACAGTGATCCGTGCATAGTTTTTGTTCGAGTCCCATCACAGTGGTATATAAATGGAAAAGTAAATTATACACAGGTCATCTTTGCAAGCGTACACATTATTGGAGGCTACCCAAGAGACTCGTGACTGAGTGGTATTGTCCAATGAGGAAAATTTAAATTCAAATCCCCCACCCCCCACTCTTTGTAAACCAAAAAGGAAAGAAAAAAGCGTACAATTGAGACCTGTTTCTAATTTCATTGAAAACTGTTTCTGAAAAAGATGAAGCTTTCAAGTTTCAAATGTAGTAATTAGAAAGTTTGTGTAGTAAATTGTAATAGGACTAAACTATATGAGGAAACTGTAGTTTTCTCAAATGATATAAAATATATGAAGAAAATGGCAATGACAAAAATGCCAATTGGTTAGTCAGTGAGAAAATTGAACAGAAAAAAGCAAAAAATATAAAACATAATATTCATTTTAAGGGGTTTGGTTTATCTTAGAAGTTAAAAGAATGCATCTCTTAGTTAACATATTTTCTTGACTACAGAGTCTTGCATGTGACAAGGGTATGTGAGAGCATTGTTTCCTGCTCTTATTTTCAAACTTAGGATCACTTTATTGTGAGTAAAAAGGAAAATTTTCAAGATATTATTATCGACCTTTAGATCTTTTGCTGAGGAAAATTTTCGAACTGTTCTTGTCAACCTTTTGATCTTTGCTGTCTGGATCAGTGTGGAACGGATATTTTGTGGTTAGATCTGCTGTTATGTGGCTAGCTTACAAAAATAATTGGCCATGGGGTCTGAGTAGTCAAATTTAAGCTTTATCAGTGTCTGTAAGATAGAGATTAATCAACTAACTTTGAACTTGCATGCACTTTTTCAGTGCATTAGATTTTTATAAAGTTCCCACAATCAATCACTGACAATTAGCTTATCAGAAGAAAAAGTTCTTCTTGGCAATGAACTTTGAAATAAGTGGCTCCCTCTCTCTCTCTCTCTCTTTATTAACATATTCTGGTTTTGATTCACAAAGGGTGGCAGTTAATTCTAAATAGACTTTTGATTAGATTTGACTAATACAGGTATATATTAGCACTTTGTCACTACTATCACTAATTAATCAACCACTTACTCAGCTGGGAAGATAAACTCATAGTGATTTAATGAAGATTGTTGTACTAGTTTTACAAGATGTTGATGGATATAATAAACTCCTGTAGTCTTGTTCCATTGAAGGAAACATTTTTAATTACTTAGTACTGAAGGCACAGATTAAAGCCATGTAACAATAATTTGAACAAAAAGATGGGTGCAATCTTTGGCATGAAGTTTCTGGCTCTATTGATACTTACCACTTTGATATCTAGGATAAGATTTCGTACTAGTCTTAGAGTAGATCATAAATTCCTCATAAATTCCTAAGCAGAACATGGGGATCAACTAATTAAGTCGCCTAACACAGACAAATGAATGATGAATAATTGATTGTCAAGTTAAATCACATGAGATATTAAAAATCAGCCTTAACAATGATAGGCTAATCATATCAGTTGGCCTTAGACAAAGGCCAACTTCATTTCATATCCATTTTGGTTTCAAGTTTCAGGTATAGGTTTGGCCAGGAAGTTCATATAAACTGAGACCATTGATTTTGGTACTATGTGTCCAAACTCTGTTCATGTTTTGGTGGCATTGGATTGTCCAAAATGGCTTTACAGTTTGGCGTGTATATGTCATGTATTCTTACCAAAACAGTAGGTGTCAATGTCATGGTTGGTGAAGTGTCTTGTGAACAATAGGTGTCGGTCAATAAGCTTAGGATACTCTTTCTAATTAGTCCTCGCTTGCACGCCACGGGAGCCTTAAATTGTTGACAACTTGGCAAGGAATTGTTGAACCCTATAGGTTTTGATTTCCAAAACACATTTTGAAAGTAAATTCATTTTTTGGAAACAAAAAAGAAACACAAACAATGAACAATCCCTGGAACACGTTTTCAGTTAACCAACAAGACCTGAAATTTGACTTCTACTATATTGACAACAGTTCTTTGTTTGATTGAAGTTCTGAAAATTCCTTATCAACAATTTTTATTGGCCATTAAAGGGCAATTACCCTGTCTTAGTCCCATTCAAGTAGGACATTTAGACATGGTTTGGAACTTTGGATACAGTCTTATCATTCAGCATTTGAAGGGGACATTATAATTTACCTATGGAGATAGGAGTACTTAAATACCACAATTGATGTAGATTGAAATCTACTGTATATACCACGCAATCACCTTAAATGCACTAAAATAAAGTGTAGACTAAAATGTAAACTATATCCTTAAAATTTGAGGTAATTTTAATTTTAAGCCCTAATGTATAAAAAATTGAGTTTTAGTTCCCAAAATGGGTCTGTTTTACTTGTGGTCTTTCTGTCCACGCTTAACTTAATTAGACTTTTATGAAATCCACAAGTTAACAATGAGAATAAGAAAATGCCTAGATTACGATGCCTAAATTATCAAGCCTAATATATACCAAGCTTACTCAAAGTAAAATAAACTGCAAAAAAGGGTAAAAACCTACTTTAAAAGAGTAATGCCTAATTAAATTAAGAACTTGAATACAAACTTACATGTATAAAGCCTCTTACAAGCCTACGGATTGCCTACATACTACTTGATACAAATACAAATGATATTATGGATTTTTGTGTCTGAATGTGCGCACCCTTTCTCATAGAATAATCATTCTGTTTATACTTGAGGCTTTGACAGTTAATCTTGTCTTCCTTGCCACATGACATGTACTGAATTGTGTCTTCTTTGCTAAACATCTCACGAATATTAAAACTGAGAAACCATTTATAGTCGCTTCAAGGTAACCGTTGCCTTATTAATTCATGTGCTTGGCATGTGTCTTACTTGGGGAAATTGATCGAGAAAATTGCCCCTCAATCTCTAATAGATTAATTCCATTTGTCTTTACTTTGGGTTTTAATTTTTTTATTAATTTATTTATACAGGTATGTGGTTAGCATTTTTTGCAAATTGTGAAATGTTTGGTGGTGGATTGAAGGTGGATTGTGAATTTGTTATTTGGATATATATATATATATGTGTGGTTTCTCCCATTTTGATGACCAGTTGTGAGGGCTTGTGGAGATCTAGCATGGCTTGGAGGTTATAGGCTTACTGTGTGCCGCCTTTAATTTTAAGGATCAAAATCAAAATTGTGAGGCAATATGAACATGAAGACAAAAGCAACACATAGAAAAGTTGGGAAGATTAAAGGATCAAATGTCGTAAAGCAAGATGCTTTCCTCAAAATGTCACCACTGCCTTTGACAGAACAACTATATGTAATGTCCTGTAGTGAGTATTGAGCAACAAATACCCCTTTGTCCACGTCCAGGAAGCTGGGTTTGCATCTAGAAACTGCGTGTATATGAAAAAAAGCCTCCCCCTCGAATCTCCGTAAGTCTATCTCTAACCACTGCCTTTGACAATGACCAACTTATTTGTCTTGAACGGCAATGATAAATTAGCATTTCTTTTCTTTTGCGCAAGCTTGAATGACCTAATAATTCATTTCAATTCTCAAACCAATTTATATGCCAATTTTTGTGCCTAAAAGCTACAACAAAGTGAGTTGGTTAGTCCTCTAATGATTAAGTCATAAATTATTTGATGATCATTAGCAATCCTAGTATCCTACTATCCAACTCTTTCTTAGTATCTATGGATTATATATATATATATATATATGATTACATGAGCTATGTCTAGATTGATTTCTACTATGTTAACAACAAATTTTTATGTCTAAAATTTTAAAGTGAGATGGTTGGTCATTTAATCTATAAAGATTCTAAAGAGTTTTGTATCTTATTGACATTATTTGGTCTTCGTTTTGAGAAGTACCAAGATTCAAATCACCTCTCTCTATCTCATTTGCTGTAACAATTAAATTCTATTAATAAAAAATTCTTAAAGGCATGATTGGAACGGAGGGAGATAAAGAGTGATGAGAGTAGAGTATAGGGGAAGGAAGATGGCCGGAATATATTAAAATTTAGTATATTCGGACTAGATTATATATGGTCATAAGACTTCCCTTCACACATATATATCCTAACAATTTCCATACATGGGCTCTCATTCTTCAACCATGAGACTTTCACTCATACTTCTATACCTAACAAATTCCATGGACTCTCTCATTTGCCATTCGTGGAAATCTTGTGTTGCTTTGGTCATATCATTAGAAATTCTGCTTTGTTGGGTTTTTCTAAGATTCCATTGACTTTAATACCACTTATTGAGATTTTCGATTTATAAACACTAATACCCTTATTTGTTTTTTATTTTTAATCTTTGATATGGAGTGTAGGGTCAATTTTTGTAGCTCAAGCCCAAAAATGTATGGATTGTGAGCCCAATGAACCCAAGACAATAAATTTGTAAAGAGTGGGTGAAAGAGCTAGGCTAGTAATGAATTAACAGTATTGGGCTGCAGTGTTTGTGAATAAATTAGCATTCAATCGTGCTCGGACAAGTGCAAATATAGACGTCCGAAGAGGAATTTGTATTGAATAAACTTGGGTTACAATTCTTAGAGCTACAGCAATGGAGTTCTCTCCTCTCTCATTTTCAGTTTTTCGATCCCCTATTATCACAGGGTTTTCCCTCTTATATAGTACCCCCTCCCATCATCTTCATCGTCCACTTGTTCATCATTTAGACGTCCACTTGAGTGCATGTCCCATCATGTACCCTATTTAGCCTTGTGTGAGTGGCGGTAGCTAAGAGTGCACTGTTCAGGTGTTTTCTCCACATTAATGCGACCAGGAAAGTAGGTGCATTGCATTTAATGCGGTGGTTGGAGTTTATCTCCTAGATATTTCTTCGTTCCTGCTATCCTCATGCGTGTCTGAGGTTCATTTCCATCATTACACTTGTCAGGGGGATCATTTGAGCTTCCCAAACACCTGTCGGACCAAGCTTCTTCGGATCCGAGGATAATGGACTCCTCGGATAACTGAATGTCTCCTCGGATTATGACCATGCTCCTCTCCAAACCTGCCCCTTTTTCATGGGCTTCTGCTCGAGTGTTTTCATCTCTTCGGACCAACAGTGGTCTTCAAATACGGCCTTGGGCCCAATACGTTAGGTTGGGCTTTTCACCCCCCACATGGAGAAATACTAATACCTTGAGAAGTCTTTTTTTTTTTTTTTAAGCTACTTAACCAAAAAGTTTAAATCAATAAATGTGGACCTAATTATTTAATATTAATTACTCATATTTTATTATTATTAAATATGTAACCTCCGCTCACACGTGCATAAAAATATATTTGTGGCCAATGACCTTGTGGTCATATGACTATACCTGTTTTTGTCCAGAGTTTGAAAAACATTTTTGTGTGGGTGTAGTTGTAGTATTAGTTGATTTTATTTTTGCTGAGATAGTAGCATTAGTTGATAGCACCCCTCAACCCTAGTCCATAATTTCGAGTATTATGAAACTTATTGCATTTGTTTAGAGAACAAAGGAAAAAAAGAAAAAAAGAAAAAAAAAAGTACTGAGTGCATTTAGAAATCCAATTTATTCAAGTTATTAACACAATTATTTTTTTCCTTAAGTCCAAAAAGCTCTACCCATACCCATAATTTTTTTTTTCCTTGAGCTGAAGCGGGTTAACAAATCCAGGTCCAATTTTGTTAGGTCTACTTAAGCAGTTTTAGTCAAATCATTTTTTTTTTTTTCACTCCAAAATAAAATAAAAGTCTTCCCATTCAGGCCCGTTAGACAACTCCCATTATTGAATCTTAAGTGGGCTTACCCATCAGTGTTATTTAGTGCAAGCCGGCGTAGAAATATAATGGGCCTACACGTGCATGAAGCCCAGAACGAAACAAGTGTTATTTCTTTCAGTGGACAGCTCTACCAGCTAATTGGGCTCCACTGTACTCACCGACCTTAATCTTGGTGGGCTGCCACCTGTTTCACACACTCAATTTTGAAACAGTGTTTTATATATATATATATAAATATATTATATATTTAATCCATCCATTAAAATTTTACAAAATCATATATTTTTTAAATAGTAGAGTATATAGTTCCATATACAAACAAAAATATAGTAAATACCTATTAATAATTACCATAATTATTAAATTTCATAGTTAATTAGACCCAAAAAAAAGAATGAAAAAAAAATTATATTTTATTAAACTTTTCTATATATTGCACAAATTATTGACTAATTTTATTATAAAAGTCTTAACAACAGACATGTCAACTAATTTGATTCGTACCGCATCAACAATATGGTAAAACATTAATGCATTAATTTTATGGCCGGCATTATAAATTTGTAATAAACTTTGAAAAATTCGTGTGTACGTATTCATGAATTTATAAGATGTTCAATTTTCAACTTATTTTGTCATGACTACTTCAAACAAGGTTGATGATTGGTTGAAGGCGAATGATTCCACCAACCATAAAATTATTGTCTACTTCAAAATAGATATAGTCAAATCCATAAAATGCGTTAGAGAATTTGAAGGAGATCATGATCATAATGATTCAAATCGAAGAGTAGACATTGACTGATTTATATTATGTTCCTTTGGAAATAACTTATATAGTTTTTTTTCGTTGAAAGTATGCTAAAGTGTACTTTGAAAAAGCTAAAAAAAATGTAAGAAAAAGTTAAAGTTCTATACATAAAAGTAAAAAGAAAGCATAAGAATAGCTTTTAAAATTTACCCAAAAATACACATTTTGTGCATATGAAGTATGAGAAATAGAGTAAAAAAAGGCAGTCCCACCCAACCCCACAGCTGGGTTCCAGAAATGACCACGATCCCAGGACCCCATGCACCCTCTCTCTCTCTCTCTCTGGGCAGCCCTTTATCTTTCCCTAAAACCAAAATGATTATTTTCATCATCATGTTTTCATTATAGCATAAACCAAAATCTCATTCCATTAATAAAAGGAAGCTTTGCACTGTTGGAGATAAGAATAACCACACAAAAATATATATGAAGAAGAAGATCAAAGAAGTCTCTTGCTTGCAAAGAGATATCAAGGAATAAGGATAGCTAGGATATGAGGAAGCTTTCTCTTTTGAGGGGAATGTTATCTGGTCCAAGGCCAAGACTCACCAGCTAAATCGATCGTTTTCTTTCTGTTCCTTATCAGTTTCAAAACCGATCACACATATGATCATAACTCGATTTATATATATGTGTGTCAGCGTCCTCGGACCAGGCTTCATTCCCCTCAATTATTGCTTCCTTTTTGATCAGTACAATCATCTTCCCCTCTTAAGATCTCATTCATTCAATCGCCTGTATGATCGCCCAGGTGGGTTTTGCTTAATTCTGAAAATTTCCCTTCATTTTTTTGGTGTTATAAGTTCTCTACTTTTTGTGGATTTGATTTTGTTCTTTTGTGGAAATATTAGTGTGGTTAATTACTATCAGATTGGTGTAATGATGAAAAGCTTTGACTGTTTTCTGTTTAGTCTTTGGGCTCTGACAAGAACACAGACTTTTTTTTTTTTTTTTTTCATCATTGCTTTTAAGTTCTAGTCTTGGGTTATTCAACTATTGCCATCATGACTGTGTTTCTTCAGTTCCCCCAAAATCCTTTTTGGGTTTATCATTGGATAGATTCTTCTCATGATGCCTTCAAAATTTCTGGTAATTTCTATATGTTTCCCTTCTTCAGTTTTAGGGTTTAGCTTCAATAATTGTTGTATCTTCATTTTTATTTTTTAACTAGGGTTTAAGAGAAGGCTACTGAGAGAGCCTTTCATCCCCTAGGAGATTAGTGAAAAGTTTAGTTTACCAAAGCCTAATTATTTAGAAAAAGGACAATACACTTTTAGCTACAAAGATTAAGTTTTCCTTTAATTTTAAAATATTAAGTAATGGTTTTGTATAACTTGTTGCTAGTGGGGTGGGTGTGGATCTGCAGAGCTGTACAATCTTCACCCTCTCAGCTTTACCAATGCTTTTCCAAATATATATTTACATTGAATTTTTGTTGATATATTTTTAGTGGAATACTATACCTTGCTAGCTAGCTAGATATGGAGCTGCACTAGGAATATTCTAGCTAGAACAGATTGTGTTTGTCGGTAAATAATATTCTTGGAGAATTGATTCTTATTTGTTGTGTGTCTCTCTTTATAAAAAGAGGCATCTTTCTGCCATCTTTTCGAAATCTTTTTTTTTTTTTTTTTGAGAATCCATCTTTTCGAAATCTCTTTTCTCATTTCTTCTTTCTTTTTTTCTTTTTGACGCTATCTATCTTTTGGATCTTATCCCCGGATACTATCTAGGCTAAGCTTCTTTTGATTTAATGAAAATAATGTCTCATTTATTTTTTCATCAATTAATTAATTTAATTACTTCTTTTTAAGTAGTAATCGTATGCGTGTTAATTGACAAGATCGGGGCATTAAATATTTTTCTTTTCCTTTTATTTTTAATGGAGATTTCCTAGTAGTGTCATGTTTTTTTCTCAATCAAGTAGGGACTTGTGTGTGTGTTAACTATATTCTCCTACAAAGCACAAATTCATTGATTAAACATATGTAAAATAATAAGAACTTATCTTGTATTAATAAATATTTTAGGTATGAATTTGTATTGGTTTAGACTTTAGAGTTTAGACCATGCTTTTGATAAGAGGAAAGAAAAAGGAAACTATTAATTTGCATTAATAATTCTATCATTTCGGTCCAAAAAAAAAAAAATTGTATTAATTAGAATTTTTATAAATAAATTTCAGATGAAATAAAATAAATACTACTTAAAAATGACTAGAACATTTGGTGATAAGGTTTTAGAAGGAGTAAATTGTCTTATATTAGTATCTTACTATCTTATATTGTTAAAATATGCTCACATTAAATCAAATAACAGGTTAAACCTAACTGTTTTTTATTTTTGGTTTTTAATTTGAAATTTTAATATTTCCATTAAAAATATTAGAAAATACCAGTTAAATTATAATTACAATGTTCTTCGTGTAAAACCTAAGTTAATATATTAAGTTACATGTTACGATATAATATTTTTGTTTTATTTGCGACAATAATCACATGACTTGATTCACAAAAAAAAAAAAAAAAAAATCACATGACATATAAAGCCATTTTATTATGCTTCATACTCTATAGTTGTTTTCATTACAACAATAATTCTACAGAAAAGTAATATAGAATATAATCTCTTCTTTCTTTCTTTTTTGAGAATAATCTCCTCTTCTTATTTTTCAATGGCTTGACTGTTTAATGTCTAAACACTAAACAGTCATAATGGATCATCGTAACACAAAGTAGCAAGAGGAAAACCGAGTAAGCCTAGCTAGCTGCTATAGCTCGCTAGGGATGGAATCAATAGATTCAATAAGCCTATGCATGCACCACCTCCTCCTTTTATTTGTCATGTACTAAATTCAGTGTAGCAAACTGTGCAAACATTATTGTTTGTCTCTGTATCAGTATGAACTATGAACAATTAAAGTGATTCTTTTCTTGGTAGTTGTTCCAAAATAATGGAGAAGCAATGACTTCCCTCATGTGGTATGCAAATTACTATAAAATACTACTTATTATGCAGCAGTAGAGGTCAGGTTGCTTCTTAATTTTGTCAACTTTTAGGTCTAATAAAGGATGAAAGACTTTCAGACTTTTAAATTTGTATTGCATAAGACAGACAACTTTTTTAATTTTATTTCTGAATGCATAAGTAAGCCACTTAGTGTTCATCAGGAAAAGAAAAAGAAAAAGAAAAAGTTAAGGCACTTAGTGAAATTACGAGCCATCTTTCTCTTGTTTATTCTTGTTTTTGTAATTTTGCTTTTTAAAGGATGAAGCCAACGTTGGCAATGTATGATTGCCATATTTGTGATGAATAATGCTCATTCCATTGATTCTTAAATCTCTCTCTCTCTCTCGTTAACAAATGTTACCTACCACACAAGAACCATAAGTTTTTATCGTTTGTGGATTGTTTTTTCCGTCAGATTATTCTTTTGGAACAGTATTCTCGTAAACTTTTAAAAAAAAAAACATTAAAGATATTACAAATTATGCCACTTTCAAAGTTTAAGTAAGTTTTGCTTGGGAAAGAAGTGTTTGTAAGCTTTCATACTGTTGCTAGTCTAATAGCTAGGACAAAATTATACGGCGTTTAGACTTTAGACTTTAGAGTCAATATGAACTTGGGAAATGGTGTAAAATTGCATTTGGATTTTAGGATTGGTGTCTAGAGTTTAGACTTCAGAGTCAATACGAAATTGGGAAATGGTGTAAAATTACATTTGGAATTTAGGATTGGTTTCTAGAGTTTAGAGACTTTAGAGTCAATATGAACTTCGAAAATGGTGTAAAATTGCATTTGGATTTTAGGATTGGTGTCTAGAGTTTTTAGACTCTAGAGTCAATATGAACTTGGGAAATGGAGTAAAATTGCATTTAGATTTTAAGATTTAATGTCAATGGATTTGAAATATATTTATTCACTAGTAAAAACTATTTTACATTAATTTAACAGCACATGATAGATTATTATTATTTTTTTTTTGTAAATATTAATAATTTGCATCTATTATAATTTAGAAATATATTTTTTTATTTTTTAAACAATTAAAAAGAATAAACTTTAGAGATAAGCCATAATTGTAAATTTTTTTTAAATGTAAAGAAAAAAAAAATCCTAAATTTTAAGAGTTCTCTTTTTGAATTCAAAATGATATTTGTGATCTTATTTCTAAATGAAGTTACTCTTCATTAAGCACGTGCTCAGAGGCTCTTCTATTTTTTTAGTAAAGGTTAATAATTTGCATATATTATAATTTAGAATTATTTTTTTAAACAAATAAAAATGATAAACTTTATAGATAAGCAGTAACTGTTTTTTTTTTTTTTAACGTTTATTGGAAAAAATCCTAAATTTTAGGAACTCTTTTTTTAAATTCAAAATGAAATTTGTAATTTGACATTTATGACCATATTTCTAAATGAAGTTATCCTTCATTTATAAGAGTATTTTTGAACCACATAAAAGTCCAGTTGAAATAAGAGAATCATCTTATATATAGTATAAAAATACATGGATTTAAAATAACACCTTGCATTTAATCATTTTAAATTTACATATTGATAGCCGAATGCCTTGTAGCTGAACTAACACCTCCCTATGCACAAGGTTCTTGGGGGTCTAAGGGGGAAAGGCTTCGAGTTGCGGGGTTAGCAGCATGTTGTAATTATTTCTTAAAAAAAAAAATTACATATTAATATATACACAACTTAAATCATCCATAAAATATTATCAAGATAAAAGTTGTCATTTTACACTTAATTTATTCAGATTATTCAATTATAGATCTTTATCTTCAAATACTTTTATCCAAATGAACTGTCACTGGATTTAGTTACGATGCTATATTGAAAGTGATAAAGATTTAGATTTTTTTAGATTATTTTGAAATAATTTGAAAAAGTAATTATAAGCTAGTAATCGCATTGCTGTTTCATACTACTCCTCTGCCTCTTATCTTCTCATGTAAGAGGTGGGAAGCATATATGTAGCCACTGAATGAAATGAAATACATTTTTTTTTATCTGGCACTGGCAATCAAACTTGTTGATAGCGACGTAGTGGGTGTGAAGGAAACAAGAAAGATATGGTCACTGACGATATATTTAAGATACATCAACAATGTGCTTATACTATATAAGTCCGATTAACGTGTGTCTTTAGGGCACACTTTAAGCTATTTATTTTTGAAAATATTTTCTTGAAAATTGAAAAAACTGTCAACACTTTTTTAATTCCCGATAAAATATTTTAAAAAATGATTAATTATTGTGTGCTCTTAAAGTACACATTAACAAAATCCATACTATATTATTAGAACCAGAATCTCTATGGATATTCCTTGTGATATTAAGTTGTACGGATGCTAAAATTAATTGGAGATGACGGTAATTATTATTCCATGAGTACAATCACGTAATCAATTTAATTGCAATCACTCGTCAGTAAAGCAAATTAAATCTTTCAAGATATAATTCCTTATTTGAATTCTTTTTTTTTTTCAACTTGTTTCTTTAACTTCAGTGATTTGCTAAGATTCACAGATTATTTCAGATATTTGTAATTAATCTTTGTAAAGCTCTATATAAAGAGTTTTTTCTTTTTTTGATAACAAGTCTATATAAGAGTAATATTAAAGATACAAATTTTTTTATAAATTTTTTTACAAATTGCTGATGTAGTGAGTAATTGTTGGTAAATAAAAAAATGATATTAGTAGCGAGCCTAGATGAAAACCAACAAGAAGTTAGCCACATCAACCGTTTATAAAAATATTGTAAAATATTTTATGGCTATAGCATTACTCCTCTGTATAAAGAGTTGTCTACACATCAATGAAATATCACATACTATTATCAAAGCCAAATCTTTAAAGGAGATCTAAAGAATATTTTGTCTTTCAAAGAATTATGTCTAAGCATCCAGATTGTTATTACTTTATATAATAGACAACCCTTTTTCCTTCTGAAAGCAGAAGAAAACAGAAAATTTGTTTTTGAAAAACAAGAATCTACTTCCCAAATGCTAAACTAAACCAGTAAGCAAGGTCGAGGAGAATTCTTAATTACATTGGGACTGTACCATGCACACACTTCCCGTAGAGTATGGTTTGGACCACAATTTATATGAAATAAAAGGCATTTCAATATATTTGTTATCAGTAGTGGGATGCAGGTGCGCAAATGTCCAAAGACAAAGGTTAAAGAATGGAACTTTTTATTTCTTTAGGTGGAGCAGAAAGTGATCACTGCAGGAAATGTAGGTTTTATATTGCCGGTGAAGGTGATGACACACTGTGCCCTGATGATTCACTTTAGTTTCCACGCTTACCACTACATGTAAAAGATCAATATAAACAATGGGTTAAGAATTGTTATGCATACAAAGTATTGGGGAGCAACATAAGCAATGTTTCTGGTTCAATATTTATGCAAGGTTATTCTTAAGTTTGTCTGTTGGCTGGGTTACCACTACCTACCAAGTGTTGTAGTTGCATTAGATATTTCTTAGTGTTCTCAAATTAGAGGTTATTTTATGGAAATTTTTTACCTATTCTCAATGTTTTGATATTAATTACTTACTATCAAGGGTCATATAATGCGAGGCTATCTCAACTTGCCCCTTGCTCTTAGGTGGTTAGTTTTCTGTATCAGTTGATTAAAATCTTAGAATCAAGAATCTTATATTTCAATAGATATTACTTGCTTTTTGCTTAAGGAGAATCAATTTCATTATTGTAAGTAATTACTGATGTAATTTCAAATCGGCATATTCTAACTTGTTAGCTTTATTGTCAAGAATTTTATATTTTAATGGCATTATTTACTCTTCGTTATAAGAAGAATCAGAATTCAAATCCTCCCTACCATTATTGTAATTATTTAATTATTATAAAAAAAAAATTACTAAGATTTGATCAATTTACCAAAATAGATCACTGGTTGAGGCCCACGAGCTCCTAGAAATGATTTCTTCTGTTAGCTAGCAAGTTCCTCATCCTGGACTTTATGTTTGTAGATTTCTTAATTAATATGGAGAAATGAAAGTCTTTTAGTAATTTGGAGAGAGAGAACCATGACATAATATTTTGTTTGTTCATAAATTATGTCATGCATTAGGGCTATTCTCTCTCTCCACACAAGAGAATAACCAGTTCACTAATCCCACAATAATGGAGTCATTAATACTTATGATTGATCGAATCACAAAGTATTACGGTTGGCATTTCAAAGTACAATACAGGAAATAAAAAAATTGAAGGAGCTCCTCCTTCCCTTACATAAAAGACAGCTAGCTGTTATATTTGTACCCACAGGATTCTCCTTTCCATAATATTGCTGACAGTCTGGTCAAACTCAAAACCATTAAAGCTGCACAAATCCATTGGATGGTATATACCTTTGTATGGGGCTACAGGGTGTGGTTGGAGTACATCCCAGCTGACATTGCTTCTCTAGTCTTATTTGATGTTCATTGAGGTTCTATTAATAAAGCCCAAGCTGTCCCAGTCTGGTTTCTCAAAAAAAAAAAAAATTCTCTAAAAAAAAAGCGTATATAATATACCCATAAATTAACTAATTCATTTGCTTTCGATAAATTATAATCATATAATGGAAGTGTATCCATCCAAGCTGTAATACAATTCAGATCTGCCAACTTAATAAACTACAAATTTGGGTAACGGAGTCTGATTTTTCTTGATCACATCCACAATTAAAAGAATATATTAGGTGTCAATTCCTAATAAAATATAGTAGAAAAAAAAAAAATCTGACATCCATATAGTCTATAATTCCTATAAAATTATAATTAAAAAAAAAATCTAATCGAATAATTTTTTTTAATTTTTTTTAGAAGAATCTAAACGAATAGTTGATTGATGATTACAAGAAATGTAATGTTTCATTAATGTTCCAAATTAAAATTGTTCATAAATTTTCCCAATTATATATGTCCCTAAAATTATTTTTAACAAATAATTTAAAGGTACAGATAAATGGATATAAGACTCATTAATAATAATAAAAATCATTAAAAAAATCTAAATAATAAATTATAATTCTTTGGTAAGATCACACAGATGGTCGGCAGAGATATCACCATAATAATATTATTACTAATATCTTGTAACTTATCTCCATTTTCTAAGATAGGATTTTATATATACATACCAAAATCCTTCAATGGACTCCACAAGATTAAGCCTCAGGAATAGCAACCTCTTCATCACAAAGCCTATATACTACTAATATCGAAGCTGTAAAATCCTATGCATATCAAACAAACTAATTCCTTAACCTCTTCTAAAAAAAAAAAAAAAATCCTTAACCGTACAAACCCGAGATTAAGGGTGCCATCTCATTACAACACAATTCTCTCCTCCTCCACCATCTCTCTCTCTCTAATCAAAACACAAAGCTAATTTTCCTACCTTATTAGTACCAATCTAGCCTGTTTTTCCCGCTGGTTGGGAATTGGGGGAGAAGTTTTTACCATAAACAAATCTCTCTCCCCCATCCCATTCC
This sequence comes from Quercus aquifolioides, assembly GCA_019022515.1. Lineage (NCBI taxonomy): Eukaryota > Viridiplantae > Streptophyta > Magnoliopsida > Fagales > Fagaceae > Quercus > Quercus aquifolioides. The sequence continues at coordinate 10,282,423 of CM032335.1, read as the reverse complement.
TACCACCAAATGCCATCTTTCCTCCATATGATTACCATTCCATGCATAATCTCACCCTCTCGCCGCCACTTTCACTTCGGATTTTGCCACCAAAACCACCACCACCACCACCCATATCATAATCATCAAACCCACCTTATTATAGAAAACACAAGGTAGTGATATATACTATTAATCAAATATATATATCAACCAGGGTTTGAGAGCTAGAAAGAGATCAGAGGGAGAAAAGAGAGACACAAGAGGGAAAGAGAGATTCTCTCCATGTTTTTCTTTCCTCCATTGCCTCTCTTTGATTCTCTCTTGAACGATTACACCACCCTTGCTTTCATTGCATTGCTCCTTATCCTCTCCATCTTGTCCCTTTGCTTCATCTTCCACCTCCGCTTCAAATCGCGCACCCTTTACCATTTACAAGACTTCAATTCTCTGTGGTCAGTCCGTTTCATCCTCGTCGCTTTCATTACCTTGTGGGCACTCAACGAGCTTCTTCGCATACCTTTCTCTTGTAAGCGTTTTCTCTACCCTCTTTTCCCTTCCTTGAACGAATCCAACCGTGCCAGCCTTTGCAAAATCCATGTTGTTCTCTCATTAGGGTTCTTCGAGCCTGCCTTCTTGGTAACCCTACTTTTCCTTGTTAACATCTCTATCAAACAAAAAGCCAAGAGAGAAATCTGGGCTTTCCCTTTTGTTCTCATCTCTTGCTTTCCCATATTAACATTCCAAGCGGTATTTGTGTTTCTTGTGCCTTTGGAGGAAAAACTACCTTCCATTTTCACAAGAAGCTTTGTGGTTTTCAAGGATGGTTTTGGTAACGAGAATGTTTTGTGCGGATACCCTTTGTTGAGTACCATTGCGTTTGGTAGTTTTTGCATTGCGTATTGTCTATGCTTCTTGTTTTCTTGCTGGAAAGCTGTGTCCCTAGCGATCAATAAGAGCTTGAGGGTTCGAATCTATGTGCTCGCTTTCTCGGTTTTGACATCTTTGGCTGTGCAAATTCTGTCTCTTGGGTTGTCCTCGTTCTGGAGTCCTGAAGACCTAGCCTATGGCGCTGTGGCACTCGTTGTGTTTATTAGTACATTTTTGTGTGCTGCAATGGGGGAGGGTATGTTGGTAATTAGACCAATCGCCGATGCATTGGCTGCCGGAGGAGAGTGTTGCCGGTGGATTCCAGCCTCCCGGTCACGGCCGGCAGAGGACGATAAAAATCCGGCGGAATGTCAACTTGTCTAGCTTGGACTATAGTATATACACATGAAATTAATATTGGACTGTATGTATTGAGGACACATTAGGAATTATGTATTTTGGGTTACATGGTGTGGTGAGACATTGATATTTGGTCAACCGCAGTGTACGGTTTGGTTGTATGGCAAGAAATGAAAAGAGGAAAATGTGAAGCTGTTATTTGATGTTTGATATTTTCCTTTTGCCCTCTAAAGAATGTTGCTATATGCTATGTTTAGACTTTTTTTTAGATTGTTGTTCTTTCTAATTACTTTCTTTCAAATTTACTACAAAAGGAAAACGATTTTGCACCCAAAAAAAGAATAAGCATGTGCAAAACCTTATATAGAAGTTTTATTTTTAGTTTTTTCCTTCTTTTTTTGTGTTTCTGTTCTGCTACTTATAGAGTAATATCTTATAACTAACTTAAAATTGTTAATCCCGCAACAAATGCAAAATTATCATATTTGTTTTATAGGAAATGATTCTTTCACATAACTTATTTCAAATCTTTTATATGCATCCACTTTTTATGTTTTAAATGTAAACACCACTTTTTTGCGTTTGATGTGTACCAATGCATGAAAATTGTGAATACTATGTGTATGAGTATATGTCGTTTTTTTTTTTTTTTTTTTTTTTTTTCAGTCTTTTTGGAGGCACTGAAAAATATCCCATCCACAATACAAAGAACAAAAAGCATTAGATGGTTTTTTTTTAAAGAATTTTTACTTCTCTAGAATTTTCGATTTTCTTTTTATTTATCTAACACATCATTAGGAAATGACTGAGGATATTTATAGTAGTTTTAGGTATAGCCAAGTAATATGTATGGCAAAGTGTTACCTATTCGTATCAACAAGCACGTGCTGCAAATTCCATGCCCTAATTTCGGACAGCCGTATTGATAAAGTAGAAGTTAAAGATGCATAACCGCAGTGATAAGGAGATATAGATGAAGATGTAATTTGATTAGTTTGATTCTATAGTTTAGTTTGTTCAAATAAGCTACAAGATATCTTAGCAATGAGTGGGCTTAGGAGTAGGGATGGTCATACCCATTGGGCAATGGATATCCAACCCTACCCGATCCAATTACTTTGGGTAATATCCAGTTCTTAATGGGTAGAAGGTAATTGGGTAGGGTTTGGATATTATCTAAATATTTTGGATAGGGTTTGGATATTACCCATTTACCCATTATTACCCATTTAACTAATTAGATGTAACTCAAACTCAACTCAACCAAATTATTATGGGTAAACCTCAATTCACCCAATTACCCAATAATCAAAATTACTAAATTGCCACTTAAACTTGAAAATGACCAAATTATTGCTAAAATCCTCTAAAATTACCGAAATGCACTCTAAACCTAAAAAATGACCAAAATACCCCCGAAAACTAAAAATTACCAAAATACCCCATAAACCTAAAAAATGACCAAAAGACCACCAAAACCTAAAAATGGCGAAAAGCACATTTTAGTCCCTACATTTTCAGGCGATTCCCATTTTAGTCCCTACATTTTATTTTTACCGCTTTTAGTCCCTATCCTGAAAAACGCTTCTTGTTTTGGTCCCTGCCGTTACATCAAAGACGGAAAATACACACGTGGCAAACGGCAGAATTAAAAAATATTAAATTAATATCCACGTGGCCTAATTTAATAATAAAAAATGTTTTTTGGCATTAAAAAATGCCACATCAGCATTTAAATTAAAAAAATTAATTTATTAATGTTAACTAAATAAAAAAAAATTAAAAACAGAATTAAAAACTAAAAATCATATGAATTGAGATCTAAGTGTGTTTTGAACAAGAACAACAAGAACACACCCAGATTCAAGAACACAAACCCAGAAATTAAAAAAAAAATTATAAAAACCAAACAAACTTTTAGAGACCAAGAACGCCAACTACAACCCAACTACAACCCAACAACAACAAACTTTCAGAAACCAAACAAACTTTCCAAGCGTGGCCTCTCATCTCCTCCTCCACCTAACCCAAAACGATCCAAGGTACAATCTTTTTTGATTTTTTTTTTTTGGTAAATTTTTTTTATTTTGTGCATGTGGGTCTGATGAAAGATTTCTAATCTGGGTTTTGTGCAAGTTTGGATTTTGTGTCCTCATCGAAAATCTCTATCTTTGCTTTTGCTTTAATCTATGGAGCAGTTCAAAGGGCTCCGTCGCCATCCACCTCCACATCGTCACCGATACCACCTTCATCATCCTCAATGCCGCCGATCTCGCCGATACCAGCTTGCTTTCGTTTGCTGGGTTTTATTTTCTTCCTTCACTGTTTTCCTTTGTACAACGTTGTTTGTTTGTTGGGTCTTCAATGGCACACCTGGAAGGGAGTCCTAGCAGCTCGTCGATTTCTCAAGCGAAAACGGGAAAGGAAGCTTTCTGGGTTACTTAGAAATGAAAGCCTTCTCTGTTTGGTTGCCGAGAAAACGCCGGAAAATAATTTGAAAGTGAAAATTTTATTCTTTTCTGGGTTTGTTGGGTCTTCAATGGCACACCTGGAAGGGAGTCCTAGCAGCTCGTCGATTTCTCAAGCGGAAACGGGAAAGGAAGCATTCTGGGTTAGCCGAGAAATTTGGAAAAAGAGAGTAGAAATGAAAGCCTTCTCTGTTTGGTTGCTGAGAAAACGCCGGAAAATAATTTGAAAGTGAAAGTTTTATTCTTTTTTGGGTTTGTGTTATTGGATCTGGGTATGTGTTCTTATTGTTCTTGTTCAAGACACTTTAGATCTCAATTCATATAATTTTTAGTTTTCAATTCTGTTTTTAATTTTTTTTTATTTAGTTAACATTAATAAATTAATTTTTTTTAATTTAAATGCTGACGTGGCATTTTTTAATGCCAAAAAATATTTTTTATTATTAAATTAGGCCACGTGGACATTAATTTAATATTTTTTAGTTTTGCCGTTTGCCACGTGTGTATTTTCCGTCTCTGATGTAACGGCAGGGATCAAAACAAGAAGCGTTTTTTATGATAGGGACTAAAAGCGGTAAACATAAAATGTAGGGACTAAAATGGAATTGCCTAAAAATGTAGGGACTAAAATGTGCTTTTCGCCCCTAAAAATTACCAAAATAACCCCTAAACCTAAAAAATGACCGAAAGACCACTAAAACTTAAAAAATGATCGAAATACCCCCGAAACTTAAAAATTACTAAAATACCCTCAAAACCTAAAAAATGACCGAAATACCCCCGAAACATAAAAAATGACTGAAATACCCCCGAAACCTAAAAATTACCAAAATACCCTAAAACCTAAAAAATGACCGAAATACCTCCGAAACATAAAAATAACCAAAATACCCCCGAAACCTAAAAATTACCAAAAAACCCCTGAAACATTAAAAAAATGATCAAAACACCCACGACACCTGAAAAATGACCAAAATACCCCCAAAAACTAAAAATTACCAAAATAACCCCTAAACCTAAAAAATGACCGAAAGATCACTGAAACCTATAAAATGACCAAAAGATCACTGAAACCTATAAAATGACCAAAATACCCCTGAAACCTAAAAAATGACTGAAATATCCCCAAAACATAAAAAATGACCGAAATACCCCTTGAAACCTAAAAATAACCAAAATACCCCCCCATAAACAAAAAATTATCAAAACACCCTCTAAACCTAAAAAATGTTTGAAATACCCCCAAAACCTTAAAATTACCAAAATACCCCCTAAACATATAAAATGACAAGAATACCCCCGAAACCTATAAAATAACCAAAATACCCCCCTAAATCTAAAAAATGACCGAAATACTCCTGAAACCTATAAAATTACTAAAATACCCCGAAACCTATAAAATGACAAAAATGCCCCTAAAACCTATAAGATGATAAAAAATACACCCAACCCTAAAAAATGACCGAAATATCCCCAAAGCTTAAAAATAACCGAAATACCCCCAAAACCTAAAAAATGACCAAAATACCCCTGAAACATAAAACATTACCCCTGAAACCTTGAAATTGCCAAAATACCTCTGAAACCTATAAAATTACTGAAATAGCCCCAAAATATAAAATTTTTTGAAATACCCATAAAACCTATAAAAAAAAGACAAAAATGCCCCCGTAATCTAAAAAATGACTGAAATACCTTAGAATCTAAAAAAATGACCAAATAACCCCAAAACCTAAAAAATTATCAAAATTCCCTCAAAACCTACAAAATGGTTGAAATATTCTTAGAACCTTTAATCTTGACAAAAATACCCTTGAAACATCCAAAATGCCCCAAACCTTTATTTTGGTAATTTAAGAGGTTACAGATGTATTTTGGTCATTGTACAGGTTTAGGGGTATTTTTGTCACTTTAAAGGTTTATGGGGTATTTCGGTTAATTTTTAGGTTTCGGGGGTATTTTGGTAATTTTTAAGTATTAGGGGTGTTTTAGTAAGTTTTTAGTTTTCGGGGATATTTTGGTCATTTTATAGGTTTAGGGGTTATTTCAATCATTTTTTAGGTTTCGAGGGTATTTTGGTCATTTTCAAGTTTCAAGGGTATTTCAGTCAGTTTTTAGGTTTTAGAGGTATTTTTGTCATTTTTTAGGTTTAGGGGGGTATGTTTGGTAATTTTATGTTTCGGGGGATATTTCAGTCAAATTTTAGGTTTCGGGGGTATTTTGGTCATTTTTTTAGGTATAGGGGGTATTTTGGTAATTTTTGGGTTTCAAGGGCATTTTGGACATTTTTAAGGTTCCATGGGTATTTAGTCATTTTTTAGGTTTCGGGGGTATTTTGGTCATTTTTTAGGTTTAGGGGGTATTTTGGTCATTTTAAGTGGTTTTTGAGCATATTTAGTGATTTTGGGGGTATTTTGGTGATTTTAGAGTTTTCATGGGTATTTTGCTAATTTTAGAGATTTTGAGATATTTTGGTCATTTTAGTGGTTTTTGAGCATAATTAGTGATTTTAGAGGTTTCATGGGCATTTTGCTCATTTTAGAGATTTTGAGGATATTTTGGTTTTTTTAGTGGTTTTTGAGCATATTTGGTGATTTTATAAAAATTGGGTTTGGGTAGGGTATGGATATCCATGGGTAAACAAACTGGGTAACAATTGGGTATGGATACTAATTGGGTAAGGTAATTGGATATCCATGGATAAATTAATTGGGTTGGGTATACCCATACCCTACCCATGGCCATCCCTACTTAGGAGTAGTGAATTAACCAAATAGAAAGGAATAAGCTGTTGCCATCCTATAGTCTCAGGTATTTATCTTTATCATTGTTAATGCTTATTTATATGGAGTATGGAATTAAATCATATTCAAAACACAGATCCACCACTTCCTAATTAATCTCTTACTTATCACTTATCTGTCGTTACTATTACACGAGTAGGCAACGCTTGGTTCTCCGTGATATTACATTACTCTGTAATATTATATTATTATAATCTTACATTAATGTAATCTTAATACAAGAATACAATATTACATTATTTAGAAAAGTGACGAGATTAAGATAGTGTGGTATATTTTGTAATTTTAAATTATAGTAATAGTAGGAAAAAATAAAATAAACTAAAAATCTTAATGTCACATCATTATAATGTGCACCGCATCAAAAGCACATCACAGTGAACAAAACGCTCCTGTAAAGGTAGAGGACGTGAATCCCAAATTGAACAAAACACAAAGACAATGCTAATGGCAATGAAACTTTACCTTGTTTTGGACACTTACCTTTGGAGTTTCTCCAATATGTTATAAAATATTCAACATTTCATGGTTTAGGACCTACCAATGAAATAAAATTTGTTAATAATGCTAAAAATTGTGTCAATACGGTTGTGCAATGGTCATTTACGGTCATGGCCGGTTCACCCAACTATTGATATAGCATTAATTATATTCATTCCCCACGTTATTTTGTTAACTTTTTAGTTTTTATAGTAAAATTGATACTAAATTTGATATTAGTTTTTTTTTTTTTTTTTAATCGAGTTCATGATGATGAAAGATTGATTGAGGATAAGTTGTAGTTTAATGTACAACCAAGTAATATGTGTATCATCGGCGGCAAAGACAATGACGATGAAATTAACCTTGTTTTGGACCCTTCCCTTTGGAGTGTTATCAATATAGTATATAATCTTCAAATTTTCATGCCTATGGAGCTGTCAATACAATAAAATGTGTAAACAATGCTCAAGTAATTAACCTTTTCTTTTTATTCTCAACCAAAAAAAAAAGAGTAAAAGTTAAAGTTAAAGGAATTTAACCTTGGAACTAAACCCTTAAAATGGGCTGAATATCACAGTTGGGTCAGAGTCGTTTGACAGTCTTTGAAAAAATATTATGTTCCTAAAATTAAAAGTTAAATATTATTGTTTTGTGTGATTGTTTATATTATTGTTTGTGTGAATGCGCTTTTACTAGTCCCAAATTGTAATAGAAAAAGAAAACTCTTTTTAAGGGTCCCTTAGACTTTGTCCCATGTTGTTAAGAAGAGAATTGGATTTTGGCTTATAATTGCCAGGTTACCTGTGGAGTTTTGAAGTGGGTTTAAATTTTACATTTATGAGGCATTCATCTACTTAGTAAAAATAAATTAAAAATTTGTGTGCAAAAGCTATTTGTATGACATTCATATCCTCTCTGATGTGTTTATGATTTCTATCCCACCATTTCTGGGCCTGGCTGTAATAAATAATCCTGGTCTCACAAAGCAGAATGGGCTTGAAGTCTTTGTTTGTTGGGCCAAACCAATAAAGATCCGAGATGGATTGAAAAGAATTAATGGAAGGGGTGGGGGACTACCGGATCTGCTCAAGTTTGTAAATGAAAACTCCGAAGCCACCCAGATTTGCCAGCCCGGGCCAAAACCTTATTCCTAAAGCCTATCTTTTTTTTCTTTTTTTCTTTTTTGAGAAGAGGACATATAGAAAGGGAGAGAACTAAAAAAAAAAAATCTATATAATTAGCAAAATAGTATCTTCTTGGGGTGGTCTAATAGGTCTGGTTATATTGAGCAGATGGATACAAAATTTTCCATATCTTTTTTTTTTTTCCACAATTTATTAAAGTGGAAAGTTATGATTTAAACACTTACAAAAAAAAAAATTGTAATTTTATATTTGAGCAACATCATTCTTATGAGGAACATCATTAATTCCATTTTTATAAATACACTAATTATAACAAACTATATCAACAAGCGTGCAAAAAAAGGGGGAAAATTTCAATGTTAAATTACTTGGGAATGAGTAGTCAATTTTATGCTATTTTCTAAAAGCCCATGATGCATTTTTGACCTTTTGGGTTCTTAAGGCTCTATTTGGTTGGGGGATGATGGAGGATAGAAAAGTAGGAGAATGAAAAATATTTGTGTTTACATTATGTGTGTTGGGAAGGAAGTTGGAAAAGTAGAATGATAAAGAGTAAATTACAATTACGTCCTTATTATTATAAATAGATGATAGAAAACTGAGGGTAATTTTGTACTTTCTTCTCAATGCTAATTTCGTTCATCTTTTCTTTCCAATATGGTAGGGAAAAGAATGGAGGGTATAGGTGGAAACTTCATCTAACCCCTATTTTCTTTCCTCTTCTATTTTACTCAAACCATATGATGAAAATCATTAATACTATTTTTATAAATACACTAATTATAACAAGCTACATCAACAAGTGTGTTAAAAAAAGGAGGAAATTTTAATTTTAAATGACTTGGGAATCAGTAGTCAATGTTATGCTATTCTCTAAAAGCCTAGGATGCATTTTTGACCTTTTTGGGTTCTTAAGGCTCTATTTGGTTGGGGGATGATGGAGGGTAAAAAAGTAGGAGAATGAAAAATATTTGTGTTTACATCATGTGTGTTGGGAGGGAAGTTGGAAAAGTAGAATGATAAAGAGTAAATTACAATTAGGTCCTTAATAGATGATAGAAAACTGAGGGTAATTTTGTACTTTCCTCTCAATGTTAATTTCATTCATCTTTTCTTTCCAATATGGTAGGGAAAAGAAAGGAGGGTATAGGGGGAAAATTTCATCTACCCCCATTTTCTTTCCTCTTCTATTTTACTCAAACCATATGATGAAAATCACATTTTCTCTCCCTTTTCTTTCCCCCATTTTCGATACTCTCTCTTTTCATCCCAGCCAAACAAAGCATAAAACAAGTCACAACTCAAAAATAATAGTATCTTTTAGGAGAGGGTGGCTCACAAATAAATGTGAGCTTTATTATTTTGATAATTTGATAGTTATAACTTATAATAAAATATGAGAGATTTGAACTGATAATAATATTAGAATGTGCCAAGTTAAATGCTATTGACAAGATACTATTGCTATTGTTGTTATCATTAGTAAATATAAAAACTGATTATAATATTAATAAGAATAGTTGACAAAACAAAGGGCCACTGCAAATGAAATAATTTATGTGAGTGGTTTAAATCAAAATAAATATATTAAATATGTTAGAAAAATATTTTGGTGATGAAAGGCGAAGTCACTCCTTTCTTCATAAAAAGAAAAAGAAAAATAAATATGAATATTGTGTCATAAGTATTTGGTGAATTTTGAAATATACTTTCTGATGATTGAACTCAATCATAAAAAATAATAATAATAATAATAATAATAATAATAACAAGGAAACAGGAATTGATTGTGAAATACGCTATAGTATAAACATACAGTGGTATAGTAGTATAGTATGGAGACAAACAAAGGAATGGACAATTCCCTTTGGATTAAAGAAATAAAATAAAGGTTAGGAAAGCCCCCACATTGCTTGACACTTTAGCATTACTTTGTTTCAAAGCAAAACCACTTAGACTTTCCCCATCCACACTTCTTGGACTATATTGCTTGATTCGTGCCTACCTTTATTCCTTTACATCGTGCAAATTCTCTTCTCACTTTTTCTCTTGTTCAATACGATCTTGACCCACAATGTCCCCTATTTTTTTAGACAATGTCACAAACTCACATTTGGCAAAACAATTGGCATCCATCTATATATAGTCGTAGAGTCGGCATCTAACTTATTCACACTCATTTTTACAATTTGTTAACTTATACGATTGCGAGTAATTAGGAAAAGTAATGGATTGTACAAATCTACCATGGACAGAAAATACTAATGGCTCGCAATCACAAAAGTTAATAAATTGTAAATTTAGATATGCGATATGGCATGTCTCTAAATTTATGAATGGATTAATCAATCACTAAAATTTGAAAGGCCCCTTTCCCCACCCGGGCTCATGGGATCATGCTAAGCAACACAATCGATGAGACAACACCATTCCCTAAAAAGTATTAAAGAATACTATTTGATGATGATAGGGACCACCTAAAATTCTAAGTTATCTCCGAATCAATAACTATTGGACACCCTAACAAAGAATAATAATAATAATTCTTGTACCCTCCTTATTTATTTTATTTTATTTGGTTAAAGTTGTACCCTCCTTAACAGGACTCTTGAAAAATTTTACAATTTTTTTAATCATTATTGGAGTATAGGAGTATGATTGATATATTAATAAAAATGATTTTAATGGTGTACTTATATAAAAGTTATAAGTGCATTAAAAAAAAAAAAAAAAGAGTTATAAAGTATAAGTTTGGATTCAGCGTTTACACCGTTGAATCCTGTGGCATGTTTTCTCCTTCTTTTTTTTTTTTTTTTTTTTTTTTTTGTGTTTAGGGACAAAAGTTACTGTTCATGAGAAAAAAAACACTATTCACGCACTGTTCATGGGACCCCAACCACTTTATTCAGGAAAAAAATATTAAAAATGGGTCCTACAGTACTATTCACACATTTAAAAATTATTTTACTATAGTGTTTTTAGCAACAATCAGTTTTCAGCAACAATAAGTTGTATTCAAACGGACCCAAAGTATTACATTAGTTACTATTCTATTTCACCAAATTATAAATATTTCCTTCTAATATATATATATATATATATATATATATATATATATTTATTTATTTATTTTGTCTCTATCATTGTACGTCTCCAATTTGGATAAACTGTTCAAAATCAAAAATAGATGGCACCCTGCTACGGAAAATGTGCAACTTTCTCATGGCTTAAATTCAATTACAGATTTTATAGTTAAATGGATAAGCAATATTTTTAAATTGAAATTGCTTAAATCTTTTCTCTTTTTTTGGGGGGGGAATGGAGAAATAGCTTAAATGAAGGAAATGATAAAGAATTAAAAAAAATAGTGGGGTTTGAATATGTCATCAAACTGGCATTTGAATCTGAATTTCTGATAATTTCCTTAGAAAATATTGATTGCGTTTTTTATTATTTTAAATTTGAGCAAAAGCAAATATTGATTACGTTCAAACTTTGTTTTCAATGGTATAGATTTATTAATTTTGGATATTGATGTTTTATCTAACACTGATGGGGATGAAAAGATTAGAGAGAAAGGAGAGGAAATTAAGTTGAAATGGATAATACTGTATTCTTCTTGCTAGGGACTCCGGAGTTTGGACTTTGGATAAGAATATTAAATAGTTTCACACTTTCACCTATTAACATATTGTAAATGAAATATTAACAATTACTCTTACAAGAAATTAATATTTAACAAAATTAATAAACACAAAGATATTACCTAAGACTTCCAAGTAACGTTGAAAAGTGAAAACCCAATTTTTTTTTTCTTTTTTTAAATTCTATAATTGAAGGTGAGAGATTTAAATTATGAATTAAGGCTCTTGACTATTGAATAGCAACTTTAATGCTAAAAAAAATGTACCACTTACCTTCTTCTTTTTTTTAAATATATTCTCTCAACACGTCATTTGCCATACCAACCATATCCAACTTGGGAAGGAAACCCACAAAAACCAACAAAAAAAAAATTAACAATAATTACTCATAATTAAGAAACAGAGATAATATTCTAAAAAAATTTAATACCAAGAGCCAAACAAAATTACAAAACCATCTCAGTTCAATGGGTTAAATAAAATATGACTTAAGACGAGCACATGACATCAGCATTCTTTTGTTTATACTTTCTTTTCTTTTCTTTTTCTTTTTAATTATTTTAAACTCAAACAAATCTTGGAGGCAAGAGCAAGACACACACTATTGCAAAAGTTGGAAAGGAATTATAATAAAAAAAAGGTTCACCTAGACCGAGTACCTTTTCGAATAATTCTACCGACACAAACTATTTTATAACATTTTTATAAAATGTTGACGTTAAAATATTTTACTAGTTTTCAATTGGACCTATCACTAATATCACAATTTTACTTACCAATAACCAGTGGTTTATTTTGGTAATTTTTAGGTTTTGGGGATATTTTGGTCATTTTTAAGGTTTCAGGGGTATTTTGGTCTTTTTTTGGGGTTTCAGGGGTATTTTGGTCATTTTTTTGGGTTTTTGGGGTATTTTGGTCATTTTTGGGTTTCAAGGATATTTTGGTCATTTTTTGGGTTTCAGATGTATTTTGGTCATTTTGTAAGTTTCGTGGTTATTTTGGTCATTTTGAGGTTTTGGGGTATTTTGGTCATTTTCGAAGATTTTAGAGTACTTTGGTCATTTACACTTTAAGGGCATTTTGGTAATTTTGATAATTGGGTAATTGGGTGAGTTGGGGTTTACCCATAATAATTGGGTTGGGTTAGGTTGGGTTTGAGTTAGAAGCAATTAGTTAAATGGGTTTTAATGGGTAAATGAGTTTTATATACCCAACCCAATTATGTCTACCCCAAACCCATCAATCTGACACCCCTAACCAGTAACCACCCAACACATCAACTATTCGTAAAAAAATTTGTAAAATAATTTTTTTAAAGAAAAAATTGTAAAATAACTTGTGCATGTTGAAAAAAAAAAAAAAAAAAAAACTAACGGCTAATCTGCTCAATTTACAAACTTTTAATACAGCCACAGGTAGCCGCAATTAATATTTATATTGCCAATTGTCTCGAATTATTGATCACACATTTTTAAAGTAACCATTCATGAATATTTCACATTAATTTAAATCAACGTTATGGCTGGCATTATGTTCTCTATTACTATTATCAATTTATTATTGAGAAATGCTAACGAGTGTCCTAAGGGTACTGGTTAATAATCCATTTAAAGAAAGTTTTTATGGGAAATGAAAAAAAAATAGTTAATATTTTGACAGCTTTTTTCATTTCCCATAAAAGTTGTATCAAAACTTTCTTAAAATGGATTATTAATGAGTACCTTAAGAGCACTTGTTAGTAAGGAATATGATATCTTACAAGTTACAACCGACCAATCCATGCAAACCATAATTTTTTTTTTATTTGCATTGTTAAATATTTAATGAACAATGTTTGGTTTACAAGTTGTAACTAACAACTTTCAAATTTTTTTTTATGAGATACAACTTTCAAATTTAATTGTAGTTTAAGGCTATAAATAACAAAAGGAAGATAACATGTGTTCAATACTTTATTTAAGAAAACAATGTTCATTGCATATGACAGAGATACATAACATATTCCTGTTGTTGGTTATAGTCAAAATGACTACAACTCCCATTAAAAGAATTAACATAACTACGTATATTCACAATTTAAAATTGCGAAAATTTTTAAATTTAACATTTTAATTGATGACATAGCTATTGATCGAAAATTTTACAAATTTGTAAAATATAAAAAGAAAATATAGTCCAATTGTCAAAATTGACATTAATTTTTTTTTTAGAAGAGAGAAACATAGTATACAGTATATAGAATAGGAGGAGTATGGAATAAAAAGTATAGAGTAACAAAGAAACCAAAGTTATAAAATAAAATAAAATAAAATAAAATATTAAGAAAAACAAAGAAATTAGCATGTAACACGCACCGCAATTATTGATCAGTGAGTGAGTTACTTTAATTACAATAATATTAGCCCACGCAAATGGGAATAGGTCAACTAGCTTTATTTTATCTACAACAATTTTGCAGTAAAATCTGGCACAATATCCGGTCCTAGATTGGGGCATGGACTTTGATTTTTTATTTTTATTTTTATTTTTAATCATATATGTGAAGGGCATTAATTATGGTAAATATAATTTATCTTTTTCCTTTAATAGCCTTATTTTGGGGTCATAAATTCTATTGGACATTACCGAGTTTTCACATAACTCTAAAACGTCACTCTAGCCGTCTAGCGGTTTAATTATTATTATTATTATTTTTTTTTTTTTTTTGAGAAGAAGGCCATCAACGCTTTATTATTCAAATACTTTAAAATAAAAAAGATAACAATTATAGAGATTTAAAGGAACAGACTTCATCCAAACCATTGGAGTGGCAAAGACGATCTTACTCTCTCGGCTAGAGAATAAGCAAAGTATTACCTTATCAAATTGTATGAGAGAAAGAAAAATGTTGTAAATAAATAGTAGAATATCTTATTAGTTTCCAAAAAAAAAGTTTTTTTTTTTAATTTAAGAATCCTATTTTAAATCTCTTTTATAGTATTTTTAGTGTCACTCAAAGGAATTTCTCCTTATAATTATTCCTAATTATATGTATGAGACAAAATGGCAAGCTAGTGTGGACACGCAGTTAAGGCCATGGCATGTTTGTGAGCATGCAACTAAGGCTATGGCATGCCCATGTGCACACTACCTAGACCACGGCAGTCCTACGTGGGCATGCTATCAAGACCATAGCAGCGCTGCATATATGAGAGAGTAGTATTTTTAAAAGAAATGTTAATTATTCTTTTACATTTGTTGATGTACATTCTCTAGTTCACTAGTCCGCAAACATAATGTTCATAATTTCAAACAAGATATTCATATGACAATGTATACGTATATGATATACAATAAAGATGGAAAAGTCATAATAGATTTTTTTTTTTTAAGAGAGTTTTAACTGATGGTGTCTGCTCTTAGTGATAGGTCTTTATCACCAAACCAAGATGCTAATCATTTTTTTGTATAAGCGAGAATTGAATTCTAGATCTCAGTTGAGTTAATTAGAACCCACTCATGATAGAATTATAATATATAATAAAAGATTAAAAAAAAAAAAAAAAACTAATATAGAATGAGTAACAAAAAGTAAAAGACCAATCATTAAATTGGAAAAGTCAAGATAGAATTATATAAAAATAAAATTTAAAGAAGCTGAAGTGACATCTCTATGATGTAAAGATGAACATGTTGGAGACTTGCTATTGGCTGTTCCGTCAATGCTGGGGTGTACATTACACCTCATTGTCGGTCAAGTTTCATCGACGTGGACCCCATGTTTGCTGACTTGGCTCAATATTTTGCCACACGTTCTCTACGTGTCTTACCTACTCAGCAAGAAAAATTATTACAGTAGAAATTAGAAATGGTATTTTATTTTACTTCTTTCTTTTTTTGCTATGAGCAAGTCCGATTCCGCGGTTTACAACTTAACAACGTTTAAAATATGGGAACAAGTGGTAGAGTTTGAAAGGGTTTAATAAATTGGGTTGTAGTTGTAAACTTGTAGTAGATGAATTCTTCACTTAATTTAGTGATAGAGAGAGAGCTTATTCAATTTGAAGACTTGAAATCGTCACTATCATCCTAATCAGTAAGGTGGTATCTGTGCAAATTAACTGGTTTGGGTCCAGTACTCTTATACATTGGATTTATTGAGATATAGACACATGTCAAATAATTGTCACGTGTTTATGTCTCAAATACTGAATCCAATTCCTTGTCTCTATGCAAAAACATAAATAATAATAAATAATATATATATATATATGTTTCTTTAAAGATTTCTAAGGTTTTAATCTCTTTTCCTCGGGTAATTGTTAAATTATCACAATTATATTACTTTTTGTTTGTAATTCAATTTAAATTTTTTTTTTCCTTTAAATATTTTTGTTATAAACAAAATGCATCTCACTAAGTTCAGCTTTCTCTATCTATCATATTCTGTAGTTTTTTTTTTTAGGGCACATATTCTTTAGTTTTACTTTGTATCCTTCTTTGTACGTAGCAGCGAATCATTCTTCTAATCTTTTTTTTTTTTTTTTGGAAAGAATCTTTCTTCTAATCTTAATCCTTTAAAAAAATTATCTTCTCAAATTTTTATTGGGGGAGGGAGACGTGACTGCATATATGATATATCTAATTAATGGTCCACACTGATGGAAAAAATGTGACCGCATCAATTTTGTTTAAAATGATAAAATTGATGATTACTATTTGTTTGTTGACCACAAATAATTTATAATTTATAATTTTTTTTCCTTTTCATTGTCAAGTAAATTCTTCCAAAAAACTTACAATAAAAACTCCTAAAAAAATTAAGAGCTAAAGCCTAACGGAGAGTGTAAAATCCTAAACACGTCTAAGGAAGGTTCTTAATTATATATATGATATCCCTAAATATCTTACTTACCCTCCAAATCTGAGTTATTTAACTGTCAAATCCACCGGTGTTAGTACTTATCTCTCTAAAATAAGAAAAGTATTGAAATTTTTTAATATTTCTGATACTCTCGTTAATAGTTAATAGTTATTACTCATATCTACCCTGTTCTGATTAATAAACTTATATTATTATAAATAAATTCTCACCAGTAACCCCTAAGAAAGTCAGCAAAAACCAAAACACGCAGTCATTGGAAATAGCAAGAATTTACTTGTATTCCCATCTCCAAGTCCCAGCTGTAAATCAAAACTCGATCAAAAGCCTTTAATACAATCTTATTTACATATATAAATAAGAATTCTATCAAAAGACGGCAACAATAATAAATAAATAGAACCCTCCCAAGATATAAACTATTCCATCTCTATCACAATTCCTTCTCTAGATCATACCTTTTGTTGTACAAACTCTTTTTTTTTTTTAATAATTTATTTATTATTATAACTTTGTGTACAATCTAAGCAAAGCCCTAGAAACTTCATGACCCCTATATAAATAACCCAATCCCCCAGTCTGTAAAAACTCCCTTCATTCATTTTTTTCATTCTTTCTTGTTCATATGTTGGTTATCTTTGAGTTTCATCTATAATGAGCAATATACCAAGATCTCTCACCGACTCTTCCCTGACCCTCTTTAACCTTGCCATCTCTGCCTCTGACCCTTGGCCTTTCTCCGTTGTTTTCTCATAACCCTTTTGGAAAAAAAAAACAAAAAACTAGAGCTTGCTGTGTTTTCTTTGTACAAAGTAGGGTTTTTGGCTATCTGGGTTTTGTTCAAAATGGGGATTAGTGCTGACAAACACCAGTTGAATTTCCATATCCATATGCCACACCTTCACTTTCACCACCACCAGGTCCATCACCACCACCACCATGACCATGACAACAAGAAAGAGCTGAAAGACATCCCAAAGGGGTGTTTGGCAGTCATGGTGGGTCAAGGTGAAGAGCAACAAAGGTTTGTGATCCCTGTGATTTACATCAACCACCCACTCTTCATGCAGTTGTTGAAGGAAGCTGAGAAAGAGTTTGGCTTTGACCAGAAGGGACCCATCACCATACCTTGCCATGTCGAGGAGTTTCGCACCGTCCAAGGCATGATTTACAAGGAGCAATCAGTCCACCAGCACCACCATGTTTGGTGCTTTAGGGTTTGATTTCATGTTGGCAGTCATGTAAATTTGTTCTCTTTTTTTTTTTTTTTTTTTTTCTTTTTTCTTTCTAGGAAATTTTTCTTTGAGTACCAAGATTGATGTAGTTGTTGATGATGACGACGAAGAATTGGATGATATGATTTATTGTTTTTGCTATATTTGGATCCCTTTAACAAAGAAGAAAAAGTTACATAAATTTCAATTTGATTCTTGCTTTTCCTTTTCTTTTTCTTTCTGAAGTATCCAATGTTTAATCGTTAATGTGAACACATGAAAGTGTGGGAGTACATGTTGGAGAGAGAGAGATAAACGTATAGGACACGGTTGGGACATTGAAGGGGGCAAAGGGATCGCTTGGGGCCATTGGATATGTGTGTTTGTGGTGGCATAAAGACTTTCAAGGGATAAGAATAAAGTCCCTCCTCGACACAAAAATAAAAATGTTGTTGGATTTTTATTTGGTTCCTTGTGTGTTTGGTGCATATGGTAATGAACACGGCTAGGTGGGTCGGTGTGGACCAATGGGTCTGAGCCTAAGAGGCCCCCCAGTGGTTCATACTTGTCTTTCTCTGTTGTTTTTTTCAGATGGGGCTAGAAAATAGATTGATAGAATGGTTAATTTGCACCCACAAAACTTGGGTCATCATTGACGTATTGATGACACCCTGAAAAATCAAGCTCTTAGCCCAGAAAATTCTTCCTATGCTGGGTAAGAAAATATAAATCTATTATTACCTATTTTAAAAAGGAGAGATGTTACGTCTACAACAATTTTACAACATTTTTACAACAAATAACAGGTGGTTAGTTATTATTGGTTCAAATTTGAAACTAACACTAAGATTACTTTTTTGCTCTAACAATAACAACCAGTAACAACCTGCTATTTAGGATTTGTTGTAAAAATGTTGTAAAATTGTTGTAGACATATCATTTCTCTTTAAAAATTCTTTGGAAGCCTCAAAGTTCAAGATATGATGATAATCCGACATCCATGCTAATAATAATAAGTGTATAAAATAGAAGGATTAAATTTTCTTCTTTGTTTCTTCTCAAAAAAAAAAAAAAAAAAAAACTTCTATGTTGTAAAAACAAAAAGAATTAGTATTATTTTATGAAAAAAAAATATATATGATGTAAGTTTTTTAAAAAAATTTATTAATATTAATTGATTAAAATTAATAAAATACAAGTATTTTTTGCTACCATCTCTCTTGAGACGCAACACATATAGGTAGCAACTAGTGTGAAGGATTCTTGGAAATCCAGTTCATGCTGCGCATGTACACTGTCGTTCTCCTTGAAGTAGGTCAAATTAATGAACTGTATATAACTCCTATAAATATAAATAAATAAAAAGAACTGTAAATTAACTTGATACCTTGCATTTGGCGAAAAATTGGTAATAAGGAATGAGAGAAATATTTGACATTTTGACTAGATTAAAGTCATGATATTAAGTTCTTCCGCCTCGATTGTATTTATCAAATTATCAATATTTTTAACAAAAACGTTCAATATGAAATTTCATGAAGTTCGTTTTATGTTTTATGCGTAAACCATTAATTATGAAATACTTACTATCATTTAATAAGAAAATACATTTTCTGAATATACATATTTGTCATTTTCATGAACAGCTCACTATTTACGTTTTACATATGTTAATGGTTTTATTTTGCACATAAAACAATGGGGTGAAGTGTGGCATTCAAAACCACAAGGATATCATATTTAAAGGAGAAACCATGTAGGGTTTGTATTCTTTTTCCAAAAAACATATACGTATTGTCAATTTGCCATCTTGTGCCGCTTAACTTGCGAAGGTCTCATCTCCTAATAAACTGGGAAAAAAAACTCATGATTGGAGATGCAGCTTATTAAATTGGTGTGTATGAACCTGATTGCGTTGACCTTAATAATTTATTTTTATTACTTATATTATATTGCATATTTTATTCATAATCATATACGTACAAAACAACGTGCATCGACAATTATCCCAAAAAAAAATTGAGTAATATGTTTCGCAGTAAATTCCAAGTAATTTTTATGTTAATGTTTTTCAAATGCTAACGTGTCAAATTTGGGACTGAAAACAAAAATATTTCAACCCTAAATGACAACTTTAGGAGAGCTTTAATTTTGGCTTTGGAGATAGGTTTTGATAGGGTGATCTTGGAAGGGGATTCGAAGGTACTCATCACAGCCCTCCAAAATAGTTCTTACTCGTTATCCCACTTTGGCCACATAGTTAAAGACATACAGTACCCTTTCTTCTTGCTTTTTAGAAATACATTATTCCCATGTACGTAGGTATTATAATACTATAGCTCATACTTTAGCAAGACGGGCAATTTTTATTTCTCATGATCAGGTCTGGATGGAAGATGTACCACTAGATGTTATCTCTGTATTACAGGCTGTTTTAACGGCCTACTTGAATGACATGCACTATCTTTCTTCTCAAAAAAAAAAAATGACAACTTTACATTATGAAACCCTCACCTCCCCAAATCCTATTAATTTTTTTATAAATTTTATCCCAAACTCATTTATAACTAAATTTGAAATATCCAAACTCAAGAGTGTTTTTTTTTTTTTTTCCTCTTTTTTTAAGTAAATTGTCGTATCAAGAGTTGGATCAAAGTAAAAAGTTAAGTTAACCCAAAATTGAATATCTGAAGTACTACCTCACCAAATTTAAGTATGTTCTTACACCAAGAGTTGGATCAAAGTAAAAAGTCAAGTTAACCCAAAATTGAATATCTGAAGTACTACCTCACCAAATTTAAGTATGTTCTTACACCAAACTGACCAAAGTGATATATTAAGAGAGACATTTTTTTTTATAGATAGGATATTAACTTATGGCATCTGCTCTATGGTAATTATTTTCTTTATCATGCCAAGTCACAAATTGGTTTTTGGTTATTTTATAAAAATTCTATTCTTATATGTAAAAAATATTAAATATAGAGATGAATTGAGTCTTTTAGCTAAATATTGCTAAAATCAAAACATATTTGCATTATAGGTACTGTTTGAAGTTCTTTGTGAAAATGAGGAGAGAGATTGAATTTTGGCAATACCGTTGCCGAAATTCAACAAAAAGTAGGAGAGAGAATGAGAAAAAGGAGGAAAGAGAAAAGTAATTGTCAGGAACAAGAAAACCTTGAATTTCGGCAACAGTGTTGCCGAAATTCATCTGCCCAAATTTCCTGTGCTGCCCGGATGTGTGAGAAGTGCAATAATGCGTGAGCGCCCAAACAAAAAAAAAAAAAAGTAATTGTGGCAATGGTATTGCCGAAAATGGTAGGAAAAAAAAAAAGTGAATGCGGAAGAATTAAAGAAAAATATAATGTGCTACGTACACAATATTTTTACAATATTTTCACAATAAATCACAAGTAACTAGTTATTATTAGTTCAAATTTAAATTTGACATTGACATTACTATTTTAATTTAACAATAACAACAAGTAACAACCTGATACTTAGCATTTGTTGTAAAAATATTGTAAAAATTGTGTGCACTTATTATTTCTTTAAAAAAAAAAGTGTAATGGATTTGCCGAAAATTTTGTGGCAATTGTGGCTTGCCGAAAATGGGAGAAAAAAAAAAGTTTCAATAGGTTTGTGGCAATTTTTTTTTGGCAATTGTGACAATGTCATTGCCGAAAATGGGAAAAAAAATAAAAACTTTTTTTTTCCTAATTGTGGCAATGGTATTGCCGAAATTTTCCCCACTATTTCGGCAATGGCATTGCCACAATTGGGAATTTTTTTTTTTTTTTTTTTTTAGCATTGCCCGAATTTCGGCAATACCATTGCCACAATTAGGAAAAAAAAAGTTTTTATTTTTTTTTCCCATTTTCGGCAATGACATTGTCACAATTGCCAAAAAAAAAATTGCCACAAACCTATTGAAACTTTTTTTTTTCTCCCATTTTCGGCAAGCCACAATTGCCACAAAATTTTCGGCAAATCGATTACACTTTTTTTTTTTTTTAAGAAATAATAAGTGCACACAATTTTTACAACAAATGCTAAGTATCAGGTTGTTACTTGTTGTTATTGTTAAATTAAAATAGTAATGTCAATGTCAAATTTAAATTTGAACTAATAATAACTAGTTACTTGTGATTTATTGTGAAAATATTGTAAAAATATTGTGTACGTAGCACATTATATTTTTCTTTAATTCTTCCGCATTCACTTTTTTTTTTCCTACCATTTTCGGCAATACCATTGCCACAATTACTTTTTTTTTTTTGTTTGGGCGCTCACGCATTATTGCACTTCTCACACATCCGGGCAGCACAGGGAATAATTTGGGCAGATGAATTTCGGCAACACTGTTGCCGAAATTCAAGGTTTTCTTGTTCCTGACAATTGCTTTTCTCTTTCCTCCTTTTTCTCATTCTCTCTCCTACTTTTTGTTGAATTTCAGCAACGGTGTTGCCGAAATTCAATCTCTCTCCTCATTTCCACAAATAACTTCAAACAGTACCTATAACGCAAATATGTTTTGATTTTAGCAATATTTAGCTAAAAGACTCGAGATGTATTAGTAGTTTAAATTTATAATCAGGTCAGATTTAAATATCTGAGGTTTGCAATATATAATAGGTAAGGTTAGGTGAAAAGATTAATATATAATAGGTAACATTTGGGAATGTTTCCTTTAAACTTTCAAACTAAACAATTATGTGATTAGTTGCAATATCCCCTCAATATTAGTAGAACAGAAGATTGTTATCTTTTTGTAATATTTAAATTTAAATTTTACATGTATATCTAAAAAAAACACATGAAAATTAAAGAAAATTAAAATTGTGATAAATGAATAAATTGTGAGGTTTATCACCAACTGGTCTCATAATTTAAGGAAGAAAAATAAAAATTTACTTTCCCTTTTATCATCTTTTAGCTTAAGTAATTGCTGTGGTATATATGGTAAGGCCGGTCTAGCCTTATCTCTTAAAGTCCTAGTCCTATTCGATAATATTACTAGTATTAGTAAAACCATTTACAACACGTCTTTTTGTCTTTTTTAACATTTAATAATAATATTAAACTTTTATCACGTGTTACTTTTTTGTAAAAGATTTAAGATTTGGATAATACTTTTATTTACCATGTTTAAATTGAAAAGATATATATAAAACGCGCCGATATTTTTAGTTGTCAAAAGTAATTGGTTTCGATGTTTGACTTTGAAGTTTGCAGCCATCTTTTCTTTCCATTTGGGTCTAGTCGTCGAGATCTTATCTGGATATATATAGTTCTCGACAAATCGGCATTCATATGAGCTTTGACAAAAACACAATAACTCAAACCAGTTTTCCATTCTTCAAAAGACAACTCTTGACCTTAAGTATCTGTTTGATTGAGAGGATAGAAAAGTGAGAAGATAGAAAATGAAGAGATGATGGAAAAGTAAAAAGATAGAAAAGATTTTAGTTTCTCTCATTTGTGTTTGGTTAGGAGGATGGAAAAGTGGAGGGATAGAAAACTTTTTTGTTTAATTAAAAATAAAGTTTGTATAAATTTACCATTATGTCCGTATTAAATAAAACAAAAAGTAACACATTATACTTTAAAAAAATTGTGTATAGATAGACACTTCATTAAAGTAAAAAAAAAAAAAAGCATAAAAAATTAACTCAAAACTGTTTTCTATAAAATAAAAAAAAAGAAAAGAACAAAAACAAAAACCAACCAAAGTTAATAAGAAAATAAACATATGAGCACCCTAAAAAAAAAATGAAGATGAAGAAAGCTAACACGTCCAAACAAAATCAAAGAAAGAGAAGAAAAAAAAAACAAAAAAAAAGCCAAGCACGTTAGTAAACAAAGAAAGAAAAAAAAGCCAACATGTGGAGAAATTATAAAATCCACATGGTGGACAAGTGATGTGGTCCACTATTCCACTAACAAACTTCCACCTGTTTAAAATTGTTAGTTAGAATTTTTTTTTTAAATAGAAATTAATTACTGACTCAGCAATTTTAAACAAGTGAAAGTTTTTTAGTAGAATGGTAGGTAAGTGACGTGGTCTACCAGAGGACCCTATAGGGGTGTTTGGATGGCCTGTTTCCATAACTCAATTCTCTGTTTCCATAACTCATAACTCAAAAATGGTGGGACTCATAGCGAGAAGTCCATTTGGCACCACCATTACTCTGTTTCCATCAATCAATTTTCTGATTTTTGAGTGATGAGTTATGAAAACTGAAAACACATTTTAACTGTTTTCAGTTTTCATAACTCATAACTCAATGACATTTTTGTAATTAAACACACATAAGACCCACTATCATAACTCAGTCGTACCTTTTTGACCAATCTACCTTTTTTTTTTCTTTTTTTCTCCTAGGTTCGGTCTCAGGTGTCTTCCTCTCTCTTTTTTTTTCTTTTTTTTTCCTTTCTGCTTCTGGGTTCGGTCTCAGGTGTCTTCCTTTTTCTTTTCTTTTTTCCTTTCTTCTCCGTTCGGTCTTAGGTGTCTTCCTTTTTTTTTTTCTTTTTTTCTTTCTTTCTTCTCCTGGGTTCGGTCTCAGGTGTCTTCCTTTTTCTTTTCTTTTTTCCTTTCTTCTCCTGGGTTCGGTCTCGGGCGTTCTTGCTTTTTTTTTTTTCCTTTCTTCTCCTAGGTTCGGTCTGGGGTGTTCTTCCTTTTCTTTTCTTTTTTTCCTTTCTTCTTTCACTGGGTTCGGGTGATCTGGGTTTCTTTTTTCTTTCTTTTTTTCCTTTCTGGTTCTGGTTTCTCGGTACTGGAAAAAAAAACAAAAACAAAACTACACCGAGTGACAGGTATGGGGCCCACAAATAGTGTGAAAAATATTGAGTGATGGTACCAAACGGGTGTAGTATTTTAAAGTGATGAGTGATGAGTGACGGAAATTGAGTGATGAAAAATATGCATCCAAACATGGCCTATAATTTCTCCAACACGTGAGGGGTATTTTTGAAAGTTTATTTCATGAGCTTCCCCCCTCAGTTTTCTTCCCATTTTGTAGAGAAAACTTTTTGGTAAACCTAGGGAAAAAACACCTGGGTCTACCATTTATTTTCCTTCATCCCCACCTAACCAAACACACTTCAAAAAAGTTTACTTTCCCATTTTCTCTCCAAAATTTTTCATCCACCCTATTTCACCTCCAAACAAACACACCCTAAGAAAAAAATATTACAAAATTCTCAGAGATAACAAAACCCCAAAAAAGTTGGCTAAGTAATTCTTAAAGTCTCATGATATCCATGAGTTTCTGTATCTTGATGCCACCTTCAAGAAATTCCATCATTTAATAACTTGGTGTGTGTGAGACGGGAAACTACATATACCCGAAATGATAGTTAAAAAAATACATTGGAACCTTATAGAATAAGTTTTAAAAAGATAAAGTTATTGGGTTGAATTTAAAAAATAAATAGAAGATAAATTACTTGCTAGCAACTAGGTTGTTTACCATAAACAAGTAGATAAGGTTCATAACCCAGAACATATAACTTTATGGGCTGCACGGCTCTAGTGTGAACTAGTCTTAAGGTACATGAATGAATGAATGTTCAACAATCAACATTGTATTAAGGTACAAATGTATAATAAGTTCAGCACATGTGACATTAAAATCCACCAATAATTCTGCATGTGGTGTGGACTTCCTTTAAAGTGAGACTCAGACCCATATGCATGCTGTGAGATTCACATCCTCTTTAAGGTTAGACCCATACCATATGGTATATGCTGTGAGCAGTATACCGTATATATAGTATATACCAAATACCTTACATCATCAATAAATTTCATTTAAAAAGAAAATTGAAGAAAACAAATTCTAACTTTAAAGCTCTCCATTAAAATACTAAAAAAATTTAATTTGAACTAAAGGTCAATGACATCAACAAGCTTCTTAAGCGAGGTGAATTTTATATATATATATATATATATATATTTTTTTTTTTAAATTTCACCAATTTTTTTTTTAATTTACAAGAAGATTAGGAGCAGCTCGAACTCGGATCAATAAAAGGTTTTTTTTTTTTTTACTTGATAAATAAGTTGAACTTAAGCCTAAGTTTAGGCTCAACTATTGAGGAAGCCGAGCCTAAACATAATTGTAAGGACCCGGTTTGGATTCCTAGCCCAAATAATAGATGGACTTAGGCTCAAAGAGCCCAAAACAATAAATTTGTAGAAAATGGGTTGGAAAACTGGGTTTTAACGAATTAATGCAACAAGTAAGCAGTTCTTGATGGCAAAGGAATGAATATAAAAAATTTACATTAAGGAAATACGTCCTCGACAATGTCCGAGGAGATTGGTTCTTATGTATTGCTTTCGAAGCTGAGTTACAGGTTTGATTCCTGATTGCTACAATGTTTTTCTTCTTAGTTTTCTGATTCATTCTTCATGGAGGGTCTCTTATGTTATATAGTCTTCTTTGAACGATCTTGGTCCTACACTTGTTGGTCATCTAAGTCACTACTTGAGTGCTTATCCATCGAACACCCCCTCAAGTTCTCTGTGAGTTGGGGTAGCCAAGGTAGCACTGTTCAGGAGTCTTCTCCACATTAATGCAGCCAGAAAGTTAGCTGTAGAGCATTTAATACGATGGTAGCAGTTTTTCCCTTAGATATTTATGAGCTCCCAGCCTTCTAGTACACTCGATATACACGTTCCTATCACTGGAGCTTCCTAGAAGGTTACCTTGAACCTTAGGATACACGTTTGAGTCGTGCTTAACCTATCCGTGGAGACATTCCTCCTCGAACCACCCTTCCATTCGTATCTTGCTTATTAGATTCTAAGCTGGACCCATCCAACACCATTCATTTGTTCTCGGATTACTATGCTCTTGGCCAAGGCCCAAGGCCCAATATATCATTTGGACCCTTAACCCTACAATAATAATATACTCGTGAGTATAAGGCTCTATTAAAGTATTTATTATATTATATGTTTATATGTATAATTATATAAAATATATATTGACTTAATATTGAATTATATAAATTTGTAAATAAGTTTATAAGATAACAAATTATTATTAGTAATTTTTTGATGATATAAATAGTCCATTTGATAGTTAAATTATATGTAATTTTCAAGATATAGGGTCATTGAATCTAATCTATATATATAATAATAGGTGAAGCAGAGAGAAAATCCAATTAGATTTCAATTGGATTCTCAATTTTGCGCCACTTGTCCTAACCAAAACTCAAAAAAAAATCTAATTAGATTATAAATTTGACTCCAATTTTGTGTCATATATCTTATCTAAATTTTCTAATTTTTGTGCCCAAATAAATGATACATTAACATTTAACACGGAAGCCAAGAAAACCACAATGATGATGCTCATTAGCCTAGGCAAGAACATCTTACCTGCACACTTTTATGGAGATTATAAATTGGACTCCAATTTTGTGTCATGTATCTTATCTAAATTTTCTAATTTTTGTGCCAAAATAAATGATGCATTAACATTTAACACGGAAGCCAAGAAAACCACAATGATAATACTCATTGGCCTAAGCAAGAACATCTCACCTGCACACTTTTATGGGTGATCTCAATAGAGTCTGGAGCTCTTTTAATCCCACAACCAGAACCAAGGAGTCCAACGAGAAAGACTATAAAAATAAAACATCATCTCCTCCTAATTCCATATCGTCATTCCATGTCTCCTCCTCTCTCAACCTCTACCAACTAGATCCACACACTACCCTCTCCTCCTCCTTACGGATTTCTCAGAGCAAGGCCGGGTTCAAACATAATGTTCAATCCCACTCTTCCTTGCTTCACACTCTCATACATTAGCACTTCATTGGCACCTCCAAGAAGATTCCAAGCTCAATGATCAATTTTTATTTTTTAATGTCCCTTTATATATTTTAAATAATAAAATGCAATATTCTCTTTTTTTTATTCATTGTTTTATCTAATGCTATCCTATGTATGATAAACCAAAGAAAAAAGACCAATAGCATTACTTAAATAATAAAATGCAATATATATTTTTCATTGTTTGATTTAATTCTATCATCCGTGTGATAAACCCAAAAAAACAAAAACAAAACAAAAACAAAAAAATTGGCTAATAACATCATTACAATTAACCAGTCTCGTGCGGTAACACAGGGTTACATACTAGTTTTTATAATTGCATAAACAAAACCACTTTATCTAATTAACTCCTATAATATAATTTCACTTATAATTTAGTGATTAATTTTTTAGATTTATGAACGGGTAAAAAAAATTAAATTTTCTCTATATATGAGAAAAAAATAAGTAGTTTGTGAACAAACTCAAGAGCTCGTTCAACAAGAAAATGAACCAATCTTGAAGTTGTAATTTAGTTTGATAATAAACTCAAACTCGACTTATATTCAAAAGAAATGTAAATAAACAATCATGAACTTTTAAAACTCAACTCAACTTGGCTCAGCTCTACTATTCAATCCTGACCTCAATTTGTCTAAAATTATCCATATCTTGTCTACAGCTATAGTAACCGTGTAAAAATTTACATGGCAACTAGAAGGATAATGTTCTCATAAAAGCAGTGCACAAAAATTGCGCTTAAACCTCAAGCAAATCGCACTGTCGATATAATGTCCAACTATCTTTTCAATATAAAATTAACGGTTATGACTGAATGGTTATACTAAAAAACTCTATCCTAGGCATTTCGAAATGCATGCTCTTGGATCAAGGACCATAATTAAAGCAATAAACTCGCATTATCACATCTTATCGGACATAATGAGCATAAAATTCATAAAGGGCATATACTTGAATGAATATATAGAGTCCATAAAGGGGCATAATGAATATATATATATGTCAACTTAAACAATCTTCTTTCTCCCAAAAAAAAAAATCTTAAACAATCTTATCTTTACTACCTCAAGACACTCAAAGTTGATAATTTAGAACATTACTTTTACAAAAGAAGGTTACAAAGAACCTGCTAAAATCGCTCATTCTCAACCTGTTGAAGCATTCATCTTTACACTTTTTTCTTTAAACTGGGGGTGAAAAAATAAGTGACAAGAAACCATGTCAATGAAAGTTTTGTTGAAAATTCTTTGTTTATACATGCAATCAGTGTCTTGTATTAGAACTACGTATTGTCACACCATGTAAGAATTTGGTAAATCCAAGGAAGCTGAGTTTTCTGTCTGAGTCTCTGATCCAATCCTTAAGTAAAGGGTAAGCTTGAGGACCCAGATTCAGTTCCTGCGGAGATTATTTATCAAGTTAGGTGGGATGAAATTCAGATCATTATATTGATCTTATGAGCGTGGATGTCCATACCTGTGCCAGTTCCTCAACTGCAATGACCCGGTTTCCTTCCTGTTCAAAATACTCAAAAGCCGAACTTGCAATGTTCTCCCATCCGTCAAGAGCCTCAAGCTGATAGGTACTGATTGCGGCAGCACAAAACTCTTCAAAGTCCATTCTTTTATAAGAGAGCGGATCCATCTGAAATTACTCATTACAACAGTTAGCATAAAGTATTATAGGAAAAGCATTCAAATTGAACAAAGAAAGAAAGAATATTAACAGTTCATGTTATCAATCCAATCCATTTAGGGCTATGTTTGTCAATAGGGAGAACAAGCTAGTAGTGGAATGTCAAATGAATGTCTCCCGTAGGAACAAGATTCAATAGCATCCAATGTGGAAAGAGGTGAAAAACCATTTTCGTTTTCCATTAAGTGCCTGCATTTAGGAACAAGGCTGGCTATGCATGTCTAACTCATCTCAAAATTATGAAAGGACTCACTAGTACCCACTATGCAAACTAATATGATTTTCTTTTTTTTTTGGGGTTAAAATGCAATTTATACCCCTCTAATTAGGGTCATTGAGTCGCTTCTAAATCAGTCCCTTGACCATAAAAACTTACAATTTATACTATCAAATATTACAACAATGTCAAAATTCCCCTTCCGTCATATTGCCTTTAATCCACCCATAAACAGCATCATTTTGGACCAAAATTGTCATTTTAGATAGGTTAACGGCAGAAACTGACAGAACATAGTACAAGGGATACATTGACATCACTTTAATAGTCGAGGCTGTAAATTTAAGTTTTGAAAGTTGAGAGATTGATTTAGAAGCAATACCAAACTTGGTTGGTGTAAAGTGCATTTTTATTCCTTTTTTTTTAATAAGTAAAAGAATGAGTCAAGATCAATGACTCAATTTGAGTTGAAAATGGTGTTGCCCACTAATAGGACATTTTATACTAACATTAAATCTTAACAAGGAACACAATGGTATATGGAAAAATAAAAAAAGCTGAAATGTGAAAGCCCACATTCCACATGTTAATCTGAAGTTATATTTGTTCTTGAAAGCTAATTAGCATGTCAAGTTGTCTTACCAAATTCAAAATGTCAGAAACCTTCGACTCCTTCATGGCATCAGTGGCATTTCTCATGAGAGCCTGCAATTTTCTTCATAATAATTAAAATGTCATGATGAAATTATTTAAATAAAAAAATACATTACTACATAAATACAAGTCACTCAATTCATTAATCAAAAGGTTTATATTACACTGTTACTTGATAACAAAATCTTATGTTTAAAAGGTTATCTAAATGTCATCAAGGATTCTAAATAAAAGGAAGCACCAACTAACCGCTCTAAAATTCTCGAGGGACACACATCCATTTTTTGGATCCAAGAGCCTAAACTGAGACTTAAGGTACACCAGCTCATCTTCTGTTAGAGCTTTTGAGAGAGCCTGCAATTTTATTTAAAAAATAGTAAATAAATAAACAAAAAAGAAATATGCTGCAGAGACCAGAAAACATGCACACTTAAAATGTCAATTGAAAGGCTATCTTGCCCCAAGCAGTGTGCCACATGCCACTGAAAAGTGGCATGCAAAGGCAATCGCCTATACATTAAATCTTAGGCCACCTTTTGTATGTGTGTGTGTGGTTCTAGGTTCTTTTTCAAAAAATATTTGGAAAGAAAGGGGTGGAAGTCAGCTTCTTCCATAAATAACCGTACGTGTTTTAAGAATTACATAATCAAATCTACCCTTCCCTCTCCTCTTGGGGCCAAAGCTTACTTAAAAAAAAAATGATAATAATAAATTTTTAACATTTATATAATAGACAACTACCTTTAAAGCTGCACGTTTGAAAGGTGTTGCACGAATATATGACTTAACTAACTTGTAGATCAAAATATCTAAAGGCACAGCACGGTTTTCATCTCGTAACCATGGGTGAGCTGCAGAAATAGAGGTAAATATTATTTTCCATTGATAAGAAATTTAAAGACTTATGAATAATTGAGAAAATTTAGACAAATCATATAAACTCAAAAGTTATAATGTAAGAGAGAGTATAAGGGGGCGTTTGGATTTATGATTTTCATAACTCAATTCTCTGTTTCCATAACTCATAACTCAAAAATGGTGGGGCCCATAGCAAAAAGGTTGTTTGGCAAATGATAACTCTGTTTCTATCACTCAATTGATTTTTGAGTTATGAGTTATGGAAACTGAAAACACATTTTGGCTGTTTTCAGTTTTCATAACTCATAACTCAATGACATTTTTGTAATTAAACAGACATGGGGGACCCACTGTCATAACTCAGCCACCTTTTTGACCAATCTACCTTTTTTTTTTTCTTTTCTTTTCTTTTATTTCTTTCTTCTCCTGGGTTCGGTCTCAGGTGTTCCTTTTTTTTTTTTTTTTTTTTTTTTTTTTTCTTCTGGGTTCGGTCTGGGGTGTTCTTCCTTTTTTTTTTCTTTTCTTTCTTCTCCTGGGTTCGGTCTCAGGTGTTCCTTCTTTTTCTTTTTTTCTTTTTCCTTTCTTCTTCTGGGTTCGGTCTGGGGTGTTCTTCCTTTTTTTTTCCCTTTCTTCTTTCACTGGGTTCGGGTGATCTGGGTTTCTTTTTTCTTTTTTCTTTTTTTTTTCCTTTCTAGTTCGGGTTTCTGGGTACTGGAAAAAAAAAAGACTGCACCGGCTGACAGGTATGGGGCCCACAAATAGTGTGAAAAATATTGAGTAATGGTGCCAAACAACCTTGGTATTTTAAGTGATGAGTGACGGAAATTGAGTGAGGAGTGATGAGTGATCAAAAAAAAAAATCCAAACATGGCCTAAGTTTTCACAACTGAGAATCAAATTAAGGACATCTTCATAAATCAAATATAACTTACTTAGAGCTTGAGCAGCAGTCATTCTTTTCCTGTGGTCCTTGTTCAGAAGCCTTCTAACAAAATCTTTAGCTTCTGGTGTCACAATAGGCCAAGGTGAATCATCAAAATTAGGATCAGCCCTTAGCACAGAACGAAAGATTCCTGATTCGGTACGTGCCCAAAAAGGTCTGCTTCCACATAACAAAATATATGTTATGACACCAATGCTCCATAAATCTGCTTCAACACTGTAAGATCTATGAAGCACTTCAGGTGCAACATAGTATGCACTACCAACAATATCATTGAGCCGTTGATCTGCACATGTACAAGAACTAGACCTTCAGTGACCATGAATAAAAGGCAAGCAATTATTGAAGAAGTATATATAGACAAAAGCGGCATTTTCACAAAGAGTGTTCAAAGTAAAGACCCAAAACTATAAACAATCTCGACAAAAACAAATGTGTGCCACATTTATGCACATACAATGCAAATATGAGATGCATTCCACAACTTAAGCTCCATTTGATTGACAAGAAAAGGAAAGGAAAAAAGAAATAAAAACTGTTTTCAGCATTTTTCATGCATTTGGTTGTCAGAAAACTTGTAGGTCCCACCACTAACTACTTTCCTGAAGGAAAAATTCTCCCTCAAACCTCATCCTACGTTTTTAACTGTGTTAGAATAATGGTCAAGTAATTAAATTCGCTATTTCCTTACAACTCTGACATTTGGGACAATTGGTAATCCATCATGGAATCAAAGCAAGTGCTCCTAAGCTTGAACTTTGTCTCCACCCTACCTCCCATTTAAAAAGTTAAAATCTCAAGTGTTGGACCCCTTATAAAAGGGGGAGTCTAGGCCCACAGGTGAAGAGCAGTGTTAGAATAATAGTTAAATGATTAAACTCACCATTTATTAAATGTTTAAACTTTTGGAACAATTGATAATTTATCAATGGATTATGCATCATAGGCAAGCTATAACTTTTTATTGAGAAAGAAAAAAAAATATCTTGCAATCGAAACAGTTACTGGAAACACATTTGTCTCCTTTTACCAAGGCTTTATTTCCCAGTTGTTACTGGTCAATTGAATGAAAAGAACTTCGAATTTTTTCATGGCAGTTCAAATGTACAAAAGATCAGGAAAATTGAAAAGCTTCACAAACCAAAGTAGGAATTCGATCAATTTTTATCAATGCCAGGAAGCAGATCAATTTTCATGGGGAGGCTTTTTCTGGGCATGTTTGGTCTACTTACTGCTCTAACTCTTTTAGGATTCCTTTCTAAAGTTATGAAGAAAAAAAAATTCCTTTCTTTTCACTCCACTATTCTTGAGAATCACTTTTTTGTTAACCAAATGCAGCCTAAAGAGAGAAAAGCTTTTGCAAGAAAAAATTGAACAAAAAATAGTAAGAACTTAGTCAAAGCATAGATCCATTATAAGATATTAAAATGCGTCAATCAAAATTGAACCCTTATCCACAAGGAAGTGATTGAAGTTACTTAAAACCTAATGTTATATTGTTGCCATGACCATATTTGGAGCAACAAGTATATCACTACGGAATAGATGGTTATCTGCCCCTATAAAATGATTGGAAAAGATTTTCTTATAAAATTCCCCCCTCCCTTCATCAAGCCATGATTAGTTGAACATGTGATTGAAAAAGGAAAAACATTTTGAATTTAACAGTTCTAGGAAAGAAAATTTCACAAAATACTTGGAAAAGATTCTACAATGGATACCCAAAAGTGTTTCTTGTGTAAATAGAGGCCTACCTAACTTGGGTCTCGCAATAAGCTACTAATGGAAGATCAGAATATCAGAAAATTGTACAGCAGTTAAACAAAATCCAATCAAGTTATTAGAATAAAAATTGATTAACTAATCTCCCACTTTTATTCATATTAGTATTCCAATAACAGTATAAGAATAAGCAACTGTTACCTGGCCTTATAAAATCAGATAGACCAAAATCGATAACCTTCATTGGAGTATCCTCATCTTTTGCGACAAAAAGAAAATTCTGCCAAGCAGTCAAGGCATCCATAGTTATCAATTGGAATTAGGAACAATGAATAAAAACGCATAAATTTTTTAAAAATAAAAATATAATAAAAAAAAATTTATATAAAAAAAAATTAAAAAATTAAAAAAAAAAAAAAAAAACCCAACAACTACTACTACAACTACAACATGTGTGTGAGTGTGCACAATCAATAATTCCAAATGCAAGAAAAGTAATAAATTGGAGAAATATTATTAGTTTGTTAGCAATGCTATACCTCTGGCTTTAGATCACGATGCACGACACCTTGAAGATGACAATAGGAAACTACACTTAAAATTTGGACAATAATTATTTTAGCATCTTCCTCCATGTATCTTCCACCTCTACATCAAAGGATAATAAGGCTTCAAGAGGAATATAATCAAACTAAACGAATAGAAAAATAAGACTTAAATTGACTACGATTAGGGCAAAGAAAATAAACAGCCAATTTTTACCTTGCCAGAATTCTGTCCAGTAGTTCTCCACCCTCACACAATCTGACAGAAAGAAAAAAGAAATACTTCAGAACAAACTTCTAAGATCAAAAATGTAAAAAATTTGCCTAGAGTAACTGATGCAAAAAGCACAAAGAAAATTTTATTTTAATTTTACGAGTCAAATTTATTTTTATCGACCAATTGGATTTTATCTTAGGAATTATTATTAATTAGGCTATCAATATTCTACTTAATTTCCTAGAGATGGGAAATCTTTGGTGCTGACTCCAGCCAACCCTACTTGCCAACTCCTAGGTAATTTTTATTATTTTTGTTCTTCAATTTTGCTATTGTTGTGCTTGATTTGGTTTTGTCCTGTGTCACTAACCCATCTATATATTTAGCTTTATCATGATTCTTCTTCACAAGATTTCGGATTTTATATAAAGTTAACCATCCATGAGGACTCTAGGATTGTAAAGGTTTCCTCACATAACAAAGAAAAACGTAAATAATTGTCTCCATGAATTAAGTCTTCTTAGAATAACACTCCAACAAGGATATACATACTCCATAACTATGTACACGTTGTTGGCATCCTCAAACGCATCATGAAATTTGACCAGATTGTTATGCCCAGATAAGGCTTTTAATATTTTCACTTCCCTGCGAACATCTTCAATCGCTATTGCTGTTGTCATCTGCCACATAACACTTTGTTAGATACTAAAATCCAACTAATCCTAGAGGCGTCATCTATATAAATCAATTAACTTTCATTAAGATAAAATAAGAATAAAATTTTGTCTCACCTACAATAATACAAGAATAAGAAGAGTTGGAAATTAAAAAGTTATACATGAACAAAAGCCAGAACTATTATTAAGCTTATGATGTATTATCCAAGAAAACCTTTGCTCAAAAGTATTAAAAAAAAGTAGCTAATACTTCCCCTAGCACATAAATTTGAAATCAACCAATAATTTCCCTCTGGCTGATAATCTTTCTTTTGTCCCTATAAAATTCAGCACCAATAGTAAAAAATAATCTTATAATTATAAAGTGAGTCAACAAAGCAACGCACATAAGAGTATTTGGTGCACATAATTTTCCACAAAAAAAAAGGTTCAAAAACTAACATCGGCAAACAAAAGATGAGTAACGGCCATGAAGTTCTAGGTAATTTTAATCATGCAGTGCCATTGCAGGGAGCACTTAATTACTCATGCATACTAAGATCAATACCCTCAACTTAAAATGAGCTCTTAATTCCCTGTTTTCATGACTAAAAACTTGCAACTTGAATTGAACATCATTCCTGCTCTTGTCATCAGTCCAATGGAGTCATGAATATTCTTCCTGAATAGTTGAGAATGTGCCTATGGGAATGTAACCATGTGTTCACTGCTTTCTTAGGTATGAACCAAAAATAAAGGTCTGATATATTTGTCACTGATCATAAAGGAAATCAAGCTTCTGTCAATCAACTTATTCTATTCATGCTTGTTCATAGGTAGTGCATTCCTGACAGTCATCACATGCCATCCCCTACCTAAAAACTTCCTCTGCTTATCTTTGTTTCCTTTACTTTCCTCAATCTAGCATAAAGATCTTACTACTTCAGAAAACTTCTACACCGTGCATGCCAACTTGTCCTTGCAAAACATGGTGCAGCAGCTGCAGCTTAAAAAATTGCAGCCACTGAACCACATATACTTTCCACTCTGTCAAAAGTAAACCGAGAGGTGTAACTAGTTTTCCAATGACCAGTTTTTTCCCCCGCCATACTCACTTTCCCTGCAAACATTTCTCTTCCTTAAATGCCTTGTAATCCTTCAGCCAGTCTCCTATCCCCATTCTGCTATAAGCATGTTCATCAACTTCTACAACCTAATCATAAGTAGAGACTAGAGAGTAGAGACACACTTGACTCTTGAGCCACCCCAACGGACAATAACCAACAAGCATCTTTCAGTATTACGAATCACAGTTTAAAGCACCTTCCACCACCTCAACATGTTCCAAAACACTATCCTATCCACCATTTAAATTTTAAAGCATAAAGAAACACAGAGCACCCAAGTCTTTTCGAAATACGACAACAAAACCGAGACTTGATAATCTTTTCTATCTTTTTTCCTGTTATTTTAATGAGACCCAATAACCACTCCCATAGTTTCCAACCTCAATTCTCAACCCAAACTTCAAATTTCAAAAATTTAATCATAACCCAACAAATCAATCAAAATTTTACTGAGTACCCATTTACCCACTTCCCCAATTTCACTCTGGATCAAATGAGTCCAACACAATCTAGCTCTAAAAAATTTAACTGAATACCACCTCAACCTCCATATTTCTTGTCTCTTCTTCACAAACTTTGAGTGACGCAACTAAGATTTCAACTTTTCAACTAAACCTTCACTTCCCCACATAAGCACTAAACTCAACTAAAAAAATAATAATAATAAAAATAATTTTAAAAATTAAAAATAAAAATTAAAGCTTTAATTACTAATCACCCACTTCAATTAAATTAAACAAAAAGTACTAATTTTTACCAATAATAAACAATGTATGACCAAATAAACACATACCCAAAACACACCTTAGCTTTGGAGATGATTTTAACAGCTACAGAGTGACCTTTAAGCTCTCCTTTTTTCCCTTTAGCAAAACAAGTATGACCAAAATGCCCTCGCCCTATTTCTTTGCCAATCTCATATTTTGCTCCAAAGTTCTTTGGGTACCCAAAGCTCTTATCAAGTCCTCTCTCTCCCTCTCCTCCTCCTCCTGCTGCTCCTCCTTCCTCCGGTATCGGCTCCGGTCCTCCCGTCTCCCTCGCCGGACCTCGCCGCCGGAGTATCGCCGACATGATCGGCTTCGCCGGAGACGGAGGCGGGAGCGGCCATCTGAACTTCCTCCCCGGAGTTCTCGCCGGCGAGGGAGCTACTCCAGCGGGGAGTGGGCTCTGGAATGGACTGGCGGCGAAGGAGTGCAAGGGGGTGGCACCGCCGGCGCCGGCGGCCACGGCGGAATTGGCCGAGTTGGCGTAGTGCGGTTGGGAAGTCGCCGGTGGCGGACAGGCGGTGGAAACGCCGTTGACGGTGGGGGATTCGTCGGTGTTGAC
The DNA here is from genome assembly GCA_019022515.1 of Quercus aquifolioides. Classification (NCBI taxonomy): domain Eukaryota; kingdom Viridiplantae; phylum Streptophyta; class Magnoliopsida; order Fagales; family Fagaceae; genus Quercus; species Quercus aquifolioides. Next base: position 10,244,773 of record CM032335.1, on the reverse strand, counting down.
GACGGGGATGCTCTTGCTGCAGCAATGGCCCATCGTTGGTTGGAGGTTTGACCGGCGGGAAAAAGTCAAAGCATCAGACGGTGGAGAGAGCTTGAGGTATAGAGTTTAGAAGTTTACACCGCCGAGAGAAAGAAGAGAGAGAGAGAGAGAAGAGAGGTGTTTAGCAGAAGAAGAAGAAGAAGAAGGAAGAAGAAATTGAGAAAGGAGGGTGTTGAAATGGTAGTATTATATAAAAGTTTTTGAAAAGTAGGAGAGTTTAAGCTAATGTGACAGTTAGATGTGTGCATTTAATGAATGAAAGTCACTTCTTCAATTTTTTTTTTTAAATAAAAAATATATATATTATTTAAAATTTAAAAATTTAAAAAAAAAAAAAGTTTTTGTAGAATAAGATATAAACTTAAAAATAAATTAAATGTATGATTAATGTGTGCCCTATTAATGTATACTCTTAGGGCACACATTAATCATCTATTTTAGAAAAAAAATTTATAAAAAATTGAAAAAATTGTTGAAAGAATTTATCACTCTTTTGTTTTCCTAAAAAAAATTAAGTAATTGTTTATTAATATATACTCTAAGAGCATACGTTATTAAAACCCAATAAATAATACTCCAAGAAATAAATATTACTATATATTTTGAAAATTTAACCGTTGAATTATATGTTCTTTATGCTTTTAATACACATATTAAATTTTGTGTCAATCAGATATTATTTACTGTATGATCTATATGCTTATATTTTATGCATAATTTTAAACTACAAAAATTTGTAATTTGAATAATTTATTGATAACATAATTATTGGTCTTTAATTTTTTAGAAATTTTGCAAATATAGAGGATATAAGAAGAAAATGTATTCCACTAGTGGATTTGTCAAAATTCATCTCCAATAAAAATATATTGAGTAAGGTTGTAGTCTAAGGCTACCACCAATTTTATAACTAAATTTTGTCCATATAAAATTATAAATAATTAATCCCACTAGGGTACCCGGATGGTCTTTCGCCTCAATTTTACATAAATCTAAAAGTCTCGTGTTCTTAGAAATTCTAGTATGTCTCATAAATAAAGTGGAATAATCAATATATAGTTGATGTGGTTGCTATGGTTTTTTCTTTCTTTTTTGGCTTTTTTTTAAGGGGAGATTTTGAGTTGTACACCATAAATTGCATTTATGATTTAGCTTGTGATTTAATTCAAATCTTTTTCTAGAGGGATTCATAAAAGGGACCAATATAAAGTTCATTCAAGTCATTACTTTTTGTAGTACTTAGCAATTTAATTCCAATTTTATGTTTTTAACTTTCCACGCCGATGAGTCAATAATCAATGGGAGTTGGTAAGTGCATTCATTATACCTATTAAATATTGGTAGTTTTTTTCTTTTCTTTTACATATAAGCAATACTTCTTCTTTTTTAAGATAAAAGATAGCAAAAACACATCAAATTAGTGAAGAGCCTTTTAAGCTTATAGCTCAATTAGTTGGCACTTCCCAATAATTTAAAGTACCAAATTGATAACAAATAAAAGTTAAATGGTGTAATTTATAATTAAGTCTTTAATAAATTTTAGACAATATTTTTTGTTTTATCTGTTACAGGCTCTCTTTTTTTGTCTACTATTATATAAGAACTTTATTTTATATTCAATATAATCTATTTTTGTCAATTCATGGTGTTTACTTTGGTAAATGAAAAGTTTAAATTATTGAATTTTATCTATACACACTAATTAGAATTCACATCATGGTTGGTCAAATTTTGTTTCAAGAAAGTATACATTAATGTGTTTGATTAATCTAAATAGCATTTTTTTTTTTTTGAGTAATAATCTAAATAGCATTTGAAATTGAAAATTCATGTTTCAAACATTACTTAAAATAAAAAATTTAAAAAGAAGGAGCTTTCAAGGGTACTTAAGACTCTTTAGTAAATCTATTTCACATTTGGTAATAAAAGAGCTTTAACGACCTCCCTAAAGCTGTAAATATCTTTAAATTGGAATTTACATTTTCAGTTTTATTAAACACATTAGACCACTGTTCCCAATTGTGAATAAATATAATGAATTTACCCAAATGGTTATATTTATTTTTCAAAATAGCACTATGCCCAACCATTGAATAATAATAATAATAATAATAATAAAACTTTGGTCATTACTTGAATTAACTGGGTTAATTTAAGGTGAAAATATATATTAAAAGAAAATGCATGAAGTCAAAAGTTTTGTAGTTCAATTAGCACCCTTAGTATTTTCAATTAAAACATTCAAGTTCAAATCCTCCACTCACCCAAATTCTTTTCTTTTCATTTTTTGGTTAACACTCTCTATGACAACAAATGTACAACTAAAAATTTATACCAAAAAAAAAAGTTCCACTTCCTAGAGCAATGTGTTTTTTAAGTGAATTAAGAATTTTTTAAAAGGGAACATAAATGAAAATGAAACTAATAAACCTTTACATATCTGTTTATAAAGGTAGTATTTTGATGGATTGTAGCCTCATCTCATATAAACAGATTACTTTTTCAAAGTATCTCCCCCCATTAAAGGGAGATATCCACTTTACCATAAAGTCCATAGTAATAACCAACTTTAATTTAATTGAAATCACAACTTATTTTGTTCGACTTAAATTGAGTTTAGTTATGGTGAATATGACTGTGTGAATTATATTTTGCTTCAATTTATAATAAACTTTGCTTCATTTTTAAGGAAATCTCATATCCATTGAATTTACAACTTAACAATGGTCTTATTTGTTATTAAAAGAAGAAGAAGAAAAAAAAAAAAGATGGTATTGTTGGTCAAAATTGGTGATAAACTCTTTAACATGGTATTTTTGGTTAAAAATTTTATGATCGGTTATCCATCCTCAATAAATTAATTATTTTTTACCAAAAATAAAAATAAATAAATTAAGTTCAACTATATTCTTTTTTCTTTCATCCTTCTTAATTTATTTTAAGAGGAAACGATAGTAGGGTTTGTTTATTAATAACCACTCTCCTTTCTTTCATTCTGCTTAATTGACAACATATATATTTTTTTATTGTAATCACTTTCCTTTTCTTTCATCCCCTCAATTGACATATGGGATCTTCATTTATAATAAGTGTGTGTGTCTGTGATTTGATTCATACTTTTTTTATATTAAATAGCTTTTTTATTTAGCTTTTTATGTGTTATTTTATCTTGAGTACGTTTTCGGCTGAATATTGTCAAAAAAAATGTGCCTAAGCTGCAATCTCTGACCCTGACTAGATTTATTTTTCCTAAACATCCTTGATTATTATTTTATTGCTGTTGTTTTTACTTTTTAATTTGTGAGTGCTAAATGAGAAGCAGCCTTCATGTTCATGAACTTGAGAAATACCCATCTATAAAATGATTCAAATTATATAATTAAAAAAAAAAAACAAAAAGATAAAATCGACTGTAATCACCGGACACCGCATGAGGAAATGATGAGGGCACCTACGTCATGCCACAATCTACGTACATTGTATACCGTGAAACCTAAAACTTTGAGAAAGTCGTAGATTCTAAGGTGAGTCCAATTTTATATTTTTTTTGAGAAGCAGTCCAATTTTATATTATATATCTTATTTAATTTTTAAATTTTTGTGTAAAGTAAATTATTATGTGCAAAATTAAAGAGTCTGGATTTAATTGGATTCTAAATTGAATTTCAATTGGAATTCAATTTTGAGTCATGTGTCCTATCTAATTTTTTTTTTAAATTGTGAAAAGTGAATTATTGGGTGCAAAAATCGAAAAGTCTAAATTCAATTAGATTCTAAATTATATATGATATGAGAAATCATTACATGTTTTAAAAATCTATGGCTTAAAAAATATGTAAGTTGTAACTCTAATATCAAGTATAATTTGAACTCATATGGGTTAGCAAAAAAAATAATTTGAACTCATATGTATGTAATTGTAATTGTTTTTAAATGTATCCGTACATATGCACGAGGTTATACACTAGCGTATATTATGAGTAAAGATGTGTTAACAATATTTTCACAATAATTTTATAACAAATCCTACATGGCAAACTAATATTACTTATTAACAATTTACTACCTAAGACTTGTTGTGAACGGAGCATTTCTTGTAAACTATAGAGGTGCCAAAACATTTTAATTTAGAGAAATGATATATCTATAACATATTCACAATAATTTCTAAATAATAAATTGTTAATTGTTGTTATTAGTGAACTAAAAAATAATTTATACGGTTGGTTCAAATTAAAACTAGTAACAACTTATCACTTTTGTTGTAAAAGAGTTGTGAAAGTGTTATGCCTTGCAACACTTAATTTAAATCCATAGATTATAATTAGTTCTACTGGTTAAGTCTCTAATGGGTAAATAAGAGATTTTGAATTCAATCTCCGCCTATACAAAAAATCGATTGGTGTATTGGTATGATAATAAAGAGTTATCATTAAGAACGGACGCCATAAGTTGAAACTATTTTTAAAGCATGTGGCTCTATTAAGGGTTGCAATCGTAAATGGTCGTGTCTCGTGTTCTAGTACTAGGATGAGACGAGTCATAATTGTACTCAAATTGTATGGTCAATTTATATGTCTAACTATTGAACTGTAGTAACATTTATTAAAAAAAATTAAAAAATAAAAAAGCCTTGTATAAAACACATTAATATCCCGTGTTCTAGTACTAGAATGAGTCATAATTGGACTCAAATTGTATGGTCAATTTATATGTCTAACAATTGAATTGTAGTGTTTAGCCAAAAAAAAAAAAAAAATTGAATTGAAGTATTCCATAAATAAAAAAATAAAAAACTATTGAATTGTAGTAACATTTATTAAAATATATATATATATAATCTTGTATAAAACACATTAATTTTTTTCCCATCTACTTTAGTACTCTCACTAATAAATCTACCTTTCTCAAAAAAAAAAAAAAAAAAAAAAACTAATAAATCTACAAATGAGACCTGTAATATTTTCCCCTAATAAAACTGTGTCCAGATTTTTTTTATTTTTTATTTTTTTAAGGTTTGATAGAATTTTAACCTTTGACTAGGAGCGGCTCAAGGCCTAGGCCTGAGGCCTCACTTGTCCCAATTTTTTTTAAGGGCCTCAAGACCCCTGTTGCATTAAAAAAATCCCAAAATTTTAAAATGATAATTTTTTTTTTTAATTAAAAAAAATATATAGGTGTGTTTTGAATTTGCTTTACCTCCTCTAAGGAGGCTTCCAAAATATTGAGTCAATAGAAATCCAACTCAATTGAAACTATAAAACTACTTTCACAAATAAAATATAAAAAAATGTTACAAGTGTACTGAATCATTATTGACAAAATTTTCCCACCTTGTAAAAGAGATATAAATAAAATATAAATACTAAAACCTAATTAGCAATTTTATATCTTGAAAAACAATAACAACGGTTTTTAAAATATATACAATATAATTTAGAAAGTCGAATAGACAGTATTTAATATGTAAATATTATAAAACTCGTTAACATTTTTCGCCCTAGGTTGAGCCAGCTTGCCTATAAAGTATATTCTATGATATTTGCACTTTAACATTAAGTTAAGATACTAATTGATTTTTGGTGTAAGTATGGTTCGAATCTCAAGGGATTAATTGAGCTAATTAGAATCCAGTGTTGACTTATTTTATTAAACATGTATGTTGTGCATAAAATCCATTATAATTGGTATTTAAAAACAAAGCCAAACAAAAAACAGTTGTTTAACCCATCCAAAAAAAAAAAAAAAAAAACCGTTGTTTAAGAGAAACTAAAGACAGATTTGCCGTTGAACTTTATGAGGGCCACTTTGTATTTTTCTAATTGGCATTAGTTAAATCTCTCTTTGAACATATCGCTGTTGGTTTTGTTTATATTGTTGGGATTAGAATATGCTTAATTGTGAGTAAGCTTGAAGGTTACAATGGCTGCATTACTCTTTATTTATTTGTTTTGCCAGTCCTTAGTTTACACTGGTCATCTTCATGAGTCATGATGCACATGAGAGTTTGGAACTAATCAAAGGGTAGGTAACCAAAAAAAAAAAAAAACCCATCTAGGATTGCAGTGGGATTGTGTGAAGTTAGAGAGTTTCTCAATGACCCAAATAATATAAAAAAAAGGTTGGAAACTCTGACTTATTTGGGTTGAACCAACCCAACTCGGCAATTTAGTTGAGTTCATATTCGGTGCTTGTTTGAGAACAACTTATTTAGCTTTTTTACTGAAATTTTTTTCTTGAAAGTGTGTTAGAATATACTTAAACTTTGAAAAAGCGAGAAAAAGTAAAAAGATAGTGCAGTTTTAAAAAACTGCATATAAGTTGTACCCAAATACACTCGGACAAAGTTCTTGAACTTGTCTTTGATCTTTTGTTATGAATGGCAAGTCTAGGCCAAGGCCAAAAAATAGTGTTGTCATTTTCGTTAACAACCCAAAATTCTAATGAAGAAGAAAGCAGAAAGAGCACTTGAATAGAATGAAGGGGCACTTGTTGCTTAGCCAATTAGGAATTGATGATTAAGAAGGTTCGTGATTGTTTAAGAGTTTGGGTCAATAGTTTTATGCCTTACAAGTAAAGTTATTGAAGTAAAAGAATAGTTTGAATTCCATGGTTTTTGGCTTATGAGAAGTGAAAACGCTTCCTTATCAATGAATGAGCTACAACAACAGCACCTGATGAAAGTGTGCGGCTTTGTGCAAAAATGCCTTTCCCCACTAGTTGTTAATCATCTAGGGGTTGTAAACGAATTGGGTGGAGCCAAGTATAAAAATGTCTCTATAATTCATTTAATTTAATTTTGAACACGAACCAAGCTCAAGTCCGTCATCAGTTATATTACTTGCTCAAATTTGGCACAATTTCATTCACAAGTTACATTATTAATTGAGATTAAATTCTATAAGAATTGGTGTAAACTAATGGGTTTACACATTTCAATAAGAATATGACACATCATCATATTATTAAGACATAAATACATTTGATCACATATGATAACATCTCAATAAACACTATATTTCAGGTTTTAAGTAAAAGAGCAATGTGGTGTTATTAGGTGTGATATAATGTATTAAGAGTATGTTTGTTATGGTGTAATAGTTCTTGTAATGGAATAACTATTCATGTGTAATAGCAATTCAGTCATTTGGTTGCATCTTTATTACATGGATTAGTTTTAGTTTTTTTTTTTTTTTTTTTTTTTGCATGGATTAGTTATTCCTCTTTAAAATAGATGTAATAGCTATTCCTTAGTGTATATAATAGGTTTTTGAAAATATATTAATTTTAAAACCTATTATATAAACTAAGGAATAGCTATTACATCTATTTTAAAGAGGAATAACTATTCTTCAACTTTGAAGAATAGTTATTCCTCTTTAGAATAGACGTAATAGCAATTTTGAAGAATAGTTATTCATCTTTAAAATAGATGTAATAGTTATTTCTTAGTGTATATAATAGGTTTTAAAATTAATATATTTTCAAAAATATAAATTTTCCTTATATATCAACTTTTACAAGCTTTATATATGTTACAACCAAACTTATGAACAATAATAGTTATTCCATTACAATATCTTCTATTTATACTAATAAATATTACTATTCTTAATGTAATCTCCATTCAATATATCAAACATGTCCTAAGTTTTAAATAAAAAAACCTGATGTGACAATCTCTTATTGAATTGTGTAAAATATAAAGTATAAAACCCATGCTTTACATAATTCAATAAAAGATTGTCATATCAACTTTTTACTTAAAATTTAATACATTTTACCATACCTAGAGAGCGTTTGGCCAGCGCGTTGGCGTTGCGCATTTACGTTTTCAGCTCTTTTTTTTTTTTTTTTTTTCACGCGTTTCAAGCTTTTCCCAGCCGCTTTTGTACTGTGCAGCACTGTAGCGGCGACTGTTCAATAAACAGTAGCCGCAATAATTGACTTTTCAACTCAAATTTTACTGTTCACGGACCCACAATTTTCACTTTTCAACAACTTTTTCATTAAAAATGGGTCCCACGGTACTATTCACACATTTAAAAATTATTTTACTACAGTATTTTCAGTTTTTAGTTTTCAATTTTCAGCATTATCCAAACGGACCCCTAATAACATCAAGTCAACATTTTATATAAAACTTGAAATGTGGTGTTTATTGAGATGTATTTATGTTTAAATAATACGATGATGTGACATTACCTTATTGAACGGTATAAACTAAAGAATTTACACTAATTAAGTCCCCTTATAGAATTTAATCTTTTTTTAAAAAAATTCCCCATAACTCGATAGTTACAAAAATAGGATTGAATCATATTATCTGGTGGAATGAAGATGAAAGGTCAACAACTTTTTCTAAACAATTAGTGAAGAAAATAGTTATGCACAGGTGATGGATTAATAAATTATTTGCTCCAAAATAAAAATAATTATGCAAAGACGACTGAGCTGGTTTACATAGGAGGGTTTGAACGTTGAAACACATTACATTGACAATAATTTTATATTGTCTGAGGACACCCATCAGAAAAATTGGCATTTTTTGAATGAGGATTCTTCTGCTACTTGGAGGATAATAAAAAGTATAGTTCTTCTTATAGTTTAGGAGACTCATCCAAGTGTCTCGATAGATTATGTTCCCAACTGAAACGATTCAATTATCCATGTCTAGATATGTAAAAGATTAAAATATGGTTCAGATCTTATCTTTGTTTTTAAAATTAATTTTGGAATAGAAAAGTTAAAGGATGCTCTAAGGGCATTGGTTTCGGAAATTTTTATGGAAATAAAAACGTAATTAATTTTTTTGATGGTTTTTTTTATTTTTCCCATGAACATGGTGTCAAAAATTTCCTAACATTATTTATTAACAATTGTTCTAAGAGTACTCATTAACATGATCTATTTTTAAAAAGTTTATTTTTTTGATGTCTCTAAAAATTAAAAATATTCTACATTTCTTCTTTCTATGCTTCTATTGTCTATCTACTCAATTTACTCCAATTAAGTTTCAGGTAAAAAAACAAAACACTGATGATATTTTATGGGCAAAAATAAAACCTAAACTATATCATTTTTGTCCCTAAAATATAGTTGTTCCAAAGCTTTGGAGTATTCAACAATGTCATTGTACTAATAAATTTTTTTACCAAAACAGACTTTTAGATATGTAGGAGGCCCTGCTTTGAGTTGTCATTCACTGCCTTCACTTTGGCACAAAAGAATCAAATCAATGGGATCAATCTCTCCTCTCAATTGGTGTGTCTACTTCAAATGCCTATATTTTGGCTAGGATAGGCAGATACCAAAACAGAAGAGCAAGAGAATATCCCCCAATGTCCTACTTTTATATCTCAATATTTTATGTTAGATGCAATGGGTGTGGACTATCCCCAAGAGTGCCCAATAGTTCACCCAATTAACTAAGACTCTTGTTGCTTTAATAACATCTTCCCATTTTATAAACTAAACTAAAAATATATAAAAACTAACTAGGAAATCCAAATAGATACCAGCTTGGTGAATGAATCCAATAAAAATGAATGTTGGCATAATTTTTTGACAAGTAGACAATAGGGGGGAAGATGGGGTTTGAAATACAAATATAAAATATCACAAAGAATGTCATATTGTCATTACCAATAGATTATCACAAATAATGACTTTAATGTTACGCAAATGAATGGATTTTAGGAAAATTATTCAGTAGTCTTGTTGACCTTGTGCTCGTGACCAGCAAGAAAATGTTAAAAAACAATTTTAAAAAATGTATAATGTTTTTTTTTTTTTTTTTGAAGAGGACCACATCCACATGTCATGGACTAGGCACCCATTTCAGAGTATATATGCCCCAAACATACCATACCAAAATGAAAAATTGTTATAAAACATATATATGTAAATATTTAAAATTCAGTCCCTGTTTATTGAATAATTTTCTTGAAATTCATCATTCCCTTCATCCAAAATCAATCATCACCTAAGAAAATGAAATAAATGGGAAATGGTCAATTTGTCCTATCCTTTTTTCTTTCATCAAAAAGTAACATAAAATAATTGGGCTCCCAATCTAGGTGGAAAGTGAGTGAATTTATACGTGATATTATCAACCTCGCCTCTTCTTTTGTTTCTTGTAACTTTTACTAGATTTTTAAGGCTAACTCGGCTCCTCATGAATTATGTTACATTTTTGGGATCCCATTTACATAAAGAAAAATATTAACAAATGCCCTTTTAGTGAATTATTTTAGAAAAGTATTTATGAGATAAGGAATTTTTTTTTTAATATTTTAACAGTTTTTTCTATTCCCCATTAAAATGGTATCAAAAATTTTCAAAAATAATTTATTAATAAGTGACCTAAGGTACTCGTTAACATAATCCTTATATAAATTATGTAAATGAGATCTTTTCTAATGGCATTTTGTTTGCTCCCAATTTTCGCAAAGCACTTTGTGCCGACTACTAGTTTTTTTCTTTCTGTTTTCAATACAAAGTTTTATTCAAAAAATGAGTGTTCTTTCTTTTTGTGTATTTGAGGTTTACTTTACAATACAATCTCTCGAAGTTTGACTTCCAAAACTATCGGTCCCTTTCTTACAGTTGGAAAATTAGGCCGATGATGTGAGTTTTGGCACAACTTTCGTATGATGGTATAGAAAGTTTTTTGTGTTGATTCTGATGCATTGATTTGTTACACTTATGGACCTTCGAAAATTTGGAACATGTCATGTTGGACTCATATAAAGCTTTTAAGGAGTGTCTGATAGACCTTAGGAACTGAACAATGAAGCCCAAGTAAGCCCAGTGAGAAATAGTCCCAAAATGGCAGTGACTCTTTCCAATTATACCAGTCAAATAAAATTACAGAAACTATAGTACATGTTTAGTAAGAGGATTTAAATACAACTTTTTGTTTTGAAAACCATTAAAATGATGGGTCTTATACTTGAATCTATTGTTTGGTTGATGTTATCTAAATATAGTTTTCAGAAAAAAAGGGGCAGGTTGTTATTGGTGGACAAAAAAGTAATTTCAGTGATAGATTCTAATTAGAATCGATAACAACTTAACATCTATGATATCTTGTGAAAATGTTGTGGATGTAGCACTCCTCTTTTAGGAAATTTTTTTCCTATTTTTCCAGTTCAAAATAGGATTTTGAAAACAGTGAATGAATGTTTTCAAGATACTTTTTTTTTTTTTTTTTTGATATCATAGATTTGTCCAAAGTCCAAACTCTTTTATATCTTGAATTAAGAAGCATATCTTTATCACAGAAAAATTCACACGCTTCAAATTTGAAACTTATCATTATCAAAAAAAAAAAAAAAAGAAGATAAATAAGCTCTATTTCCTTATCATTATCCAAAATAATAATAATAATAATAATCTACACTTTACTTTTAATTTTTTTATAAAAAAATCTTAAAAGTAGAAATGGTCTCTCAACATTTTTTCTTCTTCAGTATTTTCAAAATTATTCTTAAAATTGGGAGCCAAACATGTATAATGTAAAAATTATTATTTGAAAAATAATTTTAATTTTAATTTTAATTTTTTGAAAATTGTTTTTCATACGTTTTTGTAAAAATTGCTAATCCAAAGTTCGTCATAGTATTTAGAAAGCGATTTCTTCTTTAAATATGGTGGAAGCAAGGCCAATTGGGTATGGTTTGGGGACTAAATATATAAATTTAAGTGGATAATTTATATTTAAATATAAATTAAATAAATTATATAATACTATTCAAATCAATGTTGATTTGATTTTTTTAGGAGCAATGTTAATTTATGATGAATTAATCCTAACCATGGCTCACATATAAAGTTAACCCAAAAGAAGAAGAAGAAAAACTACTAATATTTTACAAAAGATGATTACTTTATCTTGGATAAGACGATTTATTGTTAAGTAAGGTTGTGAACTAATTTTCAGTGTCAAGAAAGAAATAGAAATTGTTTAGTATGTAGTCATATGGGACTTTTTTTTTATTTTTTATTTTTTATTTTTTTTTATGGAGATTAGGCGACTAATATTGACAATCTACCATGTATGATATTGGTATACAGTTTATGATTTCCAATTGGATTGAGTTTCTATTAGTCTAATAGTTTGGAGACTTTTTTAGAGGTGAGAAAAAAATAATGCGCGCCCTTTTTTTTTTAAAACCACTTGTCATTATATAAATTTGAAAATTGTTAAAGGCACTATAAATTTTTCTATATGAAACATACGCATTGATGTGCTAATGAATACGATTGGTGGGTTTTAAACACCTAATAAATGACTTTTTTTTAATATAAATTATTGGTAACACATCATTCTAATTCCCTTGCATCACTTTGTAATTTTGGGTGTTTTTATAATGGGGTGGACCTTTTTTTACAAAGGGAGTATACCTTTTTTTTTAAATGGGAGCCTTAGGCTCTAGCCTTATCTTACCAAAAACATGACATATGAGTGGAAATTAATAAAAATAAGTGTCATAAAACAACTGCAACTATCTGTTTGGATAAGGATGGAACCAAGATTTCATTTAAAGGGTCAAGTATGAATAAAAAAAATTTCGCCATTTAATAATGAGAAACATATAAATATTCTGTAATGAATTATTGAAAAATAAAACTTATTCTATATTAACACAATATAAATAAATGAAACATATTAACTATTTTTAATTCATTTTAAAGTTAACATCTAAGATGGTACTACAAATTTCGCAATAATCTTATTCATTCGCTCTAAAGCACAAGTCAATTCTAAATTCTTTATATAAATAAAACTATGGTATCCTATCCTATATTGACACCCCATAAACGAAAATCAACTTTGATTACATATAAAATATTGATTAATTAATGACTATTACAATGAGAGGAAAATTTAACTTTGAAAATAATGTAAAAAAAAAAGTTGGCATTAAAATAGTGCATTTTTTTTTTTTAAATAAAATAAAATATTTCATTTAATTCGTCTTTATCTTATACAGTAATACTCGCCATCATTATATTTTGCCCACTAAAACTGCATTTAAATTTTTTTTTTTGTTATTTATCAACACTACTTTAAATAGACCACTTGAAACCGAGTAGCATTTTCATTCATTTGTAAAGTAGGGGTTAGTGAGATGCAGCATGGTTTTTGTATGTGTGAATGCTCTAAGAATCTTCACATGCCATCGAAGACACCTTATTAATATAATGTCAATGCTTGGAGATTAAGGGATTGTAAATATAAAGTAACACACCTTATATATCAATGTCAATGGTCCTAATATAGTAATATACTAGTATATAATATATGTTGTGGTAATAAGATTTAGTGGAGTACAACAAACTCTTATTTATGTTGATATTTTACCCAATCATGTAATGAATTACAAATTTATTGGATGTTGTGAAATATTCATATGCATAATTTGGCTGTTTAAAACTTTAAATATTCTATCATTATTTTAAATAAAGAAAGACTGGTGAAAGCAACCCACAATTTAATTTTCATATACTTTGTTCAGTTTTGGGACTAATTTATAATTAAAAAAAGAAGAAGAAAATTAGCTTTATTCAGTTTTTTTTTATTTTATTTATCATTTTAACCTTAAAAAAAAAAATCATTTTAACCTTTTTTTTTTAGAGGAAACAATAGTAGACTTTATTAATATAACACACTATACAATGGAAAAGATAAAAAAATGAACATTCTCCTCAATCTCTTTTGCAACACTAGTAAAAGTTAGAGCAACACGAATATATCATAAAGAAACAATTACAAATGATATACTAACAAAATATTCCTATATTAGCTTAATATTCTCATGAATCCAAGCCACTTCCAATGACACAGATCCTATTTTGAGTTCAAAAGATCCCCTAATTCAACAATAAGTAGCAGCTTGTGATCATAAGCATCAGAACAATTCCATATCATCCTTTACATAGCGCATGATATCTTCCTAGGAGTACAATTCTTGAGGGGGTAGAATCTATGACTTTCCTTAAACCAAATATGTATAGTCAACTTGAATGTGTTCCAAAATGAAGTTTTAAGCCAAACGGCTTGTGCTAAGAACATTCTCATAACAAGCGATTACATGATTCGATTAGGAGGGATCAAAGACTAGACACAGTTCAAAATACTCTTTATAATGGAATCAATCCAAAAAAAACATTGAGCTGTAAGCATAATATAGTTAAAGGTAAGTAGTTAACTCTCTCACACACACATGAGAAATGGGAGAAGGGTTCAAAGTTCAAACACAAAGGCATCCACAACACATATCAAAACCCATTGTAACCTTTGAGAATGAATATGATTTTTAACAAATAACTTTTCAAATTTTGGGAAACTCATATTATAAATAAAAAATTAGGAAAAAAAATACACTTTACACCACATAACTTTGATTAATTGTTATTTTAGTCTATTAAGTTCATAAATTATTAGTTTAGTCCATTAACAATAATCAAGTGTCATCCACAAAGTTTAAATTTTTTTTTTTTTATAATTTTAGCTTATTAATTTTGAACGATTATCATTTTAGTTTGCTAAATTTAATTTAAATTTTTTTTTTTTATGTTTAGTAAGTTCATAAAATAATCCCTAAATTTTATTTTAATGATAAAAATGTAAAACAACATTGCTTTAAGAGAGTTAATGGAAACTTTTAAACATCAATGGAAGGAAGGAAAAAGTGACCGTATTATCAAAGCTAATAAACTAAAATGAAAAATTTTAAACTTAGTGAACTAAGATGACAATTGATCAAAGGTAAATGGTGTAAATACAATGCTAAGATCACAACTAGTTACACAATTTTTGCCATAATCAGCAGTTTTTCATGGTGTAAAGTGTATTTTTACAAAAAATGTACAATTAAATGATCATAAATTTCTTAAAAACTATGAATTTTGGTCAAATTACTTTATGGAATTGGTATAAATATCAAATCTATCTATATATTCTCTTTCTTACTTATCAAAAAAAAAAAAAAAAATGCAATAACTACATTGCATTTTTAAAAAACAAATGAAAATTAATTACCCGAGGGCGTGGCAAGAAGCCCTCGCGACCTAACATATTGTGAGTTTCAATATCCACAAGTGATTCCACGCCATCCACGAGTAGTAGAGTTTAAGCGAGTCGGTGAAATAGAGTCGGTGACCGCACGCGTCGTCGCGAGAACCCGATGAAAGGAAAAACAAGAGAATAAGAAAAAGGTAAGATGCACGCGCCACCAAGAAGCGTGAGAAAATATCAGTAACAAAGCCCATCAGGGCGATGAACTAAGCCCTATAAATGGCGGGAGCCTAGCCTGGGGTCGAAGTTTCTCACACACCCAATCATCTCTCTCTCTCTCTCTCTCACTCCATAATTTACAGTCCCAAACCTTTCTTCAAAACCCTCCAAAATCCAAAACCCTTAACAGTACTCTCTCTCTCTCACTCTCTCTCTCTCACCAATCTCCACCACCACCACCACAAAAGTTCCTCCATCGTAAATTTCTCCAATTCTAGGGTTTCTTTTGGAGCTCCTCTTTTCGAAACCTAGGGTTTTTGTGTGCGTTAGAGAGTGAGAGAGAGAGTTGGAGAAGTATCGGAGCTTTGTTTGATTCCAATGGAGGTCTCGGCCGGAGTCGCCGCCTCCGCTTCTACGCGCGGTCCGTCTCTCTCGATGCCTCCTCCTCCTCCTCCGTCGTCGTCTTCTGCGGCTCGCAAGGAGTGGCGCGCCGTCTCGGAGCATCGAAACGCTGGTGATGAGGTACTGGTTTTTTTTTTTTTTTGTTTGTGGGCAACTGGAAAATGTGGGAAAATGGAGTGTGAGTTTTAGGGTTTTGAACGTTGTTAGATTGTGGGATTAAATAAACTGATGAACTTTCTTTGCTATACTCGACGCAAATTTGATGATTAGGGTTAGGGTTTATCGGTGATATTGTTTTTTCTTTTTTCTTTTATCCATGTTTTATTTATGGTAATTTTCTTAAAATGCTTTAGTTTTCACTGGAACCAAACAGTGAGTTAAGTTTGATGATTTGTTATGGGCATTGAGCTAAAAATGTTTGTCACAGTGGGTGAAGTTTGTTAATTTCAATAATTTGTTGCTTAGCTATGAATGCCACTGCTTCACTGAGCTGGTGATCTTGTAATGTTAAGTTGGCTGGACTATTTTCAGGGCCGAAACTATGAAAAGGATTTGATTTCACATTCGGAATATGAAATTCTAATGCTGAGTTGATAATTTGAAATGTGGGTAAACCAAAAAAAGAGGGGAAAAGGAAAGTGTTAGAAACGTGGCCCTGAGGTAATCTAGGAGAGGACCTTGTGTTGTTGAGCTTCAATGACAATTTTATGCTGTTTGGTTGAAGTTATGGCCAATGAGCTCTAGCTCAACTGGCATTTCCTCCCCTTATAAGTTATAGGGAGAGGGCACAAAACCGATTGGGTGCGTATGTAACTTACCAATAAAAAGATAATGAAAACATATATTTCAGTTTTACCTGGGTCAGAAATAATGAAAGTCAGAAATTTGAAATTTGTCTCTGCCCATTTCATACGCCACATTATAAGTAATATTTTCACTTGGTGTGTTGAACTTGAGCTCAAAGCATTGGGGATTTGTATATTTTGGAGCAAGATTTGAAGCTTGGTGGTGAATTTTTTGCTCTTTAATTAGAATTTTTTCTAATGCACAGGAGTTGGAGCGCTCGAAGTTAGGGCAATTGGATGAGAGAACTATATATGAGGTAAGGAATCTGATATCAGAAATATCTTGTAATGTCTATGAATTATTGAAAATGAAGATGATTTGCTGTTTTGTCAAGGTGCAGCAGGGCAGAGAGCCACTTGATGTCGGCTACTGTTCAATCACAGTGGATGGTGGCTTAAATGATGAACTTTTACCACAGAGACTTCATAATCTTGCTAGACAAAGAGAAGAGTTGCAATGGATGGAGATTGAAATTAAAGCCCAGCTAATTTCAAGATCTGAGATAGTGGAATTGCAAACCACCTTTGATGCTCGGATCAAAGAGCATGCTAATGCCACTGCGAAGCTTCAAGTATGACTTTATAATTGGATTTAGATTATAATAGGTCTGCCATAGGAGTGCAACTTGATTGAAATTGTTATTGTTAAGTAGTTATAGAAAGTAACGTCAAGCAATTAATGTCATCATACGTCAATGTGACTACAAAATAAAGCTGGCATGACTGGTTTTTCGTGTGAATTATTACGGGGATTCTTTTAAGCTAAAAGAAATCATATGTTCTTTTGAAATTACACGCTGATACAGGCTTTGATCTCTGAGACCAGATTCCCTAAATATGCTTTTAATGGCCAGTCAATGTCATGCTTCTAAACGTGGCTTTATTTGGGCAGGAGCAACTCCGTGAAAGGGAGCAGGCTGTACATGAGTTGGAAAGGAAGATGGAAGAGAAAGATAGGGAGCTGCATGCAATCAAATTGGACAATGAAGTGGTTTGTTGAGTGCTTGCTTACTTTTGATATGTTCTCTATGCTGACGGATGATCTATTTTGATAAACTCTGAAATTACTAATATTGATTGGGTTGACTGGGCAGGCCTGGGCTAAAGAGGACCATCTTAGAGAACAAAATAAAGAACTAGCATCCTTCAGGTATGAATTTGCATGCATAACCCTTTTTCTTCAAGTTGTAAGCGTGTATGTATGTGTGTGTTTTATGCCTTTAGTCCTTTCCTCTTCAAGTTTATAATTTTTTTTTGTTCAACCTCAGCACTCGGTTGACTATGGGCGTTTACTTGAACAAGAAAAAAATTTCCATATATACTATTATGATTTCAACGACAGTGTCTTGATATATTGCTTCCCTGTTCTATTTATTGCCATTATTGAAATTAAGGTTTGAACCTTTTGAACAAATTTGGCTATATTGCTTTCTTCTGCAGAAGAGAGCGCGATCATTCTGAAGTTGAAAGAGCCCAACATATAAAACAGATACATGATCTTCAAGAACATATTCAAGAAAAAGAGAGACAACTTATTGAGTTGCAGGATCAGGTTTGTTATTTGCATTTATGTTGTACTGAAAGGCATCTCTAAATTGCTCACATATGTTGAATAAATCATTGTTTTCTTATTCAAATTTACCTAATATTAATAATAAATGTTATTGTTTGGGAAATGTTATCATTGTAATAATAAATTATCTTCATATTTTTTTCCCCACTTTCCCTTTTTTATCCTCCTGGAAATTATCACAGGCTTGGTATTGTTTAGGAGGTTCATTACCTGATAATGATCTTATCTTTCAGCATAGGGTGGCTCAAGAAACCATTCTTTATAAAGATGAACAGTTGAGGGAAGCCCAAGCTTGGATTGCACGTGTCCAGGAGATGGATGTCTTATAATCAAATACAAACCATTCATTACAGGCTGAATTGTGAGAACGAACTGAATAATATAACCAACTGTGGCTTGGTTGTCAAAGACAGGCAAGCTTGCTTTGGGATTCTATTTTGCACATTTACGGTGTGTTGAATTGAGAATTATGAAGCAGTTCAAGTGTGACCTGCTTTGGATTGTCAAAGACAGGTCGTCTTTTTTGTAGATGAACTTGCACATATAAATGTACACATTCTATGCTTTTTGTTATTGACTTTAAATCTGATCTCCGTGATTGAACTTTCAAATTTTCTGTACCTATCTTTGCATTTCTCAGCAATATTTAGGTCAATTGATGTTGACTAACATATACTGCACAAAATGTAATGCAATGCTGTTTAATTTCTCCTAAGTTTAATCTGTTTGTTGTGAAGATTTTGAGTTTTTGTTTTCCTTTTGTTGGGGAGGGGTGTTATTTCACACTAAGATTATCATTTTTATTATTGTTTGTCTTTTGGGTTTTTTTATGTCAGTTTGCAGAGATGGAAAGACTTCATATGCATACGATACAACAAATTCAACTTGAGCTGGCCGTTGCACGAGAAAGGAGTGGAACATATAGTGACGAGTCACGTATATCCCAAACAAATTCAAAGGATGTATCTCAGTTTGGACAAAGCAATGGAAACCAGCTAGATGCAAATGGAGGAGGTGGCACATCAGGTGGAAATTCTGGGGTCCTTCCAAATGGGAATTCTGACAATGTCTCATCTTTTGCTTCAACTGGCAATGCACCAGCCCAGGTAAATTGCACTTCTAGGGATTGTCTTTCTTTATTTTTCGACAATTAATAAATATGTGTACATTGAAGGAAAACCTGGAGTATATAAATATGCATGCAAAAGATTCACCTAAAGAATACATGCCAAGTTCAACCCAGTCTATGGAATCTAAAAAAGAGACTGGATGCAGCCAAAAGCAAGCATGTACTCATACAATGATCTCAAAAATAAAGACTTAAGCTATATATCATGGAGGTTCCACTCCATTAAATGTCTTGTCGTTTGTTTTTCCAAAATAGTCCACATGGTACATAGAGTAGCATGTCAAATTGATACCTTGGGGCTTTGAGCTTTGAGCTTTAAGTGTGTTTTTAACAATGGCTACAATCATATGCATTATGCTACCGTTTTGGTTTATAACGTGTGTTTCTAATTGTACCATTTCATTCATTATTTTTTTAATTTTTTTCATATTATAAATTTAATTAATTTAATTTAATTTTTTAAATATTTTAAAATTTAAAATTTATAGGTGTCATTTCATTCTTTCTTTTTGTTGCTATTTTGCAATTGGTTCCTTCAATTTATTTTGCTTGTTTTTTTGTAGGAATGTAACATTCTTTAAAGTGGTATGTTTTTGCCTGAGTTGACTACAATTATGCTTTGCTTGAGTTGGCTATAGATGGGTTGGTCACATCTTTCTGCCACTCTATCCTATCTAAGACGATATTCCTTAATTAACATGTTTTTTTAACTACTTCTATTAGTGTTATTTTAGGTCTTCTTCTACATCTTTTTGTTCCCTCAACTGGAATCAAATCACTCTTCCTCACTAGTGCATTAATTGCTCTCCTTTGCTCATACCAAACCATCTCAAATGATTTGTTATTTCCTTGAATTTCCACTTATCCATCTGAATATTCTCATTTCAACTACGCTTATTTTATGAAGACGTGGTTTCTTGATAGCCCAACAATACACACACACACACACACACATATATATATAATTAGAAAGATACTATTATAACTGAAAACTATTAATTTAAATCATAAATATGGAAGAAAATGAAATATGTTTTAGTTTGTTTCATAACTAAATCCAGCGTTGTGCAGAATTCAAAAAGGCAGCAAATAAATAAAGCTAAATAATTGAGACTATGGTGGCAGGATATCTAGTGATTGATCAATGCTTTGATCCTTTAGACTCACTGGGAAGTTAGTTCTGTAGTTTGATTAGCAATAGAGTGTATAGATTATAGAGATAGAACAGAAAAGGAGAGAAGGGAGAGAGACATTGATGCTGATTGACATAGAATGGCATGTGGGTGTGGTTTATTACAATTTTATAAATGTAATTTGAAGGAAATTTATGTTATACGGAAATATCTATGGAATTATATATTATAAAATTGAAATACTTTTTTTTTCATTAATTTGTTACTTCAGAAACATATCTCTGGATGTTCAGTGGATAATTTATGACAATTTAGCATATATGGCACACACGTACACGGACATATGTATGTGTTCAACTGGTTTTTTATTTTTTCAATTGGAAATTAGGACTTAGTTGTGGATTCTCTGTTTTGGAATTTATTTTTGGTGAAAGGAATGATTTTTTTTCCCCATGGATAGGAAGTGGAATGAATAATTTCAAATATGTTTCCGTATCATTTGATGTTCTTTTGTGTTCACTTTTAGCCTGATCATGTTCCTGGTGTTCCAATTGCTCCATCCTCTCTGCTTGGAATGCCTACATACCTTCCACCTGGACAAATGACTGCTTTGCATCCGTATGTTATGCATCAACAAGGGGTTCCCCATTCTTTGCCATCACATGTTACTCCATCTCATATTGGGCATTTTCACTCAATACCTGCAATGGGTTCCCTCCAACAGTGGCAGAACCAACAGGTCCTGACAAATGAAAGCACTTTTACTGTTCTTGTTGTTATGAATCAGTATTACTATGGTAATAATAAATAATGTGTTTCTTATTGACCTTTTGGTTTTCAGGCTGCATCAGAAGGTTCACAGATATCTGCGCAGAATGAACTTCCACCATCCCAAACTGATCAAAACCTATTGAGATCAGATGCAAACTACAACTATGAAATTTCTGTTAATGGACAAGGTCTACGTCAAGACTATCTGGATGTTCAAAACAGCCAAGGGGCAATGCCTGATTCTGGAATCTCATCATCCACTGTGGAAGCAGCACAGGTCTTGTGAATAAAGTTGTTGCTGTTCTGATAATAGTTTGTTTTTTTTGGCTTTGTATGCAATATGTGACAGGACCCACCAAATGTTTTTGTTTCAGGTTCTTGAGTCAATTGATAGAGGTTACATGGTTGTCCCCCAATCTGAGCAGAGCCTGCAACAAATTTCTTCTCAATTTCGTGATGCTTTAAGATTGGATACTCTTGAGCAGAACAGCGAAAACAAGGTTTGTCATTATTTGTTGTTGGTATTTCTGTTATGATGCGGTCAACCTGGTTACTCTTTATAGCAGCAGGTAAGTTGGCAGTGATTAAGATGCTCTTGTACTTGAATTGTCACAGGAGCCGAATGTTCTAACATCAACTAATCATGGGTTAGAAGGCCAAGTTTTCACAGCAGAACAACCAGCTTCTGCTGCCAACCCATCAGCATCTGATACTTCAAGCCATTCTATTAATCTCAGTGAAACTTCTGTAAACAATGCCACTGGTGCAGCTTTGCCTGAATCATTTGTTTCAACCGGACAGGCAAATACATTGGCAGTGGGAAAGACTTCAGAGCCTGCTCTTCTTGATGAAAGATCACTGTTGGCTTGCATAGTTCGCACAGTTCCTGCTGGTGGTCGAATTCGAATCAGTTCAACGGTTAGTGTGTAGTCTTAGTCCATTGTAGTGTGCATGCTTTATTTATTTAATTTTGGGTGAGTTTTATTATTTGTTATTTGTGTTGAGACAGCTTCCAAACAGGCTGGGCAAGATGCTTGCACCTTTACACTGGCATGATTACAAAAGAAAATATGGAAAGCTTGATGACTTTGTGGTTGGTCACCCTGAAGTAAGTTCATTGGAATTTCAGAGTACACGCTCACATTTTTATTTTCTATTGGTTTATTTAGATGTATAATTAATCTGAGAACCTTGAAATGTGATCAGTTATTTGTGATTGAGGGCGACTATATTCAGCTTCGAGAAGGAGCACAAGAAATGATAGCAGCTGAAGCAGCTGTTGCCAAAGTTGCTGCAGCTGCTGCGGCATCCTCTCCTTACTCCTCATTTTTGCCTTCTGTGGCTGTTACTCCAATGGCGCAATCTCACCGACTGAAGAAGGTTCCATCTGTTGATTCAAAAAGTGTGAAGACTGATGAGCCATCACAGTTCTCTGCGGTCCAGAATCAGCAATCAAATGGTGTTTATTTTGGTCTTCCTGGAGGTCTCACGAATGTTAAAATTTTGAGCAAATCTAAAGAACCTCGAGAAATGAATGGCCCTGAAAATAGGCATGTGCAGTCTACGTTTTTGACAGTTGGGAATGGATCAAATCTTGATAGGTCAAGTTTGAGTGGTACCCAAAGCGTGGGCTCAGCTAATGGGAGAGCTAACTTGAATTTTGCTGGAAAACAGCAGGGAAGGTACGGCTGAAATCTTCTAGCAAACTGCAGTTTATTAATTTTATGCCTGGGTACATGGTTAATGAAGCTTATTGAGTTATTTCTGTCCTAACTTGACAGGATGACTGGTGCTGCATTTACTTCCAGAAGATAGTACGTATGCTTACTTTGACATTTATTTGCAACATTTTCTTGGATAGTCGTGCGGTCGTGCCGAATTGTTATGTTTGCAATATGTTATTTTCTTAGCCTTGCATAATCAATTATTTTAATACCTGCTTGTGTTGCATTCAAGGGGTTAAAAATCAAAAGAGGTGCGGTGTATTGTTTGTATCAGCCACCATTTACACATTAAAAAATTAAAATTATGGAAAGACATTTTTGTCTTTGAGGTTTACATGCTTGTTGGTGGATTCTGAAGATTTTTCATCTACCAATATATGCAAGTATTGGATTCTACCAAAAGATTGTTTAACGTAAATGGCCCAAATTTCATGCCCCATCGTTCTGTGGGCATGCTGCAATATCTGGATCTATTAATGTGCAAGTCATTATAGATCCACCACCCCTAGTCCTTAAATGTGCACAAGCATTGATGTGGTCTTTGGTACTTCTAATTGGGTCCTTTATACTTTTTACATTTTACATTTCTAAACTAATGTTGGGGCTTCTTGTCTGGTTGTCTTGTTGCAACTTTTGCTACATTATCTTTGTGTTCCGGAAGAGATTCAGCAATAATAATTTTACACGTCTTTGGAAACTTCCAAGTTTAATGCTGGTAACCGTGTACAACTTATCTAAGTATTTCATTTTTGGTCGTGTATGCCATAATTGATTGGATACTTTGAGAAAGTTCAACAAAATTCTGTCAGCCTAACTTAGTTTAGTATATTGTGGTAGGAACTTGAATGCAACCTTGACTTGTTTTGTTTTTACTGCTTAATAGTTGGTTTTGCTAGAGTACTTTAATTATCAAGTACCTTTTCTTGTTGACAGGAGTAGACATGGAAATCAAGTAGATAATCTCATGACCAAGAGTACACACACCACTCTGCAGATTGAGATGTTTTGGATGGTTACCGGATTTGTGGGAGAATGAATTATTGCTGATTAAATTGTCGGCATTCATCTCATAGAATTCTCTGATTGGAACTGTTATTTATTTATTTTTATTTTGCTTCCCTTTCATTTCTCTTACCTTTGCTTTGCTGGGAAACAAAATACTTTTGTGAGTGTTTTATTTTATACTCAAAACCAAACTCTCTGCACCAGCAGTGATACTCATGCACACAATTGCTGTGCATCTGATATCTTATACCCAATTGGTTCGGTTTCCTTGCACTTCCAAGTATCAAAATTCCGTTGCTGTCGGTAATGTACATGGTACCGAAAGAATGAATGCACCAGCTCACTTTTCAGCATTTAACCTGATCTGCATTAGCTTTTCAGAAGCTCTCACATCAAATACAATAGGACTAAAGGTGCAAAAAGTTCACAACTGTTAATTTGACTAGTTGTTATTGGTAGGGAAAAAAAAATGATGATAGTGGAGGATCTTGATAAAACCAGTAATAATACCTCAATTCAACTAATGTGAAAAAGTGAAAATTGTTTATTGGGAATATTACTAATTTTACTATACAGAACTTACAATTTGATGTCACCAATTACAAAAAAAATAATTTAAACATATTCATTTGGTGGCTGATGCCCATTGCTCACATGTATTGTCACATCAGTTTTTGTAAACTTATTTTGTAAAATTTGTAGCATCTTTTAACACTTCTCAATTGTTGTGTATCTGGGATTACTCTATCAAATAATTTTCACAAAGAGAAGTGTACAATGGTTTCTTGATTTGTCAAATGTCGTTGGTATGTTTGGTTTTATTTTATGGAGATGAGAATAAACCTTGAAATTGAATTTTAAACGGGGTTGAGTTCACTTAACAATGAACATTTAAAATTCTATTTAATAAAATTTAAGCAGTGCTAAGCACTTTTATACTAAATTAGATTTTTAAAAATGGA
Organism: Quercus aquifolioides; assembly: GCA_019022515.1. NCBI lineage: Eukaryota > Viridiplantae > Streptophyta > Magnoliopsida > Fagales > Fagaceae > Quercus > Quercus aquifolioides. Next base: position 10,219,946 of record CM032335.1, on the reverse strand, counting down.
AATTTAGATAATATTTCAAGAGAGAAAGAGACTTTTGTTATAGAAACTTTTTTTTTTTTTTTTTTTTTTTGTGAAGAAAATTAATATGAAGTATTTTGCAATATAAATAAGTAATCAAGTATGGTACATATAATTAAGGTATAACAATAAAAAACTAACGGGTTTAAAAATGTGAATCCAATACACAAAAGGGTTTAAACATTAAGCACTTCCTTATTGTCTCTATAAACTATGGGCAAGATTTAGGTATAGTACTTAAGTGCTGTTCCTTAGATTCACCTCTTAAAATTCTGTCATGTGAAATTTTTCTCATAGGATGAAAGTGTATTTTTTTAGTTAAGAAACCATATGACTGAATCCTAAGAGAAGAACCTAAGGAATAGCACCTAAGGTACTGTACTTAAGTTTTGTCCATAAACTATTGCCAAGATTACTGAGGAATTTTGCATTGCTATATCAAATTTGAAAACTTTACTAGACTTGATGGAGTCCAAAACTCCTAACTCTTTGCGATGAATATCACCCAAAATCTCGTAATGGTACTTCTTTCCGATTTATTGGTGAATATTTACAATAAAATTTACAAAAGTTGTTTATTGGTTGATACAATTATTGATTATTACAAGCTTTTTCTTCCTCTCTAATTTGTAAGGGCACCTTTTGCAAATTCAACTATTCAAGCATTTTAGAAGTCTTGACAAAATATTTTGTCATATGAAAGTTGTGAAATTCACAAAATTATGTTTATAGAAAACTTATTATCTTTTTTTTTTTTTTAATTATTATACAAATAAATTTAATACAGAAGATTGTTGACAAATTTGAGTGGTTCTCTTTCAACCATATGGTTTCAAAATATTGAATAATTATACTTTAGGTTAACTTTTTATATTATATTATATGGTCTAATTTACTAATTAATAAAAATCCCGCATATTGCACTGGAGTCATGCACATAACATATATGTAAAAAAAAAAAAAAGCAATAAAATTCAAATCCTTGAATAATAATTTTTATATTTCTTGGAAATAACAATTTCAGCTATACTATAACCAGGGTTTTACACTCGTAGGCTAGGTTTTAACTTCTAACTTCTAACCTCGAACAACTTAGCTTGGGACGTATCACCATAGGTCCCACCTTATTAAATTTGGTCAAGAGATGTGAAGAGTGAAGACAAGTGTGGCCTTTGTTGTCTACTCTTCAAATTTCCCGTCCCATCGTATGGCTGTATATAAACCAAGTTGTTTGTGAACAATTGACTTGAGAGAACAAGTAAACTTCTATTTATTTGTTTAGAAAACAAGTAAAGTTTAAGCCTCGATTTTAGACTTGATTATTAAATAAGTCAAATTCAAACATAATAGTGTGTTCGTGAATAAATTCGTTAATATGAGAGCTCGATTTAACTATATATAATATAACATTTTATATGTATACTTGTTTTAAAATATATTAATATAGACTTGAAATTGGATTGTATAAGTTTGTTAATAGGTTCATATGATATTAAATTATTATTTGTAGTTTATTAATGGTATATACAATCTATTTATAATAAAAATTCATGGGATTGTGAATAGATAAAATATTTTAGTCATAGTTTCACAATATAGATAAAAAGAATAAGTTAATCAAGTAACCAGTGAACAAGTTTAAGCTTGCTCAATAAGAAAATGAGCAAAACTTGAGCATAAAATCTTGTTTGATATACAATGAGCTCAAGCTCGGCTTGTTTTTTGAAAAAAAAAAAAAAAATTGAATAAACAAGTTTGAACTTTTAATACTCGACTTGGCTTGACTCATTTACTGCCCTACTTTCCATATTTGGTTAAGAGTATATATAATATAATTCCTTAGTTGCTAGTGATGGATTTCAACCTTGAAGTTTCAGATGAAATTATTAAATATCAATTGAGCTACAAAATTCTTGTCAGAAAATCAACATATTTTTGAAAAAAAATATTAATACACAATTTTGGGATTATGGATAGAAGTTAAAACCCATGTAATTTATTATACATGCAAATCCACATCCCAGCCCAATATATAGGCCGAATGACACCTTTATAGAATACATGTGATCTAATAATAATAATAATAATAATAATAATAATAATAATAATAAAAGATTATATGTGATGGCTTTGATGGGAAAAAAAATTGGGAATTTAATAAAAAGATCATGACACAAGTGCACACACCAATAAACCTACAAACAATAAATAGAAAGAGACAATAAAGTTTGAATTGATGGCGAAAAACTTTGTAGTTCAATTTTATGATTTTTTTTTTTTTAATAAAGACATTTAAAATTTAAATGATCATTCTCCTAACAATTGAATTATTAACGAAAAAAAATATCGCATAAATGGATGGTGGAGAAAACAAAGAAGAAGAAAGAGGAGGATAGATGTGATTGATGAAGAGAAGGAAGTGAGTAGAAGAGATGTAGCTTGTGCTAGTTGGATTGTAAGTGTTAGTCAAAATTGTCGAAACATACTGGAATGATTAGTATAAGTAGAAATAAGATGTAATTTAAGAAAAAAAAAATCTAGTACCACAAACTATTACACAACTTCTTTGCCTCAATTGTGGTGTGACAGAGTGAGAGCGATGAAGAAAAAATAGAGGGTTTATGTGTAAATAATTGACAACTACTCATAATTTGCCACGTCAGAGTCGTAACAAAATATTGTGGAATAGTTTGGTAATGGATACAAAATTTGTCAAACTGTGGTACGGTGCAAAAATCAACAACAATGCCTCACCCATAAAAATTTGGTTAGGAATTAACTTTTTTTTACTAATAATTTGGCACCCCCACAATTTATCTCCATCAACCTTTCCAAGTTTCAACCCCTAATTCCAGTTACCTGTTTATATTTTAAATTGAACAAATCCAATGAAACCTCTTTATTTTTTATTTATTAAAAAGGTGATCCCTCATAGAATTAATATATATATATATATATATATGTATATATATATATGTATATATATATTAGAGCAAGACTTAGGTACAATACTTAAGTGATGTTTCTTAGGTTTCCCTTTTAAAATTATGCCATGTGAATTTTTTTTAATGAGATGGAACTTTTTTTTTTTTTTTAATTAAGTAGCCACATGGCTGAATCTTAAGAGAGAAATCTAAGGAATAGCACCTAAGGTACTGTATCTAAGTTTTGTCATATATATTAATAGGTAAAACTTAAAGAAAACTCAATTAGAATTTAAATTAGAATCTAATTTTGTGTCATGTGTCTAAATTTATGTGGGGATCACCATAATTATCCACTTAAGTTTGTGTCATGTGTTCACTTAAGTTTTTTAATCTTTGTGACAAGTGAGTTAATGAGTACAAAATACTAAGAATCTAATATTAATGAATTATAAAATGAAATAATTTTTTTTTTAAAAACCAATTATATATACTAAATAAAAATCACTACATAACAAAGATCACCTCATGTTCTATCTTATTAAAAATTAGAAAAAAAAAATAATCATAAGTAGTATTAAATTTAAGTAAGAATTTTAATATGTGACTAATTACGTTTACTTAAAAAATAATTTGACTAATTATTTATATTTTTATGATAAAAAATTGTGTTTAATTTTAAATTTATCTATACGAATGCATGTGTTACATGTTTTTTTTAATAAATAATTTGATTAATTATTTATATTTTTATAATAAAAATTGTATTTAATTTTAAATACATCTATGTGTTTGCATGTGTTATATGCTAGTTAGTTTAAAAAGTCCACATAAAAATAAAAAAATAAAAAATAAATAAAAAGGTCGCACTAATTATTTATATTTTTATGATAAAAAATTGTGTTTAATTTTAAATGTATCTATACGAATGCATGTGTTACATGTTTTTATTTTTTTTTATTTTATAATTTTTTTAAATTTTTTTTATAAATAATTTGATTAATTTTATAATAAAAATTGTATTTAATTTTAAATGCATCCATGCGTTTGCATGTGTTATATGTTTAAAAGGTCCCCATTAAAAAAAAAAAAAGTTTAAAAGGTCAACTCTCTAGATAAACAAGATGATCAAAATCATTACTTTCATTTATTAATTCCATCCTCGAATGTTTGTTATTTCAATTAATTTCTTTTTTCTTCTTTAATTTATTTCTATCCTAATTGGTATTGGGCCAAGCTTGTATAATGTTCAAAAGCCCAAATAACTTCTTGAATATTAGGTCGCACTGGTTGGATCTTTTTTACTCAAATTTTACACATTGCAACATGCCTCTTATGGTGAAAATTATTACTCTAGCGGCATAATTTCTCCTCCAACAATTTTTTTTTTTGAGGAATCTCCTCTCATTTAGCTTAACTACATTACCAAACCTCTTGCAACCCATGAAATTAATTTTCCCATATGGACTCATGACCCAAGACTTCACTTCATGATGTGCATTTCTGATTTCTCCAATTCTCCTACCCCACAAATGGGGCTCATGTCTCATGTCTCATGTCTCATGTCTCTCTTGCTTCATGAATTGGGTTAAGGCTCATGGTCTATGCTTCTCTTTACTTCATGAAGTGAGCTTTATTTTCCCATCCAAGATAACGTTAGAAACTTAGAATAATAATTATGTGATGATTAAATTTATCATTTTCTAACTATTTAAGCTTTTGAAAAAATTGGTACGATAAAACACTACTAACTAGCCCTAGGTTACTAGGTATAACAATAACAACCGTACCTTTTTGTCGGAAGTTGCAATGCAAAAGATACATGCTAACCTCAGCTAGATTGTTGAGTGCAAGTAAACACCAACTTCGCATCATTGCTAGTAGTCCCATAGCAAGAACTTCATTGCTAACTACTTCTCATCTACACGGTACAAACTAGAGAATCAGGTAAGAGGTAACATCACATTTTCCATTTGAATAATGGAATTCCCCCCTTTTTAATGTGAGCTGAGGCTAGAAGGGAAGACCTTGCACATGAGGGTCTCGTTTTTGGTGTGAATGGCCATCCTCTGATTAGAATGACTTATGTGCTCCATTGGGTCTGTTTTTCTATTATAAATGGTGAAGGTTGGCTATGTAAAACGGTGGGGCAACTCAACATCCTCAATATAGCGAGAGAAGAGGGACTGAGAAATCTAACGCAGGGCCCTACTCATGGCATCACCCCCCAAGTTTCCTGAGGGTGGTTAAATGGCAAAACACTGTTCACATTGTGCGTGGGTCTATGTTTTTCTTCGTTTGTTTGCAACAGTTCTGTGGGTCCCACGCTTAAAACATGTGAATTGTGCCTAACGCTGCAAAATGCGTTACCCAAACGCACGCTAAGTATGTTAAGTTTTTTTTTTAAAGGAAATTAATTATAATTTACTAAATAATAAGAAATAAAAGGAATTAATCTAATCCGTGTGGTGTACGGTGGACTTTTTTTTAATGAAAAGTATGAATAATAAAATATAAAAATCCCTTATAAGAAATATTACCATTTGAGAAATATGGCGACTGTTTAGCATCGTATTTTAAACAACAATTTTTAGTATTTAAACAACATTACATCTATTATGACACAATATGGAGAAAATATCGTAATTAATTAATTTAATAATATCTATTTTTACATATATTTTATTTTATTTATAGGAATATTTTATGTTTATTCATACATTTTCAAAATAAATAAAATAATAACTATCAAAATCTTTATAGATATATAAAATTAAAAGAATTCTTTTTTATTAACTTCTTTTTTCAACCCACATAATGGAGACTGATTAGGATCCGGTGAAATACTGAGAGTAATTCACCCATATCCTTCACAATTTTTTTTTTTCACTTTTCACCTTTATAACTTTCACTTTTTACTTTTTTTAATTTTTTTCTTAACTTTTTTGAATCAATGGTTGAAATTGAAAGTTGCTTTTTGCAATTATCAATCTCAACCATTATTGCATCTGATCTCAATCCAATAGAGACACATATGCAGAAGTATCTTGGCCACATAGACACGCAGGGTTTTTTTGAAGTGTCCGTGCTATTAGGTAAGGGTTTGGAGACGAAACCAAAAAAAAAAAAAAAAAAAAAAGAGATTGAAAGTGTTTGCTCTATGGGTGTCTCAATCAATATAAGAGGCAATGTCGCGATGCTATCTCTTCTCCATATGGTCTGTGACAACGAAGCAGGTAAAGCAATCTATTGATTTCTGCTCTCCTTTCTCTTTTTTACTCTTTTTATCTCAGCACTTATCTAAGTCTGTATGGAACTTCTCTTTCTCCCTTTCCAGCTTACTTTATTTGTAAGTTTAAAATGGATGATATTCTCAATGCCACATGCAAATTCCCATTAGCATTTGTACAGGCTTTCCCCACTCACATAGCTATTACATGGATAAAAACGTTAGTCATTTTATTTTTACCTCACCAAAAATGGCACTACACTAAACTTTTCCCTTGGTTAACAAAGAGCTCACAATAACATTTACTGCCACGAGTGCATTTCATTGCATCACAAAGCAATACCAACACATAACCAAATCTTTTATTTACAAACATTCTTCTAAAAAAGGAAAATTGAAAGCATTGCCATATAGAGAGAGAGAGAGAGAGAGAGAGAGAGAGGAAAATAGCAAAGAAGACTTCTGAAATTTGTGAGAGAACTTTAAAGAACAGGCAATATGAGCTCTGGGAGAAAATGCATATAGTTTTTGTAAATTAAGTGATGGTACAAATCCCTAGTTGTACAAAGAGCTGCAAATATGAACTATAGAGATACAATTTACACAAATCAGGTACAAGTATGAATTATAAAGGTTATAGCTAGTATAACAAGTGATGAAACAAAGCTGAAAGAATTAATGACAAATGTACATGCTAACTTAAGATTAATTGCAGCAGGCAGTCGTGCATTCTAAAACTTTCCATTTGTAGGCTCTGTATTGAAAGCAAACTGCTTCCAGTCCACCCTAAGAAAAGAGTTTTAACAAGTGACCAGAATATCCATTCCCAACTCAGCCAAAAGAAGGAAGCAAGAAATTATAAGAAAGAAGGAAAGGACCAGCTCCTAAGTAAACTGACACAGCATGAGCTCTGAGGGGCAAAAGAGAGAAATCTCTGGTACCCCGGAGCCCTAGAGTCGCACTATAAAAGGAAGAAAAAACCCATGCTGAAGGGTATTCATCATCATTTTGATTTTAGAAAAGATATCATAAAATTCAAGGAAAAACAGAGGAACATCTCCTGGTATCCCAGAAACAGCCACTATAGCACATACTTGGATTCGAAAAGATTCAAACTTTGCAAGTCTTAGAGGCTTGAATAGCCATCAAAGTCTGCAATTTTTGAGTTAATTTGAACCTTGTATCACGTCTTAGTGAGCACATTGTAATCATAATCAAAGAAAATTAATAAAGTGCCTCTCATTAATCCGAGGATCCCTAACCACTGTTTTGTGTATTTTTATTACTATGCATTTCTTTGCTGTTTGAGTTGTCATTCAATACAGATATTCTCGCTTGTTAGTTTATTTGTGTTGTAGGAAACTTGCCCTGTGCACCACTTGGTTCTTAAACAGCCCTTTAGCTGCGGTGAACCAAGCCCAGTCCACCAAACAACAATTATTTGGCCCAGGATCCTTGGGCCGCTGTGCTGAAGAAAAAAGGCACTCTCACATATATATATATATTAGCATAAAAATATATACTTTTGGCTCTAAAATTAATATACTTGGCCCCCCTCTCCCAAACAATTTACAAGCTGACCCATAAAACCAAAAATGAAAAAAAAAAAATTATGAAATCATCCCTTGTCTGGTTGTCCCAAGAATATCAAGAAAAACATTCAGCTAAACATTTGGGCAATTTATAAATCTAGACAACAAGGAAAATCTACAAAACAATTCACATATTCAGATAAAAATAAAAATAAAAAAAAAAATCTTTGGACGTGGTCTAAGTAAACAAAAATTATAAATCCTAGCAAAAAAAATCACAAAAACCCAATAATCTTTACCCAATTTCTACCTCTTATTTGAGAGCTCTTTGTCCCTCTCAAATAACTCCACTCCATAGTCACAGAAACAACTCCTATGTTGCTAATCACTCCATCCACACACCAATTTGTGTCACCAGCAACTTGGATCAGTTGGCGTCTTTAAATCAATCCATGAAAAAAATTTATTTTAAAAAAAAAGATTTAAAAAAAAAATTTATAATGTGGATAGAATAAAGAATTGGTTTAACCTTAGTCAGACCTTGAAAATATCAAGACGTGTCAATTGACTTACAGAACTTTTGATTATAAATATCTATTATTGATTTTTAGAAAAAGAAAAAATACAAAAAAAAATTAAAAAATTAATGCTAATAATGCATCGCTGTAAACCTCTAGTATTAATATTCCAACTTTTTAAAATTTTTGAATAAAGAATGTTGGCCCTCCCTAAGTTTGAATCCTAGTTCCGTCCCTGCAGTGTTATGTCATTTAAAATTTTTGGCTAAAATCCAAAAACTTTATATTTGATCAAATTTTTATTTTTGTATTAAAAGTTTATTGTTTATTGTTTTTGTTATTGTAGTCCTTATCCTTTTGTCTATTGTCGGCTATAAATCTAACACTACTTGCATATGTGATGGACTGTCATTTTATAATACCCAATGACAATTTTATAGATAGTAATAGATGGAAGGACCAAACTTGAGAGCGGTTAAATGCGTTTGGGTACATGTTGATGGCATGCATACTAGCTCCATAAGTCAGGAACATTTTCATTCAATGGGACAACTCTAATTGAGTAGCCTAGTTGATTAAGGAAGTATTATTTAGCTGCCTGATCTATTCCAGAGCTAAACCTCGAACGATTCTGCACAACAATATTTGGAAGGATTCCTTCTCTATTGGAGGCAGGGCAGCCACTGATTGGCACAATTGCTGTAGACTTTGCAGTTCACATGACTTGATTGCTTAACCATGCATATGAATACTGAATATATAAATCGGAGTAAAGCAGTTTGTCAACTGGGCTATTGCCACTCCAATATATATTGCCTGCTTCGTCAACATTGTTTAGTCACTTAATCAAATACATATTCACAATTTTTATAAAGCTATAATTTTTTTTCCTCTTAAAAAGACTTTAACAAGTAAATATACCACTTAGTAAAAAAAAAAAAAAATGTAGGTAAGGATAGCTATCATAAATCAAGGGGCCAATTATTTGTCACACAAAAGTATGAAGTTTCTTTATGCTATCAAACATGTGAAGACTAATTGCCCCTGTTCTGCGGTAATGTAAGCTTTCCTTAAATTTAAAGTTGAGCCGACTGACTTGATTCACTTGAAGGACTTAAATTGTCTCCTATATCTCCTATTGGTCTCTTTGGTGATGATAGGAAAGGTTTGGGAGGCATTTGTAAGCATTCAACTTCTTGTTCAAGCATTTCTACGACTTTGTTCATTGAAGGATGATCATTAGGCTTCATCTGTATGCACCATAATGCGACTATGATCATCTTCTTAACTGTTTTTTTCTCATCCTCTGTAGTGTCTTCCACTTCTATGTCCTTTCCATCGGTAATTTGGTCATAAACCCAAGTTGGGAAGTAAATTTGGCTTGAACAGTCAACAAATGCATTCACATTCTTTCTTCTACTTGCCATCTCCATCAACAACATGCCAAAACTATAAACATCAGCTTTATAGGAGACACCTCCAATGTTTTTATAGAACAACTCTGGTGCTATATATCCTAATGTTTCTCTTGCTGCAGTCAACGAGACTATGCTATCATTCGCTGGATAAAGTTTTGCAAGCCCAAAATCAGAAACTTTGGGAATGAAGTTCTCATCGAGAAGAATGTTATGAGGCTTGATATCAAAATGTAGAATTTGCATGTCACATCCTCGATGTAGATATTCAATCCCACGAGCTACTCCAAGAGAAATCTCATATGTTTTCTCAATACTTAAAGGGATACTTCCTTCTTGAGAAAAAATGTATTTTTCAAGAGAACCATTAGGCATGAATTCATATATAAGTGCACGCTTTGGTCCCTTAGCACAGAAGCCAATGAGTTGCACCACATTCACGTGGTGAATCCTTCCAATTGTTGCAACTTCATTGATAAATTCTTGCCCATTAGCTTTAGAGTTACCCAACATTTTTATAGCTAAAGAGGGTCACTTTCAAGCTTTCCTTTATATACAGAGCCATAGCCTCCTTCACCCAATTTGTCCTTGAAACCTTTGGTCATCTTCCTAATTTGTGAGTAAGAATACCTAATTGGCACAAGGTTATTTTGACTTTGTAGAAATTCTTCAACACCATCATACATTGACAAATGTCTCCTACGCCACTTGTATATCAAAAAGGCCACGATACATGGAGTCCCCAATACCAATTTTGCTGCAAGGTGTAATAGTACTGTGCAAGCACATCACAGAAATAACTATAAGAAAACAAATTTGTTGGAGCATTGCTGTCAGCTTTTTTAATTTTCACAAAAATACAAGTTTTATCTTTATATTTTGGGTTGATTTCATTTTAATCCTTATGTTTTGAATTTGTTTAATTAGGTCCTTAATCTCAGTGATGGAAACTACTTGCCTGTTCAAATGTTTCCACAACTATCAGGCTTAAAAGATGACATGATTAATAAAATAATAATAAAAAAATTAATTGGCATTAAAAAAAAAAAGCTAATATCACATAAAAAACAAAAAAGAAATGTTATAATTCCTCAATTTTAAAAAAGACAGAAATAAACAAAATGATTTTTTATTTTATTTTATATTAAAATCCCAATGGCATTGTTTGAGTAGAATCCAGTTTTTATGTTACTTGAAGTGATTCAAAATAGTTCAAAGTAGATATTTGTCCTCAAGGATTAGAATTTGGGATTTGGAAATGCCTAACTTATAGGCAAGGATGGTAGTTATTTAGTAAGCGAAAAAAGGATAGTAGTTCTTCATTTCATAACTACTCCACCGATTAAACGAGATGTCGTTATTTGTAATAATTAACTACTTGTACCGTCACAAGGGTTAGAGTCAAGTGATTGTTGTCTTTTAAAAGGCCAACGTACTTGAACCATTCTAGCCCTCCACGTGTACAATTGCAATAGCAGTAGAATAGAAAGACAGAGCAGAGAATTTTGTAAGGAAGTAATCTGTAATGGTGTGTTTATTAATTGATATGTCTATATTTACTAACTCGGTTGCCTCTGTTTGCATTCATTGTGATTGCTAGGCTATCATAGCACATGCAAAGAGCAAAATTTATAATGGGAAAAGTCGAAATATCCAATTGAGGCACAATATTGTGAAGTAGCTTATTGATAATAGTGTAATATTCTTGGACTTTGTGAGGTCAAAAAGGAACTTGGCCGATCCTTTGACTAAACCACTAGCAAGTAGGCTGGTGAGTGAGACATCTAGGGGGATTGGACAAATTCCCAACTTGTGATATTGTGGCTAATACCCAACCTTTATGATGGGTGATTTCACGTAAGAGGTTAAATGGGTAGATGTCACTAGTGGTCCATGTGAGCACTATCATTTGTTATGTGTTTTCCGCTATCTTGGTAAGGAGATAAGTGATGAGTTCATCCCTATGGTATGAGACGATGCTAAGTTGCAGAATTTGGTGAGGATGAGCTTAGGCTCTTAATGGATCCATATTCCTAACTGTTGAGATGGGGTGTATCTAAACGCATTCTTAATTGATGCCGCCGACTAAGTTGCAAATTGTTGGAGGTTGAGCTTTAGGCTCTTAATGGATCCATACTCCCTTCCTGTTAGGATGGGGTGTCTTGCATGCACTCTTTATAGATGCCACCTATGTGTGAGTGGAAGTTTCATATGAGACTTTTTGGATAGGTCTCTAGAGCTCTCATGAAAACCCGTGGCGCATGGCCTAAATAAGGAGTCAACCTGCTTAAGAATATCCTTGGTAAAGAAAGTTATGTGGGTGGAAAGTTTGGTTTACTAATAACTTGTTTAAAAGAGTTTTAACTCCACCATTGTCTTTTAATTCTTACTTATTTATCCTAAGTATGGTTAAAACCTTTTGGTACCATATTAATGCATGCTTTCTTTAGTTTCTTGCCTTTTCTATTTTGTGTTTGTAACATGTAGGGGATTGTTGGTGTGGGTGTCTGTTTCAAACACTTTTATTATTCTTTATTTTCTAGTCGTTGGAAATTTATGTTGGGCAATAAAGGATAAAATAGTCGTTGGACAATTGTGAGAAAAATAGCCGTTGGGCAATAAGTAGCCTATCTAATATCCATTACTACACCCTTTCCTATAAGTCTTTTCTATTGCTCTATATTTAAAAATACATATTTTCTCCTGCATATTTTTCTACAATTTATAGTTGTTCTAAGGAAAGGCAATAGAGGGCTGTTCTTGAAACTTCAAGAGTGGAAGTGTGTTCATTACGAAGGTTAACGCTATAGTCTAATCCTGAGGGATTGTTTGGCCAAGAGAACCAATTACACCGAGTTTTACTCTAAGTGGCATGAATCAACCTTTGAAGACAACGCTTTCGCAGCGTGATTCTATAACATTATGAGATCATTCTAAACTCTTTTATATTTTTATGTTTTTGCTAATTATGTGAGATATTAATTGTTGTATCAAAACTTGTTTATTCACTAAAACATTTCCAACAATAGTTTCCAAATTCTTTTGTGTTATAACTTTAATATATATATATATATATATATATATATGTGTGTGTGATTATTTATGAAAAGTGCACCATATTTGATATTGCATATATAGGGGAATTGCATGCATTTTTGACTGGGAAAGGACAAAAATCTTAATTTGATCATTGATAATGGATTCCATGGACTTATTGCATTATTTGACAAAGGGAGATGATTTCCAGCATACCCATATGCAACAATTGGCAGCAGAATGAAGCAACAAGTGTCCAAGGGTCATGTGTAATGCACATGATCAGGTGGACCCATGGACACTTTGTGTATGTAGATTAGTTCCGGTTTTGTGTATATATTGTCATGTGGCATTGGGTTGGATTTTCATGTTTTGAAAGCTCACATTATATATATATATATATATATATATATATATAAAATCATGGTGATTATTTTAACAAGTTTTGTGCTAGATTATTTAATCATTTTTGTCATGTTATTACTGAAATTGATTTTACAGAAATCAAATTGAAATTTCCAAATTATAGCATATTTGAAATTTATTCATAATCATAAAACTTATATTTCTCCCACCCTCATTAATTATGTTATTTACTGGGCTTCGTCTTTTATCCCATTCTTTCACCAAACTTTTCAAAGTAGGCATCGATCCTTTTGATACAGGTTTTTGTGGCTAGTAGTAGTTAGACAACTACTAATGGAGGTTGGATTTTTGAGGTGGTGATCCATAGGTGTTGTACATCCTAGAGGAGACTTGACTCTTTTTTTTTTTTTTTTGTATCTAATAGTGGTGATGACTTTTATCCCCATTAGGACTTATTATGTAGACCTCCATTCTTTTGTGGCAAGTGGTCAAGCTCTGACTTACTTTGGGAGCATCTTTAATAAAATTGCTTTGAAAATTTCTTGATGTTGGTGAGAATTCTTTGGATTGAATTGTCAAAAAAAATTTCAAATACCTTTTGGTTGTAGTTTTCTCATGTTTTGGACCATTTTTGGGTTTGGGGCATGATAGAAGGAAAGCACAATATATGTTGTTTTCATGTTAATGCAACTAATATTTACGTCTTGTTTGCATGTGTAACTATTTTTAAGCACAATGTTAATGAATCGCATGCTAAAAAAATTTGAAGAAGAGATCAGGTTATTACTGATGTTTTGCACGGTTAAGACCCAGCTGACCCAATAATATTCTGCCCAAAAAGCTGCAAGAAATTCATATATAAAGGTAAAATTATGTTTTTCTAATGAAAGATGAATTACTAATTAGTGAAACAAGTGACCCAAATAACTTGAAAAGTCTAAGGCCTAATAAAACTGCATTAACAACTCTTATTGGACCATGCTTAAAAAAAAAAAAAAAAAACTAATTGACTTTATTGAGAAGTGTTATAGGTACAACAATTTTTACTACATTGAGCTTACAAACTAATGTGTCATTAACCACAAAAAGATTATTTAAATATTAATTTATGAGTTGTTGAAGCTTACTAATTATGTTCATCGTCACATCAATTTGTAAGAAAAATTTGTAGTACGGCATTTCTCACTTTTTATATATAGTCCTTAAAATTGGGATATCACTTTCATTGTGAGGAGCTGGATTAGAATTTGCACCAGACTAGCCGTTTGTCAAAATTTTAACTAAACGTTTTCAAAAGAGTCAAATTAAGATCAATAAAGCTAAAATTTGGTTAAGAAATGTAGTACCATTAATAGACTTATTGAATGAACCCTTCCATTAATAAACTAAATATATTATTGTTTTATGAAAAGTGCTATATATACAATATTTTCACAATATTTTTACAATAAATTTTAAATGATAATTTGTTATTAATTCTAATGTGAACGCAATACAAAATTATTATTTTTATCCCATAACAGCAACCAACATTCCGTTACTTAGGAGATTTATCGTAAAAGTGTGACAAAAATACTGTAAAGTTATCGTTTCTCTTGTTTTATTCATCTCTGGCTCTCGCTCCCCGAACTGCTGAGATTGAGTCTCTCTCAACACCATGGCTTTGCGTCTTAAGAACCAGATGCCGAAACTATAACTGCCATCAATAACGGCTTCGCAGCTAGCTCGCGTAATGGAGAAAGCCGAGTTGAGTTTGATCGACCATGACTCACTCCAATCGTCTTCTCTCTCTTCTCGCGTTCTCTCCCATGACCGTTGATTTGGGTTGTTTGAGTTTTTTTTTTTTTTTTACTGGGTTTGATCTAATTGTGTTTGTGTGTTTGATCTGAATGGGATGTGTTTGAAAGAAATAATAAGGGCCTGATTTCTAAATGGGCTGATCTGAAATTGAGGAAGAATAGGGTAGAAAGAAACAATGTAACACCAAAAAAAGTGGTTTGCAACTGGGGACCTTTGGATTGGAGTTATTGGTATATATGTGACTGATTTTTTCTGTGAAGGACGAAAATGGTGGAAGAGCTTGGAGAGAGAGTGGTTTGCTTTTGGGAACCGGTTGGAAGGAGATAGAAAAAAAAAATTTAGTGCTCGTTTGGCTGGCACGTTTACGTTTGACGTCTACGTTTTTTCAGCTTTTTTTTTTTTTTTTTTACGCGTTTCCAGCTCTTTTTTACTGTAGCAGTACTGTAGTGGTTACTATTTAATGAACAGTAGCCGCAATAGTTGACTTTTCAGCACAAATTTCATTGTTCATGGACCTACAAATTTCACTTTTCAGTAAATTTTTCATTAAAAATGGGTCATACGATACTATTCACATATTTAAAAATTATTTTACTATAATATTTTTCAGTTTTTAGTTTCAGTTTTCAGTTTTCAGTTTTCAGCTGTATCCAAACGGACCCTAATCAAGAGAAGAAGCTAATTTCTAAAGAAATTCGATTATTTTTACTTTCCATTTCCTCAAGCCTTAAGGATTGAGATAAACCAATTACCCAAGTACATGGTTATTCTAAGTCCAAATCTTCTGTCTTATTCTTTTTGCTCTACTATATACTCTACAAATTAAAACATACCACATGCCCATCTATTTAATTAAATGTTAAATTTATGCCTTTTATTATTTCAATTACCTAAAATAAATAAATAAATAACCCATCATATTTAGGTAATTGAAATAATAGAAGACATAAATTTAGCATTTAATTAAATAGATGGGCATGTGACATGTTTTCATTTGTGGAGTATATAGTAGAACATGAAAAGTGGGATAGAAGATTTGGACTCGGTTATTCTTATTCTTCTACTTGTGTCATCAACAGACATCAGGCACAATTACTCATGCAATTCTATATATATCCTTGTGCATTCTATAGTAATTACTATCCTTCTAAAAGCTTTTTTGAGATAGAAACCTCACATGACAAATCTGGTGCTTCATAAAACGATCCTGCATTTTTGACTAAGAAATACCACCAGTCTGCATTAGCTTGTTTATAGTTATCGCTCCATACTGCCTTTTTGACAAATAAAAGAACAACATCAGCGTTGAGAACTATAAAATTAAATTTGGTCATTATACGGAAACTACAATAAATATTCCCTAACATGTTAATTAAACTAGAATTGATGGCATACCCACCAAGAAGTTATCTTCTTAAGAAAAGCGATAATTTTTACTTTTTCATTTCTTCAAGCATAAAAGTTTTAGATCAACCAATTGCCCAAGTACATGGTTATTCCTCTGCTTGTGTCATCATCACATCAAGCACAATTACTCATACAATTCTATTTTATTGTCCATTCTATCTGACCCTTCTTTAAGATAGAAACCTCACCTTGGAGTTTATGTAGGATACGGTCAAGCAATGCTGAAAAATAAAAGAATAACATCAGCTTATGGAGAACTTAAAATCAAATCTAGGCATTATACTGAGACTTCAATAGAAATATTCTAGCATGTCTAACATAAGAAGTTTGGTCTTATAGAAGTTTAATAGAATAAATAGATGAATGGTTAGTGAATAGTGACCGTGGAAAAAATGCAAGAGTTCAGAAAAGAAAGAAACTTGCAAAGGGGAAATAATGGTCAACATATATGTAAAGTATTTAATTAGAGAACAGAAAGTGTTATGGCCTTATTTACCACCACTGCCGTCGTAGCATTGAACATGGTTCGCGTCATCGAGGTCGCAAGTATAGAAATCTCCTCCGCAATAAGTATAACAAAGACGTTGGAGCCATGAAAGCTCAAAACCATATACCAATTCATTGTGGACGTCTTTACAGGAAATATTTGAATCATCACTTCTTGGCCACAAAGTCAGAAACATCTTCTCTACTTGGCACGAGTCCTCCACTTGGGATGCGTTGGTTATACCAATTACCAACTTTAAGATATCTATACCTCTTGGAATCAGATATAGAAGAAGAGTTGTCATTATAATTGCAAGTAGAAGTGTCCAAATACAATGGAGATTTCACTGGTTTCTCACAGCTCATCATAGCTAAACTCCGTGATAGTTCGAGACGCCAGTAATTCGCGTTTGTCCCCTTTTGCAGATAAGTGTCATATGGATAGTGATATTTGAAATCATATCGAGATAAAGAAAAATTCGGGGTGGAGAAGGAGAAGTAATTGTCCTTGTGTATACTCGAGTCCACAATCCGGAATGTGTAGTTGTAACTGATTTCCTGTACGTAGTATTTTCCTCTAGATAAGTGTAGCACCGTACGATTGTTCTCACACGAAAGTTCATAACTGAAGTACCTGCAGTATTCTGGGTCGGTCGACAATCGAAAAGGAAAGCTTATGTTGTGGATATTCCCACAAGAAGAAGCAGTACAGTTATCATTAACCATAGCATTAGCACAGCAAGGAAGAGCAATAAGGGCAGTGAGTCCTACACTGAACGTCAATCCTCTTGCCATTGAGGTAGACAGAGAAAGAGAGGAATATTTCCACTAGTACACGCTAGAAAACTTTCACAGCTGTAGACAAACACAATAAAAACTTCTTTCTGTTGTCTTCAAAGCATGTTCAACAATAAAGTAAAAAGTAAAGTTTCCACATGAAGAAAGGTGAAGCGCAAGTTTGTTTTTTGTGGGTCAAAGAAGCGCAAGTTCGCGGTAGTGACTCTAGTGAGCAATATCAACCAACATCAATACATAGAGCAATGCGCCAACAATATCTGGCGTCAGCACATACGTCATCTTGGTAAATTAAGTATTTGACCGTTATTAAGTTTTTTTTTTTTTTTTATTTTTTATTATTTGAGAAGATATTTTTAATTATTATAAACATTTAGTTAAATTTCTAACAAATGTACATGTAGCAGCAAGAAAGAAATTATGAAGGCAAATGTAACGGAACTCTCTCCCAAAATTTGTAAAATAATATATTTAAGTATGTAGCATTTTCTTTAAAATTGACTTAGGTATTGACTTAAAAAGTCAGTTTTTTTTATTATTAAGTTTATTTTTTGTATTATTTATGAGTCACATTACATTTTTTGGTACTATATATAAGTCTCACTGTATTATTTTAACTACATTTTAACTTTATTACAATACTTTTAGTAAAAATTTTGAAATTTAAGTGAAATTAATCTTATTTTAAAAACATAATTTTAATACTTAAAGTCATATTTCCAAAATACAATTTTAGAAAAAATGATACGTTTTCAAATAACATTTGTAGGGTCAGATTCTGCTGCCCAAGCCCAATGAGGTATGGGTTTGGAGCCCACTGAACCCAAAACAATAAATTTGTAGAGAGTGGGTGAAAGAGCTAGGCTAGTAATGAAAAAATAACAGTATGAAACAGCATAGAAGATGGTGAAATTTGACTAAAAGAGTGCTCGGACAGTGATCAATGTCTCGTCCGAGGAGGCTATTTTCATTGATGAACTTAGGTTCCAAATATGGGAGCTACAGTAAAATTATATGCTCTCTTTTCTCTCTCGATTCTCGATCCCCCCCTATCAGATACCTTTCTCTCTTATATAGGGCTGCCCTTCTCCATCTCCACCGTCCACTTGTTCACCATCTGTGCGCCCACTTGAGTGCATGTCCCATCAGACACCCCCTTTAGCCCTGTCTGAGTGGCGGTAGTTGAGGATGCACTGTTCAGGGGTCTTCTCCACATAAATGCGGCCAGGTGGGTAGGTGCAGAGCATTAAATGCGGTGGTTGAGGTCTGTCTCCTTGATATTTCTTTATCTCTGTCACCTTCTCACGTGTCCGAGGTCTCCTTTTTCCCTGACACTTGTTAGACAGACCGCTTGACACGCTCCGGTCTCCTCGGACGTGTGAGAATCTCCTCGGACTGTACACGTGCTCGTCTGCGGACATTCCCCTTTCACATGGGCCACTGGCTGCGTCCTGGCCTCCTCGGTCGAACAGTGGTCCTCGGACAGGGCCTTTGGCCCAATTAAGTTGGGCTGGGTTTTTCTCCCCCACAATAGCCCCTCAAAATTGTAGTTTTTCCTTCACATCCGAGGAGAAAAAGTAGGATTTTGACTTGCCACGGAGCAACAACTTGGGAACACGCGCAACCGAGCTGGCACGTGTGTGAACGTGGGAGCTGACGCCTCATTAATGCCGCTGCGGTTTCCTTATTCCCAAAGCGCTGCATTAATTGCACCAGTTGACGTTTTGTCCTTTGCATCCAACGGTGGCTGATTGATCCAAGGGCTGTGGTTTTTCTTCAAGGTTTGGGCGGGAGTGCCCCTGACCCTTCGCTTGACCCCGTATAAAGCTTCTGAGGAAGTTATTCCTTCCTCACTTTACAAATCTCCAGACGCTCCAACAAGAACAGACGCGCCCCTCCGTCCACATCTCTCCGTCCGAATCTCCCAGCCGCCGGTGCCCATCTCACTCGGAACCCTCACGAGTCCTCCTACGAGTCTGCAATCGCTTCCCCGGTCTAGCCCTTGTAAGTCATCGCTCACCGAATCCTTTAATTTTCTCTTCGGCCAGTCACTCCGTTTAACCACCATGGGAAAACTCGAGTACATGATGGATAGCCCTGAGCAAGTAGAGGCGTTTAGGACCACATACCGCATACCCCCTAACGTGGGTGTGAGGTATTGCCCCCCAGACAGAATACTAACAGACCCGGAGACGGGAGAGGTGGTTATCCCCCTCATTGCCTTCAAAGAAGGGGGAATGACGATTCCCATGGGCCCCATCACCGCTAATTACCTTCGGAACCATAGGCTTACTCCCTGGCAGTGCGCGCCCAATATGTTTAGGATCCTAGGAGCGATTGAGGACCTTGAGCGTCGCTTGGGGCTGGGACTTACCTGGCTTGATGTGGTATATATGTACGAGTGCCACAGCCAGCAAGATGCCGGGTACTACTTAAAATCCCGGTCGGACGTTGTCAGGCTCATTTCCTGCCTTCCGAAATCCAACAAAGGGATGAAGGATGACTATGTGATCGTCTCGGGTGCCTGGCGTGACGGCCCTGGTTGCCCAACCACGCATGGGAAGCCAGGTGTGACATGTAGATCTAGGCGCACCGACCATAGGCTTAGGGCTCCCACCTTTTAACTGTTTTTGGTTTCTCTTCGACCAGTTTCTGAGCTTCTAACCATTTTGTTTTTACTTGCAACAGATAAGAGACACGTTTCTCCTCGGGTCCGCCTAACGAATGTTGCTGCCCTTAATTTCCTTCTTCGGTCAGAGATCTTCGTGAGCGAGGACGGGCAACTACGATCTGCTCCCCTTATTCTCGGATATCAAGGGAAACCAAAGGGTTTTCAGCCGGTCGGCAACGCCATTGTCCAGGGAGATTACCGTCTTGCGCGCATCGACGTTGGTCGGAAGGGCTTTTTGGCGCCACACGATCTTGATCCTGTACCCCGTCCAATCCCTCGGGTTGCACCTCCCCTTATCCAGCCACTTCAGCAAGTTCCTTTCGGACAGGAGATTGAAGGTGAGGGGGCTGGCTCTTCTACTTCGTCGCTAGAAGAGCAGATAGACGAATTTCGGTTTGAGGGAGAGGCTTCAAGGGTAAACCAGGTGGTGGAGATCTCAGACGCCGAGGAAGAAGAGTGTGAGCAGTCAGGTGCCCAACTTAATCTGTTAGCCACCTATTCAGAAGACTCCTCGGACGAAAACATGGATCTGAGGAACTTGATGAAGGGGAGGGGCAAAAAGTCAGACCCTAAAGACGTTGGGACATCTAAGACGGTGGTGTCACTTCCTCCGGCGCCCACTCAGATCCCTGACCCCAACTTGAGGCCCGTGCTAAAACTGCAGAAGAAAAGACCCCACACTGAGGTGGAGGAGAAACAGGTGCCACCAACCAAGGTGGCCAAGCAGCAAAGGGTGGCACAGGACAACCGAGGCCGCAGGGCTCCGTCTACTGAAAGCCGAGATGAGGGCACGGTGGCAGAGGTTCGCCGAGGAGGAGGGGGACCACGGATTTGGTCTCCAAAACTAGAGTTAGAGGGCGCTCCAATCCTCTGGGAGACCTCCCTCAGGAATTATGACGGAGGGAGAGCCGGCTACGTTGCTGAGGCCCTGCAGCAACCACTCCTCCTCCCTCATGACATGGAGTCCTTCAGGCGTTTCAATCAGCCTGAGCTCTTTCGATCCCTGAAGAGGGACTTGGCCATCGTAAGCAACTTCAATCCAACTAACTGAATCGTCGAATTTTGCCTTTCCTATTTTTCAGCGTTTGACACTTAAGTTTCCATCACGCAGGTCACTCAGCAAATTTACGTAGCCGAGGAGTGGGACAAGAGGAATCGCCTTGAAGCCCAGGCGGCGATCTGTTCCCGAGATGAGGCGGAGAAATCTCTGGGCCAGCTGAAAGACGATTATACTCGTCTGTCCGGGGAGCTCGCGGATATGACCAGTCAGAAGAAGAGTCTTGACGCTGGAATAAAAAATATTGAAAAGCAGGTTGAGGACCAGCGTCAGCTGCTAAAGGCGACAGAGGCCGATCTGAAGACTGAGAGGGAGCTAGTAAATGGGCTAAGGGATGAACTCCGAAGAGCTAAGGATCAAGTCAGATATGCCGAGGAGAAAGCCCAGTTGGCTCAGGAGGCGACCGAGGCTGAAAAGAAAACAGCTTACCAGCTGGGGGTAGAGACAGCTACGTCCCAGCTTCTAGAGCAGTTCGCCTCGGTCAGCCGAGACTACTGCGACATAAGTTGGGGCAAAGCCCTGGATGCAGCTGGAGTTCCTGCCGACTCGGAGCTGAGGCATCCTGGGAGCGTATACTACGATCCTGAGATCCGAGAGCTCCCAGGAACTGATCTCCCTTCTGCCCCACAGCTGCCAGAAGCCTCGGAACCAATCTCGGTCAGCGACGTTGCACCCACTATGGGAGCAAACAAGGAAACTGGTCAGGCAAGCGGCAAGGATAAGCCAGCTGAGCCAGCCCAAGAGAAAAGCAAAGGGCCAGGCGAAGAGAAAGTTCCTCCTGAGGCCAAGGACCAAGCCCCTGATGCAACTGCTCGGATAGGCCAGGCTGCTGACACCGTGCTCCCCTCGGCAAAGAAATAGATGTATAGGGCTCACTTTTTGCACCTGTGTTTTCCTTTGTTTTATCCAAAGCATTGTAAACCGTCTTTTATTAATGGAATGGGTTTTCATTCGTCTATGGTGTCTTTAAATACATGTCTTACCAATTATTATTGTTATATACAACTGTACATTGCACTTATAACCACATAATGCAAATAAATCTATTTGACACATCATAACTAAGATTATTAATGAAAAGAAAAGGACTGCCAAGAGTTACTGATGAATTGCGTGTTTCCAAGCTAAGCATAAGTCGTCATTCCTCGGTTTCAAACTAAACACGACTAGGGGAAAGTTTTATAAATTAGAATTAATTTAAACGCATAGGGGTATCGACTAACCTGTCGACCGGTTTAAAGATTGCAGGATTCGAATGTGCTTGAGTTAAGTAATCCTAGTCATCTGGTCCGAGGACTGCAGGCATAACTGGATTTAAGCTTTAAAAGCCAAAACTGCAACGGTGTTAACTAACCCAAATCATCTGGTCCGAGGACTACAGGCATGATTGGATTTAAGTTTAAACACTTGAGCTAACGGCAAACGAGTGTTAACTAACCCTAATCATCTGGTCCGAGGACTACAGGCATGATTGGATTTAAGTTTAAACACTATAGGGCTGTAACCGAGTGCTAACTAACCCAAATCATCTGGTCCGAGGACTACAGGCATGATTGGATTTAAGTTTAAACACTATAGGACTGTAACCGAGTGCTAACTAACCCAAATCATCTGGTCCGAGGACTACAGGCATGATTGGATTTAAGTTTAAACACTATAGGACTGTAACCGAGTGCTAACTAACCCAAATCATCTGGTCCGAGGACTACAGGCATGATTGGATTTAAGTTTAAACACTATAGGACGGTAACCGAGTGCTAACTAACCCAAATCATCTGGTCCGAGGACTACAGGCATGATTGGATTTAAGTTTAAACACTTGAGCTAACGGTGTTAACTAACCCTAATCATCTGGTCCGAGGACTACAGGCACGATTGGATTTAAGTTTAAACACCTAAGCTAACGGCAAATGAGTGTTAACTAACCCTAATCATCTGGTCCGAGGACTACAGGCATGATTGGATTTAAGTTTAAACACTTGAGAGGGCGGTGAATGAGTGTTAACTAACCCTAATCATCTGGTCCGAGGACTACAGGCATGATTGGGTTTAAGTTTAAACACTTGAGAACTTTACGCAGCAAATTGGTATATCAACTGAAGAGAAGACTTGACTAATAAAAGTACCTCTTGAGGTTATTTACATTCCAAGGACGAGGGATTACATGACTATCCAAATCTTCTAAGAAATATGCTCCAATACCGGCGCCTGAAGTGATGCGATATGGTCCCTCCCAATTGGGTCCCAATTTCCCCCAAGCTGGGTTCTTTGCGGTGCCCACAACTTTCCTCAGCACCAGGTCACCGGGCTCTAAAGGCCTCAGCTTCACGTTAGCGTCGTAGCCTTGTCTGAGTTTTTGTTGATAGTGTGCCAACCGAACCATTGCATTCTCCCTTCTTTCCTCAATTAAGTCTAAGCCCTTCCGTAGCTGCTCGTCGTTGTCGGCTGGACTGAATGAGCTAGTTCTTAGTGTTGGGAACCCTGTTTCCAGAGGAATGACAGCTTCAGCCCCATAGGTCATCGAGAAAGGGGTCTCTCCAGTGGACCTGCGGGGCGTGGTTCTGTAAGCCCAGAGCACATGTGGCAACTCCTCTACCCATCTGCCCTTTGCATCGTCTAGCCTCTTCTTTATGCCGTTCAGTATGACCTTGTTGGAAGCTTCTGCTTGGCCATTACCTTGGGGATAGGCTGGAGTGGAGTATCTGTTTGTAATTCCCAGCTCGCCGCAGTAATTTCTGAATGCCTTGCTGTCGAACTGTAAACCGTTGTCCGAGATGAGGGTGTGAGGAACCCCAAACCGTGTGACAATGTTTTTCCACACGAATTTTTGCACATCAACGTCTCTGATATTGGCTAGTGGCTCGGCTTCAACCCACTTGGTGAAATAGTCTGTTCCGACCAGGAGGTACTTCTTGTTTCCTGCAGCTTTGGGGAAGGGTCCCACAATATCCAAGCCCCACTGGGCAAAGGGCCATGGGCTAGACAGTGGATTGAGTTTTCCTCCTGGCTGGTGAATGTTCGGAGCGAAGCGTTGACATTGGTCGCATTTTTTGACGTATTCGTGTGCCTCCTTCTGCATGTTAGGCCACCAATAACCTTGGGTGAGGGCTCGGTGAGCCAAGGACCTGCCTCCGGTGTGGCTCCCACAGATTCCTTCGTGTAACTCTTCTAGCAGTGTCTCAGTCGCCTCGGGGTGCACACACAACAAATATGGTCCCGAATAGGAGCGCTTGTATAGTTTCTGGTCTTCGGATAGCCAGAACTTAGTCGCCTTCCTCCGAATTTTATCGGCTTCGGCCTTCTCTTCGGGCAATATATCTTCCTTGATAAATTTGATCACCGGGTCCATCCAGCACGGCCCGACCCTAATCTGGTGGACCTGGACTCCTCCTGCCCTTGTCTCCGTAGGCCTGTGCAAGTCCTCGACGAGGATGACCCTCGGCAAGCCTTGTGCCGAAGAGGTGGCTAACGTGGCCAGGGAGTCAGCATGTGAGTTGCCACTCCTGGGGATGTGCAACAAACTGAAAAATTCAAACTCTGATTGTAGGTGTTTGACACGACCTAAGTATCCCTGCATTCTTTCGTCCTTTGCCTCGAATTCGCCTTGTACTTGACCTACTACCAGTCTTGAGTCCGAGAACAGCTCCACGGATTTCCCACCCATTTTTCGGACCATAGTCATCCCCATGAGCAGAGCCTCATACTCTGCTTCATTATTCGTTGCCGAGAAGTCCAACCTTAGCGATTTTTCGATAGTGATCTTCTCGGGGGATATCAATACGAGCCCAACTCCAGAGCCTCTCTGGTTTGCCGCGCCATCGACGTATACTTCCCAATGAGAGGGATTCTGTTGAGAGACCATGCCAACTGATTTTTCATCCATGCCCGACGTGGGCTTCACCTCCTCTAGCTGGGGCTCCGTGAACTCAGCCACCAAATCTGCGAGGATCTGTCCCTTGACCGATGTGCGGGGCATGTATCTTATATCAAAAGCCCCTAAGATTGTACCCCACTTGGCAATCCGACCGGTGTAATCGGCACTTCGGAGTATAGCTTTGAGTGGGAGTTGTGTGAGAACGGTCACCGTGTGGGCTTGGAAGTAGTGTGGTAGCTTCCGCGTGCCAAGCACTACTGCTAAGATGGCCTTCTCTAGTGGCAAGTAACGAATCTCAGCCTCGTGCAGGGACTTGCTTACGTAATAGACGGGCCTTTGTACGCCAGAGTCTGACCGTATCAACACCAGGCTCACCGCATAGGGAGCTACAGCGATATAGGCGAACAGTACCTCGTCGGGCTCAGGACTAGACATGATTGGTGGCCGAGACAGGTAATCCTTGAGTTGCTGGAACGCCAAAGCGCATTCCTCAGTCCATTCGAATCCCTTCCACTTGTTGAGTAGAGAGAAAAAAGGCCGACACCTGTCTGCCGATCTAGAGATGAACCGATTGAGGGCAGCTGTCATTCCAGTCAGTTTTTGAACTTCCTTGGGATTCCGAGGAGCTCGGAGGTTGTTGATGGCCTTTATCTGGTCGGGGTTAACCTCAATTCCTCTGTGGGTGACCATGTATCCCAAGAACTTGCCGGATCCCACCCCAAACGAGCACTTAGAGGCATTCAGTCGTAGCTTGTGTTTCCGTAGAACCTCAAAAGTACTTTCAAGGTCTTTCACATGCTCGGCTATAACTTTGCTCTTCACCACCATGTCATCTATGTAAATCTCGATGTTCTTGCCCAGCTGTGGCTCGAACATCCTCGTCATCATCCTCTGGTAGGTAGCTCCCGCGTTCTTCAGGCCGAACGGCATCACTTTATAGTGGTAGTTGCCAATAGGGGTGACGAAGGCAGTTTTCTTCTGGTCCTCCTGGGCTAACGGTATCTGGTGGTAGCCTTGGAAGGCGTCCAGGAAACTCATCCGAGGGTGGCCGACAGTGGCGTCGACCAGTTGATCGATCTTCGGCATAGGGAACGGGTCTTTGGGACATGCCCTATTCAGGTCCGTGAAGTCCACGCATACTCGCCACTTCCCACTCTTCTTCCTTACCACCACGGTATTCGCTAGCCATTCGGGATAAGAAACCTCTTTGATAGCCCCAGCTGCTTTGAGTTTCGTCACCTCGTCCCTTACTGCGTCAGCGTGCTCCTTGGATGGGCGCCGTATAGGTTGCTGCTTGGGGGTGACCAGTGGATTCACCTTCAAATGGTGGCATATGAACTCCGGGTCTACCCCGGGGGCCTCGTAAGCACTCCAGGCAAACACGTCGAGATTTTGCTTGAGGAACTCTATCAACTCCTCCTTCTCTTGAAGAGGCAGCTGAGATCCGACTTGGAAGAACCTGTCAGGATCATTCCCAATGACTACTCTCGTCAGATCCTCGCACCGAGCGCTTTCATCCGATGCTTCAGAGGGCACTCCCCGAGACTGTAGTTGCTATAAATCCCTCCCAACTACGCCCGAGGGTTCGGCTGGGGCCCCATGCTGAATGGCGGCCACCAGGCACTGTCTAGCAACAGATTGGTCTCCTCGGATTTCGTGCACCTGTCCCCCTGAGAAATATTTGACCTTCTGATGTAAAGTAGAGGGGACGGCCCCGAGTGCGTGAATCCAAGGTCTGCCTACGAGTGCCGTGTAGGGCGAATATGCGTCTACGACGACAAAGTCCAACTCCACGACCTCAGAGCCGGACTGCACAGGCAAGCGTATCCGGCCTTTCGGGATGACAGGCCTTCCTTCAAAGGTGAATAGCGGGGAATCGTACGGCGTCAGGTCCTGGGGTTTTAGGCCTAGCCCCTTGTAGAGGTCCGGGTACATTATCTCCACGGCACTGCCCTGGTCCACCATTACCCGCCTCACATCGTACCCTCCTATTCTGAGGGTGATGACTAGTGCATCATCATGGGGTTGGATGGTGCCAATCATGTCCTCGTCCGAGAATCCCATAACCAACGGGGCACCGGACCTAGCTCTCTTCGGCCCTCGGCTCGACTCCCCTGCGAGTGGTCGGCCTACCGACATAACTTTCAAAGGCCAGGACCCTGTTCTTCCCGGCGCAGCGAAGACGACATTTATAGTCCCCAGCGGTGGATTTGGGGGGTCGTCCCTACGCGGTCCCGAGCCTGTCTGCCCTCGGCCGCTGGAGTGGTGCAGAAGATGTTTCAATTTACCATCGCGGACCAACTGGTCCAGGTGATCCCACAGACTCCTACAATCTTCCGTTGTATGCCCATGGTCCTGATGGTACTGGCAGTAGAGATTGTGGTTGCGCCTCTCGGGGTTTCCCACCATCTTATTCGGCCACCTGAAGAATGATTCATTTTTAATCTTTTCCAAGACCTGATGCACTGGTTCTTTGAACACGGTGTTGACCGACTGAGGATTCATCGATCCTGATTGCCCGGCAAAATCCCTTCTCGGTTTATTGTAATTGTACCGATCCGACCGCGAATCTCTCCTCTCCTGAGGGATAATCTTGTCCTTTCCCTTGCCCTGCTGCTGATCTTCTTCAACCCTCTTATACTTCTCTATGCGGTCCATCAGTTGACGCACGTTTGTGACTGGCTTGCCAGATAGGGATCCCCTCAAACCGTGGTCAGTAGGGAGGCCGAGCTTGAACGTGCTGAGGGCCATTGCATCGTTGTTGCCCTCCACCTCATTGAACATCTCCCAATATCTGTCTGAATACGTCTTCAAGGACTCGCCTTCCTGCATGGACAAGGATAGCAGGGAGGAGAGAGGCCTGGCCACTCTTCGGCACGTAACAAAACGGGAGCCGAACGCCTGAGTGAGCTCCTTGAAGGAGTTGATGGAACCCGCCTTCAACCCATCAAACCATCTCATAGCAACGGGCCCAAGACTGGAAGGGAAGACCTTGCACATCAAGGCTTCGTCTCTGGAGTAGACAGCCATCCTCTGGTTAAAATGGCTCACGTGCTCAACTGGGTCAGTTTTACCGTTGTAGACGGTGAACGTTGGCTGATTAAAGCGCCGAGGGAGTCTGGCCTCCTCTATCCTGCGCGTGAAGGGTGATCTAGATATCTGATTTAGAGCCCTGTTCATGGCATCATTCTCCATGTCCTTGTGTGATGGGCTCCTACGTTCCCTTTTACGATGGGACTCCTCTACATAGGTGTAGGACTCGCTAGCTGGTGTCTTGGACTTGTGTTGGTAAGAGACGTCGCGCTCGTCATCAATATCATCTTCAGAGTACGAGGAAGACCGTTTCCTCTTTGCGTGTCGCAACTCCCTCTTTAGTTTTTCCACTTCCAGTTGTAAGTCGCGGTTCTTCTCTGCATGGGACATGTGACTTCCGCTCTGCGAATGGCTCTGGCTAAGGCGCACGGTGTGTACACTGCCCTCACGGTTTTGTCTCCTCTCTAAGTTGATGACATGGTCCACGTGTTGGGATGCCCTGGATTCTGCTTGTTGCTCACCTTGTTCTGCCATCGTCAACTGCTTATTCCACTCTTGCACAAGCTCTCCCCACAGACGGCGCCAATTGTAGGGTCAGATTCTGCTGCCCAAGCCCAATGAGGTATGGGTTTGGAGCCCACTGAACCCAAAACAATAAATTTGTAGAGAGTGGGTGAAAGAGCTAGGCTAGTAATGAAAAAATAACAGTATGAAACAGCATAGAAGATGGTGAAATTTGACTAAAAGAGTGCTCGGACAGTGATCAATGTCTCGTCCGAGGAGGCTATTTTCATTGATGAACTTAGGTTACAAATATGGGAGCTACAGTAAAATTATATGCTCTCTTTTCTCTCTCGATTCTCGATCCCCCCCCCTATCAGATACCTTTCTCTCTTATATAGGGCTGCCCTTCTCCATCTCCACCGTCCACTTGTTCACCATCTATGCGCCCACTTGAGTGCATGTCCCATCAGACACCCCCTTTAGCCCTGTCTGAGTGGCGGTAGTTGAGGATGCACTGTTCAGGGGTCTTCTCCACATAAATGCGGCCAGGTGGGTAGGTGCAGAGCATTAAATGCGGTGGTTGAGGTCTGTCTCCTTGATATTTCTTTATCTCTGTCACCTTCTCACGTGTCCGAGGTCTCCTTTTTCCCTGACACCTGTTAGACAGACCGCTTGACACGCTCCGGTCTCCTCGGACGTGTGAGAATCTCCTCGGACTGTACACGTGCTCGTCTGCGGACATTCCCCTTTCACATGGGCCACTGGCTGCGTCCTGGCCTCCTCGGTCGAACAGTGGTCCTCGGACAGGGCCTTTGGCCCAATTAAGTTGGGCTGGGTTTTTCTCCCCCACAACATTAATTTAAATAATTATTAATAAAAAAATTATTTTGCAGAATTATGTTATGAAGCATTTGTTCTACAATGCACATCATACATAGCCTCCCAAGTTCCCTACGGTGTATTCCATATTTGAAGTTGATCGTCAGCACATAGCCCAAGTTTTTTATTTTTATTTTTATTATTTTTTGCTGAATAAAAACAGCACATATAGCCCAAGTTGTTGAAAAATGATCTTACCCATGCATTGTGAGGTTTCCGCCTGCTGCAGGCAGCGGAAACATGAGATACCACCTAGTGTGTGTTGGCTTATATTGATGGCCACATGCACCATATATAACACTATATTGACTCTTCCTTTCTGCTATTTTGACAACCAAAAATGTGATGCCTCAGATTTGATTGGATAATGACTAAGTGTGTGTTGTGTGTGTATGATAAATCTCACATTAGGCACATACTGAGTAGATCTAGATTTTATTAGCAACTACCAAGATTTTGAAACCCGAACCGTTCAAAAAACTAGAAAAAAGAGCTTCAACCTCTTTAAGCTTAGACTGGGGTTCAACTAAGGTCCATTCATGATGCGTCATTTAATTTTTTATTAAATTTAAATCATAAATTGTGTGTATATATTTTCATTAAACTTAATTCATAAATTGTGTTTATATATAATAATTTTCTATATCTTACCAACTTAATGGTTGACATGCTGGACATGCATATATCAACCTAGAGAATCCAAGTTCAAATCTTGGTGCTAACTAATTTCAACAAACATCATATGAGCAGAACCGTAACAAAAAAATTCGGCCCTTGGGTTGGTTCTCGATTAACTGGGTCAAACCACCTAATTCGGTCCAGGAATGGCAACTACAATGAACCTCAATTTCGACTAGTCTTTTTAATGTATAGAGCAAATGTGGTTAGCACTTTTTCTAGGGTTGTTACAACGAATTAACTAATATTTAAAATTTAAGAACACCCCATAACTTTTTTATAATCATAATAATAGGGAAGGGGAATTTGAACTATGATTCGCCTAATTATGAAGATGGATTGTGTAACTAAGGTAGAAGGCTTTTGAGAAAACACCCAGTTTTATAATATCATACAATACTTATGTACCAACGATCGCCCTCTAGGAATATAATCCTACTTACAACAAAATAAGTTATTGATGTTAGACAAAATCTACTATTTAATTTTTGTAATTTATTAATTTTAGTATTTTTATATAATTTTTTTTATTTTATTTTTAGACTATTTATTTCCTTATTTTTAGGTGCTTTTAATGTTGTTTAGTCAAGTTAGGATTTTATACGCTTTCCTAGCCGCCCAAGGGTTTCCTAGATGCCTTAGATTTTCTAGCCACCCAAGGTTTTCTTATTATTATTTAAACACATTGTAGCCCCCAAAGGCAATTCAGTTTTCAAATTAATAAAATACAGATTTTGTTTATTGTTTTCTTTGGTGGATTCCAGACTAATTACCTTGTGAATTCAAGAAACCCATTGTAGATTCGAGGTTTACTACCACAAACTAACAGTTTAGTTTATATTCTATCAAAAAGAGCATTGTGTGTACTTTCTTCAGGCTTCTGCAACATCAATTGGTATCATAACCTTGACTTACCCTGGTCTGATAGCTAATCAACGTGACAATAACCACCTCAACAACAATGAAGTTGAAGATGTAGTTCTCACTAGGGCTGAGTTCCACCAATTTCATGAAGAGAGACAACAAACTATGCGCGAAATCCGGCAAGGGATTGCTACTCTTCTTATTAGGAAATCGTATCACAACAATAATGATCAATATATTCAAAGACACATTCCTAACTACAAGAAACATCCATTCTTTGATGGAGATATATGTGTAAGTTAGATTTTATTGATTAGCTTCTTGATTTGGAAGAGTATTTTGATTTTTGGAAGATTTGTGATGAAGAAAAAGTACAGGTTACATCTAATAAATTGGACGATGAAGCAGAGGAATGGTGGAAAGACATTCAAATCGATAGAAAGTGTTGAGGTAAGCATCCAATTCGCTTTTGGCAAAGAATGAAAAGGGTATTAATTTATTTATGGTTTCCTAATGACTATTATGATATACTAGATTATACAAGTGTTGATTATAAATCAGTATATTCATACGAAAAGCAATATGTTCAAAACATGAAAGGTCAACCAAGAAACCAAAATTATCATAGCCAAGTCCATGTGTCAAGAAGAGAAAAGGATTTGAGGGTTGACAAGATGTAGCTAATTTCTTAAGAAAATTTTGAAGTGGCTAAAAAAGATCAAGATTTGCAACAAGTTGTTAAATTGAAACTTGAAGATACCACTTGTAAAAAATTTGATGAAGAGGTCAAAGAAAAGAAGGTTGAGTTGATTGTGGACAATGACAGAAATCAAGAGATAGTAATTATTGAGAATATTGTGAAAGATTCAACTGAGGTCAAATATGAGGATGAGTCCACAACTCACAATCCACAGGTTTTGGCTCATTTGTTGAAGATGACTACATAACATGTTGATTTTCTTGGAGTAGAAAATTGTAATTTTATTATCAACCCTTTGTTGATTGATGTTGCAAATAAATTGAAGGTAGATGAGAAGAGATTTTATGCTACACTATATGAAGGATTCAAGTTTCAAAACTAGATCAAGTTATTAAGCATTCAAAGTATTTGTTTATTTGGAGTGGAAGATTTCAAATTTTGACTATTAACTCGAGGACGAGTTTTTTTCAAGTAGAGGGGTTTGATGTAGGACAAAATCTATTAATTAATTTTTTTAATTTCTTAATTTTAGTATTTTATGTAATTTTCATTATTTTAGGTTTAGGCTATTTATTTCATTGTTTTAGGTGCTTTTAATGTTGTTTAATCAAATTAGGATTTTATACACTTCCCTAGCCACCCTATGGTTTCCTAGGAAGCAAAACATGTTTACCTCTAGAAAACAAGAAAACAAGAAATAAAACATGTTTGCTTCTGAAAATAACCTCAAATCTACGAGGGTTTCTTGAATCCACAAGGATCCTTGAATTCATAAGGAGAATGGTTTGGAATCCATCAAAAAATAGAAGGACAAAAGTCTGAATTTTATTAATTGAATAATTATTAAAAAAACGTGTACAGACTTAGAGGCTTATTAAAAGGCTCCGTAAAACTTGACAGACAAGAAAATATATTCTAAAATAACTCCTAATTGATACCTAACCATAATAGGAACCAAATTTGACCTAAAAAACATTAAAAGCACCTAAAAACAAGGAAATAATAACCCTAAACCTAAAATAATGAAAATTACAAATTAAATACCAAAATTAATAAATTACAATAATTAAATTGTAGATTCTATCGTACATCATTTTCTAGCCACCCTAGGTTTTTCTAATTATTATTTAAATACATTGTAGCTTCCAAAGATAATTCAGTTTTCAGATCAATAAAATACAGACTTTGTCTATTATTTTATCTGGTGGATTTCAGACCAATCACCTTGTGAATTCAAGGAACCCACCATGGATTTGAGTTTTACTACTAAAAACTAACAATTTAGTTTTTGTTTCATCCAAAAGAGCATCATGCGTGTTTTCTTCGAG
This sequence comes from Quercus aquifolioides, assembly GCA_019022515.1. NCBI lineage: Eukaryota > Viridiplantae > Streptophyta > Magnoliopsida > Fagales > Fagaceae > Quercus > Quercus aquifolioides. Next base: position 10,186,832 of record CM032335.1, on the reverse strand, counting down.
CTTCTGCAACATTAGTTATACTTTGGCACGAGAAGGAGGTTTTATTTTGCTGCAATTTGCTCGAGTTTCAATCAGTCCTTCAATTGATTGGGTATCAAATAGCTTTAATCAGTTAATCCTTGAAACATGCATGATGAAAATGGAAACAAAAAGGGCGTCAAAGATTGCATGTATTAGGATGGAAGAGCCGGTGTAATCACTTGGAACAATCCACGTTAGGTGAAACAGTGAATATGGTAGGTTGGTTAATTCCACAACCCTGGCTACTTGAGCATTTGAATTTATTCTCTTGGCTGCTCATTTGATGCAGGCACAGACAGCCTTCTTATTAGCAAAGGATGATGGAGGCTGTTGATTATTGGCTTGAATTTAATCAATAATTTTCAAATACACAAAATAATATACATATATTCTTTTTTTTAACAAACAAAACACATATATGCATAGTTTATACATAAAAGATGCATGTCTTTAACATAATTTATTTTAAGGACCCAAAAAAAAAAAAATTCTATATATTATTTTCTCAAATATAAGGAAATTTCATCAAGTCAGTTTTATATAATTCAAGACAAATATTTTCTTTCATTAAGTCATGTATAATTATCTTATAAATTGTATTAATCACAATTAATATTCTTTAAATATTTTTTTATAGATACAATAAGATTTGAAACCTATAGTATCCTCTCCCTAATAATTGCCTTTTATTATTAGGCCAAGTCACTAATTGGTTTCTTGTTTTGTTTAGGCTAGCTTTGAATCTAAGTCTTTTGTTTGACCAAAAGAAACTTAACCCGTTAAATTAACAAGAACTCATATTCTTTAAACATTTTAAATTATACACGGTTACTGTAGCAAATTTGTAAATTTACACAATTATACAATACAATTTATATGATACGCACACTGTATCATATGATTGATAAGCACTTACGATATGTCGATACGATACGGAACTTTTTTCACACTATACCATACGTATCGTATGTGTTATATGATACTAAAAACTTTAGGCATTCATATTATTATTCCCTGAAATTTGCTTGTAATCAAATTAAATTCTTAATGTATATTATTTGATGTAAAATGAGTTAAATTTTGTTAAGAAGAGTTTGTAGAATTGCTGTTGGCGGAAGCCTGCTCAAGCCGCTTGCCAAATACCACATGTCACCTTCACAAAGTGCCAAGTCAATGTGCAACATCTACTACAAAAAAGTTGGTTTTTTTTAAGGGTCAAAAACTTTGAAAAACGCATAAAAACTCACGAAAAAAAATTATTTTAAGAGTCCAGATTATTTTAATTTCACATATACCTGCACGCCTCAAGGTAGTACCTGCCATTAAAGAGGGAAAATATCAATAACTTTAGCAATATGATATCTCATAGTTTTGTGAGTTCCAGTTAGTTCAACTGGTAAAGTCTCTAATGGTTGAATAAGAGATTTTGAGTTTAATCTCCGCCTACACTAAAAACTGATTGGTGTCTTGGTCGATGATAAAGAGTTATTATTAGGAGTAGACGCCATATGTTGAAACTCTTTAAAAAAAATGATATCTCATAGTTTCGAAAAGCCACATCAAAAAGTTATTTGTTTCAGTAACTTCGTAATTAGTAACCTTTTTTTAAAAAAATATATTTATTTCAAGCGTGTTTAACTTATTCCAAGAGAATTAATAACCTTTGAGATAAAATTGAGTAATATAAGTTATATAACTACGCTCCTTTGTAGTTTACTAATTGTATCGACAGATTTTAGTGAATCCTCGACAAAGTGGATCGAAATAAGTAAAGTTTTTGTTTTTGTAGGAATCATTTGCAACATTAGCATCTCTGCCAAGTCAAAAACTTCTTTGCTATGTTAGTATTGAATTGGGTTACCCAACCTGATGCAACCCACAACCTAAACTGTAAATTTGATTAGTCTGATCTAGCTAGAGCACAAAATGAACCAAACTGGATTGTTCATCAATGACCTAGGAGTTGATTTTGATCATTTACCTTGACTTCAAGGGTTGATTTATTCAATTCAACTAATTTTTACACAATATTTTGTGTTGATTCTATTTTTATAGTTTATTAGTTCATATTTTGTGTCTAAATGCTTCATAATAAGATTTCTTGCTCTATCCATGTTACCTTAGATTGCAGCAACAATTCAAGTACTAATGTCGAATTGCAATATTTGGATTTCAAAGGAAATAAGATGCATAGGAAAAAAGATTTATGTTCTAGTTGACAAAGACTAGTAAATGTTCGGACAAAATTGCTTTTTGCCCCTTTCAAAAAAAAAAATCCAGCATTTTGTCATCTTTCTCAAATTAATTAGGGAAATGCCTCTCTTTTGAAGATCGAGTTTCTGAAAATCGATTTAGGCCCTATAGTGGCGTTTTTAAGGACCCTATAGTGACGTTTTAAGGACATATAGTGACGTTTTGTAACTCGATTTTCATAAAGTCGAGTTATAGGTAAAAAAAAGAAAAAAAATTGCATGTAACTCGACTTTATGAAAATCGAGTTACAAAACGTCACTATAGGTTCTTAAAACGTCACTATAGGGTCCTTAAAAACGCCGCTATAGGGCCTAAATCGATTTTCAGAAACTCGATTTTCAAAAGATGAGCATTTCCCTAATTAGTTTAAAAAAAATGGCAAAATGCTGGATTTTTTCTTTGAAAGGGGCAAAAAGCAATTTTCTCCGTAAATGTTCAAAATCAAGATATACAATCTGGCATCTCATCTGTATATATTTAAAAGTTGAAACATAGTATTTATTGTTATTATGCTCTAACTGAGCCACATCAGCGTCCACGTCATTATCTTTTTTTTTTTTTTTTTTCCAATTTTCCTATACTTTTTTTAATATTTACATTTCTCCAATCTTTCTCCCCCCCTTACCTTTTCATCTCTCCACTACTTCTCCAACCTTTATCCCTCCCATACATTTTCATCTCCCCACTACCCTCTACATTAATATCATTCCTCCTCTTTCCTTTATTTTGTCTCTTCTTATTCATACACTCTTACTATAAATTTGTCACTAAAAAAAAAGGTTCTCTCTCTCTCTCTCAATTTTTTGGTGAATTTTTTTAATTTTTCTTAAATTCTGCTTTAGATTGATAATTTTTATATTCTTTAAAACTCTACTTTGTGTTAATGTAATTTAGTTTTGTTTTTTAAATTGTTGTTGTTGTTGTTGTTTTTTTTTTTTTTTTTTTTCCTCTCTCTCTCTCTCTCTCTCTCTTTGATTGTTTAATGTTATCCTATTACATTGTAAAGAATTAAATATAGCATATAAAAATATAATATTATTCTATTACATAGCATGATTTGGATAATTTGGTATTTATTCTTTTACATAACATGATCTTTTATAGTGCTCAATTTAGATGTTAAACTATGAGACTTTATTAATTTTTATTTATTTTTTAATCCATTTTGGTGGACAAAGTACTCTTAATAGTTGTATTAGAAGTACTCTATAATGTCATTTATTTAGAGAAAAGCAAAGGTTAGCCAAATAAAAATAATCGGATGGATGACAAATTTTAGATTTTGCAATTTTAATTAATTTTATTATTATTATTATTATTATTTTATAACAATGCATATATATATAAATTTAATTTTTAGATTTTACTAATAATAATTTTTTATTTGATAATATGTTTTGGGTGGACAAAATAATAATTTCTACAAATAAAATAACCTTAAGAGATTATCAACAACAATTTTTTTCCTAATTGGTCCAGTTAATAATTGTTAAGTTTTATTTTTTTTTAGTTACGTTTTTCGATGTTTTGGATTGTAGGCAGAAAAAATAAGGTTTGAGAAATTTTTTTAAAAACTAAAAGAATAATTTTCAAATTTTATATTCTTTTTAACGATTCACAAAATGTTATAAATAAATTTTATTAAAAAATGAATATTTTCGTTAACTTGCCTTTTGAATTTCTAAGAAAAATTATATTATTTTCATTTTAGTATGACAAAATTTATATTTATGATTTATGATTATTCCTATATTACATTTATGATTGTTCCTATAATAAATAAAAATATGATTATGAACTACATTACTCATTATTAAATTAGTTTAAATTATAAAAAAATTATTAAAACTGCTATAAAAATAATTATTATGCGCCACGCGCAGGTTCACGGCAAGTTCGCACTAATAACCAAAACAAAATGGTAGAAAAACGTGTAACTAAGATTCAGACAAATGATCTGTGTAAACTGGCCTTAGTTTATGTCCAAGTCCAACTGTGAAAATGATGAGAAGTTTCACTAGCTAGTTGACTGAAGAAGATATTGTCCATTTTTTTTTTTTTTTTTTTTTTTTTGAGAAGAAGAAGATATTGTCCTTAGAGCATCCACAGCAGCTGTGGCATAATTTATGCCATTTTGCCACACCAAAGAGCTACTTTATTATTTTACCACATCATTTTACAACATCTCATTTATCAGATGTTTTATCATTCAATTCTATACATTAAAATAATATTTACTACACATTAAAATAATATAAACAACACAATAAAATAATATATCTAACACAATAAATAACAACCACAACAGTGCTGCCGCTGCCGCCTCCGCCGCCGCCGCCGCCGCCGCCACCACCACCACCACCACCACCACTGTGACAGCCACAATCCATTGCAAAACAAAAAACTGAAAACAAAACCACCACCACAACCACCGTCATCAACAACCCATCACAAAACCCATTAAAACACACTTAACCAAACCCATAAAACACAGCAACTCAAACCAAAACACAACCAAAACCCACTAGCACCGGCAACCCAAACCCACGAAACTACTAGCACCGGCAACCCAAAGCCACGAATCCACTTGCACCGGCAACCAAAACCCACTAGCACCGACAACCCACGATTCCGATCTCACCTCAACGTCGACGCCCACGATAGTGACGAACACGCCGATCTCACCTCAACGTCGATGCCCATGTCGATTCCGATCCCATGATCGTGACGAACACTCCGGCAGCGGACCTCGCCCTCACGAACCTTGCTTACTGCTCGCATGCCGATCTTCATGGCTTCGCCATCCCTGGCACCAAGTTCTACCTCGCCTCCATCGCCGATTACTTTGTTTTTTCTGGGTTTGTGATTATTCCATTTTTGGGTTTTGTTTTGAACTGGGAATTGGAGTTTGATTTGAGGTGCAAAGAGAGAAGAAAGAAGATTTTTGGGTTTGATTTGAGGAAAGAACACCGGTTGGGACTTGGGAGAGAGAGACAGATTGTGAGGAGAGGAAAGAACATTGGTTGTGAAGAGAGGAAAGAACACCGGTTGGGAGAGAGAGAGATTGTGAGGAGAGAGAAAAAATTAATTAAAGAAGTGAGAGGAGAGAGAAAAGCAGAATAAAAAAATAATAAATTTATACCACATCTCGTCCGTACGGTGGCAAATTTGTGAGGCTACTGTTCAGTGTTGCATAATTTATAAGATTTGAAATATCTGATAATTGAGGTTTTTTGGTGTTTGATGTGGTAAATGTGCCAAATATTTGGCATTTGGCACATTTACCACATCTAGTGTGGATGCTCTGTGACAGTAATGATAAAAAGAAAAAAAAATCCTATCCAATAATTAATTTATGCACACATACAAAAGACAGATTGATTAGACAGGACAAACAGGGGAGAATGATTATTTGTGGAGTAAAAAAATCAGTATTGGCCACTTTGTCACATTCAACAAATTTCAAATACCAGCTCTTTTTGAACTTTTTGAACGTGAATTTGTTGACTATTTGAAAAGCTCAATTTGAATGATAAAGTGGGTACTGTGCTATTTCCCTAAAAATGCGCTAAAAATTCTCACCGATATTTGTGTAATGGTCCATGCACCTTCGTATCAAATTGAAGCCATAAGTCAACAAATACGACTTTTGCAAGCAATGTAATTCTTATCTTTCTTGTTTTCACATTTGAGATTCTATTCGTATTTTTTATAATGTAATTGTGTAATGGAGATCCATGTTTTACTCTACCTCCTAAACCAAGAATTACTCGATTATTTTGATGCAGTACTATTGCTTTTGCAAAAAGCTTCCCTACGTTACAATACAGAATTCAAGGAGAAATAATAATGAAACTTCTGTGAACTTGGTAAATTGAAGGGACACTCACGCATCAACATGACCCACCGTCACCAACCAAAACTAAACACAGTTATGGTCCATGGAATTTTCATGGAAGTCTCTTTATAATTATGTGGCAGCTCTTCACTTGGTTTAGCTTGCTTGTTATGCACGCAAAAACAGGACACAAGCGGTGTCTCTGTTCAGTAGCTAAATTCCACGAAGCTACACTTGCATCACAAATTCACATTAATCCATTAACACTTCGTTTGAAAGTTCTTAAAAGAGTGAAATAAAATGGAATGTATTTAAGTAATGAAATCTAATGAGAAATAATAATAAAACTTGCACCAAAATTGTTTTTTAAAGGAGATGCTTCTAAATTAATCCTACAACAATAAACCTATGCTCTAATACCAATTGAAAAATCGCGTTATAGGAGATGCTTCCATGTTAATCTTTGAAACAATGAACCTGCTTTGATTCCAATTGGAAAATTGCTATTTAGACACCTAATTTGTCATCAATCTTGGCACTAGATACTTTTTTCAATTTGGCTTTACATTCAACTAGTTCTTCTTCCAAGCTCTTAAACTTAACCCTATGGAAGAAATTCTCACACTTAACTTCATCTATTACATTCAACTATTTGTAATCTTGGCAATAGTTCTTTTTACATTCAACTATTTGTAATGTTGGCAAATTTTCATGTCAAAATCAAAATGGTTTCAGTGTAATTGCAAGTCTCCATATATTTTAATTTCATTTAAATTGTAATTGCATTGAGTCATTAAAGTTCAAGTTCAGAAGAAAGAGTACAAGTGCTGCAGAAGGAATCTTGATTGAGCAAGATTCATCATGTTAGGTGAAATTATGAGTGAGACAACAAAATTTGGGTTTTAATTACACAAAACGGTTTTCTTGAAATTTGTCTAACACTCGATCGAGCAAGTTTGCCTAAGAAAATCATTTTTTTTTTTTTTTTTTTTTTTTTTTTTGGAATTATGATTGAATAACAAACTCTTTTGAGTAGGTCAGTTATCAATTTTAATTTTTAAGAAATAGTTTTTAACATGCCTCAAAGTTACATTATTTTTCATATAATTATCAATTTTATTAAGAATCACACATAGAGAGCTTTGAGAGAAAATCTCTATATGCAATTGTATATCAAAAACTAAATGTAAAATACAGAGCCTCTGGTGTTTATATATAGAAACAGAGGAGACTGGAGAGCAGGAAAATAGGAAAAGACCTAACTGAATATTACACGTGTGCTAACTCCACATTATAAGCTTAAGTAAAACACATGTCGTTTAGCTCCTACAATCATAAACTACAAGTAGCTTAGCTAGTGGAATAAATACTACTACTCTATCAACTGTAGCTTTGCTATTCCATCCATCTGCAACAAATTTCCTTAAAAATACTGTGAGCTATATTCCCAGTTATACGAATTTGCAAAGAAAAACTCGCTTTGGACTAGAACCACAAATACATTGTAACTTAAAATATTACGAAATCCCATGATGTGCACAGCATTGACTAGAACTTTATGGAGCCCATGATAATTTAAAGTATGTCGAAGTAACGAGGAACATTTTGGCCACCTTGTCATGCCCAACCAATTTCATACCAGCTCTTTTTCTTCTCTTCTTTTTTTCCTCCTTGTGGAATTTCATACTAGATCTTTGTTCCCTTGAAACAACGTTATCGTGATTGAGTAAACGAAACTTCCTTATCTTTTTCCAAAGTCCCAAACTTGATATGAACCGAATTTATAGATAAATTTATTAACTAATTTTTTTTTTCAATGATGGATACTATAAGTTCATAATAAAGACATCAATTTGTTTCGGTGTAAGTAGGATTCGAATTTAGTTCTCTTATTTGAGAATGAATTTTTTTAACAATTGAGTTAATTGTAGTTTATGAATTTATTAACTATTTATTTCTTTTGATGATTTGATAGTAGCTAGTGGTTCAAGAGTTATGTAACTCAATTGACACTTCTTGTTATTTTTAACTTTTTAATGGAGATGTTTAGGATTCAAATCCTTTCAACCTGACTAAAGTATTTTAATTGGAAACAATATATATATATATATATATATATATATCTCAATTATTTTACAAGCTTTTCATGAATTTATTAACTATAGGGTAAAAAAAAAAAAAGCTTATTTGATGGTAAGAGGCTCACCAACAATATAGACAAGTTTGGTGTGGGTTTTGTGCATGATGTTCCATGCACCTTCATATCCAATTGAAGCCTTGACTCATGAGTCAACAAATAGCTTCCATTCATAAAAACTTGTAAATGACATTTTGCAAGTAGTGTCATGTCATCCCTATCTTTCATTGTTGCTTTCTCATTAGAACATCAATGAAAAATACAACTTGAGGTCCAACACATTAAATTAAGTAGTTTAGTGAAAAGTTCAACACGATTAATTAAATTAAATATCTCATTCTAGAACATTGATGAAAAATACAACGGGTCATATGCTGCGTAAGAAAAGTTGATCAAATTCTTCGTTATTCAACAACAAGAATATTAGGAAACTCGAGGCTCAAATTAATCCATCAAGCAACCGCTTCCCACCAGCCTTACAAAAAGAGGCCCATGACAAGATTGAGAGCAATGAAATTTACACATCGAGGTACAAAAAGAAAATCCCAACACAAAAAACTTTTCAGCATGAGCTTTATATCTTCTATAATGGATTGTAAGGCTCAGTTTATGTTTGAGAAGTTCTTATGTGTAGACCAACCTAGAAAATTGTTATATTTGTGAGTAATTTTCACTCAATGGCATAAGACTTCTTGTGCCAGTGGTGTCTAAGATTTCTTCTCAAGGAGTAAGTTTAAGTTTGACTATTATTCACTCTTCCTATGGGATATGCTCAACGACTTTTAGCGAAATAAAAAATTAAAACTTTCAAACAAAAATCAGAAGTTGAGTGCAACAATAGTCCAATATTAGTTTCTTTTTTGGTAGAACCAATATTTCCTTCATCCACAGGAATTGATTGCAATTTGCAACAAGATTCTAATATTTAGTATCTGTTCCAAATGTTAAATTGCACTAGCACACCTTGAACTTTCAAGTTGTTACATTATTGGTCTGTTTGGATAATGCTTATTTTGCTGAAAACTGAAAATACCGTAGCAAATAATTTTAAAATAAGACTAAATAGTGCACACGTAGGTCCCAGCAAAGATGGACAAACTGTTTACGCAACTAAATGTTGAGACGTGCACAATGCACAGTGGCTGAACTGCGTGAATGGACAAACACGTGCATAGTGCACAGTGGTTGAACTGCGTGAATGGACAAACTGCACAGTACATGTGGGTCCCACCAAGGATAGACAAACATAGAAACGCAGAGTGAGGGTGAGACGCTGTATCCAAACGTTACCTAAGGCTCCATAATTATGTTTTTTTGTGTCAATTTGGGACAAGAACTTTGATACTATATCAATATTTAGGCCCCCTTCTATCAGTGCCCAGTTCATTTTCTACCAAACGAAACACATGGGTCACAGGTGAGCCAAAATGATTTTGCATCCAATAATGAAAAATGAAGGAAAATATTGAGAAAACCAAGGATGAAAGTGGGAATTTGCCTTGGGAAACCAAAACATGAACAATAAATTTTTTTGATCATTCAACATTCAAGAATGAAAAATATACTAAAATTCAAATCTAAATTAGTATACAAAAATAAAACTAGTATATATTCTGTATTAACAAAATATAAATAAAATAAAACACACAAATAACAGTTTTTGAATATATGTTATATTATTTATGATATTTTAAAATGGATCATGATTTTTTTTTTTTAAATATTGAAAATTATTTATATTAATTATGTAATAAATTTTGCTATAATTTCTCTTATAATGTTACTGTGGGAGGAATGAATTTTTTCCCAATCAAGTATTGTTCGCTTTGGAAATGGGCCGAGGAGCCGATGCCACCCTTACGAATTTGTTCAATCCCACATCGGAGAGAGACGCCTCCCACCCTTACCTTATAAGCACTTGGCCTAAGGAAGGGTGTACCATAGTGTGTATGATCAGAGCAAGTCTCAAAAACTGCTGGCACATACCTATGGTAGAGGCAAGCCCTTCTGGGTAACAAACCCGTGCGGTCTTCACCCAAAGTGGACAATACCTTTGATGGGCACTGCCCTCAAAAGCGCCTTTTTGTGGGGGAGGATTTGTTCCAAGCCCGCAAGCAGTTTGTCTGCTTTGGGGCCGAAGGACCCGCATGGCTTTGTTCTTTGCAAGTGACGTGAGTAGTTTTTTAAACTTGCTCCCACATCGAAGAAATATGCACCCCACTCATGCCTTATAAGCCTTAGCTGAAGGCAAGAGTGTACCACTACTACACATGTCTAGTAGTGGTACACTCTTGCTTTCAGTTAAGGCTTATAAGGCATGAGTGGGATACATCTTTCTTCGATGTGAGAGCAAGTCTAAAAAACTGCTCACGTCGCTTGCAAAGAACAAAGCCGTGTGGGACCTTCGGCCCCAAAGAGGACAAACTGCTGGCGGGCTTGAAACAAATCCTCCCCTACAATAACCATGTTGAAATGGTCAACAACCAAAAAACCTAGTCCTTCCTGTCTTGGATTCTTACAAGGTAAAGAAAATGACAACATTTCCTACTTTCAAATCTACACCGTCCAAGTGGAAATACAACCACTCCACAGCACTAATAACAAAGAAACTTGGCCAAGAATTCACATCTTTCTATTTCATATTTGGGTCCCTAATTTGGATTCTTCCTCTCACATCACATTATCTACCTCTCTCTTTCATCTCAATTTCTCAATTTTCCCTTTGCTCTCTCTCTCAGCTAATTGAATGTGTGGTAGTGTTCACGTGAGAGATCTTTGTCCATTTCTTGTAAATTTGATTTTAGGCAAAACACCTTTTTGTCTTTATATTTACATTATGTGCCTGTTTGGTAGCAATTTATTTATATTAATTTATTTGCATAATATTTATTAAAATATATAAATTTTGGTAATTTTTACGTTAAATGTTTGACCAAAAAAAAAGTGCTTCTTTCTAATAAAAGTTATTATTTACCAAAAAAAAAGAAAAGAAAAAAGCTTAGGACAAAAAACAAAAAGCTCTTAGCAAATAAGCAAGAGCCAAATGCACATGTTTGGTAAAAACAAGGGAGAGAGAAGGGAAATGAAAGGGAGGAAGAGAGGAGAGAGGAAAGGGAAGAGAAATGATTTTATTTTCACTTATTTGCTTTGTAAGAAGATTAAAAAAAAAAAAAAACTATTGGTGGGCCCCACCATTAGAACTCTCTCTTCACTCTCCCAGGGAAGAATATGGTTGGTTCATGGAGGAAAATGAATCCCTCAATTTTCTATTCCTTCACCTCAATCCATTCAGTTTAGTGCTTTTTTTTTTCCTAATTATTTTGACCCTTTTTCCTTTATCATTTTTGTACGGTCCCTGCACCAGGGCCCATTTGGGCCTTGGGCCTTGGCCTGGGCGTATGGCCCATGAAGCCAACCTCTCTCTACCTTGCGGCCCATCCCAAAGCCACACGTGCTGCGGGCACAAATTTTTCCCGAGCATTGATGAAGAGGAGACGTTTAGAACACATCGTCCTTTACATACCCGGCAGTGCCTCGGGAGGCATGCTGCCGAGAACAGACGCGGAGGTGGGAACCAAGTTCCAAAACCATTTTCACCGCTTCCCAATCCCACCTAACCACCCACCTATGATTGATAATACTGGACCGCTTGTTGCACTAACTGGAAATTAATTATGACATCTCTACTGTTTTTTGACTATAAATATGAGAAAATTGGGGGGGACATGGGTTGGAAAATTTACTGTAAAAGAGGGAAGAGAGATAGTGAGCAGGGCGAGAACAAGGCAATTCGGGCCCTTGAGAGGAGAAAAGGGGTCTCATTGAGTCTCAGTGTAAAGGACGACCCATTGTAGGAAACTCAAACCCATCATACAAGTAAATTGTGAGCCCAAGAGAGGCCCAGCCCAACAGGCCTCACTTTTGGGCGCGCACAATTGGCGCCGTCTGTGGGAAAATCCTACTAAGCAGTGGTTCCGCCGAGACTCGTGTGCAGGAAGATGTCTGGAGGTGACGCCGAGAGTGGCTCGGCAGGGTCTTCTCGGGGCTCCGCCTAGCAGGAACAGAGGCAGAAGAGACGCGAGGATCCGGCTTATGAGCAACTAGAAGAGCGGTCCGGCCTTGGAGAAGGGTCGTATCAAACGGGGAGAACAGTATCTCATGCTTCCCGGCACAGGCAGCTTGACGACAGGGATGAGGAGCTTGAACGGCTGTGTAGGTTAGTACAAGACCTGGAGTTGGAAGCAAGAAACGAGCGCCGCAAAATGGATCAAGGCAACCAAGGGAGAGGGCCCGACGCCGGGGAAGAACGACGCGGAGTGGGGTCGAATCAATCAGGATCCCACCACCACCGAGAGCATTCACACTCAGGGGAGTCCTGTCGACGCCGAGAGCGTTCACACTCGAGGGAGTACCATCGGCACCGAGACCGTTCTCATTCCAGGGAATCTCGCGGACAACGAAATCGCTCTCGTTCGCGGGAGTATGAAAATCGAGGGTCGGGGTCCCCAGGGGAAAGGCGGCCGAAGAATGCGGCCATGGATGAGATGAGCCGTGCACTGCGCAGGGCAGCCCGGTCCCCGTTCTCAGCCGACATTGAATGGGCGCCAACGCCGGACAGATTTACGCGCCCACCTTTCAATTCATATGGTGGGAAAACGGACCCGGTGGAGCACGTCAGCCACTATATCCAAATGATGTCTCTACACACCCGCAATGACGCTCTGATGTGCAAAGTTTTTCCCTCCAGCCTCGGTCCCACAGCTTTAAGGTGGTTCAACGGGTTGCACAAGGGCTCCATCCACAGTTTTGCCGAGCTGATACAGGAGTTCGGGACCCGATTCGTAACGCGCAGCCGGGAGTAGCAACCGGTGGACGCACTGCTGTTTATGAAGATGAGGGCGGGGGAAACCCTTCGTGACTATGCTAGCCGATACTGGGAGCTCTACAACGAGATCGGCGGAGGGAACGAGAAGATCGCCGCAAGCACTTTTAGAATGGGATTGCCCGAGGATTCAGGGCTGAGGGAATCGTTAACTAAGAAACCTCCCGAGGATATGCGGTAGTTAATGAGGCGCATTGAAGAATACAAGCGGCTAGAAGATGACAGAATACAAAGCAAAGGCAAGGCGCAGATGACGGATCGCCCTCGGCAGAGCGGTTTTCAACCGAGGGCACGAATGAATTTGGGGGTTCAAGAACCAGAAGCACGAGTAGGGAAGGTGAACGTGACGTTCAAGGAGCTCGTGCATAAAATTATGGGGGGAATCGAGGAGTAAGGCAGGGCACCCCACCGAGAGGGAATCCCCTTCCGCCCCCTCTTGGGGTAATTGATGTTATTCACGTCGCCCCGAGGGGCCTTTCAACGGCAAAGGGGAAGGAGGTGTTGACAGTAATATCGGTGGAGGGAAGCACGGGCGTGCCGCCTCCCGCGAAGAAGATCAGACCTACCCGAGAGCCGATCACTTTCGACGATAGTGATTTGGAAGGAACCATTCAGCCGCACGACGACGCATTGATAGTCACGGCAAGGGTAGGCGGCTTCGTTGTGAAGAGAATAATGATAGACCAGGGAATCGGGGCGGAGGTTATGTACCCAGACCTCTTCAGGGGGCTCGGGTTGAGGAATGAGGATCTTTCGAAGTACAGCACTCCCCTGGTTGGGTTCGACGGGAAAATGGTGGTTCCCGAGGGTCAAATCTCTCTGCCCGTGAACATGGGGGGCAAGGAGGTAATGGTAAGCTTCATCGTAGTTGCCTCATACTCCCCCTACACCGCAATACTAGGAAGACCATGGATACATGCAATGGGGGCTGTCCCGTCCACTCTGCACATGAAGGTCAAGTTTCATACCGATTATGGTATCGCGGTGATACAAGGAAGTCAGCGGGCGGCCAGGCAATGTTTGATCGCCATGGTCGATTGGAAGAAGGAGCAGACCGACCAGAAGGATCAGGCCGAGCCCAAATGTTCGTCGTCGGGGAATCCTTTATAGCAATTACAGAGCCCGCCAAAGGAGAAGGGGGTCGCGCATGCCGAGAGTATGCTCAAGGTAAAAGTATTGCCGGATACAGACAAGTACTTCCAAATAGGGGAGAGCATGGAGGACCGGGAAAAAGTAGAAATGTTGCTACTCCTTGTGCAGAATGCAGATGTGTTTGCATGGAGTCCATATGAGGTGCCCGGAGTAGATCCCGAGTTCATCGTCCACAGACTCGGAGTCGACCCCTCATTCGCTCCTAAGAAGCAGAGACCGAGGAGATCGGCCTGGGAGCACGCCGAGGCTGTGAAAGCGGAAGTTCGAAGGTTGAAGGATGCCGGGGTGATTAGGGAAATCTTTTTCCCGGATTGGCTGGCAAACACCGTGGTGGTGAAGAAGAAGAACAGCACGTGGAGGGTTTGCGTGGATTTCACAGATCTGAACCGAGCCTGCCCGAAGGATCCTTTTCCCGTGCCGAAGATTGATCAGCTGGTTGACGCCACGTATGGGCACCCGAGGATGAGCTTTCTGGATGCTTTCCAAGGGTATCACCAAATCACCCTGGCGCCCGAGGATTAAGAGAAAACGGCGTTCATCTCCCCGGAGGCCAATTATCACTACACAAGGATGCCCTTCGGGCTGAAGAACGCCGGGGCCACATATCAACGTATGATGACGAGGATGTTTCGAGACAAGATAGGGCGTACAGTCGAAGTATACATCGATGACATAATGGTGAAGAGCAAGCAGAAGGCGCTGCACATGGGGGACCTTGGGGCGGTTTTCGAGGTTCTCCGACAGCACAAGCTGCGCCTTAATGCGGAGAAGTGCGCGTTTGGCGTGGGGGCCGAAAAGTTCCTAGGGTACCTGATCACTATGCGGGGAATTGAGGTCAACCCCGACCAAATTGAAGCGATGAAAAGGCTGAAGCCACCGAGCAACCCAAAGGAAGTGCAAGTATTAACCAGGATGCTAGCCGCCCTTAATCGGTTCATCTCAAAGTTCGCGGATCGCTGCCGACCATTCTACCAACTGCTGAAGAAATGGACTGGATTTCGGTGGAGTGAGGAATGCGACGAAGCCTTTGCGGATCTGAAGAATTATTTGGCACGGGCACCCATGCTTACGGCACCAGAACCAGGTGAGGAGCTATTCATGTATTTGGCAGTATCTGAGCACGCCATGAGCGCAGTGCTAATGAGAGACAAAGGAATCCAACAACCCATGTACTACATCAGCAAAACTCTAGTTGACGCCGAGACGAGATACTTACCCTTGGAGAAGCTTGTGTTGGCCCTAATACACGCCACCAGGAAGTTGCCGCACTACTTTCAGGCTCATACAGTGTATGTACTGACCGAGTATCCCTTGCAGTCACTATTGAAGAGGTCAGATTTCACGGGCCGAATAGCAAAATGGGGAACTCGACTTGGATCTTTCGACATCCGGTACAGACCCCGAAGCTCAGTGAAGGGTCAGGTCCTTGCAGATTTCATCGCAGAGTTTTCACCTAAAGGGGAGGGGGAGATGGTTTGCTGTCTTGAGGTTTGCCCGTGGAAGGTATTCGTGGACGGCGCGTCGAGCTCCACGAGGGCCGGTGCCGGGGTAGTCATAATCACCCCAGAAGGAATACGGTTGGAGCACTCGTTCAAGTTGGGTTTCAAAGCATCCAACAACAAGGCAGAGTACGAGGCTTTTCTGGCAGGACTGAGGACAGCTTCAAGCTTAGGGGCTCGGGAAGTTGAGGTGTATTCAGATTCGCATCTACTGGTTAATCAGGTGCAGGGCAGTTTTGAAGCCCGAGATCTCCAGATAAAAACGTACCTAGAACAGGCGAAGCATGTTATGGCCAGGTTCGGCACGGTGAAGGTTTTCCAGGTGGCACGAACGCAGAACAGACACGCAGACTCCCTTGCCACGCTAGCATCGTCAGTAGCCGAAGAGATACCGTGGCTAATCAGAGTCGAGCTTGTTTCAGAGTCGAGCATCAGGGTACTGAATGACTCGGGAACTGCAGGGATCGACGTCGCAGCCGTCACAACCCCTGCACCGTGCTGGATCGACCCCATCGTCAATTTTCTGGCAAAGGACCGACTACCGAGCGACAAAAGGGAGGGCAGCAGAATACGGAGAATGGCTCCCCGGTATTGGCTGTCGGAAGACCGGGAGTTGTATCGAAGGTCATTCGGAGAGCCATACCTTTTGTGCTTACGCCCGGAGAAGGTGGAAGAGCTCTTGGCCGAGCTTCACGGTGGAGTGTGCGGCGGTCATGTGGGGGGACGTTCATTGGCACACCGGGCAATGACTCAAGGGTTCTGGTGGCCTCAAATGCAGAAGGACGCGGCCGAGTACGTGCTGAAGTGCGAACAGTGCCAGAAGCATGCCCCTCTAATCCATCAGCCCGCAGGCCATCTGAACCCGATCAGCAGTCCCTGGCCTTTTGCACAGTGGGGGCTGGACATCATCGGTCCATTCCCTCGGGCGACGGGTGGTCGAAAGTTCGTCCTGGTGGCCGTAGACTATTTTACCAAATGGACGGAGGCGGAAGCTCTGGCCAATATACGAGATGTGGACGTGAAGAAATTCGTGTGGAAGAATATAATCACAAGGTTTGGGGTGTCGAACTCACTTATATCGGACAACGGGCTACAATTCGACAGCCAAGCATTCCGAGAATTCTGTGGTGGTCTCGGTATCAAAAACAGGTACTCAACTCCGGCATATCCCCAGAGTAATGGTCAAGCCGAGGCTGTAAATAAAGTGATTGTGAATGGGCTGAAGAAAAGGCTGCAGGGTGCGAAGGGAAACTGGGCCGAAGAGCTGCCCAATGTCTTGTGGGCATACCGCATGACTCCCAGAAGGTCCACCGGGGAGACCCCGTTCTCTCTCACATACGGGGCGAAAGTCGTGATACCCACTGAGGTGAATCTCTGCAGTGCGCGGGTAGCAGGGTTCGATCCCGCCCAAAATGACGAGATGATGGTGGGATGTTTGGACAAGGTGGAAGAATGCCGCGAAAGGGTGACTATACGGCTTGCGGAATATCAGCAGAAGCTCGCCCGGAGATACAACCGAGACGTAAGGATGAGGGAATTTGTCGCCGGAGATCTGGTTCTCAGAAGAGCCGTGGGCAACATGCGGGATACTAATGCCGGGAAATTGGCACAGATGTGGGAGGGACCCTACAGAGTCACTGCGATGGCCGGCACCGGGGCTTACTTCTTGGAAGACCTAGACGAAAGACAGTTTCCCCAACCATGGAATGTCCATAATCTGAAGAAGTACTATCATTGATTGGCAATACGCCGAACATAAAGTTAAGTGCAACCTCTTGTATATGTTTTGTTAATGATAGCAACGATGTTCCTCACGCAGATTCGCACCGTTCTACCTTAGCCATTTCATTTTAAGGACAGAAGCCTGGCCCTCAGTTCGATCCCTATCACCGAGCAGGTGAAAACCTTAGCCTTTTCATTCTAAGGACAGAAGCCTGGTCCTCGGTTCGATCCCTATCACCGAGCAGGTGGAAACCTTAATCTTTCTATTCTAAGGACAGAAGCCTGGTCCTCGGTTCGATCCCTATCACCGAGCAGGTGGAAACCTTAATCTTTCTATTCTAAGGACAGAAGCCTGGCCCTCGGTTCGATCCTTATCACCGAGCAGGTGAAAACCTTAGCTTTTCTATTCTAAGGACAGAAGCCTGGCCCTCGGTTCGATCCCTATCACCGAGCAGGTCGAAACCTAAGCCGTGGTAAAACACATCACAATAAGGCATTCATGGTAAGACATAAAATTCAAACTAACATTTGGTTGCCAAAACCTGGCAACTTAAAATATAGAAAATACAATGTAAATAAATTGTTTCGCCACCACAGCCTGGTGACATAGGCAATTCAGTTCATCTATATTCTCAAAAAGAAGGAAAAACAAAGCAGGATCGGCTTTTAGGTTTAGATATCCGCGGCATGAGCGGAGGATGCATCTTCTGGAGGCCGCTGATCGGCGAAGGAAGTTGGCAACTGGATGTCCTCCTCGGTTTGATCCCCAACACGGGGGTGGCTGGTCTCCTCCATGTCGGTCGGCACCGCGTGAGAATCAATAGCATTCACCAGATCCCTCATGCTAGAGGTCTCTTCTTCATCGATGACAAGGGGTGTAGGCTTCTCGGTGTGTAGGGTACTTGGGAAAGGGATTTTTCCGCGATCCCTCAACGGAGAATCTTCAGGAATCCCCAAGGCTTGAAGAGCAGTGAACCAAACCTCCTCGTACCCGAGCTTGTGGGCCTAGCGAATGACCGGCTCCGCCGAGTTCTCGGCATCTGCGAACCCCTCGTCATACCACTTGTTTTCACAAGTCTCCAACGCCGCCTTCGAGTCGGCCAATTGTCCTTCCAACATAGTATTTAAGCTTTGAGCCTCCGCCAATTTAAGCTCAGTGCCTCCCAGTTGCAGTTCCAGCTCCTCAGACTTCCCTTCGGCAAGAGCCCGGGCCTTCACGGCTGAAGCAATTTTATTCTCTGCCTCCTCGGCAACTTTTGACTTCTCCTTCGCCGTGGCCTCGGCGACATCCTTCAGAGCCTTCTCCCGCTCAACATCCTCGGCTAAATCCTTCATCCTACCGTCCACAATGTACGACATTTGTGCAGCCTGACCACCCAATAATCACTTTATAAGGTAAAATGGAAAGTACACGTACATGAGCAAATGGGAAACCGAGAATGGTAAAGAAAAATGAAACAGTTACCGCTATGGTGTGCCACTGCAAGCGCCTCCCCAAAGACTCATCCGTCCTTTCCGTGAAAGCGTGCAAGTCCTCGGGCAAGAGAATGCCGCGCGCCAGACTCTGCGCCACACGGCCCCCATAATCTTTTTCCCATACTCGAGCACTGGCCGTCGATGGAAGAGGCTTGCCATCAAGTTGGAAGGAGGGTCGCCATGCCGCCGGAGCCCGGGAAGTAGACGCCAGGTCTACCCCAGTTTGTGCTACCGGCTCCCGGATAACAATACCCGCCGAGGGCCGGAGGGGCACGTTGCCCGAGCTCGTCTAAGTCTGATCAGTTGTGTGCGGCCTTTTTCGAACTCGGATTGCTGGGACAGTGGGAGGCGAAGCATCTTGGCCAGGGGTTTGTTGCTGCTGCGCGGCAGGCTGGGCACTCGGGACAAAGCGGCCGATCGTCATTTTCCTCCTGGCCACCATGGCGTTGCCTTGATCGGATCCTGTTTCAGAGGAGTTGGCTGGTTCTGCGGCTGCACCTTCTGCTTCCCGAACAGGAGCCTCGAACTCTATAGGGTTCTCGGGATGAGTGGGAGTCTCTGACTGAAGTTGCTCGTGTGCGCGTTTTCGGCGCTCCTGTGACACGCGCTCGACTGACTCGTCGCGCAGGGGCTGTCGCTCGTCTGAACAAATGAACCGGGGGCCAAGATCACGGGCCTCACCTACAGTTAGCTTTGGTGGGAAGAAGTTCGCGTGCCGGACGTCTATATATGAGAGGATAGGGCTGTCGACTAACAAGGCTTGGCCGAACGCCTGCCAAGTTGAGTAAATGGGTTGTACACGGAGAATAAGATGGGACGCTCGGAGTTGTCCGTCCGAGTGCACAAAAATTTCCAATCTGAGCACGAAATTTAGGTCCCAAACGTGTACCACTCGGAGATCCGGTTTGAATCTTTTGCTCTCTGCACAAAGAGAATAAGAGTTAGTTAGTGGTTACATACCCGGACCAAAATCAAAAGAGACCAAAATGAATGAATGTTTGTCACCGACCAACGTCGCGCAGCGAAAACGCGCAGGGGAGCTCCTCGGCAAACCAATTGCCGCTTACCCGAACGAAATCTCTAGCGGAATTTCGGTTTGAATCTGGCAGGCACGAAATAAGCCGCACCCTTACATCCCTAGTCTTTAAGTAATAGTCAGACTCAATGTTGCCACACAGACTATACATGTGATTGATGTCAAAATGATTTAGTTGTAACCCGTACAACTGGTTCAACCTACTCACACAACTCGCTACCTGGTAAATATTGGGAGGGAGTTGGTCGGGGCAAAGGCCGTAAAATCTAAGAGTGCTTAGAATCAGAGGGTCAACCGGGAACCTAAGCCCACCCTCTAGAATAGCCATCAAGGGAAAGAACACCGTGTTTACACCTCGGCGCCTCTGGATGTCAATATCATCCATATTACAATAGGCAATATCTACGTCCCTAGGGACATTATAAGCATCCCTAAAACTAGCCAAAGCGTTCGACGAATCAAGGAGGTAAGAATAACCCATTCTATGAGTAAGTGTTCTTAAAAAGAGAAGAAATGCTAAGTTTATTGAAGAATAGAACGAAATGGGCAAACAGAAAGAAGAAGAAGAAGAAAAGAAACTTACTGTGGACTCTAAAGGAGGAAGTGTATTCTGGGCAAGGAGATGAACCACGAAGGAAGGATGCTCGGCAGATTAAAAGGAAGAAAAGTGAGAAATGCAAAAGTGGGGATGAATGGCATGAGCGATTATTTATAGGTGTGGGAACGAGATAAGTAGCATTAATTGTTCCGCTGGCAAGGGAGCACGCGGATCACCGCCTCAACTACCACAAGTATGTCGTCTCGGTTCACGAACCGTCAGACAATGATAACGGATGAGCCATCAATCAAGTTTTAACGCGTCTTTTGAGGCACGCATTAATACGCTCATCCAGTGGCCGGGTGCTGACTCTTCGACTGACCGGGTAGGTTTTTGCCCCTTGAGACCCTTGATTCATCCCCGAGAGTGGGGAGCGAATCAAGGGGGGGCTATTGTACGGTCCCCGCACCAGGGCCCATTTGGGCCTTGGACCTTGGCCTGGGCGTATGGCCCATGAAGCCAACCTCTCTCTACCTTGCGGGCCATCCCAGAGCCACATGTGCTGCGAGCACAAGCTTTTCTCGAGCATTGATGAAGAGGAGACGTTCAGAACACACCGTCCTTTACATACCCGGCAGTGCCTCGGGAGGCACACTGCCGAGAACAGACGCGGAGGTGGGAACCAAGTTCCAAAGCCATTTTCACCGCTTCCCACTCCCACCTAACCACCCACCTATGATTGATAATACTGGACCGCTTGTTGCACTAACTGGAAATTAATCATGACATCTCCACTGTTTTTTGACTATAAATATAAGAAATTTGGGGAAGACAAGGGTTGGAAAATTTACTGTAAAAGAGGGAAGAGAGATAGTGAGCAGGGCGAGAACAAGGCAATTCGGGCCCTTGAGAGGAGAAAAGGGGTCTCATTGAGTCTCAGTGTAAAGGACGACCCATTGTAGGAAACTCAAACCCATCATACAAGTAAATTGTGAGCCCAAGAGAGGCCCAGCCCAACAGGCCTCACTTTTGGGCGCGCACAATTTTGATCCTTAAGTTATGAAACTATTGTCATTTTAGTAGTTGTCATCTCACCTGGCACACATATGTAGATAATAAATGAATGAATAATTAACTACTAGTATTAAAAAATCACATCTTCATCTAAATAAAAAAAAAAAATCAACATCAAAAAAGAAAAATGAAATATTGATTTTCTAAAAAATAAATAAATTAAAAAAACACTCAAGTTTCGTTTTATTTTCTTTCATTTCTTGCGAAAGTTAGCGTTGCCTGTGATCAAACCATTCCAATTCTTGGAACAAACTTCACTAATATTGTTGTCACAGGTAGCTAGAAGACGATTTGAGATTTGGATTATGTAGTTTTCACTGAACCTTAATTACCACTAACAAATAAATAAAATAAAACAATGTTACAACATAGGTTTGCTTAAGAACACAAGCAAAACAGGAAGGAGAAATTAATGTGTGATTTCATTGAATTGATTAATTAGTAACGTGTGATTTCATTGAATTCGTTAATTTTCCACAGAGCATGATGTTACTATCTGACCGATAAAGGCACAAAATAATTATCTCCTCCACAAACCAGATCCACCAATCAATTAATGAGTGAGACAACAAAATTTGGGTTCTAATTACACAAAACAGTTTCCTTGAAATTCGTCTAACACTCGATCGAGCAAGTTTGCCTAAGAAAATCAGTTTTTTTTTTTTTTTTGGGACTTATGATTGAATAACAAACTCCTTTGAGTAGGACAGTTATCAATTTTACTGTAATATTTAAGAAATAGTTTTTAACATGCCTCAAAGTTACATTATTTTTCATATAATTATCAATTTTATTAAGAATCGCACATAGAAAGCTTTGAGAGAGAATCTCTATATGCAATTGTATATCAAAAACTAAATGTAAAATACATAGCCTCTAGTGTTTATATATAGAATCAGAGGACTGAATATTACACGTGTGCTAACTCCCCCTTATAAGCTTAAGTAAAACACAGGTCGTTTAGCTCCTACAATCATAAACTACAAGTAGCTTAGCCAGTCAAATAAATTCTACTACTCTATCAACTGTAGCTCTGCTATTCCATCCATTTGCAACCAATTTCCTTAAAAATACTGTGAGCTATATTCCCTGTTATACGAATTTGCAAAGAAAAACTCGCTTTGGACTAGAACCACAAATATGTTGTAACTTAAAATGTTACGAAATCCCATGATGTGCATGGTATTGACTAGAACTTTATGGAGTCCATGATAATTTAAAGTATGTCGAAGTAACGAGGAACATTTTGGCCACCTTGTCATGCTCAATCAATTTCATACCAGCTCTTTTTCTTCTCTTCTATTTTTTCCTCCTTATGGAATTTCATACTAGATCTTTGTTTCTCTTGAAACAAGTGATTGAGTAAATAAAACTTCCTTATCTTTTTCCATAGTCCCAAACTTGATATGAACCGAATTTATAGATAAATTTATTAACTAATTTTTTTTTTCAATGATGGATACCATAAGTTCATAATAAAGACATCAATTTGTTTAGGTGTAAGTAGGATTCGAATTTAATTCTCTTATTTGAGAATGAATTTTTTTAACAATTGAGTTTTTTTTTTTTTTTTTGGAGAAGGTTTTAAACAATTGAGTTAATTGTAGTTTACGAATTTATTAACTATTTATTTCTTTTGATGATTTGATAGTAGCCAATGGTTGAAGAGTTATGTAACTCAATTGACACTTCTTGTTATTTTTAACGTTTTAATAGAGGTGTTTAAGATTCAAATCCTTTCAACCTGACTAAAGTATTTTAATTGGAAACAATATCTCTCTCTCTCTCTCAATTACGTTACAAGCTTTTCGTGAATTTATTAACTATAGGGTAAAAAAAAGCTTATTTGATGGTAAGAATAAAATTTTGAGAAAACCAAGGATGAAAGTAGGAATTTGTCTTTGAGGAACCAAAACATGAACAATAAAATTTTTTGATCATTCAACATTCAAGAATAAAAAAAATATATTAAAATTCAAATATAAATTAGTATACAAAAAATAGAACTAGTGTCTATTTTTTATTAACAAAATATAAATAAAATAAAAGACACAAATAACAGTTTTTGAATATATTTGATATTATTTAGGATATTTTAAAATGGAAACTCTATTGGTGAGTCTCACGCCATAAGAACTCTCATTTTCTCTCCCTTGGGAGGAAAGAATATGGTTGGTTCAGGAAGAAAACGGATCCCTCAATTTTCTATTCCCTTGTTACCAATCATTTTGATCCTTAAGTTAAGAAACTATTGTCATTTTAGTACTTGTAATCTCACTTGACACACAAACACGTAGCTAATAGAATAATTAGGAATAATTAATTACTAGTATTAAAAAACCACATCTGCATCTAAATAAATAAATAAAAATCAACATCAACATCAAAAAAGAAAAAAGAAATAATGATTTTCTAAAGAAAATAAATAAAAAATGGAAAAAAAACACTCTAGTTTCCTTTTATTTTCTTTCATTTCTTGCGAAAGTTAGCGTTGCCTGTGATCAAACCATTCCAATTCTTGGAACAAACCTCGCTGAGTATTTCTCTAGAAGAAGCTTTGAGGTTTGGATTTTATTTTCTCTCTCTCTTTCTCTAGCTTCCTCCATTTGTTTGTACATCTATAGTGATGATGCCGAGAAAATCACCAATAAGCTACACAGTCCTCGCACACTCGAAACAATCCCTGCACAATCAGAAAGAGAGAACCCTAGGAGAGTACTGGTGTGGTACCAGCCAAAGACCCTCCAAAGGTTAAGTCAGAAAAACCTTTCTACAACTCTAGAGTGCCAGAGCTGGGATGAATTATGCGTACCTTTTCCTAGGGGTTTTTGGGTTTTTATAGTAGAGTAGAACCTAGCTCCTTGAATAGTGCCCTAAACCTATTTCCTTTTTGGAGAAGATCTCTCTTAATGCGCATATCTTGCAGAATCCTTTTCGTATTAGAATTCTGCTCATGTTGGGACTCTGTGGGCTAGGGTTAACCTTGAGGCGCAAGTTGTTTCCATTTAAGGCTTCTTGGAGACCACGTATTCATTAGTTGAATTCCACGTGGACTTTGGGTCCGTCCACAGGGTGTCCGTTCACATTCGATTCGTTTATCATGAGAGCTTGCATCGCACCATCAAGTCCACTTAAGCAGATCTGTCATCTATGGTTTTCTTCCTCTTCATATAGGATGCTGGAGGATTCTCAATATTTCAAGAAAAGTTCAAACATGTTGAGTATTTCTTCATTTGGGCAAGTAAGGGATTGGGACATTCTGATTTCAATACGGTATGCAGAGTCCAAGTTAGGCGTGATTCATAAAATCGAAGTTATATATTCATAGACAATTTTAATTCCCACACACAAATAAATAAAGCTATGCCCTGTTATTGTGTTATCTCGTACACTTAAATTTTTGCTACATCTTGTGCACTTAAATTAGTACAAGAAGAATACGTAAAAATAAAAGAAGTCACATTTTCAAGAACTAAAACAGGAATATTTTCATTCAATATTGGGACAACTGTAATTGAACAGCCTGGTTGATTAAGGAATATTAATTATCTGCACAACAATAATTAACCCTCTGTAAGAGGCAGGGCAGCCACTAATTGTTTATGAATTGATCGCTTTTTTTTTTTTTTTTTTTTTTTTTAAATTTTTTTTTTATGATAATAACATGAATTAATTGCTAACCAGACGAAGAAGAGTTGTGAAAACAGTTTCTGATTTTGTTATCTCTAATGAATCTGGTAGGACTTCGGTAAAATGCCCCAGTGAAGAAAATACCCTTGAAGAGTTACCTAGGAAGAGGATAGTGGTTACTCGAAAACAAAAGGGTGGTGATTTGTTAATGGCGGAGACTGGTGTCCAGCCCCGCTAAGAGCCATGAGTCTTTTATGTTGGAACTGTCGGGGGCTTAGGAACCTCCAGACAGTTCAAGAGCTCGGTGATTTGATTCGGGCACAAGATCCTGCAGTTGTGTTTATAGCCGAAACATGGCTGGTTGAAGCAAGGCTAAAAGTTTTCTTGAAAATTTTGAACTTTGGGAATATGCATGTTGTTTCAAAGGAAACTCAGGGAGGTGGTTTGGTGCTCTTGTGGAGGGGGGATGTTCAACTTAGGGTAGTTTCCTCTTCTCTTAATCATGTGGATGCTATTTTAAATGAGGGTAGAGATAATACTTGGAGGTTCACTGGATTTTATGGTGCTCCTGAAACTTCTAATCGCCATATTACTTGGAACCTTCTTCGAAACTTGAATGCCCAATTTGATTTTCCATGGTTATGTGCGGGAGATTTTAATGAGATTCTTAAGTCTCATGAGAAGATGGGTGGTAGGCCTCGGCCTGTCGCTCAGATGCAAGAATTTAGAGATGCAATTGATGAGTGTGGGTTCCAGGATCTTGGTTTTTTGGGAAATAAGTTTACTTGGCACAAGATTGCGATGGGTGGTGAGACGGTTTGGGAAAGACTAGATAGAGCTATTGCAAATGGGGATTGGGAGGCTTTATTTCCGGCTTCAAAGGTTTCTCATTTAGAGTGTGGATGTTCTGATCATAAGCCCATAGTTATTCATCCTTTGGGTATACCCATTAGGCATAATATACCTTGGAGATTCGAGCAAGTTTGGTTACAAGTTGAAGACTACCATGTGACTAGGGGTGTGGGATTCGGCTCAGGGATGTATGTCTCCTCTAGTTTCAGTCAAGACAAAATTGGAGAGGGTTCAAGAGGGATTGAAACATTGGAGTCGAATTTGTTTCGGCAACATTACAAAACAGCTTGCCATTGTTCGAAAAAATTTAAGGGAGGCTGAATCAAAGGCAGTGCATAATGGGAGAGGTCAAATGGATCTGGTTCTATCTCTTAAGAAGGAGTTGTGGACACTATTGGTGCAAGAAGAAAAATTATGGCAGCAAAGGGCGAAGACTACTTGGTTAAAGGATGGCGATCAAAACTCAAAATTTTTCCACAGTAGGGCCTCACATCGTTTTAGGAGGAATGAGATCTTGAAACTTCAAAGGGATGATGGCAGTTGGTGTGAAGGGGAGCATCAGATAGCGCCTTTGTTTGTAAATTATTTTACTTCCTTATTCCGGGCTGATGATCTTGATAATGGCCAGATGGATGAAGTACTGGTTGCTACTCCAGGAGTTGTGACTCACGAGATGAACCATGGTTTGTTGGCAGAATTCACAAAAAGTGAGGTTGATGTGGCTTTGAAGCAGATGGCACCTTTAAAGGCTCCTGCACCTGACGACTTGCCTCTTATTTTTTACCAACATTACTGGAATAAGATTGGTGGGGATGCGGCAAAAGCAGTTTTGACATGGCTTAATTCAGGTATTATCTGTCCATCTTTTAATCATACTTATATTACTTTGATTCCTAAAGTAAAATGCCCCAAGCAAGTAACGGAGTTTCGCCCTATTGCCTTATGTAATATCATGTATAAGCTTGTGTCTAAGGTTTTGGCAAACAAGCTAAAGAAGTTGTTACCGGATATTATTTCTGAGTCTCAAAGTGCCTTCCAGTCAGATAAGGCAATTTCTGATAATATTCTTGTGGCTTTTGAATCTCTCCATCATATGAAGCATAAGAGGGTGGGCAAATCGGGTTTTATGGCTATGAAACTTGATATGAGTAAGGCATATAACCATGTAGAATGGAATTTTTTGTGTAGGCTTATGGAGAAGATCGGTTTTAAAGACCGTTGGATCCAGTTAATTTACGGTTGTATAAGTTCTGTTTCTTACTCTATCTTAGTGAATGGGGAACCTCATGGTGAAATTAAACCTACTAGGGAACTTAGACAGGGCGACCCCTTATCTCCATATCTATTCCTTTTGGTGTCTGAAGGTCTTAATGGCTTAATCCAGCAAGCTGTGGGAGTAGGTGATATTAGAGGCTTTTTCCTTTGTCGTAATGGCCCTCAAATATCTCACTTATTTTTTGCAGATGATACTCTCCTTTTTTTGTAGAGTAGAGCTTAAGGAGGTTCAAACTATTCAAAATATATTGCGGACGTATGAACTTGCTTCAGGACAGAAGATTAATCAGGGTAAGACCACTCTTTTCTTTGGATGGTTTGTTTCTCCTGTGTTAAAAAATGCCATTAAAAATCTGCTTAGTGTTCCTGAGATTAAGGAATATGAACGCTATTTAGGGCTTCCGGCTGTGGTGGGGAAGAATAGAAGGGCTAGCCTTAATTATATTAAAGAAAGGTCTGGGGTAAGCTTCAGGGGTGGAAGGAGAAATTACTCTCTCAAGCGGGTAGGGAGGTGCTGTTGAAAGCGATTGTGCAAGCTATTCCAACTTTTGTAATGAGTTGTTTTAAACTTCCTATTGGATTATGTAATGATATCGAAGCTATGATTCGGAAATTTTGATGGGGTCAACAGGGTGATCGTAGGAAAATACATTGGAAGAAGTGGGAAATATTATGTCAACCAAAATCAAAAGGGGGCCTTGCTTTTCGGGAGTTGGGTAAGTTTAATGAGGCGATGTTAGCAAAACAGGTTTGGAGATTGGTTCATGACACTGATTCCTTATTTTATAGAGTGTTCAAAGCTAAATATTTCCCTACGGGTACCATTTTTTATGCCAAGGCAGGTTCGGGGTCGTATGCTTGGAGGAGTATTCTCAAAGCCTGCAAGGTGATTTTGTTAGGTGCTCGATGGCGGATAGGTGATGGCTCCTCTGTGAAGATTTTTAAAGACTCTTGGCTGCCTGGTGCCCAATCAGGTAGAGTTCTTTCTCCTGTTTCTGTCTTGTCTAAAGAAGCTATGGTGGATCAGCTGATTGATAGAGACTCTTGGTGGTGGAACTCAGCTCTAGTGGATTCGATTTTCATTCCCTCTGAAGCACAGTTAATAAAATCTATTCTGGTATGCCTCTCTGCCCAAAAGGACTTTCTAGTATGGCCCCATTCACGGACTGGTGTGTATCAGGTTCGCTCTTGGTACCACTTGCTATGTGAGTCGCATGGTAATGAGGCGGCTTCATCCTCAGATACAGATGTGCAGAGAAAGTTTTGGAACAGCCTTTGGAAGTTGAATACTCCAAACAAGGTGAAATTTTTCCTTTGGCGTGCTTGTACGGATTCTATTCCAACTATGCTTAATTTATGTAAGCGGAAAATTGTTCCATCCTCGGTGTGTAATCATTGTCATGTAGGGGAGGAAACAGTCCTTCATGCCCTCTGGTCTTGTGAGGCTGTATATCCGGTGTGGTGTTCCTGTTTCCCAGCTCTACCCTCTGAATTTTCCAGGGCCAGTTCGTTCAGGGAGTTGCTTGAGTTGGTGATCTGTTCCTCACTAAATTCTGAAGTTTTTGCGATGGTTTGCTGGGCTCTTTGGAATCGCCAAAACAAGATGCGGGTTGGTGAGGTGGTTTGGCCGTTGAATCAAGTGGCTGGCGTAGCGCGGCGTCATTTGCAGGAGTGTCAGCAGGTTCAGCTCTGTCCCAGTAAGAAGGTTCATGCACAGCGACCTCGGTGGAAACCTCCTGATACGGGTTTTGTGAAGGCAAACTTTGATAGGGCAATTTTTGAGGATATAAGTGCAGCAGGTATTAGAGTGGCTTTTCGGAATGAACATGGAGAGATCGTTGCAGCTTTGGCAGAGAAAATCCCCGTGCCCGATACAGATTTTACTCTTGAGACCTTGGCAGCTAGGCGTGCAGTTCTGTTTGTTTAGGAACTTGGCCTTCGTAATGTGGTCTTTGAGGGTGATTCGGCGTCTTCCATTCAAGCTATTAGTAATAGACTTTTTACTCATTTGTCCTGTGGACATATTATTCATGACATTTTATTGTTTGTAAACTCGTTTCAGAGCTTTTCTTTCTCTCATGTGTGTAGGCAAGGTAACGCTTTAGCGGATGCCTTATCTAAGAGAGCTAGGTTATCTTGTCCTTTTTTGGTTTGGAAGGAGTCTGTTCATCCAGATCTTTATAATTGTAATTTGTCGGATTTTCTATTATTTAATTAAGTAGCCTTTTTGGCTGGTTTCTCAAAAAAAAAAAAAAAATTTAATTGCTTAACCATGCATATGAGTACTGAATATATAAATAGGAGTAAAGCAATTTCTACAACTGGGCTATTGCCACTCCAAAATATATTGCCCGGTTTTTCAGCATTCTTTATTAACTTAATCAATTACACATTCACAATTATAAATTTATAAATATTTTTTTCTTCTTAAAAAGACTTTAACAAATAAATATACCAAGCACTAAACAAAAAAGAAAAATTGTTGTAGGTAAGGATTGCTATCATAAATCAAGGGACCAATTATTTTTCACACAAAAATATGGAGTGTCTTTATGCTATCATATACATGAAGAATAATTGCCCCAGTCTTGCTGTGGTGTTAGCTTTCCCTTGCATTTAAAGTTTAGCCGATTCACTTGATTGAAATGATGAAGTAGTTGAATTTAAGTTGTCTCCTACATCTCTTGTCTGTCTCATTGGTGATGATGATAGGAAAGGCTTGGAAGGCATTTGTAAGCATTCAACTTCTCCTTCAAGCATTTCTACAACTTTGTTCATTGAAGGACGGTCACTAGGCTTCATCTGTATGCACCATAATGCGACTATGATCATCTTCTTAACAATTTTCTTCTCCTCCTCGGTGGCATCTTCTATTTCTATGTCATTTCCTTCACTAATTTGGCCATAGACCCAAGTTGGGAAGTAAATTTGGCTTGAATGGTCAGCAAATGCATTCACGTTCTTTCTTTTGCTTGCCATTTCCAACAATAACATGCCAAAACTATAAACATCAGCTTTATAGGAGACCCCTCCAATGTTTTTATAGAACAAATCCCCAATTTGGATCAATTACATCAATTCAACAAGCCAATTGCATCAATTGAACCCAATTTGAACAAATCCCCAATTCAGATCAATTACAAGCCCTAGAATTTTCAGTTTTTCACAAATCACAAAATTGATCAAATTAAACCGTCAAAATCATGTTTATATCATGTCCCAATAAAAACCCAATGATCAATTTCACTTAAAAAGGCTTGAATCAACAAAAAACCCCAAAAAGAAATAGGTCCGAAAAATGCATGAAACATGAAAATAAAAGAAAAATGAGGGGTATAATGGAATTACCGGCCTTAGAGGACAAAACATTGCAAAAAATTCGGAGGAAAATGACAAAAAATTGATGATTTAGCCTTGCCGAGTGAGAGAGAGAGAGAGAGAGAAAAAAAAGGTTTGAAACTTTTGAAAAGTGACTTGAACAAGTCAAAGTCTGATATTTTAAAAACCTGATTCGCGATATTCGATTGATCGAAAATTACATTCGATCGATCGAATCAACCCGAGACTCTTAAAAGAATTTTAAGCACATTTTCGATTGATCGAAAAATAGAATGGATCGATCGAAACAGGCAGAGGCTCACAAATTTTTTTTGAGAAAAAACACAATTTTGAAAAAAAAGACACATTTTGGCCATAAACTCCTCAAAGCATTAAAATTGATGAACAAAATGCATGAGTATGAGATGAAATGCTTTTTCAAAACCCAAGTTTTAAGCCCAGTTATTCAAAAAAAATTTCAACCATTCTCCCCTTAAATTCTCAAGCAACAAAAAAAATGTTTTGCATAATACTCAAGGCATTTTCAAACTTGGTTGGTCAGACCAAAAACACACACAATAACATGTACAATGTTTAGCAAAGAGTAACTTGTGTAGTGTGTACAACTAGCAAAAGCTTGAGATACATGTAAGGTGATATGTGAATAGAAATCAAACACAAAGTCTACAAAAATCATCACATAGAATTTGAAAGAGACTATCACCAAAAGAGTTACATCATATAACTCTCACATCTCCTAGAATAAGAGCTTGCAATCATGTAAGTTTCTTGAATTTTGCCTCATAATATACACACCAATTTTAATTGTTCAAAAACTTATTAAATAGCCGGGATAATGTACACACCAATTTTAATTATGTGATTTGGCATCATGCCTAATAGCACACACCAATTTTAATTATTAAGCATTTAAACCGAGGCTTCACCTTATATTCTTTTTGTGCATGTGCTACACTTGCTAGAGCATAAAATCTTACGATATGCACTAAGGTGTTCATGATTGGCTATTGAACAGTGGTGAGATGGTTATTTATGCATTTCTCAAAATGATCAAGTCCGATAGTCAAATAACATGTGACTTCAAGATTAAGACAAAGTGACAAACACCATAAACATCTTTTCCACACAACATGCACTACACAGCTCAAACTAGTAAAGTGCAATAAATAAGCTCATCAAAGCTAAACAAGGTACACAAGACATGTTATGTGTAAATAAATTGACCAACCTTGTTTTCAAAAACCAAGAAAAATAATGCCAAACACAATTTGCTTTCCTTTTTTTTTATTTTTATTTTTTTTAAAAGAGAGAACAAAAATAAATCCTAGAATGAAATGCATGAATGTTATGCAATGCAAATCTTAGAAACAAAACAACACAAAAACCAAATAACAATGGTCACAAAAGAGTAGAGCAATGAAGCACAAGGACCATCTCAGAAAGACTCAATTAGATCGAGTCTTTTGCATCCAAAACCTTTTAGATGCACCACGAGCATTGGAGTTCCTATTCACGTTCGAGTGATTTTAAACTCCGGTATTGGAATAAAGGTTTAAAGCCTTTACCAATTCACCAATGAGTGCCATAGGATCTTGTGCTTGAGGCACAGACACTTTTGGTTTGTTTGCTCTCTTAGCAGCTTGAAGCTTGTAACAGTTAGGACGAATGTGTCCAGACTTTCCACAAAAATGACAAACCCAAGTAGGTTTACCATGCATCTTGTCCTTAGAAAGGGTAGACTCCTTAGGTTTAGACTCTTTCAGATCAACCCTAATCTTCCTAGATGGTGAAACTTCTATAGGTTTGACAACCTCACTCACAGGGGGTTTGACAGTTTCACTCACAACCTCACTCACGGAAGGTTCAGAAGAAGATGAAGGAACAAAGTTTGTAGAATGTGGTGTAGATACAAAGATGCTATCAACAAAACCTAAACCAGATTTGTCAGAAGGATACTTTTGAACACTCAGCATTTGATTAAGTTTAGAACTAGCAGATCTAGCAACAGATAAATCAAGTTCTAACTTCTTAACCTTATCAATTAACAGCATATTTTCAGTTTTCACATTATTCAAAAGTTCATTAGCATCAAACAGTTTAACAAGCAAATTCTTCTTATCAAGCTCAAGAGATTCAATTTTCTTCAGGCCAAGTTCAACATTCATAGCATCCTTTGCAGCAACTTTGCAAAGTTTATTATAGGCCTCTTGAAGATCTGCATCCTCAGAGAGTTCCCCATCAGAAGGGTTCTCTTCAACAGACACGCTTTCATTGACTACAGCAATAGCAGTGAAAGCAATGAAGTTTTCATCCTCATCACATCCAGACTCATCATCAGAAACCTCATTATCACTAAGGGTTACAGCCATAGCTTTACCCTTAGACCTCAAGAATGTAGGACATTCAGATTTAACATGATCATACCCTTGACATCCAAAACATTGAGAACCCAAAGAATTATTGAAAGATTGACCTACTTTTTCTCTAGGTTTTTCAGTGTTGCTAACCTTAATGGGATCATTCTTCCTAAAATTTCTAGGTTCAGCAGTGTTTGTATTTCTTGCCTTTCTGTTACTGTTCCTAAGAAAGTTTCTAAAGTTCTTGGCAAGGTAAGCAATCTCTGTAGCAGAGAGCTCATCATCAAATCCACCAACCTCAACATCATCAACTGACTTAAGAGCCATTGACTTGGATTTGCTAGCTTTGGGTAGGTTTAGCTCATAGGACTGAAGAGATCCTATAAGCTCATCAATAGGGATGGAGTCCACATCCTTGCTCTCAGTAATAGTAGTCACTTTGGGTCTAAAGTTTTCAGTTAAAGATCTAAGAATCTTCCTAACAATTTTAGATTGATCATAGATTTCACCTAAATTATATGCAGAATTAACAATATCATTCAGCTTAGCATAGAATTCATCAAAAGTTTCATCATCAGACATTCTAATGCTTTCAAATCTAGAAGTTAATTGCCGCAATTTATTAATCTTAACTGCCTTTGTGCCTTCATGCACAGTCTGGAGGATTTTCCAAGCAGTGTGAGCAACCTCAACATTTGAGATTCTCTTAAATTCCTCCATAGAAACAGCGTTAAAGATGGCATTCATAGCTTTGCTATTGAACCCAGCTGCTTCTTTTTGAGAAGTTTGCCACTCACTCACAGGAGTAGTGGGCTTCTCCCATCCGTACTCAACGGAATTCCAAACCCTCTCATCAATAGATTTCAGGAATGCTTTTATCCTTACTTTCCAATAAGCATAGTTATTCCCATCAAAGTGAGAAGGAACAACAAGAGAGTGTCCATGTTCCATGACAACAGGGGTTAAGGATCAGCTCAGAGATCAAAAGATCTACAACAAGAGAGCTACCCGCTCTGATACCACTTGTTAGGTTTTTAGACCCCTTAAAACACAACAATTGGATTAACCTAGTTCATTAGTCAAGTGATTAACTTAGTCAAATTATGCAAATATAGGTTAACGCAATCAAATAATCATATCAAGGTATAAAGAAGCGGAAATATAGAGAACACAAAGATATGATCACCCAGGAAAACCAAACAGGTAAAAAACCTGGGGAGGATTTAACCTAGCTATCCTCAAGGTAAACTTGAATCCACTATATGAAAGAATCGAAGTTCATACAAAAGGACTTACAAGCACCCACGCTTGACTTCCTAATGCTACCCACCAGTAGAACTTATTGACATGACCACGTGCAAGCTTCGAATCCACGGACTCCTTCTTTCTTGGATTCTCCAATCAAGTACAAGCACTCCTGCTTGTGTTTCTTTAAACTCCAATGGCAGTAACTGAGTTGATCATCAAGGTGTTGATAATATCTCTACCTTGAAAACCCTAAGTTTATGTGAAGGAAAGCTCTTCAAGGATCTCACAAGAGATTCACACAAACCGCAAAATATGAGCAACAATACAACCAGAGCAACTCTCAAAACGTGGCTAGGGTTTTGCCTTATATACCTAGGGCAAAAACATAAAACCCTAAACGTTTAATGAGATAGGGCTGAGTTGGAAATTCTACAGAAAAACATTCTGGCTGACTTTCGATTGATCGAGTCTAACCTTCGATCGATCGTGCTAGGCCGAAATGTACTAATACATCTGCAGCCTCTCGATTCCAACTTTACATGAATTACACAACTTTGAGCAAACCTAAACAAGACTAAATATATTGTTTTGATCATGGTTTGCCAACATTACACATTAGAGTTCTAAATACATCAAATTCTAAGTCTTTAGAACCTAACAAAGCCGAATATATTCTTCATAACTATTCCCTTTTCGATTGTACGCCAGAAACAGTTCCAGGATCTTCTTATATCGATTGTCTTAGTAGCAGTCGCCACCAAGTTTATGCTTTTCTTTCGGAGAGAGACATAGACGACTTGCCCATATTACCATGTACAAAGATGTATAGCGTTTCATCACTTCCATATTATATATGGTATAATCCTCTTCTTGAATTGACATGGTCCGGATCGGAGTGCGGACGCGGTGAAGTGAAAGGCAAGAACTGTAGATTCGAGGAAAATAGCACTTATTCGAAAACTGAGTGCAAAGACAAAGGTATGTATTGTATTATTTCTACCCAATATCCACTACTATAATCACACAAGTTCTTCACGTTTCAAGCCAACATGTATTTGATTTTATCAACCTCAGTTTATAAATGCTCTGCGACGGTAATTTTCTGTACCAGTCATGGAGTGATAAGTTGTGTCTCAATTGTTATGAATCAGCCCCCAGGTCACCAGTCACGTACCACCACGTCACTGGTGGCTTCAAGGAACCCACCCCATCACAGCTGGTCATCCATTCTTCTTCCTTCTTCTTCGTTTCGTATCGTCCTCTGTTTCTTCCTTTTATTTTCTGCGTTGTCTGCCCGTTTGAACTTCACTGCTTTGTTAGTTAATTGGTTTTGTGCCATTTTTGAACGGTTTTAGACCCCTTAAAAACAACCAGATTGGTTAGCCTAGATTAATTAGCCAAGTTGTTACTTAGTCAAATTATACAATTCTAGATTAAAGCAATCAAATAATCATATCAAAATAATAAAGCAGCGGAATAATAAAAGACACAATGATATGATCACCCAAGAAACCACACGGTAAAAACCTGGGGAGGATTTGACCCACCGATCCTCAAGGCAAACCTGAATCCACTATGAAAGAATCGAAATTCATACAAAAGGACTACAAGCTCCCCGCTCGACTTCCTAATGCTACCCACCAGTAGAACTTACTGACACGACCACGTGCAAGCTCCGAATCCACGGACTCATTCTTTCTTAAATTCTTCAATCAGCTACAAGCACCCACGCTTGATATTCTTTAAGCTTCAATGGTAGCAACCAAGTTGATCATCAAGATGTTGATACTATCTCTACCTTGAAAACCCTAAGCTTTGTGTAAAGGAAAGCTCCTCTAGATCTCATAAGAGATTTACACAAAACAGCAATGTATGAGCAACAATACAACTGGAGCAACTCTAAAAACGTGGCTAGGGTTTTTCTTTATATACCTAGGGTAAAAATAGAAAACCCAAAACGTTTAATGAGTTAGGGTTGAGTTGGAAATTCTGCAGAAAACGCAATCTGGTCGACTTTCGATCGATCAAGTTTATTCTTCGATCGATCGAGCCAGACCGAAATGCCCCAATGCA
Source organism: Quercus aquifolioides (assembly GCA_019022515.1). Classification (NCBI taxonomy): domain Eukaryota; kingdom Viridiplantae; phylum Streptophyta; class Magnoliopsida; order Fagales; family Fagaceae; genus Quercus; species Quercus aquifolioides. The sequence goes on along the minus strand of CM032335.1, from coordinate 10,150,430 downwards.
TCTGCAGTCACTCGATTCCAACTTTACAATATTTTATCAACTTTGAGCAAGCCTAAACAAGACTAAGCACATTGTTTTGATCATGGTTTGCCAACATTACACATTAGAGTTCTAAATACATAAAATCCTAAATCTTTAGAACCTAACAAACTCCCCCTTTGGCAATCCGTGACAAAACACAAACAATAAGCTCAAAGTTTACAATTAAAAAAAAACCCTTTACAAAATAATGCTCAAAAAGACTAAAATTCAATCCTAACTACTATCCATCAGTTGCAAGTGTAGACAGCAGCTCAATTGAATCAACCTGTATATTCCTGAAATACTCAATAAACGCATAAACGTATGTGTGACAGAAAATAGTATATAAACAGGTATAACATTCTTGTAAGATTCACACAACACAAAATAAAGACATATATCAATGAACAACTCATAAATATAAATCAATAAGCAGTGAATCAGAAACAACAAGAATCAAGTAAAAGATCATGTATATCAAACAATGTTACTCCCCCTAACATGAATATCCCAAAAAAAATGATATACAAAGTGAAGCACCTAGATACAATCTATAAAACTCCACAAGCTCCTCAAAAAAAAAAAAGTCTCCCCCTAACAACAAAAACTCCTCTACAAGTCAAAAACTCTACTCCCCCTTTTTGTGACGGAATGCCAAAGGGCAATCATAAGTCATCATCAAAGGGAGGTGGTGAGGGTGAATGAAGATGCGCAAAGTCGGCTCGCAGAGCACGAATCTCATCCAGCAAGTCCACCAAAATCTGACCATGAGCCGCCTGAACGGTCATGACAGTCTCCAAGGTACGACGAACATTAAAGTCGGTCAAAGGAGGTGGAGGAACATCAGCAGCAGCACCAGCATCAGGCTTAGGAACAGCCTCACCAGCAGGACCTGTAGAAGAAGAGGGAGGAGGTGCGGACCCAGAAGGCTCAGACCTAGGGTGTTTAGAGCCAGCTCGAAGATGAGCAGCCCTTTGTCTAAGAAAAGACGCACCTATAGGAGCAATAACATGAACGGGCTCAGAGGAAGGGAAGCCACCAAGATCAAGATAAAGGAGAATCCTATGAATGAAAATAGGATGTACAAGAGCATGAGAAGTAGATGAACTCCTATAGACATCGTTCAAAGAACGAAGAAAAAGATGGGGAAAACTAATAGGAGCATAAGTAACCAGAGCGTACAAAAATACACACCTCTCGAGAGGAATGGTGTGAACATGAGATATGGGCCAGATAGAATGACAGGCTATCCTAAAGAACAAATAGTGCAACCCGGAGAGCTCAGCAGAAGTGATCCGAGGATCAGAACCCCACTGGACAGAAGTCCCAGTGATGTAAGACAAGACATCGCTCAACTCGGGAGACACGTCATAAGGATAGACAGGATTCTGGACCAAAGGTACCCCTAGAGCATCAGCCACTATCTTGGGAGTAATGGTGTACTCTACGCCTCGTATCCAACTCTTGACTAAAGTGTTGGAATCATAGATGCGGATAGAGATGTTCGAAAAGAACTCTCTAATCAAGGCAGAAGGTGGAGGAGGATCAGAAATATCCACCAAGGGTAACTAGCCCCTACGCTCAAGGTTTGCCCTAATGGCAGGATCAAGTTCATCTAAAAGAACAGAACGCTCATCCTAAATCTTTCTCATACTGTTTAGCTTCTCATAAATCTCTTGGTTTTTCTCACTCGAAAACTTCTCACGGTCAAATGAGGGAGGGGGTGAAGGAGAAGGTGAGGAAACATTCCTACGGGCTCTAGTTTTCCTAGGCATGATGCTAAGGAAAGGACAGAAACACAAAGAGAAAACCAAAAGAGCACAAGAAAACAAAACCAAGGGCAGACTGCAAGTTAGCACAGAAATCAATAGAATGAAAATCTATATGATGCATGAACAATTACAATGCTGTGATGCATGAACTAATGCAGTAAACACAGTTCAAATTAAGTTCAATTACACAAAATTGGCTCGAACATAGAGTTTCTAACAAAAAACCCTAAAAATTTTAAAACCACTTGAAAAATTTTGCAACAAATTGATGAATTGATCATTACACAAGGTTGAAAACAAATTAGAATAACCAATTTCATCAATACAACAAGCCAATTTCATCAATTAAACCTTAATTGAACAAAATCCCCAATTCGGATCAAATAGAAACCCTAGAATTTGAAATTTTTCACAAAACCCAAAATTGATCAAATTAAACTATCAAGATCATGTTTATAGCATGTCCCCACAAAAACCCATTGATCAATTTCACAAAATTAGGTTTGAATCAACACAAATTCCAAATAGAAAGAGTTCCAAAAATTTGAGCAAAAATGCATGAAAAATACATGAAATATGTAAATAAACTCAAAAAGGAAGGTCAAAACAAACTTACCGGCTTAAGGAAAGAGAAATTGTGCAAAAATTTCGAAGGAAAACGACAAAAATTGACTGTAGAGCCTTGCCTCGTCGGAGAGAGAAAAAAAGTTTGAAAAAAAACTTTTGAAAAGTGTTTAGAATCAGTCAAAGAACAGTGTTTTAACACCTGATTCGCGACTTTCGATTGATCGAAAAACACATTCGATCGATCGAATGTGACAGTCATTTTTAAACAAAATAGAGCACTTTTTCGATTGATCGAAAATCAGACTAGATCGATCGAAATGGGTAGAGGCTCATAAAATTTTTGAGAAAAATCATAGTTTTGAAAAGCACAAACCATATTTTGAAAATAACTCCTCAAAGCATTAAATTACAGAAACAAAATGCATGAGTATGAGATGGAATGCTTTTTCAAAAACCCAACTTTTAATCCCAGTTTCTTTAAAGATAATTTCAGCCATTCTTCCTTTCAAATTCTCAAGCAAAAAAAATGTTTTGCATAATTCTCAAAGTATTTTCAAACTTGGTTGGTCAGACCAAAAACACACACAATAACATGTACAAAGTTTAGCAAAGTTTAACTTGTGTAGTGTGTGCAACTAGCAAAAACTTGAGATACATGTGAGGTGATATGTGAATAGCAATCAATCACAAAGTCTACAAAATCCATCACATAGAATTTAAAAGAGACTATCACCTAAAGAGTTACATCCTATAACTCCCACATCTCCTAGAACAAAAGCTTGCAATCATGTAAGTTTCTTGTATTTTGCCCCATTAGTAGGTGAAATTTGGCATCAAGCCTAATAGTACACACCAGTTTTAATTATGTGAATTGGCATCAAGCCTAATAGTACACACCAATTTTGAGCATTAAGCATTTAATAGAGGCTACACCTTATGTTCTTTTTGTGCATGTGCTACACTTTCTCGAGCACAAAATCTTATGATATGCACTAAGGTGTTCATGATTGGCTAGTGAGTAGTGGTGAGATGGTTATTTATGCCTTTCTCAAAATGATCAAGTCCGACAATCAAATAACACGTGACTTCAAGATTAAGACAAAGTGATAAACACCATAAACATCTTTCCCACACAACATGCACTACAATGTTTCAACTAGTCAAGTGCAATATATAAGCTCATCAAAGCTAAATAAGGTACATACGACATGTTATGTGTAAATAAATTGACCAACCTTGTTTTCAAAAACCAAGAAACATAATGTCAAACAAATTTTTGCTTTCTCATTTTCTCTTTTTTTTTTTGTTTTTTTTTTTAAATTATTAAAAGAGAAAACAAATAAATCCTAGAATGAAATGCATGAATGTAATGCAATGCAAATCCTAGAAAAAAGTAAAAACAAAAATACCAAAGAACAATGGTCACAGAGGATAGAGCAATGAAGCACAAGGACCAAGAAAGCCAAAAACAACTTAGGGACACCGAAGGACACCAATCACTTGACGAAGTGTCTCAAACTTACTTCCATCAAGAGGTTTGGTAAAGATGTCAGCGTTTTGACGATCAGTAGGGATATACTCAAGAACAACAGTTTTCTTTTCAACCAAATCCCTAATGAAGTGATATCTAAGTTCAATGTGTTTGGTCTTAGAGTGCTGAACTGGATTTTTAGATATATCTATAGCACTAGAATTATCACAATAGACAACCATGGTGTCTTGAGGAATCCCATAATCACTCAAGAGCTTTTTCATCCAAAGGAGTTGAGAGCAGCAACTCCCAGCAGCAATATATTCTGCCTCAGCAGTGGATAAAGAAACAGAATTTTGCTTCTTACTCATCCAAGCCACAAGATTGGCTCCAACATAAAAACTCCCCCCAGTGGTGCTTTTTCTATCATCAGCATTCCCAGCCCAATCGGAATCAGAAAAACCAGTAAGAGACAAATTAGACTCTTTGCTATAAAACAATCCATAATCACAGGTTCCACTCACATATTTAATAATTCTCTTAACAACATTTAAATGAGAAACCTTAAGATTAGACTGAAATCTAGAGCAAACACCAACACTAAAAGAGATATCAAGCCGACTAGCAGTTAAATACAAAAGACATCCAATCATGCTTCTATACAAAGTAACATCAACAGACTCACCTGATGGATCTATTGTTAATTTTGCATTGGCAGCCATTGGTGTTCTAGCATGAGCAGCTTTGTCCAGTCCAAATCTTTTGACTAAATTCCTTGCATATTTAGCTTGATTGATGTAGATTCCGGACTCTATTTGCTTCACCTGCAATCCCAAAAAGTAAGTCAGTTCACCAACCATGCTCATTTCAAACATCGCCTTCATTTCATCTGCAAAAGAATGAGCAAGAGAATCATTAGTAGCACCAAAAACAATGTCATTAACATAAATTTGAGCTACAACAAAACCAGTCTTATCCTTTCTTATGAAGAGAGTTATATCTGCAGATCCCCTTTTGAATCCATGCTCAATGAGATATGCAGTCAATCTATCATACCAAGCTCTAGGAGCTTGTTTCAAACCATAGAGGGCTCTCTTCAACTTGTAGACATTATCCGGTCTGTGAGGATCCACAAATCCCTTAGGTTGCTCAACATATACCTCTTCTTGTAACATCCCATTTAAGAAAGTACTTTTGACATCCATTTGATACAACTTGAAATTTAGATGACTTGCTATTGCCAACAGTATCCGAATGGATTCCAACCTTGCAACTGGTGCAAAGGTCTTATCAAAGTCAATTCCTTCCACCTGTGTGTACCCTTGTGCAACAAGTCTTGATTTATTTCTGATCACAGTGCCATGTTCATCTGACTTGTTCTTAAAGATCCATTTAGTTCAAATCACATTTACACTTTCCGGCCTAGGAACTAATTCCCACACATCATTCCGAACGAATTGATGAAGTTCTTCATGCATGGAATTTACCCAATCAGCATCTTGAAGTGCTTCATCTACCTTCTTCGGTTCAAATTGGGACAGATAACATGAGTGAGTGATCACATTCAAGGCTTTTGATCTCAATCTTATGTTATCATTCAGACTACCCAATATATTTGTGGAAGGATGATTCAATCTCACTCTAGAGGATGGACGTTTAACAAGAGATGTTGTGGTACCTTTCTGTTCAAATGGAGGACTGAGCTCATTTTGCACCTGTCGAGTATCATGAACCGGAGTGGATGGTTCTGAACTCGATGGTACTGAGACTGTATCATTCAACACCAACAGCTCTTCCTCACTATGTTTCACAACATACTCAGTAGGAAGAGAATCATCAACTTCTAAAGACTTATCTTGAGCAGGAACAGTGCTTTCTGAAGATGCTTTTGAACACACTTCATCATTTATCACAACATTTGAAGATTCCATGACTGTTTTGGTTCTTAGATTGTACACTCTATAAGCTCTACTGGTGGAAGAGTATCCTAGAAAGTATCATTTGTCACTCTTGGCATCAAATTTTTCTAGGTTCTCTCTATCACGTAGAATGTAACAGTCACTGCCAAATATCCTGAAATATTTGACAACAGGTTTCTTCCCTCTCTAGAGTTCATAGGGAGTTTTCTTGGAGTCAGGTCTAAAATACACCCGGTTGAGTGTATGGCAAGCAGTGTTGACTGCTTCTCCCCAGAAGGACTTTGGCAACTTTTTGTTGTGTAGCATGACTCGTGCCATCTCCTGAACAACCCTGTTTTTCCTTTCCACAATCCCATTTTGTTGAGGTGTCTTGGGTGATGAGAACTCTTGGTGAGTGCCTTGATCATTGCAGAAGGTAGCCAGCTTGGTATTCTCAAATTCTCTTCCATGATCACTTCTGATTCTGGCTATCACAGTATCTTTCTCAACCTGCAATTTCTTGCACAAATGTATCATCTTCTCAGGAGCCTCAGCTTTATCCTTCAAAAGCACAACCCAAGTATATCTAGTAAAGTCATCCACAACAACTAGAATATACTTCTTTCCACCCAAACTTTGAACTCTGGCAGGACCCATGAGATCAATGTGTAATAACTCTAAAGGTCTTGAAGTTTGAACACTAGTCACAGACGGATGCTTGGATTTTACTTGTTTACCTATCTGACATGGTCCACAAATGCACTTATCTATCTTCTCAAACCTAGGTAAACCGATAATGGCCTCACACTTGGAAATCTTCTCCAACTGCTTATGACTGGCATGTCCCAACCGTTGATGCCACAAATCAACTTGATCAATCTTTGCACTAAAGCACTTGTTGTTTACACTTGGTGTTATGCCATAACAGTTGTCAAGTTGAACGGTTTGCCAAATCAATGGCTCATTGCTTTCACTGCTACAGCTATAGTCAATGAAAGCATACCTGTTGAAGAGAACCCTTCTGATGGGGAACTCTCTGAGGATGCAGATCTTCAAGAGGCCTACAATAAACTTTGCAAAATTGTTGCAAGGGATGCTATGAATGTAGAACTTGGCCTGAAGAAAATTGAATCTCTTGAGCTTAAAAAGAAAAATTTGCTTGTTAAACTGTTTGATGCTAATGATCTTTTGAACAATGTTAAATCTGAGAACATGCTTTTGCTTGATAAAGTTAAAACTTTAGAACATGATTTATCTGTTGCTAGATCTGCTAGTTCTAAACTTGATCACATGCTGAATGTTCAAAAGTATCCTTCTGATAAATCTAGGATAGGATATGTTGAAAGCATCTCTGTGTCTACTCCACATTCCACGAACCTTGTTCCTTCATCTTCTTCTGAACCTTCTGTGAGTGAGGTTGTGAGTTAAATTGTCAAACCACCTGTGAGTGAGGTAGTCAAACCTGTAGAAGTTTCACCTCCTAAGAAGATTAGGGTTGATTTGAGAGAAACTAAACCTACCCTTTCTAAGGACAAGATGCATGGTAAACCTGTTTGGGTTTGTCATTATTATGGAAAGTTTGGACACATTCGTCCTAACTGTTACAAGATTCAAGCTGCTAAGAGAGCAACTAAACCAAAGGTGCCTGTGCCTCAAGCACAAGATCCTATGACACTTATTGGTAAATTGGTAAAGGCTTTGAACCTTTATTCCAATCCTGGAGTTGGAAATCACTCGAATGTGAATAGGAACTCCAATGCTCGAAGTGCATCTAAAAGGCTTTGGATGCAAAAGACTCGACCTAATTGAGTCTTTCTGACATGGTCCTTGTGCTTCATTGCTCATTCCTCTGTGACCATTGTTCTTTGTTTTTTTTTTTAGTATTTCTTTTGTTTTTTGTTTTTTCTAGGATTTGCATTGCATTACATTCATGCATTTCATTCTAGGATTTATTTGTTTTCTCTTTTAATAATTTAAAAAAAAACAAAAAAAAACAAAAAAAAAGAGAAAAGGAGAAAGCAAAAATTTGTTTGACATTATGTTTCTTGGTTTTTGAAAACAAGGTTGGTCAATTTATTTACACATAACATGTCGTATGTACCTTATTTAGCTTTGATGAGCTTATATATTACACTTGACTAGTTGAAACATTCTAGTGCATGTTGTGTGGGAAAGATGTTTATGGTGTTTATCACTTTGTCTTAATCTTTAAGTCACATGTTATTTTACTGTCGGACTTGATCCTTTTGAGAAAGGCATAAATAACCATCTCACCACTGTTCACTAGCCAATCATGAACACCTTAGTGCATATCATAAGATTTTGTGTACTTGTTACACATGCACAAAAAGAACATAAGGTGATGCCTCGGCTTAATTGCTTAATGCTTAAAATTGGTGTGTACTATTAGGCTTGATGCCATCTCACATAATTACAATTGGTGTGTACTATTAGGCTTGATGCCATTTCACATAATATATTTCACATTATAATGGGGCAAAATACAAGAAACTTACATGATTGCAAGCTTTTGTTCTAAGAGATGTGGGAGTTATATGATGTAACTCTTAAGGTGATAGTCTCTTTTAAATTTTATGTGATGGATTGTGTAGACTTTGTGATTGATTGCTATTCACATATCACCTCACATGTATCTCAAGTTTTTGCTAGTTGCACACACTACACAAGTTACTCTTTGCTAAACTTTGTACATGTTATTGTGTGTGTTTTTGGTCTGACCAACCAAGTTTGAAAATACTTTGAGAATTATGCAAAACATTTTTTTTTGCTTGTGAATTTGAAAGGAAAAATGGCTGAAATTATCTTTGAAGAAACTGGAATTAAAATTTGGGTTTTTGAAAAAGCATCCCATCTCATACTCATGCATTTTGTTTCTGTAATTTAATGCTTTAAGGAGTTATTTTCAAAATATGGTTTGTGCTTTTCAAAACTGTGATTTTTCTCAAAAATTTTGTGAGCCTCTGCCCATTTTGATCGATCCAGTCTAATTTTCGATCAATCGAAAAAGTGCTCTAATTTGTTTCAAAATGATTGTTTGATTCGATCGATCGAATGTGTTTTTTGATCAATTGAAAGTCACGAATCAGGTGTTAAAACACTGTTCTTTGACTGATTCTAAACACTTTTCAAAAGTTTTTTTCAAAACTTTATTTCTCTCTCCGACGAGGCAAGGCTCTACAGTCAATTTTTGTCATTTTCCTTCGAAATTTTTGCAAAATTTCTCTTTCCTCAAGCCGGTAAGTCTATTTTGACCTTCCTTTTTTAGTTTATTTACATATTTCATGCATTTTTCATGCATTTTTGCTCAAATTTTCGGAACTCTTTCTATTTGGGATTTGTGTTGATTCAAACCTAATTTTGTGAAATTAATCAATGGGTTTTTGTGGGGACATGCTATAAACATTATCTTGATAGTTTAATTTGATCAATTTTGGGTTTTGTGAAAAATTTCAAATTCTAGGGTTTCTATTTGATCCGAATTGGGGATTTTGTTCAATTAAGGTTTAATTGATGAAATTGGCTTGTTGTATTGATGAAATTGGTTATTCTAATTTGTTTTCAACCTTGTGTAATGATCAATTCATCAATTTGTTGCAAAATTTTTCAAGTGGTTTTAAAATTTTTAGGGTTTTTTGTTAGAAACTCTATGTTCGAGCCAATTTTGTGTAATTGAACTTAATTTGAACTGTGTTTACTGCATTAGTTCATGCATCACAGCATTGTAATTGTTCATGCATCATATAGATTTTTGTTCTATATTTTTAATGTGCTGACTTGCAGTCTGTCTTTGGTTTTGTTTTCTTGTTCTTTTGGTTTTCACTTTGTGTCTTTGTCCTTTCCTTAGCACTATGCCTAGGAAGACTAGAGCCCGTAGGAATGTTTCCTCATCTTCTCCTTCACCCCTTCCCTCCTTTGACCGTGAGATGTTTCCGAGTGAGAAAAACCAAGAGATTTATGAGAAGCTAAACATTAGGAGAAAGATTTGGGCAGAGTGTTCTGTTCTCTTAGATGAACTTGATCCTGCCATTAGGGCAAACTTTGAGCGTAGGGGCTGGTTACCCTTGGTGGATATTTCTAATCCTCTTCCACCTTCTGCCTTGATTAGAGAGTTCTTTTCGAACATCTCTATCCGCATCTATGATTCCGACACTTTAGTCAAGAGTTGGATACGAGGCGTAGAGTACATCATTACTCCCAAGATAGTGGCTGATGCTCTAGGGGTACCTTTGGTCCAGAATCCTGTCTATCCTTATGATGAGTCTCCCGAGTTGAGCGATGTCTTGTCTTACATCACTGGGACTACTGTCCAGTGGGGTTCTGATCATAGGATCACTTCTGCTGAGCTCTCCGGGTTGCACTATCTGTTCTTTAGGATAGCCTGTCATTCTATCTGGCCCATTTCCCATGTTCACACCATTCCTCTCGAGAGGTGTGTATTTTTGTACGCTCTGGTTACTGATGCTCCTATTAGTTTTCCCCATCTTTTTCTTCGTTCTTTGAGCGATGTTTATAGGAGTTAATCTTCTGCTCATGCTCTTGTACATCCTATTTTCATTCATAGGATTCTCCTTTATCTTGATCTTGGTGGCTTCCCTTCCTCTGAGCCCGTTCATGTGATTGCTCCTATAGGTGCATCTTTTCTTAGACAAAGGGCTGCTCATCTTCGAGCTGGCTCTAAACACCCTAGGTCTGAGCCTTCTGGGTCTGCACCTCCTCTCTCTTCTTCTACAGGTCCTGCTGGTGAGGATGTTCTTGGTCCTGCTGGTGAGGCTGTTCCTGAGCCTGATGCTAGTGCTGCTGCTGATGTTCCTCCACCTCCTTCGCCCGATTTTGATGTTCGTCGTACCTTGGAGACTGTCATGACCGTTCAGGTGGCTCATGGTCAGATTTTGGTGGACTTGCTGGATGAGATTCGTACTCTGCAAGCCGACTTTGCGCATCTTCATTCACCCTCACCACCTCCCTTTGATGATGACTTATGATTGCTCTTTGGCATTCCGTCACAAAAAGGGGGAGTAGTGTTTTGACTTGTAGAGGGGTTTTTGTAGTTAGGGGGAGATTTTATTTGTTTTGAGGAGCTTGTGGAGTTTTATAGATTGTATCTAGGTGCTTCACTTTGTATATCATTTTTTTTTGGGATATTCATGTTAGGGGGAGTAACATTGATTGATATACTTGATTTATATTTGATTCTTGTTGCTTTGTGATTCACTGCTTATTGATTTATATTTATGAGTTGTTCATTGATATATGTCTTTATTATGTGTTGTGTGAATCTTACAAGAATGATATACCTGTTTATATACTCTTTTCTGTCACACATGCGTTTATGCGTTTGTTGAGTGTTTCAGGAATATACAGGTTGGTTCAATTGAGCTGCTGTCTACACTTGCAACTGATGGATAGTAGTTAGGATTGAATTTAAGTTTTTATGAGCATTATTTTTGTAAAGGGCTTTTTAATTGTAAACTTTGAGCTTATTGTTTGTGTTTTGTCACGGATTGCCAAAGGGGGAGTTTGTTAGGTTCTAAAGATTGAGGATTTTATGTATTTAGAACTCTAATGTGTAATGTTGGCAAATCATGATCAAAACAATGTACGTAGTCTTGTTTAGGCTTGCTCAAAGTTGATAAAATATTGTAAAGTTGGAATCGAGTGACTGCAGATGCATTGGGGCATTTCGGTCTGACTCGATCGATCGAAGAATAGACTCGATCAATCGAAAGTCGACCAGATTGCGTTTTCTGCAGAATTTCCAACTCAACCCTGACTCATTAAACGTTTTGGGTTTTCTGTTTTTACCCTAGGTATATAAAGAAAAGCCCTAGCCACGTTTTTAGAGTTGCTCCAATTGTATTGTTGCTCATACATTGCTGTTTTGTGTAAATCTCTTGTGAGATCTAGATGAGCTTTCCTTTACACAAAGCTTAGGGTTTTCAAGGTAGAGATAGTATCAACATCTTGATGATCAACTTGTTTGCTACCATTGAAGCTTAAAGAATATCAAGCGTGAGTGCTTGTAGCTGATTGAAGAATTCAAGAAAGAAGGAGTCCGTGGATTCGAAGCTTGCACGTAGTCGTGTCAGTAAGTTCTACTGGTGGGTAGCATTAGGAAGTCGGGCGAGGAGCTTGTAGTCCTTTTGTATGAACTTCGATTCTTTCATAGTGGATTCAGGTTTGCCTTGAGGATCGGTGGGTTAAATCCTCCCTAGGTTTTTACTGTGTGGTTTCCTGGGTGATCATATCATTGTGTCTTTTATTATTCCGCTGCTTTATTATTTTGATATGATTATTTGATTGCTTTAACCTAGAATTGCATAATTTGACTAAGTAACAACTTGGCTAATTAATCTAGGCTAACCAATCTGGTTGTTTTTAAGGGGTCTAAAACCATTCAAATACATAAAATCCTAAATCTTTAAAACCTAACAATTTTTTAATTATATCATTTTTTTTATAACATTAATTATATCTTTTTGTTTGTGAACTTCAAGTGATTATCAATTTTTTTTCAACTTATACCCTTTATTAATTTGTTATTCTTAATAATATTGAATTGATATTTGGGCTTAAAAGATTGACATACTAATTAAGATGAAAGACTTTTAATTTTAACACCCTTAATCAATATATATATATATATATATATATATATATATAGGGTAAGATTTAGGTACAGTACTTAGTGCTGTTCCTTTGGTTCCCCTCTTAAAATTTTGCTATGTAAATTTTTCCTCATGGATTGAAGTGTATTTTTTAGTTAAATGGCCAAATAGCTCAATTTTAAGTGAGGAACCTAAGAAACAACACTTAAGTTTTGTCCAATATATATATATATATATATCAGAAATTCTAAAACAATACTGAAATAGGCCGGTTTTTCTGATAAACATAATGAAACGCAGTCCAAAATGGTACTCATAACATTAGACCACTCATTCTTAAGGTGTAATTTTTCCTTCCAACCAAAATAACGTTGTTTTAGAAGTCGGCTTGTCTCACAAGGAAAATTATCTATAAAGCAATGTAGTGCTCCTTTGTCTCACATGATTGATAGATCTCATCATAAATTTAATTAATATTTAGTAAGACTCACTGTTATGTGTTAAGAGGAGGTATAAATTATACTTTGCATAATACTGAATAATTACTACATGTGTCTCAAAAGAACTTGAATAGGCTGGTAGCTCATCAATTTTTTTTTTTTTTTTTTGAGAAGGAAACTGATGGATTTTATTAATGTAATTCAACTACATCCAATTGTAAAATTGAAACAATATGAGATGAGACATTTCTCATCCATACTTGAAAATCTGGTATGCATAATGCATTTCTATCCAGACTATGAGCAACCCTATTGCTGTTTCTCTTAATGTGAGAATACAACAATCTTACAAAATTGTTTGCAAGCACTTTCACATCTTCAAACAGTAAGCCCGCTACTGATAAGCTATGCTCCTCTGACTTCAAAGCTTGAATCAAGCCAAGAGAATCACCTTCAAGGATAGCACTACGAAATCCCAACTCAAACATAAAAGGCAAAGCCTTGAAGGTTGCCAGCGCCTCAATCTCTTCAGCCTCGTATACTTAAGGGATTTTTTGAGAGCAAGAAGCCAAAACATCCCCATTACTATTCCGTATCACCACACCAATACCAGGCATATTAGATGCACCAAAACCAGCACCATCAAAATTTATTTTCACCAGCCCACCTGGCTGACAACTCCACCTCGTCCCTCCACTACCATTGGTAATTGCTTGAACACTTGGGACTTGCAGATTCTCACGGTACTGTGCCAAAATTTCCTATGCACATTCAGTCACTTGATGAAGCGACACGGCTTGTAAGTGCAGTCAAGTTTTATTTCTTTGATTCCACACCAACCAAGCCGTGTAAGCAAACAGTTCTAGTGACTTCCCTTCTACAATCAGCCAAGACAACAGCTCCTTGACATCCATAAACTCCACCTCAGACTTGAAATTCCATATTCCATGATCAGCCCACATCGCATCCAAACTCTGAACAAACTCTAGCCTTGCATCATTTGTAAGTGTCTCGGCTAAGAACACCACAGCGGGATCTTTTGCCCTTATAATTTCCACGAGCTCCCTCCCTATACGCAGGTTCCCAAACTCGCGACAGTTCTCTGCTAAACAACTCATTGCTGTTGGCGGGGCTGCATAACAACTCCTGCCACTACTGATGGTGATTTTTCGTTCCTGGGGTCAGCTTGAAATCTCTTTGCCGACACTACAGGAAGGTCTGCCTCTACTCTTGTATCTCTTTTTTTTTCCCAAGAGGTTGCTTAGTCTTTACCATGTTGCCCTTTATTTTTCTTACTCTGCGTGTCCAGGTAGAAGCAACACGAATTGGATTTGAATGGAGAGAACTAGCCTGTAGGGAGTCACATGATTTTTTAAGTTGGGATAAATGACTTAAATTGTCACGTAAGGCAGGGTTTTTTGTTGCACTCTTGCTCGACCCCAGAAGTTTAGCCGCCCCAAACTCCATAGCCAAACAAACTTCTTCATTATTTGCTTCCACATCAGATACAATCACATTATTTTTGTTTAATTCCACCGTTATTTCCAAATCAGAAACGGACTCATTAAGTTTGCTTGATTCCTCCATTATTTCCTCATTAACTTTGGCTTTTAAACCCAAATCCTCCTTCCTATTTCCATTCATCTTATTGCGCATTAATGAGGAGATATTATCACCATCAATGCTGTTTGCTGTGCTGACTGTTACACCTTGTGACTGCTTCGGCAACTTCCCCCTGCCTGAAACTGAACTCCGGCCGGAACCATGATCAGTTGATTCCCTTGAAACCTCCTTCTTCTTCGCTGCATAATAACCAGGGACCATGATTACATTTTTTCTGGCAGCTACGAAAGGTGGAGCTCTCAGTTGTGGTCCGAACTCACGCTGTTCTAACTTGAGTGTACCCTCACTGTCAATCCACAGCTCACAATCTCTGTCGTCGTGAGTGAGTTGCCCACACCAGTAGCATAAATTAGGTAGCCTCTCGTACTTGAAAGAAATCCACACCTGTTTACCTCCTTCACCAACCGATATCAATCTTCCACGGCACCAAGGTAAAGACAAATCATGGAAACCTGAACACGAATAAAGTGACCACCATCATAGATTTTTGGATCCTTTGGCGTTGATACCTCTCCCAGCACACTACAAATTTTATTCGCCGCCTCAATTGTCATATATTTAATTGGAATTCCATGTACCTGAACCCAAAGCTTAGTCTTCTCAAATTGGATGTCTTCCAGCGGAGAATTGTTTTCATATCGACACATTACCACTAGGTGTGTGTCAAAACTCCATGGTTCACCATCTAAAATTTTGTCCACATCCTCCTTATTGTCGAAAGTGAAAAGAATTTTATGGTCTCCAAAACTCTGAATCTTGAAACCTTTCTTGGCTCTCCATAATGGGGTGAAGGTCTTAGCAATAATCTCCATATTGATGGCTCGTTTGGTTAAAAACTTTGTAGCAATGGAGAAATTGTCAACTTTCTCATCTTCAAGTAAACAACACCCTAGCCCCTCCCTATCAGAAAGAGTAAGCCAATCCCATGATTGAGCCAAACCGTCCATCCTCACTAGCACTCAAAACTGTTTCCCAAACCCTAAAAAATACCCAAAAAGCCTAGGAATAACAGTATTGAACGGTTTTAGACCCCTTAAAAACAACCAGATTGGTTAGTCTAGATAAATTAGCCAAGTTGTTACTTAGTCAAATTATGCAATTTTAGGTTAAAGCAATCAAATAATCATATCAAAATAATAAAGCAGCGGAATAATAAAAGACACAATGATATGATCACCCAGGAAACCACACGGTAAAAACCTGGGGAGGATTTAACCCACCGATCCTCAAGGCAAACCTGAATCCACTATGAAAGAATCGAAGTTCATACAAAAGGACTACAAGCTCCCCGCTCGACTTCCTAATGCTACCCACTAGTAGAACTTACTGACACGACCACGTGCAAGCTCCGAATCCACGGACTCCTTCTTCCTTGAATTCTTCAATCAGCTACAAGCACCCACGCTTGATATTTTTTAAGCTTTAATGGTAGCAACCAAGTTGATCATCAAGATGTTGATACTATCTCTAACTTGAAAACCCTAAGCTTTGTGTAAAGGAAAACTCCTCTAGATCTCACAAGAGATTTACACAAAACAGGAATGTATGAGCAACAATACAACTGGACCAACTCTAAAAACGTGGCTAGGGTTTTGCCTTATATACCTAGGGCAAAAACATAAAACCCTAAACGTTTAATGAGTTAAGGCTGAGTTGGAAATTCTGCAGAAAACGCAATCTGGTCGACTTTCGATCGATCGAGCCAGACCGAAATGCCCCAATGCATCTACAGTCTCTCGATTCCAACTTTACAATAATTAAACAACTTTGAGCACACTTTAACAAGACTAAACATATTGTTTTGATCATGGTTTGCCAATATTACAAATTAGAGTTCTAAATACATAAATTCCTAAACCTTTAGAACCTAACAAACTCCCCTTTTGGCAATCCGTGACAAAACCTTAATTAAAAGCTCAAAGTTTTACAAGTAAAAAGCCCTTTACAAAAAAAATGCTCATAAACTCAAATTCAAACCTAACTACTATCCATCGGTTGCAAGTGTAGAAAGCAGCTTTGTTGAATCAACCTATATATTCCTGAAATACTCAACAAACGCATAAACGCATGTGTGACAGAAAAGAGTAAAACAACAGGTATAGCATTCTTGTAAGATTCACACAACACAAAATAAAGACATATATGAATGAACAACTCATAAATATAAATCAATAAGCAGTGAATCACAAAGCAACAAGAATCAATGAATATGACATGTATATCAATCAATGTTACTCCCCCTAACATGAATATCCCCAAAAATGATATACAAAGTGAAGCACCTAGATACAATCTAAAAACTCCACAAGCTCCTCAAAAACAAAAAAACAAAAAGTCTCCCCCTAACTACAAAAACTCCTCTACAAGTCAAAAACTCCCCCTTTTTGTGACGGAATGCCAAAGGGCAATTACAAGTCGCCATCAAAAGGAGGTGGTGAGGGTGAATGAAGATGCGCAAAGTCGGCTCGCAGAGCACGAATCTCATCTAGTAAGTCCACCAAAATCTGACCATGAGCCGCCTGAATGGTCATGACAGTCTCCAGAGTACGACGAACATCAAAGTCGGCCGAAGGAGGTGGAGGAACATCAGCAGCAGCAGCATCATCACCAACTGGATCAGGAATGTAACGACCCCGCCCCAACTGTGTAGATATTGTCCGCTTTGGGACCCATACCCCTCACGGTTTTGTTCTTCCCCAGATTGCGCTAGGGAAAAGGCCTCTACACATTGAAGGGAGATCATTCCTTATAAACACATTTTCATGTGCTTCCCTAGGCGATGTGGGATTCCATGGATTGCAAGACCCCCTTTCGGGTCACTACAATCCACCCCCCTTACGAGCACACGCGTCCTCGCATGTGGGTCCCACACTTCTGGCTAGGGCATGGCTCTGATACCATTTGTAACAACCCCGCCCCAACTGTGTAGATATTGTCCGTTTTGGGACCCATACCCCTTACGATTTTGTTCTTCCCCAGGTTGCGCTAAGGAAAAGGCCTCTACACATTGAAGGGAGATCTTTCCTTATAAACACATTTTCATGTGCTTCCCTAGGCGATGTGGGATTCCATGGATTGCAAGACCCCCTTTCGGGTCACTACAAGGAACATCCTCACCAGCAAGACCTGTAGAAGAAGAAGGAGGAGGAGGAGGTGCGCTACTAGACGGCTCAGACCTAGGGTGTTTAGAACCAGCTCGAAGATGAGCGGCCCTCTGTCTAAGAAAAGACGCACCTATGGGAGCTATCACATGAACGGGCTCAGAGGAAGGGAAGCCACTAAGATCAAGATAAAGCAAAATCCTATGAATGAAAATAGGATGTACAAGAGCATGAGAAGTAGATGAACTCCTATAGACATCGTTCAAAGAACGAAGAAAAAGATGGGGAAATCTAATAGGAGCATCAGTAACAAGGGCGTACAAAAATACACACCTCTCAAGAGGAATGGTGTGAACATGAGAGATGGGCCAGATAGAATGACAAGCTATCCTAAAGAACAGATAGTGCAACCCGGAGAGCTCAGCAGAAGTGATCCTAGGATCAGAACCCCACTAGACAGTAGTCCCAGTGATGTAAGACAAAACGTCGCTCAACTCGGGAGACTCGTCATACGGATAGACAGGATGCTGGACCAATGGTACCCCTAGAGCATCAGCCACTACCTGAGGAGTAATGGTGTACTCTACGCCTCGTATCCAACTCTTTACTAAAGTGTTGGAATCATAGATGCAGATAGAGATGTTCGAAAGGAACTCTCTAATCAAGGGAGAAGGTGGAGGAGGATCAGAAACATCCACCAAGGGTAACTAGCCCCGACGCTCAAAGTTTGCCCTAATGGCAGGATCAAGTTCATCTAACAGAACAGAACGCTCAGCCCAAATCTTTCTCCTAAGGTTTAGCTTCCCAAAAATCTCTTGGTTTTTCTCACTCGGAAACTTCTCACGGTCAAAGGAAGGAGGGGACGGAGAAGAGGAGGGAATAGTCCTACGGGCTCTAGTTTTCCTAGGCATGATGCTAAGGAAAGGATAGAGACATAAAGAGAAAACCAAAAGAACAGAATAAAACAAAACCAAGGGCAGACTGCAAGTTAGCACAATAAAAACATATAAATAAAATCTATATGATGTATGAACATTAACAATGTTGTGATGCATGAACTAATGCAGTAAACACAGTTCAAATTAAGTTCAATTTCACAAAATTGGCTTGAACATAGAGTTTCTAACAAAAACCCTAAAAATTTGAAAACCACTTGAAAAATTTTGCAACAAATTGATGAATTGATCATTACACAAGGTTGAAAACAGATTAGAATAACCAATTTCATCAATACAACAAGCCAATTTCATCAATTAAACCTTAATTGAACAAAATCCCCAAATTGGATCAATTAGAAACCCTAGAATTTGAAAATTTTCACAAAATCCAAAATTGATCAAATTAAACCATGAAGAACATGTTTATAGTGTGTCCCCACAAAAACCCATTGATCAATTACACAAAATTGGGCCTAAATCAACAACAAACCCAAAAAGAAAAGGGTTCGCAATTTTGAGCCTAAATGCATGAAAAATGCATGAAAATAGTAAATAAACTCAAAAAGGAAGGGTAATATAGACATACCGGCTTAAGGAAAGAGATTTCTTGCAAAAAATCCGGAGGAAAACGACAAAAAATTGGAATAGTTAAGCTTGCCAAGTCAAAGAGAGAAAAAACTTTTTGAAAACTTTTGAAAAAGTCAAGAACAATGTTTTTAAAAACCTGATTTGCGATTTCGATTGATCGAAAAATACATTCGATTGATCGAATGAGACAGTCATTTTTAAACAAAATAAAGCACTTTTTCGATCGATCGAAAATCAGAATGGATCGATCGAATTGGGCAGAGGCTCACAGAAATTTTGAGAAAAATCACAGTTTTGAAAAACACAAACCTCATTTTGAAAACTACTCCTCAAAGCATTAAATGATGAAAACAAAATGCATGAGTATGAGATGGAATGATTTTTCAAAAACCCAATTTGAATCCCAGTTTCTCCAAGGAAAATTTCAGCCATTCTCTTTTTAAATTCTCAAGCAAAAAAAATGTTTTGCATAATTCTAAAAGTATTTTTTAACTTGGTTGGTCAGACCAAAAACACACACACTAACATGTACAAAGTTTAGCAAAGAGTAACTTGTGTAGTATGTGTAACTAGCATAAACTTGAGATACATGTGAGGTGATATGTGTATAGCAATCAATCACAAAGTCTACAAAATCCATCACATAGAATTTAAAGAGACTATCACCTAAAGAGTTACATCATATAACTCCCACATCTCCTAGAACAAAAGCTTGCAATCATGTAAGTTTCTTGTATTTTGCCCCATTATAATGTGAAATTTATTATGTGAAATGACATCAAGCCTAACAGTACACACCAATTGTAATTATGTGAGATGGCATCAAGCCTAATAGTACACACCAATTTTAAGCATTAGGCAATTTAAACCGAGGCATCACCTTATGTTCTTTTTGTGCATGTGTAACAAGTACACAAAATCTTATGATATGCACTAAGGTGTTCATGATTGGCTAGTGAACAGTGGTGAGATGGTTATTTATGCCTTTCTCAAAAGGACCAAGTCCGTCAGTTAAATAACATGTGACATCAAGATTAAGACAAAGTGATAAACACGTTAAACATCTTTCCCACACAACATGCACTACAAAGCTTCAACTAGTCAAGTGCAATAAATAAGCTCATCAAAGCTAAACAAGGTACATAGGACATAATATGTGTAAATAAATTGACCAACCTTGTTTTCAAAAACCAAGAACACAATGTCAAACACATTTTTGCTTTCTCATTTTCTCCTTTTTTTTTTTTTTTTTAATTTAAGTGAAAACAAATAAATCCTAGAATGAAATGCATGAATGTAATGCAATGCATACCCTAGAAACAAAACAAAAGAAGCACACAAAAAAAAAAAAACAAAGAACAATGGTCACAGAGGAATGAGCAATGAAGCACAAGGACCATGTCAGAAAGACTCAATTAGGTCGAGTCTTTTGCATCCAAAACCTTTTAGATGCACCACGAGCATTGGAGTTCTTATTCACATTCGAGTGATTTCCAACTCTAGGATTGGAATAAAGGTTCAACACCTTTACCAATTCACCAATAAGTGCCATAGGATCTTGTGCTTGAGACACATACACTTTTGGTTTGTTTGCTCTCTTAGCAGCTTGAAGCTTGTAACAGTTAGGACGAATGTGTCCAGACTTACCATAATAATGACAAACCCACGCAGGTTTACCATGCATCTTGTCCTTAGAAAGGGTAGGTTTAGTTCCTCTCAAATCAACCCTAATCTTCTTAGGAGGTAAAACTTCTACAGGTTTGACTACCTCACTTACAGGCGGTTTGACAGTTTCACTCACAACCTCACTCACAGAAGGTTCAAAAGAAGATGAAGGAACAAAGTTCGTGGTATGTGGAGTAGACACAGAGATGCTTTCAACATATCATATCCCAGATTTATCAGATGGATACTTTTGAACATTCAGCATGTGATCAAGTTTAGAACTAGCAGACAGATAAATCATGTTCCAAAGTTTTAACTTTATCAAGCAAAAACATGTTCTCAGATTTAACATTGTTCAAAAGATCATTAGCATCAAACAGCTTAACAAGCAAATTTTTCTTTTCAAGCTCAAGAGATTCAATTTTCTTCAGGCCAAGTTCAACATTCATAGCATCCCTTGCAGCAATTTTGCAAAGTTTATTATAGGCCTCTTGAAGATCTGCATCCTCAAAGAGTTCCTCATCAGAAGGGTTCTCTTCAACAGATATGCTTTCATTGACTACGGCTGTAGCAGTGAAAGCAATGAAGTTTCTATCCTCATCACATCCGGACTCATCGTCAGAAACCTCATTATCGCTAAGGGTTACAGCCATAGCTTTACCCTTAGTCCTCAAGAATGTAGGACATTCAGATTTCACATGACCATACCCTTGACAGCCAAAACACTGAGGACCCAAAGAATTATTTGAAGATTGACCAACTTTTTCTCTAGGTTTTTCAAAGTTATTAACCTTAGTGGGATCATTCTTCCTAAAATTTCTAGGTTCAGCAGTGTATGTACCTTTTGCCTTTCTGTTGGTATTTCTAAGAAAGTTTTTAAAGTTTTTGGCAAGATAGGCAATCTCTATAGCAGAGAGCTCATCATCAAATCCACCACCATCAACATCATCAACTGACTTAAGAGCCATTGATTTGGATTTGTTCAGTTTAGGTAGGTCAGACTCATAGGACTGAAGAGATCCTACAAGCTCATCAACAGGAATGGAGTCCACATCCTTGCTTTCAGTGATGACAGTCACTTTGGGTCTAAAGTCTTCAGTTAAAGATCTAAGTATCTTCTTAACAATTTTAGGTTAATCATAGATTTCACCCAAATTAAAAACAGAATTGACAATATCATTCAGTTTGGCATAAAATTCATCAAAGGATTCATCATCAGACATCCTAATGCTCTCAAACCTAGAAGTTAATTGCTACAGTTTTTTTATCTTAACTGCCTTTGTGCCTTCATGCACAGTTTGGAGGATTTTCCAAGCAGTATGAGCAACCTCAACATTAGAGATCCTCTTAAATTCCTCCATAGAAACAGCATTGAAGATGGCATTCATAACTTTGCTATTGAAGCCTGCTGCTTCTTTTTCAGAAGTTTGCCACTCACTCACAGGAGTAGTGGGCTTCTGCCATCTGTACTCAACGGAATTCCAAACTCTCTCATCAATGGATTTCAGGAATGCTTTCATCCTTACTTTCCAATAAGCATAGTTATTCCCATCAAAGTGAGGAGGAACAACAAGAGAGTGTCCATGCTCCATGACAATAGGGGTCAAGGATCAGCTCAGAGATAAAAAATCTTTAACAAGAGAGCTACCTGCTCTGATACCACTTGAACGGTTTTAGACCCCTTAAAAACAACCAGATTGGTTAGTCTAGATAAATTAGCCAAGTTGTTACTTAGTCAAATTATGCAATTTTAGGTTAAAGCAATCAAATAATCATATCAAAATAATAAAGCAGCGGAATAATAAAAGACACAATGATATGATCACCCAGGAAACCACACGGTAAAAACCTGGGGAGGATTTAACCCACCGATCCTCAAGGCAAACCTGAATCCACTATGAAAGAATCGAAGTTCATACAAAAGGACTACAAGCTCCCCGCTCGACTTCCTAATGCTACCCACCAGTAGAACTTACTGACACGACCACGTGCAAGCTCCGAATCTACGGACTCCTTCTTTCTTGAATTCTTCAATCAGCTACAAGCACCCACGCTTGATATTCTTTAAGCTTCAATGGTAGCAACCAAGTTGATCATCAAGATGTTGATACTATCTCTACCTTGAAAACCCTAAGCTTTGTGTAAAGGAAAGCTCCTCTAGATCTCAGAAGAGATTTACACAAAACAGCAATGTATGAGCAACAATACAACTGGAGCAACTCTAAAAACGTGGCTAGGGTTTTGCCTTATATACCTAGGGCAAAAACATAAAACCCTAAACGTTTAATGAGTTAGGGCTGAGTTGGAAATTCTGCAGAAAACGCAATCTGGTCGACTTTCGATCGATCGAATCTATTTTTCGATCGATCGAGCCAGACCGAAATGCCCCAATGCAACTACAGTCTCTCGATTCCAACTTTACAATAATTAAACAACTTTGAGCACATTTTAACAAGACTAAACATATTGTTTTGATCATGGTTTGCCAATATTACAAATTAGAGTTCTAAATACATAAATTCCTAAACCTTTAGAACCTAACAAGTATTACTCCCACACCTTCTAAGAAGGGACACCCCAATTCTACTGTGTAAAGGAAATAGAGAGAAAAGACCCCACTCCTAAAACACAGAGAAACTCTACATTGTAGTTAATAGCACCAACCCATTAAGTGTTGGAAAAGGGAAACTATCTTACATTTTTTTATTATACAATTATGGACCGTTCCTTGAATCCTTTCTTAATTTCTTAAATAATTGCGGTGACTTCCAAGATTTTACATCTTCAATCTTTAACATGTTTTACCTTTTTATGTTTAATTTCATATGAAACGTTTCCCTAATTACCAAGATCTTGGTCTTTCAAACTAGAGTTTTAATTTACAGGGAGTAAGGAAGAAGAAGAATATCTATGAAATAAAATGAGCAGCTGCAAAATATTCCATTGAGGAAATTCAACGTCATCATCCAACTCCATTGCCTACGGTAACAATGGTCATTAATATTAAGTCTACTAAATCTTTATAAAAAATAAAATGACCGAGTTATAGCCTTGTTGACCTTTGAACAATAGAATCCAATTGGTAGCTCATCAGTTGGTACCAAACCTCGAGGTATCAACATAAAATTTAGCTAAAGTTTAATGCAAGTGTGGTTAATTGATTAATTAAGGAAAATCCATTGCTTAGCACATTAGACCTCTTAACATCCTAAACATGAAAACAAAGTCAGAATGCAATATTACCTTGCTAATAAGAATAATTATTTAGGAGTACAATAGCATGGTACTTTAGCACTTTACTAAATACTTACTTGTGTCTTAAAAGAACTTGAATAAGCTTGTAGCCCATCAGTTGGAACCGAACTTTGCGATATCAACATAAATTTTTGCTAAAAATATTAGCATAAGTGTGGTAATTGTTTAATTGAGGAAAACTTGTTGCTTAGAACATTAGACCTCTTAAAAGCCTAAACATGAACTCAAAGTCTAAATGTAATATTACCTTACTAATAAGAGTAATTATTCAGTGTTTAAGGAGTACCACAACTTGGTACTTCCTCATCTCACATAATAATTAATCTTACTAATTAAAATTCATGATGGAATCTGTCATTCATGTAAGAGATGAGAGTATCATGTCGTTGTATTCTAACAGTACCTTATCGTTTTTCTACTAATAGTGATAAAAAAATTTACACAATTATTTTTTATTTTCTCTTTTGATATGTGTTATAAAAAGCTGATAATATTAAAATATTTTACAAGTACATCAACAAAAATAGAGATAATTGGTGAGTTTTCCATTGGCCATTTTTGACAAATTACAGTATGTTATTTTTTGTTTTCTAGACTCACGAATATGTTTAACATGCAGGTTCCATCTTGGGGTCATTTTTTTTTGTACTAGTAGTCTATGCACTCTACCGTGTCTATCGCTATGACAAAATAGAGAAAGAAAATCAAGCTAGGATTGAAATGTTTTTGGAGGATTACAAAGCTCTCAAGCCCACAAGGTACTCATATAATGATGTTAAAAGAATTACAAATCAATTTACTGAGAAGTTAGGACAAGGAGCCTATGGAATAGTGTTCAAAGGAAAGTTTTCAAATGAAATCCATGTAGCCGTGAAGATCCTGAACAGTTCCAAGGGCAATGGGGAAGAATTCATAAATGAAGTGGGAACAATGGGTAGAATCCACCATGTTAATGTGGTTCGCTTGGTTGGCTTTTGTGCTGATGGATTTAGAAAAGCTCTAGTCTACGAGTTCTTACCAAATGATTCACTAGAGAAGTTCATTTCCTTAGTAGATTCTAACTGTTTCCTTGGTTGGGAAAAGCTACAAGACATTGCTCTCAGCATAGCAAAAGGAATTGAATATCTTCACCAAGGATGTGATCAACGAATCCTCCATTTTGATATTAAACCTCATAATATTTTGCTAGACCAAAATTTCAATCCAAAAATTTCTGATTTTGGTCTAGCCAAGTTGTGTGCAAAAGATCAAAGTGCAGTATCCATGACCACAGCTAGGGGGACCATGGGTTACATTGCACCCGAAGTGTTCTCTAGGAACTTTGGGAGTGTGTCTTACAAATCAGATGTTTATAGTTTTGGAATATTGTTGCTTGAAATGGTTGGAGGTAGGAAAAATGTTAATGTAACCGCGGAGAAAACTAGCCAAATATATTTCCCAGAATGGATCTACAATTTGTTAGAGCAAAAAGAAGACCTACGAGTCTATGTTGAGGATAATGGAGATGCTAAAATTGCAAAGAAACTTGCAATTGTGGGACTCTGGTGCATCCAGTGGCACCCAGTGGATCGTCCTTCAATGAAAGTTGTGGTCCAAATGTTGGAAGGAGAAGGAGATAAGTTATCCATGCCTCCTAATCCCTTTGCATCTATAGGCCCTACAAGAATCAATGTAAATATGCCTGCAAGGCGTCTAAACCAGGAGTTAGAAGTCATCCTAGAATCAGAGTAGAAGTCCTTGACAATCATAAAAGTTGCAATCATTTTGTACTCAAGGACTGAAATTATTAACTTTGTGGTCAATGTAGGGACTTCAAGTTTTCTTATATCAAGTTTAAGCAAAATTATACTTATAAAAATGTATTGCTTAATTCCTATTGAGAAAGTAAAGAATATACAGTTAATTTTTTGTTGTTTATAAATGTTTTTATATTTATTTTTATAAAATTTCATAGTTTCGTAGAATAAGGCTTTATTTCCTTATTTTAGATAGGTTTTAAGAGAATTTGAGTCAAACTTGAGCCCCTTATAAGATTTGTTTGAGGATATATTTTCGCTAAATTTTTATTTTTAGCTTAATTCGGTGCTTTAACCTGAATGAAGTTTCAAGAAGTAGGACTTCCTCGGTGCTTTCCAATGTAAATTGGTGGTTGTAGCCTTACGGCATTTAGACTCTTCTTTAAATAAATAAATAAAAATTCAAAGATTATTAATTGGTTTTTTTTTCCTAATGGATGATTGAGAACTTTTCGCTCTTCCATAACATTTTATTGTGATCAAATTAAACTCTTAATATGTTTTATTTAATTTAAAATTGGTTAAATTATGTTAAGAAAGAGCTTGAAGAATTGTTGTTGGAAGAAGCCCACTCAAGCCATGTGTCAATTTCACACAATGCCACATCAACGCTATTGCCAAATTAATGTGCAAAATCATTTGCAGGCTGCAAGCCTGCAACGTTAGACTATTTGCCAAGCTAGCAACTTCTGGATACCCAACTAGATCCAACAGGGGTGGCTCTGCCTTTTTTTTTTAATTAATAATTAAGAAATGCAGAGAGTTTGTTAAGTGTGTGGATTGTTATCATCATATAATAAATTTTTGTTATAAAGCTAGTGATTCAAGGAAAAAAATAGTAAAGTCCGTGATTACTCAAACATTAATTGATTGATTAAATAGACACTAAGTGTAATATATATGTATGGATGAGTGTGACTATGTGGTCAATAATTAATACAGTGTCAATGAGTTGAGATTTTTTTTATTTAGTTAAAAATATTTTAATAAAAAAATAACAAATAGATAATGACAACGGTATAAAAATAAAATATTATACAGATTTAACAAAATAAAATAGTCACACATACTCACATTGACAATAAAAAATGACAACTGATAATGAACTATAATGAACTAACATATAACAATTTCAAAATATAAAAACTCCTAAAAGAAATTATAAAATTTTATATATTTACGAGTGTATTTTTATTTTTTTAATATATATCAATAATTCAATATATTGAAGTTCTTTTTTTATTAAATTTTGTTCCACTTAAGTTTCATTACCACCTTCTTAAAAAATTCCTTGAGCCACCCCACGACATGAGAAAAACGCAACTCAGAGTTAGACAAATGATCTATGCAAACTGCGAAGATGACGAGAAGTTTCACTTGAAAGTTGACTGAAGAAGGTATGGTCCTTAGTCACGGCAATGATAATCCTATCTTATAAGCAATCATGTTTCCAATAATTAAGCTACGTACACACACAAAAAACCGATTGATTAGAAAGGACTACTGTCCAAATGGGGAAGAACGATTATTCAATCAATTTTATACCAGCTCTTTTTCAAGATGAATTTGTTGACTACTTGAAAAGTTAGTATGACAAAGTGGGTACTGTGCTATTCCACTAATGTCCAATTGCAATATTTGGATTTCAAAGAAGATAAGAAGTATATAGGAAAGAAGATTTATATATGTTCTAGTTGAACAAGACGGGTAAAATGTTCAAAATCAAGATATAAAATTTGGCATCTCATTCACACTAAAAACCAAAACAAAATGGTAGGAAATTAAAACACATAACTAAGAGTAGGACAAATGATCTGTGTAAACTACGAAGATTATGAGAAGTTTCACTAGCTAGTTGACTAAAGAAGATAAGGTCCTTAGCAAAAAAAGAGAAGAAGATAAAAAAATCTTATCATATAAGCAATCATGTATCCAAAATAGCATATACACACGCACAGAGATAATAAAAAGCTCAAATTCCACCAAACTACAATTCATGGAGACTTTAATACAGAATATGATACAAAACTCTATTTCTGGTGCAAAAACCTCATTTGGTTTCCACCTTGCTCTTTAAACTTCCCATCTAATCAACCTGATTAGTTTCAAGCCTGCCATTGTGTATTACAGCATTTATGTGCCACCACATGTGATAAAGCAGCCCACAAAACAATTGCAAACTATAGCCTTTAAGCTTTTACCTTATAACTCAGATTCTCCCTAAGCCATAATTATCATCCCAACTAAACTTAGGGCTTAATGCTACACCAGTTCATTGGTTGCTAAAATATTCTATAAGAGAGAAAACTGGGAAAAAAAAATGCTCCCTTTTTTCAAGTCGATTTCTGTACATAACATACTGATCTTCAACCTGTGTCCCCACTACAGCAGCCTTTGTTTTATGGAAAATCTATTTTAATCGCCAGCCAACCTATGAAAGCATGCTTAGGAATGCAGTTAGTAAACCAAACCAGCTTGCCTCTGGATTTTTTTTCTTTTGAATATGGCTCCTGGTTTCAGAGCATGACTACTTACCTGGTTTGGATGGTAACCAAACAAGCCTATCTATTAGTCTCCCCTATCTTTACAAGTTCCCAACTTACTTTGTATAAATATAAGATCTTCATATTCGGTAAGTTTCCACAACCAGTCCTTGCCCTTAAAACACTGGATAGTTTGGCATTTAAACTACAAACAGAATCATAAATTACTCTGTGACCATATCTAAATATACAATACACTATTATGGTTTCACCAATTTAGCCATAAGAAAACATGGCTACCAAACCCTACTATGTTAATTTGGATATAACCTTTAATTGAAATTTGATTAAAATATGGTTGAATTTAGAAAAAGTGATGTTTTAAAAAGCTATTCATAAACAAATTAGATAAAAACAATTAAAAGAAAAAGCTGTTGCAAAACAGACTTCTAATTAGACAGTAACCTAAGCTTCAAATCATGTCAAGTGCTATCTTGTGGGCTCATATCTAACTAGAAGCTTCTTTATTATCTTTTGCAAATATTTGGTTTCTCTGGTAAAATTACATACATCTGTTGTTTGTTATCAAAGCTGCACATATATATTTACGTACTGATTATGATTGAACCCAAGGAATGTCACTACTAGTACTTCTCATTTCTTCCAGAGCTATCACATGCGAGACTGCACATGCTTAAAATAGTTCCAGAGTTATGATAGCAACGCTTCTTGTTCCCTGATGATATACAGCCATGCAAGCTAGAAATGATAGATGAAATTATAAGCTCAATTTTTCAAAATCAAATATTTTTCTTTCTTGTAGTTAGTTCTTTACGTTAGTTCTTTACTAACAATGCCAAGAGAAGTTCTTAGAATGAAAATTACAAAGAAAACTCACATTAGTCGTACAGAGCACGAGCTTAAGCTGAAGAATTATCAAAAGCCATACCGTTGTGATGGATGCAAGGAATGCATGTTCCCCTCCCTCACAATTTACTTTTGTTACCATCTACTGGATACTATTTCTTCTTCAATCCTTCCCTTGGAAAGAGAATCTATGAATTTTTCAGGTTCGATGTGTAACTAATATCCTATTAAATAAATTTGCAATGACACAAATGAATTGGAAATAGAAAAGTACTTATTATATCCTTCCAACATTCTTAAATTCTTAATAGACCACATGAGAAGACCAAGTAAACTGCCAAGAACTGTGCATTAGGTCTGCTGCAATGCATAAAGCTCCAACAAAATAGCATTAGTGAAAAAAAATAACTATTACATATAAAAATTTTACAATTATAAATGGTCTCTCAACACCAACTTAACTAAGCCTTAATCCCAACTTATTGGGGTTGGCTACATGGATTGTTTCATGTTACTCACCCTATGAAGAGCCATATCTCCAATTACCTATCTAAAAATGGCATCCCCACTCCCAAAAGGGAAAAGTAGACAAATCTAAGACCCTACCAAATGGATAATACATGTCAAACACATGATGGTCTTGCAGAACAAATAAAACAAAAGCAGACATTCTAGTGGTAGCAAACCTATGACAGACCTAAATAGCATAATCAAGCTAGTAATTGCAAGATCTTAAATTTATAAAAAAAAAAAAATTAAACAAAACGCTAACCCTCATTTCATAATATAATCAAAGAAAAAGACAAACATGTCCATCATATGCTATAATGGACGGGTAATGATAAAAAGTTTTTAAATTCCAATTATAGGATATGTTTCAAGTTATACACACTCATTACTTGTTGCAATGCTCTAAGTGGCACAGCCAATCACATACATATTTAAATTAGTAGAAACAGCAAAAACATAAGAAAGTTATGAAAATGACTTCCTTTTTCCACAAAAACAGTGAATTTGAACAATATTCATGGAATTTAAATGTCCAAATGGATTGGACTTAGCAGATGCACTTTTATGAGAGAAATAGTAGAATTATAACAGGTCTTCACCTGCAATAGCCACACAAATTTAAAAATCAAACCTTCTTGGATATCACATATGGTTTGTTTCCTTATAAGCTGAGACATTTACCGTGATCACAAGTGGTACTCCACCGTAGAGATTTCCTTTTTTTTTTTTTTTTTTGGTAACTCACACTGACACACACACCAAGTAGATCTTGAATCTACGACTTCACCTTCCACCTTGTTGTTATGATGGTTGGAGATGTCATTTGAGTTAGAGCTCATTGGCACATGATAAAGAGCGTAATGCCGGGGGGAAAAAAAAAGAAAAAAAAAAAAAAAGAAAAAAGAAAAAAGGCAATGTTCTGGGTTGCCACAATTTGTAAACAGCTATAACAAGTAATAGGTAAAGTAAACGTATATCAACATGCTAAAGGGAACACCTGTACCACCAAGTCCATAACAATAAGATATCTAGCATCAATGTTGACATTCTAGGGCTATCATGGGGCACACTATATACAGCACTATTTCATATCTCCCAAAGTTTAGGCTGCAGAAAGACAAAAGTTCAAATGTAGACGATCGCTTAGGGACACCCCCCAGCATTTGTGCATACTGATATACATACATACATACATTTGAATGTCAGCAATAATCATCACATGATTATTATTCTAAGTTTCTAACGTTATCTTGGATGGGAAAATAAAGCTCACTTCATGAAGTAAAGAGAAGCATAGACCATGAGCCTTAACCCAATTCATGAAGCAAGAGAGACATGAGACATGAGACATGAGACATGAGCCCCATTTGTGGGGTAGGAGAATTGGAGAAATCAGAAATGCACATCATGAAGTGAAGTCTTGGGTCATGAGTCCATATGGGAAAATTAATTTCATGGGTTGCAAGAGGTTTGGTAATGTAGTTAAGCTAAATGAGAGGAGATTCCTCAAAAAAAAAAAAAAAAAAAAAAAAAAAAAAAAAATTGTTGGAGGAGAAATTATGCCCGCTAGAGCAATAATTTTCATCATAAGAGGCATGTTGCAATGTGTAAAATTTGAGTAAAAAAGATCCAACCAGTGCGACCTAATATTCAATAAGTTATTTGGGCTCTTGGACATTATACAAGCTTGGCCCAATACCAATTACGATAGAAATAAATTAAAGAAGAAAAAAGAAATTAATTGAAATAACAAACATTCGAGGATGGAATTAATAAATGAAAGTAATGATTTTGATCATCTTGTTTATCTAGAGAGTTGACCTTTTAAACTTTTTTTTATTTTTATTTTTTATTTTTTATAATTTTTATGGGGACTTTTTAAACTAACTAGCATATAACACATGCTGACATGCAAACGCATAGATGCATTTAAAATTAAATACAATTTTTATTATAAAAATATAAATAATTAATCAAATTATTTATAAAAAAATTAATAAAAAAAATGTAACACATACATTCGTATAGATACATTTAAAATTAAACACAATTTTTTATCATAAAAATATAAATAATTAGTGCGACCTTTTTATTTATTTTTTATTTTTTTATTTTTATGTGGACTTTTTAAACTAACTAGCATATAACACATGCAAACACATAGATGTATTTAAAATTAAATACAATTTTTATTATAAAAATATAAATAATTAATCAAATTATTTATTAAAAAAAACATGTAACACATGCATTCATATAGATAAATTTAAAATTAAACACAAATTTTTATCATAAAAATATAAATAATTAGTCAAATTATTTTTTTAGGTAAACGTAATTAGTTACATATTAAAATTCTTACTTAAATTTAATACTACTTATAATTATTTTTTCCCTAATTTATAATAAGATAGAACATGCAGTGATCTTTGTTATGTAGTGATTTTTATTGAGTATATATAATTGGTTTTTTTTTAAAAATTATTTCATTAATATTAGATTCTTAGTATTTTATACTCATTAACTCACTTGTCACAAAGATTAAAAAATTTTAGTGAACACATAGCACAAACTTAAGTGCATAATTATGGTGATCCCCACATAAATTTAGACACATGACACAAAATTAGATTCTAATTAAAATTCTAATTGAGCTTTCTTTAAGTTTTACCTATTAATATATAGGACAAAACTTAGATATAGTACCTTAGGTGATATTCCTTAGGTTCCTCTCTTAAAATTCAGCCATGTAACTACTTAATTAAAAAAAAAAAATAGTTCCATCCCATGAAAAAAAAAATCCACATGGCAGAATTTTAAAAAGGAAATCTAAGGAACAGCACCTAAGTATTGTATCTAAGTCTTGCTCTTATATATATATATATATATATTAATTCTATGAGGGATCACCTTTTTAATAAATAAAAAATAAAGAGGTTTCATTGGATTTGTTCAATTTAAAATATAAACAGGTAACTGGAATTAGGGGTTGAAACTTGGAAAGGTTGATGGAGATAAATTGTGGGGGTGCCAAATTATTAGTAAAAAAAAGTTAATTCCTAACCAAATTTTTATGGGTGAGGCATTGTTGTTGATTTTTGCACCGTACCACAGTTTGACAAATTTTGTATCCATTACCAAACTATTCCACAATTTTTTGCTACGACTCTGACGTGGCAAATTATGATTGGTTGTCAATTATTTACACATAAACCTTCTATTTTTTCTTCATCGCTCTCACTCTGTCACACCATAGTTGTGGCAAAGAAGTTGTGTAATAGTTTGTGGTACTAGATTTTTTTTTTCTTAAATTACATCTTATTTCTACTTATACTAATCATTCCAGTATGTTTCGACAATTTTGACTAACACTTACAATCCAACTAGCACAAGCTACATCTCTTCTACTCACTTCCTTCTCTTCATCAATCACATCTATCCTCCTCTTTCTTCTTCTTTGTTTTCTCCACCATCCATTTATGCGATATTTTTTTTCGTTAATAATTCAATTGTTAGGAGAATGATCATTTAAATCTTAAATGTCTTTATTGAAAAAAATCATAAAATTGAACTACAAAGTTTTTCGCCATCAATTCAAACTTTATTGTCTCTTTCTATTTGTTGTTTGTAGGTTTATTGGTGTGTGCACTTGTGTCATGATCTTTTTATTGAATTCCCAATTTTTTTCCCATCAAAGCCATCACATATAATCTTATTATTATTATTAGATCACATGTATTCTATAAAGGGGTCATTCGACCTATATATTGGGCTGGGGCATGGATTTGCATGTATAATAAATTACATGGGTTTTAACTTCTATCCATAATCCCAAAATTGTGTATTAATATTTTTTTTCAAAAATATGTTAATTTTCTAACAAGAATTTTGTAGCTCAATTGATATTTAATAATTTCATCTGAAACTTAAAGGTTGAAATCCATCTCTAGCAACTAAGGAATTATATTATATATACTCTTAACCAAATATGGAAAGTAGGGCGGTAAACGAGTCAAGCCAAGTCAAGTATTAAAAGTTCAAACTTGTTTATTCATTTTTTTTTTTTTTTCAAAAAACAAGCCGAGCTTGAGCTCATTGTATATCAAACAAGATTTTATGCTCAAGTTTTGCTCATTTTCTTATTGAGCAAGCTTAAACTTGTTCACTGGTTACTTGATTAACTTATTCTTTTTATCTATATTGTGAAACTATGACTAAAATATTTTATCTATTCACAATCCCATGAATTTTTATTATAAATAGATTGTATATACCATTAATAAACTACAAATAATAATTTAATATCATATGAACCTATTAACAAACTTATACAATCCAATTTCAAGTCTATATTAATATATTTTAAAACAAGTATACATATAAAATGTTATATTATATATAGTTAAATCGAGCTCTCATATTAACGAATTTATTCACGAACACACTATTATGTTTGAATTTGACTTATTTAATAATCAAGTCTAAAATCGAGGCTTAAACTTTACTTGTTTTCTAAACAAATAAATAGAAGTTTACTTGCTTTCTGAGTCAATTGTTCACAAACAACTTGGTTTATATACAGCCATACGATGGGACGGGAAATTTGAAGAGTAGACAACAAAGGCCACACTTGTCTTCACTCTTCACATCTCTTGACCAAATTTAATAAGGTGGGACCTATGGTGATACGTCCCAAGCTAAGTTGTTCGAGGTTAGAAGTTAGAAGTTAAAACCTAGCCTACGAGTGTAAAACCCTGGTTATAGTAT
Organism: Quercus aquifolioides; assembly: GCA_019022515.1. Taxonomy (NCBI): domain Eukaryota; kingdom Viridiplantae; phylum Streptophyta; class Magnoliopsida; order Fagales; family Fagaceae; genus Quercus; species Quercus aquifolioides. The sequence continues at coordinate 10,116,042 of CM032335.1, read as the reverse complement.
AGCTGAAATTGTTATTTCCAAGAAATATAAAAATTATTATTCAAGGATTTGAATTTTATTGCTTTTTTTTTTTTTTTTTTTTACATATATGTTATGTGCATGACTCCAGTGCAATATGCGGGATTTTTATTAATTAGTAAATTAGACCATATAATATAATATAAAAAGTTAACCTAAAGTATAATTATTCAATATTTTGAAACCATATGGTTGAAAGAGAACCACTCAAATTTGTCAACAATCTTCTGTATTAAATTTATTTGTATAATAATTAAAAAAAAAAAAAAAGATAATAAGATTTCTATAAACATAATTTTGTGAATTTCACAACTTTCATATGACAATATATTTTGTCAACACTTTCTAAAATGCTTGAATAGTTGACTTTGCAAAAGGCGCCCTTACAAATTACAGAGGAAGAAAAAGCTTGTAATAATCAATAATTGTATCAACCAATAAACAACTTTTGTAAATTTTATTGTAAATATTCACCAATAAATCGGAAAGAAGTACCATTACGAGATTTTGGGTGATATTCATCGCAAAGAGTTGGGATGTTTGGACTCCATCAAGTCTAGTAAAGTTTTCAAATTTGATATAGCAGTGCAAAATTCCTCAGTAATCTTGGCAATAGTTTATGGACAAAACTTAAGTACAATACCTTAGGTGCTATTCTTTAGGTTCTCCTTTTAGGATTCAGTCATATGGTTTCTTAACTAAAAAAATACACTTTTATCCTATGAAAAAAATTTCACATGACAGAATTTTAAGAGAAGAATCTAAAGAACATTACCTAAATACTGTACCTAAATTTTGCTCATAGTTTATAAAGACCGTAAGGAAGTGCTCAATGTCTAAACCCTTTTGTGTATTGGATTCACATTTTTAAACCCGTTAGTTTTTTATTGTTATACCTTAATTATATGTACCATACTTGATTACTTATTTAAATTACAAAATACTTCATATTAATTTTCTTTACACAAAAAAAAAAAAGGTTTCTATAATAAAAGTCTCTCTCTCTTAAAATATTATCTAAATTTCCATTTAAAAAAATCTAATATAATATAAAAGTGCTCAGCACTGCTTAAATTTTATTAAATAGAATTTTAAATGTTCATTGTTAAGTGAACTCAACCTGTTTAAAATTCAGTTTCAAGGTTTATTCTCATCTCCATAAAATAAAACAAAACATACCAACAACATTTGACAAATCAAGAAACCATGTACACAGTACACTTCTCTTTGTGAAAATTATTTGATAAGAGTAATCCCAGATACACAACAATTGAAAAGTGTCAAAAGATACTACCAATTTTACAAAATAAGTTTACAAAAACTGATGACAATACATGTCAGCAATGGGCTTCAGCCACCAAATGATTATGTTTAAATTATTATTTAGTAATTGGTGACATCGGATTGTAAGTTCTGTATAGTAAAACTAGTAATATCCCCAATAAACAATTTTCACTTTTTCACATTAATTGAATTGAGGTATTATTACTGGTTTTATCAAGATCTTTCACAAACGTCATTTTTTTTCCCAACCAATAACACCTAGTCAAATTAACAGTTGTGAACTTTTTGCACCTTTAGTCTTATTGTATTTGATGTGAGAGCTTCTGAAAAGCTCGTGCAGATCAGCTTAAATGCTGAAAAGTGAGCTGGTGCATTCATTCTTTCGGTACCATGTACATTACCAACAGCAACGGAATTTTGATACTTGGAAGTGCTAGGAAACCGAATCAATTGGGTATAAGATATCAGATGCACAGCAATTGTGTGCATGAGTATTACTGCTGGTGCAGAGAGTATGGTTTTGAGTATAAAATAAACATTCACAAAAGTATTTTGTTTCCCAGCAAAGCAAAGGTAAGAGAAATGAAAGGGAAGCAAAATAAAAATAAATAAATAACAGTTTCAATCAGAGAATTCTATGAGATGAATGCTGACAATTTAATCAGCAATAATTCATTCTCCCACAAATCCGGTAACCATCCAAAACATCTCAATCTGCAGAGTGGTGTGTGTACTCTTGGTCATGAGATTATCTACTTGATTTCCATGTCTACTCCTGTCAACAAGAAAAGGTACTTGATAATTAAAGTACTCTAGCAAAACCAACTATTAAGCAGTAAAAACAAAACAAGTCAAGGTTGCATTCAAGTTCCTACCACAATATACTAAACTAAGTTAGGCTGACAGAATTTTGTTGAACTTTCTCAAAGTATCCAATCAATTATGGCATACACGACCAAAAATGAAATACTTAGATAAGTTGTACACGGTTACCAGCATTAAACTTGGAAGTTTCCAAAGACGTGTAAAATTATTATTGCTGAATCTCTTCCGGAACACAAAGATAATGTAGCAAAAGTTGCAACAAGACAACCAGACAAGAAGCCCCAACATTAGTTTAGAAATGTAAAATGTAAAAAGTATAAGGACCCAATTAGAAATACCAAAGACCACATCAATGCTTGTGCACATTTAAGGACTAGGGGTGGTGGATCTATAATGACTTGCACATTAATAGATCCAGATATTGCAGCATGCCCACAGAACGATGGGGCATGAAATTTGGGCCATTTACGTTAAACAATCTTTTGGTAGAATCCAATACTTGCATATATTGGTAGATGAAAAATCTTCAGAATCCACCAACAAGCATGTAAACCTCAAAGACAAAAATGTCTTTCCATAATTTTAATTTTTTAATGTGTAAATGGTGGCTGATACAAACAATACACCGCACCTCTTTTGATTTTTAACCCCTTGAATGCAACACAAGCAGGTATTAAAATAATTGATTATGCAAGGCTAAGAAAATAACATATTGCAAACATAACAATTCGGCACGACCGCACGACTATCCAAGAAAATGTTGCAAATAAATGTCAAAGTAAGCATACGTACTATCTTCTGGAAGTAAATGCAGCACCAGTCATCCTGTCAAGTTAGGACAGAAATAACTCAATAAGCTTCATTAACCATGTACCCAGGCATAAAATTAATAAACTGCAGTTTGCTAGAAGATTTCAGCCATACCTTCCCTGCTGTTTTCCAGCAAAATTCAAGTTAGCTCTCCCATTAGCTGAGCCCACACTTTGGGTACCTCTCAAACTTGACCTATCAAGATTTGATCCATTCCCAACTGTCAAAAACGTAGACTGCACGCCATTCATTTCTCGAGGTTCTTTAGATTTGCTCAAAATTTTAACATTCGTGAGACCTCCAGGAAGACCAAAATAAACACCATTTGATTGCTGATTCTGGACCGCAGAGAACTGTGATGGCTCATCAGTCTTCACACTTTTTGAATCAAAAGATGGAACCTTCTTCAGTCGGTGAGATTGCGCCATTGGAGTAACAGCCACAGAAGGCAAAAATGAGGAGTAAGGAGAGGATGCCGCAGCAGCTGCAGCAACTTTGGGCTCTTTCTTGAATATGTTCTTGAAGATCATGTATCTGTTTTATACGTTGGGCTCTTTCAACTTCAGAATGATCGCGCTCTCTTCTGCAGAAGAAAGCAATATAGCCAAATTTGTTCAAAAGGTTCAAGCCTTAATTTCAATAATGGCAATAAATAGAACAGGGAAACAATATATCAAGACACTGTCGTTGAAATCATAATAGTATATATGGAAATTTTTTTCTTGTTCAAGTGAACGCCCATAGTCAACCGAGTGTTGAGGTTGAACAAAAATAAAAAATGATATACTTGAAGAGGAAAGGACTAAAGGCATAAAACACACACATACATACACGCTTACAACTTGAAGAAAAGGGTTATGCATGCAAATTCATACCTGAAGGATGCTAGTTCTTTATTTTGTTCTCTAAGAAGGTCCTCTTTAGCCCAGGCCTGCCCAGTCAACCCAATCAATATTAGTAATTTCAGAGTTTATCAAAATAGCTCATTCGTCAGCATAGAGAACATATCAAAAGTAAGCAAGCACTCAACAAACCGCTTCATTGTCCAATTTGATTGCATGCAGCTCCCTATCTTTCTCTTCCATCTTCCTTTCCAACTCATGTACAGCCTGCTCCCTTTCACGGAGTTGCTCCTGCCCAAATAAAGCCATGTTTAGAAGCATGACATTGACTGGCCATTAAAAGCATATTTAAGGAATCTGGTCTCAGTGATCAAAGCCTGTATCAGCATGTAATTTCGAAAGAACATATGATTTCTTTTAGCTTAAAAGAACCCCCGTAATAATTCACACGAAAAACCAGTCATGCCAGCTTTATTTTCAGTCACGCCAGCTTTATTTTGTAGTCACATTGACGTATGATGACATTAATTGCTTGATGTTACTTTCTATAACTACTTAACAATAACAATTTCAATCAAGTTGCACTCCTATGGCAGACCTATTATAATCTAAATCCAATTATAAAGTCATACTTGAAGCTTCGCAGTGGCATTAGCATGCTCTTTGATCCGAGCATCAAAGGTGGTTTGCAATTCCACTATCTCAGATCTTGAAATTAGCTGGGCTTTAATTTCAATCTCCATCCGTTGCAACTCTTCTCTTTGTCTAGCAAGATTATGAAGTCTCTGTGGTAAAAGTTCATCATTTAAGCCACCATCCACTGTGATTGAACAGTAGCCGACATCAAGTGGCTCTCTGCCCTGTTGCACCTAGACAAAACAGCAAATCATCTTCATTTTCAATAATTCATAGACATTACAAGATATTTCTGATATCAGATTCCTTACCTCATATATAGTTCTCTCATCCAGTTGCCCTAACTTCGAATGCTCCAACTCCTGTGCATTAGAAAAAATTCTAATTAAAGAGCAAAAAATTCACCACCAAGCTTCAAATCTTGCTCTAAAATATACAAATCCCCAATGCTTTGAGCTCAAGTTCAACCCACCAAGTGAAAATATTACTTATAATGTGGTGTATGAAATGGGAAGAGACAAATTTCAAATTTCTGACTTTCATTATTTCTGACACAGGTAAAACTGAAAGATATGTTTTCATTATCTTTTTATTGGTAAGTTACATATGCACCCAATCGGTTTTGTGCCCTCTCCCTATAACTTATAAGGGGAGGAGATGCCAGTTGAGCTAGAGCTCATTGGCCATAACTTCAACCAAACAGCATAAAATTGTCATTGAAGCTCAACAACACAAGGTCCTCTCCTAAATTACCTCAGGGCCACGTTTCTAACACTTTCCTTTTCCCCTCTTTTATTTGGTTTACCCACATTTCAAATTATCAACTCAGCATTAAAATTTCATATTCTGAATATGAATTCAAATCCCTTTCATAGGTTCGGCCCTGAAAATAGTCCAGCCAACTTAACATTATAAGATCACCAGCTAAGCAACAAATTATTAACCAACTTAACCCAATGTGACAAACACTTTTAGCTCAATGTTCATAACAAATCAGCAAACTTAACCCAGTGTTTGGTTCCAGTGAAAAACCAAAGCTTTTTAAGAAAATTACCATAAATAAAACACGTATAAAAGAAAAAAAATAAATAAAAAAGCAATATCACCGATAAACCCTAACCCTAATCATCAAATTTGCGTCAAGTATAGCAAAGAAAGTTCATCACTTTATTTAATCCCACAATCAAACAACGTTCAAAACCCTAAGACTCACACTCCATTTTCCCACATTTTCCAGTTGCCCACAAACAAAAAAAACCAGTACCTCATCACCAGCGTTTCAATGCTCCGAGACGGCGCACCACTCCTTGCGAGCCGCAGAAGACGACGAGGACGACGAGGGAGGAGGAGGAGGAGGCATCGAGAGAGACGGACCGCGTGTAGAAGCGGAGGCAGCGACTCCGGCCGAGACCTCCATTGGAATCAAACAAAGCTCCGATACTGCTCCAACTCTCTCTCACTCTCTAACGCATACAAAAACCCTAGGTTTTGAAAAGAGGAGCTCCAAAAGAAACCCTAGAATTGGAGAAATTTACAATGGAGGGACTTTTGTGGTGGTGGTGGTGGAGATTGGTGAGAGAGAGAGAGAGAGAGTAGTGTAAAGGGTTTTGGATTTTGGAGGGTTTTGAAGAAAGGTTTGGGACTGTAAATTATGGAGTGAGAGAGTTTGACAGAGAGAGAGAGAGAGAGAGAGAGAGAGAGAGATGATTGGGTGTGTGAGAAACTTCAACCCCAGGCTAGGCTCCCGCCATTTATAGGGCTTAGTTTGTCGCCCTAATGGGCTTTGTTACTGATATTTTCTCACGCTTTTTGGTGGCGCGTGCATCTTACCTTTCTTATTCTCTTGTTTTTTCCTTTTAATGGGTTCTCGCGATGACACGTGTGGTGGTCACTGTCTCTGTTCCCCGACTCGCTTAAACTCTACTACTACTCGTGGATGGATGGCGTGGAATCACTTGTGGATATTGCTCGAACTTGTAACTCCTGAAACTTGCAATATGGTAGGTCACGAGGGCTTCCTGCCATGCTCTCAGGTAATTAATTTTCATTTGTTTTTTAAAATGCAATGCAGTTATTTCTGATATCATCTTCATTTTTTTTTTGCAGTTGAAAATGAAGATGATTTGCTCGAACTTTAGTATATAATTCAAGAAAGTACTGCAGACCCATCAGACATACCTGCCAGTAGAATCCAGAATCAAAGTCCTAATGTTATCTGTATGCCCTTGTAGTTTCATAGTCTTTGAACCGGATCTTGGGTCCCAAACTCGAACAACCTAGAGAAAATGAAAAAAAGAGATGAATGACACATTCAATGATAAAAATCAACATATTCAATTCAACCAAGTGCAAATACCTCCAATAATTTCATAGGTAATGCAGAAATGTAATCAAGTCAGAAATCAAAATATAACAGTAACCATATATAAGAGCATACCTTTTCAGTTCCACCAGAGACAAGAAGAGTTCCACTATCATTCATTGCCAATGCATAAACTGACTCCTTATGGCCTTTGGCAGCAATTGGAACATATCCATGGGACTGATTGGTGTGCGCAGAAATGCTGTTGCTTGAGCTTATGGTACGTAAACTTGAAATTGGTAGTGAATTTCCTGAACCATTGATACCATTTGAACAATCATCTTCCATTGCATCACCTGACTTTGATAGCGGAGCAAGTGCGGCTTCAAGATCCCATATGAAAACCTCCCCTCCAAGGCCACCAGAGGCAACAATATTGCTCTAAAATGCATGACACTATAAAAGGATCAGAAGATGATTTTGATGTGATATGATACTATACCTCAAGACAATATGTGCTGTCATATTGAATACAAAAGTTATTTAGTAGGACAAACTGACAGGAACCTTTCATTCATGCATTTAAGATCCAAGAAAAAATTGAAAAAGAAATTACATTTTTTTCTGCTGCAGCAAGACAAGTAACATAGTCGGAGTGTTGACGGAGAGTCCTTGTACATGTTCCATCAGACAAACTGTTCCATGTCTGGCGTATCATGAGTATTATGAAAAATAACCATATCAGTAAAATATAACAGCCAAAGATAACAAACAGAACCCAACCCCCCCCCCCCCCCCCCCCCCCACACAACAACAAAAAAAAAAGGAGAATGATTAACAAACCTTAAGGGTTGTATCTGAAGAACAGGAAACAAGACCAACAAGGACAGCATCATTAACCTGTACAACCGCAGACATTCACCACATGTTCAATTGTTGTGAATTATAAATGCAGAATACAGTAAAAGCATGAGCAATTGTATTAACGTTTAATACGCACTATGAAAATAGATATTAACATTTGATATGCAATACCCTATCTTTTCCTTCTCCTTTCCCCAGATGGGCATGGCTGAATAAATTAATCTAAGTATATAAGGGGTGAAAATTTTCAAAACAAAAAAGTCTGCCTTCACATGTCTAACACTCTTTTATACTTTTTCCCCTACTTTATTTTGGCAAGGCTGTTCATCAGGTCTAACAGCCAGTTATAGAAATGGATTTCACCCAGAGAAAAAACAATTTATATTGGCTCCTACATCCACACCTAATAGCTAGGAAGCACAAACACTTCATTTTGGGTGCCATACCTGTGCTTCCTAGCCAATAGTGAGGCTAAAAAAAATAGTAAAGTTGCAATAGTCTCCTCTAGCAACTAATGACACGTGAATATAATAAGGGAAAAAGGCAAGAAAAAAATAAACATTACCCAATCCACATGAGACTCAAAAGTAGTAGAACAGGTAGCTGCATCATCCGTTAAAGCCCATCTTTTAAGTGTGCCATCACGGCTCCCAGTGAAGAGGTAATCACTGCCATCAGTTCCTGATGACTTCAATAGAGCCAAACAATTTACACCTGCGCAATGCTGCAGATAGAGAAACATTGCAAAACACAGTAGAGAATTTATAAGACAACTAAGGGTAGTAAAGTAATCACCCTACTGTTCCTCTAAAAATTCAGAAAAGAATATCTTCTCCCTTCTAAATCCCCAGACACCTGGGATTAACTCCTAATTTATTGGGGGCTGCATTTTAATGGGCCCACACATTCATAGCTAAACTGTTGAAGAAGACCTCTAAATTTCAAATGGCCTTCCAACGCGAGATAGAAGTAGCAAGGTTCTTTTAAGCCTTTTTTTTTTTCCCTAAAAAATAAAGCAGGAAAAAAAAAACAAAACAAACAAACAAACAAACTGCCGTCCAATAACTTTTTATGATGATAGCAAGTTAATTTCTAACAATCTTTATCACAGCAGGAAATTTTGAAAAGGTTAACGCTGGAGGTACCCTAATAATAGAATATGATCATTGATGTCTAAGCAAGAGCTACACAGACCAATTTTATTTATAAAGCACAAATGGCATCGCTATGACAGCTATGCCATCCAAATACAGGGTCTAAAGCAATCTCCAGCAGAAAGGATCTTCAACATATTTAGAGGTGATACAAGAAGGGGCCTTCTTTTTCTATTTAAAGTATAGGGAACTCAAATAAAATCAGGAGAAGCCAGAGATTTATAGAAAAGAAAGGCACATCAGGACATGTTAGTGACAGATTACTCAAAAAAAAAATTGCAATTTTATAAGAACAATTAAGCTTATTTTCTATGACCAGAGACGAATGAAGGCGACTCTTTGACCCCCAAAAAAAAAAACCTTAAAACTAGGAGTTTATTTTAAAACTAATATACCTTTGTGTCATCGGCATCATTCAACACATATTTCTGATAATCATCTTCATTTTCAATAATTCATAGACATTACAAGATATTTCTGATATCAGATTCCTTACCTCATATATAGTTCTCTCATCCAATTGCCCTAAGTGTTTGTTAGGCAACAACTTTTTCTTTTAACTTTTTAAATTATTTGCTTATGTACAGATTTTTAAGATTCAATTTTTAACCAACTTTCAGCAAAAAGCTACATCCAAATGCACTAGTCTTCTTCCATTTGGTCCTTCCTACTCTCAACCTTGTTCCTCAAGTTGTCCAAACAGTCACCTTGTGCCCTTTTTGTGGTGCCATTTTAATATTTAACTGTAATTTACACCCCCCCCCCCCCCCCCCCCAAAAAAAAACGCGCGTGCACACACACATAGATAAACCCTGAGAAACTCTATAAAATATGGAGTAACAAGATTGGACATTTACTTACTCGTAAAACTGCCACTTTTAATATACTAAATTCCCTTGTTAATTAGTTTTCTTTAAAAATAATTCTATAAGGCTAGATATTCTATTAGATATCTAATTAAGGAAACTAAATGAATTCTAAAACAGGGTTCTCCATTATTTCCTTCACAAACAGTATCCAAGTCATTAATCCAAGAGAAACATACATATTTAAGAACTCAAGAAACATCATACATTCATTCAACAGATTAAAATTTCTTAACAGAATGAAATTTTGACAAACAACTAAACATAGCCAATATATAATCCATTTATCATTTTCCTAATCAAACTCACTGGGCAAGTTTACAAATATCCTCATACTCAACAGCTTTAAGCACTCTACCAACATAAGCACCCTTCTCTATCTGCACCTTGGCGCAAAACTTCTCCGTATCAACCCCCAACAACTTGGCAATCGCGCCACGATACGCCCCATTCACAATCTTCACGAGTCCCCCAATTTGCGGAATCACAGTCTCGAGCTCCAACTGATCAACTCTCAACACATGCTTACTCTCAAGCATCTCAATTTCCCCAACATACTTATCAATCACTTTCTTCACAACCCCTTTTTGCTTATAGTAACCCTTCTGGGCCAAAGCTTTGCTCATAACCTTAACAACAATTCCCTCACACAACCAATAGTCCTTCCTATTAATCTTCTCCTTCTTCATCTCCTCCTCCCTCATCATCTCCCCCAAAACTGACTTATTATTATTGTTATTCGTCTTCGCCACACTGGCACTGGCTTTGCTATCGGTTTCCATTTCATCAAACACCAATTTCGAACCCTCTCCCCTCTCTTTCGGCTTCAAATTCGACGAGGCGAGCTTCAAACCGATCTTGACACCAGCTTCGGGTTTCAATTCCCTAACAGGTTCAGCCTCGAGAGGCTTCGGAGGCTCGGTGAATAGCTCCGCGGCTTTCTCGATCTGTTTCTGAATCTCTCTCTCTTGCTTCTCTTCCTCAGCCAAATCGGCCTTGATTCGCTTGTTTTTCAATCTCTCTTTGAACAAAGTCTCCGAATCTCTATCTATATACGTAATGAACCAACCTTTAGGGGTTTCCTCGACCTTACACTTGCCGGTTCGACCGAGATACTTGACGAACTCAGTGAGCGTGGCCCACTCCGTCGAGTTCATGTGGACGTGGTGGCGGTCGTTGATGTACTCGTTGTAAACGACGGTGGCGGCGATGCGACTGAACCGGTGGCTACGCTTCATGTGGTCCAAGAAAGTGCGTTCGAATTCTTCGGAGTATCCTTCGACGATTCGGGTCGGGTTTTGGCCGAAGACCTCCATCTGACGCTGGTGGCTCTCGCTCATACAGTGGCACTTGAAACCGTTCTCGTCGCGACATTGCTTCTGGCACATCTGGCAGTACCATCGGAGCTTCTGGAGCCCCTTCGCTTTGATCCGATTCGCGATCGCTTTTGGGGTTAGGAACTCGTTCTTCCCCATTGAGATTTGTAGCTGTGCTGTGTTGTACTGTGATGGATTTGATTTCTTTGCCGAAAATCAACGAAGAAACCCTAAAATCCTAATCCAATTTCCCCAAATCTGGTTCCAAGAGAAAAAATAAAAAAATAAAAAGAAAGAAGGCAAAAATGGTAAAACTGACTCTCTATTTTTTTTTTTAACTTTTGATGGGTGTCAATTTAGTAAATTATGTCTTCCGGTAATTGAGAGCCAAAACCACGTCGTTTTGGCTCTTTTTCTTTTTTTTTTATAATAAATTTCGAAATTAAAAGAAAATTAAAAAAGCTTGCTGTTATTGTACCTCCAAATCGATAGACACATAATGGAGTGAACAAGGTTGCTCTTATTGTACCTCTCCTCGCAAGCCTGGATATCTTCTTCGGAGACTCTTCTCTTTGTCGACAGTCACGGAGCACCATCACGGGCTCGATCCGACCCACCTTGATGAGACTGCTGACGCTCCGAATCCGACGCCGCGAGAGCTCGGAGAACAAGATCATGCCCTCGATGTTGTTGTACTCAAGGATTGGGGTTTTTGAGTGATAGAAGATAAGAGCTTTTTGGGGTTTGGACTCTCACACAAAATTTGAGATGCGTTGATTTTGTTGAATTTTCTGATGCGTTGGTTTTGATTTCAGGTAAGGCGAAGGACGAAATGTTTGCTTTTTTTTTTTTTAATTTTCTTTTAATTCCGAAAATTATTTAAAAAAAACCAAAATAATGTTGTTTTGACTTAATTAATGGCAGGACATCATTAGAGATTAACGGAATATCAAATTAACAACAATTGAAAATTAAAGAATTAAAATGATAAAACTAAAAATTAAAAAACTAAAAAAAAAAAATGAATTAGAAAGTTTGCATTTTGACAGAGGGCAAGGAACGAATCCTATCGTCTGTGTAATCATACGGTACGTTGGGCCTGTAGTCGAAGATGGTAGGCTGTCCGGAATTTTATCATTATGGGCTTTTCCAAGTGGAAAACTTCTTTGGGCTTTTTCAAGTACAGTATATAGTATTTTTTTTTTTTTTTTTGTGAGAGAATGAAGTGCAATATATATTTAAAAGACAAAACTTAGAAACAATACTTTAGGTATTGTTCCTTAGGTAGAAACTTAAGATTGAGCTATGTGGCTACCTAACAAAAAAATAAACTTCCATTCATAAGAAAAAACCTAAAAAATAACACTTAAATACTGTACTTAAATCTTGCCTATATTTAAACTTAAACTTAAAGTACACTTTTAGCGTTAATTAAGGTTATTTTAATTGAACATTTTTAACCGATTAGAATTTATTTTATGAAATAGTTAATCAGGTTACCAACAGAAATGAACAATGAAACTAATATTGAAACATAGTTAAAAAAATTGTAAAGACTAAAATTTACCCTCAGCCCACAAGAAATGAGTGATGGCCCAATAAGCCCACAACAATAGATTTGTTAGAGAGTGAATTTTATAGGTGAAGACTTAATGGATTAAGTGTGTGCCACAGGAAATTAAACTAGCGTTAGAATGATTGAGAAGTAAAACTTGAAGAGAAAAGTATTTTCGATCAATTCCAAAGAAGGTTTGCTTTTAGATATATTCCAACTTTTTCCAAATACACAGATGTTCTAAGTACACAGAGTTCTTTTCCTTTCTTCTTTCCTAGATCAGATACCCCCTCTATTAAGGAGTCCTTCCCCTTATATATTCTTTCCCTTGGCTTCCATCCTACCTTTCTACTTGTTGATCAAATAGATGATCTCTTGAATGCTTGTCCCATCAGAACCTTCTTGAAGCCTTTGTGTGTAACTGTAAGGCTGAATATCACTGTTCATGCATCACTTCCACATAAATGTGGCCAGTTGGTTAGATGCAAAGCATTCAATGTGGTGGTAGCAGCATTCTTCTTAAGTATTTCTTAGTTCACTATTGACTCCTCTCTTTGAAGCTTATCCTCCCAAGCATGGAAATTATGTCTATTCCACTGCGACAGAATACCACTTGGGATGTGCTGATTTGGAAGGAAAATAAGTTACACTTGTTCACAATTAAATCTGCCTATCGAGTGGCCTTTAGAATGAAGGCAAACACACAAACTGAACACTCCACAACAAGCACAGAAAGGCCTCTATGGAGGAAGATTTGGAAGCTAAATATCCTCCTAAAGTCCGCATGTTCCTCTAGCGTGCATGTTCAAATGTATTGCCAACCAGGGAAAACCTTCATAAGCAAAGAGTGCAAGTGGATCCTTATTGTGCAATTTGCTGCCAGCAACTAGAATCAGTAGGCCATTTGTTGTGGGAATGTGCTCTTGCAAGGAACGTGTGGGCACTTTGCCAAGGTGGACTCCAAAAATGCGCAAACAGTTGCTGTGACTTCTTTCTACTTTTTCAAATGTTGGTGGAAAAATTGCCTCTGGTGGAGTTGGAAAGGTGGGCAATAATGACATGGGCAATTTGGAATGCAAGGAACAAATACTACTTCGAAAAAACCCAAACCCATCCAAAACAATTTTTGAGTGGTGCTCGGCTTCCTGCAGGAGTATCAGATGCCGATGGCAGCACAACAACACACCTGAGGCACGGGGATGGCTACTTGGAGCTTTGGGTGGAGTGGGATCACACAGGGTATAGGGAGTCTTTGAAGAATTTCTAGTTTTTTCAACTTGTATTAATTTCTATTTTCTCCCCTGTTTTCGGGCTGCTTGAACAGGGTTTATACATTGTATACGTTTGGACTTATCAATAACACTTCTATCTTTTACCTAAAAAAAAAAAAAAAGGAAAGCTCATCATTGATAGATAAACTTTCAAATTGCCCATTACATGAAATTTAATTGGTCAGACCACATAATTTGAGCTATAATATGTTTTCGAGTGTTTCATTTTCAACATTGCCTAAGGGATAACTATCATCCTCAATAAAAAAAATCTTTACTTTGATCATATCTTCGGTTGAGAGGGAATTCTAGGCAAATTTTCAAATAAGTAGTATGAATATCTAATGAATCTTTGAGCTCTAAATTTGATTCCAATCTACTTTTGTAAGAGAAGATGCAAAGCTGTATCAAGGAGATTGGCAAGCATACACTGTTGATTCACCACTCACATTACATGTTTAAATATAAGGTCCCTTAATTGGTTGTTGAGGAAGATGAATTCTCACTACCTCCATTGCTGAGGTATTGTCAAAAGTTTCAAAAACCTTTAATCTATCCCACCTAAAGGAGTTTTGTACTTTGTATTGATCTTATCAGACACCCGATTTGTTTATCAGTGTAAAGCTGGATTAGGTTTTGGTTTAAATCAAGAATTGTGAGGATCCATGGATCTTCCCACACATCCAAATGAATTGCAATCTTGAAGTAGACTGCGCGTCTATTGTATCTGCTCTCTCTCTCTCTTTTATTATGAAACATTCAATTAACTCTAAATTGAATATAGACACTTGCATTGGCAATGTACCTTGCTGTAAAAACTAAAGTAGATGAAGGCAAAAAATAAAAAGTTTGTCATCTATAAATGAAAACGCTTTGCCCCAAATTTGTAATTGACAAACAAGATTACGCCAAAAGCATGATTGTGCAACATACTTCAACCACTTCTTGAGTGTTGAGAGGAAAAGACTTCGGCACATGTACTGGGATGGCTAGTGTAGCAGCCCAAAGCGGGTAAATGCAGAGAAAACGAAAAACTGTAAATGACCAGATCCGTCTTGCTTACGAATCTGTGCCTTCATCACGTCTGGAAGCTAACTTTCCGAGAAAATCTCCAGCACCAGCCTCCGAGATATCTTGTTTGCTTCCCTGCATACCAAACAAATTGCTTCCCTGCATGGCCTGATACATTCCCCCTGGTCTCAGACCCATCTGCCCTTGGAAGAATTGCTGTTGCTGTTGCTGTTGCTGTTGCTGGAGGTAGTGCTGTTGTTGTTGCTGTTGCTGGAGGTAGTGTTGTTGTTGTTGCTGTTGCTGGAGGTAGTGTGATTGTTGTTGCTGCTGACGCTGATGCTGATGCTGATCATTCAACTGGAAAGGCAACTTCGGGGTGAAAAGACCTGGTTGCTGCTGAGACATTGTTGCCTGGGGATGCTGCATGAGAAGCCCTTGTTGCCCAGTGGTTTGTGAGGGCATCTGCAAATATTTTAAAATGATAAGCACAAAAAAAATACTTATCCAATGGTATGTTTTGGAAGGGGATGTATGATTTACCTGAGAAGGCACTGGTGGCTGTGGATGGGAATCAGCGATTTTAGCTAGATATGTTAAGTTATCCTGAAGTCGGGCTTGATACCTAAATCATTTAAAATGTCAGATGATGGTTAGACAGGTTCACAATGCATAGCTATGCTGAAGATGATGATCCCAGGAACATAAGCCAACATATATTATCCTAAAAAAAATAATGATTGAAGCACCTTAGTTTTGACTTGAGATTCAAACAAAACAAACAAATCATGCACCTTTAAACACTATTCTGATCCTGAATCTCCTGATAATTTTGCATACAACTTAAATTGAGATGTATTAAATGCTATATAATTTCTAGACGTCCATTGATATTAATACTATGAATACTAATGGTGAAGTTGATAGGAACTTAAGACATATATATTCTATGTCTCTGTTTAGATGCTGAAGCACTGACCAAGTAGGAAACACAAAGATGGTGAAATTTGTGCAAATACAAGAAGATATATTGCACTCAAATTTCAATATTTCCATGAGTTACCATGCAAATATCATAACTACAGAGATTTGTGTTGATATAGACAGCTCTAGACAAAAATAGGCTTAAAACCCAACAAAACCGTATCTTAGTAACCTTGAATACAGAAGTTCTTTTGACCATGCAACTAAATTTATGGCCACTTTGAATAGGTCATTAGTTGCCAAACTTGGGTCTCTTGCCCTTGTACTTGCAGCACCTTTGACTGAAAAGAAAATGGTCTTTGTTCAACAATTGAACTGTCTCATCCTACTTTCATATCTAGTGTTAAATTAGTGGTACATCTAATGTCGAACAAATGCATTCATTCCTTTATATGTATATTTGAAATGCATTCATTCACCCTTTCTCATCCCACCACTCATCCATTTTAACAACTAGGTTCAACCTTCATTTTACGGCCATGCAGTTTCATGATTGTAAAACAGTATTTGCAGTAATAGCAAAAATTTTTATCCATGCATAAGCTATACAAGAGTTAGCCTTCAGCATCTTTTGTCCCTGAATATTTACTAATCCCTTGTTATTTCTAGCTTTCTTGAACTGCATGCAATACAATTTCTTATACTAAAACATTTCATTTTAGGACCTCTCTTTATAGTTTTGAGTGAGCATTTACATCAGCAATGAATTTGTAAGCTGAAAACAACATCATTAGTATATCAAAGTACACCAAAAAATCTCCAACCTGTTCAACCATAAGAAATGGGAGAAAAAAGAAAGTTCAATAGTCAAGTCTTATATAAGAAGAATCCTGCTTGATTCTCCAGTAGTAGTTCAAACATCTGATAAGCTAGTTGAGTCCATTTCATCTGAAACCCCCACATAACATAATTATAGAGCCCATCAAGTATGAGAAAATTTATTCCTTGGTTAAATTTTTTTGATAAGTGGCCCAACAATTCTCTATGATTGTTCTGATACTTTGGTCTTTTCCCAAATAATTTTGCTCCTCATTGAAGATTCATAAGTAAGTTATGACATGTATTGGCCAAGTTTACATATTCAAGTTGGTATGAATGTTTCTTATTTTGTTTTTCAAACTTTAAAGAAACCTAATGGTTTAAGACTCAACAAATACACAGTAACTGAGGTGCAGAAGTGAGATGCTGCTGCTTCCAAACAGTACATGATAGATCTTCTTTTCCTTAACCCCAAAGGAGCGTATGGAAAGTCAAAAAAGTTACGGGACACAATTTGACCAACCAAAAGGAAAAAAGAGAGAAAAAAGAGAAAAAAAAGAGCCTATGCTTATTAAGGAATTCAAATTTAGCCTGAAACAATCAGCTCACAATAAACATTTGAAAACAATATGGAAGCTACCATTAAGTGGAATATTGGAAAGAAGCAAAAGAAAAACATCCTAGTTAGTTTACCACTTACTGGGCACACTCGGCAAATTTTCCCACATTTTGATTTTCCATTATTGCCAGAATCAAGTCTCTATTCTCGTCCAGGTACTGCACCAAGCATAAGAGATCAAAATCTATAAATGAGTGAGTAAAAGGGAGTTCCTTGTTCAATGTAAGGCAAAGTGAAAATTTCTACTAAGATATCATGCCATCAAAGAATTTTTAAGTTGCAACAAATTGAACTTGCACCAAAACATTTCTGTCCAGACTTCTTTATGATCCAATTCTAAATGATATGAGAAAATTTAGAAAATTTGTGCTTGTTATAGACAAAACCATTAATCAGATACCAGCAATAAGGAAAGAAACAGGGAGGGCAGTCTTCAAAACATGCTAACATATGAAAATCCACCACTAATGGAGTAATAAGGAGGAAGTGTTAGCTACATCTACATCTATGCTATACCCTAAAATGACTGGTTAAGTTAAAATTGGGGTTTCTTGTAATCATTTATATAGTCCAGTTCAACCTAGTAAATGCCGAATGTGGGACTCAACACATGCTCACTTATCAAATCAACCACATAATCTAAGGAATCACAATCTCCCTACTTAAATTCTTGATGTCATTGTCAGGTCCCACATTGTGTTGTAGTACCCTTGAGCCACATGGTGTTACCAAGTTAGCTCTGATATTATTTGTAAAGAGATGATGAAGTGTTATCCATATTTGTTCTATACCCCAAAATGAGAAGTCAAATTGCAGTTGGAGAATCACTTATATACCTCACTTCGGCCTAGTAAGATGTAAGACTCAACACACATGTATCCAATCCAATCCACATAATTTGGGGTATTACATGTGGATACCGCATTTGATTGAAAATTCATGCATATAAAAACATTAACAGGAAGTATATAAGTACATATGTTATATGCAAGCCCACTTGAAAAATCAGATTGAGACACAAATTGCTATATGATGAATGCCTAAACACCTGCATTTCTTGGCAAAAATTGCTGCTTTTAGTGTGATTAACTAAGCCACCCATCAGAATATATATTAAGGAGCTTGCAGTTCCCAATTTGGAGAAAATTAACATTGAGCTTAGTTTTGTTACTTGTGCTCGGATGCAATACCCACCCACCCAAACAAGCTTATAGTGTCACTTTCTGTGCGCCTACAATATGGACCAGAAAACCACAACCATATGGTCCTAGATCAATTAAATACAGACCACCTCACAAATTACCTTTCTCATCAAAGCTATGCAATTGAATAAAAGCACATGGTCCAGGGCGCTGCATGTGAGACAAGACAGTGTCCAAAACCTCTAGGAAAGAAGTGGATTTTATACAATCAATATATCAAACAGCTCAGGATCATTTTCATGTTTCTTGCATTAACACCTCAACACCCCCAATAAAAAAGAAAAAAAAAAAGAAAAAAGAAAAAAGAAAAAAGAGATCACCTTTAAAAAAAATTAATACCCATCAAGAAAAATCAATAGGACTTATAAGATTTCAACACATAGCTAACTGGGTTCTGACACAATTTGTATCATATTGCATATCTTACATACATGCACACATATAACACATACATAAAGACATTGAAAAAAAAAAAAAGTGCACCTTCTGAATCTGCTCAGTGGTGATATTAGTATTTGCAGGAATCGAAGGTGCACCATTATTCAACATATCTGGTGATTGCTGCTGCATTTCTGTCCTCTATAATCTCTGACTACCCAAAAAAAAAAACAAAAAACCAACCCTAGACCTCGTTTACTTCAACGGGACCCTCACGCACGCCCAGAGCCCACAGGTGAAACTGTTTGTATTGTAGAATACTTCTTAGTACTATATAGTATATACTACTACATAGTCGCCGTACTCTACTACTATTTTATTTATTAAAACTCTCCTGGCTCTGACAATAGTTATAGCCTATAGGCTATTGCCCCAACAAACAGTGTTGCCAAGGCAATATTTACTACTTCCAAGACAAGTTGACAAACAAACACACCCTCCCTTTGAAGACACGGTGTCGTTTTAGTGACTCTATAATTATATAGTATGTACTGTACTATATAAGACTAAAAACCTGTTGTGCTGTCGTTTTGGTTGGTACGACTTACGAGTGCTATTACCCTTTTTATTTTTTATTTTTATAACAATCAGGTCAGAAACTCAGAGAGAGAGAGAGAGAGAGAAAATAAAAAGAAAAAGAAAAAATGGGTTTTGTTCTTCGAGTGAGATTGGCATCGTTCTTCACAGGAGCTGCAGTGGCGTCGTTTCTGGGGCTTTACGTTCTTCACAATGATTACAAGGTTGCCCATGACTCCATTTCCCAACAGGTATAAGCAAAACCCCAAAAGATCAAAACTTTTTTGATATTTGTTGGTGGGTATCGTTGAATTTTTTTTGTATGAATGAAATTTTCGATTTTTGAATGTGGGTTTTGAGAATTATTACTTATTTTGTAGTATTTCAAAAAACCCATTTCGTGGATTATGGGAATTCTAACATTTGGGAAGAATAGAAATGTATATCAAGAAGTGAAGCTAGAAACTAGGTTGATAATTAGTTGATTGATAAATCATGAATTTGCAAATAATAGGAGACTATGCTTGATGCTTAGCAAGTTTTTTATATGTAGAAAGTTGTATGAATGTGTGGATAAATGGTATGCTTTATTTTGAAGCAAGCTAGATAGACTAGATAGTTGGGGTTTTGGAGGAGAATGATTTTTGAGAGTTTGAGATAACAAACATTTTGGCTTGCTTCCAGATAGGCTTTGTTAGTTTATTTGTGGGCTTTTTGCCTTTTTGTGAAACTAGAAGTATATGGGAGAAGTTGTGTGTATTTCATGTTTGTTTAATTTGGTAGAAGTATTGAAGGTGGTGAATGTTTGCTTGTCATGGTTCAGTAAAGGTGAATATGTGGTGTGGATTCTGATAACTGTGTAAAATTCTTACCATTTTGGTTTGATCTTCGTGTTTATGAGTTCTAATGAGCTGTACAGTGAGTTGCTTTTGTTTGGTTGAGTTTGGGGTTTAGAATTCCTTTAGGTGTTTATGGCATTGGTTTTGTGGTGCACACTGCACAATCAACCAATGGAATCGGATTTTGGACTTGGGTTAGGTCGGGGATCTTCCTCTGGTGCATGATAAAACACCATTTTGGATTGAATAGTATGGATTTGGAAAATTATGGATTTTTAATTGGTAGATTCCGCGTGCACCCAGTGGATTTTTGAACTCATGTCCTCACCTTACACCTTGCTCTTACTGGGGAACAAGGTGCAATTTGAGTTAGAGCTCATTGGCTTGGAAAAGTAGGGATTTGGGGCAATTAAAACCAAGCCATGTCGGTAGTAGTAAATGAGTAGACCAAGAGGCTCACTTAAACTGAGAGATGCAATGGGATTTAACTGGTATTGTTAAGCCATGTTCCTGATGTGTTTTCAACCCTATACCTATATTCATCCTCGGACTATGGAAGTGCTTAAGAGGTGTTTGAGTATTGTTGTTCAAAATGATGTGAAAATTGTGGTTTAAAAAGTGTTGTGAAAACATGTATTTAAAGTACTCATGATGTGAAAAATGTGTTTGGTACTATATTTCTAATAATGTCTTTTCAAAAATGAAAAAAATATAATTGTGTATTTGGTATGTGTATGTATTTTTAAGAAAAAGTAAGTACTTTTCTGACATGAATAGTAAAATAACTATTTATTTATTCCACTCAAAGACAAGACAGCAGCTCCTCCCTCTCTCTCCTTCCTTTCTCTGCTTCCTCTTCGTCTAGCTCATCCCATCTCCCTCTCTGATCTTCCAAAAACAATCCAAACTACAACGCAACCCACAACTATATACCACATATCAAATTAACACAACCCACAAGGCCAAAGACCCATGTTAGATCAGAGACCCAAAGAAATTTCAACTATAGCCCCAAAATTTACGCTTCCTTGTCCAATGCTTAAGGATCTTGGCTAGCAGTGGCATGGTTGTGGTCATTGCCAGTGACCCTTATTCGACAGTTTTGCATGAAGGCGAAGCCCAGGACTGTTGAGAGAGAGGGAGCCAATTGAAGAGAAAAGAGAGAGAGGGGTCTGAGTGAAGAGAGAGAAAGAGATATGAGTATGAGTTTTTGAGAGAGAGACGTTTACGTTAAAGTCGAAATCAAGTCAGTTTGTGGGTCCCACACTTTTCTAAATATTTACAAAAATGCCATTGAACAATGTTACTTGAAAACTAAAAATTGGTATGGATGAGTTCTCTAAATACAGTGTTTAAACACCCTAAATTGAGAATTGTGACTCAAACACTCCAAAATAAACACTCTTACCGAACATGTTTTTTTTTTTTTTTGGCTCCACAATTTTTAGTGTTTAAACATTGAAAACTGTTGTTTGGAATCGCTTACCAAACAGACCCTTAGGCATTTCAATGGGTGCCCTGAATAAAAATGACCTTTGTTCTTTTGTCTTTTGCTTTTCTCTGAGAAAAAATAGCAGTAAGGTCTCTTGTATTTTTTTTGGCTATATGAACTATTCTGAAATTTATTTTAGGCATTTCATTGGGTGGCCTGAATAAAAATGGCCTTTGTTCTCTTGTCTTTTGCTCTTCTCTGAGAACATATTTGTATGATCCTTAATTATGACTCTCTCTCTCTTCAGGTGAAAGGCCTCACTGAGTCACTGGATAGACGGATTTCAGCATTGGAAAAGTTGAAAGAAAATGAAACTTCACAAAGCGTGGAGGCAACAGAATAGGTGTATTGAGGCCCGCTTTTGCAGTTTGATGTTATGGCTCCCAGCATTATTTTTCTTAGTATGCAAATGGTTGCAGAGTAGTTAACATCCCACCACCCCGTTTTTCTCCTCTCCCTCTCTTGAGGAATAATTACTTGTCTTTTGGCATACTCGATCTAATTAAAAACTTGAGTTCTTGTGTTTGTATTGGATGAAAACTTCTGCTGAATTTGAATCGTGATGTTCATGGCATTCAAATTGTGTTTGTTGTAGTTTTTGTTCTCAGCAGGTATCTGCAAGAAGTGGTGCACCATCTCCATTAGTTATTTTATTTGTGGTTGAGGAGTTGTTTAATGATAACGAAATTGCACTATAAAGTTAACTGCTGCATCTGAATGAGCAAGACATCTCTGAGAATGGCAATGTATAAATAAGATGTAGAAATATTCAGCAGCCTGATTTTATGAATCCTTGCAAATAATCTGTAAATATCTAGAGTTTAATCATGTAGCGATGTCAAATGCTTCTTAAAAGAAAGTGTGGCTTCCTTAAATGCCATTTGATGCACAGTTTTGGGTGCAGATGATGTATCCACTTGGGGGCTAATTGTGCTCAGTTCTTCTAAAGACAATTTTTGTCACAACTTGTTTAAGTAGTGACTATGAGTGGTTAACAATTGCTTTGACATGAACATAATTTCTTTTCTACCGCTCACATTCCATCACTTTATCAAGTTGTGGCAAAAGTTGTCTCCCTGCACTCTATTGTGGTATCAGATTGCATGCTTTTCGGTTATGAAGTGGTAGTATCTGGATTGCGTATGCCTCCATTCTAGATTATGGGGAAATTAAGCTGGAAATGTATTGAAGGACCAACCTTATCTTTGCATTCTTTGACGGGGTATGCTATTAGCATGTATCTCTTGGGTTAGAGGCATAGTCACGTAGGAAATGACCCTAAAAGCTGATGGCGAATTTGTTCATGCTTAAGGGAGGGTACACCTCAATATCTTATAACCCTTGAAAGCTAATGGTGAATTTGTTTGTGTAGATTTCTAGTGAAAATGATAGAATATGTGAATGATGGAATCTTAAACCTTCAACTTTATATATATAAAGGAAGTTATCATACAAATCCATGGAAAATTTCAGGAGCAAAGGCGTGAGTGCATGATGCGTGTCAAAGCTATCTTTCTATTTTAAGAAGCTCAGATTCGCGTGCGCTGCAGAATGGCACAATTTATTAGTGAATTCACTGTTTTTTTTTTATATTATAATTTTCTTCACGTAAAAAGCAACGTGAAAGCTGTAGAAGATTTTGTATCAAATTCTATTCTAAACCCTTGAACTCTGTCTATCATGTATGGTTCTTTCATGCTTATCGTTCATCTTGATAAGGAATGCTACTACATCTCTCATGGAGGGTCTTCTATCTGCCATTTGTTCAGTGCACTCAAGCGCCAAGTCTAACAGCTTCAATGTCTTCTGTTGTTCATCTCCATCCCAGTAACTGATTTCCTCATCAAGGAAGCAAATGCACTCGTCATTTTCCTGCAGGTTCTTCCTTGTCCAGGAGACAATATCTAGGCCTTCTTCAAACCAAGGGTCCACTGGCAATTTTCTGCAAAGAAGCTCTAGTAGAATGACTCCATAGCTATATACATCACATTTCTCTGTCAACCGAGTGGAGTATGCATTCTCTAAAATGTAAATGAAAAGCACAAAGGCAAAGAAGACAGAATGTTAGCTTCTATTATCAATGTATCAATGTTGACAATAAAATATAAGTCATTATACTGATTTGTGACCAACCTGGTGCCATGTAGCCTAAGGTTCCTACAATTACAGACCTTGTGGTTGTGGAGCTTGAATCAGAATCATTAACCAATTTTGCCATCCCAAAATCTCCGATCTTTGGTTCCAATTCAGAATCCATTAGAATGTTATCTGATTTGATATCTCTATGGATAATTTGTGCCACACAATCATGGTGAAGGTAGGAAAGACCTTGTGCAATACCGAAAGCAATTCGATATCTAGTGTCCCAGTCTAAAGCCAAGCAGGGTTCACTCTGGTGTAGTACATCAAAAAGGGTTCCTCCTGGCATGTACTCGGTGACAATGTAGCCATATCCATCTTTGATGCAATACCCTGCCATTCTTACCACATTCCGGTGCCTAATTAAGCTTAATGTCCTCAGTTCATGTCTAAAGCTTGAGTTGGACAAGTCCACTCTCTTGACTGCCCAATGCTTTCTGGAGTTTGCAGATTCTGTGCGGTAAACAGTCCCGTGTTTGCCTCTACCAATCACATATTTGTCACTCAAGCCTTCCGTGGCACGCATAATGTCTTCAAATTTTAGATCATCAGGTAAATCTTCGGTCATTGATCGACAATAATGAAGAAGAGATTGATCAGGAGTAAGTTTCTTCCCAAGGCCTCTAACCATTAATATGTAAATTAGAGCACAAAGTAGTGTCACTGAGATTACAACACCAATAATCACACCAGCCAACACTTTCCCCCCTTTATGAATATTTCTAGCTTCAACACAATATTTTTCTTCAATACCAAGCAAGCAAAGTCCTGTGTTTCCAAGGAAAGATCCTGGATATGAAGCCGCCAATTTTAACCAAGTAGAAGGGAGTTTTCCTGAGATGTTATTGAATGATATGTTCACAAATGTAAGGGAGATCATGTTGTTTAGTTCAGTTGGTATCTCACCAGAGAAACTGTTACCTGATAGGTCAAGAATTTGTAACTTGTCTAGATTGCCAAGACATGCTGGGATATTACCAGAGAGCCTATTGTTGCTTAAATTGAGAACTGAACTGAAATGATGAAGTTTACCCAAACTGCAAGGAATAGTGCCTTCTAGCATGTTGCTTCCAAGTTGCAATTCAAACAGACTATGTGGGGAAGAGAAAGAGTCAGGAATAGCTCCATTGAATTTGTTCTCTTCAAGGTGAAGGTTTTGCAGTTTTGTAAGTGAGGTGATCTCCAAAGGAATGCTTCCTGAAAGATAATTCTTGCTCAGGTCCAGTTTGATCAATCTTTTACAATGTCCCAACTCAGAGGGGATACTTCCAGCCAGTCCATTGGAAGAAAGTCTCAAGAATTGAAGATCCTCAAGTTTACTGAGCTCTGGAGGTATGGTGCCCGATAGACTATTTTCTGAAAGATCAAGCATTGTTAAATTGCTCCAATAACCTAATACTGGAGGTATTGTTCCTACAAGCAAGTTATTTCGAACTTCAAAGAAAGATATTCCAGAGTTCTTACTCAAATCAGCTTGTATATTCCCTTGTAAAAGATTGTTACTAAGAATCACCCTCCTAAGAGATGAACACTTTTCAATGCCAATTGGAAAACTTCCATTAAACTGGTTGTTTCCCAGTGCCAAAACCAAAAGACGATTGCCAGTACATATACTAGAAGGGATTGGTCCAAATAGATTGTTCCCAGTTAAATCCAATTTAATTAGACCAGGAGAGTTGTTCTTCCCAAGCTTGGATGGCACCTCTCCAATGAGACTATTATGAGCTAAGGACAGGAATGTGAGCTTTTTCAAATGGATAATTCCAGATGGGATTCTACCAGTCAAGCTATTGTTATACAGAGCCAACTCCACAAGACTACTCAGTCTACCAATCTGTAGAGGAATATGGCCTTCGATATGATTATTGAACAGAAGGAGGACCTCAAGATTCTCAAGATTGCAAATTTCCGGAGGAATTGTTCCTCTGATTAAGTTATTTTGAAGCCTAAGTTCAACAAGTGAAGAACAGTTTCCAAGCTGAGGAGGTAATGAGCCATCAAGCATGTTATCAAAGAGAAACAAATTGTTCAAATCTTTTAAGTTTCCAATTGAAGGAGGAATCTGACCCACCAGCTTATTATCAGAGAGAGCAATAGTTGTTAGCCATTGGCATTGAGCAATTCTTTCAGATAAAGTTCCATTTAGCTTGTTGCTTGCAAGAACAAGCTCTTGCATTCTTTCAAGACCCCACAAAGTCTCTGGTATTTCTCCTTCAATATTGTTTTCATTAAGATAGAGAACTTCAAGTTGCAAAAGACCCTTGAAGATCTCTGGTGGAATGACACCTCCAAACTTGTTATTGGATGCCATAAACATAGTGAGGTTGTGACAGTTGCTCAAAGAATGAGGTAAAGATCCAGAAAATGCATTTTCATGTATCCAAAGATTAGATATTGCACATAAAGGTGAAAAATCTGGTAAAGATCCAGTAAAGTTGTTTGTGTTCAAATAAAGATGCTTCATTTTTGGTAGATAGAACAGTTCACTTGGAAGCTCTCCATTCAAATAATTGTTGTACAATCCAATATATTCAAGGTTGATGCAGAGGCTTACCTCAGGAGGAATATTACCAGAGAGAGAATTATAGCCCAAATCAAGCTGTAAAAGTCTCTTTGATTGGAAAATCTCTGGAGGGATTGGTCCTTGGAAGCCATTGTCATTGAGAAGAATAGTATTCAGTTGGCCACAGTTTCCAAGCAACTGAGGGATGCCACCAGTAAAATTGTTGCCACTGAGGTCAAGAGAGAGCAAATTTTTATGAAGGCAGAGATAGGAAATGGAATGGTTTAAGACACCAGAAAGTCCAAAGCCTGAGAGGTTTAAGGCCTTGACTTGAAAGCCATTGTTGTGGTAGCAATAAACTCCTGGCCATTTGCAAGGTGAAGAAGGTGAATTGGACTTGTTCCATGGCAAGAGATTCTGAGAACGTTTGGGAAGGCTATCACGGAATTCGAGAAGGTATATGGCTGATATGAGACGGACAAAGCTAACATGAAGCTAAGAGAGAATAGAACATGGTATGAAAAGAGCAACATGGTGCAATTTCTAAACATAGTGGATGAATAAAACGAAAATGGTAATTCTGTAGATGAGCTAATGAATTTTCTTCTCATGGGGTTTGGTTGCTACTCCTTGCATTTGCTATTTGTGGGTACTGAATGAAGTCTTTAAAGTGTTGCCAATGCTAAATGTTTTCCTTCTTTGTTTTTTTGTTTGTTTTTCTTTTCCGAGAGGAATATTTGATGTGTTTCCACAACTTTTAAGAAAGTGCGGGATGCTTTATGTGAGTGAGAGTGGGTGGAAAATGACAGCAGCTTTAAGAAACATGCACAACATATTAGGTTGGTCGTATTCTGTGGCACTCAAATCAGAACATTGAGTATATTGCTAAAAAAGGATATCAGAATATTGAGTGTGTCACACTTGGATTCAAAGAAAAGTCTCTATGATGGGCCAGGTTGGCGAGCAACAGAGAGAACATGATGAAAACGGGAAATTCTTAGATGGTCCTGTACTACAAGGTCAGCAAGTTCGGTATTATCTGGGTTAAGTTCTTGTTGGGTATCTTTTGTTTAATATTAAATGGGTCAAGCTTTAATCGTGTTCCTTCAGTGGCACTTTGTTGGAGTCTTAGGTTCTGTAAAACATGAAAATGGATTTCAGATTTGATTTATAATTTAACTTTATTGATTATTAAATATGAGGAATAGTTTTAGTTTTTGCTTCCTATATAAAAAAAAAAAAAAAAAAAATTTAGACTTTGTTGGATTTGATCCGATCAGAAATCTTTTGGAAGTGGTTGGGATCAAAAGTGCTAGTTTTAGGCAAAGCATGCAAAGCATCAATCTTCCACCGTTTTTTTTTTTTTGGTGGCATAGAAAGTGTTTGTTAAAATGTTTCATAGAGTTTTGGTTTGTCTAAACTTGTTATGGCTTTGTATCCATGTTTATGTGGTACATTTTTTTTTTTATTATTATTTTTTTTAAATTTGTGAAATCCAGTGTATTGAATAATTTATTTCTCAAACTGAAATAAGTATATGAATTTTTTTTTGTCCTATATCATGTAAAAAAAATTACAATATTTCACTTTTCTTTGTCATTTTAGTTTTGATTGCGTTTTATTCTATAGATCTTCTTAGAGACTAATTTTTACTCTCTAATGCTACGAGGAACACAATGGATTAATTTGCAAACCCATTTGATGTCATAATACCACCCTGGTTATTTAACTTTGTGAAGTGCAACTTCTCTTTGTTTTGTGATTTTGATAGACTTGATGTTTGAGGCTTCAACATGGTTGCAGCTACTGCAATATACCCTCTCAATCTATTAAGTGAAGTTGTTGGACTAAGTGGCTCGCTTATGTTATGTTTCAAACAAGCCTAATTGGCATTCAACAAGGGACTCTAGGCTAGCTAAGAATGATGAGGATAAACAACATCAATTTTAGTATAAATAGTGTAAATATCTTGCAGCAACAACAGAATGGACAGATGACTAGCAAGGTCAATAAGCATGAGGGTTAGTTATCCAAGAGAGATGTTAGTAATCTATTGGTATTATAATTTAGCCAATAAATTCTTTTTTAGGTAGTTTTTTCAAATTGAGTTATTATAGTTTATTTTTGTTCTTGTATATATTTTATTGTTTGCTCTTGGATGTTGTCAAGTTGCCGTTTACAAGATGTATTTCCTCTCACAAAATGAGTTTGACATTATGGTAGATTGCTCAAAGAAAATTCATGATTTATGAATTCCTAAACCAAGCAAAAGCCAAGAAAGTATCACAAGCATTGGCTATTTGTTTCTTAAGGACTAATTTTGGATTTTTAAAAAGCCTAGCTAATCAATATTCATATAAACTGCAATTGCAACCACTCAACAATGCCAATGCCATTGCAGTGCAAGTTTGGGTACCTTTAGAGACAGCTCCTAACCGGATTTCACAAAATTGAAAAAAAGCAGCACCAAATAGACATTTTAAATTCATTTCCCTTCAAATCGCATACAATGCACGGCAATGTGCAATCAACTGATGATAAGCACCCAACTAATAACATAAACTTGCTATAGTGCACGGCAATGTGAATAGCAAAAAATATACTTCACAACATACTTCTTCCAATTTTACAATTTGGTATCAAGGTTTTGCAATTGAGCTTCAATTTCATTGAATCAAAAACAGTAATTGAGCAACAATTTCAAAATGTCATTCCCCTTCATTGAAGCACAAATAACAATTGAGCATCAATTTCAAAATGCTACTCCCCATCACATAAATTGGCTTGATAACATTTCAAAAGGTAAATCACAAACATCATTATAGCTACTGAAATATTAAGAAAAGAATAACTGCATTTTCTTACATTATCTTGGTTTGTACCATACATTCTTATAATGGTTTTGTATAAATACACAAAGACACTAAGTGTCAAAATTGGACAATACATATATTAAATTTAAAGCTTCAGTAAAACTCAAAATTAGTCCCATTAATTTCAAGATAAATGACTTCAATCCCTCATGAATGCTTCAAAATCTTTTCTAGCAATGTAGCTCAGCTGGGGTTCCATCATCTTGCAATGTTAAAAAACAAATTTCAATAAGCACAATGACATCCTAGAAGACCAATCCTCTATTTACTAGCAAAAAATGATTCATTTGGTTTCAAGTGAAATAGACCAAAAATTCAACTGGAATTTAAATCATAGTTGCTTTAAGCACTTTTCTAGTACCCCACACAACCCACACCTTTTGGATAAATAAAAAGCCCTTATTTCAAGCTTGGCTAAAAACAGACTGCAAGTACCATGACAAAGGCAACCCAACAGAAGAAAAACTATATCTACCATAATTCAATAATTTATCTATCATTTACTTGAATTAGAGCAGAAACCAAATTAAAAGCCTAGTTGTATACTTGAATGGATGCACCCCCATTATCTGTAATTGCAATTAAAACCAACCAAATGCTTTAAGAATACTATCAAGTTATGCTCAAATTTGCATTGGCACTAGAAGCAACTAAGATAATGCCTCTCTCCAGTTATAACATATGAAGAAGCAATATCAACATGATAAATTGAAGTATTTGAAAGAAAAGTATGGACTTTGCCAACGAGTGGGAATTTCACAAATGTCTTAATATCAGGTACTTGAAGGGGAATAATAGAATAAACAACCTTGACTATGAGCATATCCTTGGCAAAATCAAGAGCCCATTTGAAAATGTGCAACATTGGCATTGTTGCAGAAGACTACCCAAACCACACCCTACGGCCTACACCCAAAAAAAAAAAAAATCCTCAACACAAAAACTAAAAAATTACTTGAAGATGAAATATAGTAATATAATAGTAGTACACCTAATCATTACCTATTGAAAAGTGAGATATTGATGAAAGAAAAAACCTTTATTTTCTTTCAACGATTATTTGGCACAAGTAGAGCTAATTATTTTGTAGACAATGCACTAAGTTCTTAAGTGGTGCACAACTATGACTTTTTAATAAAGAGACAATGCAAAGTTCCTAATCATAATAGGTGCTTAAAAAAAATCACTCCTCCTTTTATTATATGTTGTAATTTTATGTCTTTTTCCTTAACTCATGCAAGTCATATGGATTTTTCCATTTTCCATTATATAATATTTACGGTAATCTTTTCATTCAAAATAGAAACATCATTACAAGAGCTCAAAATTAAACATGACTGTACTGTTATAGGCTACAGAGTACAACTCAAGAATAAAAGCCAAGCAGACCACAGACCCAAACAATCTGAAAAACCCACAAATGCCACAGCTTCTAAAAGAGACCAGATCAACACAATCCACGAATCCCACAAAATAAATCTTACTTTCCTTCTTTTTTCTCAGCAACCAAACAGAGCTCATTAAAATAAATCAATTAAAAAAAATGACAGAGAGAGAAAAAGAAAACTTACTGGGTAGTGGCGTCGGCGACAACGTGGCTTCACGTAAAGGTGATTGTGGCAGCAGCCCTGGCTGGGTTAAGAGAGAGAAAATGAGAAAGTGAGAGTTTTTGAAATAATTGAGAAAAAAAAAAAAAGAGGCGGGTTAGAGAATAGGGGTTTTCCCATTTCACGCGGATTAATGACGTTTCTCTACCGTTGGATTAATTGAAGGGTTGAGATTTGAATTCGAACCTAACGGAATAGCAACACACTAAACGCCATTAACTCTGTTGCTGACTTGGTTTCCTGTTAAATGATATCAGCACTTTCTCTAAGGTGTCTCGTTTTAATTGGTCCAGACTACAAGGTCAGCAAGATGACCTTGTAATCTCGGACTAGCTAGGAATTTCCCGATGAAAACAAACATGACTCTCTCTCTCTCTCTCTCTCTTCATTTCATGGACAAAAGCCATTATGTTAAATTGTTGGCCAAAATGGTAATATCACTATTTTTGAAAATATTTTACAATCTATCACTGTTTCTAAAATATGTAGGGATCTATCACTAATTGGGAACTCGAGTTCCATAGAAAAATTTTGATTTTTTTTTTTTAATGTAAATTTGAAGGCTATTTTTTCAAAGAATTCGAGTTTCTAGAACTCGAGTTACAAGGCAAGCTCAAGCTTCACAAACTCAAGTTTCAAAAAAATGGTAGTTTGTTAAATATTTCGCAAATAGTAGTAGATCCATACATATTTTCCCAAACAGTGGTATATGGCAATTTTGGCTTTAAATTGTTTATGGTATACTTTTCACTAGGATACTTTGGTATGGATTAATGTTGGGCATCTCTACTTTATAGTTCAATCTTCTAGATTGGATGCTCTAACTGTTGAAATGAAAGTGAAGTTGTCAATGGCTATATTTTTACTATATGCTCTAGTATGTGTATAGTGGATCTTATGCTAGGTATATTTTGATACTAGGAGCTAGGCCTAGGGTTAGTCTTAGATGGGCTTACAACATAAATAGGCATCTTGGGCAATCAATCAATCTATATAAAAAAATAGAGACCTTACATGGGAAGCATGAGATTTTTTCATGTAGCACATTTCTTGAAATTCTCTTCATATATTTAGGCCTTCACCTCAATAAAGTTTGCATTTATATCAAAGTATTAGTTCATTGAATTAGCCAATAGAGTAAATGCATATAATATTAAGTATTTGTTATATTAATTATTTTTAGTGATGCATTAATTATTAAGTATAATGAAACTTTGATGTCATTTTTTTAAGATTTATATGAGAAACAATTGATTTGAAATATGATATCTTTGCTCAAATTTAGCTGCTTTTGCATC
Organism: Quercus aquifolioides; assembly: GCA_019022515.1. Taxonomy (NCBI): domain Eukaryota; kingdom Viridiplantae; phylum Streptophyta; class Magnoliopsida; order Fagales; family Fagaceae; genus Quercus; species Quercus aquifolioides. Next base: position 10,084,022 of record CM032335.1, on the reverse strand, counting down.
AATTGAAACAAAGTCCAACAAAAGGAAAAATAAATTTAATAACACACAATCAAGAATAATAAATAAATAAATTGAATAATATTTGCATTTTTATTTTATCAAAACACTATTTGCATTTTTTAGTAGACATGAAACATGTGTACTTGTATTGGTCATTATATCATGCAATTTCAAGTTTGTAAACATATATGGTATGATTAAATCACTACACTAATTTGTCTTTCTATTTTGTTTAGAAAATAGAATACTAGAGATTACAATTTTTTAAAAAGAAAATTATTGAAATATTTTTTTTTATCCATTGATATTTGGAGGTGGGGTGATTTGAATTTGAGTGTCTCTTGTGGAATACCAAGAGGTGTCAACCAATTGAGCTCTCTTGATGAAAATTATTGAAATATTGGAGTAAACTAATAACAATTGACACCGATGATACATTTTGGGATTTGAAGTAGCTAGAATAGATGAAAGGATTTAAATCAAAGTGTGCCCTAGAAATCTTAAAAGATACAGGTTTCATTGGTAGCAAACTAGTAAAATTCCCTATGGAATAGAATCTGAGGTTATTCAAGTATGAAGGTAAACCACTTGCTAATCCCGGACAATACAGAAGATTAATTGGCAGGTTGTTGTACTTGACATTGACTTGGCTAGATATCACCTATTTGTGTCACAGCCTAGGGAACCTCATCAACTTGCAGCTAATAGGGTGCTTCAGTACATCAAAGGTTCACTATGCAAAGGTATCTTCTTTCTAAGTAATTCAGAACTGCATATCAAGTCTTTTTGTGATGCAGACTAGGCTGGTTGTCCAGACACAAGAAGTGGATTGTCTCTTAATGAGAGTCAAGATTATGGAAGGCATGATCAAAACCTTTCACATTGCCACAAACTCTCAGGTAGCAGATATATTTACTAAGGCATTGGGTTATTCTCCATTCACAAGGTTATCAGAAAAGTTGGGGTTAAAGGATATTTTTGGTTCAAAGCAGAGCAAGCCAGCTACTTCAATTCAAGTCACAAATCTCCAAGATTGTGACTGGAGGGGGAGTGTTGAGATTACTATAGAAACTAAACGACAAGAGACTGAAGGCAAAACGACTTGTAGCAAGTCCACAAGCAATAAAGAAAAGAAGTCAGCATGCGTGAAAGTAAAGGGAGTTAGTTAGTTAGTTAGTTCATAGCACGTGTGAAAGGATGAAATGAGTTAGTTAGTTAGTTTTGGTTTAGGCGCCAAAAGCTTTCTGTAACTGTGTATATATATACTGAAATTGCTTTGTAAATTAATTTAGTTCAATGGTATAATGTTTGTTTTAATCTACTTAATTTTTTCTAATAAAACTCTTTACAATGTCATAAATATGTATAGGCTTTCATGATTTACACATAGAAAGACAATGTCCGCGATTTATTCTTAGACACAGAAGAAAATATTTATGCCTGTGGTTTTCTTGATGATTGAGATATGCAAAGACAATGACCACGATTTATTCTCAGATACCCGAAGAAAATGCACAAAGAAAATGCAGATGTTTGTGTTTCAAATCATTGGACGTGTGTAATATTGAGGAGTTTTCTTCTGTTTTTTCAGAATGCTGTTAAAATAGTAAATGCATTGTAAATGTCTAATTGATCAAATACCAAAAATGATAAAATTATATATTTGTAAAAAACCAAAGCAAACCAAAGTAAACTCAACACATATAATCAAAGTCCGTTCTGTTTTTTTTTTTGTCTGCATATTTCATTTCAAACAAAGTTCATTTTCTTTTGTAGTATAGCAATGCATGAGCCCCACCTATGAAAAAATCTGGGTTGGCTGCAGTGATAAAGCCCCTTGGTCTTTCATTGCCATCCCCTCAAAAGATTGTCGATAGTCTTTCGTCTTCAAATTCTTGACTTCGTGTATTATCCATAAATCTATATACCAAAACTTTTACTAGATCCCATTGGCCTCCAAATAATAACTTTTAGTAGCTCTTTTTCCCTAATATGTGGGTAGAACCAGAATTTTAAAGCATCCTCATGACCCAACAAAAGCAGAATAGGGAAAGATAGTGGAAATTATTAACTGTTCTATCAATACATCAGGTCCCATAACTTTTGAACTTAATACATCATACCTATAATGAAGTATGATATGTTGGAAAATATGGCTAAATAAACAAGTTTTGATTCAACAATACAAACCCTAAAAAATTAGCAATGACAAAAATAAATAGATAGAGTTAGAAAGATCTCACAAACTATAGAATCACGCAAATGCGTTGTCTTTAAAGGTTGATTCGTGCCACCCGGAGTAGAACTCGGTGTGAATGGCTCTCTTGGCCGAACAACCCCCCAAGATTAGACTATAGTAATTTCTTCAAGTTGATCACACACTCAAACAAGAAGAACTAGGAACAACCTTACTTGCCTTTCCTTTTCTTAAAAAAAAAAAATTGAAGCTGAAATTTTTTCTGTGCAGCAAAGAAACAGAGCAAAAGAGAGGGATACGGCTGGAGAAAGATGAGAAAAAGATGTGCAAAGCCTTATAAACTCATAACAAGATTTATTTCTAACCAATGTGGGACACAAAGCAAAGGTTAAGTGTTTGAAACACACTCACTCCAACAATCCCCCACATGTTACAAACACTAAACAAGGAAAGGCAATGAACTCAAGAAGGCATGCATCAATATGGTACCCTAAGGTTTTAACCATACTTAGGATAAATAAGCAGGAACTACTAGACAATGGTAAAGTTAGACTCTTTTAACCAAGCTATTAGATAACCAAACTTACCACCCACATACATTTCTTTACCAAGGTTGTTCCATAAGCGGGTTGGCGCCTTATACAGGCCATGCGCCATTGGGTTTCATGAGAGCTCTAGAGACCTACCCAAGTCTCATAGGAAGCGGCACAACTTCCACTCCCACATAGGTGGCATCCATCAAGAGTGTGTGCAGTACACCCCATCCCAACAGGTAGGGACTATGGATCCATTAAGAGTTTAAAGCTCAACCTTCAACAGTCTACAACTTAGCACTGTCTCACACCACAGGAATGGACTTATCACTAATCTCTTTAATGAGATAGCGGAAAACAAAATAATTGACAATGCTCATATAGACCACCAATGACCTCTACCCATTTAACCCCTTACGTGGAATCACCCATCGTAGAGGTTGGGCATTGGCCATAGTGTCACAATTTGGGTATTAGTTCTATCCCCCTCGATGTCTCACTCACCGGCCTTCTTGCTAGTGGCTTGGTCAAAGGATCGGACAAATTCCTTTCTGACCTCACAAAGTCCAAGGACATTACACCATTATCAATGAGCTGCCTCACAATATTGTGCCTTCATCGAATATGTCGACTTTTCCTATTATAGATTTTGTTCTTAGCACATGCTATGGCAGCCTGGCAATCACAGTGTATGCAAATAGAGGCAATAGAGTTAGTATACAATAGTATATCAATTAACAAACTCCTAAGCCACTCGGCTTCAGACCCAACCTTTTCTAAGGTTACTAACTCTGATTCCATGGTGGATATCGCTATGCAAGTCTGCTTGGATGATTTCCAAGAGACGGCCCCTCCAGCTAGAGTGAACATATATCTACTAGTGGGCTTTACCTCATCTGTATCAGAGATCCAATTAGCATGACAATATCCTTCTAATATAGCAGGATAACCACAATATGACAAACCATAATCAAAAGTACCCTTTAAATATCTCAACAATCTAGATAGTGCATCCCAATGTTCAATACTAGGATTATGAGTATATCTACTCAATCTACCAACAACATATGCAATATCCGGGCGAGTATAGTTTGTTAAAAACATCAAACTACCAATGATTTGTGCATATTTATCTTGTGAAACACTATCTCCACGATTTTTAAACAAGTGCACATTCGAGTCAAAAGGAGTAGACATAGGTGACGTATCAAAGTGTTCAAACTTTTTAAGAATTTTCTCTACATAATGAGATTGTAATAGTGTAATGCAATCATTATCCCTAAGGATCTTGATGCCCAAGATTATATTTGCCTCACCCAAATCTTTCATATCAAAATTAGAGGCAAGAAAGTGTTTAGCATCATGCACAACATCAAGGCTAGTTCCAAATATAAGCAAGTCATCAACATATAAACATATAATAACACCTTCATTATTAATAAACTTGCTATATATGCATTTATCGGCACCATTGATCACATACCCATGTGTAAGCATAACATTATCAAATTTTTCATGCCATTGTTTAGGTGCTTGTTTTAAACCATATAAAGATTTAACCAACTTACAAACTTTATGTTCTTGTCCAAGAACTACATAACCCTCGGGTTGCTCCATATAAATTTCTTCTTCTAAATCACCATTTAGAAAAGCAGTTTTAACATCCATTTGATGTACTACAAGTTTGTAAATAGAAGCAATGGCAAATAAAATTCTAATAGATGCAATTCTAGTAACCGGAGAATAAGTATCAAAATAATCCACATTATGTTTTTGCTTATAGCCCTTGGCTACTAAGCGAGCTTTAAACTTATCAATTGTACCATTCGGTTTTAATTTCCTTTTAAACACCCATTTGCAACCAATAGGTTTAACCTTAGGTGGAAGTTCAACTAATTCCCAAGTATGATTAGACATAATAGATTCTAATTCATTATTAATTGCTTCCAACCAAAAAGGTGCATCTATGGATTTAATTGCATCATAGTAACTTACAGGTTCATCTTCAACGACATAGGCAAGGAAATTGTTACCGTAATCATTTTCCTTCCTAGCTCGCTTGCTCCTTCTTATTTCTTGCACATCATCAACAAAGTCATTAGAAATTTCAATAGAATCATGCAATACGTTTTCCCTATTTTTCAAAGGAAACACATGCTCAAAGAATATGGCATTTTCGGATTCAAAAATAGTGTATGATTCTAATATATCACTTTTGATGACAAGAAATCTATAGCATGAACTATTGCAAGCATAACCAATAAACACATAATCACATGTTCTAGAACCAGGCTTTCTCCTTTTAGGCTCAGGTAGCATGACCTTAGCCAAGCACCCCCACACTTTGAGGTATTCCAAGTTAGGCTTACGCCTTTCCCAAAGTTCATAAGGAGTTTTATCGGTTTTCTTATGAGGTACCTTATTTTGAATATGACAAGTCGAAAGAATGGCCTCCCCCCCACATGTTGGAAGATAGCCCAGAACTAACAAGCATAACATTCATCATCTCTTTAAGAGTTCTATTTTTCCTTTCGGCTATTCCATTAGATTCAGGTGAATAAGGTGGAGTTACCTCACGTATTATGCCATTTTGTTCACAAAATTTCTTGAAAGGATTAGACTCATATTCACCACCTCTATCGGTTCTAAGTCTTTTAATCATTTTATTCTTTTGGTTCTCAACTTCACTTTTATACTTTATAAACATCTCCAAAGCTTCATTATTGGTTCTTAGTAAATAAAGTTTAGTGAATCTAGAGTGATCATCAACAAAGATCACATAAAATCTTTTACCACCTCTAGTCATGGTGTGTTTTAAGTCACCCAAGTCACTATGTACCAATCCAAGAAGCTCAGTTTCTCTTGTTATAGATTTACAAGGTTTTTTGGTGATTTTAATTTCGGCACAAATTTCACATTTATCCATATTAGCTTCATTTAGTGAGTTAATAATTCCACATTCTTTCATTTTCTTTATATAGTCAAGATTAACATGTCCAAGTCTACCATGCCAAATATCAATGGAATCAACTAAGTAAGCACAAGAAGATGAACATTTTTCATTAATAACTTGATCAACATTAAGTACAAAGAGACCTTCATCATCATAGCCCTTACCAACAAAGACTTCATTCTTAGTTAAAATAACTATGCCACCATCAAATAAAACTTTAATACCGGCCTTATCAAGCAAATGTACCGAAATGAGATTGTGGCGAAAGTGAGGTACATGAAGGACATTATTGAGTGAAAGAGTTTTACCGGAAGTTAATTTCAAGAGTATCTTCCCTTTACCGCTCATTAGCATGAACCTATTGTCCACAACATAGACACATTCGGTGCCTTCCGCCATAGGAGTGTAGGAACTAAACTCCTCTTTGAATGCACCAATGTGTCTTGTGCAAGCCGAGTCAACTACCCATCCCTTCACTTTTGTCACCAAGTGTGCCTCACACACCACCACCGCAATGATCTCTTCGGTTTGCACCACATTTGCCTTATTTGATGTAGAGCCTTTGTTGTTGTTCTTATTGTTGTTGAAGTTGCCCCTCGCCCTACATGTTGCCGCATAATGACCTACCTTGCCACAAATAAAACAATTACCCTTTTTCTTTTGGATTTGAGGATTTGGGCCATTTTTATTATGAAATTTTCCTTTTCCCTTGAAATCATGTTTCTTATTATGTTGTGGAGGTCTAGAGGGTCCTCCCTCTACAATATTAGCCTTGGAAGTAAATTCCTTAACTCTAGAAATCTTTTCTGACATCCTATTTGTTTCTTCAATTTGAATATCAACGATAGTTTGTTGAAGATTCAAATAGGTTCTATGGTGGCTATACCGGTGTTTATACTCTTTCCAAGAGTCCGGCAACTTAAACACTAGGCCATGAGCCACAAACCTCTCGGGTAAAACATCACCCTCTTTAGCTAGGTTGGATACTAATTTTTGAAAATCTTCAATTTGGCTAGAAGGACTTTTTTTCTCAACCATTTGAAAAGACATAAATTTAGCCGTAGCAAATTTTTTAGCACCCTCATCCTCAAACTCATAACGACCATTAAGTTCATCCCATAAATCTTTAGCACAAGTAAAATGACAATAATTATCAAACAACTTGTTAGATAAACCACACTTAATAGTATGAACACACAATTTATTTGTTTTTTCCCACTTTGCTATATTTTTATGATCTTCTTCGGGTTTAGGCTCATAAAGAACCCGGTCAATTTCGGTAAATTCCAAGATAGGCAAAACCCTTTCTTTCCAACACTTAAAATTATTTCCATCAAAAGCCTCAAGCTTTGTAATTTCCGAAATGACCTTAAGAGAATCAACAACTTGTTTCTTCATTTTTAAAACACAAATGTCAACCTTTAAAATTGTTGGAAAATATATCTAAATAAACAAGTTTTGATTCAACAATACAAACCCTAAAAAATTAGCAATGACAAAAATAAATAGATAGAGTTAGAAAGATCTCACAAACTATAGAATCACGCAAAATGCATTGTCTTTAAAGGTTGATTCGTGCCACTCGGAGTAGAACTCGGTGTGAATGGCTCTCTTGGCCGAACAACCCCCCAAGATTAGACTATAGTATTTTCTTCAAGTTGATCACACACTTAAACAAGAAGAACTAGGAACAACCTTACTTGCCTTTCCTTTTTAAAAAAAAAAAAATTGAAGCTGAAATTTTTTCTGTGCAGCAAAGTTTTTCTGTGCAGCAAAGAAACAGAGCAAAAGAGAGGGATACGGCTGGAGAAAGATGAGAAAAAGATGTGCAAAGTCTTATAAACTCATAACAAGATTTATTTCTAACCAATGTGGGACACAAAACAAAGTTTAAGTGTTTGAAACACACTCACTCCAACATGATATATAGTCACCACTCACAGTTTAACATGTATTGTAAGATATGGAACATATTTGAGCTTAATTGCCTACAAGGTAGATAAATTAAAGAACTAGCTCCACAACTCCATTGTGTTACAGCCAATAGAATTAGTCCATGAAAGGGGAGAGGCCAGAGGGGTAAGGGAAGAACAGTTTTGATTCTACTCCTGTTATAGAACGTGGTGTGTGAAATATTGGACATAATTCAATTGTCTTATATATTACATTGTAAAACTACAACCCCTTATAACTTATAAGCCTTAAACTCTAAAACTACAGTCTGTCCAATATATTATTTTCATGCACTATTCAAATGATTTTCAACAACTACATCCAAAATTTGATCAAAGGATTAGTGTGGCTGGCAATGTAGACAGTAACTTTGCTTCCTATGTCATGACTGGATTATTCAGGCCCGATATGCCGAAGAACCATTTTTGTGAGGCCAATTGTTAACACAAGGAAGTTAGCTTGCTCAGGATGAAGCATGAGAGTTTAGAGTTTGATCTTTTGGTTGCCATACGATACAAGCATAAACCAAGTTTTTTTTTTTCCATATGAATATGTGATATATCATATATGTAATTCCTCTCCTTTAGTATTTTATCCACGTGCAGCAGTGTAGTTTGCTGGTGGAATCTGTGTTGCTGTCTTGCTGATGAAGAGATGAACATTCTGTGTTCATTCTGTCCTTCATACTGATTGTTCTGCAGATCTTTCCCTTTGTGCTGTTGCAAAACAATTAAGCCACACTTAAATCCAACACAAGTAATACGTTTTCCTAGTTTCTGGTCCAGATTAACTTTTTTTTTTCGTCAGCAAATTTATTATTATACCCCTATAATTGCATTGCAACTTATAGAATAGAGCCATTGTCAAGATACACCATGTCATAAAGGTGAAGTGGTGCATAAGGATCATTTTTCTCACTAGGAAAGAATTTGAATTTCGTGTATATACCTAGAAATGCATAAAACTAAAAGACTAACGCAGGGAAGTCTGTTTTACATGACAAGGCTTCTTGCTCTCCGAAGTAAAATTTCTTTGTTGCGAATACTGATATATAATTGAGAGCTATCTGTAAGTGTTTAAGACTTAAGTACACTATTTTGTAATCCATTATGTAGTTAAGTTATTAATTTTGATTTTAAGAATTCATGTTGGTGGATTGGATTTGTTCTGTGAATGATTCATTGCTCCAATTCATTCAACATGCTTCTATTGAGACTTTTATCTCAATGCACAGACCATTTGTTTTCAGGAGAATTATTGTGAGGCTACTATGTCAATCAGGTTCCACACTTCTCCTCTCCTCTCGTTCATTCAAATTTTTTATTTTTTTATTATTTTTTTGATAATGGGGAAGGGGGGTTTGAATCCTATGTCATAGTTAAGAATAGCATAAAGTTCCAATTTAGCTATATGGCTTTTAGTTGTTCTTCTCTCATTCTTGTATGAGCTTTTCTCATATTGTAGGTTTCAGTTAGCTTAATTGGTAAAATTTGTTATCTTCAAATAAAAAATATGAGGTTTAAACCCTTATTTACATTAAAAAAACTAACTGGTGTCTTAGCTTAATGATAAAGAGCAATCATCATGAAAATGATGCGAAAGGTTAAAATTCTATAGTTATCACACCATATCTCTATAACGATTATTGGACAAAAATTGCTTAAAAAAAAATTTGGTGTTCATACTTCATATGCCACGAGTCCTTGTAAAGTGAGCATGCAATTTCTTGAATAATTACTTGCAAGAATATCAAGCAAAAAAAAAAGGGGGTTTGGCTGGGGTCCAGTGCACAAGGACCTAAGTCTCTCCCTAAATAGAGAAAGCAAGTCATGTAAATGACTATTTTCCATTCCTCTATAAACATTATCAAAAAAATTTAGTTAGTTCCCATTAAAAAAAAAAAAAAAAAAAATTAGTTAGTCCTATTTCTGTATAATATTGGGCCTATCAATGGATTGGATTTTAATCTAAGTGAGTTTGAAGTCTATATTTTTTAATAAATTCAGATGTAGAATAAGTATTCTTAACCAAAACTCGTCTTTTCCTATAAATGTACTAAAATGGACCGAATGGATTGAATTAGACCGAATTGACTGAAATGCTATGCTAATGTAGCTTAATAAGAGTACAGTAATAATAAATATAATGTTTCGGATTTTAGAAAAAACTGTTATATATAAATTGATAGAATATTTTAGATAGGTATTGACCCAATGACTTGATCAACATTCATATGTGTTAAATTTGAAGGGTTGCTAATGATCAATAGGCATATTGATTTAAGGATGATAACATGATTTTTATTAATCTATTATTTTAAAAACTAGACTAGACCGGTCTGTCCGACCGATTTAACTAGGAATCGGACGCTAGTTAGATCTGATAAAAACCTCAAAACCGATCAAAAACAGTAAAAACAAGTTAAAAACCGATTGAACCGAAAACTGGGACAAAAACAATTTTTTGCCGTTCCGATTTTAAAACCATGATTAATTTTATTATTTATGATCCTCCCCAGTTACTTTAGGTCCAGTTGCACATATATTAACACGCTTATTACCATTGTTCTTTCTAATAATCATTTTCTATTTTACTTTTTCAAAATATTGTGTAGATGGATTGGAAACTGAAAAGCCTAATAATAGAAGGGATATATAGAATTAAATCAAATGACATGTACCTCTCTCTTTGATGACAACAGCACCTAAAGAAAGAGAAATACGGTAGGACAAGTAGGGCGGCGCCGTGGGGAGTTTTTTCCTTTCACCACCCAAAAGATAACATAAGAACATGGGGGGTTGGGAACCAATATTCGACAAAGTTATAGGGCTCGCTTGCCGAGGTAAACAATTAAAATATGGCTTCTACTATACTAGTCTCCCATTACAATAAATGCATAGTTGATTTTTTTCGACAAATGAGTTATTCAAACTTCTTTGAGTATTATTATTTTGTCGGCTGTATACAGTATCTCGTCCTATATGTCATATTATTGTGAAAGAAAAAAATTTTGAACTCAAATTTCATGAATATCACGAAACTTTAAGAACTTCTTATCCAAACCCTTGGGTTAATGCATGTTTGATCTTAATCCTCCTTCATTAACACTTTTATTATCAAACGTTTCCTGACCGTCTGATTCAGCATCAATCAACACACAGAGGTGGAGTACAAGTCACGTTTCCAACTCTCGAAGTTTGTAGATACTTGATAGTAATAATAAATAAAGGGAAGAGGAAAAGGAAAGGCTTTTGAAGACTATTGGAGACGAGAGAATAGAAAGAGTAGTTTGTTTTTGTGCATGCATTTGATATTGATAGGGACAGCCCCCATTTGCATCTACAGCTGTCTCCCTTTACAACCCCTCCTATTTTTGGACTCTCATCAAAGCTAGAGTTAAGCAGTCCTACTCCTATTTGCCTAGGTGCCACGTCTTTCGACTCTTTCCCTTCCCATACTTTCCTCAATCTTCCTTGGGAACCTACAACTCCTACTCTATCAACTTCTATCTTTTTGGTCTCTCAAATTTCAAAATTGTTAGTGATTTTTTTTTTTGGCTATAATGATGAAAGGAAAAGTTAATAGATTGATTTAAAAAAAAATTTATAATAAAAAAAAGTCTTATTAATAAATATTTTTAAAGTAATTGTTAATAAATTATAATAAAAAAATTAATATTATTTTTATAAAAAATATAAAAAATTGTCAACAATATTTATTATTTTATCATTCTTTCAATAAAATGTTTCTAAAAATTGTACCTAAATCAATATCCTAAAAGTTTCGGTTAACATTTAAAAAAAAAATTAATTATATATATTTTCTATAAAAATAATATTAAATTTTAAAAAAAATAACTCATTAATTAATGCTTTAGGAGCATTTATTAACTAAACCTAATTATTAATGAGCAATTAATAGAGGAGCACACTTTTCCTACATTTTCTATATTTCATATGGTAAAGTCAACTTAGGTTCTTATTTTCAAATGAACAGTTACTATTCTAATGGAAAGTGGTAACATCAACTTGATGTTGGTGAAGGAATGTCATGTAGTGAACGCTAAGATCTTTTAATGGAATGGAAACGGTGGAGTGATGTTGACTTGATATTGTATAAATCTAGATTATCAAAAAAAAAAAAAAAAAGATATTGTATAAATCTAAGTTGTTTTTTTTTTTTTTTTCGTTTGCAATGATTTCCAGCAATATTTCCTAAATAATTAACATTAAATTTTAAAAAATAGAAAATCCTTTAAAAAAAAAGAGTCAATTTGGTGAAGATGTCGGTTACTCAAAGCGTGCCAATAGTTATTATTAACTTTTTGGCCATAAAAATTGTTACTTACATTTCTATAACATTATATTTGCCTTTTTGATATGTAAAAGTATTTTATGTTCTATATTTGCCTTTTTTTTTCTTTAGAGGAAATTAAGCTCCCTCTAGAAAGAAATGTCGGTGAATCCAACCCACACTCACTCATTTTCGAAAGGGAGATTGATGTGCAGTTTAAACCAAAAATGTCATTGGCACATGCATAAATTTGTAACATTGATTGATGGGCTTAAGTACCAGTCTAGTTCCCTCCAACATTTCCTAGTGGGTTCCATGTACTTTTGGAGTTTAAATATTACGAGAGGTCAATTTCATGTACAATGCACATAGAAGATATTGGAGTCTTTTGACTAAATATTGCTAAATCTGAAACTTATTTGCGTTATATGCACTGTTACAACTTATTTAAGGAATTAAGGAGAGAGATTGAATTTCGGCAATAGTGTTGCCGAAATTCCAAGAAAAGTAGGAGAGAGAATGAGAAAAAGGCTGGAGAAAGAAAAGTTGAATTACGGCAATGGCATTGCCGCAATTCGTTCTGCCCAACTGTGCTGACCGAGTGGCTGTGTGAGAAGTGCTTTGACCGAAAGTGTGAGTGCCCAAAAGAAAGTAATTGTGGCAATGGTATTGCCGAAAATGGGAGTGGGGAAAAAAAAAAGTGAATGCCCAAATGTGGGGAAGAATTAAAGAAAAATATAATGTGCTACGTACACAATATTTTTACAATATTTTCACAATAAATCACAGGTAACTAGTTATTATTAGTTCAAATTTAAATTTAACATTGAGATTACTATTTTAATCTAACAATAACAACAGGTAATAACATGATACTTAGAATTTGTTGTAAAAATGTTGTAAAAATTGTGTGCACTTATCATTTCTTAAAAAAAAAAAAAAAAAAAGTGTAATGGATTTGTCGAAAATTTTGTGGCAATTGTGGCTTGCCGAAAATGGGAGGGAAAAAAAAATTGTTTCAATGGGTTTGTGAATTTTTTTTTTTTTGGCAATTGTGGCAATGTCATTGCCGAAAATTGGGAAAAAAAAAACTTTTTTTCCCAATTGTGGCAATGGTATTGCCAAAATTGTGGGGGAAAAAAAAAACATAAAAACTTTTTTTCCAATTTCGGCAATACCATTGCCACAATTGGGAAAAAAAAAAATATTTTCCCCCCATTTTTGGCAATGGCATTGCCACAATTGCCCAAAAAAAAAAAAAATTCACAAACCCATTGAAACAATTTTTTTTCCCCTCCCATTTTCGGCAAGCCACAATTGCCACAAAATTTTCGGCAAATCCATTACACTTTTTTTTTTTTTTTTAAGAAATGATAAGTGCACACAATTTTTACAACAAATTATAAGTATCAGGTTGTTACTTGTTGTTATTGTTAGATTAAAATAGTAATCTCAATATTAAATTTAAATTTGAACTAATAATAACTAGTTACCTGTGATTTATTGTAAAAATATTGTGTACGTAGCACATTATATTTTTCTTTAATTCTTCCCCACATTTGGGCATTCACTTTTTTTTTTCCACTCCCATTTTCGGCAATACCATTGCCACAATTACTTTCTTTTGGGCACTCACACTATCGGTCAGAGCACTTCTCACACAGCCACTCGGTCAACACAGTTGGGCAGAACGAATTGCGGCAATGCCATTGCCGTAATTCAACTTTTCTCTCTCCAGCATTTTTCTCATTCTCTCTCCTACTTTTCTTGGAATTTCGGCAACACTGTTGCCGAAATTCAATCTCTCTCCTCAATTCCCTAAATAAGTTGTAACAGTGCCTATAATGCAAATAAGTTTCAGATTTAGCAATATTTAGCCAAAAGACTCGAAGATATTGCTTCTATAGCTTTGGGTATATATATATATATATATATCGTATTTTAGGGTTCGGATGCATGAGTCTTCTCTTTTATATAAAGATGGACTTTATAAAAATGACAAAATTTAGGCACAGTACTTTAAGTGTTATTCCTTAGGTTCCCCTCTTAAGATTCAGCTATGTGACTACTTAACTAAAAAATACACTTTTATCCCATGACAAAAAATCTACATGACAAAATCTTAAGAGGAGAACATAAGGAACAAAACCTAAGTACTGTATCTAAGTCTCGCCCCTATATATAAGAAATATAATATATTTTTTGCTTTTTGTAATACAAGATTAAAAAAAAAAAATGCACACAATATATGAAAGATATTTTTCTACGATGTCTAAATAAGCAATATGGAGATTTTGATCAAAGGCAAGATAGAGTTCATTCTCACCTATAGCATGAGATGCAATCTTTTATCAGACAAATTCTATAAAAACCTTGCAAGAATGATCAACGGTTATTGTTAGTGTCAGGGATTTAAAAGAGAATAAAATTCACTGGTTAAGCTGACCAAACTGTGCATGTCAGAGGATTCAAAAGTATGGGTTTCAAGATATTCGGAGTTTTAAATTGACAATGCTAGTAAAGTAAGGATGATGGGTCTTGAGTGATGTTGAGTGAGGTCTTGAGTGATCTTGATACTTACTATTGAAATAGGTCTCTCATTGATCAATTTTCCCCTCTCATTAAGTAGCTATTATGTTATGTATCAAATATTCTATAAGCTTGTGGGGCGACCTTAGGCAACTCACAATCTCACCATTTATGGAAGTAACTTTGGAAACTTTGACTACCCAACAAAATTAAGGTATTCCTGCTATGTGATAGAAAGTTTTATTCAATTCTTGATTCTTAATTATAGAAACTGTATATCGTTGCATAACTCTGTTTAAAGCCACGACAACTGCATAATTCTTGCTTAGGTTGTACAAACTATGGTTTTAAAAACCAAATCAGACAAGCCGATTCAATTGAGAACTGAACCCTAATCTGGTTCAATATACTCTGTAAAAATATAGTCAATTCAACTGATAATCAAACCATTTTTTTGGTTCTTTGACTAGTCCGATTTTAAAAACCATGATACGAAAAATGTAGTTTTTTTTTTCAATAAAATATTTTGTCAATTTTAATAATAAAAAAAGGTTTGCAAACACATCTAAATGCTGTGAAAAAACTTTTAAAAAAAATTACCAATTTTAATCCATTTAACGTGAATATTAAGATTATCAAGTTGAATTAAAGAATGTTAACTAAACTTAAGCCACCTTAATAAAGTAAGATTATTGTAGGTGGGTGGAATGGAGAATGGAAACCTAAGCGAAAATTTTGATCAACTCAGAGTTCAAACATTCAATAACTCACTAGTCACTAGTTGGGGAGGGGAGGGTTTATAAAGAAGAAACGACCTACTTATTAGACTAAAAGAACAACCTGTGGGTTGGTTGCAGGCACTCCAACAAGCAAGAAAGTGAGAAAGAACACAAAATATGCTCCAATTATAATAATCTTGTATGAAGCAATAAGCGAGATCCATGGCCCCAAGTCTTGGAATTTCTTTAACTCATTTTGTACCACATAGTATTAGAAATTACTAATTATAACACCTAGTCTATTGGCTCAACATAAAATTATGAAATCTTTATGATTATTTATATATATTTTTTAAAATGAAATTGTTAGTTAGAATTCTTTAAATATTCAAGACACATGCCAAGGGAAAACTAATCCAAAAAATGAACTCCTTAAAATACATAATTTTGTATACCATGAGACAAATAGGTAATGTCGCAGTCATAAAGTTTGGAGATATTAGTTGAGAATATATATATATATTTGGTGAAAAGATGCTACTTAGATTTGACAAGTAGGTAAGAGATTAGAGCATTCGAATCCGTTCATGTAATTTTTTTTTTGTTTATTTTAACATAAGAACTTATGTTTTTTATTTTAAACACTCACTTTTTAAAACACCCAGCATCAGATTATTTATTTTACACTACATTTCATTAAAAATATCAAATTTTCTTATTTTTAAAAAAAAATTATTTCTCTTTCTTTACACACGACAACCATCATTCATTCATCATTAAGATATGTAAAGAAAAAATAAAAAATAAAATGCAAATGAATAGTATTAGTGTAAAGTTACATAGTCACTTTTGCAAACATGTAATTACACAATCATACATAGACTAATATAAGTCATTTTGAGACAAAACTGTATAAAATTTTCACTTTTTTTTATTATGATACACCCATTTATATATGAGTGTTCTTATATAATTTTTTATTTTTCTATATTCTTAAGAGTCCGTTTGGTAATATTATTCTAATAAGATTGTTTAAATATTATAAAAATACGTGTAAGTAAAAGTATTATAAAAATACATATTATGTTATTTAAGTTCTCTAAACAACGCAACCAAACATGACCTAAATCATTTAAAAAATCACGTGGAATGTTAACAAAACCATGCCTTGTCAACCCCTATCAAGGACCGATTTCTCACCCAATAAGGTCCAAGAAGCCACCAATGAGAGGGAGAGCATCTAAAAGAAATGTATCTTTTATCTTTGGACTTTTATTTTAACAGTTCCCGATACAACTCCAATCCAAAATCTATAAAAAATGTTATTCTATATAGCCTAGCTCAAAGTATCATCTCTTTGTCATAAACATAGTCCCCACACCTCATGTCTTGTCTTGTCTACAATCTCATCCAAACACACCAAAACAAATTACCCACACTCTCTATCATAGAGTTTGCTTCACACCTGCCAATCAAAATGCATTTGTCAGAATAGGCATGTTTGATTTTGGTATATAAAGTGCTAAAGAGAGAGTGGTATATATGGGAGTAGTATAAAGGATTAAAGGGTAATAATCCACGAGACAATTAGTTAGTGCATCACGTCTACGGCCCAGTGGGCCCAATCGGTGAGTTTTTCGAGGCACAAAAGGGTTTTGAGTTTTGACGGTGCTATTGTACACCGTTTAAGTGCCCAACAACAAATATACTATAAAGAATATCTTTCTTATTTCGTGAATATTATTTATTATATATTGGTGAAAATAAATATCTTTTTTTAAGAGGAAATGAATCGATGATATATAGATACATACACATAAAACTTAAAAGTTAATGGTAAACATCTTTCAATAAAAATAAAAAAACATAAAAGATATTAGAGGTGTCATTTTGATTATCTATATTTCATAATAAATTTCGGTTAATATATATCTTAATCATTCATTTTAAGAAATTTTTTATGAGAAATTGAAAAAAATTAGTTTTTTATTTATTTATTTTTTCATAAAAAAATTATGAAATAGTTTATCGGTATATACTCTAAAAACATAATTAATCTATGTAAAACCCTTCATAATAAAACATTTTGAAAATTTTAGTAGTAACAACTTTATATTCTACTCCTTTTACTACAAAAACAAATTATCTATAAATAGATTAGTGACAACTCATATCTTATTTATTTTATGAAAAAAAAAAAAAAACCTCAAATTATTTCATATCTATCCCTCACCCCCACCCCCCCACCCCCAACAAAAAAAAAAAAACTAGAAGTATATACTTAAATTCATCATATAGGAAAAAGAAGTTTCATTGAGTAGCAGTAAAGAAAGTCTTCTCATTGGCCTTGGTTCTCTAAACGAATTCCTTCTCGTTATTAAGTCTAGAAACAGCTAAAACCATAGTAAGTATATCACATATATTATTTATCAAATAATCCATATTTCATGTGCTTTAAATTTATTGTATGAGTACATGTAACATACCGTTTATTATAAATTTATAACATAAGAAATAGTACACCTAACCCAAAAGAAAAAAGAAATCATTAAAGAAGCTTTAGTCCATGTGTTTGCGTAGAAACTATTGACACTCTTAATCATGCCCATAGAAAAAGAAGGCAACTATGGATGCATTCAAACCTGACTATATTACATCTTTGGACTCGGCTTAATCAGTAAAGAGAAGTGTTCAGATTTGGTTTAAGCCTGAGTCACCCTTTGACCACTTGTTTGCAGTGGCAGCCCTGTTGTATTTTCCAAAGGAAAATTAAATTCAATCCATGAAGTGTTTAAGTTTAATTAAGAAACTTAATAGACTATGTCTAAATTGTTGTATTAAAGCTTACCGATGCTCTCGTTGTATTCACTCTAAGAATAACTGCTCTTATTATCAAAGTGAAGACAATAATCGGTATTTGGTGTAGGTAAGATCCGAATTTTGAATTCTAAATCTTTTAACAACAAATTTTTTTATTAATTGAGCTAATTAAAATTAGTAAGAAATACTTTATCTTTAATAACTTATTGACAAATCCATAGAGCACAAAATTGCAATGAAGTTGAGATCTTTGAGGGGTGACTGGTAGTTGGGTAATTAATTAAAGTAGCTGATTATTCATATGGAGCTCAAGTCTCAAGCTTGGATCATCAACTTAGGACGTATAAGTAAAAAAGTGTGTAAAAATGCGTATAATGTTGTTTAAAAACTTAAAACATGTTGTTAAACTATCCTACCAATCGGGGCCTTAAGAGTTTGTTTCTTTTAAAAATAATTTACTTGAGCTCAACTCATTAACTAAAAAACTAAGCTCAATTTGTTAAGCAAAACAAATGTAAACAAACTACATTGTAAACTTAAACCAAAACCTTTCCAAAAAAAAGATCTCTAGCCTGTCTAGGTAACAAAAGGGGTGGCTGTTATAAAGAAGGGGTGTGGGGGTGCCCTAATAATACTATTGATCATTGCCCAATATAATAATATTTTATATAAGACGGGGCAAGTGGAAGATTTTTAGTACAGGTTTTAACTTCATATGCATAAAACTATAGCTACCATAATGATGATGAGAGAGAGAGAAAGAGAGAGAGATAAAGACGTCTTTTCTCTACTTTGTCTACTAGCTAGTATGGTGCGAATGTTGGAAGCATGGAGGCATATCAAAGGCCGAGGATGGAGGCAACCCATTACTCGATCATAAAATATCACATCTGCTCTACCCCACAATACCACTTCAAAGAGAAAAAATCGTACCAGATTTGCATTAAAGAGTTAGAGAGGCATAATAAAATCCCATAAGCATAAAGCTTTTCTCTTTTGCAGAAACTCAAAAAAAGTTGGTCTAGTACTAGAAGAGAGTTGTGTGTGGTGAGTGAGTTAGTGAGAGAGTAAAGGAAAGTTGTGGTTTTTCTATTTGAGGAAAGTGGTTTTTGTTATTATGATTAGGATGGATAGCTTAGACTTTGTAAACAAGGAAGCCAAAAGAGAGAGTTGTAGTGTGAAACTGCAAAGCAGCAATATTGAGGAGTCATTTACTAACAAGGTGATTATGTTTCATCATGGAAATCACCACCGTCCATTTTCATCATCATCATCACCATCACCGTCACCATCATATGAGGTAAAGGTTGGAGATGGTGGTGATGGTCCCACATGTAAGAACAGGTCTATAATAAGTAATGATACATACGATGTTGTTTTTGGTGGTTCTGGTTCTGCTGTTGCTGTTACACAACAACATACTAGTGGTGGTGCAGGTGTAAGAACTGTGCAGCCTTTTGACACTGCTACAACTCCTCACACCGCCTACAAATCCCCAGGTTTTTTGTATATTTGTGTTTTTTTGCTTTTCCTTTCTCAAGTCAATGCAAAGTTCAATTTTTTTTTTTACCTTCTTGCTGATATTCATTAATTAGAGAGAGAGAGAGAGAGAGAGAGAGAGAGAAAGTAAAGGTAGTTTTGTCTGAGGCAGGCATTGAAGATATGTGTGTGTTTTTGTGTGTGTAGCAGTGAGGATGGCAGCATCTTTGGGGTTTCCTTTTACAAGTGCACAGTGGAGAGAGCTTGAAAGACAAGCTATGATATACAAGTACATGATGGCTTCTGCTCCTATTCCTCCTGAGCTACTCATTCCCACTTGCAGAAACACTTCTGACCCAGCTGCTTCCCACTCTCACTGTAATTACCCTTGTTCTCTTCTCTGGTTTTTTTCCCTTTTTCTTCTTCATTTTCTGCTTATTCTCATGATGGACTGCCCCATTCTTGACTGATCTGATGTGGGTCTTCTCTCTCTCTCTCTCTCTCTTCCCCAACAAGACAAGCGCGCACACACACACAAACACACACCACCTCATACAGTACCTCTTCTCTTTTCCTCTTTTGAGTCTCTTGTACTTATCTTTTGGTGATGGGTTGTTTAATTTAATTGCTGTTTGATATGTGTGTGTTTATTATATGTACTTCTCTCACACAAGAGCATAGTTTTGCTCTTCACTTCAATATTTCTGTTGTCTTTCATAAATGCTTGTTTTTCTTTTTGGGCTGTTTGAACTTTGATGTGGGTTTCTTAATTTTTTCCTCAGTGTGATTGAATGTCTGTGTTAAAGTTTGAGCCTTTTGTTTTTCAATTCACTAATTCCTACAATCTTTTAGTGATGGGTTGAATTTTTTTTTTACTAGCTAATGTGCCCAGGTTTAAGTTTAACTTTGTGTCTCTTTAGTCTCTATCATATCTTTGAAATTTTACAATCTTTGACTTGTGGCTTAATGTTTTGGTGGGCAGTGGGTGTTAGTGGTTTTAATCTGAGGCTGTCGAACAGTACAGATCCAGAGCCAGGTAGGTGCAAGAGAACAGATGGGAAGAAATGGAGGTGCTCTAGAGATGTGGCACCTGATCACAAGTACTGTGAGCGTCACTTACATAGAGGCCGTCCCCGTTCAAGAAAGCCTGTGGAAATTCATACTAAAAATGAAAACATCAGCAACAACAACATAATCAAGAGGACACGCCGTGAAGATTATCATGTTCTTCCTACTACTTCTTCCCCTGTTACTGTGGCTTATCCTAACCCCACGATCAACACCAATGGCTTTCCATCTCAGTTTCTTGGACCTGCTCAGCCATACCATCAGCCCACTGTTGCATCACACAAGGAACCTTGGTGGGTATTTTTTTTTTTTTTTGGTTCTTAAATTGGGGTTTCTTATTAGTATTTATCATTTTTTGATTTTATGATTCTGGTTTAGTTGGTGGGAAAGTTGGGAAAGAAAAGAGGGAAGAGAGAAATTTAAGCTTTAGTAAGTTTTGTTTTGAATCTCAGAAATTGAGAAGTTCAAGTTGTAGCATGATGATTGTTTGATCTTCTTGGTTATTTTAAAAAATGAGACATTTAGTTGGGATATTATGTTCAAATTTGAATTGGGTGTTTGATGTAATTAGTGTTTTCAATTTTTATAGGTGCTTGGACTGGATGGTGAAAGGAGCACATGTTCCCACGGCTACCTATGACCAACAATGGTACCCTATGATGGAAACGAAAATGGGATTCACCTCTGGGAATTCTTTCTCTAACACCAATGCTCCTGTCTTCAAACAAAGATATGCAGAGGGGCCTTTGAATCTGAATTTGTATGAATGTTTCAGAAACTATGAAGATTCACGCAACAAAGATTGCGCTTTGTCATTTAATTCAGATATGGTTTCTACACAAAAGCCTGACACAGGAACTACAAGGGGTTTCATTGATGCATGGTCTAATTCAATAACACAGGAAAACATAGCCAACTCTAGCACCATGTGCTCTGTCTCACCAAATGGGAGGCTATCACCGTCTTCACTCACTCTATCAGTGGGTGGTGGTAACTCCATTGGTGAAGAAATGGGTAAATTCCCAATGGGGTTAGGCCTATTTGGAAGGGATCAAAGCAATGACAATGGTACCAAATCTCATCTCACAAACTGGCTCACCCCTGCTTCTTCAGTTGCTTCCACACCAGGTGGACCATTAGCTGAGGTTCTAAGGCCAAGCATAGCTGGGGCAGCATCGAATTCCTCGTCTCCAATCGCCGGAAATGGTGATTTGGGTAGTTCCCCGGTGACTATGGTCTCATCGCCATCTGGGGTTCTTCAGAGAACACTTCCTTCATTATCTGATAGTAGTGGTAATAGCAGCAGCTCAACCATTGGGAGTTCAGCTGTCAATCCTGAAATGGCTTTGCTCTGGTTGAATTAGAGTGAATTAGGACCATGATCTTCTTGAATCAACATGATGAATTATAGAGTTAATTTGTTCTTTCAGTTTGTGATAGGTTCCTTTCATTATGATCATCTTAGTTTTGCATAATTTTTTAGTGTGCATTTTCGACTGGGAATAGCTTTTTGGGGATATTAAAAAATTCTCTGCTACTGTAAGGTCTAATGAAAGAATATTTGTTTTGGAGTTGTGGTTAGTTGTGTTGACTGACTGTTGACCATGGATTGTTATCTAAATTTTACAGCTTTTTGTGGTGTTCTTTTGTTACTCTCTCAGTTACCCTTAAGTCAGAGATCACAATCCAGCTCATGGTTCTACCGAGTACACCATTGGAGCTGGCATGTGTGTGGCTTCTCCTTCTGTCAGTAAAAAGTAAAAAGTAAAAATATCTATCTTTGACCTTTGTCAACGCCTCTCTCTCTCTCTCTCTCTCTCTCTCTTTGGCCCACGCGCACATCATTATTAGTCACAGCTCTGAAATTGTTTCTACTGCTTTTGCTTACAAAAGATGCAGATTATTTTTTACCTGATAATTAGATTACAGTAAAATATCATGGATGTTGGGCTTTCTGCCTGTAATCCATCCTTCTTAAATTTTTTTATTCCTCAAGTAAAATTGGTAATGGATTAAAAATATTAGCAGGAAAAAGTAAAATTAATAATGTTTGATAATCCCCATCTCTGACCCTGTGTGTGTATACACTGGAGTAAAATCGATGTTGTGGACCTTGTGATTTTGTCTCAGTATATGACTAGCTCGCCAAGTTTTGAAGTACAAGTAGTCACATGAAAGGGATGATCTCATTCACACCTCTCTCTGACAAACATGTAAAACAGACTTCTCACACAAAAGGATATTATGTTTTGGGTCTATACATCTCCGAGCTCTCTCTGACGTGGATTCTGTGTTGTGAGGGAGCAGAGTGTATACACTCGAAATATACATGATATATAACATGGAATGAAGCATATGCTGTGGCTGGCTTGAAATACCATGATATATAACATGGAATGAAGCATATTCTGTGGCTGGCTTGAAGTTCTAATTGTGTTGTTATTTTCGTCTGATTTGATCACACCAAATAAAACAATGCATCAAGCTGATGCTTATTATGATCCTAATATTAGCAATTTGAAAAGAGTACTGTTACATACGCCCAAATTTCACTTCCACTTGCAAAAAAGAATAGGATGTGAAATGTTCGGTGTATTTACCCATGTAGCAATTTTCTTATGAAATAATAATCTAGATACACAAGGGGGCAAATTGTGATTGGAATATGATAAAAATGATGTTAGTTGTAGTCTAATATGAAAATGATGTTGCATTAATCACAATTTGCACTATATATTTTTTAGCTTCGTTGATGCATGTAGCAATTTTTTTTATGAAATAGTAAGTCTAGATGCATAACAAATTTCACAATTGTTAAGGTGATAGGTCATGATTGGAGTATGATAAAAATGATGTTAGTAGTAGTCCCATATAAAGATGATGTTATACTAATCACAATTTGTCATATTTCACAATTGTTAAGGTGATAAGTTGTGATTAGAGTATGATAAAAATAATGTTAGTAGTAGTCCCATATGAAAATGATGTTACACTAATCATAGTTTGTCACATTTTACAATTGTTAAGGTGATAGGTTGTGATTGGAGTGCGATAAAAATGATGTTAATGATAGTCCCATATGAAAATAATGTTACACTGATCATAATTTATTTATATATATTGGAACATTATTTTATAGCCTTGTTGCATAAAAATAACATTATTCGGTGCACCCAAATATAGGTTTTTTGAATGATCAAATAGTTTGGTCGTTTCCAAACCAAAAAAAAAGCTATATGCCTTCCTCATTTTTAATCCTTGCAATATTCGTACGTTAAAAATTCTCATTTTTGTATAAAGGTATTTGTTAGAGTTTGTAGACTAGATGTGCTGGTAATCTCAAAACATATCAAATTTTGCTTGTATCAGTAAAAATTGTGTTAGCATTAAGTATGGGTTAGAAGCAGTCTAATTTCGATCGATTTGCTCAAACATGAAAGAACAGGTAATTTATATGTGGGCCTATCCAGATTCCAATATCACATTATGATCAAACTAATACAAGTTCAAGCCCAAAGTCTGGTCACTTTCGGACTTCTGAGTAAGAAAGATAAAACGAAGCCGAACTACAATAGCTTTTCTATGATCAATTCTGACCTTAAATTTTGAAATTTTAAAGTGGGTATACTCTAAGTTTAGTTTTGTAATGATGTAAGGTTCTGACCTTTTGTTGTCTGACAATGTATAGGAATGGAGCATGGCCAAAATGAAGATGGCCATTCATTGATTTTTATACTTTCTTGTTACGTGAATACTATATATTTAATGTGATTTCTTTGAAAGCGGCTTATGTCCAATGCACTGAATACGTTAAGATACGGACATGTGTATGCATGCTAATGTGTCCAGTGCACAAATGCACATTAGACACAAGGCCGGCTCTTCCACTAGGCCAATTAGGCAATTGCCTAAGGCCCCCAAGTGGAAGGGGGACCCCAAAATTTTAGAAAATAAGGGGTAGAAGGCACACACACACACAAAAAAAAAAAAAAAAGGTTTCAGATGAATCTAAAAAAAATCCAGCACATCCTTTTGACCAAAAAACAAAATTTTTGTTATATCCGGTTATACATTAGTAGCACAAAAAAAAAAAAAAAAAAAAAAAAAAATGGTCTAAACAAAATCCATTGTCCCAAAAATAACATCATTACCCATTAGACAAACCAAAATTCAACAAGATAAACTACAAATCCGGTCTAAAAAATTAACCACAAAACAATCACAAATCAAAACAAATAAAAAACCACAAATCCCTAAAAATTTTACCATTTCTCTTTCTCATTCTTGCTCAGCTCCTTTCTCTCAGCTCTCGCTCTCCGCCTCTCTCATTCTTTCTCTCCATTTTTGCTGGCTGCTTGGCTCAAGTTTCCTCCGATCTAAATCATCCAATTACATCTGATCTGAAAACTCTGAATTGACTGAGGAGTGAGGATTGCCGACTGCCTTTTTTTTTTTTTTTTTTTTTTTCGCTGTTGCTTTTTGATTTTGCAGATGGATGAGTTTTGACTTTTGAGGTATAAGGCTTGGCTTTCTCTACTTTTTATTTGTTTATATTGGGCCTGTTTATATTGAGTTATGGCAGGATGTTTGGGCCTTCAAGGTTTTTTTCTTCTTCTTTTTTTGGTTAAGCCTTTTTTTTTTTTTTTTGTGTGTGGTTATAGGTGTAATAGGATTTGTTTTGTGTTTTTTGTGGGTGGGTCTTATTAATAAGACTTGTGTGGCCATCTTGGCTGGGTTGGGCTTGTACTTTTGTTATGACTGTACTTAATTTTTTTTCTTCAATTTTAATCTTGTGTTTATATATATATATATATATATATATATATATATTTTAGTTATTGGTAATATAATGAATAAATCTTTATTTATGTAGGTTGAGATTGTTAAAAACTTGTTGTGGGGGGTGAAAAGTCCAACCTAACGTATTGGGCCCAAGGCCCTATTTGAGGAATAATGTTCGTCCGAGGAGATGAAAACATTCAATCAGAGGCCCATGTAAAAGGAGCATGTCTGGAGAGGAACACGTGCACGATCCGAGGATATGTTAATTTGTCCGAGGAGTCCAATATCCTCGGATCCGAAGAAGCTTTGCCCGACAGGTGTATGGGAAGCTCAAGTGATCCTTCTGACAAATGTAAGGAGGGAAATGAATCTCGGACACACATGAGGATAACAGGAACAGAGAAATATCTAAGAGACAGGCTTCAACCACCGCATTAAATGCACTGCACCTACCTTCCTGACCGCATTTATGTGGAGAAGACCCCTGAACAGTGCATTCTCAGCTACCGCCACTCACACAAGGCTAAAGGGGGAGTATGATGGGACATGCACTCAAGTGGGCGTCTAGATGATGAACAAGTGGACGGTGAAGATGTAGGAAGGGAGTACTATATAAGATAGGTATGCCTCTGATAGAGGGGGATCGAAAAATCAGAAGTAAAAAAGAGAATACTCCACTACTGTAGCTCCAAGAATTGTAACCCAAAGTTTAGGAAATAAAAACACCTCTTCGGACGTTGCGTTTACATCTGTCCAAGCACATTTTAATACAAATTCATCCACAAACATTGCTGTCTAATACTGTTATTTCATTGTTAGCCTAGCTCTTTCACCCACTCTCTACAAATTTATTGTCTTGGGTTCAGTGGGCTCAAAATCCATACCTTCTTGGACTTGGGCTACAAAAATTGACCCTACAATTGGCGCCGTCTGTGGGGAGAGCTTGTGCAAGGGTGAAAACAACGGTTGATGATGGTAGGACAAGGTGAACAACAAGCAGAATCCAGGGCATCCCAACACGTGGACCCTTTTGTCAACTTAGAGAGGAGACAAAATCGTGAGGGCAGTGTACACACTGTGCGCCTTAGCCAGAGTCAGTCACAGGGCGGAAGTCACATGTCCCATGCAGAGAAGAACCGTGACTTACAACTGGAAGTAGAAAAACTAAAAAGGGAGTTGCGCCATGCAAAGAGGAAACGGGCTTCCTCATATTCTGAGGAGGATCTTGATGACGAGCAGGATGTCTCTTATCAGCATAAATCCAGGACACCAGCCAGCGAGTCCTACACCTATGAAGAGGAGTCCCATCGTAAGAGGCAACGTAGAAGCCCATCACGTGAGGACATGGAGAATGATGCCATGAACAGGGCTCTGAATCAGATATCTAGGTCACCCTTCACGCGCAGGATTGAGGAGACCAGACTTCCTTGACGCTTTAACCAGCCAACGTTCACCATCTACAATGGTAAAACTGACCCCGTGGAGCATGTGAGTCATTTTAACCAGAGGATGACTGTCTACTCCAGAGACGAAGCTCTGATGTGCAAGGTTTTCCCTTCCAGTCTTGGGCCTGTTGCCATGAGGTGGTTTGACGGCTTGAAGGCAGGCTCCATCAACTCCTTCAAAGAGCTCACTCAGGCATTCGGCTCCCGTTTTGTCACATGCCGAAGAGTGGCCAGACCCTTCTCTTCACTGCTATCCTTGTCCATGCAGGAAGGCGAGTCCTTGAAGGCATATTCAGACAGATACTGGGAGATGTTCAATGATATGGAGGGCAACAATGATGCAATGGCCCTCAGCACGTTCAAGCTCGGCCTCCCCACTGACCACGGATTGAGGACATCTTTATCTGGCAAACCGGTCACAAACGTGCGTAAACTAATGGACCGCATAGAAAAGTATAAGAGGGTTGAAGAAGATCAGCAGCAGGGTAAGGGAAAGGACAAGGTTATCCCCCAAGAGAGGAGGGATTTCAGGTCGGACCGTTACAACCACAGTAAACCGCGGAGGGATTTTGCTGGGCAATCAGGACCGACGAATCCTCAAGCGGTCAACACCGTGTTCAAAGAACCAGTGCACCAGGTCTTGGAAAAGATCAAGAACGAATCATTCTTCAGGTGGCCGAACAAGATGGTAGGAAACCCCGAGAGGCGCAACCATAATCTCTACTGCCAGTACCATCAAGATCATGGGCATACCACGGAGGATTGTAGGAGCCTGTGGGATCACCTGGACCAACTGGTTCGCG
Source organism: Quercus aquifolioides (assembly GCA_019022515.1). Taxonomy (NCBI): domain Eukaryota; kingdom Viridiplantae; phylum Streptophyta; class Magnoliopsida; order Fagales; family Fagaceae; genus Quercus; species Quercus aquifolioides. Next base: position 10,056,448 of record CM032335.1, on the reverse strand, counting down.
ATGGCAAACTGAAACACCTCTTGCACCCCTCAAGCGGCCGAGGGGGGCAGACGAGCTCAGGGCCTCGCAGAGATGACCCCTCAAAGCCGCCGCTAGGGACTATAAATGTCGTCTTCGCCGCGCCAGGGAGAACAGGATCCTGGCCATTGAAAGTCATGTCGGTAGGCCGACCATCCGCAAGGGAGTCAAGCCGAGGACCGAAGAGAGCTAAGTCTGGTGCCCCGCTGGTTATGGGGTTCTCGGACGAAGACATGATTGGCACCATCCAACCCCATGATGATGCACTAGTCATCACCCTCAGAATAGGAGGGTACGATGTGAAGAGGGTGATGGTGGACCAGGGTAGTGCTGTGGAGATAATGTACCCAGACCTCTACAGGGGGCTAGGCCTAAAACCCCAAGACCTGACGATATACAATTCCCCCCTCTTAAGCTTTGAAGGAAGGCTTGTCATCCCGAAAGGTCGGATACGCTTACCTGTGCAGTCCGGCTCCGAGGTGGTTGAGTTGGACTTTATAGTTATGGACGCATATTCACCCTACACGGCACTCGTAGGCAGACCTTGGATTCATGCACTGGGGGCTGTTCCCTCTACTTTGCACCAAAAGGTCAAATACCCATCAGAAGGGCGGATACATGAGATCTGAGGAGACCAGTCTGTTGCCCGACAGTGCCTGGTAGCTGCCATTCAACATAAGACCCAAGCCGAGTCCTCGGACATAGCCGAAAGGGATTTATAGCAACTACAGTCTCGGGGATTGCCCGTCGAAGATCCAGATGAAGGCACTCGATGTGAGGATCTAACGAAAGTGGTTATTGGAGATGATCCTGATAGGTTCTTTCAAGTTGGATCTCAGCTGCCTCTTCAGGAAAGGGAAGAGCTAATAGAGTTCCTCAAGCGAAATCTCAATGTGTTTGCTTGGAGCGCTTACGAAGCCCCAGGGGTAGACCCGGAGTTTATATGTCACCACTTGAAGGTGAATCCACTGGTCACCCCCAAGAAACAGCCTATTCGGCGCCCGTCCAAGGAACATGCTGACGCGGTGAGAGAGGAAGTAGCGAAACTCAAACAAGCTGGGGCTATCGAAGAAGTTTTTTATCCTGAATGGCTGGCAAATACCGTGGTGGTAAAGAAGAAGAGTGGGAAATGGCGAGTGTGCGTAGACTTCACCGATTTGAATAGGGCTTGTCCCAAAGATCCATTCCCTATGCTGAAAATTGATCAGCTGGTGGATGCCACTGTCGGCCACCCTCGGATGAGCTTCCTAGACGCCTTCCAAGGCTACCACCAGATACCATTAGCCCCGGAGGACCAGAAGAAAACTGCTTTTGTCACCCCTATTGGTTACTACCATTATAAAGTGATGCCATTTGGCTTGAAGAACGCGGGTGCTACCTACCAGAGGATGTTCGAGCCACAACTGGGCAAAAATATCGAGGTCTACATAGCTGACATGGTGGTGAAGAGTAAGGTTGTAGCCGAGCATGTGAAGGACCTTGAAAGTACCTTTGAGATTTTACGAAAGTACAAGCTACGACTAAATGCTTCTAAGTGCTCATTTGGGGTGGGGTCCGGCAAGTTTTTGGGATACATGGTGACCCACAGAGGGATTGAGGTTAACCCCGACCAGATAAAGGCCATCAACGATCTACGAGCTCCTCGGAACCCCAAGGAGGTTCAGAAACTAATCGGAATGACTGCTGCCCTCAATCGGTTCATCTCTAGATCAGCAGATAGGTGTCGGCCCTTTTTCTCTCTGCTCAACAAGTGGAAGGGATTCGAATGGACTGAAGAATGTGCCTTGGCATTCCAGCAACTTAAGGATTATCTAGCTCGGCCACCAATCATGTCCAGTCCTGAGCCAGATGAGGTACTGTTCGCCTACATCGCTGTAGCTCCCTATGCGGTGAGCCTGGTGTTGATACAATCAGACTGTGGTGTACAAAGACTAGTTTATTACGTAAGCAAGTCGCTGCATGAGGCTGAGAGTCATTACTTACCTCTGGAGAAGGCTATCCTAGCAGTAGTGCTTGGCACACGGAAGCTACCTCACTACTTCCAGGCCTACACGGTCATTGTTCTCACTCAACTCCCACTCAAAGCTATACTCCGAAGTGCTGATTACACTGGTCGGATTGCCAAGTGGGGTACAATCTTAGGGGCTTTCGATATAAGATATATGCCCCGCACATCGGTCAAGGGTCAGGTCCTCGCGGATTTGGTGGCTGAGTTCACGGAGCCCCAGTTAGAAGAAATAAAGACCACGTCAGGCATGGATGAAAAATCAGTTGGCATGATCTCCCAACAGAATCCCTCCCATTGGGAAGTGTACGTTGATGGCGCGGCAAACCAAAGAGGTTCTGGAGTTGGGCTGGTATTAATATCCCCCGAGAAGATCATTATCGAGAAATCGTTAAGGCTGGACTTCTCGGCAACGAATAATGAGGCGGAGTATGAGGCCCTACTGATGGGAATGGCTATGGTCCGTAGAATGGGTGGGAAGTCCGTGGAATTGTTCTCGAACTCAAGATTGGTCGTAGGTCAAGTACAAGGCGAGTTTGAGGCGAAGGACGAAAGAATGCAGGGGTACTTGGGCCGTGTTAAACATCTGCAATCAGAGTTCGACTCCTTCAGTTTGCTGCACATCCCCAAAAGTGGTAACTCACATGCTGACTCCTTGGCCACGCTTGCTACTTCCTCGGCGCAAGACCTGCCGAGGATCATCCTCGTCGAGGACTTGCACAGGCCTACAGAGGCGAAAGCAGAGGCAGTCCAAGTTCACCAGGTCAGGGCCGGGCCCTGCTGGATGGATCCTTTAATCAAATTCCTCAAAGAAGATATATTGCCTGAAGAGAAGGGAGAAGCTGATAAAGTTCGGAGGAAGGCGACCAAATTCTGGTTATCCGAGGACCAGAAATTATACAGACGCTCCTACTCAGGACCATACTTGTTATGCATGCATCCTGAAGCGACTGAGCTATTACTAGAAGAGCTGCACGAAGGAATCTGTGGGAGCCACACTGGAGGTAGATCCTTGGCTCACCGAGCCCTCACCCAAGGCTATTGGTGGCCTAACATGCAAAATGAGGCCCACGAGTATGTCAAAAGGTGTGATCAATGTCAGCGCTTCGCTCCAAACATTCACCAGCCAGGAGGAACTCTTAATCCGCTATCTAGCCCATAGCCCTTCGCCCAATGGGGCTTGGATATCGTGGGACCTTTCCCTAAAACTACAGGAAACAAGAAGTACCTTCTGGTCGGCACAGACTATTTCACCAAGTGGGTTGAAGCCGAACCACTAGCCAATATCAGAGACGTTGATGTGCAAAAGTTTGTGTGGAAGAATACTGTCACTTGGTTTGGAGTTCCTCACACTCTCATCTCGGACAACGGCTTACAATTCAATAGCAAGGCATTCATGAATTATTGTAGCGAGCTGGAAATTATAAACAGATACTCCACTCCCGCCTATCCCCAGGGTAATGGACAAGCAGAAGCTGTCAACAAGGTCATACTGAATGGCTTAAAGAAGAGGCTGGATGATGCAAAGGGCAAATGGGTAGAAGAATTGCCACATGTACTTTGGGCTTACAGGACTACGCCTCGTAGGTCTACTGGAGAGACCCCCTTCTCAATGACCTATGGGACTGAAGCTGTCATTCCCTTGGAGACCGGGTTCTCAACGTTAAAAACTAGCTCGTTCAGTCTGGCCGACAACGATGAGCAACTACAAAAGAGTTTAGACTTGATTGAGGAAATGAGGGAGAATGCAATGGTTCGGCTGGCACATTACCAACAAAAACTCAGGCAAGGCTATGATGCTAACGTAAAGCTAAGGCCTCTAGAGCCTGGTGATCTAGTGCTGAGGAAAGTTGTGGGCACCGCAAAAAATCCAGCTTAGGGAAATCTAGGACCCAATTGGGAAGGGCCATATCGCATCACTTCAGGAGCAGGCATTGGGGCATATTTCTTAGAAGACCTGGATGGTCATGTAATACCACGTCCATGGAATGTAAATAACCTCAAGAGGTACTTTTATTAATTGAGTCTTTTCTTCAACCGATGTGCCAATTCACTGCGTAAAGTCTTCTCTCAAGTGTTTAAACTTAAATCCAGTCATGCCTGTAGTCCTCGGACCAGATGATTAGGGTTAGTTAACACTCATTCGCCACTAGCTCAAGTGTTTAAACTTAAATCCAATCATGCCTGTAGTCCTCGGACCAGATGATTAGGGTTAGTTAACACTCCGTTACAGCTCTATAGTGTTTAAACTTAAATCCAATCATGCCTGTAGTCCTCGGACCAGATGATTAGGGTTAGTTAACACTCTGTTACAGCTCTATAGTGTTTAAACTTAAATCCAATCATGCCTGTAGTCCTCGGACCAGATGATTAGGGTTAGTTAACACTCAGTTACAGTTCTATAGTGTTTAAACTTAAATCCAATCATGCCTGTAGTCCTCGGACCAGATGATTAGGGTTAGTTAACACTCCGTTGCCGTTCTCTAAGTGTTTAAACTTAAATCCAATCATGCCTGTAGTCCTCGGACCAGATGATTAGGGTTAGTTAACACTCGAATACGTTCGTCCCTCGCGGTCCTTGAATTAAATGATACAGGTTAGTCAATACCCCCACATAGCTATTGTCACTGGGGCTTAGTGCTAAAATTCCTGATTGCGTTTAAATTAATTTTCACTTATGACTGTCTTCCTTAGTTATACTTAATTTGAAGCCGTGTGAAACTTACACAACTACTCGCTGCAATCATTACTTATTAATAACTTTTATTCGGACTGTTCTTTTCAATATCAATTTCAATTACTCATACCATCAATATGATGTATCAATTAAGTCTGTTTGCATCATTTTGTTATAAGTACAATGTGCAGTTACATGCAGCAGTAATAAGTAATAAGACATGTATTAAAAACATCAGAAGCAAAGGGGAAGCCATTCCATAAATAAGAGAAGAGTTTACAATTCCTTGGACAAAAACAAAAGAAAGTACAAGTGCAAAAACAAAAGCCCTATGTATCTACTCTTTTGCTGGAGGGAGCACAGGATCAGCAGCCTGGCCTGTCCGAGCAGATGCTTCAGAGGCTTGGTCCTTGGGTTCAGCAGGAGTTTTCTCTTTACCCGACCCTTGGCCTTTGTCTTTGACTGGTTCAGCTGGTTTATCCCTGTCACCTGGCTGACCAGCCTCTTTGGGTGCATCAAGGGTGGATGGAGGAGCTTAGCTGACCAGTTTTGGCTCAGAAGCCCCAGGAAGCTGTGGGGCAGAAGGATCATCCACCGGGAGCTCTCGGATATCAGGATCATAGTACGTGCTCCCAGGTAACCTCAGGAGAGAGTCCGAGGGGACCCCAGCAGCGTCCAATGCCTTTTGCCAGGTTATGTCGTAGTACTCACGACTAATTGAGGCAAATTGCTCAGTAAGCTGCTACCCGGTCACATCTACCCCCAACTGATACGCCGCCTTCCTCTCAGCTTCAACTGACTCCTTGGCCAGTTGAGCCTTTTGCTCGGCTGCTTTGGCGCTCTCTTTGGCCTTTTGGAGTTCAGCTCTGAGGCCCTTCACTAGCTCCCTTTCGGTCGCCAGGTTGATCTCTGACATGTTCAGCTGTTTACGCTGTTCCTCGACCTGCTTTTCAACATTCTTGATCTCAGCATCGAGGCTTCGCTTCTGAGTGGTCATCTCTTTAAGGTCCTCAGACAGACGGGCATATTCCTCCTTTAGCTGGCCGAGAGATGCCTCCACCTCAGACTGGGACTGGGCTGCTGCTTGGGCCTTGAGGTAGGACTCCTTGTTCCATTCCTCGACCACGTAAATCTACTGAGTAATCTGCATGACAACATTTTCAACATTGGGTTAAGAAAGGAAGCAAAGCCAATTAAGGATAAAACCTGAATTAAGGAATAGTTCACTTACCATGGCTATATCCCTCTTAAGGGACAAGAATAGCTCCTGCTGGTTGAAGCGCCGGAAGGAGCCCATGTCATGTGGGAGAAGGAGTGGCTGCTGCAGAGCCTCAGCAACGTACCCTACCCTTCGCCCGTCATAATTCCTGAGGGATGTGTCCCAAGGAATGGGGGAGCCATCCAGCTCCAGCCTTGGAGACCAATTACGAGGTCCTCCTCCTCGACGGACGTCGGCGACAACTTCGTCTCGGCTTTCAGTGGAAGAGGCCCTTTTGCTTCGATGGTCCCTTGCCACCTTTTGTTGTTTATTCGTCTTAGGTAGCACGACCACCTCCCTTTCTTCAGGCTCGTGGGGCCTCTTCTTCTGCAGGTTTGGTACGGGCTTCAAACCTGGGTCAGGGACCTGGGTAGGCACTGGGGGCAGGGTCACTACTGGTTTAGACGTCCCAGCATCTTTCTGCTCGGGCTTTTTGCCCCTGCCCTTCATTAAACTCCTCAAATCCATGTTGTCGTCCGAGGAGTCTTCGGAATGAGCGGCTAGCAAATTAAGGTGGATGTCTGATTGTCTATCGGTCTCTTCCTCGGCGTCTGAGACCTCTATCACTCGGTTCACTCCTGAAGCCTCTCTCCCAAATTGAAATCTGTCTATCTGCTCTTCTAGCAAGGAGGTGGAAGAGCTGACCCTCTCACCTTCAATCGCTTGTTCGAGGGGAACTTGCTGGAGTGGTTGGACAAGAGGGGGTATAGCCCGAGGATTTGGATGGGGTACGGGTTCAAGATCGTCTGGCGCTAAGAAACCCTTCCGACCGACGTCAATACGTGCAAGGCGATGATCTCCCTGGACAATTGTGTTGCCGACTAGTTGGAAACCCTTTGGCTTCCCTGTGTATCCCAGAATAAGGGGAGCCGATCGGAGTTGCCCGTCCTCGCTCATGAAAATCTCTGACCTTAATAGGTAATTAAGGGCGGCAGTATTTGTAAGGCTGAGCCGAGGAGAAACTTGTCTTTTATCTGTTACAAATCACAGCAGAACATGGTTAGAAACTCAGAAATAGCAACACAAGAGGAATCAGAAACCACTAAAAGACGAGGACCCTAAGCCTATGGTTAGTGTGCCTAAATCTAACATGTCCCACCTGGCTTCCCATGCTTGGTTGGGCAATGATGGCCGTCATGCCATGCGCCCGAGACGATCACATAGTCGTCTTTCATCCCTTTGTTGGATTTGGGGAGGCAGGAAATGAGCCTGACAACGTCCGACCGGGATTTTAAGTAATATCCCGCATCTTGCACGCTGTGGCATTCGTACATGTGTACTACGTCGAGCCAGGTGAGTCCCAATCCTAAGTGAAGATTAAGGTCCTCAATCGCTCCTAGGATCCTAAACATATTAGGCGCGCATTGCCAGGGAGTAAGCCTATGGTTCCCAAGGTAGCTAGTGGTGATGGGACCCATGGGGATTGTCATTCCCCCTTCTTTGAAAGCGATGAGAGGGATAACGACTTCTCCCGTCTTCCGATCTGTTAGTATTTTTTCTGGAGGGCAATACCTCACACCCACGTTTGGGGGTATGCAATATGCGGCCCTAAACGCCTCCAGTTGCTCAGGGCTATCCACCAAGTACTGGAGTTTCCCCATGGTGCTTAAACAAAAATGACTGGCCGAAGAGAGAACTAAAGGATTTGGTGGACGACGACTCACAAGGACTAGATCGGAGAAAGGATTTCAGGCTTGTAGAAAGGTTCGTGCAGATTCTGGGGAAGTCTGGAACCGGCGACTGAGATATTTGGACGGAGTGGCACGCTTGTTCTTGCTGGAGCGTCTGAAGATTTGCAAAGTGAGGAAGAAATAACTTCCTCTGAGGTTTTATACGGGGTCAAGCGAAGGGTCAGGGGCACTCCCGCCCAAATTCTGAAGAAAAAACCACAGCCGTTGGATCAGTCATTCACCGTTGGATACGAAGGACAAAGCGCCACCTGGTGCAATTAATGCAGCGCCTTAGGAATATGGAAACGGCAGCGGCATTAATGAAGCGTCTGTTCCTACGTCTACACACGTGCCAGTTCAAATTTGCCTGTTCTCAAGCTTTTGCTCCGTGGCAAGTCAAAATCCTACTTTTTCTCTTCGAGTGCGAGGGAAAAACTACAATTTTGAGGGGCTATTGTGGGGGGTGAAAAGCCCAACCTAACGTATTGGGCCCAAGGCCCTATTTGAGGAACACTGTTCGTCCGAGGAGATGAAAACATTCAATTAGAGGCCCATGTAAAAGGAGCATGTCTGGAGAGGAACACGTGCACGATCCGAGGATATGTTCATTTGTCCGAGGAGTCCAATATCCTCGGATCCGAAGAAGTTTTGCCCGACAGGTGTATGGGAAGCTCAAGTGATCCTTCTGACAAATGTAAGGAGGGAAATGAACCTCGGACACACATGAGGATAACAGGAACAGAGAAATATCTAAGAGACAGGCTTCAACCACCGCATTAAATGCACTGCACCTACCTTCCTGGCCGCATTTATGTGGAGAAGACCCCTGAACAGTGCATTCTCAGCTACCGCCACTCACACAAGGCTAAAGGGGGAGTATGATGGGACATGCACTCAAGTGAGCGTCTAGATGATGAACAAGTGGACGGTGAAGATGTAGGAAGGGAGTACTATATAAGATAGGTATGCCTCTGATAGAGGGGGATCGAAAAATCAGAAGTAAAAAAGAGAATACTCCACTACTGTAGCTCCAAGAATTGTAACCCAAAGTTTAGGAAATAAAAACACCTCTTCGGACGTTGCGTTTACATCTGTCCAAGCACATTTTAATACAAATTCATCCACAAACATTGCTGTCTAATACTGTTATTTCATTGTTAGCCTAGCTCTTTCACCCACTCTCTACAAATTTATTGTCTTGGGTTCAGTGGGCTCAAAATCCATACCTTCTTGGACTTGGGCTACAAAAATTGACCCTACACTTGTTATTGTTCAGTGAAACTACAACAATACTTTTTATATAAATCAGGTTTTATTTCTCGTTTGCTCTACACTTGAAAGTTATTTTTTATTTTAGTCTTTATAAATATATTGTTTGATTGGAAATGTCTACTAGAAAATATGCATCTAGATATGAAAAACTTAAAAAAATAAAAAAATAAGAAAAACTAATTAAGTCTCAAAAATGATCAATGGATAAATTTGTTATTAGTAATAAACAAAATATAACACAAAATTTAGATGAAAATATCACAAACGAGCAAGAAATTCACCAAAAATAGACTTTAAATGAAATATATTATAATAAAAAAATATTAATTTAATTAATACATAAGTATAAAAAAGACCCCATTTTAGTTCTCGCCTTAAACCCCAAAATGTCTAGGGCCGGCCCTGACTACAGTGGCGGCTCTAGGAATATTTTTCAGGGTGGTCATTATTAACTAAAATTTAATAAAAAGATAACTTCATATATTGATCAAAACACACACACACACACACAGTTTGACAATTTTCTTATAGGAATTTTCTTATTTTGAAATTTTTGCATGATAATCTCATTATTAATGTTGCAAGTTATATCTCTTTCAAAAATTTAGTTAGATAAAAAATTTGTTGGGATTTTTCTTTTTGTTTGTAAGGAGCTATTATATTGTTAAAGGGGTTAAAATTTAAAGATAAAATTTGGCTACAAACTTAGTTGTAGACTAAGACTACAACTCTCACTAAACAAATTAACATGACTATATGTTTTGAAAATCTAACTGTTGAATTGTATATTCTTTATATTTTTAAAACACATGTCAAATTTCATGTCAATCGAATGTTATTTATTATTTGATCTATAATCTTAAATTTTTATGTAATTTTAGACTACAAAAACTCAAAATTTAAATATTTGATTGATAACATAACTATTGATCTTTAATTTGATCTTCTTAAAATTTTGCAAGTATGGAGAATATACAAAGAAAATTTAATCCAATGATGAATTTTTCACAATTCACATCCAATAAAAAAAATATTGAGTGGAGTTATAGTTTTAGTCTACAATCAAGATATATATATATATTTTGGAGAGGAAGTCTACAATCAAGTTTGTTGCCAAATTTTGTCAAAAAGTTAATTATGTTGAGCCTAAAAAATTTTAGGGCGATCACAAATATTTTTTAAGAATAATAAAATTATATATATATTTTTAATTTACATATCTATATTTATATATATATATATATATATATATATCTAAAAGCTGAAGTGTAGCATTTATTATTGCTACGCTCCAATTGAGCCACAACAGCATCCACGTTATTATCTTTTTTCTTTTCAATTTTCCTATAATTGTTTTTAATATTTATTTTTTTAATATTTACACTTCTCCAACATTTCTTCCTCCTTTACCTTTTCATCTTCCCACTATTTCTTAAACCTTTCTCCCTCCCTTGCCTTTTTATCTCTCCAGTACCCTCTACATTAATATCATTCTTCATTTTTCTTCATCTTCCTTTATTTTTATCTCTTCTTATTCATAACCTCTTACTATAAATTTATCACTATCTTTTTCATTTTATGCATAGTTTTCCCTCACACAAAAAAGGCTCTCTCTCTCTCTCTCTCTCTCTCAATTTTTTGGTGAATTTTTATTTTTCTTGTATCTCTGCTTTAGGTTGATAATTTTTTATATTTTTTAAAACTCTACTTTAGGTTAATGCGATTTAGTTTAGTTTTTTTAATTTTTTTTTGTTCTCTTTGATTTCTAAATTTTATCCTATTACATTATAAAGAATTTAATATAGTATATAAAAATATAATATTATTCTATTATATAACATGATTTGGATAATTTGGTATTTATTCTATTACACAGCATAATTTTTTATAGTGCTCAATTTAGATGTTAAACTATGAGACTTTACTAATTTTTGTTTATTTTTTAATCTTTTGTGGTGGACAAAGTACTCTTAATAGTTGTATTAGAAATACTTTATAATGCCATTTATTTAGAGAAAAACAAAGATTAGCCAAACGAAAATAATTAGATGGGTGACAAATTTTAGCTTTTTGTACTTTAATTGTTATTATTATTATTTTGTAACAATGCATATATAGAAATTTAATTCTTAGATTTTGCTAATAATTGTTTATTTGATAATATGTTTTGGGTGGATGAAATTACAATTTCTGCAAAGAAAATAATCTTAATAGATTATCAACAACAAATTGTTTTTTCTAATTGGTCCAATTAATCATTGTCAAGTTTATTAATTTTCTTAGTTACATTTTTCGGTATTTTGGATTGTAGGCAAAAAAAATAAAGTTTGAGAAAGTTTGTTTAAAACTAAAAGAATACTTTCTAAATTTATATACTTTTTAATGATTTACAAAATATTATAAATAAATTTTATTAGAAAATTAATATTTTCGTTAACTTGCCTTTTGAGTTTTTGAGAAAAATTGTATTGTTTTCATTTTGGTATGACTAAATTTATATTTATAATTTATGATTGTTCTTATATTACATTTATAATTATTCCTATAATAAATAAAATATGATTATGAAATACATTATTCTTTACTAAATTAGTTTAAATTGTTAAAAAAAAATTTAAACCACCATAAAAATGATTATCATGTGCAACACACAGGTTTTACGGCTAGTAATTGTTTTGCTAAGTCAGGGTGGTCCTGTGACCACCCTGAACTACATGTGGAGCCACCAATGCCTGACTGGACACACAGCATCTTACGGTCCTATACCTATATGATCATAGATTTTATCTTATTTAGTTGTACCTAACATTTATGCAATTTCTTGAGCTTCACCTTTATTCATCTCTAAAATTTGTCGAGGAATCTTCTTGATGTCTCTTCTCGTTGTAAACAGGGATGTGGAGAACATCTGGATCCTGTCAACACATGCATGCTTGGTTCTCACTTTTATTGAATAAAGCTGGACAATTCCCTAAGAAGAATCTCTATGAAACATAGTTATAGATATGGTTTAAAGACTCACTCCACTACAGTAAAAGATCAACAATAAAATATGCAAAGGATGTATTTCAGTATTTGATCGACTTTTGAGATTATGATTGTGAAGGAAGGAATAAGGTCATGGAATGAAACATAGCCTATTTAACTATTATAAGGGTAATGATTGTCTCACACTCTCAATATCCACACTCAATATACATCACACATTATTTTACTGTGTGCGTGCAAATACACACTGACCAAATACATTGAAAATGTGACTTTTACACTCCTTGTGCAATAGGTTTTCCAATATTTTTTAAACTGTAATAATTTCTTCACCTTTCTTGACTAATGTTTTGGAAAATATGGCATCACGTGATGTGTTTCTCTTTGATAAAGTATAAGTGATTTCTCTTTATTAGGGTATCAGTGATTACACAGCAGCTCGATGCTTAAACGATTAGGTGGAATAATTAGGTTGCACACTCAAGACAAACAAGATTTGCTTAGGTAGCATTGGATGATGCTCACCCATTCGATCGCTGAACATGAATCCTAGCACTTACCCCCACAATCCTAGTGTCATGGTTAGTAATGTGTGTTAACTCTGTGATTCTCGCGCTATATAGCATTGAAGTCGTTCATGACTCGTAATCCTCTAGTTAGGTAAAATGACTGAAGTTGATGGGGGACCACAGTTTTCTACGACCATTCTAAAAATAGGTGTCTTCTTCACCACCAATTGTTTTCGTTAAGGACATTCAGGATTCGACTCACATGCATGTTTGTGTGTGTGTGTGTGTGTGTTGGTTAGCTGGGTGGTGTAAACTCAATTTGCATCTGACTACTTTGGAAGCTCAAGTTGCAAAGTACATGGTTATATAAAATAAGGTGGTTTAATTTTGTGGGGACCGAGACTTAGATAACCTAGACTCGATGGTGTGACCGTGTGAGAGTCTGAGACTGCGGGTTCAGTCTTGTTTGGATGTGTGAGTTACTACTTTACATAAGCAAAAAGAGAGCTTGTCTTATGAACTCCATTAATGATTGTCCCATCATACATTTCCATTCAACATGCTTCTCTCACAATCTCACTTCATCTACCTCAATTAATTCAGAGTCTCAAGTAGAAAATGCATGATGGCTACACATCATCAAGAGTTTTCACCTCAACCACCTCCTAAGATCATTGGTTGAAGGTGGAGATATTTCATCACCAAAGCTGTCTGTGCAACAAGATGACATGTTTGACCTTTGTTCCATCCCAACATAGCCTCCATCAATGTTCTTATAGCATGGACTCCTCGAGTTATAATCAAAACCACCACCAGCATTGCCAAGACCACTACATGGGTCAGGAATTGGGAATGTCAAGCGTTTTTTCACTGATGATCCTGTCTTTTCTCTTTCTGGGGTTGAAGGCCTCTGCTTTGGTGCACTTTGTGATCGAAACCGAGCCTTAGCAGATGCAGTAGCAGTCATGTAGTTAGGAATTGCATGGTTGTAAGTGGAGCCTAAGCTTGGAACCTGAGGCATTGGATGATTATTCCTTTGTTCCCTTAAGCATCGAGGACTAGTTGAATGCACATGAAGATGCCTTGTTTTGGATGGGGATGGTGTGATTGGTGAACGGAGGGTGAGATTTGTGTGGGCTCTATGAACAGGAGAGGCCACAGAAAATGAACTGTGTCTCTGTGGTTGGATTTGGTAGCAGCGATGTTGATGTGGTGGTCTTTGTGAATTGGGAGCAGAGTAGGAGTAAGGTCTATAGGTGTCAATTTCCACAGTTTTTATGGGTTCTCTTTGATCACATGAAACTCTGCCTCTGCTCTCCCATTGCTTCCTTGTTGTCCACTGATCAAGCCATTTGGGCATCTCTTCTGGCTCTTCCTCACTTGCAATTGGCTCTCTACCAGTTCTCCACATCTTTGATGGAATCATGCATAAAATTGTAACAGGGAGCTAAGAAGTGCACTAGTGCAATAAATAATATTCTGAATATGAATATAAGACAAAAGTCTAACAAACTAACATGTCGTCAATTATATAAAAAAAATTTAGTGCTAATAACATTCATTGTCAAATCAGACTCATCAGTTTGAAATATTTTTTGTAAGAAAATTAGTAGCGACTTTAGAGGAAGAGGCAAAACCTGGTGAGAGAATGCATTAGCCAAGGCCTTTTCACGTTTCAAAGCAGCATCCTTTGCTTTCTGTAACATTACTTGAATCTCCTCTATTGTTTGGGGGTGGTCATCCCAATGGATCCAATCATCAGCAGTGCTACTTTCATCTCTAGACTGCATAGAAAACTTAACAACCGAATTAAAACATAGTAATGCAGAACTAGCTAAAGCTCAGTATATATATATATATACATATATATATAAGAAATCTGAAGATAATTTCACAGTACCATGGATTTCCTTTCAGCAAAATGTGATTCCCATAAGCTATTCGGTTCACTAATTGCAGAATCTATGCTCCCTTCGTTTGAAAGCTTCTTCTTACGTTGGTCACATACCCGAGCTTGGGCTCTAACCATAGCCTGCATGCACCTAAGTGTCATATTTGCTCTCTTTCGAACATTGTGTCCTCTTACCAAAGCCTGCAGCTTTACCAGCCCCTTAAGTGCCCGAAGAGCTCTCCTTGCCTTCGTAACCATAACAGTTAAAATTATGGTTAAATGATTAAGTTCACAATTTCTGAAAAATTTAAGCTTTTGCAACAATTGGTAATTTATCAATCGTCAAACCAGTTATTTGTCTATAGAAGTATATGTTCTAGAAAATAAGAAATAAACTTCTTTCTTTTATTACCAGGTATCCTCTGAAGGCAGTCTGAATGGAAATGGCAGCATAGTGTTCTCTCACAAATATGGAAGGCCTAGTGAGCCGAACAACCTCTACAGCTGCCTGTGCTGTTGCTACTGCCGCTTGAGCAGCAGCAGCAGTTGCCATGGCTACTGCAATGGCATGTCTTTGCTCATCATCTGCAGCCTCAGAAACAGGATTGGTTGCTATAGTCACAGCACTAGTGGTTGGAGTGATATTAGCTGTGGTGGTGGTTACTGTCCTTGCTTGGCAGTGTTCTGTAATTGTTTCCTGATTCGAAGGCTTCCTGAAAATCCATCTTCGTTTCCCTCTCTTCTGCACAAAACACACAAACAAAAATTTCATCTTTGGTCATCAACATATTTTTACATGCACATTGCAGAATTCAAAAAAAAAAAGAAAACAAATCTCTTTCACTATGGTTGTTTCAAGTGGAAATGCGTTAAGGGGGTACATCTTTTGAAGTGAAGTTTCAAACTTTCAATGCAATATGTTTCTCGAGGACTAATTTGTGTGGTAATGAACAAAGCATTGGAAATTGAAATTTTGTACCTTTTCTTCTTCTTCTTGTTCATTTTCTTCTCTCCTTCTACTGCTTCTCTTCCCATTCTCCTTACTAGGAGACCTAAAAGCCCTTTTAACAGCAGTCAGCCACGAGCTTCCTCCAATTTTCCCCATGAAAAATATACAGTACAGTAAACTCTAACTGGTGCTTTTCTTTGCTTTATAGCTAGGAACTTCACTATTTGAGTAGCTGGTAACTTTAAATGCAGAAGGCACATGGATATGAATGAGAGGAAAAAAACAAACTATGTAGTCTCCAAGCTGGTGTTGCTACTAATCCATGCATGTGGGAACAAACACTGCATCATATAATAATGTAACGTCAATATTTGCAGTACACCATAATATATGATAAAAAAAAATTGAGTGTTTTTTTGTGGCGTGGTAAATACTTTGTGATAGTTTTTATGTCAGGCAGTTGTGGACAACATTGGAAGAGTGAGTAGCCTCGAGACTGATGAAAGCTGAGAAAAGGGCTAGAGGGAAGGGTGAAGCTTTTGCTTTTTTTCATGTTTCTGTAAAAAAAAAAAAAGTATGTAACTATCATAGATTCACGCTTAGAGAGGATTACAACTATTACAATAGATTATAGTGTTCTTTTGGGATTTGGATTTTTGGGAAAGAGATAAGGATAAATGCTTGTTTTTTGGGATCCTCCTATGGTAAAGGAACATGTAAGAGCTCTCAGGGTTATTTTATTAGTATCCAAGGCAATTTGGGAGGTGTTCTTGAGAGGTGACATGTTGGTATTGGACTGTCAAACTTGAAAGGAATTTGAACTTGAGAAAGCCTTACACCAACTTATGATTCTAGGGCTGTGTTTGTTTCGTGTAAAATGTTTTTCGGAAAATACATATTTTTCGGAATTGTTATTTTCTGGAAAAAGAAAATATTTTTAAGTGTTTGGTTAAATTATGAAAATTGTTGTGGAAAATATTTTCATGTGTTTGGATGTATTCTAAAAATGCTATTTTTCGGAAAAATTTTCACATTTTCTCAGCATTCAAACAAATTTTATTACAAAAAATTTCAACATCACACCCAATTCAACAACAAATTTCGGCGACAAAAACACAACACAACAACAACAACAACAACAACAACAATAATAAATTCCGGCAACAACAATCAGTTCATCCAAAAAAAAAAAAAAAAAACAACAACAACAACACAACGCAAATTCCGGCAACAACGCAGACCGAGTCATCGACGAGATTGAGGAAGAGAGAGCGATGGGTCGCCGGCTCTAGTTCTGGGTTTGGGTTGAGCGATGGGTCACCGGCTCTAGTTCTGGGTTTGGGTTGAGCGATGGGTCGTCTGGGTCTGGGTCGGGTGTGGGTTCGACGTGACGGCGACGGCGTGTGGGTCGGGTGTGGGTTCGAAGGCGACGGCGACGGCGTGTGGGTTCGGAGCGATCTGGAGCTCGGAGTCGATCGTTGCTTGGAGTCGGAGCGATCGGAGCGATCTGGAGCTCAATCGTTGCTTGGAGGCAGAGCGATCTGGAGCTCGATCGTTGCTTGGAGTCGATCTGGAGCTCGGAGTGATCTGGAGCTTGATCGGAGTTCGCCGACGATCTGGAGCATCCCAGTTCTCTCTTCTTTCTCGCTGCCTTCTCTCTTCTTTCTCTCGCTCCCTTTCTCTGTTGCGTTTTTCGGAAAGCATTTGAAGTGAAAATAGAAGGTGAAATGAATTTCACCCGTGGGAGCTCTATTTTACGGTCAAAGCTGAAATGATTTTTAGTTGACCGAATTTTCCAAATAAGCCAAACACTCAAGTTTTACGGAAATAATTTTCCGGAAGTACTTTGAAGTCAAAACAAACACACCTTAGATAGCATCTTATTAATTGTTGAAAGATGCAGCTTTTTGATTTTGTAAACCAGTCAAAACTAGTGTTGGATTCTCTTACTGTTTCTTTTTTTGGGCTTTTGTGAATAAGTGCTTGATTAGTTAGCTGCATTTAATATCTATTAAATTATATTTTAATAAAATGAAATCAAACTATCTCAAAAACACACACATACACATCAATTTCGGCGCATAAAGAGAAGTTTAAAGAAAATTAAATGAAAATTGTTGTACATTTGCTTAAGTGGTCCTTTAGTCTTTAAAACAACTTTAATTGCAATAACTCATTATTGATACTCTATAAAGATATCTTATACTTTATTTACATAGGCATCTCAGACTGTAAGCATGTAATCTAGCGAACCAAGGATTAATTGATAAAACTAAAAGATTGACATGGTGTTCAAGCTTGGTCCGAGCTTGTCTTGTGCTCACTTATAATGCTTGAAATCTTAATCTAGTAGTTTGAGCTCAAGCTGCCAATCAAGCTCAATTTCAAACTTTACTCATGTAAAAAAAACATACTGAGTACTGACTAAGATGCTTGAGAGGTGCCAAATATATTAACATGGCTGAATTGCTACTATCTGGTATATACATTTTATGATATTTTTTCCCAACCTTTAAAACATACTGACTATTTTCGTATGAGTGCTCTGTGATGGAGAAATCAGTTATGTAGATTCGTAGAAACATATTAAAGACAACCAAACTAAAGCTACAACTTCTACTTCTGTTAAATGCAAATGAAGGAAAACGGTTCAAGTGTCCAAAATCTTAGCACATCATTTTAACATTATTGTCCTGCAACTTTGACCTTAGACCATCAAGTGTAGTAAATAGTTACTCTATAGAGTACATTGTAGGCAAACTACTACCATATTTAAGGCTACATTGGATGCTGCTTCACATTTAATGGTTTTTGGTTTTATCTTCTGAGTCGTCAGTGCATTTGGTGCTCCTTGGTCCTCTTGAGTCTGGACACCATACTGCATACTGCCCACTTTAGCTTATTCAAATATAGGAGACTGGAAATACTTTCTTTTTTTTTTTTCTTTTTTAACCCAAGTTTTACCTAACATAGAGGAATTAGATAATATTAATGAGTTTTTTATTTTTTATTTATTTATTGGTTTAATAAGATGAAAGGATTTGAATTCAAGTTCTACATAACATAGAAGAACTAGATAATATCAATAAGTTACAAAACTCTTTTACAGATGACTCTAGTCTTAAACCTAAGGGCTCCATGTCCCGAAACTTTATAAGATGGTATCACAGCCCTCCATTATAAAAACGAAAGCCCCCCAAATTGCAAAAAACAAAAAGGTACATTGCAAGGCCACCAACTCACTAACTCAAATCTAACACAAGCACTATGAGACAACACAGCCGGTTGCTACCTTCTTGCACAGTCCATAGCTTGCCTCCTATCTAGTTGAAAATAGCTTATTTTTGCAACCAAAAAAAAAAAAAAAATCCTTAATACATAAACAAAATATAATTAATTAATATATTATTGTTATATGAATTTTCTTATATTAAAATTTCATTTAATATACACGTGAACCACACCACTAACAAAAAGGGGCAAAATGATGATATTGAATTAGTCTCAAATATGGACAATTTTTTTTTTTCAAAAATCGTATACCAAAATAAAAATAACTAAATTTAGAATGTGTAATTTGTATTTTAATAATATTGTTTTTGTTATAAAAGGCGTATAAATATACATGAAAATTCTAAAATGTTGATTCATTTGTTTGGATTAATTTGGTAACTACGTACTAAAAGGTAAGAGTGTTTTTTTTTTTTGGGGGGGGGAACAAAGGTAGAGATGAATCATCTATGATTCTTTTTCTTTTTCTTTTTTTTTTGGGTAGATAATATTCATTATTTTGGCAGCCAAATGGAGAAACATGTGGGTGATTTTTTTGTCAGTTTCAAAAAATTTATGGTTTGTTAAAAAAAAAAAAAAAATCGTAATTCTTATTGTGGGGGTTGAAAGCCCAACCTTAAGTATTGAGCCTAGAACTCTATTTGAAGATTACTATGTGTCCGAAGAGAGGAAAATGTTTGAGAAGGAGCCCATGTGGAAGAAACATACCTGGAAGTGAATGAGGAGTGTAGTCCGAAGAGATCGCCATTGGTCCGAAGAGGTCATCCTCCTCAGACACAAAGAGCCTTGGTCAAGCAGACACCTGGGAGGTTCAAGTAATCTTTCTAATGATTTTTGATAATAAGGGAAGGCTTCAGGCACGTATGAAGATGATAGGAACGGAAAAATATCTAGAAGACAAGCTGCAACCACCACATTAAATGCACTGCAGCTGCTTTTCTGGCCGCATTAATGTGGAGAAGACCCATGAACAGTATAATCTCAGCTACCACCACTCACAGAGAGCTAAAGAAGATACCTGATGGAACATGTACTCAAGTGGATGCCTAGATGAAGAACAAGTGGACGATGAAGATGATGAGAAAGGGTTCTATATAAAGAAAAGAGGTCTCTGGTAATATGGGATCGGAAGAAAAAGAAAGAGAAGGAGAAAGCAACTTTACTGTAGCTCTAAGAGTTGTAATCACCTTTCATTCAATAATACATCTCTTCGGACGTCTGTTTGCTTAACTTTCTAGTGTATTTTTCTGTTGGATCACCTTCCAATATCATAGTTATCTCTTGTTTAATTCACAACCAGCCCCCAGCTCTTTCACCCACTCTCTACAAATTCATTGTTTTGAGTTTATTGGGCTCATAATCCAAATTCTTTAGGCTTGGGCTACAAAAACTGACCCTACACTTATTATAGTTTATTAATAATTGCATTAAAAATATTTATTAACATGGCTCTACTATTATTATATTTTTTTTAGAAAGATATTAATATTATATTGATATCATTGTAATACTCAATACAATAAACTTTAAATTTGTCGACCAATTTTAAAACAACCCAAAAAAGTGTGTAAATTACGTTTTGACCTTGTTTAAAATGGGCAGCATAGGCCCAGATCATTGGATCCAAATCAAATACTATTTATAATAGGAAAAATTGCCAAAATTTACTAAAAGCATGACTTTTTTTTTTTTTTTTTGGGTTCGTTTATTTTGTTAAAATTGAAAATTTTTGTTGAAAGTACTGTAAATAAAAGTAAAAATTAGCTGAAATAGTACCGTGAGACTCATAAATAGTATCAAAAAATATAGTTAAATATATAAATAGTTGGAAAAATAAACTGAATAGTAATATAAATTGACAAAATTAATCACGTCAAACAACAAAAAAAGTATATTATGTTTTGATACATGTTACTTCTATTTTAGAAGGAGGTGAACCCACAAAAGTTTTTCGTCAAACGGACCCTTAAAATTACGAGTTTTAGTGGATTTGAATAGCGTATATTTGTAGTTTCAAAAAAAAAAAAATAGCGTATATTTGTGAACACTGTATGCAATAAACAATATCCTATATAATATTCTGGTGGACAAGTCCATATTAGTAATTTTACAACCATACATCTTTCCCGAAAGATTGAGAGACTCATATACAGGAAAACGTCGATGTAATGTACATTGACCTTTTTGGGTGGTGACAATAATGCAGGAGTCTAGAAACTATTTCACATTCTCAAACATTCAAGACTCCTCTACAAACTTTATCCCCTAGTTTTTGTTTTGCCTATATAATAATATTTCAAATCCCATCTGTTTCCTAAGCAAAAACGAATATACCTCTTCCCAAAGATAGAACTTCAATTGTATACTTTGCATTTCTTATTGTACAGAGTCTCTCTTTAGAGAAAGAAACACTATGGCTTCAACACTATCTTGGTCATGTTCACCTATGCTATCATCATCACACAAAGCCACGCCTTCAGTTAAAGCCAACACTACTGTGCCTTGTTGCTATGTTGCCTTTCCAATACCAAAGAATTTTGGTAGCAAAAGGGGGTCAAGGTTGTCAATGGTGAGAGCTCAGGCTGCGGCTGGTGAAGAAAATAAGGACACGTCTCAGTCTGTGGATGTTCATGTGAGTGAGGGAAACCAAGGGACCTCAGTGGAGAGGAGGCCTAGACGGGTGGTGGATATTTCAAACCTTGGTGAGTCTCTCTTTTTGACTACACTTGTTTTTAGTTTTGTAAATTGACACATTTATTTTGCTTGTTTTATGTTGGGTCCATCTCTTTCCAACTCAGAAACTGGTGAATTCTAGTGGGTTCTGATAGATACAGACACTGAGACACAATTTGATCACGCTGCCTTACAAGGAAAAGCAGGAAAAACTAAAAAAAACTTAATAAAAGTAAAAGTAATTGGAATTTTCCTGATGATATATAAATCTTAGTCAATTTGTTATGTTCTCAACATGAGTGACTGTGATCCTTGATTAAACCTTTCAAGTATAACAATTAGTTTGCTGATCAATAACGTAGAAGCACCGATTGTAAATAACATGTATTCTACCCCCCTAGCACCTTGCCGGTTTAACAACAACCATCTATATATATATATATATATATATATATATATATATATAAAATATTAAAGTGAATTAGATTTCAAATTAGATTTCAATTGGAATTCAATTTTGCGTTGTGTCCTATTTATTTTAATTAAAAATTATCTTATTTTATTTTAATTTTTGTGTAATGATTGAGGGTAAAAATTAAAAAAGTTAAATTTAATTTTACATCACATATTCCATTTAATTTTTTAATTTTTGTGAAAAGTGAATTATTTGACGCAAAAACAAAAGAGTACAAATTCAATTATATTCTAAATTATATATATATATATATATATATATATATAAACAAGAAACTATTACATATTTTTAAAATCTATGACTTAAAAAATGTGTAAGTTATAACTCTTATATTATGTATAATTTGAACTTATATGTGTGTGTAATTGTGGTTGTTTTTAATTATATTTGTGTATATGTACGAGGTTATACACTAATAATATAATAATAATAATAATAATTAATGATGACGATTATGATAATAACACAACCATTGCTAAGTAAAGTAACAATAGGGTTTATTTCGGTTGTGCAAAATAAGTATTTGAATTAGCTCTTTTTTTTCCTTCTGTTTTAGTTTTTAAGCTTATTTGTTTTGTATAATAATTTTTTCCTTCCATTTTGTCATGCAATTATATTTTTGTCAACTTAAAACATATTACCGTACCTTTGGGAACACCTAGGAGGTGAAAAAATTCAATATGTTTGAAGGGTGTATGTCATAAACCCCGAAGAATCCAAGTTCCATCCACCACAATTGATTCACAGGATTTTTGGGATGTTTCATAAGTAAAGAATGGAATAGTCAGAACTCAGATTTATTTCAATGTAAAATGTTTTTTAGTTGAAAATGTTTTCTTTTCTTGTTTTTAGCTGCATTCTTGAAAATACACCCAAAAATGTATTTTTAAGAGTTTGGTATGACGTAAAATGAAAATATCTTCTTATCTTACAAACCGATTCCAATACCCCCCACACAACCCACTAGATTGGTGCAACCTCGACCAGGTCCACCTACAAAACAACATAATTTGCTCAAAGCTAACTGCATCCACCCACAAAACAACACAATTGGTGCACATAACCACCATTAGCTCAACCGCAGTCATGAATTGGCAAAACCCTGTCACAAATGGCCACCTCTCAACGCCGATGACCATTGCTTGCATCTGACACTGCATTGTTGAATCCTGTGTGTGAGAAAGAAAGAATGAGGGTTGAGGGAGGGGGGTCATGCGAGCCCAAGCTGGAAGAGGGGTTTGGGTAAGTCGGAAAATGATTTACCCAATATTTTTTGGTCAAGCTTTTTACAAGTTTTACACTTTTTTTTTTCATGAAAAAAAATATATTTTTAGGTTTTATAAAAATTCTACAACAAAACAAATACTGAAAAATGTTGAAAATATTTTTCCCGAAAAAATATTTTTCAACAAAACAAACGGAATATTAAGCAAAAAGTTAAGTCAAGCACATACTTGTTTGGTATTCACAAAAGCATCACTTAGGAACATGAAATGACTTAGGTCATAATTAAAGACTAAGGACTTGGGAACTTGGGAACTTTTGTTCATTCTTTTCAGTTAAGAATTTGGGAACTTTTGTTTTTACTTGGTTGAATAAAGAATATGCCAAGAGCATGGAAATTTACACTTTGCTTAAGTCGTTTTCTTATTTGTTCCAGGTTAATTAGTTATGAAAACCCAAAAATACAGGTAAATTAGTTATACATAGGAAGAGTTCTGCTTCTTCAGATTACATGAACTAGAAAGAATCACATAAAACAGATTAGGATAGGATCTGAATCTGAGGAGAAAAGATAAAGCAAAAAACAAAATCACGGCAAACAAATTAAAGGCTCGTTTGATGATTGTGACATACCAATTATATTATTCCATTGGAAACTAAAGACACAGCATCAGGTTGTTCTTTATAATTTAATTTTAGTGGGTGGGCTACTTTTTCAGATTTTGTGTCTCCTATGTCTTAAAAGAGTGATATAATATCATTGTGTAGGGTAGCTGGTCAGTATCAAGAAATGTAAAGAGGGAAATTATACAAGGGATTGTAAAGAAAACTTAATACTCAAGTATGTTCTTTTATATGTTCCCAAGCTCAAGTAGCAAATTTTGTAACATCTATCTCATCCAATTATTTGGATAGCTAGCTTTAAAATTTAAATTCAAATGTTCTAAAATATATGATCCAAAGAATTAAACATGTTGCATGCAATTGTTACACAGGTCTCTGGGATCCGTTCTCCCCAATTAAGGCATTGCGGCCAATGCTAGACACAATGGACCGTCTCTTAGATCAGACCACGGCATTCCCTGGAGCACACCGGTCAGCATGGGATTGGCAAGCCCGGGCAAATTGGGACGTGGTAGAGGAGGAGAATGAGGTTAAGATGAGGTTTGACATGCCAGGACTCGATAAGGAGGATGTTAAGGTGGCAGTGGAGGACGATGTGCTTGTTATAAAAGGAGAGCACAAGAAGGAAGGTAAAGATAATGACTCTTGGTCTTGGAGAAGCTTCAATTCTTATGACACACGTATGCAGCTTCCTGATAACTTGGAGAAGGATAAGATCAAGGCTGAGCTGAAGAATGGTGTTCTTTACATTTCCATTCCTAAGACCAAGGCAGAACGCAAGGTCATTGACGTGCAAATTCAGTGAAAGCAGAACATATATGAGATTATTGTACTTGTATAAAAATAAAGAAGATTTCGTGGGGGTTTTTTTCTTTTTGTTTTGTTTTTAGTCATAATTGTAATGAATAGAGTAATCTTCAATCCTACTCTTTTTTTTCTTTTTCTTTTTTAAATCATAAGCTTTTTATTCTATTTCAGGTAATAATTGTATTCCCCCTGAAATGTTCAGCCTATTATTAATTAGTACATAACATGAGTGTATATTTGATACATATCTTGGGGTGCCCTCTTCAAGTCATTATGACTTGGTTAGAATAAGAATGAAATATTTTGATACTATTAAAAATAAGTCATTATGAGTTGGTTAGAATAAGAATGAAATATTTTGATAATGATTAAAAATTGGAGTAATATTTCGGGTTTGGTCTCCATTAAAATACTAGAGTTGTTGTCCAATAGCCGTGCCGAGAAAGCCTTAGGCAATGTTGTGGGCATGGTGGTCCTAGAAGAATCTTCTTCAAGGTTTGGTGTTTTCTTTAATCAAATGATACTTTCCTCTTGAGACTTTGAAGAGAGAAATTTTGCACTGACTGAGTGAAAGGCAATGTGGGCTGGTGTGTGTATAAACTATAAACTATATTGGTTTTGGAGTTTGGACCATTTGGTTTTGTTTGTTTCGTGACTAGCTAGGATTAAGCTAGATGATGCGTTGGTTTTAGTTGTGATTGGTAAAGTGTAATAAGCAAACATTAAACTTTGCATTGTTGCAAGCCTAGAGGAAAAGGAAGCCTCCTTTGTTTCGAGAAAATATCAAACTTGAAGATTTGGCTTGAACATCTATGCCCAAGGCGGCTTCGAAGGGTCTTTCAGACCATGTGGTACATTATCATTTGAAAGTGTAAATGAAATCTTGGACTTTTACACCAGGTCCTTATTGAATTTAATCTTGTGCAATCTACATCAAGTATTAACACATTGAAAGTCGTTGTCTTGGGCCACTTCCTTGATTTAGCCCTTCCTTCGCAGTCGGCAACACAAGTTAAGAGGAAAAACCTAAATCAAGACTAAAACCACCTAACCAGTGACTTAGAAGTGGCTTGGAATCTTGGTCACAGATAAGACACCCTACCCCAAAACGTTGCTTTCGGAGCAATCATCAAATTTAATTTTTAACAATCAATTGTGACTTTAGTGGAGAAGCCTAGATCAAGACTAAAACCACTGAACCATCAACTCAATTGTCCATGTTATGAGGATAAGACAGGGCGGCGCCACCTTATGGCGAGGGTGGTTATACATAATAATTTAAAATTTTATATTTATCTATCTTTAAAAAAAATTTGGAAACACCTTGAATTTTTTTTATGCTAATAAAATTAAATTTTGGTCCTTAATTTGAGTAACTTAACAATATATTAGTCTTTCAAGCAAAAAAAACCAAATATTTTTATATTCTTTTAAGTCTATACTACGACTTTACTTTTAGTTTTTGTTTTACCTGACACACTATCATTGTACGACTATTTTTCCTCAAAAACATTATAATATATATTATACAACTAATTGGTCAAATTCACATAAATTTAGCTTTTTTCATTGTACAACTACTTTTCTTTTTCTTTTTTTTCCAATAATTTTGATTAGAAAAAAAATAGTAGTTTTAGTTAATTAAGTGAATAAACTTAAAAAGTTACTTAATTTTTATAAAACATCAATTAATTCATTATATATATATACATAAAATAAACTTTTTATTTTTATGATTATAATTAAACATGTGATTGTCCATTCTAAGGAAATTTGATTAAATTTACACGAAAAGTGTCACTAAATATTATTGTAGGGGTGATAGACCTAGGAATGCATATCTACATATGTACTGGGCCAGGGGCCCAATCCAAGGACATGAATAGTTCGAGGACGGGTAAACACCTTCCTCAGAACCCGTGTTGGTAAGTAAAGAGGTGAGGTCCAATCATAACCATCCGAGAAGGACGTCCAAGAAGTAATACTTCCTCGACAGGGGAAAGCCGAGGTCAGAAGGTGTGGTCTGACACCAGGGGCAACGGTCCGGACGACTTCACTAATGTGGATAAGTATCCAGAAGGAGCAAAACAGAGGGAGACCATGAAATATCTCAAGGGAAAGCTGCTATCACCGCATTAAATGCTTTGCAGCTAACTTTCTGGCTGCATTAATGTGGAAAAGACCCCTGAACAGTATTGCATTGGCTACCCTAACGCACAGAGGGCCTGAGAGGGTGTCCGATGGGACAAGTACTCTAATAGTGGCTTGGATGATTAACAAGTGAAGGGCCAAGATCGTCTAAAGAGAACTATATAATGAAAGAGACCCTCCATGGAGAAGGGATCGAGAATTAGAGAGAGAAAAAATACTATAGCAACCAAGAACAAAACTTGTAATCAAACTTGAGGATCAATATATAAGAACTGATCTCCTCGGACTGTGCTGATGACGATTTTCTTTAGTTTAAACTTGTCTATCTTCATTCTCTTGTCATCAAGATCTACCTTATTTGTTGTCTGATTTACTAAAGCCTAGTTTTCCAATCCACTCTCTACAAATTTATTGTTTTGAGCTTTTTGGGCCTAAGTCCATCCATCTTTTGGGCTAGAAACTCAAATCTGGTCCTTAAAATTATGTTTTTACAATTTTGCTATCATATTATTAGTAATAAACTTATTATATTTTTATTTATATAATTTAAAATTTTATTATTTATATTATTTATAACGTCGCCAGTTCGACCATCGATTGGATTTCGGTCCGACCAAAAAACCAGAAACCAGTCCCTTTTCTGGTTCTTTCACCGTACTAGTTTACAAAACTATGAAAAAAACCAAAAAAAAAAAATTATAATAAAACCACTAACAAAGCCCAAACCAAATGCCAATAGAAAAGCCCTGTACAAGATCAATCTCATCTCATACTTAGACTATCACTACTTCAACACCAACACAATTACGTTTTTAATTCAACAATTATTAAAAAAAAAAAAATCCTCACTGCCTCAGTGCCTCGTGGATTCACAAGTCATTAAACAATTTAAACTAAAACTAAATCAAACCTAAAGGCTAAAAAGAAATAAGAAACTCACTTACTCTCCCCAGCCATCGTCGTCCATCCCTGTTCAGCAACACTAATAACAACCACAACTGAACTCCACAAGTTTTATGTTGTAAAACTTTATTTATTTGCATGTTTTTTTATTATTGTTATTGTCAATATATAAAATTTTCTTTTTATTAGATTGTGTAATTTATACTTGTTGAGGATCACCCTAGAAAAAGTTTCTGGAGCCGCCACTAGGATAAGATGTGATAACTTGTGTGGATAAGAAGGGATGGTGAGAGGTCTAAGTTGATTAAAAATATCTTGTTGCCAATAACATCTCAATGACATTCTTTGTTCTCATTCATAAGGATAACTAGGACTCGACTCCCTCCTCCCTCATTTATATATTTCTAAAAACTGAAGCGTAGCATTTGTTATTGCTATGCTCCAGTTAAGCCACATCAGCGTCCACATCATTATCTCTTTCTCTTTTCTTTTTCTTTTTTCCAATTTTTCTATAATTGTTTTTAACATTTATTTTTTTTACTATTTACACTTCTCCAACCTTTCTCCCTCCCTTACCTTTTCATCTCCCACTACTTCTCCAACCTTTCTTCCTTCCTTACCTTTTCATCTCCCCATTACCCTCTAAATTAATATCATTCTTCCTCTTTCCCTTCATCTTCCTTTATTTTTATCTTTTCTTATTCAAACCCTCTTACTATAAATTTGTCGCTATCTCTTCCATTCTATGCATAGTTTTCCCTCGCAACAAAAAGGTTGTTTCTCTCTCTCTCTCTCTCTCTCTCTCTCTCTCTCTCTCTCAAATTTTTGGTGGATTTTTTTATTTTTCTTGCATATCTACTTTAGGTTGATAATTTTTTATATTCTTTAAAACTCTACTTTGGGTTAATGCGATTTAGTTTTGTTTTTTAAATTGTTCTTTTTTTTCTTTTGTTCTCTTTAATTGTTAAGTGTTATCTTATTGCGTTATAAAGAATTAAATATAACATATAAAAATATAATATTATTCTATTATATAGCATGATTTGGATAATTTGGTATTTATTGTAAATTGATATTTCTTCTATTATATAGCATGATTTTTTATAGTGCTCAATTTAGATGTTAAACTATGAGACTTTACTAATTTTTGTTTATTCTTTAATTCTTTGTGGTGGCAAAGTACTCTTAATAGTTATATTAGAAGTACACTATAATGTCATTTATTTAGAGAAAAGTAAATGTTAACCAAACGAAAATAATCGGATGGGTGAAAAATTTTAGGTTTTTCAATTTTATTGTATTTTAATTATTATTATTATTTTATAACAATACATATATAGAAATTTAATTCTTAGATTTTGCTAATAATTGTTTATTTCATAATATGTTTTGGGTGGATGAAATTACAACAAATTGTTTTCCTAATTGGTTCAATTAATCATTGTTAAGTTCTATTAATTTTCTTAGTTACATTTTTCTGTGTTTTGGATTGTAGGCAGAAAAAATAAGGTTTGAGAAAATTTGTTTAAACCTAAAAGTATAATTTCCAAATTTTATATTCTTTTTAATGATTCACAAAATGTTATAAATAACTTTTATTAAAAAATGAATATTTTCATTAACTTGTCTTTTGAATTTCTGAGAAAAATTGTATTGTTTTCATTTTGGTACAACAAAATTTATATTTATGATTTATGATTATTCATATATTACATTTATGATTGTTCCTATAATAAATAAAAATATGATTACGAAATACATTACTCTTTATTAAATTAGTTTAAATTGTAAAAAAAAATTTAATAAAACCACCATAAAATAATTATCACGCGCAATGCGCAGGTTCGCGATTAGTTATTATAATTATTGAATTATCAAAGAAAAAAAACGTGGATAATGAACACGTACTAGGGTGGATTAATTGCGAAAGGGGAAGTTATAGCACAATGCAAAAGGATTGTGTGCATTTCCACATGAAAAGCAATAATTTTTTAGGGGTTTTAAGGTGCCATAATCAATTCCAAACTTTGAGTGATGCGGCAGGTTACCTAAATTTATTCTTCTTACATCAAAAGGAATAAAATGTTTATAAACAATGAAATCATGAGGTTATAGGGATAGCTTTTTTTTTTTTGAGAAGGAGGTTATAGGGATAGCTGATAAGTGATAACTCAACAGACCTTGTTAAAAAAACTAAAAGCTAAAAAAAAAAAAAAAACACAGACCTTGTTAAATAGGAAAGTTTCCCCATAGAAAATTTATAATTTATAAATTAATGGGTTAATCTGGGTGTGCATTGCAAATTAAGAGAGAGTATATGTTAATTTTGATATTTTAATGCATTCTATCATCCAATCAATCTATTAACTTGTCAACTTTAATATTAGTTTTGGGTGCTAGGGTAGCTAGCGTAGATTAATTTAGAATTTAGGTGTCGTTAAAAGGTGTTAATTACAAAACTTTATGCTTTGAAGTAAGTGGAATAACCCCAAAATTTAAAGTGATGGCTACAATTAATTAACCCTGAAGGTTGTGTGTGTGTGTGGAGAATCAACCTAAAGTTTTTTTTTTTTTTTTTTTTTTTTGAGATAGTTACAATATACTGCTAACTCTGTAACTCGAATCCTTTCTCCCCTAAACCCCCAAACATTTTGTGCATGCTAAGTTGCTAACCTCTAATCAATATTGTTTGCTGTGAGTGTGAGAGTATTCAGACCTATGCCTAACAATGTTTCAGCAGAGTATTCTGTTTCTCAATTATGGTATAATTTAATCCATTTAGTGCATTTGAGGGGTAAACTATATAGATGTTGATTTTTTTTTTTTTTTTAATATAAAAAAAAGATTACACAGGTTTCCAAGGCCAACACAGCTGTTTCAGTATGATTGGCATGGATTACTTCTAAATCTTACAAAAGGCCTTGCCATTCATCTTCTTCATATATGCCCTAACATTTTTTTTTGAACCATACAAGTTTTTAGTCCATTATATAAATTGCGACACATCATTCTCATTATTTTATGTAAATGGTCTGATTGTTATAGAAAAATTGGTTTTTAAATTCCAGATGATATCATTCTCTATAGTCTAGCCTGAGCAACTTGCTTCTGTATCCTCTTATCTATAGTGTATTTAAACATTTCTTTCGGCCATATACATTATAAATTACAAGATTTGTGACATGAGAGGGCCCAATTGATCTGAAGTTGATGCCCTTCATGAGCATTCTTCAATAACCATACCTTCCTTTACCATATAAAATGAAAAGTTATGTTAATGACCACACTTTCAGGATGAAGCTGTAATTTTTCTTCTTTTTTTACTACCTAAATGTTTTCATATAAGTGAAGTAATAAGTGCATGGCAACCACTTGTATAGTAGGAGTAGTTGTTAATTATCAACTCGTCCCTTGCTGATTACTAAACATGAACCTAACACAACAACTTCAGAGATATCAATACAAATATGCCTATTTTTTATATAAGAGTTTCAACATAAAAAAACATGTTCAACCAAAATTACTAGGATCATCTAATCACTACAGTTCCTACCAAAAAAAAAAAAATCTAATCACTACAGCAAAATTACTCGCTTCCCTCGGAGATGGATTCAAGCTTTGGCTTCCAACTTGTCCTAGAATCAAAAGCATTATTACACGTTTTTCTCTCGAGCCCCGACAGAACATCTTCCACTGATGCTTGCTTTGCCAATAGCTCTTGCAGCTGCTTCTTTGTTATAACAATCTTAATCCTCCTTACACCATTGTCTTTTTCTTTTTCAGCTAAAGAAGACATATTATCTGCAGGACTAGTAGTACCAACAGAACTCAAACAAGGAAGCAAGTAGTAAACTTTGCCCAACTTCAATTCATAATTAGGTGGGAGATGCTCTGAAGCTTCCTTGGATAAACCAATACCTGAGCTTGAAAAATTCACCAACATATCCTTAACAAGAATTGGTGAACTGAACTGTAGAATCTTTCCATCCATCTTCACAATCTGTAGAACTTTCCCATGCTTTGTTGTAACATCTGTACTGGGTTTACAAAGAGCATAGCAATTACCCATGTTGCTTCAAAGAAACAAGAAAAGAGTTAAGAGAGAGAGAGAGAGAGAGAGAGAGAGAGAGAATTTGTAGTTGAGGTTTATGAGTGTGGTGCAAAGGCAACAAGGTATTTATATATAGAGAGGTATTGTCTAAGAAATAGTGATACATGTGGAAGGGAATAGTAGAATAGTATCTCTCTGTTGATATATACTGATAAAAAGTCATTGTGAATTTGAGGGAAAAGGAAAAAGGCAGTGAGGTTTAAATTTTGTGTAAAGAAAGGGAAAATATAAAATTGTCAACACGCATGCAAAAGAGGTCGGTTTAGTGGAAGGTAACGCATTGCATCGCTCACCTATGGGTGGCCTGGCTTCAGCCCAATTTGCAATTTTGTACAGCAAAAAGCCTAATGTTGTCTGTGTCAATGAGACCCTTTTGCTATAAAATGAACTTCATGACTGTACAAGTGTCATGGCATAACAGGGTAGGCACTACTTTAGACTAAACTAAAGCGTGTCACTATGGGGGGTCGTGGGCCAATGAGTATCTTTATGTTCAGATTTTGGGTAAAAAAGAGGCTAGTCTCAAAGATAATATGTACCTTATTTTTACTGGTATATATATAAAATAGGATTTAATAATGTGTATCCCTTAGCGTATATATTAGTAAATTATTTTTAAAATTTTTTTATGAAAAAACGTAAAAATAATTAACTGTTTTGATAGTTTATTCAATTCTTCACAAAATTTTTTTCAAAATAGATAGTTAATACTCATAAAATATATTGGCTATAGACCACCACTTTTTATTTTAGTATTCTTATATTTGTCTATAGTTGGATCATCCTTAATGTTTTGGTGATGTCACAGAAGCATAACTACTATTTGTTTAGGTCCCTTTCTGTGATGAAAGTGTATAGAAAAATATGATAGGCTTTTAAAGTGGGGCTTAATCCACTGGGAGTATTGTGCATGACCCTCCATATTTTAACTCTTTCCACAGTTCCAAGTCGCTTCCTACTACATATTTATATCATCGGATGCACTGAAAGAAACCTGATTGATTTGTGTTGACTGATATAAGTCTTTTTGTTTGATTTGTTATGGTACTGAGGTGCAGTTGACACTACATGGTTTAGGTCACCTTAGGATTATAGAATATGGTTTAGGTTTTTAATATCGGGTTATTGGTTGAGCGGTGCCTCTAGTAAATTGTTTGATGGGAAGTTAGCATGTGTTTTATATAGAACATGTTGATAATCAAAGTCTCCCAGGATTTGTGTTATTGAGATTCAACGGGCGTTGTTTGTTATGAGAACAAAACGTATATTATCTACAGCCTAAATGCTTTGATGAAATTGATGATAAATAGGAAGTGTGGGGCCCGTAGGCCTGGAAGTCTCGGCCCACCTCTAGGCTGGCCCAAGGCCCATGCCGAGGATCGATGGCTTTCCCAGGCAGTTGTCTAGGGGCTTTTAGCCCTCTGGGCCACGCCGAGGACGACTCTCTCCTCGGCATACCTATCCTAATCCCAGGTGGGGGACAAGCCCAGTATAGGCAGTCACATCCACACTTAATGCATCCACCTAACTCTCCTGGCAATCTTAATGCTGAGAGGACTCCTGAACGGCGGAACCTTGGGTGCTGCGACACACAGTAAGGTGGGGAACGTGGCTGATGGGACAGGTCCTTAAGCAGTGGTCTAGATGATTGACAGTTGGAAGGCTATGATTGACCAAAGAAGGTATATAATGCAAGGTGCCCTTCAGAATGAGGGGCTCCTCGGCCGTCCGAGGAGCAACCCCCAAGCCAAAAAGAACAGGGCTAAGCCCTCAAGAAGGAAGAGCGCTTCCGGCGAACCGGTGGCAAGCCTGTTAGCGCCAAACCCTACGTCCCACTCTCTAAAGAAATGTATTGTTGGGGGATCTACGACAAAACGAGCCCCTACAGGAAGGTATGTTTTTGTGTGTTGTTCTTTATAATACCACACATAAGCATTAATATTGGTAAAGCCATCCTCCCTTTTATATAGACAACCAAATGATACGAAGTCAAGAAATACAACTCTTTGGAAATAGGCACAACTCTTTGGCAATGAGCTAAATTGGGCCCACTATGGGGCATACTTTATTTGGGTTTTGACTTAGTCTAATATTTCTAACAGAACAAAATATACACTTAATTGGATCTGGGTTTTTATCCCAAAAAAAAAAGCATCTGGGTAAAAGAGCTTGATAATGGAAAAACAATCAAACATTGAATTAACAATCAAAAACGGCTAGAGCCTTATATCTCAACTAACATCTCTCCCGTCTTCTATTTTTGAACTATCAATTTATGAAAAGAATGATGTCATGCATCCGATTTGTAATGTATAAATAAGTCATCTCATAATATATAGGTCTCACGGGTGTGTAAATCCCACCAAATATCCAATACATATATTGGAATGGAAATGCACAGATATATTCTTTTTTAAAAAAAAAAACTTCTCGATATCTCTGATATTTGAAACCCCCCCGGGACCCCAATAGTTTTGCTATGGAACAATTAAAACTAATTCAAATTGGCACTAACAATCTTATAGAACGAATAGTAAAGCAATCAATAGTCAATACGCAATATAAACAAAGGAAAATGCAAAGCACCATCATTTGCAGTAAATATTTTTATACAAAATATAGTAATTTATATTTGTGACCCACTAAACCTAATATCAATATTCAATAATAAACTATAAGCAAATCTTCTTGCTTTTAGTGCTCGTGGGTACTGTGGGGCTTTCCACTAAAGAGAAATGCCATTATCACATCTAGGAAAAATAAGGAGAAAATCGAAAGACAAAGATTACACCTATAATTGCTATTGTTGACTTCCCTAAGTATGTTGCGGTCAAAACGCACCCAAATACGACGGACCTCAAAGGCTACCACTCATTCTAGCCTTCCTATATATCTTCTTATTTTAACCCTTTGATATCAAGTAAAATTTGAATGATAAAGTTTACTCTCAATCCATGGCAATTTATAGTATCACATATGTGTATACACATGACGTATTAAATTATTTAAATTAATTACATAACTTAATAAATAGGTTATGTGATGAAAAGTATACCTCGAAATCAGTTTGGAGGATAAACTTAGCTAGAAAATTCAAATTGCTAAATTAAATCTAAACTGTGAAAATGATTATCTCTATTTTGAAACAAATAGAGAAGATGTTGATAGGGATGAACTCTTCTTTGATACTATTAGAGATATATTAGCTCATTAGTATAAGTCCAAGCCTAATTCTACTTTATGTGCAAGCCAAGTCTCTTACTTATACTAGAAGTCTATTAGTCTAGGATTTAGTCTACTATATATACACATGTTATGATTCATTATAACACAGGATTTGTATTATACTATAATATATTATTGATGTAGCCCTTTAGGATTTCTTCGTGAATGTAGGCCATTAGGCTGAACCACGTAACCCTCGTGTGTTATTGTGCTCTATACTGTATACTTTCGCTTCTGCATCCATACTAGCATATTCAACATGGTGTATCAATGCTAATATTTAACATGGTATCAGAGCCACCTTCTTGTGGTCATGGTTTTCTGTCCTTTCGGTATATTTAAGAGCAATTTTTGTCTTTCTCGGTGTTTTTTTGTTGCGTTCATCTTCTTTGACTTCCTACTGCTGCAGGTCAAAACTCTCCGGTATAGTCATGCCACCGTTAGAAGTCGCATCAACACTGCAAGACCATTGCCTTCCTCAAACTATCGTAACAGAGTCAAACTTCATTTAAGGGATCTTCCAACCTTATCAAATCTCAAGATTTCATCAAGCTTCCATCTTGAGTTTGAGAGGGGGTGTTAGAGATATATTAGCCCATTAGTATAAACTCAAGCCTAATTCTACTTTATGTGCAAGCCAAGTCTCTTACTTGTACTAGAAGTCTATTAGTCTAGGGTTTAATCTACTATATATACACATGTTATGATTCATTATAACACAAAATTTGTATTATATTATAATATATTATTGATGTAGCCCTTTAGGATTTCCTCCATGAATGTAGGCCGTTAGGCTGAACCACGTAACCCTCGTGTATTATTGTGTTTTATACTTTATACTTTCGCTTCCGCATCTATACTAGCATATTCAATATGGTGTATCAATACTAATATTTAATAGATACCATTACCAAATAAATTTATAATTGGTTAAATTTATAGTGGGTTTCTTTTCTTTCTTTTTTTCTCAAAAAAAAGAAACCCACTATAAAAGTTTCTAAAAATATAACAAATGTGTACTCTCTCGTCTTATATAAAAAATGAGTTCTACTATTATGCAAGTGTAGGAAATATGGATTTATTATACTTTTCTATAATTACTTGACAATTATATCTTGGTCAACAATGTGGTGCGTTCATATGTATAGGACAATAACATTGGCTGGCCGGTGAAGGTAGGCATTGATCTGTAGGAAATATCCCACAAAATGGAGGGTCCTTGAGAGTTGAGAGGCTGGGGTTGCTTAGGGAATTTTAGGTTGAAAAATGAAAGAATCCAAAGTGAGGAAAGCAATTACGTTTTCGTTTTCACCATGCTATAGCCGAAAAAAATAATTCCTTTTGTTATTCACGGAGTGAAGTACAACAGAAGAAGACAAAAGGTTGTTAGATTGGTGGGCTTCGTAAGTCAGTAAGGCCACTGTTTTCAATCTTGCTACACAAGGAGAGATAGTATGGGACCCTTATGTTTGTACAAAAGCCATTGCCGTGCACCTAACCTATCATCTTCATCTAGAGGCATCTAATCTTTACTCTATTCTCCATCCACTACTAGCCCATGCATTCACAATAGTAAAGTTCATTGAATGACCCATTTTCCTCACCTGAAATTATTGATTTCACAACTTGGAACCCTTTTTCTCTTTTTTGGTGTGTGTGTGACCGTTCTCTATATCTTTTTTCTCTTTTTTGAGTCAAAAGTGATAGTATTTTTCTATTTCATTCTTTAAGAGCGACACCCCTACACGTTTAGTTTTCTTTCTTTCCGTTTTTTGTCTTTTTGACGGTCTCCTTGAGTAAGCTTGGGGGTTGATTTCGAATGGGTTGTTAAGGAATACTATTTCTAGTAGTATATATGTGTCTGCAACTTTAGCTAGCTAACCATCATGGCATCATCTTGAAGGGCAAGTTATTAAAAGTCTGCAATACACCCATGGAAATTTTTGACATAAAGTGGTGAATCCCTCAAAAACAATCAAATTCATGGAGGCCTAATTCATATATATATTTATGGCAAAGGTTTCCTCCAAATCAGATTAGAGGATTCCTTTATCCTATTATATGACAATTCAAATAATCATTCATGTGTATATCTTTTAAATGACTCATCTAAACAAATTGTGTGTGATATGAGCCGAGTTTAAATTACTGAAAGAAAAGATACTTTAGTCAATTTGAGGTAACGAATCTTCTGAACATTAGTGGAAAAAGGAATTTGATGACTAATTTTTCTGCTTGGCTCTTATTATTCCTTATTCTCTTAAATAGTCATATGTATAAGCAATACATCAAAAAAGTTCAAAATACAGTGAATCACTTATCCCAACATAAAGTCTGTTCTAATAACATGACTTTTAATTTTAAATAAGTCATGTGATTAAATGTATACATTGATAGTAACAAGTCAGGGAAACTTTTAAAGGAAAATTCTGTCTATTTATTTAAATCTATAGTGTAGAATTCTCATAATTAATTTTCTCTTGCCTAGAGTAAGCTATGGGGTATCTTCTATCAAAACCCAGAACCTAGAGTGAGCTGTGATTCGAGTGGGTTGGTAGAGAAATTCTGTACCTACTATGTATGGCTGTGTTGAGAAGTCTATCCCTCAACTTGAAGGACATGGCAAGGGAACTTTAACAAACGTGAAAAATGTTGACAGTAAAATTGAGAACCCCTCAAAGAAAAACATGATTCATGCAGGTCTAAAATCATGAAGAATTGAGGTTTATAAATTATATATTCAATTGCATTCTCACATGTCCCAAAAAAAAAAAAAATATATATATATATATATATATAACCCATATATATGTGTATGTTATATGTGTGTATGTTTTATGATTGCAAGCTTCTAATTTGGTTTAATAATCGTCAAAATCTCTCTCTCTCTCTCTCTCTCAATTAGAAGCTAGCAATCATAAAACATACACACATATAAAATTTGCATTGGCATTATGATGAGAAAATTAGTGAACACAACTTTTGTACTTCGACTTTGATTTGACTAACTGCGAGGAGCGGAGAAAAAATAGTAAGTTCATATAACTAATTGTCTAGTTACCAAATAATGAACAGATAAAGGATTTTGTTTCAAAAACACAAATCTTCTCCCAAAAAATAATAATAATGATAAAGACTGTTTTGGAGGCTTTGGTTTTCCATAAAATCATTTATTTTTATGTGGTGTGTTGCCATTATTTGCTCTTTCCAACACCATAGCACCACAAGGAAAGCAAGGCTGAGGCCGTGGTCGAGGTGGCCATAGCAGAATTCTTTGTAATGGGACCAAAAAAAAAAATTGTTCATTCAGTGCTCACCCAGTTACCACCACATACAGAGGGAGATAGAAATTTAAATTCTGAGTATAAAATCTTATAAGTTTGACCATCAACGTCAATGGAATTGAAAGAATAGAAATAGTTAATAAATTTGGTTGGTGGGAGCCTCATAATTGTACCAAATCTATTTGTTGCTTATACAACATTTTGCTATATTCTTATTGGGCTTGCAAAGTCGTAGACAAAAGAGTGGTTTGCTCTCACTGCACAGTAATTTGGAAGAAAAAAAAGGGGGGAGAAATATCAACCAAAAAATTTTTAAATAATAAATTTCACTATTCAACATTGATCGATTTTGTCTTTTTAGTTTCTTTTTTTTTCCCTATCAATCATTTAAATTTAATTTGGTTTCAATCTAGTCTTTTCATTGAGTTTCATCCAATCTTACCGTTAATTTTCTAAAATGAAGTTGTTTTGATAGATTTAACGGTGAGAATTAGATAAAGTCTACGTTGAAAACGAATGGAAGTTAAATGATAAAAAGATGAAACTAAAAAGACTTAAATAAGTAGTGAAGCTAAAATTCATACGATGTATAGGAGAAAATTGCCTAATCCAACAACCACTTTGATATGATCCTCAATTCTCCAGCATCATCTGCATGTAACAGGTAATTGCCACACACAGTCAAACTGCAAATGAGTGACTAATGAAATTAAGCCAGGATAAATAGAATACAAAAATTTATGTAGGGAATATATTTCTAGGAACTTAATGAATAGAATCAAATACAGAATTTGTAAAATCAGGTAATAATTCTATTATGGGTTCTAGTTAGATCA
The DNA here is from genome assembly GCA_019022515.1 of Quercus aquifolioides. Lineage (NCBI taxonomy): Eukaryota > Viridiplantae > Streptophyta > Magnoliopsida > Fagales > Fagaceae > Quercus > Quercus aquifolioides. The sequence goes on along the minus strand of CM032335.1, from coordinate 10,017,607 downwards.
ACTGGTAAAGTCTCTAATAGTTGAATAAGAGATTTGAGATTCAATTTCTATCTATACTAAAAATCAATTAGTGTCTTAGTCTGATAATAACAAACTATTATCAAGAACAAATGTCATATGTTAAAACTCTTTAAAAAAAAAGTAATAATTCTATTGTTTTGCAAGAAAATAAAATAAAGAGACTTAAAACATTTATTTCTCATCGTCCACTGCCACTACAAGCACTTTATTTTTATTCTTTTATAGTCTCTGATATGCATTTGAAGCTGGAATGAATTCATAGTCCACTATGGGCCTATGGCCTTGTTCTCTGAAATCTCACAACTAAGCCCATTTAATTGGTCATACAAAGCCCATGGAATGTATAGAATTCATTCCTATCGTTGTCACTTTAGTGTTTTTATGCGGGCCACTGTTACATGGCAAGCCCATTTTTGGATCTCTAGATGATTTGTTCAATTCATAAGCCCATTTTACGTTCCACTTTATATTTACCAATTACAAATTGGAGTAATTTTTAGGTACTCTCAAAACACGGAGAATGATACTCTCTCTTCTCACATTCATGGTGGGGTTTAGTTATTAAATTCATGATGGAGTTCACAGTGAATGTGAGAGGAGAGAGCACAATTTCTTTGTGTTTCGAGGGTATCTAAAAATTTTCCTATAAGTTTTCATGTGTTTATTTTTTTCCATTTTAAACTTTGGCTATTTTATAAGGAAAATTAAATAAATACATGGCAAGTTGTGATTAATGGAACATAAAATAAAATGCAAAAAATGGTACAGGAGATTTATATTCTTTTTTCTTCTCCCCTCTCTTCAACTAAAAAATGTTAAGAGTCTCGTAATTTAATAACATTGCTTGACCTCCCTTATAAGGAAAACTAAGCTAAGTTTAGAATCCTAATCTCTCTCTCTCTCTCTCGTTTAAGAAAAAAAAAGAGATTAAAACTTTTGGAGCTTGGGTGGGTAGGAAGTCCAGGTTCAGTTAAAGGCTCTGTCCCACAAGAGTATGTGATATGGACTCAAATGCTATCTAACCCAATAAGTTAAAGATGGTCCAATCATTTCAATCAACTCTGCTATGCTCATCTTTCATTTAAACTAGTTTAATATTTCTAATGAAAATGTTCATGATTGAAATTTCTCATCTCCTATTATATTTATCAAATTATTTATTAAAAAAATTTAGAAAAAATTTTATTTTAAAAAAAATAAAGAAAAGAAGAAGAAAAGAATCTCCTCCCCATTCATACTAAGGTAAAAATAAAAAAAAATAAAAAAAAGACTGCAATTTAGCAGGTTAAGGAAACGATCTTTCTTCTTACCAAAGAAAACAAGTACTGTAGAAGATTTTTAAGCTTGCTCCTGTGTGCATTTTCGATTTTCTTCTAGTGGAAGCATATTTCAGGACATTAAATCTTCGCCATGATTGAACCATGATAGTGCCATATGGTGTGACAAAGAAATCACGGGGGAAAAAAAACCATTGTAGATATAGAAAGCGATAAATATCTAACATTTTTTTCAAAAGAAAAATATATATCAACATGTCATGTCAGTGACAATCTTGATTGGGCATTAGAGTTTGCATCAAGTTAGAGAGAATGGATGGATAAAACAAAAATGTCAGTATTGTCCAGTTCTCTCATGAGAAAAAAAAAAATGTGATTTCAACCCCCCCTCTCTATTAATGTAAGGAAAAACAAAAAAAAACACAATGAGACAAATATATTAGAATATACTTATGCTCCGTTTTTTTCCCCATATTTCATGGTGTTTGATACAGCACAAAATGTAGATCAAAGAAAACATTTTCTCTTATCACCATTAAAAAAAATTAAAAAAAAAACCAAATAAAAAAAAAATTTGCTTTTTGATAGGGGGAAAATGTTTTTCTTAATGTTACATACTTGATAGGCTACTACAAATAAATTCCACATCAAAGTTACTCTTACAAGTGTAACACCTCTCTCTCTCTCTTCTCTCTCTCTCTCTCTCTCTACCATTGGAGAAATTATAAGATCCACATGGTGGACAAGTGATGTGGTCCACCATTCCACTAAAAAACTGTCACTTGTTTAAAATTGTTAGTTAGAAAAATTTTTGGGTAAACTACGTATTTGGTCCTTAACTTTTACGCTGAATGTCAATTAGGTCCCTACCCTTTTAAATGTGTCAATTTAGTCCCTAACTTTTTGGTATTGTGTTAATTTAGCATTGCCGTTAAGTGATGTATAGAAATGCTAACCTGATTAACAGCCAAAATAAAAATGACATGTGTACTGCTACGTGGAAAAAAAATAATTAAAAAAAGGAAAACCATTTTATGTTAAAATTAGGATCTCATCCTGAACAATCAAAGTTTCACGCCGCTAACCTTCCGCAGAGGCCAAAAATTAACAAGTTCCTGTTTGGTTGCCAAGAAACCGTAAGAAAAGGAAATAGAAAAGCAACTGAAAAACTTAAAATCAACCCAAAATGAAAATTTTCTATTATTTCCGATGCAAATTGTAACGAATCAAATACAAGAAATAACAAAAAAACAATTCTTTTGTTTATGGTTTTGACACGAAATCCTTTATAGCCAAGGTTTTGTACCCATTTTGTCTTTTTTCATTACTAACGAGTAAAGAAAGTAGTGGAAAGATCCTGCCACCTTAAAAAATATGTTGTTGTATTACCATTGAGCTTCAGAAACAAGCAAGCGTCAGTCTTAATTAGAGACCATGGCTTGTATTATCCTAGAAGAACTCGAGGCTCCTTGACAACACCGTTTTATTTTCTACACCATATTCCCTGACTTCTCACTAAATTCTGATCATACCCCTAACCCTTCACTATCCTCCTCTCGGCTCTCTCCACCTCCATCTCCTATAGTATCAGAAAATTTTATTTTGAAATGATTGTAGGTCTTTCAGTTGTTTTTCTACTTCCTTTTCCTATGGTTTCTCCGCAACTAAACAGGTTTTGTTAATTTTTGGTTGACGCGGCACTATGAAATTTGTTTGTTCAGGATGAGATCCTAATTTTTAATATAAACTGGTTTTCCTTTTATTTTTATTTTACTATTATTCTTTCATTTTTATTCTACATAAAAATACACTATACACGTATGTGTCATAATTTTTTTTTAAAATTTTTTGCTGTTAGCCATGTCAACATTTTCCATCCATCACTTAACGGCAGAGACAAAATTGACAGAGTTTCAAAAAGTTAAGGACCAAATTGACACATTCAAGAAGTCAAGGACTAAATTGACATTCAGCATAAAAGTTAAGGACCAAATACGTAGTTTACCCAAAAAATTTTAAACAGAAATTAATTACTGACTCAGCAATTTTAAACAAATAAAAATTTTTTAGTGGAATGGTGGACAATTGACGTGGTCTACCAGAGGACTCTATAATTTCTCCTACCATTGATCGTCATTGAGGAGTGGTTGATCGACCATTAACTAGTGTTGATCAATTGTTGACTTTTTCCAAATGAAATTTTTTATTCATATCATTCACTTTCTTCTTCTTCTTTTTTTCTTTTTTCTCTATATTTTTTGTGTAGAGTCCAAGTTTGGGTTTTGTTTTCCCATTTAAGACTCTAAAAGGCCAAAATAATATAAAATGGCTTCCCATTTGGGATTACGTTTTGCTAGTGAAAGCTTTTATTAATATAATTAATTAGAATCATGTAAAATACTAATGATTTTCTTTGTGAACCAAACAACATGAAATGATTTCTTGCTAATTATCAGGATTGCAATCAAACATAAGAAAATAAGCTTGTTTTTTAGAAAATGCATCAGATTGAGCATGAGCATTTTCTTCATTAATTTTAATGTTTTTTTTTTGTAAATGTTAGTGATTTTTAAATACATTTTACCAAGAGCCTTGTAAGCATTATCTAATTCTCTCCATGTAGAGGTCGAACCAAGGTTTGAATCTCTTTCTCTCAGACTTGGGTGTCACTTTCTTCCTTAAAAGGGTTTCACAACTCTTGCATCTCCATCATAAGGCTAAACTAACTTTTCATGTTCCCACAAACTAAAATATTTCATATGCAAAGCTGTCTTCATTCAATGCTATGCTAATAATTAGACTTAATTGTAATGACTCCAACTCATGATGACACTTATATGATAAACAGTACTAGCCAAAACACTAAAAATGATTTTTTAAATTAAAAACAAAGATACTGTTATTAATCTAGCTAATAAATGTTTGTTAAATATTTATATTCATATATAGTGTATGTACTAGAACTAGAGCAATGTTTTGAAGGTAAAAGAACAAGGAGAGACGTGCTTCACATAGCACAACCAAATCAGCAGCAAGTTCTTAGTATATGCAGCTGTTCAATCATAATAGAAGAAGTCTGTCAATGAATCTTCCCTCTCTCTCCTAATGGTCCAAACCCCACAAATGGCACCACATTAAACATTATATTCTACGCGTAGTAATAAATTACTTTATTACTCACAATAATTTATGTGCTACACTAAGAGAAACTATATTATACTAACATGGAAAACGAATATATGAATAATAAACTCTAAGTAATGGAACAGATAAGAAAAGAATGAAGATGGAGAAAGTTGAATACAGCGAGGCACGTATCTCTGGACCCATTTAAAGTATAGAAAGCAATGATATGGCAAAAGATAATCATGGAAATCAAAGCTCCTTGAAATTTTATTGGAAATTTCTTGCACAGTTGCACCTTTTGTCTTTTGCCCACTTGCTTTCTTTCTTGTTGTTTCCTTTTCTTTTCTTTTTTCTTTTTTTTTTTCTTTTTCTACAGCTACTCGATATTGGAGTTCACATAATAAGTCCTTAATATACACGTAACTTTTATCCTATATTTTTCTTTCTTTGAGGTTTTTCCCTTTATTTCTTTTGGATTTTGTTTTCTTTACCTCCTATATTTTCCAGCCTTTCTAAATAGCATGATTAGTATTTCTTGTTAAGGGTATCTTTCTTGTGGAATCTAAAGGGACGTGATGATGGAAGTCTTAGTATGTTTTTAGCCAGAAAGAGAAGAAGAACAAGCAAGAAGCACCAAGAGTACATCATCAAGATCACATATTTGTGGAAAAAGTTTTCTTTGAATTAATTGTGATCATCAAGTGGTTTCTTTTCTTTCTGTCTTCTTATACCTTGTTGGCTTTGTTTTGGCTTCTGGGGTTTGGTTGTTATCAAAGTTCTCACTTGTTTTAGTGTCAGAAGTGGTTGTCTGAGCCCTTAGTATCTCTTGGTATTCATGTCTCAACAAAGGCAAAGTAAGATGGTTGGTGCAAACAATGTCTCACAGTTTGGTGACACAACCTACACCAAGATCTTTGTTGGAGGATTGGCTTGGGAGACTCAAAGGGATGGTGTGAAGCGTTATTTTGAGCAGTTTGGAGAGATTCTAGAGGCTGTTGTGATCATTGACAAAAATACAGGAAGATCAAAAGGCTACGGCTTTGTAAGCCAACCTTGTTCAATAGCCTTTATATATATATTACATATATATAGCATGATTTTAAAATTTTCATGCTTGGATTTTAATCTCTGATTTGATTTTTTTTTTTTTTTCCTTATTTAGGTAACATTTAAGGATCCAGATTCAGCCATGAGAGCTTGTCAAAACCCCTATCCTGTAATTGATGGAAGAAGAACTAATTGTAACCTAGCAGCCTTTGGAGCACAAGCGAATTATCCAAACACTCCTCAACGAGGTTGGCAATTTTCTGGTTTTTATCAACAATTTGTTCTAAGTTCTGATGTTAATCTCAGTCTAAATCTATAGCCAGTTGGTTGATAACTGTATGTTTGATAATGTCAATAATCACGGAAAGTTTCATAATCTTGTATCTAAGAGTTTGACCTATATATATGATATTATATTATGTACATATATATTCTATATAGTATTTATTTGTTATTATTATTTCCCATAAAATTTGCAGGAATGGAGAAATTCAGGCCACCTTTGAGAACCATGGCACCAGCTCCTTTTCAAGGGACCTCCACATATTTCCATCAACACATCCCCCAATACTCATTTCCATATTCAGCATACGGGTAAACAGAATATTCAAGGAAAAGAAATTATAATCTAATTTACTATATGATAAGTAATGTTAGACGTAATTCAAATTTTACTAGATAAGCCTTACAAATGTGTCATCAATAATTTAGATATTTATCTGTTATGTTGTTAAAGTGACACCGATCATATTCATTATTGCATCAATTTGTAATCTTTTTATAGTAAAATTGATAAGAAATATTAAAATTTACCGTACTCATTTTTAGCAACTTCTGAGTTCTGAATGTTTTCCCTTAAAAATTCAGGTATCCCGGTTACCCACAAGACATGTTAGCAATGGTTAGTTTTTCCTTCTTTTCTTTTCTCACCACTTACACCCCCACAACCCCCCCCCAAAAAAAAAAAAAATACTGATAAGTTCGTGCTTGCTTGTATAGACATAGTCATTGCAAGTTTTAATTCAAAATCAGTGTGTGGGTGCAAATCATTACAATGTGTAGGGCAGGCAACAGTTTGCATCTTAGTTCTTATACACAAAACAACTAAGTTATCATATCAACTTTTGATGTAAAGACAGAATCATTGCAATGAACTTTAACGACTTTAATTTTGAATTTACTTGTGTTTGTGCAGAACTATTACAATGTATATGGTGGCCAACAACAGTTACCATCTTATTACGCCTATGTAGGATCTGGGTCTCCTGGAGTCTATAATTATTATCCATTCCAAGCTCAACATGGACACAGTACTAGTACTCCACTGCAGCACAGCCCCAAGAGGATCATACAACATCCTTACTTGCCTCAGCAACGCCGTGCAATTGGGGGCCTACAATTTACTACTTCGGTTTCCCCATCATCAACCTCTACCACTGGTTGAGTCTCTAACCAATGCTTCAATGTATGATTGTATAAAAAAAACAAGTACATCTTGTAAACCACTCTTATATATGAATGCAGAAAATTCAGGCACAGCAACAATTGCTGCAGCTGGAGTGCCAGGAAGTGCCTCTGAACAGAATTCATCAGCATAAATTTGATGACAAATATTTCCATACATGAAAAGAGTAGAAGGGTCAATAGAAACAGCAGAAAGGATTACAAAGAGTCACAGATACCAGACAAAAGAAAGGAACAGGATTTCATTTTTCAATTCCAACATCAACATGCCTAAGAAGAAGTAACTAAGCATAGGGGGACACTAGGTAGTTCATTCATTGGACAGATGATTGGGACCTTAGAGACTGCTCCACTAATCAAACTAGGCATATCCAATCGTCCATTATCCTCTCATTTTTTTATTAAACAGATATTTTCAATACCAAAGCCTTTAGCTTTCTTTTTCTTCTTGACTTGCAATTTACTACTATAGTTATCCATCTATGAATTGTTTTTGATACACCATTTTTTTATCTGTCATTTTATATTGGTTCAGGAGACTGCTTTTATATGGTAATAAGCTGTCACTTTAATGGCATGCTCAGATTAGCTTCAGTATTTGCTTTTTTTTTTTTTTTTTTTAACAGTTGCTTATGATTATAATTGTACGTTAAGAAGTTGGTTGAAAGCCAACAAAGGGTGTCTTTGTACCTCTTGTTCCTTAGAGCTCTCCATGTGCCAAAGTGTCTTTACAGTCACTTTCCTTTGACCTCATATTCTGCATCATCCAACTTTTTGGAAATTTCCTTTTGGGATTGGTATGTGTATCTCAATCCAAGGGGTTTCACTCTTTGTGTTTGTGATCCATTAAATTTGGGTGAAAGCCTGCTGAAAATCTTTGGGGGCATATAAAAATGTGGTAAAGCAATCTTGATGCCACATGCTTCCAAATGCTCACGAGAGAAGAATCAATCTCTATGGAAAATGATTCCAAACTTTTCCCATAAGTTGTAGCTAGCTGACAATATTGGGAATCTTGGTGTAATATGTAGTCTTTGAAAGCATCTATAGTTTCCTCATAATAGTCAAAATAATAAAAAGGAACATCAACCCCCATTGAGGTAACACAAGAAAGCTCTTCTTAAAAGGCCAATCTTTTTTCATAGATATATATAGCTTGTCTATGAAAAATAGATTTCTATAAATGTTCACTCCCCATATTAGCTTTTTCTTGAGCTTAGCCTCACTGTTTTTTTGAAGTACAACTGTACTTTTACCTGTTTTCATCAAATAAGCAAATCAATAGTATTTTTTAGATTCTAAATCTACTTAGAAACTAGTAATTCTAGTTGCAACAGTCAGACAATAATATTCAAGAATCAAAAGAGTGCGTGAATGGAATCGACCTTAACTTGGGTGGTAAAAACTAAACTTTTGCTGAATAATAGTAGCCAGAGGAAAATCATAGGTGCTTTGTCAAGGAACTTGCCCAGCTGACTTCTGATTAACTACTAAAACTTATGATTAATCATTTACAAATCATGTTTTTGTTTATTATAACTACTAAAACTTTGCAGTTGACCAGCTATATTTTCAGAAAAAATATTCCTCCCAATTAGTCAACTACTTCATGCCAGAAGAATAATATAAGATGAAAACAATCACATGCTTCTCTAAAGGAGTTATATAGATATTTAAAAGTTCGAGACAAAAAATTTCATTTTTTTAAGTTGACAAGTTGTAATTGAAGCAACATCACTTATATACCGTCTATAAAAAATAAATAAAAAACATCACTTACATACCAATCACAATATCTCATATTAACTGTTATGAAAAAAATTCTAATAAATTTATGTAACTAAATTTAGTGTATTTGAGATCAATTATCTTGCATCAAATTTAAAGTTAAAGGCAAGACTAAATTACACTTTTAAGTTTAGAGTTGTTTTCATTTTGATCCCTTCTTAGTCTACCAAATTTGATTCTAATCTCAAATTTTTTTAGTCCTTCCATCCAATTCATAATTGATATGGTAGTTAAATGCCAACAAAATAATATCATATCTCTCTCTCTCTCTCTCTCTCTCTCTCTCTCTTAATGGTCTTTTTTTGGCAAAACTTTTAATGGCTAAATTAGCTAGTTATGGATATAAACGAAAATACTGTTTTAAAAGACACCACCAATAAAATAATCTCAAACTTTAGAAGTGAAAAACATATTTTAGTCTAAAAACAATAAAATACACCACCAATAAAATACAAAAGAAATTACTATTCCCATACGACTGCTCTCTCTCTCTCTCTCTCTCAAAGTGGGGTGCAAATACAACTATTATGAGTGTAGTAATAATAAGTTAATAACCAAAGTATTTGGTTCGCCACTAACGTAGGAAAAAGAAAATAAAATTTTTAAATATCTCTTATTTTCCCTTTGTCTGGCTAATAAATGAAAAAAGGAAAAAGAAAGATGAAAAGAAAAAATTCCCTTCACAAATCTCAAATACCAAAATGCCCTCTCCCAAAAAAGTGAGATCCTTTTTCCCCTTTATTTTTTCTTAGTTTCTCTACATATAAATTATATAATACCTAAATGACCAAAAAAATATAAACTATATAATTTTCTGTCATTCTCTCTCTTCTTTCTTTCCTTTTTTTAATACCTATATTTTCTCTCAATCCAAATACCAAAAGGAAATTTTGGCATCTAGATGATTCTAAAAAATCACCTCCACATTTGCCTTGTATAGACTGCCAAATCCACTCTCTTTACTTGAAAGAACAAACCAAGCATACATTGAATTGACTTCATGCAAATATGACTATGCCCTGCCCATTCTGACTAACACTCTTTACATGTCAAGCCAAAGGGACAAACTTAACCAGTCTAGGAATCTGTTATAGTTCCTTGAATTGAAAATCATGCTGAGAGATCAAAACAAATTTGACTTCGGCATGTAGTACCAACTAAGATCAATAATGTATTGAACAAAGACTATAAACAAAGGAAGTTTGAAAGATAATAAACATAGACCCTCTTAGCAATTAGCAATTGGATTAGAATTTGGACACGCATAGTTTGGATACACTGCACAATAGTTTGGTACAAGCTTTCCTAACAAAAGATTTTCAGGAAGTTGGTGCTATTGGGAGCAAAGATAAGTGGTGGTGATGTTGAATAAGGTAGCAGTGGCACAGTGTGATGGTGATTCAGTGGGGTGGCTAAAAAAGGTGGCCATGGTGCTACTAGTGGGAAGGGATGATGGAGCTGCAGTACTGGTGATGATGGTGGGAATAGCGGTTTGGACTGTGACAATGCTTGTGGCCTAAGTTCACAGTCGTATAAACACATTCAAACCCATCGATTGGATGTTTTTGTAGAACACAACGTAGGGCCAGCCAGCAAGTATTAAGGAAGAATTGAGCAAGGCAGGGACCTAAGTAAACTTTCACACCACCAAAAGAACACAATGAAAGATCATGAAGAACAGGATGTAAATAGTTTCTTCCAAGAATTTCCAGTTAGAACATCCGACATGCATTAGTTTTTCTGGGAACATGCTTACAGAATTCATCACCTTGTGCAACATAAAGTTAAGCCATCAAGAGCCTCAAAATCCCATCCAACTCTACAAGCTAGACAAATAACCATAACCCCTCTAGGTAACAAAGATACCCGATTGCGATGCAAAGAACAAAAGGATAGATATAAACTCCACAAGTCCCTTAAAAGTAATTCTGTAACTATGTATATATGTAGATATAAACTATCAGCAGTAAATGAGTCCGGAAACATGGAAAGATGATTCAGTGCAGCTGGGGGCGAGGAACTCGAGGCCGCACAGGCGTCTTTGACGGGCTCACCCTGCATACACATGACATAAGAATAATTTCGGAAACTTCGGAAGAAGAAGCTGAAATGAGAGAAACATAAAGTCAGTTATTAAAAAAAGCAATCCGCCAAACCAACCTTATTGGCAACGATCCCAAAACCACACCACTACAGTTAAGAGCTGCAATTGCACTTTCAGCCTGCAAGAGTTAAAAAACACAAAAAGAACAATTACTCTTATGCATAGGAATGATCCATAAGAAAATCAGGCCAAAAGTAAGACAAGAGAAGACTTCTGGCACACTGAGTTGTAGCAAAACTGCAAAAACATCCAATATCAATCACTAATATAATCTACAAGTTCAATTCTTAGAAGCAAAATTTCAACATTTATAAGACAAAATGTAAAAATATTTTCAGGTTCCACAGCCAAAGGCATGTTCACCATTTGCATATCAACTTATTTCACTAGGAAAACAAAAGCAAGGGGCCAGGCAAAGGTTAAATGGAAATAAAGAGGCCAGAAACTGGCTCGCAGCACAATGAAGGCGATGTATATGGTCTGATAAATCTTGAGAATACTCACAATCCATAAAACAACATCCTTTTGGAAAAGCCACAATTATTTTAATCATGACCAAATGTAGAAGACAGAAGATAGACTTTCAAGTCTCAAGGCATGGTAATGTGGAAAGGGGAATCAAGCAAAGATTGTGTTGGTAGCAACATAATAATTAAGGGCATTGAAGGAGAGGGAGGTGTGGGGGGGAGGGGGAAGACCATACACCTGAGAATGTCTCAATCAGATTCTAATTTGGATCACTTCAAGGACTCTTTTCACTCATAAGCCAAGTTAAAGATGGCAATGCTATATAAATAAATATTTATTGGTAAATAGCACACATCTAATGGATCTAGAACTCTTGACCTTAAACTCCATTATTGAGGGAGGAGGAAATACCATATGAGCTAAAGCTGTTGGCTATGCTATATTTAATAATGTCTCAAGAAAATCCGTGTGGGGAATAGTTACAAGAGGCCACTTGTGACAATAGAAACCATGGGTAATTTTAAAGGAATCAGTAATCTAATATCATCTTTCAGTTTAGTTAAAACATTAAAAAAAAAAAAATTAAAATTAAAAACAAAAAATATTTTGATTATTGAGGGTAAAGTTGCCTACCAACCACCTAACCTAAACCCCACAAAGGCAGCGGATACAAACTTTTATAACATAGTCAATTAGAAAAAAAATTCAAAAACTAAAGAAAAATAAAACATTGTCTGCAATTATATATATCAATTCAGAAATTAACTCATAGCCATGCTGATCCAAGTCAAACCCATCAAGAGATGCTATAAACCCAATGTCTAGGACTGGGCAACAATTTAAACCAAGAAAACCCATATGCAGGGTATATTCAACAGGACAATCGAAAAGTTTTCCCTATGAGAGCAAAGAGTAACTCTATTCATCTCTTTTTAATAAGCAGGGAGGAATAAAAGCAAGTTTTGCCATGAAATTGAGGGGTGAATAAAGCACAAAGCATCCACAGATTGTATACTGACACAAACCTTTTTCTTCTTTCAAGCTTTTCAGAGTTCCATCCCATGAAAGGTGTAAAGATGTTTTTTTTTTTTAATAAATAATTAAATAATAATAAATATATATTTTAAGATGGAAACAGCTAGGCAAACAAGAAAAGAGCATCCACAAATTTTTTTCTCCCTCACTTGTTCCCAAGTAATATATCTATCAGGAAAGATGTTATAGAAAACAATAAAGCCAGTTAGTTACAACACATTGCTAGGCAATCAAAAAACACATTGCAAAGATGAAAATGATGAACTAAGTGACTTAACAAATGAATGTTTTAGGAAGTTAATGGTGACACCAACCATAGAAAAATAAGTAAAACATAAGATAAGTGATTGCAGTAAATACAGCACTTTTGCTCAAAGTACATGCAAAGAAGTAGGCACAGCCCTGTTATCCCTGTTTACATCCTCTAATTAGCCCAACTATTATCACATGATTTCTCACTACAAATTGTATACTTTTTAAGAGGTCCAAGTGCCAAACTCCTATTTTTGCCCAAAACTCCTACTTTTACACAAAGTAGATACCAAAGAGCTAGATGTCCCTACAGCTGCTAAGACCCCAAGACATCCAGCTACAATTAACTAAATCCTGATGCTCCTCAGCTGGGAAGCAAGGACCAGGATGCATTTGTTGAGCATGGTGCTTACTAATGGTAAGTTCCCACAACTCAGCTACCAGACAATAGGATGAATTCAAAGTCTTCCATTGGTGAAGAAAAGGCTCACTCTGCCAGGTGTATGCTGAAGAAACTTTAAAAGGGATAGGTCTGCTTGCTCTTCGGACTTGCCGAGAAGGAAAGAGCCTTTTCAGTTCCCTTGGTATGGCAATTTCCAGATGCAAATTGCAATGACTCTGAAAAGCAATGGCTTCTAGTCTATAGCTCAAGGGATCGGCAACTCCACAGGCCAACATACTATGCCATAAGCAATGGCTTTATCAATTCCACATTAGCAGCTCCACAGGCCTTTCATTAACTCTAGGACTGAAAATCTGCCACTGCTAAGCCACATCCTACAACAAGCTTCTACTAATGCCATTTACATTCAAGAGATGCACTGTACCACATTCTAAAGGGGAACAGAAGTCAATTTCAAATCCCCTTTCCTATGGCAGATCACTGGATCTCCATTCCTCTCATTTATCCAAAGTTGTTCAAATTCCACCTAAAGTTACTTGCTACAGTTAACAGTCCATAAGATCCTAGCAATGATTTCCCGTGACACCAACAAGAAGGGAGTTATCCAAAAAATGTGACGATGGAATCAAGGCAAGCAATTAAGTGAGGTCTAGGAGCAGCAAGGATATGCAACGCAGTTGCTTTAGCGCCCAACCTCAGAACAAGTGTAATAAATGCAGAACTACCCAAATAATGTCTAGGGCCAAAAATATATTATGTTAAGGCTGTGATGATTGAAACAACATAAGATTATCAATGACTTATTGGGGAAAAAACGATATTACTGTGATTAAAGGTCAAGAACTGTTTGGTACCATCCCAACTATTGATGACTCATCTCATTTTCTTGTTACTACAGCATTGCTCAAAAAAAAAAAAAAAAAAAAAAAAAAAAACGAACAAACAAACAAACAAACTTATAAATCATCTATTAAGTGCAACACTTCCAATTGAAAAAGTCAAGATTTGAAACCATGAGAGAGAATCAATCCTCTACCTTCTCTATCCCTCCCACCATCTCCAGATTTTTTTATTTTTTTTAATAGGTCCAATTGCCACTCAATTTGCCATTTTAGCATGGGAAAATGCTGTTTTCTCCAATGACTTCCCATTAGTTGCATCTCTTATTAGTGCAGACAGCAACTACAAGTGAAAAGCATGCATTCTTCTAGTCCAAAATAGTTCAAACATATTTTCTTGACTTCAGTATTTTCCAATGTCGAATCACTAATAACAATAACCATGCTGATTTCATAATCTTATGGTTCGAATCCAAAAAACTCCCATTCTCCATGCCTAATAGATCAGCAACAACACTTGTAGTGTAAGAATCCTTCCATCCACAACTTAATAAGATGCGCTTTGTGGTGTTAATCTATATATTACTAAAAGCTAAAGCGTAGCATTTAATGTTGCCACGCTCACGTTGAGTCACATCAGCAGCTATGTCATTTCCATCATCCCTTCTAAATTTGTCCACAATTTTAAAATAGTTTTTATCAATTTTAAAATACTGATAAATATAAAATATTTTCCAGCCCTATCTCCACCATAAAACTCACTTCTTATAAATTTAATTCCACCATAAAAGCTGAAGCGTAGCATTTAATGTTGCTACACTCACGTTGAGCCGCATCAGCAACCATGTCATTTCCATCATCCATTCTAAATTTGTCCACAATTTTAAAATAGTTTTTATCAATTTTAAAATACTGATAAATATAAAATATTTTCCAGCCCTATCTCCACCATAAAGCCCACTTCTTATAAATTTAATTCCACCACAAAGCCCAAACCCAAAACCAAAACCTTTTCAACCGAAACCCTTTTAAAACCATTTGTTTTCACGGTTTCAACTTTTTGTTTTCCTTTCCTTTTGTTGCACGGTTTCAATTTCCTCTCCCCACGTTTTAGTTCTTTCCCCTTCCCCACTTTTTGTTCTACGGTTTCACATTTAATTCATGCCAACCTATCATCCTTCTAACGGCAGCCTCTCTGTCTTCCTTCCTTCCTATCTTCCTCTCCTCACAGTACTATATAAATAGTGACAAAAGCTGGATGATTCAGTTGAGGTATCTCTAAATCCCAGTTTCTTTTGTGGTCCATTCTTTTGCTTGTTACATTCTAAAGATGGGAGCACATATGAAAAAAAATGATTATAATCCCATAAATCAGGTATAAAAAGTTTGAATAGGATTCTTACAATGCATAACAGATGCCTATTGTCAGGTCATCTACAATTTTGTTTGAACTACTGGAATATCCGCAGCCCCAACTTTTAAGAATATTGAAACAAAATTGTGCATCTATAATTCTATATAACATTAAAAAAACTATAAAATTGTACCACACCATTTGGGCAAGTTGGTACCTCCCCAAGCACCAAATGCGTGGGGAACAGGGGGAGTGCACGGTTTCAAACTGTAGGGACAACATATTTAGTATGTAAATATTTCTAACCATCTAAAATATGACCAAACACATATGGTCATTGTATATCTATATGACCAAACAAAATTTCCATAGGCCATCCACATATGGCCTCATTTAACAAGCTCTTTTTTAAATTCAGTATCATATCTTCGTCACATGAACTCATTCAAATAGAATCCTACATAAATCAACTAAAGAAACACATCTAGGGTAGTTATAAATTAAATAGCTAAGGCTTTCTAATTTTAAGGAAACTCTTACTAAATGTGACAAAATTCTCTTAGAGTGCATTGGTAAGCTTTTTTGGTAGCTTATTTAACTTATTTGCTCATATACAGCTATTAAAGCCTAACTTTTGCCAACTTTCCACAAATAAGCAAAAAGCAAATCTGAACACACATTTACTAGTGAAAATTAAAATTGTTTAACCATCTATATCAAAACTTCAAATGTTGAGCAATGAGATTGAGAACTCATAAAAGCATATTTGGAACCATCGTAAAATTAGAAACTCCTTTCCCTTGCCACTAAGTGTTACACATTTTTATGTCTCGTAGGCTTCAAATAAAAATTTGACCAAAATACATGGTTGGTCCCTAAAGTTTACCTGTTGAACACTTAATAGTCCCTAAAGTTTCAAAAACGATGCTATTGGCCCTTTGTCTACTTCCATTAGTTTTCTTGTCTGTATCTAACAGAGAAATGAGGTGGCATTTTTTAATAACATAACAGCTTGAGTAACTTGTTGGCTGGGGCAAGAGAATCAGCTCAAGTCTAAAAGTGTGCATGTTTAATTTTTTAATAAAAAATTAGTTGTCATGTCATTAAAAAATACCACCTCATTGCTCCATTAGACATAGAAATAAGAAATCTAACGAAGTAGACAGACCAATAGCACTCATTTTATAAACTTTAAAGACCAACAATGCATTTCAGCCTAAACATTTTGAAGATTCACATTCCACAGTAGCATGGCTGTTGCTTTTTGCACAGACAAATGGATACACCCAAGACTTTTCTATATTTTTCTTCACAATACATACTAATTTCCATTGTGAAGAAAGTTGTGCATGCTTCTTTTGCAGTACTAGAAAGCTGTGCATGCTGCTTTTGCAGTACTAGAAAGCTGTGCATGCTGAATGAATATTCACAATGTATTTAAGGGTTCTCCAAACATATAATATATAAAAAGCACTCTAACAAAGAGATGTGAGTTCAAGTTACTAAAGGACTTTTTTCCCAAAAAATACCAAAAAAAAAAAAAAAACCCAAAAAGTTCATGGATAAACTTTGGATCAGAAATGCTGCAAAATGTCAAGCTAGGACTGCAAATATAACTTCAAAAAATATGAGAGTATCATGTCTATTTGCTCTCAAACAGTTAGAATGCACACAAGTGCTAAATATTTGGCATAGATCAAGAGCTTAGAGGCAATTACCACTGTGAACTCAACAAAAGCAATACGAGTTGAATGATGATAGTCTCCCAAGAGCCTCAAGCGTTGAACCTATGCAAGGAAATAATGTCCAAAAGACATAGATAAGAGTTCAAGAACAAAAAACAGTTTTGAGGTTCATGACACAAGGAACTCTACAAACCTCTCCACAAAGTGACTCAAAGAAGAGTTTAACATCTGCTTGGGTGACCTGCATCGAACGAAGAAAGAAATAAGAAACATATGAGCCAGTTATTTGAGGCCAAGAAACAGGTGCATAGTGGCCCCTTAATTACATCAGAATTACAATAGATATTTCCAAAACTACCTTCTTGTCAATATTTGTACAATAAATAGTTCTTGAGCACATCTCCCGTTCATCCTCAGACTAACATTCATAATAACACCAGGAAGCCACAAAACAGAAAAGAAATATATAATTAGAACTAGAAATGGTCAGTTTCTAAAACTAAGAATAATTCATCATCTGAAGAGAGGCACTACAACCAACATTATATGTAGTCTCACCCTTGGCAAAAATGTTGGGTTGACTGGTGAAATTGCTGTTTTAGAAGGCAGAACTCTTACTGGGTAGTATCCTAGCACAGTACCTGACAGACTCAATGCAGCCCTTGCACCCTCTGCAAGCACATTACAGTTAATATGATATAACAAGACATATATCCATGAATGTATATGAGGTACAGAATGTTATAACAATAATACCTTCATCAGTAAACTCGATAAAGGCAAAACGGAGAATGGAGTTAGGATCACCACAAACACGACAATCAACAACCTTTGGCCAAGAAAGATAGAAGACAATCATAACCATAATCCATCTTTATATAATCAAAAGATGATACATGTGATCAAAATGAAACACTTACTACCTGGCCGCAACCAAGAAAGAGAGCTGCAAGCTGTTCTTCAGTAACCTATATGAAAAACAAGAGAATCATATTTCAAAGATGAACAAAGCAAAACATAGATACAAATGAACATAAGGTCATATTTTAGACAATACAAAAGCCAGTTATAAGTATATAACTCCTTACCTGTTGATCAATGTCAGAAACATAAACAGTTCTCCTAATCATTGCCTCTCTCTGCGCTGGAGTCATTCTACCATTCATCCTTCGCTTCCCCTGAATATAGCCATTCTTCCTCTACAATAAATCAATGAAGCAAAACCATCAGCTAAAAACAAAGTGCTACATAACCAAAGTGTGATGATAAAAGAATTAACCAAGAACCATAACACACACTGCAAAAAAACTTGTATCCTACTTGGTTCCTGAGAAAATGTCTAAAAGAAAAAAATATTAAATTTTCTACAGCTCTATGTGTTACACTAACACAACACAACACCCTCAAAATTCCACTGCCACATAATTGAGTTTTTTCATATTTCAGAAACCAAAACGTATGAAAATAAAAGACACATACTTTTGGTAAAATAATAGTCGAAACGTTATTATCACTACTTATCATCCACTTTCTCAGCAACCAAACAGCCTCTAAAAAAGACAGTAAAAACAAAAATACATACCCTTCTACTCATGAGTCCGTTGGCATTGCCAAAATTAGTGAGTACAAAATTGTTAGCATATCCAAACCCACCAGCACCAAAGTATCCATGATTGTTAGCAAGAGAAGGAGGCACAAATTCCTCAGCCATAGGATTCAACTTGGACAACAATTCCTCCAAATCCCTCATATCACTCATCTCCCTCTTATAATTCTCGCTCTCATCCTCTCCATTCCCCACCACCAACCCATTAGCCATCTCATACCCACCATCAGAACCAACACCAGTAGACTTTACCAACCCCATCTGCTGGCTCTTGACCCCATTGGAGTCAAACCCATTTGCCATCTGACCCATCTGAGCCTTGTAATTCCCTGTGTCCACTGAAAAATTCGTTGCCGCTGGTTTTTCCTTCTGATCACTCTTGTTCTCCACAAAATCATTCCTGGGTTTTGAATTTTCAAGATCATTCTCTGCATTTGAGCCCTCCGATGATACTACAGTAGTAGTATTCTCAAAATTTTGACTAGCATTCTCAGCAACCGCCATGATCATCCCCCACACTTTGTATCAAAATCTGTTCTTTTTATCTTTTTCAGATTTCTCTGTAATAATTATGTATATCACTGATCAGAGGACATAACCCAAAAAAAAAAAAAAAAACGTCAAAGATACAATTTTTATCAAAAACCATCAGAATATATAGCTCATGAAATAATACATACCTGGCTTATCTAAAGCATTTCCATTGAAATAAGACCAAACCCACCTCAGGATCGTTTAGCACAAAAAGATTAGAAACCCAGAAACCAAAAAAAAAAAAAAAGTAAAATAAACAACAACAAAAATTATATTGTCTCTGTAGATTGATAAAAAAGTGGCTGAAATGAAACAGAGCACAACTTTTCTCCTTCTCTTTTTCTTCTTTATATATATTATATATACATATAAATCTTTGTTTTACTGAGGATGTTTCTACAGAGAGAGATGAAATGGGTGTTTTTTTTTATTATTCTTCGGATCGTCCGTTTGAGCTGCACTGCCTTTTTGGACCTTCTTTCTTTCACAATGTCCCAAAAATTGATGATGCATATATGGGAGGAAGACCCATAATATAAAAATAATAAAAAATAAATAAAATAAAAATCCAATATTTATTTTGTATTTTCTCAGATGCCCCAATTAAACCAAGGCATGTTTCATGTCATGCATGACATAGTGCATGCACCATAAATGAGCCACACGCTTGAATTGGTAACATAACTCAGATATTTGGTGCTTACTGATTATTTTTGAAGAATATTGGATCAAGAGGTATATTTCCATTCTTTCTCAAAAAAAAAAAAGAGGTATATTCCATTAGTCAAATATTAGGTAAAAACAATTACTGTACTCTGTCATTGTATCAAAGTTTTATCCATTTTTTTCGTTTTTTTTTAGTAAGTCAATGGTTGTTTCTCCGCAAAAAAAAATAAAAAGATAAAAAATAGTAAGTTAGTGGTTTTAACAATGGAACAGAGAAATTTAAACACTAGATATTTTTTTTATAACAATTGTTGCTTATATGATTTTGCTTTTTATCATCAAACTAAGACACTAATTAATTTTTTATGTAGGAGAAAATTGAACACCAAATCTCTTATTCAACTATCAAAAAATTTACCAATTAAGCTAACTAAAACACATTATTAGATTTTTTATTGATAACACTATGAGGTGTCATCTCAATTACAAGGTTTTTGAATTATCTAAGTTTTATCTTCTATTTAAGTTTTACCCTATTTTATTGTCCCCATTGAATGGTAGGCATTTTATTAAAGTTGTTTTTTTTATTTTTTTAAAGATGTTTTTATTGATAACACTATGAGGTGTCATCTCAATTACAAAGTTTTTGAGGTATCTAAGTTTTATCTTATATTATTTTCTAAAAAAAAAATTTATCTTATATTTAAGTTTTACCTTATTTATTGGTTCCAGTTAACTCAATTGGTAAAATTTTTAATGGTTGAATAAGAGATCGTTGAAACTCTCTCAAAAAAAAATTACCCTATTTCATTGACCCCAATTAATAAATGATAGTTATTTTATTAAAGTTTTCTTCTTCTTTTTTTAAGTAAAAAAATGCTTTTGGAGAGTCAATTAAAATGCTTTCCAAATAATTTCAATAGTTGGAAATGAGGCACTACTTTTTCTTGAGTATCGAAATGTAGTTGATTTAAGCAATTTTATTTTTCTTCTCAACCAAAAAATAAATAAATTTATTTGTTATGCCAAATTGCTCTGATAGACTAGTGCTTCAAATTTTTTATGCTATTATTACCTTTACAATTTTTTATGACATTTATTACCTTTACTTGCATGTTATCATGAGGAAACACTCTCAAAGGTGAAATAAAGTACAAAAATCCCCCAAGAAAAGAAAAAAGTTCCATGAAATTTTTTTTTAAAATTTTTATAAATTATTTTCTTTAAAACATCAGTTAATTTTTATCATAAACAATATTTCTCGATAAAAGCAATCTAAATCATGGTCAAAACCTCTGTTTTTATTTTTATAGAAGAATCGTGGTGAAAACTATTTTGCTATAATAAGTAGTACAACATCGTGCACATATAGATTACGGACCTAAACTAATTGAAATTGTAGGGGCAGGATTCGAGCGCTCTCTAAGGATTGAGAGAGTGGGCCCAAGCCCAGCTAACCCTTCAATAAATTTGTAGAGTATGGGCTCAAGAGCTAGGCCTCAGTAAAGAAGGCAACGGCCATGCATGGTTGTACGTGGTTGCTAACAACTAAAACGTGGGTTTGAACACACAATGTAGCTCCTCGGACGTGCCTTATGGAGCTGGAAATTCTTATTATCTCTTTTCAGAATGGTTACAAGAGTTGAGAGAGAATACTTTGCTACAGTATTCCTTTTTCTCTGGTTTTGCGTCCCTCCCCTTCATAAGAGGGATTTTTACATTATATACTCCTCACTCAGTTGATCCTAGCCCTACATTTGTTGATCAATCCGGTTTCCACTCGAGTGCCTGTCCCATCAGCCGCATTCCCATACCTCCAGTGGGTTGCAGCGCTCAAGACGGCACTGTTCAGAGGTCCTGTCCTCATTAATGCGGCCAGAGCGTTAGTTGAGGGCATTTAATGTGGAGGTGACAGTTCGCCTGGGACTTGCTCCTCCGCCATGCTTCAATGTCCGGTGATTGGTTCCTGCTATTTGCTCCTTGGATGCTTGGGGAGACTCCCCTTAAAGGTGTGCCGTATGCCCACTTTATGTCCTCGGACTACCGAGGATGTAACCATCCTCGGCAATGCTCCTTGGGTCCTGGGCTCTAAACTTTGGTCCTCGGACCTCGGATCGTGGAGGCGTCCTCGGCATGGGCCTCTGGGCCTGGCCTGGAGTGGGCCGGGGTTGCTGACTTATTCTGGCCCCACAGAAATCATTATAGAATCTAAAAGAAATTGCAATAGTAAGTATTACAACACCATGCACATTGACCATTACTAAAGGTAATTTGCTATAGTAAGTGCTACAACATCATGCACAATAATATTATGATTATACTAAATTAATTGAAATCACAATAGAATCTAAAAGAAATCACCATGGCAAGTATTACAACGTTACGCACATTGAAAGCATGATTATTGTCCTAAATTTATTTTTATTTGGGATAGTCATTTTATTATAAGATCCACATTTTTAGAATCCATTGCTTCTTACTAAATATGCTTTAAGTTAATTCCTCCATGTGCTTAAAGAAAATTGTTTAATATCATGGAACAAGAAGCTTACCATATGTATTTAATTTATTTATATCTATTTATATCTTCTTCTATATGTATTTGGATTAGGAGTTTTGATTTCCACTTTTTTGTTATTTTCAAAAGTATAATCAATGTTGTAATACTCGTTGTATCTCAATTGGCATCTCATTGTATTTCTAACGAAGACATTTATGGTATAAATCCCTCTCTAAGCTTTCTCCCCCATTGTTATTATTGAAATATATATATATATATATACATATATATATATATACATATAGAGATGGGTTCAAGTTACACCTGGTGTAACTTCATTAAAGTTACACCTTTTTTGGACCATTGATTTGTATTAGATCTAAGGGTGAAAAAAACACTCATAGTCATGTATTTATTGTTCCCTAGAAATTAGTAACTAAGTCATTAATTCTTCTTATTAAAATAGAAAAAAAAAAAAAAACAGCATTAACTCTTTGCTCTCCATCATCATCTTCATCTTCTCTCCCTCTCTCACATGGTTTTGTGTTCTATTTTTTAACCGTTGAGGCAGTATTTGAAGTTTGCACAATATGTTTTGGTGTTTTTCACTTCAGTCATTGGAATGACAAAGAAATTCCGGTAAAAAGAAATCTAAGGGTGAAAAAATAAATCACTGTGTCAACCATAAAGCTAGAGAATATATGCTACCTTTAAGAACTTATTTCTAATTTTAATAAGATAAACAGAAAGGAAAAAGCTACCACAGAACTGAACCTCTTACCGAACCCCCACAGGGAATGCTCAAAATACCTACCCACTTGATTGGACCATAAGACTCAAACTCCCTTTTGATTCTGCTTTCAGTTGTCTCATTACTAAGTCTAGCCACGAACAAAGGGACTTCACAAATTTCGGATACAAGCTACAATTATATAGGAAAGCATGGGTATAATATAATAAATAAATGAACGAAGCAATCAAACACTCTGTCACTGGTGGTGCAACATGAAAAGCGTGGCCCCCTGAAATAACAACTTCACAGGTGGTAGCAAATGAACGAAGAAATCAAACACTCCCAGACATAAAATAATAATAAAAATTTCACTTGTTTCTTGAACTCGCCTTTAATTTCCATTGTTGAGGGTGAAAGTACATAGAAGATAGAACACAAGACCGTGTGAGAGAGGGAGAGAAGATGAAGATGATGATGGAGAGCAGAGAGTTAATGCTGTTTTTTATTTTTCTATTTTTAATAATAAGAATTAATGACTTAGTTACTAATTTCTAGGGAACAATAATTACATGATTATGACTTTTTTTTCACCCTTAGATCTAATACAAATCAATGGTCCAAAAAAGGTGTAACTCTTATGAAGTTACACCTGGTGTAACTTGAACCCATCTCTATATATATATATATATATATAAGGGTTTGGTTTAGGTTCATGCACGATTCGACACAAGTGTCTAAGATTGGTCATATATTTGCATCATGTCTCATTTATCAAAATTCTCTCATTCTAAATATAACTTTAATTTTTTTTTGAACAAGTAAAAATGGGAACCATAAATTAAATCAAAGGTTGTTATGGGATATATATACAAAAATAAATAAATAAATAAAACTAAAAATGAGAGAAAATAAAACTGCCTAACTAATCGACACTGTGTACTTTATGAACATGTGCGTCGCTTTATAGCATTAGTGCAATGACATTGTCTCTAATTCATTTGTTGTTTTGTTATACAAAACGACATTGTTTGCAGCAAGTCTTCATCCTTCTTCTATCCAGGGCCGGCTCAACAATTTTTGGAGCTTTAGGCGAAAATTTTAAGTGGATTCTTTTTTAAACTTTAAAGTCTAAACTTGCACAAATAAAAATTAATTTATTACATGGTTCAATAAATTAGTATCACTATAATACAAATGAGTTGATATAATATACATCAAATTATTAATTGGTGTGATAATAATTTATAATAATTGATAAAGTAAGAGTTTGCATTAAAAAAAAGTGATAATTTATTAATTAGTGTGGGGCCGTGTGGGCCAGCTTAGCTTAGGCCTTGTAATGTGTTGGGACCGGTAGACAAGACTACACAGTCCACATAGCACTGTGCAGCCTTGTCCTATCAAGTTGTGTGCACTGTTATTGTAAAGTATTCTACATTTTAGGATACAATATGGCATTTTTAATGCATTTTATTGACCAATAAAAGTACTTATTTTTTTTGTAATTAAAATACATAGATAAATATATTTATATATATATAATTTTTATTTTTTTTTACAAGTGGAAGCCTTTTTTTATTTGGGGCCTTAAGCAATTGCATCTATTGTTCAGCCGCCTTGCTTCTATCTAACATTGTCTAGTGCATTGAAACACTCGATAGAAGCTTTGCCATAATTCAAGTTAATTTTCTCAAACAAATAAATTAAGGACAAAAAAGTATTTTTGACAAATGGATGAAAGACAAAATAAAATGTAAGGAGTAAAAGAGTCAAATTAGGGAAAAAGAAGAAGAACAGATGATGAAATCTCTTAAACTACAACTACTTCGATTTTTGAAACTCATTTACATCCATATGGTAGTGGAGATTATAATAATAATAATAATAGGAAGAAGGGACTATCAACAACGTAGTGCATGCAATAAGGCTAATTATGAATTATTAAGAAGATGATTAAGAAATTTATTATGGGGAATTTTTTCACAATCATTTCGAGATTTTTATTTAAGACAACAAAATTATATTTATAATATTAGAAAACAAATGAGGTAACTTTTTATAGACTTGTATTGGGTCCAGTGCACTAGATCCATTAAGATAATGATTTGTGGTCAAAAGTTGACAAGTATTACCATCTCAACAAGTCCAGTATAACTAAACACTAAACCAATGTCCCAATCTTTATCACTTTTTATTATCATTCCATCCTTATATTCAATGTCACCTTTTACCACTTTTTATTATCCTTCTATCTCTATATTCAATATCACCTTTTACCACTTTTTATTATCCTTCCATCCCTATATTCATGATCATAATTTCAAAATCTAAGAGATTATTGGATAATCATGCTTACTGTACTAGAGAAATTGGGAGATTGTTTTGGATTTAATCTAAATGAGAAAATAGAGATAAAAGTTCAAGAAAATTCTTTACATGGTTGACAATTCAATTTGTTACCATCATATGGTATTGAATGACATGCATGCATGCATGTATGTTACATTGGTTGACAATTCAATACATTAATTGTTGTTAAATGTAACAATGTGTTAACATGTGCGCGCGTGTATTAGACGCACGGTGGTTAATGTCAACATTACACAAAGTTGATAGAGTTACAAGGGTTGTCATTATCCACTGCAGTCACAGACATCGATCTAAATATTGCTGTTATCATGTTGCTGACCAAAAAAAAAAAAAAAAACCCTGGGCCCACTTTTACTTTTTTTAGTTCCTTATGTTATGTGTAAACAAAATGCTTCAACTCGCCAAGGTTGAGCTCCACGTACGTTTTTGGGTTGGTGGGCAAGACTAAAACTAGCTCCGTAGACACAACTTTTATTGCAATTCTTTACCTGTCAAGTCGTAAGTGATAGAATATAAATCTATAGACCTATTATTTTTTTACTATTTTTTTTTTAATTTTGTACGTGATAAGTTGTGGTAAAAATTATGCATAATTTAACTTTAGTTTGGAGAAATATACTAATCTCAAAATTCAAACATCATACGTATGGGACTTCTCAGATTTTAAGATATGAAAAAAAAGAAAAAAAAAAGTGATTTGGATAAACTTTTTTTTTTTTTTGGTTAAAAGATTTGGATAAACTTTAAAAGACTTAGACAAATCCAAGTAGAGCTTATCTAACGAAAAAGGACTTAGAGAAATAGTGATCTATTTGATTTTGAGTACATTATTATCAATTTTTGGACTGTATAGTAGGAAAAGTCTAAATATAGAGAGGCTTCACATCTTTCTCAACTATTTTTAGATGATAATAATAATAATAATAATAATAATGATATTTTTAGTTATTGCAGATAAGAATCCAAATTCAAACTATATTTTTTTTTTTGAGAAACAAATTCAAACTATATTTAGATGATAATAATCATGACATTTTTTGGTTATTACTAATCAAATATAGGAATAAGAATCCAAATTTAAAAGTGTTGGATTTGGTTCTTAATTAATATAATTTTGATAAAACTTTAATATTTGAACTCAGGTTGTTCTGGAAGTAAGTCAACTTAATCACCTACAATCTGTCATTAATTGTTTTTGTTTTTTTCTTTCTTTTTTGTTAAACTATGGGTGTTGCATTTACTTATAGTTAATTTGTTGATACACATTCTCAAACTTCTATCTTTAATCTTATCAATTAAAGCAAAACCCTAACTATCAATGAATTTAATGATGCTCAAACGTTTGTTATTGTGTCATTAAAATACTAATCAATTTTTTGTTAACTGCAAATCGGAAATATATGTTATGAGCATTAAAACAATTCTAAAAACGTACATAATATGGTGATTTTACTATTAGTTTCAATATTTTTTTTAGATCACAATTCACAAAAGAATGGAATGTGGTCATTAGGAGAATTAGACAAACTGCAACCACACACTAGAACAAATAAGAAATGTTCTACTCTTTTCAATAGAGACCGTTTGCAAGCCATTTACACTTTCTTTAAATGGTTCACTATTTCAACAAATAGAGTTGCCCAATTTGTATATTTAAAAAATTGTTTCCAAACAAAATTTTCATGCATTCAATCGTTCATCCAACCAAACTTAGTGGTTGTATCTGTATGATTTTTCTATCTTGGTAAGATTTTTTTTGGTTAATGTATAATCAAAATAAGTAATTAAAATTTTCTTAAAAAAAGTAGGCGAAACTACACTACTGATCCCTAAAGTTTACTTTGTGAGCGCAATTAGTTTCTCAAGTTTTACGTAAGTATCATTGGTCCCTCAAGTTTCAAAAATGAGTTGTATTGGTTCTTCAATTAACTTCAATTAGTTTTATTGCTTATGTGTCTAATAGAACAACAACACGTCAATTTTTAAGTGGCATGACATATTTTTTATTATTTAAAAATTACACATAAGCAAATCTAAATTGACTAACTCTTTTTACCAATTAGACTTATCCCAATCCCCAAACAACCCAAATACCTTTTAACCAGAACCTTCATACTAGCCTCCATAGCAATTCCAAATATCAAGCCACAACCGTCGCAGACTTTGCAGTCCGTAGCAAAATCCAAATCTTATTAACGAATTCCACGACTCCTAACAAAAGCCACAACGGCCCCATAACGATCCTCTACAAGCAACAAAATAGATCCAGATCTATAATGGACCAGCTTCAAAAAGCCTGATATTCTTCTCAGCTTCGTCATTACCAAAGAATCGGTTGAATTCATTGTTCAAACCCATATCTAACTACATAAAAGATCCAAATTTATATGAAAGAAACCATTTTTTTTTCCAATTTTAATATTTGATTTGAACCAAATGTATATAATAGAAAAAAAAAATGTTTCAAGATTCCATAGGCATGCATAGTCGAAAGAGTCTAACACCTGGATCTTTACAAATAGCTAGTAAGAATATATAAATAAAAGAACAAAACTCAAGTACAATACCTTAGGTATTATTGCTTAAGTTTCTCTCTTAAGATTCAGCTATGTAACTACTTAACTAAAATATACACTTCTATCCCATGAGAAAAAATTTACATGACAAAATTTTAAGAAGGGGGCCTAAAGAACAGCACTTAAGTACTGTACCTAAGTCTTACTCTAAATAAAATAACTAAATCAATTTTCTTCTTGAAACGTCTAAGATTTGGAGTAAAACACCTATATATTTTTGAATCAGTTGATTTGTCAATATTTGTTGTCTTTGTGGAGACCAACGTGAGGTTTTTGTTTCACAATGAGATCTATGGCAGTTGTGGCTTGGTTGTTGCTATTGCAATGGAGCCCGACATTGAGGTTTAGGTGAAAAGGATTTGGGTTATTTGGGGATTGGGATAACTCTAATTTGTTAAAACTTTTTTTTGACAACTCAGATTGTGAGTTGGTGTCATGTGTAATTTTTCAATAATGAAAAATATGCCACGTCACTTAAAAGTTGACACACCATTGTTTCGTTAGACACATGGACAATAAACCTAACTAAAGTTAACCGAAGGACTGATAATGCTCATTTTTTAAAGTTAAGGGACCAATAATACTCACTTGAAACTTGAGAGACTAATTGCGCTTATAAGGTAAATTTCAAGAACCAACATTGTAATTTCGCCAAAAAAGTAATTAGAAATAACAAATTCAAAGGGTTGGTCTAATAATTTTTAAACTTATTTTAAATGAATTACAATATATCATTTCAATAAATCATTCCAAGGAATTTTTTTTTTTTTTTTGGTATTAGTTGATGTGTGCGAATATTTTGTTAAGAATATATAGTTAGAAATCCAGCTGATAAATCAGTGGATTTGAACTAGTTCTAAATAATTTGTAGCTTAACCCTATCATGTACTAACTACTAAGCTGCACATCGTCCATTATTATTATTATTTGAATTTTTCCTCCATGATTAGTTGAAGATGTGTTTCTACATATGCACCTCACGTGGTTGATTGAAGTTCCTAAAGCCCAACATGTGTCATCTCCTAATTGGATTGTCCTTTCATTGGTGGTCTTACTTATTCACTTGGTTCATTAAAGTTCCTAAACACTGTCCTTTTATTTGTGTTCTTACTTATTCTATTGTTATCGTGTAATAGTCATTAAGTTTTTTTTTTTTTTTTTTTTTTAAATAATTACAATATACTGCTAATTTCGCAGTTTGAATATTTTTTATTTAGAATTTCAAGTACTTTGTACACGAGGATATACCATTAAGTTAGTTTTCCTTTTCTATTTAGTAGTTTTAGTGCTAGGTTTTCAATGTATATAACCAAAGCACTCTCTTGTAATTTTTTTTTCTTTTAAATCAATGAAACTTGCTTAGCACTTTCTTGCAAGCATTTTTAACCTTTGGATTTGAAAAAAAATTTGAAGTTCATTGAACTGATTCTAAACAACATGTAGCTCAATTATGTTATGTACTAAGCTGCAAGTCATCCAAGATGAATTGAAGATTTGTTTCTACATGTGCACATTGCGTGTTTCATTAAAGTTCCTAAAGGCTTGAATATGTCGTTTTCTAACTGGATTTCCCTTTCATTATTGGTGTTAGTTATTCTATTAATACTGTGTAACAGCAAACAGCTAGTTTTGATACTTTTTTATTTTCTATTATTTAGTTTAATGCTTTGTTATTGGTGTATATAACTAGAGTATTCTCTTGTAATCATCTTTCCTTATAATTAATGAAATTTGCATAGCACTTACTTACCAATGGATTTGAAGAATGTTTGAAGTTTGTTGAAATTATCCTAAACAATGTGTAGCTCAAACCTGTTATGTACTAAGTTATGAGCCGTCCAAAATGAATTGAAAATTTGTTTCTACATGTGCACATTGTGTGGTTCATTAAAGTTCTTAAAAACCAACAAGTGCCGTCTCTTAATTGGATTATCATTTCTTT
The DNA here is from genome assembly GCA_019022515.1 of Quercus aquifolioides. Taxonomy (NCBI): domain Eukaryota; kingdom Viridiplantae; phylum Streptophyta; class Magnoliopsida; order Fagales; family Fagaceae; genus Quercus; species Quercus aquifolioides. The sequence goes on along the minus strand of CM032335.1, from coordinate 9,987,817 downwards.
AGTGGTGTTAGTTATTCCGTTATTACCATGTAACGGTTATTGAGTTAGTTTTCCTTTTCAATTAATTAGTTTTAGTGCTATGTTATCAATGTATATAACCAAAGCATTTTCTTTTAATCATTTTTCCTTCTAATAAATGAAATTTCTTAGCACTTTCTTGCTAATAGCATTTGTAACCAATGGATTTGAAGAATGCTTGAATTTTGTTGAAATGATTCTAAACTATGTGAAGCTCAAGCCTATTGTGTACTAAGTTATGAGTCGTTTAGAACGAAGTGAAGATTTGTTTTTATATGTGCACATGGTGTGGTTCATTAAAGTTTCCAAAAGCCAACACGTGCTATCTCCTAATTGAATTCTACTTTTATTAGTGGTGTTAGCTATCCCGTTATTACTATGTAATTGTCATTAAGTTAGTTTTATTAGTTGCCCTAGTGCAATGATATTGGTGTACATAATAGAGCATTATCTTGTAATCAATTTTCCTTTTATAATCAAGGAAATTTTGCTTAGCACTTTCTTGCTCATAGCATCTTTACACATGAACTAATCAGTAACCACTTTGAAAATTTTGGTGATAGTAGATTTATTCTTTGCAAAATGAGAATTTGGATTCTTATTATACGTACGTGAATGGAAGACAATGGACTTTTCCTCTGTGGACCAACCAGTCATGATGCCCCAAATATTTCATCTCAGCCATTGGTTCTGGTGGACCACCTATTTTTGATGGTGCACGTTCAAGATTTTTTGGGCCAAACTTTGTCAATGGTCATGTTCTTGCCACATAAACAATGCTTTTTCATTCTGATTTCTCTCTTTATTCCATGGTCCTTCACAGACAGCCTAGTATTTCAATTGGGACAATTGAAAGGGACTGCTATAACTCTTTTATGCAAAGGCTACTAGAGCAAGTTAGGTGGGTTAATGCACTAATCAGAAGCTAAGAGAGTGGCTAATACAAAAAGTTATATGTAAAAATGAACTAATTAAAGAGCTAAGAGTTGCCTCTACCACTGAGAAGAGTGTGGGACCTGTGGGTCCATTTTCTGTAATGTGGGCCCTCAAAAAATTATATTAAAAAAAACCAAGAAATAAATAAGAGCTAAAGAGCATTCTTTTAAGGTAGATAAAACTAAGGGAAAGATAGGGTAATTGTCATATTAAAGTTACTATGATGACCTTCTTGTTATACTAGATGAGAATCTTTGATCTCTGATACCCATAGTAGTACTTATTCCACTTTAGTCCAATCATGCATTATATTCCATCAAAAATAAAATAAAATAAATCATGCATTGTGTGTGTGTGTTAACTTGGGATTTTTTTTAATAAAAAAAATCAATAGATTCACCATAAAGGGTGTTAGGTGGTACTTTTTAAAAAAAAATAATGTTAGGAGATAGTATTGGAATTGAATTCAAGCATGCGATTTAACCAAAAAAGAAAAAGAAAAAATAATTGAAGCATGCGAAAAATATTGCCAAAAACATTTTGTAAAGAGTGAAAAAGCACTGAAAGGTGAACTACACAAGATTTATCTCATTAAATTCATATAATATTGTGGCATACTAAAAAATGTAGAGCTTCTTTTTCTCTTTTTTCTTTATTTATTTATTTTCCTGTATTGATAACAAATAAACTCTATATAATTCGATGAAGGTTGGCCCAACTTATGGAATTATGGTTTATATTTTGTATAATATGTGTTTCTTTTCTGAACTTAATCTAGTTAGTAAAATCACAACTCAAAAGAGTATCAAATTTGTTTCAGAAATGACTGTTTGGATTGAAGAAGTCCCTTCCTTCATCCAAAACCTAGTGATATTAGATAAATCTGATTGATTTTATTAATGAGAGTCGGTGAATTTTCCTTTTTTAAAAAAAGTCTAGCTTGCACATGTTTTTAGCATAACAGAGTTTCCAGAGTTTGTGACTCAGTGCAATATTCAGCTAAGGGACATTGTCATTAAATCAAAGACCTAATCAGTAGTTTTCTTGCTTTTTTTTTTTTAAAGTAATTAGGCTGCTACAAGAGCAGTTCCAATAAGCACAATTTGCCTAAAATGATTAAAAGAAAGACAGAGCTGTAGTATTTATTTATTTATTTTTTAATGTTGTATTTAACAGGAAAATGACATGTAATGGTCGAGTCCAAATCTTCTGTCTTACTTTTCCTGCTCCACTCTATACTCCACCAATAAATACTTGTCATGTGTTCACCTAATTAATTAAATACTATCATTATTTACTTATTAATATTACAGTTATTAATTAATAGTAGTATTTAATTAATTAGGTAAACATGTGATAAGTATTTATTGGTGGAGTATAAAGTGGAGCAAGAAAAGTGGGACATAAGATTTGAACTCGTAATGGTCTACCCATGCCCAAAACTTTATGGACATAGCACTCTTTGTCCTCACAGTCATGCTGTTTGTTACCTAAATTTCTAATTAAGGAAAATTAAATTTAAAAAAAAAAGGAAAAAAAAAAGCACTCTACTTGCTCAAAAGGAATACAATTCCTCTGTACCACATTTTGTGTTCCGCTTTATGTTCCACCAATCACAAGTTGCCGTGTATTTGTTTAACTTTTTTTATAAAATAGCTAAAGTTTAAAATGGAAAAAAATAAACACATGATAAGTTATAATTGGTGAAACATAAAGTGAAACACAAAATGTGGTACAGAAGATTTTTATTCGCTCAAAAGCTTTTAAGTTTTATTTAATGTGATTAAAAAGAAAGAAGGATTCTATTAATCAGGAAAAAAACAAAATTCAAGGTGTAAATGTCCAACAGCCTCTTAAATTTCACTTACCTAAACTATCAAAAATTTTGCAATTTGTCTGAATGTGTATCTCATAGTTTCTATTACTAACTTATATGCTTTTTTTTTTAAATCATGAAAACTTATATGCTAAATATGATTAAAAAAATAGAGATATAGTTTATGTGAGAGGGTTTCTTGTCTCAGCCCCCAATTAGCAGGTATTGTCATTTTTGGCTCATGGCCTCAAGGTTTTGCTCAATCCCACATCGGGGAGAGACGCCTCCCACATGTGCCTTATAAGCTTGAGCCCAAGACACATGTGTACCACTACTACACTACTACACAATAGTAGTGGTAGAGGCGTGCCTTGCACTTAGGTGTTGGCAACAAAACCATGCGGGATATGTGGCGGGAAGTTGCACAATAAGCATGCCCAAAGCCTGCTCCAAAGCGGACAATACTTGAGATGGGCACTGCCCTCAAAAGTGCCTTTTAATGTGGGAGGGTTTCTTGTCTCAGCCCCCAATTAGCAGGTATTGTCCTCTTTGGCTCATGGCCTCAAGGTTTTGCTCAATCCCACATCGGGAAGAGATGCCTCACACATGTGCCTTATAAGCTTGTATATATATATATATATATATAGCTTTTATGTCACTTGTGATAAAAAGCTAAAAATAACTAGTTTTTTTTTTTTTTAAATTAAAAATTATGACAAAAACAAAAAACTAAAAGCTTTTGCCAAACATGACTGACTTTATTTGGCTGAATAAAGTTTTATTAAAACTTTACTTTTTCTCATTTAACAATTTATTTTAATTTATCTTATTTTTTAAGCCAATGAATATAAATTAAAAAGACACATAACCTGCCCCAACCACCAAAAGTACTTGTTCTCTAGTGTCTACCTAGTGGAAACCCAAAAAAGAAATCACATTTATTCATAATGGATCCATCCAAAAAAGAAAAACTATTTTATGGGGTAAAATATTTAATTAAAATACTCATTCCCTAAAACCCAAGATTTCTTAAACATTTTTCTTGGTATTCCCTTCATTAATTATGATTACCAAGGAACCCATAAGAAGATTTTTTTTACATTCTTGCCCAAATTAGCTAATGTTACTGTTTTGGGTAGCAGAAAATCGATACCCCAAGAAGTTTGGGCGAGTTTACTTTAAATTCTTTTGAGGAACATGGGCTCTAATAAGAATAGATAGTTCCTTTGATTTTTCGAGTAAACTAACTTCTACTTAAAAGTCCATTCATTAAATTCAAATCCTTCCCATGTTTTGAAAATTTGATAGTGACAATACAAAAATGGAACTGAAGGTTTATTAGAAAGCTTTGGAAATTAACATGACCATTGTAAGGTAAGAAACCCACATCTAATTGTATCCTGACCGCGGTGCCTGGCGCGGTGCGGTTTTGCCTTCGCACCGAGTGCAGGACCCAAGAGACCACGGGCTTGCTGCTTGCGCAAGGTAGTGGGGCGCTCTTTCTATCCGATGTGGGATTCGAGCCAAAGCTCTGTGAGTAGTGGTACACTACCCAAGCTCCTGAAGCATTATAAAGGGTAGTGGGGCGCTCTTTCTATCCGATGTGGGATTCGAGCCAAAGCTCGGTGCCTTGCGCAAGCAGCAAGCCCGTGGTCTCTTGGGTCCTGCACTCGGTGCGAAGGCAAAACCGCACCGCGCCAGGCACCGCGATCAGGATACAATTAGATGTGGGTTTCTTACCTTACAACCATCTATGTCTTTCATTTAAGAAATAAAATTAATACTATTTAGTAGTCAAGGGAATGCCAGTAGTATAGGAATTCAATTAAATATTGCATGTGTTTACAAAGTTTGTATGTATTTACAGACTTTTACATGGATGGAAATTTTGAAGCTCCTAAAATATGATAAGATAAGATTTAGATTTAAAAAACAAATTGTGATCGAATTTTTAGAACATTAAAAGTCCGTTTGGTTAGGCATTTTAGGAATTTGAAAGCGCGTTTTTAGGACCCCTTCCACTAGCTTATACAAACGCACCTCAAAATATTCTTTAATTTCTTTCTTAAGCAGTAATCAAGGTAACTTTGGCTTTAAAAACAAGAAAATTATTCCCGACCTCTCTAACTTTCATTTCTCTTCCTATTTGAGTGATTGTGTTTTACAAATATGAAAGCTTTGCAAATATATGAAATTGAAAAAATTTCAAGGAATGGACATAGCCACATTGGCGCGTGGCCCCATATATTTAAAGCTTTGTTGAAGTAAAAGATGATCCTGACTATTGGATTTAATGCAATTTATAATTAACTCTCTGTGCCTGAGACTTAAATAATTTAATTTTGAAATTATAATTCATTTTTAAATTTTCTTCTGTCTAGCTAAACAGAATTTTTTTTTTTCCAAAAGTTACATGTGGCTTGGACAATATTTGACATAACAGAGTCAGCATCAGATGTAAAACACTCCAACTACTAAGTGATAGATTCAAAATAAATTAGGATACGTCATAAGTGTTTATCTCACCTATTTGATTTTTGCACAATTTTTACTTTTATATTAATGGCTTGTTACACGGCTGGTATGATATCACTTTGACAATGATTCTAATGGGGATATATGTTTAAATTTCTCATCTCTCAGCTAGAATTATATATATTTATACACGCACCATCTCCTTGGACAATTAGTCTATAAGTATAAACTTTCGCATGCTAACAAACTAAATATAAAATATTTGACCAGTTAAATTAAATTATATGTACTTAGATTATTTATCAAAGGAGCTTAAGTGCTTAAGATGAAACTATAATTGACTAATTAAACATCCACAACCAAATGATAATTATTATTTTTAAATCATAATCTATTATGATTTTACTTAGAAATGGGCAATCCACTAGGGGCCAAAAGTCACTATTCTTAGGGACTAGAAAGAGTTCAAAGGGCCACGGATTTTCCCAATAGATTTTTTGTTTTTGTTTTGGTAAATTAAATATGTGTGGGACATGAATTGTTTTGTACTGGACTGGTTGTTTTAGCATTATGGCCATTAAAACTTGTTCAACTTAATGCAACGGTGGGTCAAAACTCAAAACCCTTTTGCCCAACTAAACGAAAACGAAAACCAAATGCAAATGCAAAGAGTGTTTGAAATTTGAATATGTTGACCAAAACACACAAACAAAGCTTTAGAGAGAGAGCCTTTCATGTGTAAACAAAAAAAATGTCAAACGAAAGACCAGGAGAAACGTAAGCTAGAAATTTGGGTTATAGAAAGAAAAAGTCTTTCATGGAAAATAGAGGATAAATGCAAAGCAATCAATTGTTATTGTCTTAGTCGTGATTGATATGAGATTGATTATGGTCCGTACCAATTCTTCCTAGAATTTCAAGACTTGTTCAAGTAGCCAGCCCTGTTGTTGTCGCTACTACTATTACAAAAAAGCATGAATCTCAATACTTTTATTTCCACAAAAATACTTGATTTAATCTTTGTCAAATGTGACAACCTTATGGAGGTCTTGTAATCCAAGATTCCAAATGTGAATTCAATAAAATATCGATCCAATTCAACATGTTATTGGAAACTACTAATTTTTCACAATATTCCAGTCTTTTATTTGAATGAGTCTTGGTATATAGGTCTATAACTATTGGTTAAGTTGTTTATGTCTTTGGTATATTGGCCAAGCATATAAACATATACATACAGAAGATATTGGTTGAGCATATAGATGTACGAGTTGTTTTTTTCCCATTATCACATTACTGCAGGCCGGCCCAGATTCAGCTGAAAGACCAAAGCAAAATTAGCCGAGCTTGAGCTCTAAAACCAAAACTTTTAATTTGGGCCAGAAAGCTATCCATCCAGACCATTTGGTTAGAGCTTTTTGGGCCAAAATCATGTTAGTAATTTGAAAACGTGATCATAATAAGGCATCTAATAAAATTTTGAAATACTGCTTTTCAGCCTTATAAACATGAAAAATGTGCATTTTCAAATTGCATCCCCTAAGCAGCAATTGCAAATCACCACTTTTTCAAAATGCTCAAAAGCGAAAAAACTGAACCAAACTCACCCTTAGGCTAAAGGTTTGGAGATGTGCGGCTTATATATTAGGTTCACAGGTTTCAAGTCCAGATTTCTTCCCATTTTCATGTATAATCAAATGCCACTTTGCTTCCAGTATGTTTATCCCTATGCTACATACTAATTCATTCTGCCTAGCTCTATGCATGCAGTTGGGGCCATTGCTTTGGAAAAGACAGAATCAAACAGCTTTTATAATAACTAATACAGCAATGTAAATAGAGGTGAACATTCTTTTTACACAGGTGATGCAGAAAGTAGAAAGTCTGGCTGTCGTCTCTGAAGTAGTACCCCACAAAAGGGACACAAAGGTTTTGAGGGTACTTCTAGAACAGAAGATTCGGTTGAAGATTTGAAATCCGAAGGATATTGGGACATTGAAAAAAGAGTCTCGGGTGCCAATCTGGAACCCCATCTATTACAACATATGCAAAACCATAATGGAGTGGTAGGGCAAACCTGCATAGAAATTGCACACCTTGGTAGTCTGTGGCTCTGACCAGTGCCACTATCACTCTCTACACCTCGACAAAAGCCAACTTCTGGTGATTCAAATGGAACTGATGCTGAACAATAGCTACATTGCTCTGCCGCTTCATGTTCACTGTATTCAGGTCTGTTGTTTGAGGAAAAGCACATGATAAGATGATAAGCATGATACGTAGAACAAGGACTTCAATCATTCACTTGAAGTCATTTGTTTATCAGAGCAACTAAACTAACAAAAATAACCTAATAAATCAGAGAACACCAAGAAATATGCAACATATAGACTAGGAGCAGGTGTACCTCTTCTTATGCCTTCCAACTTCTGATGACAAGACTTTTAGTTGATCCTGTACACATTCTTGATTAAGAGCAACCCAATGCTCCAGTTGTGCCAATCCAACAGGATACCAATATCCAGGTCGAGAAGTGGTTATGGTTGAATGGGACTTGAGACTTAGAAAAGCAGAAAAACCAAATCCCACAAGCCTCTCACGGAGTTCTCTTTCACTGCAGCGAAGTAGCTCTGTCCACATAGTCACTTGTTCCCCTTCAGCACCGTGTGATACTTCCAAGTTCTGCACTTCACTGTTTACTTGATCGGCCTTCAGCTCAGATAGCATTACACGTCTACAGATTATATTTAGGAGGTGCAGCTTGCGAGAATTGATCTTTGATAACCTTATAGAGACAAGTGGCAAAATCTTTTCAGCAGAAAGATCCATGTTGTATCCAATATATGAAGATAAGAGCCACTTAAGCAGTATATGTTCTACAAACTTTGATGTAGTCTGCTTGAAAGCCAATAATGCTGCTATGATGTCCCAGAGAACCAAAGGCTTATCCAAATATTCATATTGTTTCAATGACCAAAGAATATTGGACTCCCAATAAGCCAATTCCTTCTCAGGAAAAGCGGGGAATTCCACAACATCAACTAGGGGGGAAGCCTTTGACAAAAGATCCTGTTGTTGTCCTCCAATCCAGAAAAACTCAACAACTGCCTTCTGAGCCCTGTGAACATTTGTAAAACATGTCAATTTCCTAACGTGCAATTTTTTCTTTTCATTTTCTAAAGGAACATCAGTGAGCTTCTTCCTTTTCACATTTTATTGCTACTTGAAGTAGGGAATAAGGATTTATTACGTTGAGTTGAGTTTCATTCCTATGCTTCTTTTCTGATATATTTTGTATTCACCAATCTTTCACTATCCCATTGTTAAAATTCAACAAATCTCAAACTTACACACACACACACACACACACATCACATGTGCATGATTGCACCCACAAAAACACAATAAATGTAGCTCAGAAAGAAAATTCAACACAAAAGGTCTTACTTTTTCTGGTACATTGAATCCAATAGTTCAAGATCCAAATTGCGTACCTGAAAGATTAGGAATAATTTTTTTTTTATTAGTAATAAATTTTATGGAAGAAGAGGAACTAATTAACATAGCCAGAAAGTATACACGAGGGAAAAGATTAATTATAAATGTTTGCTCTTTAGAATATAGTGTGCAATGCATTATTTCTATCATCATATCTTCATCAATGTAGATGTTAATATCAAGTATTAATAGATGAAAAACAAAAAGAGCTACAGATACAAGTGATGGTTATATAACTGCCCAACCAACAGGACAAGTATTGTAACCTCCATCATGCCTTCCATCATCCTCCCATATTAAAGATGGTCGATGTCAGCTCTTTAAACCATGCAACTAACACGATTAACAAATAGTCCCTCCTAGAAGAGTAAACAACAAGAAAGGAGTCTGTGATCTCTCTTAATAAGAAGACAACATTCTGATTTGTGAGATTTATAGTCAATCTCTATAATGATTAAAAACTTACAATGGCTACATTTTCAAGTTACCATACAAATTTACGCATTCCAATGCTAAGTGCATGTCAAAGGCATCGTGCTATTTATTAATATCAAAATTAGAAAGATAGTGATGATTATGACATAAAAAAAGGAATGACAACTATTTTCATAGCATTATTAAGGGCAGGCAGGCTAGAAATTCTATTAACTGTCTTCTTAATGCAGATGATATAAGGGTGGAGGCTCCTGATGACATCAAAAACTTGGTGGTTGGGTGAAATCAAGCATTCTTAGGTTCTCCTACTTCTGTAAATGAAGGTGAAACGATAGAGGTTGTTGCTGGTTTGTTAATGATCAAATTCCTGGTACTGCAAAGAGCAGATAGGTTAGAGATGTAACAGAACAAGAAATCCAGCAAACAATTTTCAGCATGGGGAGTGATAGAAGGCCTGGTCCAGATGGTTTCACTGCTAATTTTTTCAAGGTTTCCTGGCCTATAGTGAGCATTTCAGCAATTACTTCCTTCTTCACATCTGAAAGGAATATCTCTGAAAATATTCTTCTAGCTCATGAGCCAGTGAAACACTATAATAGGAAAAATGGCATAGCTAGATGTGACATCAAGGCTGATTTGAGGAAAGCCTATGATTTTCTAGATTGGAACTTTATTCTTATGTGTCTGCTATCAGCTGGTTTCCCTCCCAAATTTGTGCATTGGATCAGAGTTTGTATTATTTCTCCCAGATTTTCTATTAGCCTAATTGGTTCTTGGCGGGATATCATATTTCCAAGGAGGTTAAGGTTTTGAGACAGGGAGATCCCTTGTCCCCTTATCTCTTTGTGATTGCTATGGAGGCTTTATCAAGGTTGGTCCACAACAATTTCTGATCAACAACAATTGAGGCTCCCAACGTAATGGAGGCTCCCTTGTTGATCAACAATTACACAACAATTTCTGGCCCATATCACATCACATGTCAAGATCAACCTTTTAAAATCAGATCATGTCAAGAGGCAAACAAGAACAATTAGGGGATAAAGAATATATCATGTTAAAAAAATCCATGTGATACAAGTCATTATACTCACAGCATTTACCCAACATTTTAAGAATACACACAGATAACATTGTGCAACAATGACTATTTTCCCAGAACATGCAAAAGGTGGAACCGAGGTTTATAAGAGGCAATTAATGAGATACATATGGGGGAAAGAGATCATACCATAACAAGCACAAGATTTCCGGGGGACACTGCCAAACCCATGCATGAAATAAATACATCTGGAACCTGAAAAGAGTTTTTCACATTTTATTAGAACTGAAAGAAAACATTTGGAAGAAAAGGAGACCAAAAAAGGTAACAACATACATCAGTTGAGCTCCTAAGACGGGGAGTATTTGAAGGGAAGGGAACTTCATGGAGAGAACTACCACGTAAAATCCAGCAGCGCACAAAATTATCCTACCATTATTTAAAACAAAATGGTGTCAAATTATTCGATGAAAGACTAGAAACCAATCTGCAGCAGTAAAAACTAAAAAGTGCATATAAATGAAGTTTGCAATGCCATTGCCAAAAGAAAAGGAAGAGAAATAGCAGTATGCATTGTTATATTCACGGTCCATATATGATTGAAAATACTTTGAAATCAAATTGATCTTACATATCCATTAAGTTACACGCTCAATTTAGTCCAATCATGTAAAGCATCCTAACATCTACATTGGTAGATGACATATCATCTCATGTTTTGAAGTTGTTTTTGAAGTGGAAAAATAATCTTGGTAAATATTGATTTTCATTTCTGCTAACAGCAAAGATTAACCCCCTGAACATCCTGAAGATGATATGAGGTACTAAGGACCTGTTCAAGTAGAAAAAGGCAAGCATATTTCTCTTCCTTTACAAGTTCACATAAATATATATATATATTTTTTTTCTGTTTAGCCTATTAGGAAATCTTTCTCAAATGTGAGAACACATTTCAATGTAATCTGATTGATTATCCCATTTGGAATATTTGAAGACAATAAAGTAACTTTTCAGTTTTACTTGGTACAGATCAAACTACTACAATCTGACTTCCCCAAACAACTAATTTCTTGTTGCAAACCTTGTAAGCAAGGATTATAGACTAATAATCTGCTAGAGATATTAATTACTTCACCAATCTATATAGATTGAGCACAGCATAATAAGGATTTATAACAGGCAGAAGATTGCAGATAAGACTACTAGGTAGAATGAGATGGGTAACTTCTACCAAAAACTGATTCCATACTACAACATAGGAAAAATCAGGCATGTGGAATATCAAATGAACTAGTTAGTTCACTAACAGTAATATATTATAATGCAACTTAACTTTATGAAATAAAATACCTGGCTGCAGCTGTACAAAGAACATCCATCAAATGCCCAAGCTAAGTCTGTGACCTGAGGAAATTTATAAACAAATTAAATTAAGTAATTAACATTGTAATGTATCTAAAGATTAATCAAGAAGAAGGCACTTACAGCATGGTAATGAGCATCAAATGAGCCGATTTTATCAAATTTTCTGCCAGATATGTCACAATTCCAAAGTTCAAAAGATCCAGATCCTTTGCCAACTGCCAAGAGCATTTTATGTAGGGACTTAGCAGGCATACCAAGTGAAAGAACCGAAACTGGGATACTATCAGCAGTTATAACCTATTTAGAAGTTTAAAAAAATCAGCATATTTTATTCAGTAATATAAAATATATGCAGAAAAAAAGGTACTTCCAAAAATGAGAGCTACCTCTTTCAATAGGAAAAAGGGAGTGCGATCAACTTCTGATGTGTTCAACAATTCCTCAGTATTGCCCAGCCAGATCCTCATACTGAAAGAGCAGTGATGGAAAAATTGGAAATTAATTTCCATTTTTTACTATTACTTCTTCCACAGAAATAATTTGAAGTTCAAGTTAAAATTTCAAATGGTGTAAAGAGATGAAAAAAACTATTGAACACAAGAATGCATCTTTGAACATCCAGGTCATAACATTTATGAATAGCTTTTTTTCATATGAGAATGTCATCATAACATTCTTAGCAAACCCAGCAATTGCAATAAAGAATCCAAAAATCCTTGATTTAACCAAGTCAAGGCAAAAATATGCTTTGGCAAACGTAAGATGGAAGTTAACATAGTTATAAACTTATACATTACTTTTTTTTTTTTTGGGAGAAGTAACATAGTTATAAATATACTTATACAATGTACTTTTTTTATAGCCCCAGTTGTAGCAAATTTTTGGTACTTGGTTCATAAAATTGCCATCAAGAAAACAGTGCACGGTCAACAATCCAACGCACCCACCTCCACACCTCTAATATCCTGCTTTTGGAGAGAATAGTCTTCACAATGAAACCTTAAAATGTTGATGGACTCCCCATGGCTTTAGCCCATAAAACCCACCTACTCAATGCATTATGCATCCCAACAGTCATAAGCAGAGAAGCGGAGGCACACACGTGTCTAACACCTCTAGAGTGCACATCAAACTATTCAATTGATTAATGTAAAAAGAATTGGTTACAAATTGATAAGATTCAGAATTTCATGGCAATGAACAAAATTTATGATAAATGTTCCATGTTTCCATGGCACAGAATGTCCATCATTTAAATTGAACAGCTACAGCTAACATTGTAGAGGTAACACCAAGGGGTAACACAATCTGTTGGGGACCACAACTAATGAAGCAAAAGTTACTAGTTCAAATCTCCCCTTTCCCTTCTGATGCCAGGCAAAACCAAAATGAGAAAATAAATGATAGATAACCTAGGTGTCAACAGCTACTCTTGCTTGGAATCAGCACCAATCAAGAGAAACCCTCTAGGAGCCAGCATCTAAGGTTGCCTCAACACTAGATCAATGGGAGAATTCCAAGAGAAATTTTATTCATCGTCAAAATAATCCGTCTCCATAGGAGTACAATATTGTGCTTTTGTAGATTACTAGGACTAAACCCCTATTCTAACTGAGTCAAGAAACCTAATTCTAAATAACTTGGAAAATCCCAATTATTGAATTACAAAATTAACCTTGACCCTTGGAAATAAAATACTAATAATATAATTAACTACTAACACCTAAAATAAAATACAATTGATTTTTCAAAAATAAATAAACCAAATTTTTTTTGGCCCTACCGGCATCATTCCCCTTCAGGCCAAAACTCACTTTTAAAAAAATAAAATAAAAATCCTAGCATTGTACATGTAACAAGACAAATTTAGAGAATCATATCAAGTAATCAGATAATCAGAGAGACAACTTTTCTCACAAGTCTACACAGAATCTAAATCAAATTGATAACACCAAGAAATCTAAAGCACCACCTATATCTCATAAGGCTCAAAATACAAATAATGAGGGAGGGAGAGAGGAGCAGAAATTTTGCTTAAAACCATTCAAATCGCTTCACTTAACTTGAAGAGATGAATCAGATAAAGAATCATCTCTGGTGCAAATTCACCCAACAAAAAAAAAAAAAAAAAAAAAAACAGAAAAACTAAATCAAATATAAAAAATGCATAGCACTAACAAACTAGTGAAACTGAAAAATGATACTTGCATACCTAACTCACCTCCCATCAGAACTCCCAGTAACCAATAAAACCTGAGGGTTTGAAGAATCAGAAGTTAGAAAAGCCCAACTGATTGATGTAATCCACGAATTGTGTGCCTCAAGGAGCCCAACAATGTTTGCAGTTGGGACCCTGCTATGCTCGATAGAGTAACATTCTGGTACATATATTCTCCATAATGAAATTTTACCAGACTTCCCACCAACTGCAAGTAGAGAAACAGATGAGCCAATTTGAGGAATTGAACAGAGTTTAGATGACAACTGCAGCAATGGTGACCATGCAACTGCAAGTGACCATAGCATCGCATTGCGAGAAGCATACTGCGCCGCAGTTATTTGTGGGTGCATGCGATTTTCTTGCATCTTATTGAGAGACTTTGCTTTACATTTAGACAGAGGACCAATATGATGTAACTTTCCTTCTTCCAGCTTGTCAGAACTAAGTTTATACACCTGGAAATTGAGTAATAATGAATAAAAATAACGCTTCAAAAGGAACTTAATATTTGCGTAAATTAGGACAAACCAATGTTTCAAGCTAGGAGAGGCAAAATACTAGAATAACAATAAATACCAGAAAAAACAAGGTGGGGAGGGGGGGGGGGGAATAAGAAAAGCCATACCGCTTTTAATCCTTGTCCCTCCCTCTCAATATAAGGACCAGAGCTAGAATTGGAATTCTCACTGTTTCCTTGACATGGTAATTGGTCCCCAGTAGTTTGAGAGCCCTTATTGCTGCACCAAATTCATCAAAACAAAGACAGACATATATGTGACTTTGCTACCTGCTCAAAAGAGTCCAAGCAAAGAAAACAAAAGTTCTTCATTTACTAGAAAAACATCCAATTGGATTTTCTCTTTATTTCTTTATTTTTTTTAATATTTAAAAAGCTATTTATATTATAAAGAATACATACATTTTTCTTCGCTTACACTCTTTTTTGGAAATAAAACTAGCCGAATCTTCTGCATGTATGTCTTCTGTTGCCTGCTTTTAGTCACAGATAAGTGATTGAACTATAAATATAACTCAGGAAACATATCAACTAACATCATTTTGCAAAAGTTAGAAGGAAAATGGCATCCCCTGAATTGGTACATGAAAGTACTTACGTCAGAATGATTTGGGCAAGAAACATCTAACTCCCCGAAGCTGATACTTGTGAGATATTCATAAAGCCTGTCTGATATATCCATAACCTGAGGAAACTCAGCAGGAAAGAAAATTATTTATGCAAATAATTTCACATATATAACAGGAAAACAACTGTAAAAATATTTTTTGTACTGTTATTCAATAATGAAGGGAAAAAATGGAGAGAAAACAACTTAGTTTCAAAGTTAAATTTCTATATGGTGACCAGAAAAGCATGAGAAACATTCATATATATATATATGTAGGTTCATATGTTAATGAATTGCTTTACACAAGAGTCAATGAGCACAAGCAACAGATAAATATACAGAGAGAGGGAGTGGAAAGCGGGGGGGGGGAAGGGAATATAGTAAGAAAATCAAATTGTTATTAAGTGTCATGGAATAATAGCGTAATAATAGAGTATGTTGCATACGATATATGTATCATATTCATATAATACTACAGGTGATGAATGAGTGCACTGCAATTAGCCATCAGATAGTGACTTAAAATAACCAGAAAACTTCAATATAAAAGGAAGAATTCAAAAACATTGTGAAAACACCTTGTTTCTCTTGAAACTTATATAGGATTGTTTTCTTTTCACACATTCATTTGGAATGGGACAATTTCCCTAGAATCTGGAGCCAAGAGTAAAAATTATTGTTCCATTTCAGCGGTTTAAGATAATGACAACTTTTGAGATTGTAATGGGGAATATCTACATTTGAATTTGAAACATTTCAATTCTCTATGGCTCCAGAAGCCAAGAATCTTCCAGTCTCAGATCATATGCACATTTACTATCATTTCCAATGTCAGCATCAAGAAGTGATTCACTAATTCATACCTCTATCCATTCAGCACCAAAGTCGCAAAATGGTGGACGATAAAGCTTCACACGTCCTTCTGTTGTACAAACAGCCAGCAAGCATCTGTACCAAGTTAACTTGAAAACGCAATTAGTTTTTACAAGATGTTGTCAACCAATACACAATATAAGTTAAGCAGCGTACAAGAGAAGTAAACACAAGGGAAATGCCATTAAACAGTTACAGAAACTGAAGTTCTTACCCTGAGTTAGGAGCCATTCCAAGTGGTGACCATGATACTGATCGAACACAAGGTTGACGATCCCGAGATAAACTGTTGGGCAACAAGCACCCAGAGAAAAAATCTGCAAATAAAGCATTAAAAATGAAAATACTGAATCTGTTTGACATAATATACCAATACCAATAAACATTGCGAAATTTTCTGAGTTGTATAGGCCTATCAAAACTTCTCTAAGGCGTTATCCACATGTTAAACCTTAACAACTACAGAATTCACCAGGTGAATCAATGATGTCTATTAGATTTTATCCATACTCTATATATTGATTCTACTAGATTATCATCTGAAATTAACAAGGGGTGTTAAAAAAGCCCCACAAATGGTCTAAATTCCCCCAATGGGTGATCAAGAAGCACATTGAAAAATGCTTGTAACTACTGGTTCACCAGCAACTCACAATTCAAATGATGCATACCTTTTCTATCAATAACTCCAATTGGAAAAGGTTCACTATTGGGAACTGTGATAAGGCCTCGCGGTCCAAAAGGTGATGCTGGATTCTGAGCACAAACAAACACATATAATCAAACAGAGAGAATTCATTGCTTATTTACAATAAAAGTAGTTCCTTGAAACAATTTTCCAGTGTAATCTTAATTACAAACCCATTAAACAGCTTTAAGTGAATATACGTATATCCACACAAATATCAATTAGTATATGATTTATACATAATTCTGAAGAATGCTAATTTTCTCATAATGAGTAAAAAACAAAAAAAAAAGTTTATTTTTTTAGATTTATGAAGCAGAAACAGCAAAATATACATGCAACACTTAGCTAACATTGAACAAAAAGTAGTACCTTTTGGCTTAAAGAACCAAAATTTGCAACTTTAGAAACAAACCCAGAAGTGGAATAACGTTCAATTATGGTTTTCACTGTGTTTCATAGCCAAAGCATCAAGCTTTTTTTAACACGAACAAAAATAAAGAAGCAAAGTAGTGAGAAAAAGTGGTACCAGAATGGTGACGAGGTGACCGGAAGCGACGGCGATGAGGTTCTCGTCGGACCAGGCAACGGCGTTGGGGTAGGACGGCGACGCCACCAGTGGAATGGCCTGGAAGCGCGAGGCCATCGCTGTTGTTGTGAACTTTTGAACTGTGAACTGTGAATTGTGAGAGTGAGAGAGTGTGTGGGTTTGTGAGTTTGGAGGGAAATTTGACTGTAGCCGGGAGCTGAGAAAAAAAAGACGAAGCAGAGGGAGTTAAAGATCTATGGATCGAATCGGGAAGAGAGTGTGTTTTTTGAGTTTTGGGGAAGATGAAGCGCCAAAAACCCTAGTTCGAATCCTCTAAGCTCAAATAAAACTTTGGTTTTACAAAAAATAAAAGGATTTTGCTAATGTGTGCCACAAGGTCACACAATAATTTTCATTTTTGAAAAAAAAAATTTCGAAAATTGAAAAAGTATTGACAATTTTTTCAATTTCTGATAAAATGTTTCAAAAAATAGATGACTTAATACGTGCCCCTAAAATAAAATAGTAGGTTTATTTTTTATTACAATATATAAATTATAGTCTAACCTAATCTAAAATGTATATGTATGAAGCCCCCTCTTAGAGACTTGAACCACGACCCTTTCTCTCCACACCTCACAAGCATTTATACTTGTGGATGGTTAGTCATTTTCTCTCATACCTCATAAACACTTATACTTATGAAGTTACCAATGTACCAATGGTATGCATTAGTAATAATAAAGTTAATATAAAGAACAATGCTACTACCGCAAAAAAAAAAATCACAACTTTTCAAGTGAAATTGTGAGTGTCCACATTTAAGTATCATGATTTAAAGCTGAATAAATCTAAGGTCCAGTCCAAATTGTTCGAATTAAACTAGATTTATAAGTTTTTAAATGAGTTAGCATAGCACAATCCCCTCCCCCACTTCACACATAAAACAAAAAATCTTGGCCCTTAAGCGTTCATTTGCCTAACGCTTATTTTGCGTTTGCGTTTTAAGTGCCGGGTCTTACAACACTATTCATGACCCAACCAACAAATGAAAAATGTAGGAAATAGACCCACAGCAGCACTAATATGTTTTAAAAATTAGTTTTCAGCAAAATAAACGGTATCCAAACATTAAATAGATAAAACTTTCATATGCGTCTGTCTCATGCTATACAATGAGTAAGACTTAGGTACAGTACTTAGGTACTGTTTCTTAGATTTCCCTTTTAAAATTCTGCCATGTGAATTTTCTCTCATGGAAAGGAAGTGTATTTTTTAGTTAAGTAGCCACATGACTGAATCTTAAGAGTGGAACCTAAGCAACAACACCTAAGGTACTGTATCTAAGTTTTTTCTATATACAATATGCATGTGAAACTATACAATATGCATGTGAAACTCACATATGAATTCCACATTGTTCGTCTCATACCTTCACCTTAATCCAAATTCGGCCCAAAGACGAAAGGGCCCCAAATCCAAAAATAAGCAGCAGATCCAGATCCAGATCCAGCAGTATCAATCAAGAGGCTCTCACACATCTTCAAAACTCAAGAGCCCAATTCAATTCAGACGCATTTATATATATCAAAATACCATCGATTTCCTCTAGCTCAAAACCTAAAGCAAAACAAAAAGAAGATCAGACTTCGGAGCTACAAAACCCATCGCTCTTTCTCTCCACTCTCAGTCACAGGAGCTCGCTACGCGGAGGGAGGGAGGGACACGTGCCACTTGCTCGTAGCCGTTGCAGCTCAGCTCAAATCAAAATCTTCGGTATTGTGCTCCTCCAATTTTTTTTTGGTGTGGAAGTGTGTGCTAATTTTGATTATTAAGCTTGAAAGTTAAGATTTTTTGAATATAAAAGTGGAATTCCTAAGTGGGTCTAGCTTCAATTGCTCGGATCATTGGTATATTGTGCTCAGCGAAGTCTTTCTTATGTATATTGGGTTTTGATTGGTAGATTTTGAGTAAAAAATTGATGTTATTGGATAAATGAGGTATTGGTATGTTTAAAAGATTTGCAAGACTGAAATGGGTTTTGAAGGCACAGACAAAGTGGCGATTTATTAAACAAAAATCACTCTTTTATAGTCTGCCTCATGGAAAGTGAGATTTTTGTGAATGCTTTGTTGAAACATATTAAAACTCCGTTTGGTTAGACTGTTTTGGGAGCCTAAAAGCTTGTTTTTAAAACCCGAAACTCTGTTTTGCAACAGCAACTCCTTATAGTTTTTTTACAAAACAGCTTATCCAAATGCACCCTAAAACTCCGTCTGTTTGTTTTGATGGAGAACATGAAACCCAAAATTCTCTGTTCTCTGTGTACATCTAAACCCAAAATGGGGCTAAGAATATCAATTAATTCTAAAATAGTTTACCAATCAGTATAGCTGTGACCACCTTTCCTAGCCTCCAGTCTCTCTCTCCCTTTCTTTTCAAGCCCAAGGGTAATGTTGATGAGGGATTGGAATGCTAGTGAAGATGGTGGCTCAATGCTCGTTGATGAGGCTGTTGTTGTTTGGTTGCATTTTTCCTATCACTGGTTGGGGTGGGTCATGGGGAAGAGAGATGCAAGGGGTGGCATTGGTCCTCATGTCAGAGAGGAAATGGGTTGTCAGTTATGGTTGTTGAAGACAATTAATGGGCTTTTTTTTCTTCTCTGGTATTTGGACTGCAATGAGTCTGAAGAGTAAAGTTTCTGTGTTGCTAATGTTATGGTTCAATTGACGATAGCTAGTGTATTCATAACGAGGTTCTTGATGTCAGTGGAACATATAAGATTCCTCATGTGGTGGGTCGGTTTGTATGTTATATTTGGCATCACTTCCTTTTTGGTGTTGATCATACTTTGTTTTTCCCATTTCGTAAGTGGTGAACTCAAATTTTTGTGATAATTTATTTTAGAGGAGAAATTTGTGCCACCAAAGAATGTGCGAGTGTGAAACAAAATGGCCCTGTTCCTATTCTAATCTAACTCATATATGGGATTTTATTAAATTTTTAATTTTAATTTGCATTTTGAATGTACTTGTAATTGGCTAAGTGTACTATTAGAATGGAGGTTAAAGGATTTATCTTCAATGTAGTTAGTTTTCTTGTCAAATAGTATCTGTTTATATTTATTTGTGTCTGCGTTAAAAGCAAATGGCTTTAAGACTGGTTTTGCCTGGTTTGTTATAAAAAATTGGAACTTGGAGGAGTATCAATGAGGATTCCCTCCATGAATAGCCTCTTCCTCCCCCCCCCCCTTTTTTTTTCCAAATTTTTGCTATAGATTTTTGCCTTCTCCTTTTCCTGGATGAAACTTCATGAAAAGATATTTTAACTAACAAGAGGTAAGAAAACTGAAACATGGGTATCGATCATGATGCTTGCCATGAAAGATTTAAGTATATAAACACATATATTATTAAACGTTCCATGAGAGAGGCTGAAGACATCTATGCCCACTCCTTTTCCCTGGACATGAAGTTGCACTAAACGATGATTAGTGAACTAGGGGCTATATTAAGTATTTTCCAGGGTTGTTTTTTCAATGCTGTTAAAGCGAGCTGAGTAAGGTAAATACCTAAATATATGTCAATCTTACTTGATCTCATGACACCAATGCTTTCTTTATGATAGATGGCAAGCGCTTGGACAAATATGAGCATTGCAATCATACATAGGGATATAGAGAGGGAGTGGGAGAATCAGGGTGGAGTTATGGGTATTATTTTTTATTATTGGACTATTGGAGATTCTTGCTCACTCTCAGAAGATCTCTACATGTGCTAAAATTCTGGAGAGGATGAGGAGATCAAATTTTATTTCAATATTATTATAGCATTGGAGCATCTTGGAGCAAATGAGCAATGGAGCTTGTGGAGCACGGCTCACCTCGAGGATTGCTCTCTTGGTTTGCTTCATTGTTTTGGTTTTGGTTTTCCTTTCCTTTTGATATCGTCAACATAGTACATGCTGATGATAATTGGACATCACAATATATAGGAAGACTTTATTTTAGAAATTGAGAGAATTTTCTTTAATTATGACATGTCATCTTCTTTATGCAGTGTGTAATCTTCTCTATACAATCTTCGAGTGCCAAATATGAGTGGTCGTTTTTCTCGCACAATCTATGTAGGCAATCTGCCCTCAGATATAAGAGAATGGGAAGTTGAAGATCTATTTCACAAGGTTTGGTTGGATTTTTCTATGCTATGATTTTTTGCTGGTACTCAAAGTTTCATTAGTTTTGGGGTGAATTTTCTGTGTTCTCCTATGTCTCATTTTAATCCTAAGAAGTTCCCATTTAAATGTGTCCGGTTAATTAAATTCCCATAAAATCATTGTTATTTGAAAAATTGTTCAGTATCTGAATTTCTGCACAGGATTATGCACATTTGTTCATGTGCTTATATGTTAACATTAATACTATCTTAGGATTTGAATACTGGGAGACAACATAATGCTTATGCTGTTCATCTGATGCCCTCATTTGAAAGACGTTAATAGTTGTAAAAGTATATGGGATTTGGCTGTAGGAGGCTCACGTAGTTAAGGTCTTCCCTTCAGTTGTGTTGGCATCTCTAGCCTTTGGACCAAAAAAAGGATTTCTTTTTTTGGAACAATTTAAATTTATCATATTAAATATGGTTCTACATGACTTATTAAAGATATATATATATATATATTTTTTTTTTTGAGAATCAACTTATTAAAGACATGGTTCTACGTGATCGTATGTTAAAATATGGCTGTTTAATAGTTGGACTGACATAGCTCTATGATGTTGATTTTACCTTTGCAGTATGGCCGTATATTAGACATTGAATTGAAGATTCCACCCCGCCCTCCATGTTATTGTTTCGTGGAGGTACTCTTTGCATCTTGGATTTTGACTGGATATATTCAAAACATAATTTATTTTTGTCTTCAATTAATTTTTTTTGTTTTTTGTTTTTTTTTTTTGTTTTGTTAGTTTGATAATGCCCGGGATGCAGAAGATGCGATCAAGGGTCGTGATGGCTATAACTTTGATGGTTGTCGTTTAAGGGTAATAAGATCACCAATTAGTTTTATTGGGGTACTTTGCTTTCTTATTTCTTAACTAATTTGTCATTTGCCTTTATGCAGGTTGAACTTGCCCATGGTGGTAGGGGTCCATCTTCAAGCGATCGTCGAGGTAGCTATGGTGGTGGTGGTGGTGGTGGTGGTGGTGGTGGTGGTGGTAGGAGTGGTGATGGGGGAGGGGGCGGTGGGAGCCGATTTGGTATCTCACGCCATTCTGAATATCGAGGTGTATAATTTAGGAGAATATTTCTTTTGTGACTAAAAGGGTTTAGGAGAATGTGATGGGAAAGTTTTGTGCATGAAACCATGCTAGGATTTTTTTATATCTTTTGATTTGGTTTATTTAAGGTGCACTTTAATGGTTCTGATGCATGTTTATTTTGTTTTACAGTTGTTGTTCGCGGGCTCCCTTCTTCTGCTTCCTGGCAAGATTTGAAGGTGTGGAATTTTTATATTAAAAAGTAATTTGCAGATTTTTTATTTATTTTTTCATGCTGCTGTGTTGGTAACCTTATTGGTCAATCGGTTTCAGGATCATATGCGAAAAGCTGGCGATGTATGTTTTGCTGAGGTGTCCCGTGACGGTGAAGGTATGCCTTTTATCTAAATTTGTATTTATTAATTTGTTGGTATTATAATTAGCTAAAATTGCTATTCGATTTATATGGTTCTTATGAGTTTGATGGTCAATTTTCATTTCCTCTGGCAAATGAGCTCTAGCTTAAATTACCTCTTTTTCTTTTAAAGAGTAAGTTGGTTGGAGGATGAGGTTGTGCGTTAAAGATCCACTGGCTGCGTGTGTAGTTACCAATTTTAAGAAAAAATCATTTCCTCTTTTTATGTGGAAATACAGATATGCTTCAGATATGCAAATTGCTGTGAGACTAACTTGTTATGTTTGTTGAAAATGCAAATTTTCTTTTGGCAAAAAATTGGCATGTCTCATAATTTATTTTGAACAAAAGTTTACATGGCCTATGCTTGACATCTATGGTTTGCATTTGGTGGGTTGATGCCATGTGCTTCTGTTTTGTCTGTATAGCTGCTATAAGGGGGTGAAACAGGACTTTGGAGATTGGCAATGCATATTTAGTGATTATAGCTTATTAAGATGTCTGTTGCTGTAGCATATAATATTCATTATGAATTTTTCTTAATAATATGCTTAAATGACACATTTAACTTCTTGATAGTTTTTAGTGCACTGGTCAGGATTACCATTTGTCTTCCCGCTGAATTGACATGATTAATGATATCCTTATACTTTGGATTGATTACTAATGATATTGAATTGATCTCTCTCCAGGGACTTTTGGCGTTGTGGATTACACAAATTATGATGACATGAAATATGCTGTAAGTTGTGGGAGAAATCATTTGATTTGTTGCATATGTGCTTTGGTCTAATATGATAGGTGACGTGTCTGCTTTTCAGATTCGGAAACTCGATGACACTGAATTCAGAAATCCTTGGGCAAGAGCTTATATTCGGGTAACCATTCCTTTCTGCCATTTTAATAATCTTGTGGGATTGTTATTAGGCTAAACTATGTTTTGGGTCCTTGTAGGTATGTTTCAAGTCTCTCCCAAATTGGTGACGTATCAATTTGGATGGGAAGGACTAAATTGCTCAAAATTAGAATGTTTAGGGATGTAAATGAAACTTTTTTAAATTTAGAGGCCAAAATTTCAGTAGCAGTCTCTATTTGATACTATGGATGCTTGTGAGTTGTTTGATGATCTTTAATGAATTGCTTGGTTATATCTTTGAAAAATGCTCCTTTCTCACTTTAAGTTGATTACTAAATCCTACACTTTTGTTTCCCCAGTTTTTGATGAAAACAGTGTTCGATTAAGCTTTATTGAGAGGTGTAGGGCAGATTAGATGTATATACCTTGGAGTAAAATGCTTACTGTTTTGCTGTTGTTTGTTTCTATTTTCAACTGGTGCAGGTGAAGAAATATGAGGGCAGTCCCCCAAGAAGTCGTAGTAGAAGCCGAAGTCGCAGTCGCAGCCGCAGTCGCAGTCGCAGTCGCAGTCGCAGCCGCAGCCGCAGCCGTAGCCGCAGCCGCAGCCGCAGCCACAGCCACAGCCGTAGCCGTAGCCGTAGCAGAAGTGTAAGAAGGGACCGGAGGTACTGACTTTTGTCCTCTTTTTTTCCTTTTTAATTTTTTTGTGCGTCTTGAATATTCTTATTATCTGGGAATCTGTCCTTTTTTTCCCTACAGTAAATCATTGGAGCGGTCTATTTCTAGGTCGGTATCAAGATCCAGATCTGCATCTCCTGTCAAACCTTCCAGGTATCTGGCATTTGGTTACACTAGTTCTCTTATATTATGGCCTTTTCTGCTCCTCTTATCTTACCTCTAATGATGATATTGATTGTTAAAATATGCAGGCCAAGATCAAGATCAAGATCTAGGTCAGGATCTCCCCGCCAGGTAATTAAACTTCAGGATTAAGTGATGAAATTATAGTGCTTGTGTGCCTCACATACCTTTTTCGTAGATCACCATTTTGAGATACATCTGTGTATGTGTATATAAGATATTGCAGTGTGATCTCTGGATGTGCTTATAAAAGTCAATGAAATTGGTATTATATTTGAACTTACTTAAACTGGATAGCATACAAATCATGTCATCTAGGATATAACTCTGCACTGAGAATTTTCCAGTATGTTTTAGTTATGTACACTATGGTTGGAGGTTGAGAGATGGGAGGGGAGAAGGGGAAGGACCTCGAACCCATCCAACTTTCGACAGATTGAAAGTCTTGTGGGGATTAACTCCTTCCATTTTTCCCTGCAAGTGGGGGAGTTGTCTCCCACCTCTCCATTCTCTCCCTCCAGACAAAGCATTACCCCATGTATAGGAGCCTCATTTTACGAAAAACCTATCTTTTCCATGTTTCTCATGTTTCATAAGTTCCTTTTTCAGTAATTTTTGGTGCTGTTCCCTTAAAAAGAATTATCATGTAGCAGAATTCAGAAACCCTTTTTCTTGTTCTCTTTTGTTTGAGGTTGTTCCTATTTTAATGAGTAATGTTATGGATTTAGATTTGTTATCCACCATGTTTGGATAGAAGAAGATGTAACAGACAATTTCTCAGTTCCCATTTCAGCCTTTTTTGGGTTCAAAGTTGTTCCTATTTTAATGAGTAATTGCAATGGTTTTTATGTTTGTTTTTCGCTATGTTTTTGTTGAACAAAATAAATAGACAGTTTCTCTGTGCTTCACGTGTCTTTCTTTACCTCCAAGACCAGTCTTCATGCTTAAAATTTGAAATAATTAAGCTTCCTAGTGATTGGAAAGAGGAGGAAGGATGGACTCTACATTTTTGAAACTTTTTTAGTATAAAATTACTTGTTAAAATATTCTGGAAATCTTATTTAAGCTTAATCTCTTTTCAGGCACGGTCTGGTAGTGGCTGATTTCTATGCAAGTAATGTCCAAACTACTCCAGAAACTGGTAGAGTTTGAGGGGAAAGCTTTAAATCGATTTTTGAGTGCACTTATTTGATGGCTTGTCTTGTTCTAAATTAGCTATGGTTTGCATGGCTTGATACTTATCGAAGTATGTAGTATTGTAGTATTGCAAACCAGTTATTTTGCGGTTTTCTTTTTATTTGAGCTACAATCTGCAAGGTATGTGTACGTTTTGTTTTTTAAGTAATAATTGAGGCTACTATCATGGAGATCTGTGACTTATTATTTATGGTACTTGCTATGGTTTGTAAGTCTAAATTTCTCGGTATTTTAAGTATATTCTGGATTTGGTAATAATAATATGTGATTAAGACCATCCTGTTCTAATTAGATGGAACTCTATCCCATTTTTGGGGCTTGAATTGCAATTGAGTCCCCTCACCTCCATCGTGGGAGAGTTTTAAAATAAAAATGGATCTTGAATGGCCTTTCCATCTTCAGTACCTATGCATTTTTGAACCTCAAATGCACTTATTACTGTGGCTTGTACCATTGAGGATTAAGATCTTGTATTTTTAAAAGAGCAATTCTATCAGAGTAATGAATGCTTTAGATTTTAGCATACCTTTAACATTTAAGAAAATGAACACACTAACTGGTATCTATTTAAAATATTAATGATGTTTCAAAAATCTGAAGCATCTTTTTTTATTTGCCTGTGAATGGCTCTGGTTTTCAAAATTAGGCCTGAAAAGGCAGGCCATGATCTAGTTTCTTATCCTTGTCTAAGGGATTCTTCTGATTTTGGAGTCCATTCTATCTTGTGATGTTGGTTGGTTGTTAAATGGTATCAGGTCAGGGTGTGCAGGGACAATTTTTGTGGACAATCAAACATAGTGTGAGATGTGTTACAATTAAGTGGATAGTTGTAGGCATGGGAAACTTTTTGAAGTAGTCTTCAAATTTTTTATTTTTTATTTTTAAAGATAAAATTACTAATTAGGTCCTCCAAATTATTGATAAAATTCATTTTGGTCATTGTGTTAATTTTGTCTCTTATATTGATTAATTGTTTGTGCCAATTTCGGTTCTGAACTTGTAGAATTTTTAGAGCCAAGTTGGTTTCATCTTTAGGCCTCTTCTCCATTAAAATTTGCAATATAATTGATCTAGTAAAGGGGGGTATACGTTAGATGTACAATATATTTTATCTAGTAAAGGGGGTACTTGTTAGATGTCCAATTTATTTTTTAATAATTTGATAGTTATGACAATGGAGAATGGGAGATTTGAACCTTGGTTCTTTTCAATAAGGACGTCATTTTAAGATTTTAACATAGGGAAAGTCGAAGAAAGAAATTGACTTATTTATTTTATAGTTGAGGGAGAATGGTAACAAAATTAATAGATTAGGGGAAAATTTTTTCTAGTCATAGCAATTAGGGCAACAATTTTACTAGTGATTATAAAATATGGTCTCTTTTTCTTCTTCATTATATACTTGTATGATTAAAATCAAGTCAATCTAACTTTTGCTTAAATTCTAAGGGCAATATTAAGGGATACGTAGGCAATTTTCGAAAGCAATTCAAGTGAGATTAAATTAAATTACTTATTGCTACACGAATTAATTATTCATTCAATCAAGCATGAGACACACTACTGACCGTAAAATTGTAGAAAGTCTTATAAAAGCTATTTTGATGATTGTTTCGAACTTATTAACTAGAAAAAAATATTTTGGTATAATGAATTTTGGAGTATTAAATGATTGCTCTAAACACTCAAAATAATTTCATCTAATCTCATTTTTAAAGTAAGGCAATCATCGAAACAGCATTGTAAGTATGAAAAGTTCTCAAAAATAGTATAAGAATTGACACCCATGGGAAGGAGTGCTTATTAGTAATAGTTGAAAACGAGACATTGCTTTGTTTTGAAGTTTAGGAAAAATGTGACTTGCAACCACTACATAATTAGAGGGAAATTGTAACTAACGCCCCTCATAAAGGAAAATTATAATTTTACTTCCATGTTGTTTGGTTTTATCACAATTTAGTTCATAAACTTCCAATTCCTTACATTTGACTCCCTTATGATTTGAACTAAAATAAAATTGTATAGATTTTGTCCAATAAAACACTTAAAAATATTTTAGGTTTAATTGCATATTTAGTCCTCAACCTTTGCCCCATGTTTAAAATGGTTCTCGTGTGATGCCTCAATTTGATTGATTGTGTAATGTGTGTGGGTGTGTGATAAGTCCCACGTCGGATATTTACTGGGTTGAAATAGGCTTCATTAACAACTGCAAGGAGCCTCAATTGCGATTAGTCCTTTTGAGGTATAGCGCATATGTGACTAGCGTTTTTCCTTGGGTCGTTACATATGATATCAGAGCCGGCCCGATAACCCCATGTGGGCTCGAAGACACTACCCCACAAAGTGGGTCATAACGAGGATGTTAGGGATTTAAGTGGGGAAGATTGTGATGCCTTAATTTGATTGATTGTGTGATGTGTGTGGATGTGTGATGAGTCCCACATCGGGTATTTAATGTGACTAGCACTTTTCTTTGGGTCATTACACCTCGTCTTTTGAAATATTTCATTTTAGTCTGTATACTTTAAATTTTGTATAAAAAAAAAAAAAAAATGATAATTGTCATTATTTCTTACTTTGATTCTCTCTATCTCCAAACAAATATAAAAGAAGTAAACAAAGTATTTGAATAATCAATCTCTTTCCTCCTTTATTGCTATTATAATCCATAAGATTTCACTAAACAATCTCAAATTAAAATGGTATATGTCCTTTGAAATTGTTTTATTTTAATCCTTATACTTTTTAAGTTATGTTCAAAATGTTTGTAAAAAAGTGCTATATTCACAATATTTGCACTACAAATCATAATGGTAAGTTGTTACCGGTTATAATTTGAATCGTGCACCGTTCAAATTACCTTTTTATCTATCAATAATAACATGCCACTTAAGATTTGTTGTGAAAATAGAATTAAAAATGTGATTAATTCTTTTAATCAAAATTTGAAAGCATCGAACATCGCAATTAAATTTGGAAGTTGTAATTTTATAAAATAAAAAATAAAAGGCGGAAATACTATTTTTGTCCCTACATTTTCACCCGATTCTCACTTTGGTCCCTATCTTTTTTTTTCACCGCTTTTAATCCCTACTCTAGAAAACGTATCTCGTTTTAGTCCTTTCCGTCAGTGCCCTAACGGCCCTATCCTACGTGGCAAACGGAACTATTAAAATAATAATAAAAAATTTTATTTTGGCATTAAAAAATGCCACGTCAGTATTTAAATTAAAAAAAAATTAATTTATTAATTTTAAATAAATTAAAATAATTAAAAACAGAATAAAAAATAAAAAATTACATGAATTGAGATCTAAATATGTCTTAAACAAGAACAACAAGAACACAAGCCCAGATCTAAGAACACAGACCCAAAAATTAAAATCCAAAAATAGAAGAACACAAAAACAAACACATAAATTAAAATCCAAGAGCACAAACACATAAATTAAAATCCAAAAATCAAAGAACACAAACACATAAAATCGAAGAACACAAACACAAACACAAACACATAAATTAAAATCCAAGAACACAAACACATAAATTAAAATCTAAACACACAAACACCCAAACCCTCATTCCCATGATTCGAATCCCAGAAATTGAATCTGCCACAAACCAAACCCAGATCGAAACCACCAACCACCGCCACCCTGACCCAAGTTGGAACCACAACCCAACAAAAATTAACCCATGAAACCCATGAAAGAGGGAGAGAAAGAGAACTCACCGCCGCCATGCCGATCTGGATTTGTTGTGTTGTATTTTTCGATTGTTCAATGACGATGCTCACTTTACTTAACAGTCGGATCTTCTCCTTTGGTGATTAGCGATCCAACCACTAAGACGATGACACGTGCGCTCTCCGAAACCGACCTCCACGAGCTCTCGGTTCCGAAGAAGAAATCGTTTTCGAGAACTCTGAGCGAAATCTCGGTGGAGGAGGAGGTGGAGGAAGCGATGAAGACGATGGGGTCTGGTAGTAAAACGGCATGGGAGAGGTGCAAGGTTGGGATGAAGAGTGGGAGTGGGATGCTGAGCTTGTTGGTGGCGGGTGGGTTCGGGTCTGGCGGCGGTAAGATTTGTGGCGGCGGTGGAGGTGGACGATTGGACGGTGATGAAGATGGGAGCTTCGATTTATGGGATTCAAATCATGGGAATGAGGGTTTGTGTGTTTGGGTGTTTGTGTGTTTAGATTTTAATTTATGTGTTTGTGTTCTTGGATTTTAATTTATGTGTTTGTGTTTGTGTTCTTCGATTTTTGGATTTTAATTTTTGGGTCTGTGTTCTTAGATCTGGGTTTGTGTTTTTGTTGTTCTTGTTTAAGACATATTTAGATCTCAATTCATGTAATTTTTGATTTTTAATTCTGTTTTTAATTTTTTTTATTTAGTTAAAATTAATAAATTAATTTTTTTTAATTTAAATGCTGACGTGACATTTTTTAATGCCAAAAATAATTTATTATTATTATTTTAATAGTTTCGTTTGCCACGTACGATAGGGCCGTTAGGGCATTGATGGAAAAGACTAAAATGAGATGCGTTTTCTAGAATAGGGACTAAAAACGGTGGAAAAAAAAAAAATAAGGATCAAAGTGAGAATCGGGTGAAAATGTAGGAACGAAAATAGTATTTTTGCCAAAATAAAATTGAGAGGTGAAAGTAAAGTTAGTAAACGGTAAAATAGTATTTGGGGGAAAGCCCGGAGAAGAATCGGATCGGGTTGAATCGAAATAGTTTCCTTTCCTTTCCTTCCTAAAACCCTAGAACAGAACAGAGTTAGCCCAGAACGGAAAGAGAAGTGAGAGAAATGTATTGTTCTAATCTTCTTCGCCGAGCCACTGCTCCTTCTTCTTCGTCTCTCTTTGCATCCAAATCCATTTCACTTCTTCCATTCTATGTTGCTAGATTTTCCCACCTCACTGCTCCCACATCACTCTCTACAGGTATTTTTTTTTCTGGGTTTATAGGAAATTGTCGATTTCGTCTGGGTTTATTCTCTGTTTGGTTACTAAGATTTTTTTTTTTTTTTTTGGAATCAAATGAGACCCTTTTGCTTTGAATTTAATTTAACTTTCTGGGTCATCTCAAGATTGGGTTTTTTTTTTTAATTTTTATTTTATTTTTAATTTCAAAAAGCTTCATAGCATTCATATAGATTGGAGATTCTAATTTGATGATGATTTAGTTTAATTTCATATACTGTAAGAGTTATAGAATTCATTGCAGTTTTCTTTATGGCCTGGTTAAAGAATAAGAGATTTATTAAGATCAAGCACAATACATCAGTATATACCTGCTCATTTACTCTAGGAACAAATTTGAACATTAATAAGAGAAGCAACCTGGTCCAAAACACAGCAAACTAAACAAAACAGTTATACAATCTTTGACAAACATAGTATGAGCTTGATGATGTATTTTCCTCTGTTTTGAGCACTTGACTGTGAATAATGGCATTCCTTTGTTTTGAGCACAGCTCTTTAAGACTTTCCAGTGATTTGAATTGCACCCCATTCAATTATGTGATCCAAGTCAAATACTGGAGTTGTGATTTGTGAAGAAACACCAGAACATCAATTCCTCCAGATTCTTACAGTAAAGGAACACTAAAAAAATTGATGGCATCTGCATTCACAAAACACAATTTGAGTCTCCCTTATATCCCCCTATAGTTCTTACAGTAAAGGAACACTAAAAAAATTGATGGCCTCTGCATTCACAAAACACAATTTGAGTCTCCCTTATATCCCCCTATAGAAGCATTCTATCTCTGGTACTTAAGCAATTCTTGATTACCAGCCAGCATATGAATGCATGTTGTGGAAAAGCTTGAGCAAATGTAGGTAGGGATTGACATTTGGTCATATGTGAGGCTTTTTGTCCTCTTGTTGAGTATTACATGGACTAGTTTTTGTGCCCCAGAAAATGTTAGCTTAGTTGAGATGTATAGTTATGTATATGTTACTTATCATTTACGTGAAAAAAAACTCCCTGATCTGGGTTTGTTTGAATCTGTCCTTCTAGTCTGTTAAAAAAATTGCACACAGAAGTAGTAATTATGATGCAGTTGCTGTGGCTGATCTCAATAAGAAAGGATGGATTTGTTGGGTTTTATTTTATTTTATTTTTTAAAATTTTAACCAAAATGGTTGTCTGACTAGATAATGGAAGAAAACCAACCTGTAACTGGTGTGGAAATTGAAAATTGCCGACTTTGTCATTTGCAGGTTGAATAACTATGTTAAATACCTTTGTTAGTGATGGATGCATTGTGGATTTTGTAGGTTGTGTTGAGAGTATTCATGGTGGTTCCCATTCTTCTGAAAATATTGCAAGAGGGGGATTGTCAGGAACTTCAGGGCTGAATTTTGGTTTGAGGAACGTAAAAGAAAATGTCTCTGTCTCTCCTCCATATGCTTTAAGCTTTCGGAGTTATATACATTCTTCCAGTCAGAAAGATTTTGAGACTGAGAGGAATTCTAGGTCTATGAACTTTGTTAGGGGAATTATAGAGGAAGATGGTAGGGATATCATGGGGACTTCTCAATTTCCTCGATATAATGTTGAGCAAAATGCTGATATTGTTCACATAAAGATGCTGCGTAACAATACATTTGTTACAGTGACAGATTCTAAAGGGAACACAAAATGTAGGGCCTCGGTAGGATGTGTGCCAGAAATGAAAGGTGGGGCAAAAATGTCTCGATATGCTGCTGAGGCAACTGCTGAACATGTGGGACGCATGTCGCGAAATTTGGGGTTGAAGTCAGTTGTGATGAAGGTGAGGGGGTTTACTTATTTTAAAAAGAAGAGGCAGGCAATCATGAGCTGGAGAGAGGGCTTCACTAACTCTCGAGGGGATCGGAATCCAGTTGTATACATTGAAGATACAACACGACGTCCCCATAATGGCTGCCGGCTCCCGAAAAAACGTCGTATTTAAATAGTAGCAATTTGGGTGGTGGATGATAACAGAGCGTAGGATGAGGAATTGTCCAGTTGCAGCTCAACTTCATGGTGCTAATAAAATTATGCAAGAAGTGTACTTTTGTTTGAAGATTGGTCCCATTATGATGTTAGGTGCAAAATTGATGAAGGGTATCTTAGACTATTTAGTCATTTATCTTGCTTATTAAGATCATGTGAATGAGAATTTTCTGACTATATTAGTGCTGGAGGATTGTTGTTCTTTATTGATAATGTTTGGAGCTTCGTTTGGAGCATCTCTGGCTGATTCCTGTGTATCAAAATGTTGAACAAGAACTCGTAGCACATTTTATTATTGGTCCTATTTAATAATTCAGGCATAAACATAAAGGAAAAAAAAATCTAAGCTTGGCCCTCTATGGTCTATATGATGATCTTACTGTGGCCTCCATCACTAGTAACTCCAGATTTATAATGTTCTGCTTCAGGTGCCACAGCATCCTAATATCCAGTTTAGATCGGGTTCAACAATCTTTTTAAAAATGAACCAATCCCATATACGGAGGGTCAAGCTTAGATTGTTTCAATTGTCAAGAGTTCTATGTTCTCATGACCTATTCAAATAAATAAGAATGCTACAAGGTTATTGTGCCATTATGTTTCCTTATGTTCCCTTGTCATGCTGTAGTTATTTCCTTATATAAAAAGTTAGTGCTGCAAAGCTTGTACCATTGTGAATATGATCTTCACCAGACAGATGTGCTTATAGTCTTTTGGTATTTTCGTTTCAGGAAATAGAAACGTCTTTTTCGTAGTGTGTGTTATTGTTCTTATGGTCTTTTGGTACTTTGGGTGTGCTTACTGCACGGTAATTTGTGGCTTCATTAAACAAAATTGATTCTAGAATATTCAGGAGCCAGAATATTCAAGTCGATTTTATGAAGAGATGGCAAGTTTATTTTGTTTCTTCTGTAGTAATGGAGCTCCTAAATAGTCTGCAATTAAATTGTTGAGTTAGGTTGATCCAAGGATGGATGATACATGGGTGGTGTTCATCGCGGATATGGGATGTCTTAACAGGTTTCTTCAAAACGAAAGAAGGGGATAGAGAGAGAAACAAACTCTATATGGAGTATTTTAGCATGGAAGTTGTTAATTTATTTTGGCTTATTGGCAGTTCTGCCTGTTATATATATACTAAGCTACTCTCACTATTCGAAGTTTCCTAGCAACGGAGGCTAAAAATTTCCAGATTCAGATTGACCTTTTAAGTTAGTTTGATCATCCATCATAGCAGTCTAATTTCCAGTTAAGATTGGGTTCAACAATCCTTCTTAAAAATAAACTAATCATATAGAGGGCCAAGCTTTGATTGTTTCAACAGTCGAGTTATATGTTCTCATGATCTAATCTGAATAAATTTGAATGCTGCAAAGTTAATGTACCATTGTGTTTCCTTATGTTCCCTTGTCATTCTTTAGTTATGTCCCTGTATAAAAAAGTTAATGCTGCAAAACTTTTACCAGTTGTTCACAATGCTCTTCACTGGATTGATCATAGATGTAAGATGCAACGCTTTAACTAATATACAATTTGAAAAATAAATTATGGGCAAAATGCAGTTCACAAATCCCGAAATACCAACCAAACTTTTT
The DNA here is from genome assembly GCA_019022515.1 of Quercus aquifolioides. Classification (NCBI taxonomy): domain Eukaryota; kingdom Viridiplantae; phylum Streptophyta; class Magnoliopsida; order Fagales; family Fagaceae; genus Quercus; species Quercus aquifolioides. Next base: position 9,953,615 of record CM032335.1, on the reverse strand, counting down.
TTTTTTTTGGGTGCAAAATACATTCAGTGTCTGGAAAGTTGTGAGACATTTTCAATTACAATGTCTAACACAGCCTTATTGTTCTTCAACTTCGTTGACCCTTTTTTTTATTTTTTATTTTTTATTTTTTTTATATACATGGAATTTGATCATTATACAATGAATAGCTCCTTCACAGGTTTGTGTTTGCGGGTTTCAATATAAGGTTTTATTTTGACTCCATATAAAATTTAATCTCATTTAGTAAATTGCATAACTGGTCTAAAAATTAACATTATTTCAATGGTCTTTTCCCTATGATGACAATGAATGGAATTAATTTGCTGCTGCTTTAGCAAACTTTGCAAAAGAATGTTTTGATAGTGTTGTTTGGCTTGAAGATTTGTCTACGTCTTTTTCTATCTCATTGACAAATGATATATGTCATTTACAACTCTAAGAAGTTGGTTTAATGGTTTCTAAAATCTCATGATATCCATGAGGTCCTAAATTCAAAACTTCTAACCAGCTTATTGGAGCCATCACAAGAGATTCTTCCCGATCATAACCCAATGTGCATGGGACAAAGAGATTACACATACTTGAGGGAATAGTCAAGTTTTTAAAGAGTTTTGAATACCTTTGTTTTTCATTTTTTATTTATTTATAAATCTATAAAGCTTTCTATTAAAAATAACGTAATAATTATGTAATAACCTTTCATATATATATATATATATATATATTTTTTGTAAGAAAGAAAAACCGACTAAAATTTATTTTTATAACTAAAATTTGCACAATTAATTAATCAAAGAAAGAACAAATTAGAAAACCAATTAAACTATTCATACTTGATCCAAATTTGTAGCATGTCCAAGTAATATGACACGGATCATGAAACATTGTTAAGGATAAATTTGAGATAAAACTGCTCTTCTTTTCTATAAGCAAATCTGATAGACATTCAAGTCATAGTCTCATAGATGCCTTCACATCTGACAAGATTCGCGCAAGCAGATGAGAACCTGATCAAAAGTGGACATGTATCATAATCCTTACCGACCCAATCTTTGCCCCTAGTCCCACACCTCCAAACATTAAAAAAAAAAAAAAAAAAGGAGGGAAACGTGGGCCTATCCATAATAGTCAAAGTCTGATAATAGGTTCAATACTATGGCCCATTAAAAAAACACAGGTAACGCTAAAATAAAAACCCTAGCACTCTTAAATCTCAACCTATATATATACACAGTGCACAAAACCCTAACCCCTCTCAAAGCTTCATTTCAGCGCTGCCTCTTCTTCAAGGTTTTTCCTCTCTCTCTCTCTCTCTCTCTCTCTCTGAGTGACTTTATTTTCTGAATAATTTTTATTTTTTGAAATAGTAGTTTTGTAATAGTTTTTTTTTGTTTGAAAAATTTGAAGGTTTTAGAGTGAATCAAAGCGCTGTAACAATGTCTACCGGTGAGCTCGCTTGCACCTACGCCTCTTTGCTTCTCCATGACGATGGAATCGCAATCACTGTAAGTCCCACTTTTTTTTTTTTGGGTTTATTTATTTTGTACAATTTTATGTTAAATATTTTGATTCTATGTTTTTTTTACCATAATGCAGATTATTGTTAACTTAGATTATATTAGATCATTGATTATTCGATATTTGTGTATATATAAATATATGTTATATGGGTTTTTTTTTTGAGACCCATTTGAGTTTATTGTATTTCCTCTAATTTGATTTAATTTTTGTTGGACTTACTATTCATTTTTATTTGAAACACAATATTTTGATTTGAAAACCCAGAATAATGGTAGACAACTCTAACGTCATTTTAAGTTTATTGAGTTTATATTTATGTGTATAATTATATTTGAGGTTGCTGCATTGTGGGTCATTCTTCAAATTGATGTGAATTTTGTTATTATATTTTATGCTTTTTATTAATGGTTCTTTTGGGTGTTGGGTGGGTGGGTTGGAATTTGTTTTAATTTGAGGTTGAAAATGAAACGTTTTGTTAGAATTCAATGTGTGTCCTCGTATTTGATGTAGAGTTAATTGTTTTTTTTTTTTGTTGAAATTATTTAAATTGTAATATAATTCTTCAACAGTCTGAGAAGATTGCTACATTGGTGAAAGCGGCCGGAGTTTCAGTGGAGTCATACTGGCCTAGCCTGTTTGCGAAGCTTGCAGAGAAGAGGAGCATTGATGACCTTATTCTGAATGCTGGTTCTGGTGGTGGTGCTGCTCCAGTCGCTGTTTCTGCCCCTGCTGGAGGTGCTGGTGGTGCCGTTGCTGCAGCTGCCCCTGCTGTTGAGGAAAAGAAGGTATAAATTACTCTAAACCTAGTTGATATGATACTTGGTTTGTATAAGTTTTGGTTGAACCACTGGACCTAGTGATTGACTTGAGCCATTGTCCCAAAAAAGAATAGAAAGTGACCTTGGAATAGCAGAAAAGATTGATACTTTAGGTGCTTTTTGCCTTTTCTTATTTTGAGTAGAAATCTTAGCGTCTGATGCTTCTCTTTTTTGGTTATGTAAACAGGAAGAGGTACAGGAAGAGAGCGATGATGGTGACTTGGGATTCAGTTTATTTGATTAGGTTTTCCTACCAGTTTGTCTTCATTTATTGCTAGGCAGGTTAGGACCGAGAGTGGTCACAGAGTTTAATTTTTGCCTGGTTTTTGATATATTATATGAAATCGCTATATGTTGACATGGCTATTTAATACGTTAAAGTTATAATTCACTGCTAGCTGGAATATATCTATTTTGTTAAGTGTTGGGTTTGTTCCTTTGAATGTTATTAGCAGTGCAATCATCTCATTTACTTAGAATTTCTGATTTTCTTATGATGAACATCTGAGTAAGAAAAAATGGAGGGTAGTGGGTTGGAATCCACTTTACAATGGCTGACCATTTTGTTCTGTATATCCTGTAAAAGCACTATAATGGGCTTTGCAATATTGGGTTGCTCCTTTGCTTTTCTTGAATTATGATATTTTAAATGAGCACTACTGCCATTTGGTGTTTATTATGACATGAACCTTTGTTTGTGAGACAAGGTTTTTAGGGCCTAGAGGCCAAAACTCCACAATTAGTTTGTTCTGAAACCTTTGCTCAACTTTTGCCTCATTTGTGTATAAAAATTAAAACTTCCTGTTTTTCTCTTGATGAAAATAATTAATTTGGTGTTTTACAATTTTTGTTCTGGAAGTATGTATTGCTTGGCTATGGCCTATGGCCAATTGTATGAGAGGTGCTGCTAGTGAGGTTGAATAATATTCCCCCCTTTATATGGGCTACATCTTTTAGCGCATAACATATCTACTGATCTACAATCCTTGGGATCTAATGTTAATTTCATCTCTCTTTTACATTTCACTGAACTCCTTCCATTTCTCTTCTGTTCTTTTCTGTTTGAACAATGGGTTAGTTGCTAGCCTATAAGTTGAACAAGACAACTGAGCTCAAATCTGCTTGTCGAATTTAAAATCTCAAATTCCTTAAAATAAAGCATGGGCTATCATCATATTATCACTGGCAGATTATTCACCTAAATTTTCTGTGTTGTGATGGTCCTACTTAGTAGCTTGAGGCTTGAGCGATTCAAGAGTGCATAGCACAATAATCTGTGAAAAAAAAATTGAGACTCTAGATTTATCAAAAAAAAGTTCTGCTCAAAGCTTTTTTCTACTTGATTGTTGTAGACCTGACATTGATTGAGTAGAAATGGTTAGTTTTTGGAATTTAAAGATGATAACAACTTACAGAAAGGAGTGAAAATTGTAGGGATTTTTTATTTCACTAAATAAAAATGAATCCTATTAATTGACACCTTCATTTTTTGGTTTTTCTCTTTTCTCACCCTCCCTTGTCTCTATTCTGATATCTCCATCATCCACCCAAAACATGTGTTTTTTATGTGTTTATTTTGGCCAATTAAGATCTGGGATTCCCCATGAAAATGAAAACTCCATCATCCTCCCAAGACGTGTTTTTTATGGGTTTATTTTGGCCAATTAAGATCTGGGATTCCCCATGAAAATGAAAACGTGTTACCAAAATCAGTCATCGCGTGAGAGAAAAATGAGAAATGGTTTTCCACTTTCCCTCTTTCCACCCTGGTCCACAACAGTTGCCGACAGGTACATACCCAAAAACCACCTTCTCTTACGCGTCATTACTCTTCTTCACCCAATAAACAAAAATTCTAGATAACACAAGCTAGATCGACATAAAAGTAACCGAAAATCAATTACAATCTGTCATATAGGATAATTGTAGTTAAATTTATGACTTAGTATATGATACTATAATTACTCCCCAATAAAATTAGTCATAGCGTGTGAAACAAACACTCTTCATTTCTTAATCTTCCTTTCTTTTTGAAAAATACTAAGATCACAACAATTTACACAAATTTTATCACAACTCATCATGTAGCGAGTTGTAAGTGGTGGATTCGCTTTTTTTTCACCGCTCACAAGTTGCCATGCGATTAATTATAACAAAAATTATGTCAATTATTATAGTCTTAGAATTTTTCCAATAGGTGATCCAACTAATTGCGACAAAAGTTGGGTAAGTTTTTGTGGTCATACATTTTTTTTTTCGTGTGTCATACATTTTTTTTTCCTTTCTAATCCGTTGGGCCGGCCAACCAATCCCATCTAAGCCGTCCACGTTTCCATCACTGAGGGTCAAGATTCAAACGACCAATCTACATTATCCTAGTAGTTACTGGTTGGTTTCCTTCCAGCACTTTCTAGTTTCCACAGAATCGAAATCCTATCTCAAATTCTCGTAGTCTCAACCTTTAAATACCTCCTCCTACTACAACCTTTTTCCACACAAAAATTACTACAAACAAAACAAACGCACTCTTCGTTTTGCAAATCATAAAAACCTTCAAAAACATCTTTGAATTTCAATTGCACTCCTTTTTTCTTTTCATCAAAATCATCAATGATGTCGATGTTCAGCTCCTTTGATGCTCTCTGCCAGAAATTGAGCTTCTCGATGGGTCATAGCTCAAAGCCTTTGGTGACAATGAAGAACAATGGTGGAGAAGGGAATTCTAATTCTACTACACCACCGGGTCAAGTTAGCAAAGCCCCCCTCCAACAACCTCGGAGTCAGCAGAGGAATCCGAGGTTCGCACCTGAGCTTGATGGTGTCCACTGTTTTGAAACCATTATACCTTATTAGATTTTTTTTTTTTTTTTTTTTTTTTTTTTTTTTTTTTTTTTTGAGTTAGCTACCATAATGTCTTGTAAAATTTAGTCAAAATTAATTCAATACAATCTCATATTCTTTTCCTTAATTTTCTATTTTTTTTTTTCATGTTCATGCACAAGAAATTCTGATATGTTATTATTATATATTGGAATGATTGAGATTTGGGGTTAAGAGAACATTTTTAAGAGACAACAAGATACTAAAATAATTAGGCAAAACTTTAAGGGTTGTTTATTAGGTTTTTCTCTTAAAAATTTGATATATAATTTTTTTTTAATTTTTAATTTTTATAGATAGAAATGTATTTTTTTAAGTTAAGTATAAAATCTTATGAGGATTGAGGATTACTTAAGGAATAACACTTGGGTCATATATTTTTTTCTAAAATAATTAATCGAATGGTTCTTAATTTATGGGTGTAATTGGTTCGGTTCGGTCAGTGTTGAAGACAGTTTTTGCGTTGAACTGAGAATTTCAGTTTTAACATATTGAGCACTGAAACTGATTTGTAAGGAAGGAACGCCGAACTGACCGATTGCATTCGGTTTCGGTTCTGTTCGGTCGGGTTTCGGTGTTTGGTATGTGAGAAACAAAAGCAAGAAAAAAAAATAGAAAAGAATAATTATTTTCATCAAACATAGACATTATTGGAAGACAAAATTAGTACAAAAACTAACAAGAAAAGCAACCAACACTGACTCTGTTTTCAACACAGAATACAGAGCAACACAGGAAAAAAAAACATAAAACACAAACTAAGATTAAGCAAACATCATGCCGTGTTTTCTTAAAAACCAAACAGATCAAAGAAAAAAAACCTATTTCCCTTTGTTTTCGCACATTTTCTCAACACCCAAATACCAAGCAAACACAAAAAATATACTCAAAATCATGTATATATTTAGAGAACATGCCAAAGTAAGGAAAACCTATTTCCCTTTGCTTTCCTACATTTTCTCAGCACCCAAACACCAAGCACCAAGCAAACACAAGAAGCATATACTCAGAATCAAAAAGATGGTATTTTTTTTTTTGGTTAAACTGTTTTTGGGATTCTTGAACTTTGTTTATGAGAGACTAAAAGAAATGGAGAATAAAGAAGGTTGTGGGGTAGAACGGTTAAAAATGTGAAAACGCGTGTCTTTGCCATAGGATATCAGGAACTTTCTTGATATTATTTGTACAAATTTATATTTAATATATTTCGGTTTGGTTTGGTTAAGTCAGTGTATTTGTGTGGGACCCCAACAACTTCTTATTTAATATAAGTTGTTGGGGTTTTGAGATTATTGAAGAATGAATATTTTGAGTGGGTTAATTAAAAATTTTTAATTAAGTATTTTTACTCAAAACAATGTTTACACCATTCATTTATTTCGAAATTTAATTATTTAACTAATTATTCACTTGTAAATGTAACAAGAAATTCGAAAATCAATCCTATACACAGTTCAATTGCCAACTGGAGGGGATTGTCAAATGTTTTTTTTTAGCTCATAACAACTTAAGAGGTGGGAATGAGAGGGATTAGATGAGATAATGTCACTCAGTCATAAAGTTCTTGTCAGATTGGTAATAAACTTGTGCATTATATGTTTGCTAGGCTAGAACCCAATTTTTACTATTTTTGAGTAGATAAAGTTTCTGGCCCCCCCCCCCCCCCCCCCCCAAAAAAACAGCTTCTCTATGTTTCTTTCTTATAATTCTCATCTCTCTCTCTCTTAAAGCAATTTTATAAGACTTCATTTTTTGTTATTAGCAAATTAGCCAACAAACTAAGGGAGTTTGAGTTTCTAACACATGCATAGAATCTTCAAAATAAAGTAGTGTTATATGAGTTTTCTAACACATAGAGCATCCGTAGTAGATGTTGCAAAAATTATGTCATTTTACCACATCAAAGACCTACTTTATTATTTTACCACATCATTTTACAACATCCCATTTATCAGATGTTTTATCATTCAATTCTATACATTAAAATAATATTTACTACACATTAAAATAATATATTATCTCATTCCCATTATCATCAACAACAGCCACACCATCAACGGCACAACCACCGGCCACCAATATCCACTGCTGCAACAACACCTTTACTGCAAACCAACCACCACAATTACTCACCAATATCAGATCAACCCAAATTGCAGCAAAAAAAAAAAAAAACCCACAACCAAAGAGAGGCAGAGTGAAAGGTGGACAGAGAGGAGAGGGAAGAGGGTGAAATCGATGGTGGCCTCGGGGTGAGATCACCTGCCAAACCCAAACCTATCATCGGCTAAACCCATCTCCACCGAGCTTAACGCTGTAGCAACGTTCTTGAAGGCGATGGTTGGCGATGGTCGGCGATGGTCTCCATAGAGCATGGGTCTATGGTGGTTTATGGTTTTGGTTTGTGGTTGTGGTCTCAAGTAATGGATCTGTGGGCTGAGTTTGATTTGCAGTGGGGGTGGTTGTGGGTTCCGATGGAGTGGTGGGTTCTGATGGAGTGGTGGATTCCAATGGTTGTGGGTTAAGATATGGTGGTGCCGTGGTGGGTTTGTTGGGTTTTTTTGGATTTAGGTTTTGTTGTTGAGGTGGTGGTTATGGAGGATGATGATGATTGGCTGCCGCCGCCGCCGCCTTCTTCTGCGCCACCTTCTTCTTGCTCGCGTCCAATTGTGAGAAGAGGAAGAACGGGTTGGGAACTTGGGAGAGAGAGAGAGAGAGAGATTCTGAGAAGGGAGAGAGAAAATCAAATAAAGAAATGAGAGGAGAGAGAAAATTCGAATAAAATAATAATTTTTGGTTTACCACATCTGTCCGTACTGTTGCAAATTTGCGACGGTACGAACACAAATGGTATAATTTTACAACATATGCAATATCTGATGGGGAGCTGTTTTTTGTGGTTGGTGTGGGATATGTGCCAAATATTTAGCATTTGGCACATATCCCACATCTATTATGGGTGCTCTATATAACTAAATTCCCGTATTTTGGTATAAAATGAATTATATCATGATTCAGGGACAAACAAGAATGAAAAATGTTTTGGCAATACTTTTACCCACACGTTTTTTGTTTATCTTTTTCCCTAGTCGTTATCCATTGATTCTAAAAATGTTTTGCACAAGCTTGTAAAAGGATAAGGGATTAGTATGTCCATTAATTATTGTTTAGTTAATGAATTTGTTTGACGAAAATTTTTAATACCACTTTAATAGGAAATATAAAATATTGTCAAAAAAATCAATATTTTTTTTCATCGTAAAAATAGTTTACCTTTTCTTTTTTATAAGGAGTATGAATGGATGACAGAGATTCCCAACTCATCAAGTCTTTAGCCTCTATATGCTCTATCCACCAAGTTACAAGAACTAGGTCATTTGAGCCATTAGTGCAAGTGGTGCATCATATCAAAAAAATGATAAATGAAAGTAAGATAACATAGAAAAATCAAGAATATGAATGCCTCTGTCACTTCATATGACGTGGCTTACTTTAAATCTATAAAGTTTCTCCAGTAGTCTGGATAAGCTTATCAACTTCTTGCTGATGCCAAAGTTATCTTTGTGTTTTCTTGCTGTCCTCCAACTATTATTTTGAGATATTGTATTAAATCATAAAAGATACTGTACTTACTAAAGGGTACCAATGGAGTTATCTTTAAGTAAATCTCTGATTAAGAAATTAATAACATATTGTTTAGACATTGCATCTAAAAGATTCCATCATTTGTAGTTTGATTTAAATTATTTTGTTAAATCTTTCTTTTCTCATTCTTAAGTAAGTGCACTGAAATGAAGCAAATTGACCAAAATAGATTGAAGTGGACCAAATTAGACCAAAATGGACCGAATTAGATTGAATTTGACTGAACTGAAATAAAATGGACCAAAGCTGACTGAATTGGACCGAAGTAGACCAAAATGAATTGAATTGGACCGAATGGTTCCAATTCTTACTCTCTTTTTAAAATTTTATTATCTTTATTAATTTCAGTCATTAAACTAAAGTAGAGATGTAGGAAAGAATTATAAATCTACCAAGAGAGAGAGAGAGAGAAATCACCTTCTTGTGTAGGAAAAATATGGATTAAATGAGATAAAATAATATGTTGTAAAGAAGATGGGGATAAGTAGAGCCAAAATAAAAGGAAGAAGAATGGATGGTGGAAGAGTAACAGTAGGGTAGAGAATGGTGGGGAGATAAAAAGGTAAAATAGAGGGGGGAAATGTTGGGAGAAGTGAGAAATTAAGAAAAAGAAGAAGAGTTTAAAATGAAATAATAAGAGTTGGAAATCGATGGATGATGCAACACAATTAGGGCTGTCCACGAGTCGGGCCGGGTTGGTTTTGGACCCAACCTGGACTCGACCCACCGGCGTTGGGTGGAGGGGTAGAGGAACCTGAAACCGACCGTCGGAAAAATCAGTTGGTTCGGTTTCAGGTGATGGTTAGCATCGGTCGAGTCGGGTCAGTTGCCAGAATTAAAAAAGGCATCGAAATCTGGAAAAAAAAAAAAAAAGTCGTCGAAATATGGAATTTTTGCCGGAAACTGGAAAATCTTGCCGGAAATTGGAAAATATCGCTAGAAACAGGAAAAATCTCGCCGAAAACTGGATTTTTTTTTATGAAATATGCATTTTTTTGGCTAGAAGTTGCTGGAATTTGGCCGAATCTAGCTAAATCCCACCAGATCTAGCCGGATCTGGTCGAGATCTCGCCGGATCTTGCTTGTTTTTGCAGATTTGGCCGGATTTTTTTGTAGCTTCGGTTGGGTTCGGGTTGCTCGGGTTTTGGAGATGCAAACCCACCACTCGACCCGCCGGTGTCGGTTTTTGAGAACGGAAACCCGCCACCGACCGACTGGACCTTCGGTTCGGGCCGAAATCGGGTCGGCGTCGGGCGATTTGGCCGGGTTGTCGGGTTCTGGTTGGGTCTGGACAGCCCTAAACACAATGAGAGAGTAGCAACATTAAATACTACGTTTCAACTTTTAGATATTATATAGATATAGATTAATTGATTCTCGATGAGGCATCTCTATATATGAATTATATACATGTAAAAAGGCAACGTGAATTTCGTTTTAGAATTCCTAACAATTTAGCCTAACAAACTAAATGAAGGGACTAAAATAATTAACAAGCCTTTGTACTTATCTTTTTAGAAATGCACAAGATGGGGATAAAAAGAATTGGATAATGTAAACTCAAAGATGTTAACTAATTGGTTGTATGCATGATACTTTAGTCCCACGAAATGTCAAAAATAATTTAGACGTTAAATCCATCACTTTTGCTTTCAATAAATTTGAATAAATGCACACTCAAATCAGGTGCTCTATTAAAAATTTGTTTTGTTCTGCTACTTTTTCTTTTTCCCATTTCCTTCCTCTCACAACATTCGTTGCTTTTCTTCACCACCAAGGCATCTCACATTCCTTTGCTTTACTTTCTTCATTCCTCTAAAGTCTCTGAAGACATATATCATCTAAAGGTCATATTGTCTCTTCTCCAAGAATCAAACAAAGCTCTCCAGGTTGCAATGGCTTCCGGAACTATTTACGTGACAGTGCCTGCGGTTGTTGTTGCTGCTGGGATTTATTTCTTTGATATAAACCACTATAGACCTAAGGTAACAGAGCCACTCTATGATTTTTCCTTCATCTTGTAACTTCAACTCTTATTTTTGTTGGTATAGTTTATAAGCTAAGCTATTTTAGTGTTACATTCAGGAACATGAAGGTGGGGTTCAGGCATCTATGAAAAATATGGTGGCAAAAGCAAAGCAAGAAGTGAAGAAGATCGAGATGCCAAAGTTAGCACCACAGTTTGATGGGTTACACTGCTTTGAAACCTTGGTGGGTCATAATCGTTAATAGGTCTGCTTGGCTTGCCTAGTTAGCATGAATTATGAATATTATATCTTTCTGCCAGGTAATTGTGGCATGATATTGAAACATCCGTCCTTCAAGATAATTATTCAAAGGTATTTCAGTTCTTGATAGCAGATTAGCAGCTATGTGAATATTAGTGATTCCGATGGCAACATCATTATTTCTGTCACAATCGTTCATCAAAGATAATTTGCTTAATCATCCAAAATTCTTTTGCCATATTGTTAACAACTGGATGTTTTAAAAGGAGAAATTAGTTAAGAAAGAAAGTGCAGAATATTATCCAACCAAAAGCAAGAAGTTCAGAATATTCAATGTATGAATTTTCAAGCAAGGTTATAATGATTCGTGCATGGAATATATTTCTAGTTTTCTACACAGTATTGGGTGACCCATTATCTTTGTTTAACAGAGAAGTAATAAATAGGAAAGCATAGGAAAAGAATATTCAAATAGAGGTTTTTTCTTTTTTTTTTAAATAATATCATTTTAATAATTATTTGGCAAGATAACACTGTTTTGAGAGCGTTTTGCAACATAGTTGTGTAAAATTCTCGTATCAAGCAAGGTGTAGGGGGAAGATTTGAGGAAGATATTGATGCCTATAGAGAGCTTCTTAGAGAAGCAAGGCTTTCATAATCAGAACATGGTGTACTCACAAGGCTTAAATTGGATGTTTAAACACTCACTTTTGAGATATCAATACGAAAGCTTCTGAACCATGTATGCAGATATAGTGAAGCATGGCCTCAGGAGGTATATACGGTCATAGAGAAGCATGGCCTCAGGTTGCCTCAGCAATAATGACTGCATCAAATCAAATAATTTTTAAAAAGTCTTGTAGTTTGTAGCTCAATTGGCCCCTCTTGGTGTTTCCAATAGAGATGTTTAGGATTCAAATCCCCCCACCCCCATTTTAACAATCAAATTATCAAAATAAATAAATAAAGAAGTCTTTAAGTTTAAATGAGGGATAAATCCAACTAAAAAAAGTACTAGCATTTTATGCAATACAGTATAATGTTTATTTAATTACTCTATGATGTTCATGGAGAAAGTTCACAGCAAGATGAAATTAGATGAAAATAACAAATGAAAAAAACTGGAAGTAGCAAAGCTATAAACCCTGAACTAGTTGCACTTTGGCAGCCTCTAATACAAAATTTCTGCTTTAAGTATTTACAGCGAAACAAAGTGTTTGTATTCTAGATGAGACTGTAGCAGGCACAATGTACCAAATAAATATAAGGAAAAGAAACAACCTTTCATCCTTCCTACTGGCCTGTTTGAATTGAGGGGGAGTAGAGTAGAGTAGAGTTGGTTGGAAATTAGTTTAATATCCAGCCAACTCTACTCTACCCCCCTTGTTCCCCTTCCCTCCCTCCTTAATCCAAACGAACCATAAAAGAGTTTGCCTGACATAAAATATTAATAGAGTATCTCTCTCGAATGGGATGAAATAAAGCTAACTCATACAAGATATAAGTTACCATTTCACATTCTCGGATAGATTCTAGCACTTTACTTACAATCTATTTCCTATATTTCCAAACCTTCTGGCCACTCCGAATATCACTGCCTTAGTCAAGAGTCCCCGATCAAGACTACAAGCAAGTATGATAGCCCCGCCAAAAAGAAGTAGCTTTGGTATGTTCCTCCCTGATGGTTTGTCAGATGTTGATGCTATTTGTGTCTCTGACAAATTTTCAGTGTCTCCCAAGAATCTCAGGTGCTCTGGACCTATTTTAGAGTTGATCTGAGCCATAAAGGCTGGCCGAGAGAGTGGTGCACCTGATGCTCTTGCTTTTTGGTAGGCACGAAAACCAGGCTCAATCTTCTTGACAGCTCCCCACATTCCTTTCCGTATTCCAAGCTTCGCAAGTTCCCATGGGATGCCCATATCTTCATAATGGAAGAGAAGCACCTCACAAGCAGTCAGCTGGCCATTACCTCTTTTTGATTCCACTGGTTAAGTCAAATGGAAATGAAACTTAGTTAAAACAATCCATTAGTGAGTCTAGGACTACATAGAATGCAAATATACTTTTGGCAAACAAATTATCTATATGTACGATAATAACTTTGGGATCAATTTCAAATTGGTTTTAATCCCACTGGATGAGTGAGTTAAATTACCAAGAAAAAGATACTAATTAATTTATTAAAATAATGAAAAGTGACATGCTTTACCTGCTCGAATGCACCAACTTGAGTAATAAAGGTCAACACGCCTCGGTGTGTCACGCCTTGGGACAGAAGGACAAGGTACTCCCTAGAGGGGAAAAAACAGATGGCTGTTCACATTAGAGCTTCAAAAACTGAGCTGCAATAAAAATGTAAACACAAAGAGAAAATGACACAGGAGATCCCTCTTTTCCTTCAAGTGCTTTCTAATATCTGATCATTCGTCTCTTTTCACTAGCATCATATCAGTTATTTCCACCCCCTATTTTGTACCAAAACCATTTGACTGCTAATTTGAGTGTATTTATAGGTTGTTCTGAAGTGCCCTTCCATCCATCCTTAGCTTCCTTCCAGGCCACAATTATCCCAAAAAATACATCTCATATGAATTATTTTGATTTATGACGAAAAGGTTTCCCTGTATAAAACAATAAAAGCACATCCCAACCACCCTACAATCCTATGGCAATTACTTCTTTAGTATATCAATTGGTGGTTGAACTCAAATACCAAAATTAATACCCTAATGCAAAACACTTTAATTCACACAAGCAGTTCCTAAAAAAGCTAATCAATTCCTACATAAGCACACACATGTTCCTGTTGTCACCATTATTACTTAATTCAATTAATGTTAAAGAAAAAATAAAAAAAGACTTCTCCTCATACCTTTGTGACACAGTAATATGATCTTCCGGATTCCCATATTCGACGACCAATTATGTAATCTCTATCTTTGCAGAAAAAGGGAAACTGTGCCACAAAGCATCGACAAAAATAAGCACATGTGACTAAGGTAATCTATCAGTAAAATAAAATAAAAAATTGATGGGTCAAAATGATTAGGATAGTCTCACCTTCCGTATCCATTGCACTATCATGGTTCCCGTGGTGGGACACTCTTCTATAGTTGTAGAAGATGCAAGCATGTCATCCCAATTTGATCGGAACTCATCATCCCAGAAAAAGTCCCTAACTAACTCTGGTGTGGCATCCTCAAAGATAGTGCTGCTACGATATTGTGGAGGACCATGCTAACAACCCAAACAAGACAAAAACTATCACACATACAGTTTTATTGACATAATTAAAGATTTCTATGGAAGAAAAGAGTTAATTTGAATGCAATCTGATGTAGCTCTAGCACAAGACCTAGTATTATAGTTCAATTGATCGATCAAATTACCACTTTATAGGTTTGAAGAAATTCTTCAACAAAAACAAAAGGTAACTTACCTTGGGATCTCTTTGCCATGCTTTGTAGCTCATATTTGGCGCAGAACGATCCATCATTTGTATCCAAGGAGGACCTCCATCTTTCATCTCTACAAGCTGGCATAAATGTTCTAAATCCTCCTTGTTCACTAAATTAGGCTTTTGTTCATTGGGATGCAACATACTGAACAAGAAGAATCAACCAGTAAGATATCTGATTCAAATAATGTTTGGGTAGGAAGGTAATGGAGGCATTTAATCTCCAAGGATGCCAAAATGCGCCTTAAGTTCAAATTGTAATCTCTCTCTCTCTCTCTCTCACACACACACACACACAACCAAACATGAGTGTATAAATAGAATTAACGATTGAGAATTTGGGCATCGGGAGAGTAAATGCCCCCATAATCATCTGCACAGAAAAATGCAGGTACAAATGTGTTATCTTCAGTTAGGCCATTTGAATTATACGAGTCCTCACAATAATTGAATTACTCACTATCATTAATCAATGATTCAATATGACATTAGAGATCCTATGTTCATGATAAATTACAAATGATGACAAATATTAAATATGCTCAAATAAGAACCTGAACAAAAAGTAGCAAACTCACAAATCAAAAATAGTAATAGAATAAAACCAAAAAAGAAAAAAAAAAGAAAAAAAAAAGAAAAAAGAGAGAATAGAGAGAAGCCAGTAAATCTCAAGTACCTGCAATCTTCATATTCATTAGGTGGGGCAGAAGATTGTGTCTTATCCTCCCCAGTATTCAAGGTCCAAGCTTCACTGCCTTTTGACCTCAACCCCTTTAATGGAGACATAACCGATGCTAAGGGTGATGAGGGAAAAGATAAGTCAAAGGCTTTTGACACAAAACAGCTCAATTTGTCACTCCCCATGGCCATGATTGCCCATTTGGGTTTCCAAGCCCATCCAATGAGAATTCCAAAAACAAAGGCTACACATATTGGAACCAGAAATACCAAAACCTCAATTAAAGCCATAAAACATTTAGAACAAAGAGAAGAAGAAGTAAACAAAACCCAGATAATAATGGAAAACAATTAGAATTTACAAAAGTTCAGAATTTGATAGTATTAAGTGTGAAAAAAATTGAAGGAGAGCAAGGTTATGGAAGATTTTTTATTTGAAAAAGCAAAAAAGAAGTCAAACCCAGGAAAAAAAAAATCACAAATATTTGATGAAAAACCAGAAGATAGGAGAAAGTTTGTGCATATCGATTTGGGTATTGATTGAGACATGAGCGGTGGGAAGAGGGTTTGAAAGGAAAAGGTCAGGCTAGTTTATGATTCTTCAAACTATTTATGTCGTTTAATGGCTTGGAAAAAGCTACAAGTTACAACACTAATAATATTGACGTTGAAATTGGTGGAGGAGAAGTTTTTGAGGTTTTGGGGTAACCAAATAAATGTGGAGGAATCAAAGGCCAAATAATAGTTGGATTGTGCAGAACAAAGGAGAGAAAGATACGAGAGAGATTTAGCATACAGAAACATGGGGACAAATTAAAGTCAATAAATAATTTCTTGGTTTGCCTCTTGTGTGAATAGCAAGCAAAGGTGCATGGGTTTTGTGGGAGTTTGGGCTCTTGCTTTTAACGGTGGGGAAATCCGTGGGCGTTTGGTCTCTTTGTATTTACATCAGTAAATACAAGAGGGAGACCTTTTGAATATAAATCACACAGTTAAAAAACCTTCTCCACTTTCTTTATATGTGTTAATACTTAGTATTTAAAAAAAATAAAAAAGTATTTACATCAGTACAACAACTGTACAAGGGAGTAAAAGAAGGTTGAAGGTTGTTATTTCGGATAAGGATATGTTGATATTGAAAGTTGTTTGAGCAATACTAGGAACAGATAAAGTTACACAGTATTTGTCACAATTTGCCAACATTAAGCAATGTAAGCAATGTTAGGATTAGATAAAGTTACACAATTTTTGTTATAACTGGCCAAGAACAGATAAGATTACAATTTTTTGTCACAATTTGCCAACTTTCAGCAATGTTAGGTCTAGATAAAGTCACACAAATTTTAGAACTAGATAAAGTTACACAATTTTTGCCATAATTTGTCACGTAGCAAGTTGTTAATCCAAATGAACTCACCACCACATCTTTACTACTCACAATTTACCACATGATAAGTTGTGACAAAAATTTTGTAACTTTATCTGGTCCTAACATTTTTCAAATGGTTTTTATAAACTCTCAACCATTGAGAGCAATTACATGTGGTGCAACCTTAGATGTATAGATTTGGATTTAGACGCCTTGCAATTATTGGTTTATGAGATGTGTAAAAGCTAGAAAGGTAAAAAAAAATGAAAGGTTAAATTTTTTCTAACTTAAAGGCTGAGATTAAATGTGAATTTTTAACTTTCAATCTTAACTATTAGTTCACTATTAAATGGTGTAAGGTCATTTTTCACTTTTATATATATAGATTATTAATTTTCATAAAATAGAATAATTAATGATAATAGGATCCAAATCATCCAATAACTGTCATCCAAATCTTTTAGCCAAAAAAAAGAAAAAGTGTCATCCAATCTAGAAATCAGGATGGACAAGAAAAGCATAACCCATTTAGAAAAGTGAGTTTATCAGCGTGTGAAATTCATCGTGACCCATTATTGGTGGATGATGCACAACTCGAAATATCCACCATAAACCTTCATCAATACATGCTCTATGACCTAAATTGTGGAGTATGGTAAAGGTCATGAGTAACGGCCAAAGTATTATATAAACACCATATACTGGCCATGCCATTATTTGTCAAAATATAGAGTTTTTGGTAGTTTTTATGTTAAATTTGTTGCAAAAATCTAATAGCTACTTTATTCCAAAAAAGCTTAAAGCTATATTATTTGGAAAAAAAAGAGAGACAAAAGGCAAAAAAACAAAACTTTTTTCGACAATTCCCAAATACATACCAAATAATAAGTTATTTGAATACTTTTCCAAATCAATCCTCATAAATTTCAAGGGTTGTTGCAAAAGTAAAAAATAAATTTAATCTTAAACTTAAATAAAAAAAAGTTTGATGTCTAGATAAGTGAATTTTGATTGTGGGCGAACCAATATCACATGTTTTTATATACATTTTGCCACAACTGTTTTAAGTGATATATTATTGTAGGGTCAGATTCTGCAGCCCAAGCCCAAGGTGTGGATTTGGAGCCCACTGAACCCAAAACAATAAATTTGTAGAGAGTGGGTGAAAGAGCTAGGCTAATAATGAAAATAACAGTATTAAACGGCAACGTTAACGGGAAGATTTGAATTAATATGTGCTCGGACGGGTGTAAATGTCTCGTCCGAAGAGGTGATTTTCATTGATGAACTTGGGTTACAATTGTTGGAGCTACAGTAAAGTAATACACTCTTTTCTCTCTCTTCTTTTTCGATCCCTTTCTATCAGAGACCCCTCTCTCTTATATAGTACTGCCTTTCTACATCTTCACCGTCCACTTGTTCATCATCTAGGCGCCCACTTGAGTGCATGTCCCATCACACTCCCCCTTTAGCCCTGTCTGAGTGGCGGTAGCTGAGGATGCACTGTTCAGGGGTCTTCTCCACATAAATGCGGCCAGGAGGGTAGGTGCAGTGCATTAAATGCGGTGGTTGAAGTCTGTCTCCTTGATATTTCTCCGTTCCTGTTACCTTCTTGTGTGTCCGAGGCCCCTTTCTCCCTTAACACTTGTCAAACAGATCATTTGAACCTCCCATACACGTGTCGGGCAAAAACCTCGTCGGATCCGAGGGTATCGGGCTTCTCGGACATATGAACATCTCCTCGGACAGTGCACGTACTCATCTCCAGACATTCTCCTTTTACATGGGCCTCTGACTGAGTGTCTTCGTCTCCTCGGACGAACAATATTCCTCATATAGGGCCTTGGGCCCAATACGTTGGGTTGGGCTTTCTCCCCCCACATTAGCCCCTCGAAATTGTAGTTTTTCCCTCGCATCCGAGGAGAAAAAGTAGGATTTTGACTTGCCACGGAGCAAAAGCTTGGAAACACGCACAACCGAGCTGGCACGTGTGTAAACGTGGGAACAGACGCCTCATTAATGCCGCTGCGGTTTCCTTATTCCCAAGGCGCTGCATTAACTGCACCAGGCGGCGTTTTGTCCTTCGCATCCAACGGTGGCTGATTGATCCAATGGCTGTGGTTTTTCTTCAGGATTTGGGCGGGAGTGCCCCTGACCCTTCGCTTGACCCCGTATAAAGCTTCAGAGGAAGTCATTTCTTCCTCACTTTGTAAATCTTCAGACGCTCCAGCAAGAACAGACGCGCCACTCCGTCCAAATCTCTCAGTCGCTGATTTCAGGCCTCCCCAGAATCATCACAAACCCTCCTACGAGCCTGAAATCTTCTCCCCGATTTAGTCCTGGTGAGTTATCGTCCACCAAATCATTTAGTTCTCTCTTCGGCCAACCGTTTCATTTAAGCACCATGGGAAAACTCGAGTACATGGTGGATAGCCCTGAGCAACTAGAGGCGTTTAGGACCGCGTATCGCATACCCCCTAACGTGGGTGTGAGGTATTGCCCCCCAGAAAAGATACTAACAGACCGGCAGACGGGAGAGGTGGTTATCCCCCTCATCGCCTTCAAAGAAGGGGGAATGACAATCTCCATGGGTCCCATCACCACCAATTACCTTCGGAACCATAGGCTTACTCCCTGGCAGTGCGCGCCCAATATGTTTAGGATTCTAGGAGCGATTGAGGACCTTGAGCGTCACATGGGGTTGGGACTCACCTGGCTTGATGTGGTACATATGTACGAATGCCACAGCCAGCAAGATGCTGGGTACTACTTAAAATCCCGGTCGGATGTTGTCAGGCTCATTTCCTGCCTTCCCAAATCCAACAAAGGGATGAAAGACGACTATGTGATCGTCTCGGGCGCCTGGCGTGACGGCCATGGTTGCCCAACCAAGCATGGGAAGCCAGGTGTGACATGTAGATTTAGGCACACTGACCATAGGCTTAGGGTTCTCGTCTTTTAACTGTTTTTGATTTCTCTTCGGTCACTATTTCTGAGTTTCTAACCATTTTTTTTACTTGCAACAGATAAGGGACAAGTTTCTCCTCGGCTCAGCCTAACGAATGTTGCTGCCCTCAATTACCTTTTAAGGTCGGAGATCTTCGTGAGCGAGGACGGGCAACTACGATCTGCTCCCCTTATTCTTGGATATACAGGGAAGCCAAAGGGTTTTCAACCGGTCGGCAACGCAATCGTCCAGGGAGACCATCGCCTTGCGCGTATTGACGTTGGTCGGAAGGGCTTCTTGGCGCCAGACGATCTTGAACCTATACCCCGTCCAATTCCTCGGGCTATACCTCCCCTTATCCAACCACTCCAGCAAGTTCCCCTCGGACAAGAGATTGAAGGTGAGGGGGCTGGCTCTTCCATTTCCTCGCTAGAAGAACAAATAGACGGATTTCAGTTTGAGGGAGAAGCTTCAGGAGTAAACCAGGTGATAGAGGTCTCAGACGCCGAGGAGGAAACCTACGAGCAATCAGGCGCCCATCTTAATTTACTAGCCACTCACTTAGAAGACTCCTCGGACGACGATATGGATCTGAGGAGTTTGATGAAGGGCAGGGGCAAAAAGCCCGATCCGAAAGATGCTGGGACATCTAAAACAGGGGTGACACTTCCTCCAGTGCCTATCCAGGTCCCTGACCCAAATTTGAAACCCATGCCAAACCTGCAGAAGAAGAGACCCCACGTTGAGGTTGGGGAAAAACAGGTGCCACCAGGCAAGGGGCTAAGCAGCAAAAGGTGAAAGACAACCGAACCCACAGGGCCTCATCAACCGAAAACCGAGAGGAGGCTTTAGTGGCAGATGTACGCCGAGGAGGAGGACCGCGAATCTGGTCTCCGAAGTTGGAGCTGGATGGCGCTCCAATCCTATGGGATACCTCCCTCAGGAATTATGACGGAGGGAGGGCAGGCTATGTCGCCGAGGCCCTGCAGCAACCACTCCTCCTCCCACATGATATGGCCTCCTTCAAGCGCTTCACCCAGCAGGAGCTATTCATGTCCCTTAAGAGGGATTTAGCCATGGTAAGTGCGCCATTCCTGAGTTTAGGTTTTATCTTTAATTGGCTTTGTTTCTCTTCTTAACCTAATATTGAAAATGCTGTCATACAGATTACTCAGCAGGTCTATGTAGCCGAGGAGTGTAACAAGGAGTCTTGGCTCAAAGCCCAAGCAGCGGCCCAGTCCCAGTCGGAGGCAGAGGCATCTCTTGGCAAGCTGAAGGAGGAACATGCTCTGATGTCTGAGGAGCTTAAAGAGGTGATCTCTCAGAAGCGAAGCCTCGATGCCGGGATCAAGAATGCTGAAACACAAGCCGAGGAGCAGCGTAAACGATTACACATGGCAGAGATCAATCTGGCAACCGAGAAGGAGCTGGTGAAGGGTCTCAAAGCTGAGCTGCAAAAAGCCAAGTTGAGCGCCCAAGTGGCTGAGCAAAACGCTAGACTGGCCAAGGAGGCGGTTGAAGCCGAAAGGAAGGCGGCGTACCAGCTGGGGGTAGAGACGACCACATCCCAGCTTCTAGAGCAATTCGCCTCGGTCAGCCGAGATTACTGCATCATAAGTTGGGGCAAGGCCCTGGATGCAGCTGGAGTCCCTGCCGACTCGGAGCTGAGGCTGCCTGGGAGCGTATATTATGATCCTGATATCCGAGAGCTCCCAGGAACTGGTTCCCCTCCTGTTCCACAGCTTCTAGAGGCTTCGGAGCCAAACTTGGTCAGTCATGCTCCTCCACCTACTCTTGATGCACTCCCAGGGGCTAGTCAGCCAGATGACAAGGGTATACCAGTTGAGCCAGCCAAAGACAAGGGCCAAGGTTCGGGCACAGAGAAGACACCTGCTGAGCCCAAAGACCAAGCCCCTGATCGGACAGGCCAGGCCGCTGACCCTGTGCTTCCTCCAGCGAAAGAGTAGATACATAGGGTCTTTGTTTTGCACTTGTACTCTTTTGTTTTCTGTCTAAGGAGTTGTAACTTTTCCTTTTTTGTTGACCCTGTATATATACTTTTTTAATGGAATGGCTCCCTATTTGTCTTTGATGCTTTTGATACATGTTTTATTACTTATTATTGCCGCACATATAACTATACATTGCAATTATGACATAATAATGCAAATAACTTGATTGATACATCATACTGATGGTGTAAGTAATCGAAATTAATATTGAAAAGGGTAGGCCGACTGAGAGTTATTGATGAGTTGCATGTCTTTCCAAGTTAAACATAAGTTATTATCCCTCGGCTTCAAACTAAACATAACTAAGGGAGACATTTATAAATTAGAATCAATTTAAAAGCAATTAGGAATTTTAGCACTAAGCCCCAGTGACACTAGCTGCGTGGGGGTATTGACTAACCTGTCGTTTGGTTCAAGGATTATAGGATTCGAATATACTCGAGTGTTAACTAACCCTAGTCATCTGGTCCGAGGACTACAGACATGACTGGATTTAAGTTTAAACACTAGAACTGCACCGGAGTGTTAACTAACCCTAGTCATCTGGTCCGAGGACTACAGGCATGACTGGATTTAAGTTTAAACACTAGAACTGCACCGGAGTGTTAACTAACCCTAGTCATCTGGTCCGAGGACTACAGGCATGACTGGATTTAAGTTTAAACACTAGAACTGCACCGGAGTGTTAACTAACCCTAGTCATCTGGTCCGAGGACTACAGGCATGACTGGATTTAAGTTTAAACACTAGAACTGTAACTGAGTGCTAACTAACCCAAATCATCTGGTCAGTACAGGCATGATTGGATTTAAGTTTAAACACTTGAGCTAACGGTGTTAACTAACCCTAATCATCTGGTCCGAGGACTACAGGCATGATTGGATTTAAGTTTAAACACTTAAGCTGGTGGCGAATGAGTGTTAACTAACCCTAATCATCTGGTCCGAGGACTACATGCATGATTGGATTTAAGTTTAAACACTTGAGAGAAAGCGGTGGATAAGTGTTAACTAACCCTAATCATCTGGTCCGAGGACTACAGGCATGATTGGATTTAAGTTTAAACACTTGAGAGAAAACTTTACGCAGTGAATTGGTATATCAGTTGAAGAGAAGACTTGATTAATAGAAGTACCTCTTGAGGTTATTTACATTCCAAGGGCGAGGGATTACATGACTATCCAGGTCTTCTAAGAAATATGCTCCAATACCAGCGCCTGAAGTGATACGATATGGTCCTTCCCAATTGGGTCCTAGTTTTCCCCAAGCCGGGTTCTTTGCGGTGCCCACAACTTTCCTCAGCACTAGATCACCAGGCTCTAGAGGCCTTAGCTTTACGTTAGCATCATAGCCTTGCCTGAGTTTCTGTTGATAATGTGCCAGCCGAACCATTGCATTCTCTCTTCTTTCCTCAATCAAGTCCAAGCTCTTCTGTAGTTGCTCATCGTTGTCGGCTGGACTGAATGAGCTAGTTCTTATCGTTGGAAACCCGGTTTCCAAAGGAATGACGGCTTCAGCCCCATAGGTCATTGAGAAGGGGGTCTCCCTAGTAGACCTGCGAGGCGTAGTCCTATAAGCCCAAAGTACGTGCAGCAGTTCGTCTACCCATCTGCCCTTTGCATCATCTAGCCTCTTCTTCAAGCCATTCAGTATGACCTTGTTGACGGCTTCTGCTTGTCCATTACCCTGGGGATAGGCTGGAGTGGAGTATCTGTTCATAATTCCCAGCTCACTGCAGTAATTTCTGAATGCCCTGCTATCAAACTGCAAGCCATTGTCCGAGATGAGAGTGTGAGGAACTCCAAACCGACTGACAATATTCTTCCACACAAACTTTTGCACATCAACGTCTCTGATATTGGCTAGTGGCTCAGCTTCAACCCACTTGGTGAAATAGTTTGTTCCGACCAGGAGGTACTTCTTGTTTTCTGCAACTTTGGGGAAGGGTCCCACAATATCCAAGCCCCATTGGGCGAAGGGCCATGGGCTAGATAATGGATTAAGATTTCCCCCTGGCTGGTGAATGTTTGGAGCGAAGCGCTGACATTGATCACACTTTTTGACGTATTCGTGTGCCTCCTTTTGCATGTTAGGCCACCAATAGCCTTGGGTGAGGGCTCGGTGAGCCAAGGACCTACCTCCAGTGTGGCTCCCACAGATTCCTTCGTGCAGCTCTTCTAGCAATGTCTCAGTTGCCTCGGGGTGTATGCATAACAAATATGGTCCCGAATAGGAGCGTTTGTATAGTTTCTGGTCCTCGAATAACCAGAACTTAGTCGCCTTCCTCCGAACTTTATCAGCTTCATCCTTCTCTTTAGGCAATATATCTTCTTTGAGAAATTTGATTAAAGGGTCCATCCAGCACGGCCCGGCCCTGATCTGGTGAACCTGGACTGCCCCTGACTTCGCCTCTGTAGGCCTGTGCAAGTCCTCGACGAGGATGATCCTCGGCAGGTCTTGCGTCGAAGAGGTGGCAAGCGTGGCCAAGGAGTCAGCGTGTGAGTTGCCACTTCTGGGGATGTGCAGCAAACTGAAAAAGTCGAACTCTGATTGCAAATGTTTAACACGACCCAAGTACCCCTGCATTCTTTCGTCCTTTGCCTCAAACTCGCCTTGTACTTGACCTACTACCAATCTTGAGTCCGAGAACAACTCCACGGACTTCCCACCCATTCTACGGACCATAGTCATCCCCATCAGTAGGGCCTCATACTCCGCTTCATTATTTGTTGCCGAGAAGTCCAGCCTTAACGATTTCTCGATAATGATTTTCTCGGGGGATATCAATACCAGCCCAACTCCAGAGCCTCTTTGGTTTGCCGCGCCATCGACGTACACTTCCCAATGGGAGGGATTCTGTTGGGAGATCATGCCAACTGATTTTTCATCCATGCCCGACGTGGGCTTTACCTCTTCTAGCTGGGGCTCCGTGAACTCAGCCACCAAATCTGCGAGGACCTGTCCCTTGACCGATGTGCGGGGCATATATCTTATATCGAAAGCCCCTAAGATTGTACCCCACTTGGCAATCCGACCAGTGTAATCAGCACTTCGGAGTATAGCTTTGAGTGGGAGTTGTGTGAGAACGATAACCGTGTGGGCTTGGAAGTAGTGAGGTAGCTTCCGTGTGCCAAGCACTACTGCCAGGATAGCCTTCTCCAGTGGCAAGTAACGAATCTCAGCCTCATGCAGCGACTTGCTTACGTAATAGACGGGCCTTTGTACACCAGAGTCTGACCGTATCAACACCAGGCTCACTGCATAGGGAGCTACAGCGATGTAGGCGAACAGTACCTCATCTGGCTCAGGACTGGACATGATTGGTGGCCGAGCCAGATAATCCTTGAGTTGCTGGAACGCCAAAGCACATTCCTCAGTCCATTCGAATCCCTTCCACTTGTTGAGTAGAGAGAAAAAGGGGCGACACCTGTCTGCTGACCTAGAGATGAACCGATTGAGGGCAGCGGTCATTCCGGTTAGTTTCTGAACCTCCTTGGGATTCCGAGGAGCTCGTAGATCGTTGATGGCCTTTATTTGGTCGGGGTTGACCTCAATTCCTCGGTGGGTGACCATGTATCCTAAAAACTTTTCGGACCCTACCCCAAACGAGTACTTAGAAGCATTTAGTCGTAGCTTGTATTTCCGTAGAATCTCAAAGGTACTTTCAAGGTCCTTCACATGCTCGGCTATAACTTTGCTCTTCACCACCATGTCATCTATGTAAATCTCGATATTCTTGCCCAGCTGTGGCTCGAACATCCTCGTCATCATCCTCTGGTAGGTAGCTCATGCGTTCTTTAAGCCAAACGGCATCACTTTATAGTGGTAGTTACCAATAGGAGTGACGAAAGCAGTTTTCTTCTGGTCCTCCAGGGCTAATGGTATCTGGTGGTAGCCTTGGAAGGTGTCTAGGAAGCTCATCCGAGGGTGATTGACAGTGGCATCAACCAGCTGATCGATTTTCGGCATAGGGAACGGGTCTTTGGGGCATGCCCTATTCAGATCTGTGAAGTCTACACATACTCGCCACTTCCCACTCTTCTTCTTTACCACCACGGTATTCGCTAGCCATTCGGGATAAAAAACCTCTTTGATAGCCCCAGCTGCTTTGAGTTTCGCTACCTCGTCTCTCACTGCGTCGGCATGTTCCTTGGATGGGCGCCGAATAGGTTGTTGCTTGGGGGTGACCAGTGGATTCACCATCAAGTGATGGCATATAAACTCCGGGTCCACCCCTGGGGCCTCGTAAGCACTCCAGGCAAACACGTCGAGATTTCGCTTGAGGAACTCTATCAGCTCTTCCTTCTCTTGAAGAGGCAGCTGAGATCCGACTTGAAAGAACCTGTCAGGATCATCTCCAATGATCACTTTCGTCAGATCCTCACATCGAGTGCTTTCATCCGGTTCTTCAGAAGGCATTCCCCGAGACTGTAGTTGCTATAAATCCCTCCCAGCCACGTCCGAGGACTCGGTTAGGGCCTTATGCTAAATGGCGGCTACCAAGCACTGTCTAGCAACAGACTGGTCTCCTCGGATCTCATGTATCTACCCTCTTGATAGATATTTGACCTTCTGGTGCAAAGTAGAGGGGACAGCCCCAAGTGCGTGAATCCAAGGTCTGCCTACGAGTGCCATGTAGGGCGAATATGCGTCCACAATGATAAAGTCCAGCTCCACCACCTCGGAGCCGGACTGCACAGGTAAGCGTATCCGGCCTTTCGGGATGACAGGCCTTCCTTCAAAGCTAAAGAGGGGGAATCGTATGGCGTCAGGTCCTGGGGTTTTAGGCCTAGCCCCTTGTAGAGGTCCGGGTACATTATCTCCACGGCACTGCCCTGGTCCACCATCACCCTCTTTACATCGTACCCTCCTATTCTGAGGGTGATGACTAGTGCATCATCATGGGGTTGGATGGTGCCGATCATGTCTTCGTCCGAGAATCCCATAACCAGCGGGGCACCAGACTTAGCTCTCTTCGGTCCTCGGCTCGACTCCCCTGCGGATGGTCGACCTACCGACATAACTTTCAATGGCCAGGACCCTGTTCTCCCCGGCGCAGCGAAGACGACGTTTATAGTCCCAAGCGGCGGCTTTGAGGGGTCGTCCCTGCGTGGCCCCGAGCCTGTCTGCCCTCGGCCGCTGGAGGGGTGCAGAAAGTGTTTCAGTTTACCATCGCGAACCAATTGGTCCAGGTGATCCCACAGGCTCCTACAATCCTCCGTGTTATGCCCGTGGTCTTGATGGTACTGGCAGTAGAGATTATGGTTGCGTTTCTCGGGATTTCCTATCATCTTGTTCGGCCACCTGAAGAATGATTCGTTCTTGATCTTTTCCAGGACTTGGTGTACTGGCTCTTTGAACACGGTGTTGACCGATTGAGGATTCATCGATCCTGATTGTCCGGCAAAATCCCTCCGCGGTTTATTGTAATTGTACCGGTCCGACCGCGAATCTCTCCTCTCCTGAGGGATAATCTTATCCTTTCCCTTGCCCTGCTGCTGATCTTCTTCAACCCTCTTATACTTCTCTATGCGGTCCATTAGTTGACGCACGTTTGTGACCGGTTTGCCAGATAGGGATGCCCTCAAACCGTGGTCAGTAGGGAGGCCGAGCTTGAACGTGCTGAGGGCCATTGCATCGTTGTTGCCCTCCACCTCATTGAACATCTCCCAGTATCTGTCTAAATATGCCTTCAAGGACTCGCCTTCCTGCATGGACAAGGATAGCAGTGAAGAGAGAGGCCTGGCCACTCTTCGGCATGTAACAAAACGGGAGCCGAATGCCTGAGTGAGCTCTTTGAAGGAGTTGATGGAGCCTGCCTTCAAACCGTCAAACCACCTCATGGCAACGGGCCCAAGACTGGAAGGGAAAACCTTGCACATCAGAGCTTCATCTCTGGAGTAGACAGCCATCCTCTGGTTAAAATGACTCACATGCTCCACGGGGTCAGTTTTACCATTGTAGACGGTGAACGTTGGTTGGTTAAAGCACCGAGGGAGTCTGGCCTCCTCTATCCTGCGCGTGAAGGGTGATCTAGATATCTGATTTAGAGCCCTGTTCATGGCATCGTTCTCCACGTCCTCGCGTGATGGGCTCCTACGCTCCCTTTTACGATGGGACTCCTCTACATAGGTGTAGGACTCGCTAGCTGGTGTCTTAGACTTGCGTTGATAAGAGACGTCCTGCTCGTCATCAAGATCATCTTCAGAGTACGAGGAAGCCCGCTTCCTCTTTGCGTGGCGCAACTCCCTCTTTAGTTTTTCCACTTCCAGTTGTAAGTCACGGTTCTTCTCTGCATGGGACATGTGACTTCCGCTCTGTGATTGGCCCTGGCTAAGGCGCACAGTGTGTACACTGCCCTCACGGTTTTGTCTCCTCTCTAAGTTGACGAAATGATCCACGTGTTGGGATGCCCTGGATTCTGCTTGTTGTTCACCTTGTCCTGCCATTATCAACTGTTGTTTTCACTCTTGCACAAGCTCTTCCCACAGACGGCGCCAATTGTAGGGTCAGATTCTGCAGCCCAAGCCCAAGAAGGTGTGGATTTGGAGCCCACTGAACCCAAAACAATAAATTTGTAGAGAGTGGGTGAAAGAGCTAGGCTAATAATGAAAATAACAGTATTAAACGGCAACGTTAACGGGAAGATTTGAATTAATATGTGCTCGGACGGGTGTAAATGTCTCGTCCGAAGAGGTGATTTTCATTGATGAACTTGGGTTACAATTGTTGGAGCTACAGTAAAGTAATACACTCTTTTCTCTCTCTTCTTTTTCGATCCCTTTCTATCAGAGACCCCTCTCTCTTATATAGTACTGCCTTTCTACATCTTCACCGTCCACTTGTTCATCATCTAGGCGCCCACTTGAGTGCATGTCCCATCACACTCCCCCTTTAGCCCTGTCTGAGTGGCGGTAGCTGAGGATGCACTGTTCAGGGGTCTTCTCCACATAAATGCGGCCAGGAGGGTAGGTGCAGTGCATTAAATGCGGTGGTTGAAGTCTGTCTCCTTGATATTTCTCCGTTCCTGTTACCTTCTTGTGTGTCCGAGGCCCCTTTCTCCCTTAACACTTGTCAAACAGATCATTTGAACCTCCCATACACGTGTCGGGCAAAAACCTCGTCGGATCCGAGGGTATCGGGCTTCTCGGACATATGAACATCTCCTCGGACAGTGCACGTACTCATCTCCAGACATTCTCCTTTTACATGGGCCTCTGACTGAGTGTCTTGGTCTCCTCGGACGAACAGTATTCCTCATATAGGGCCTTGGGCCCAATACGTTGGGTTGGGCTTTCTCCCCCCACAATTATAATTAACTGTCTGTCATTATAACATAGATCTACCATCTTTCCACTTCTCAATATATAACATGAGACAATTGTGGTGAAGTGTGTGATACTGGTTATAATTATGGGAAAAAAGAGAAGATTGTAACTAGTTATAATTGTTGTGTGTGTGTGTGTGTGTTATTATAAATATTTTTTTTTAAAGAAGAAGAAAAAAAGGTTGTTACGTGTGTTATTTTATCCATCAAGTTAAAAAGAAGTGAGAAGTGTGGGTTTTAGTTAAATTAATTAGTAAAGTTGTTTGTTATCGTAAAATAAAAGATATGAGATTCAAACCCTA
Source organism: Quercus aquifolioides (assembly GCA_019022515.1). Classification (NCBI taxonomy): domain Eukaryota; kingdom Viridiplantae; phylum Streptophyta; class Magnoliopsida; order Fagales; family Fagaceae; genus Quercus; species Quercus aquifolioides. The sequence continues at coordinate 9,924,431 of CM032335.1, read as the reverse complement.
TCTAAACAAAAAATCAATTGACATCTTGACTTGATAATAAATATAACAAAAAACCTGGAGCAAATCTAGAAATTCTATCATATCTTAAAAAAAAAGAAAGAGGGACTTGTTTATTTTAGCAGTCATTTTAGACTTCTAGTACCACAAACTAAGTCGTAGCTTTCGCCACAATGTGGTAGACTATAACTAGTTGTCTGTTACTTTCATATGAATCCATAACTTTTTATCCCACAACTTACAATTAGACATGTGGATAGTTACAACAAATGTTGTGGTGTAGAGCATTCACATTAGCCTCCTTAAATATTTAGCTAAACTAATCCAAAAAACTCCACTTTTTATTTATTTATTTATTTATTTTATTTTAGTTCAACTATCATTTTTTTTATACACATACATTGGTTTCAATACTATATCACTATTTCATTTAAATATTATTTTTTACTTCCTATTCACACTTTAATACCAAAACCCACAGCCATCCGGCACAACCTAACCTAGCCAAAACCCAACAAAATTCACTAGCGATCTTCCTTGCCACCATCATTGGAATCATCACTTGGCCTTTGCCTTTCGATGCCGTTGCTTAGCTCGATTTGAGAATGCGAATCAGATTTTTGCCTAACAATTGAGTCTTCTTTAACTCAGTAAATCACATATGGGTTGTTGATGGGGGTTTTCGAAGTGGGTTATTTCAACTCGGAGAATCTTTTCGAATCTAATGGGTTTAACGGTTGTTGTTTTTGATAGGTTTGATGTTGGTTCGAATAGTGGTGCTTAGGTCTTTGGGTGGTTTGATGATGGTAACATACAATGCAGAGAGAAAGGGGGAAAAAAATCATTTTCTTTATTATTGGCCAAGAGTAACATCTCGCCACAAGTAACGTGTGACTATTCCTCGTTAAGTTAGTTTGAGGAGTCTAATGCGAAATGCTTTTTAGGATTTTCAGCCAAATTTTTAGCATCAAACTAGTTTGAAGAGTCTAATGAGAATGCTCTTAGTTTAGTTGGTGGTAAGTGGTAACAATTTTTTTTTTGCACCCAAAAAAAAAAAAAAAAAACTTTGTCTTTCCTTCCGACAGACCAACAGTTGTTTTCCTCTAATGAAATCAAACTATGCCACGTGGAGGTAAAGCAGGTGTGCCCCCTCTCTCGAGTCTCCTCAAGCTTCTTTCTTTCCATCTGCAATCGAAGTTTCAACTTCAAACTTCGAGCTTCAAACACCAAAACCCTATCTCAGGCCTCTCTCTCTCTCTCTCCCTCTCTCCCTCTCTCTCTCAACACTCTCTTCTGGTTTACACACAACCCCTCCAATTCCCACCACTCACCTCCCTCCACGTGTCACTCTTACAATAACAAACAACAACAACAACAACAATAATAATGCTCTGCTCGGTCCCACCCGGCAAGTCCGGTTCCAACTGGCTCGACCGTCTCCGGTCCAACAAAGGTTTCCCGACAACCTCCGACGATGATGATCAAAATAACCTCGACCACTTTCTCCTCAACCATAACCCAAACCCGAACCCGAATCCGAACCCTACCGAGTCCACTCGCTCCGACTCTGGCTCCACTCAGTCCGACCACGACCGACTCCACCGAAACAGTACTCATCATCAACAACAACAACAACAACACAAACAAATGTACAGTTTAATGAACAATGTATTGTCGGAGCTCTTCTTCATGGACGGTGCTGATGATGATGATCACATCCAAAGCTCCAAACTTTCCAGGAAAAAGTTTCCCAGGAAACAAACAAACCCCAAATTCCTAACCTCAACCACCACCACCACCAACAACAACAACAACAACACTAGTCCCCAATACGTGACTACCCCAGCGACGGCTTCGTTTGATTCGAATAACAGTTTGAAGGAAGTGAAGGAAAATAATGTGGAAGAAGAAGAAGAGGAGGAGGAGAAGAAGATGAAGTTGAAGAATAATAAGAAGAAGGAGAAGAGAGAGTTAGTGGGGTATTCGAGAAGTGAGGTGACGGTGATTGATACTAGTTTTGGGGTGTGGAAGAGTGAGAAGGTTGTGTATAGGAGAAAGAATGTATGGAAAGTTAGGAACTTTGGAAGGAAGAGGAAGAGAATGAATGGTGGGTGTGATGATGACGATGATAATGACGATGATAATGATGATCCTGATGATGATGAATATGAAAATGCTGGTGGGGTTTTGAAGAAAATGAAAATTTCGGGTTCGGATTCTATAGTGGCTTCCAATGAAGTAAGATGTTTGATTTGATTCTATGTATATGTATTTGCTTACTGTTGGGAAGTTATGTTTGATTGAATTTTGTGGTTTTCGTAGTGTAGGATGTTGGTGTGTTTGTATGTATGAGTTGATTGCTTGCTTGTGCCTTGGATGTCATAGTATTCATGTGTGCAAAAATCATATTGCAATGGCATTCTGTTTTGGTGAATATGTTGTTGTGGTTTCTGTAGTAATCTGATAATTTGGGTTTCGGTTTTTGTTATTGTATGTTTAGGATGTTAGTTTCGATGGCGTCTTGTCTTACAATTTATGTGAGGATGAGTCTCATGATGATTGGGTGAAATGTATTGTTTTGAAACTACACGATCCAGAGTTGGGGAGGGATGGTTTTGATAATGGTTAAAGCACATTTCATCATCTTCTCGTTTGGATTTGTGAGATGAATGCATTCTGGAATTGAGTATTTCATATGCAGCTGTAATGCTTTAAATTTCTATGTGATTGGTCTGAGTCATTTACAGCTAGAGGTTGAACTCTATTTACCTTCTTTTTAGCTTGTATTGGCACGTGTTGTGAGTTTGGTGTCTGCTTTGAAACAAGGACTTAAGCTTGAATGATTCCGTTTCTCATATTTTACATGCCATAGGAATTTCTAGATTTCATGTGAACATTTTATTGATTTTAGTGTGGTTGGACTTGAAAATTATATTGAACTATAAGTTTCCTCCCCAATCTTAGATTAGTGACTATTGGTGTATTTTGCTTTGAGCATTTTTCTATCTAATTGAAAAACTGTCATCTTATATTTTTTCTTCTTTAATTGTTTGTATTTTATGGATAGTTTTTCATTCAACATTGATGGAGACAAGGTTTGTGAAGTGCTTGACAAATGTGAATTGGAGTTTTGACAAGTTCATTATGCATATGCTTGTTGGAATGTCACCAGCAAGCATCAGAATAAAGATGATTGGTTTGCTATCTAACATGATGTCACTCTTATATGATGAAGTTATTGGGCCATTTTTAGAATATGAGAGGGAGCATATGGCATAAGCATATATTGTTGAGAGTATGGCCAAGCATCTATGCCTACTGCCCAGATCCTCTGCCTTGAAATGCTTAAATTACGTTATTTATGGCTTTTGATAGTGTCTTAAAATATAAGCTACAAATTGCTTTGCACTTTTCTGAGTGATGATGTGAATGTTGCTAATCATTTGATTAGTGTTTGAACGTAATAAGCAATTTCTTAGCAGATTATTTGTGCCATTTTTTTTATATGTAATAAACAATGTTGCTAACAATTTTTTTTTTTTTGGTTGATGTGTTTGTGAATTTTAAGAGGCTGCAACAGCATTCTGGTTAATAAAATACTTTTAATTGAATTGTTTTCCAAGATAAACCTTATCCAGAAATACACTTTTTTCTTCCGTTGTGTTGTTGCTCTCAATGTAATTAAGACACATCAAATTCATGTTCTTTTTATTGTTGTGGTACCTCATTATTTTTTCTTACTTTGGGACTTTTCAAGTGTTTATAGTTTCATATTAAATTATTAAGACAAATTGAACTTAGAAGAGGTATTTGATTGCAGCAATGTGTAGGATTGATTTGGGTTTTCCCCATGTTCCTGTTGGTGATATATAAGTTTTAATGTTGGATCTTATTGAGGTTGTTTATTCCAGGAGGCCTAGAAACTAAAAATTAGACATTCTCCTATTTGGTAATAAAAATTTTCTGATCTTTCAAGTAATTACATATGTTGGATGAATTAATAGGTACAAATGAATTTAAATAGTTGCTGAAACTTCAATTATTTAACTCAAAGACTGGATTAAATGCTGCTGACATTCATCCTTCTGCCTTTAGATTGTCTTGATCTATCATATTGAGCATGAGGTCTTTACTGATTCCTGACTCCTCAGATTAATGTCACATAAAATTTTCTGGTTTTTGACGGACTATTTGGCTTTTTGTGTTTCAAAATGCTTACTTGACATTGTCTATAACTAGGTTTCATTGTTAAATACATTATCTATTGACAAAATTACAATGGTGAAACAAATTTTGAGTGGTATTTTTTTTTCTCTATTTAGTAATGATTATCCTGTGTGTTGTAAGGATGCATTCCATTTGTTTCTATTCATCCACTATTAAAAAGCCATAATTTTCATGAAGGATTTTGTTTCATTGTCAGTTGAAGCTATTATCCTTTCCCCACCCCCTTTCCTTGTAACTGTTGAGGAATAAGTTCTCTGTCTGACCTCTTTATATTTCTGAATTTGCTTGACTTAATTAACTAGTAATAAGCAATCAAGTGAATGTGTTAATTTTTTTTTCTCCCTCAATTGCATAGAGTTAGTTTTCATCCCAATTTAGTTAGTGCCTATCTGGTTATAAAGCTACCAATGGCAGCATCATGCATGACTATATGAAGGGGTTTACTCCCATGACTTTACCTTATGCAGTGAATAACTTAAGAGTTTGAATTCTCCTGATTTTTTTTTTCCTTGAAAACTCTATTCCCTTCCTTTAGAGGATGTAAAATACTATGAGCTGTTAATGGTTCTAACTGGAGAGAAATCCTGATTGTATGGACTTAAGAATTCTATATTTGCCTCTACTGCGTTTTGCAGGGACAGAATCCTCAGAATGATGTGCGAGAAGAAGTTTATAAAGAAAGAACTGACGATCTTATTCATGTCCCTAAAAAGAGGCAAGTACACTTGCTAGCTGCATAAGGTTTTTGATGTTATTTTATCTCAATTTGCATTGCTGCCTGTATGCCAACTGAAAATACATGGTATTATGATTGTCTTGCAGGTTGCCTTTTCCCAGATCATGTGGAAAATCAAGAAAAGGAGGCTCATCTGTTATCCTTATCAAAGGTCTCCCTACAGGCAAGAAAAATGGAGAAAAAGTTAACAGCAAATGCCACAAGGACACTCAAAGATAAGTCAAGCGACTCAAGCCTGATGGAACTGCTACTTAAAAGTTCTGAATTTAATTGGGCTAATGGTCTGTGATAGAACCTCCTACTTGATGTTTCTCCCTGTGATAGCACTAGTGCTCTTCTATTAGCGTTTGGTTCTATTTACAACCATGTTTTTTGTATGAAGAAATTGGGGTCAACTCACAGTTGGACTTCAAGCTTCTGCGATTCTTACAATTGTCAGAACCAATCAACATTGTGTGAATATTTATTGTTTCATTCAAAGTGGAGTGATGATTTCATTTTTAGTTTCTGTGAGGATATTTGATGTGTAACACATGATCTGGAATTCGATTTTAGACTAAAGGGTAAAATGTATGGACAATCCGACTTTTATCCTATTCTAATCACACCCCCTCAGTTTCCATGTATTAATTAAACTCATTTTGCTTCATGATTGAATTAACCACACCTTTTCCCTCCACTATGCTGTTTACAATAGTTTATAGAAGTTACGATGCATGGCAGTATGCCACACACTTGACAGCCAACTAGTTATTTTTGCACATTTATATAATTATCTTTTATATATAACTAAATTATTTTGAATCATCCTAAATAGGAAAGACAAAATACCTTCATTCTGACCATATTAGTCTCGTTTTGCATAGGTTTTTTTTGTCATGAAGAGGGGATGGAACAAGGATAGATTTTGCCTATCCTGCCCGTATCATCCTGGATGTATATAATTTAATTTTTTTTATACATATCTTATTATCATTCCCAAAACATCTCTCTCTCTCTCGTAAGTGCTGATATCACCCCATTAGAGATGGCAATATGCCTTTGCTCCTCCTTGTCCTGACTTGGTTCACTCTAGTTGTTCCTACTTCAAAGAAAGGATAAGAGACGCATGATCCGGTCATGTTTTATTCCATTATGACTTGCAATTGGGGTTTCCACCTTCAAATGCCATTATCGAGTCTAACTAGGTCACTTTAAGCATGTAACATTAACAATCATTTAAACTTAGGGAAATATATCAAAGTTTCTCAATTTATACCGAATGATAAATCAGCGATTACACGACTAATTTGGTGATGATGAACTCAAAAGAATACCTTTGGATACCTGAAAAGAACATAAATTACTTAAATGACACCTGTGTGGTATCGGTATAATACTTTGATGCTTAAGTTAGTAATCTCTTCTAAAGAATGTTTAGTATTAGAAATTATCTAATATGTCGTTCTAGTAAAGGGACTTTGAATTATAGGAGTTAGTTTGGCATAGGTCATGGTTAAAAATGGGTGTTGATGTCGCGATAATGGGTAAAATTGAGAGAATCACTCTGATTATGGTGAGAATCTGGACCTGATGTGTTTCTTTCCCACAAATTTAGTTCCTATGTCCCAAATTTCAGGCTTCTTTTTAAGGGAACAACTTGTTGACTATGGTCATGCTTGTCCAACAAGCTCACTCGATTAATGCTAATCAAAAGAAACCATCGACGATATTTCTCTTTAACAATACCAGATATTTGGGATTGTGATCAATCAGGCTTTAGTTGAATTACAAAATTTAAGAGATAGAAAAGTGAATATCCATTATATATGAAAAAAAATAACCCCTTAGTTTCTTGGAATAATTTTGATTTAAGAAAAACTTGGGTAAAAAAATCATTTATGAAGTTTCCTTAATGGGCTTAGTTTCCAAATTGCAAGGCCTTGAAGGTATACATTGGATGGACCAAAGAATCTAAAAAGACGTAACATTGGCCTATACAAGAACATTCGATAGAGGAAATCCCATTTCTCTCCTCGTAGTCCACAAATTTCACATGTTTCAACTTCGCAGTTGAAAGTTGAAACACCCGCGGCTTGCTGCAACACTATACCAAGCGCTAAACTCACCTGCTGGTCGTTGAGTACAAATGGTTTCATTGCTCACTTTGTTCACAAACCCAATCCTTTCTTCTCCATCTTCTTCTTGTTCTTCTTCTTCTATTACTCTTCTTCCACACCCTCCAATCCCTCCCACAACTGTTCACTTTTCACTCTCTTCAGTTTCAGCTTTCCATCCCCACGAATGGTTCTCTATCTCAAAGTTCAGTAAAGCCTCAAGAAACAAGCTCAAACCGCTATTTCCCCAACTGGGTCTTCGACCCACTAAACATATCTCAATCCAATGCAGTTGCATCAACTCCCCCGCCAATCATCACACTGATATAGGTGAGTGACTCTCAGAGTCAATTTCTCAAACACAACGTAGTCTTTCCAAATATTCTCATTGTCATGTTCCCTTATAGGGATATGTTTTATTTGTTATGTTTTTTGTTTCAGGGAATCTCTTTCCATTCTTCAGAGAACTTGGACTTGAAGATAAAGAAACTGAATTAGTCTTGGACAAAAACCCAACTCTTGCATTGACATCTTTGGATTCAATACGTGCTCGGGTTCGTTCTTTGCTATCACTTAGAATCGATAGCCTTACACTTAGTTACTTGATTATCAAATGTCCTAGTGTGTTAACAGCTGAGGAAATTGATCCATTTATATGTTTTGTGCGTGATGAATTGGAAAATAAGATTGAGCCTATGCAGCTCAAGCGCCTTTTGACTACCGCGGATCCTAGATTCTTGGTGGGTTTTGATAAAAAGGTTAAATTGCTTCTTGATCGTGGAGTTCCGAGTGAAAAGATTGGTTATGTGCTCAACCATGTCAAGTTAGCTAAAGCAGTGTGTCTTAGGCCAATTGAAGAGATCGATAGGACCATTACTTTTTTTAGCCCATATGGTGGTATTGATTTGATTGTAAGGCGTCCAGAAATTCTTAATTATAATTTGGAAAGTCAGTTGATACCTAGAGTCGGGTTCCTTTTAGATCTTAGTGGGGGAGATAAGGATGCCACAGGGAATGTGGTGCGTAGGCTCCCAATGATTTTAAGTTACAGTGTGGAGCATTTGGAGGGCCATGTAGAGTTCTTGAGGTCGTTTGCTGGCCTAAATAATCAGGAAATTTTCAAGATTTTTCTTGTGTTCCCAAGTGTGGTTAGTGCTAGCAAAGAGCGGAAATTGCGTCCCAGGATAGAGTTTCTCAAGCAATGTGGGTTGGATGCCAACAATATTTTCAAGTTCTTGATCAAAGCTCCCTTGTTTCTAGGCCTTTCATTTGATAACCTCAACTATAAACTAGTGTTTTTGGTGAAGATTGGGTATAAATATAGGACAAGGGACATGGCAATGGCAATGGGATCTGTGACCAGAACAAGCTGTGAGAATTTGCGAAAGGTAATTTGGCTATTCTTGAGTTATGGGTTGTCTTACAGTGACATTGTTTCCATGAGCACAAAGCACCCACAGATACTGCAATACAATCATAGTTCTTTGGAGGAGAAGATGGAGTACTTGATAGAGGACATGGGTCGTGAAGTTGGAGAATTGTTGGCTTTTCCGGCATTCCTTGGTTACAAGCTTGATGAGAGAATTAAGGTTAGGTATGAGGCAAAGAAGAAGATTACTGGAGAAGGAATGTCAATCAATAAGCTGTTAACTGTTTCGACTAAGAGATTCTCGACAAAGAAGAAAGAGAAAAAATTACTACATGCGGTCGAGAATCTAACTTGCGATGAAGGTTAGATAAGTTGGATAGTAATATGTTCCTTTCCTTAATTGAGGCACTTATGACGGCTTTATTGAATAACTTCTTGAAACTCTCTCGTCAGCTACTTGTGATGTATGCGAATTCCCTTTTTACTATATTAGCTGGTGCAGACAATTGCAACTTGGGGAGTACAGAAAATTGAGATGATTCTTCAAACAATGGAAGACCTGAAAGGTATGAAGCTTGAGCAGTAGGAAATCTGCTCTGGGATAAGCTTTATTATGCTCACATCAATATTTGAAACTGACTGTATATTTATCTTTGCTATGTTAAGAAAGAAGCTGGTTTCTTCTTTCTTCTGTCTCTCAATTATTTGTTTCCTTTCTTTCTAGCAACCATTAGTGGGAGGGATAAAAAATTCTTTGAAAATATGTCTTATTTTCATCCACTAACCTGAATTATTACAATGGAATTGACTTGTGGAATAGACCATAATGCTCTTAGAGTTCTGAAAGTTTGGCTCTTTTGAATTTTTTCCCCCCACAACAGGACCATCAACCTGACCGTCGGCAAATGTTCATTGTAAAGAGCCCACTCATGTGCACCTTTATTGAATAGATACATTTATGATGTTTCTCTAACATCCAGTGCTGTCATGGAAGTTGGATGCCTTGTATTAGTTTTATGTAAACCAATGGACTGGTTGGTTTAGATTGTTAATGATATGAGATTGCATCTTATGATATCTGGTATTAACTATTTTTGTCCATTTAGCACAAAAAGTAGATGGTGAATGGTGGGAGTCAATGCTTAAATCTTGTCAGCCATTTAGCCTTAATATCACTTATTTTGTTAGAATGTCACTTCCGATAATGGGATGAAAGTGCGAAAGGTGATTTGGACATGATGTTATGACAACATTCGAATCAAATGTATTATTGACTTGTTGGTTGATCTGGAAATCAATTAATGAAGCTTATTTTCATAAAACAAGGCCATACCTGTTTATCAGCATTTATATTAATTGTGTCGGCAGCAGCTGTGCTTGTATTGATTTTTTTGCCTACTGAAGATCAAATTACAAGTAGCTTTGTTGACACAAAGAACCCTATGGCTCTTAACTAAATTCCAAAATTTCTTAAAAACTATAACTGTGATGTAGCCACTGCTGCTGTGATCATTATAGCAATTAGCAAAAGCAAGGGGCGGTGCCGTGGTGGATGGTTGAAGCCTGAAAGGTTTTCTATGCGTCTCCCATGTGCTGAAGCTCTAGCAGCAAAAGAAACAGTTAATGACAGCCGATATTCATTGTACTTGCATACAGTTGCTCTATCCAGCTTATTTCTTTCTTTTCTGATTCTAGGACACATCTAACTTGGGGAAGAGCCATAAAAGTTGCTCAGACCAGTCAGTCATTTTGAGTTTTAAAAGGTCTTGGTTTGTCAAAGTTTTTCTAGTGCTGTCAGTGGAGGATGTGCCTTGCCAAATTGGGTGTCTTCATCTCCATCCTCAACAGTTTTATATCTTGTCTGTATAGATGCATCGTTTTCCCCTGGGTGCCTCTAATTGGCTTGGTTATTTTCACTTTCTTTTTGTAAAAATCAACTCAATATATTTCAATAAGAATATTTGTCTATTGGTTTGGAAGAAGAAGGAGGCAAAGTAATGGAAAATGAGGTTTTGCATGCAATAAAGTTTGGAACATATTGATCCGATACAGATGGTTCTAGACAATACCAGGTGAAGGATGTAGTTTATTTGGTCCCCAGGTTTATATTTTTAATAAATATTTTGAAGAATCAATTTGGCCAAAGGTGTATTCGAGTAGTCTTTGATATAATTAAAGAATATTATCAAGATTAAAAAAGTACACTTGGAAGTTATGAATAATTTTTCATTTTCTTCTAGAGATTAGATCACTGGAGCTAATTTAAAGAGTTGGTCTAAGGCCTAAAACAGTTCCTTTGTTGTAGTTGGTTCTGAGTATGCCTCCACTATATTTTTCAATACCTTGTTACAAATTTTTATTTTCTACATTAGAGCGCTTTTTCTTTTTCCTTTATGTTGCTTCCAAAGGGACTAACAACTCATATTCAACTATTCTGAAGTAGTCCAAGTCGTCCAAGGTATCACTTCACTTGCTTTATGTCTATCAAAAATATCCACTTAAAGTGGGAGCAGAACAATTCCCCCTTTGAAAAGAGAGGAAGAAGTGGCAAATCGTTTTGAGTAATTGTACTGATTATCTAGGAAGCATTGACACAAGTACAATACGGGGACACGAGCAAATTCTGAAAAATTATAACATAAAATGGCTAGTACGACACCAGTATAGCACAGATACGACATAGTATAACACTCTAAATAAAGTATCCGTGCTTCTTAGCTGATTATGCAGCACTGGCATGGAAGAAATTTCAAGAATATTTCTATAACGTCAGCAATATTATGACAAATAGTAGCCTTACAATCCTGAGAGGACCACAAAGAAGATTACAAAGGATTTTAAAAATATAAAATTTGGAATAGTAGTACAAAAAGTTGTTCAATAATTAACGGTGCTTTGAAAGAAGTCTTCTGAGAAAAAAAAAATGACTACAAGGAATGATCTCGACCCTTGGTGAAGTTGTTAGCACTTAGAATCAAGCACTCACTTTCTTATCATTAGAGGTAGTCATAGCTCATATCAGATATAAACAATTACTAGAATAGGGATCTAAGCAGTAATAAGCGGGTTTCCTCATGTGAAATGTATTTGTTTAGTCTTTTGGTTTATTCTAGATAAAGTTGCTTTTGCTTAATCAACGCAACATGAGAATCATCAATATCGTTTTTTCTCCATTGTCAATATAAAAGATAACCTGCTCCCCGTTATCTCTCTCTCTCACACTCACACTTGCGCACGCATGCATACACGCACAATGAACTCAGTTCGATGTAGAAAGAGCAGCAACAAGACTCTCTCACTTGTTTTCTTGTGTCTTCTCTCATTTCTAAATGAGCAACATACTGTGCTCACTCTTGCTGAAGCCAAAAGCAATGTAATAAGTTTTACTATTGTTTGCCTATACTATAGCTGTTGCTTTCCTTCTCATACCTTGAACCATTCTTGGCAACTAACTATATTGTGAGAATTAACAGGTTTACATCGTTTATATGGGAGCACGGCAGCATGATGATCCTGAGCTCCATGCAGAAACCCATCACACTATGCTTACTAGAGTCCTTGGAAGGTACAACATGAGAATCATAATTCCTTGAGGTTTCAGGTTGATGGTGGCTTTAGTTCAGAAATAGCTTGAGCCAGAACTGATTGTTCAATATGTACTTATGCAGCGTAGAAGCATCTGCAGAAGCCATGGTCTATAGCTACAAACATGGCTTCTCTGGTTTTGCAGCCAAGCTGACCAAGGCTCAAGCGCAAACGATATCAGGTACTTCTTCAATTAGAACTACGGAACATTTCTACATTCATGCAAGTCTTCTTTATTGGTGCTAGTGCTACAGTCATCACATTGTGAAGAAATGAACTTGAAAGCAGATGGAACCATGAAACATAAAGTAAAAAATAACAAGGCCATCAACATGAGTTACATGCTAAGCACACTGCAGCCAGAGCAAATGCCATTAAATGATTGAACAATAACAAATAAATCATAAAAGTCGTGAAATTTAAAGGTTTTAGAATTAATATTTTATAGTCCTGCAATCTTTAATACAGTAAATTTTAAGCCTAAAGCGGTGGACTCCATTTTGTGTCTTTGAGTCTTGAGGGTTGTAGTTAGCTGTTGGTTCTGTTTGTGTATTCTGTTAGCTTGTTTTCAGCTCCTTGTTTTGTTTCTGTAGATGTGGCTTTGTTGGTCTGCAGCTCAGCTGCCGGCTTTTGTAATTTCTTTTATTGTGTTTAATGAAATTTCTCATTTAAAAAAAGAAACATGCTGAACAACTCCTCGCCAAACAAAGTTCATGTAAGAAAAAAGTTCTACATTCAGTAAAAAAGACTTTTTCCCTGCTTGATCCATTGCAATTAATCCTTGAATCAGTCAGGGTTGCAACCTCTGGATCCCACACCTGTGCTAGGGCAAAAAGCCAAAAAGAAGTTTAAAGATAAAAGCTATGATTTCAAGACAATATTTGACACAAACATTTTTCAAATTTCAACTATTGTAAATATGCTCCTTACCACAGATTTAAAGCATTGTCCTACATTTCTTGTTTGGTTGCAGAGTTACCTACTGTGTTACATGTCATACCCAATCGCTTTCATAAGTTACAAACCACAAGAAGTTGGGACTACCTTCAACTGTCTTCGTATTCTACAACTAATGTCCTGCACAAATCTAAAATGGGCAATGGCGCTATCATTGGTCTCATTGATACAGGTACTGTTCCTCTCCTCTCTGTGAACATGTGCGCGCTTGTTGTGTGCAAGCGCGTGCATTCATAACTCTCACCAAACTAATCCCAATAAATGGTCAGCAGGGATATGGCCAGAATCCCAAGTTTTCCGAGATGAAGGTCTAGGGCCAATTCCTTCTAGATGGAGGGGCATTTGTGAGTCAGGAGAGCTGTTCAATACAAGGAAGACCTGTAATAGAAAACTTATTGGAGCTCGTTACTTCATCAAGGGACTCCAAGCTGAGTATGGACAGCCATACAACAGTACTGAATATCAAGAATGCTTGTCCCCAAGAGATCGATCGGGACATGGAACATCCACATCTTCAATTGCATGTGGATCCTTCGTGGCCAATGTGAGCTACAATGGGCTAGGTGTTGGCACTGTGAGGGGTGGCGCACCCCTGGCCAGGCTGGCTATGTATAAAGTATGCTGGAATCTGTATGGAGGAGGAGTATGTGCAGGTGCTGACATTCTGAAAGCCTTTGATGAAGCTATACATGATGGGGTAGATGTGCTATCACTGTCCATTGCCCCTGATCTTCCCTTTCCTGATGTGGAGATACACAATGGGATCTCCATTGGTGCCTTCCATGCTGTGGCCAAGGGAATCACTGTTGTGTGTGCAGCTGGAAATGCTGGCCCAAGTGCTCAAACGATACAGAACACATCACCTTGGATCATAACTGTTGCAGCAAGCACTATAGACCGGTCTTTCCCTACACCCATCACCCTTGGAAACAACTGGACTACAATGGTAATTCTCCACACCGGATCATGCACTTCATAAAAAAGGAAGAAAAATAAAAATCCATGTCTCATCAGTTTCTTTACATTGTTGCAATGAACGGTTATTAATTGTAGGGCCAAGCGATGTTTACAGGAAAGGATACAGGGTTCATCAATCTGGTCTACCCTGAGGTGCCAGAACTCCTATCCCCCCGGTACATATATCCTACAGAGAACATAGTGCTGCTTTAAAGTCTTTACATTTCATTATATGTATTGTGTTCACCAGGCCCTCTAAATTCCCTTCACATGGGCCGTCTACTAAGGACTAGTATAGCTTAAATATCTAATCAGGTATATGATGCACTTGTCATGTCTGCATCATATTATTCCCTCTAGTTTTAGCAAGTAATTGCGCCTACTCTTTGCATGAGAGTATGTGGCATATAACCGTTAAAGAAAACCTTAGTTCAACTATGACTTTGTCAATAACAATTTTCACAGCTTTTATTTTCCTGTTACCTGGAGTTGTTATACAGTTACTGCGAATCTCTCACACCAAATGATACTTGGTTGGCTGGAAATGTGGTGCTCTGCTTCACTTCAAATTCTAATCAGTACGCAGTAGAGGATGCTGCATGGTCTGTCAAAGATATTGGTTGTTTGGGACTAATTATTGCTATAAATCCCAGTAGGTCCCTGCATTCATGTGATGATAACTTCCCTTGTGTTCAAGTAAGCTATGAAATTGGTACCCAGATACTCTACTACATTCGCTCTACCAGGTATCACCATTGTCCATGCTATCAAAGATGTAATCATCACCATGGTTGCTCTTGTTGATATCAAATTCATAAATGACATAATTGTTGCAGGAATCCACTTGTCAGGATTAGGCCTTCCAAAACACATCTCGGTAGACCTGTGTCAACCAACGTGGCATACTTCTCATCTAGAGGGCCTAGTTCCATCAGCCCAGCAATACTGAAGGTATTTCCTTATTATTCAAAGCTAATAAAGAAAAGTTGTATGTGGGATGTCAGAAATTACTGGTATCTGGCTCATTGGTGTTCCAATGTGGTCTAATGACACAGCCAGATGTAGCTGCCCCGGGTGTCCATATACTAGCAGCAGTTTCTCCTCATAACCCAGAAATTGCATATAAGTTTCAATCAGGAACATCCATGGCAACTCCTCATGTCTCAGGCATTGTTGCATTGCTCAAATCATTGCACCCAGATTGGTCCCCTGCTGCTATCAAATCAGCACTTGTAACCACAGGTACTTATATTGCGCTTTCTTTCAAGTACTGCAATGTTCTTTGCTACTTACACTTTAGATGCATGCATGGTTTAAAACAAATCAAATTAATATGGTATAATCATAATCTGCAGCATGGACTACTGATCCATCCGGTGAACCAGTATTTGCAGAGGGAGAGCCAATGAAACTTGCTGATCCATTCGATTA
This sequence comes from Quercus aquifolioides, assembly GCA_019022515.1. Taxonomy (NCBI): domain Eukaryota; kingdom Viridiplantae; phylum Streptophyta; class Magnoliopsida; order Fagales; family Fagaceae; genus Quercus; species Quercus aquifolioides. The sequence goes on along the minus strand of CM032335.1, from coordinate 9,909,076 downwards.
TGGTGGTGGAATTGTTAACTCAAATAGGGCAGCAGATCCTGGTCTTGTGTATGACATGGGGACAGCAGATTATATTCAGTACCTCTGTGCCATGGGCAACAACAACTCTGCCATTTCCCAGCTTACTGAGCATCCCACATTCTGCCCCATAAAACAACCCTCTATTTTGGACGTAAACCTCCCTTCTATAACTATCCCAACCCTTGGAAATTCAACAACTCTTACCAGAACTGTCACAAATGTTGGAGCGATTAATTCCACATATGTGGCCATTATTGAGCCTCCGCGTGGCATAACTATAGCAGTAAAACCTCATATATTGATCTTCAATTCTATGATTAAGACAATCTCTTTCACTGTTAGGGTTTCCTCTACTCAGAAAGTGAGCACAGGATACTCTTTTGGAAGCTTGACTTGGACTGATGGGGTGCATACTGTAAGAAGTCCAATATCTGTGAGAACTGAGATAATAGAATCTTATGATTGATCGGAAGGTAATGATCTGGATAGGCAAGCATGTCCAATTAAAATTGTAAAGTTATCAAAGTGACTTTGAATAAAATAAAAAATGGTTGCAGTCTCTAAACATTAAAATTATGCAAGCAAACAAAACTGCTTCTGATACTCTTGATATGGGTAATCCATTTAGATTATTTTGATATCAGTTCAATGGCTCCTTAAAAGCCTACATTTAGCAACCCATCAAGGCACAGAAAATATACTTTTCAAGCATAACCAAAAAAAAAAAAAGATAAAGAACTGGCATTTTAACAGAAACATGAGTTTGAAGTTGTGGAAGTATAGAAAAGAGAGCACAGCAGTAACTTAAATTGTCTTAGCCTCACAAGAAGGGTATAAAACAGAGACAATAGAACGAAAGAGAGTCATCTGAGCTAATTATCATTTACAGATTGCATAGTAATTACATGTTATATCTGCTCCATTTGTGTTGGAAATCACGTGGTGCATCTCAACTTACAATAACTAATTACCCTTGTAAACATGTTCATACATCTCAAAATTTCCTCATTTGATCTTAAACGTTTCAGATTTGTCTAAGCATGCCTAGTCCTCCAAATACATCATTGCCGTTTGATTCGAAGACATAGCTAGTTAAATTATCTCTGAAAAAGGATCTTCCTTTGCTAGGTACATCTAGTCTGCCAAGGAGGGTTCTCTAGCTGGTTCCACCACCCTGGGCTCAAATTTCTCAGCTTTACCGTCTTCTTTAGGTATGATAACACCATATCCTCCAGCTTTTCTTTTGTACACAATATTAATCTCACCTGGAGCAAAGGCAAGGGAAAAATTGGACCCAGGATGATTATGATAATTAATGTTTAAAAAAAAAAAGTGACACAATAAGTATTTACCAGTTTCTTCATTCCGGAAAGCATAGAAATCATGATCAACATTTTCCAGTTGCTCAATTGCTTCAGAGACAGTCAAAGGTGGCATATCAAAGTATTTTGTACGAACAATCTGAAAGACAGGTACATGGGGTGAGTGCAAGTGTGTGCTGGAGAAGAACAGCTCATCTAGGTTAGCAGTTGAATAACCTGACTACCAGTAGAACAACATTAAAATATTTTGCAATTATTGGCACAATTCCTTTGATGCACAGATTTTAAAGACAAACATGCAGTGCCTAATTGTTGTTTGAAAAAGAGAGATAAAATTTCCAGTCACTTTATAATGGTAATTCAATTTTATGCTACAATTTGATTGTAAAAGTTTTTAAGTAAGAGGATTAACAATATGCATATACAAATGAAAAAGCAGTCCTTATATATATATATATATATATATATTATTGGTATAGAGTAAAAATGCAGTCTAATGTTTGAGAAAGAGAGAAGCAAAGGTTCAAATCTAAAGTTTTGGAATAAAAATTTTTACAACTAGGAAATGCATGATCCTAATCTAAAGAGTGCTGGGATATTAATATTGAATGTTAACATAAGAGTGTTACCCAAGAAGATCAAGATCTGGATTTGGGAAATTGAAATATAATGACAAATTTAGAATGAAAGGGGAACAAAAGTGATCTTTTAAGAGGACAAGAGTTAAAATAAACAGAAAATATATAAATTCGTAGATAAACAGAAAAGGCCAAGTAGCAACCTCATCAATAATTTCTCCATCATCTTCTTGAGAAATGGCATCTTCCTCTTCATCATTTGTCTTTTCCTTCATTGGTTGTATTGTAGGCTCCCTAACTTTCAATCTGTCGAACCCCTTCATGTGCCGGCCATGATCGGACTCCTTCTCTTTAATCTTCCTCAGCTTCCTTTGTATTATCGATGAGACCAAATCTATACTCCCAAAGACTGTCTCACCATCTTCCTCTGCTCGAACCACTCCATGCTTCTTCGTATACAATGTAACCTACAAAAACACACTCTCAGAATACAATGACCCATTTAACACAACCTTACAAATCACAAAAAAATACATAAGCAAGTAGCATTAACAATACCTCACACCGCCGAATTCTTGGGCCTTTCCCAAACTCTCCACCCCGAACTGAAAACCTGACATCCACCTCCCTAACCAAATGACTGTGCTTAGCAATTGCCTTCCCCACCTTCTCTTCCACATGCTTCTTGACAGTCTCAGTTAACTATATTCACCCATAAACATTCTCTCATATCAATTTGACAAAGTCCTATTTATATAATAACCAAATGAACATCAAACAAACCAGAGAAAATTAAACCCCATTCTGATTGTTCAATATGCATTCACAGAACTTCATACATAAATCTATAAGTTTCACAAGTACCTAACTTCATTAGATAAATAGGTTAATAAAAGAGAAACAGAAACCATGAAACTGAAATATGTATATTCTATTATTATTTTTCTTAGCAACCAAGACATGGGTCTTTGACTTTGTATATTATATTATAATTTTTCTTAGCAACAAAGAAAAGGGTCCCAATTTCTACTTTTTTCTAAGGTACCAAGAGAAAGGGTTAGTGCAAAACTGCAAATACCTCCAAATTCTTGCCCTGCATAATCAACTTCACTGAAGAGAGTGGACCATCCCAAGACATTCGGACAGAGAGTGAAGCACTATTGCCAAGATGGTTTTTTCTGGGTGAGAGGGAAATGGGTTTAAGGTTGTTCAAGAAACTGGATTTGTAGTTGGATAATGTGAAAGTTAGTGAGTTTGTAGGCTTGGTGGAGAAGGTGGTAAGGCTGAGGAGAGAGACTGAAGAAGAAGAAGAAGAAGATGATGATGATGATGATGGTGACGATGGGATATGGGGGAGCTGAAGTGTGGGTTGTAAGGAGGATAATAGAGTAGCCATTTCGGAGCTGGAGTGTTTGGATGGAGAGAAAGTATGGGAAAATGGGGGGATTTTGAGAGGTTCAAGGAATATAGACAATGGAAACAGCAAATTCTGGAATCTGGATGCGGATTGTGTCGCTGTCAGTGTCACCACCTTATCCAATTCAATAAATTTGGAATCTTGACATCTTGTGCGCTTTGAAATTGAAAAAAAAAAAAAAAATCTGGTTCTTGACTTCAAAAAAAAGAAAAAGAAAAAAAGAAAAAAAGAAGGGGTGCTCCAACAAATTTTATAATTATTGAGGCGATGGATTGTGATTAGTGTAATATTATGTTCACAAATCATTCAGAATTATTATTGACATTGTTTTTATTGTATACTAATTACAATATACTACTACCTCAGCAATTACAAGATTTATTGTGGCTTTAGACCTATGCTACGTTGATTGGGCTGAAAAGGGAGAGAAAAGAAAATGGAAAAAAGAAATTGAATACATGATATGAAGAAATATCCATACAACAAAATTTTTGATATTTTTTACTCTAAAATGATAAGTTGTGATTGATATATGATAAAAGTGAGGATGGTGGTGATTTATTGTAAACCTTTTTGTGTGAGCCAAGATGAGCCCAAGGAATTATGGGCCAAGCTTGGATCTGGAGGGGGCTTACATGAGTGCCAACCAGGGAGGCCTAGGCCCAAACTAAGCAATCCGAGGAAGATTCAAATTTGAGGTCTGAGTTAAGGAGAGAATTAAGAACCTAAACCGACGACTGGAGTCTATCAAGTCATGCTAAGGGAATAATGATCTACCTAAGTAGAAGTTTAAGGAAGCTTTTTGACGAAGCCACATCTCCTTCACATTAAATGTACTGCACCAACCAGCCATGCTGTATTTATGGCTAAATGAACATTCTGAACCGTGTCACAACAATCTATTAGCCTATTACCTACTTAGCTTAAGCCTCAAAAGAAGGGGAAGAGGAAGATGTGACAAGTATCTCACCAAGAGGATCATCTACCCTACAAATGGACGGCCCAAATAAGAGTAATGAGACTATAAATTGGAAAAGGTCCCACTTGCTATAGGGATCGAGAAAATATTGAACTTAAAAAGAGAGAAATTATTGTGAACTACTGAGTTGATATAGTTCTTTTTTACTGGTGTAATAGTGTTCCTTGGCCAATTTAAGGAAAGTTAATAAATAAAGAGGTATTTTTTGTTTACCTTTTGTCTTTATGTTTAAAGTCTTCCTAGCTTGAGTATCTTGCCATTACAAAATAGTTAGTTTTAAAGCCTACCTCTTCAAATTAATTGTTTCAGACAGAGGTTCGACCCCAAGTGAGTTATTCGGTTTTTACCCCATACATATCTTTAACATTATCTAAATGTGATTGGCGTGACGTCAACAATATAATAAATAAAATTTTTAATTTTTTTTATTTACTATTGACACATCACTTTATAGAGTTTAAGTAATAAAATTTACAGCAACTGCAACAATGTTCTACTAAGAGATATTTTGGTACGGCTTGGTGGTGATGTGATTGGGATCATAGCGACAACGTGGGTCGAGCCATATGGTTGCCTGGTTGGGAAAATGCTATTAATGAAGATAATAATTTATAAAATTAATTATTTGGTTAAAGTCCATGTAATTTGTTAAGGGCTTCTAAAAATGTAAGTTGATAACTGTTCCATTATGTTCTAGCCCAATAAGATTGTTTATAATTAGACTAACTATATTAAAAAGTTGTTCAAGAAAAGTGAAAAAAATTTAAAGAGAGAGAGAGAAGGAACATAAAAAAGTTTAAAGTCTATTTCAAATTGTGTCTCAAGTTTTTAATTTTGACTTCCAAAACTTATGAATAGTTCCAATTTGAATAACTTGTCCATCTTTGTGATTAATTTTTGTCAATCTAGGCAGTAACAAAGTGGATACAATGGGAAATTCGTTGATAAAACTTTGTGTTGCACCTGAGTAACCAACTTTAATTTTCTAGTAATCACTTTCTCACTCTAAGCAAAACTTTCTCCCTCTCTACCTTCTCTAGCTATTCAATAGCTTCTAAATTGATTTTTGAACAAGCTGAAACTGAAACACAAACATAGAGTTTAATAAATGATTTTCCTCTTTTTGCTCTATTACTGCCTTGAGGAATGGAGGTGAATAATGAAGATGAACATAGTCTCAAATTGAAATAATTCCATAAATTTGAGATTTTAATTGATAAAATCAAAATTCTTTGTATTAATTTGAAACATAGTATAAATTATGACTTTTTATGTAATTTTCCTCCTTAAAAAAAAATCAATTAAGTCGTGTGGGGCAGAAAGTAGGTGATGAAAGCATGAACAATTAGGAAAATAATGTGGGTGATGAAACCAAAGAGTTAGTGGGAATCTTCTAAAAAAAAAAAAAGAGTTAGTGGGAAAAAAAAATGAGAAGGTACACGTGGAAGTGACTCGACCCACACCCAAATTTTTTATTTTAATTTATGTATATTTATTTAAAACTTTAAAGATTTAGCAACAAATATAGGAATTTTCTAATTCCCCAAATATTTGGGTTAGTCCAATAATAGTCTTAAAAAATATAAAATTTTTTAATTGGTCTAGCAGTTATAGAGACAATGTAATTTTTGTTTTCTCAATTTTTTTTTATACATGGCTAATATCAAACTAAACAAATTTTGTATACTCATTGAAATTTAGAAGATAATTAATTCTCCTAAAAATTATCGTTTGAATATACATATATCAAAGTTGATAATTTTGTATACAATATATTCATAAATTATGGCCTACTCTAGTATTAAAATATTAAAGTTTATATATGTGTGTATGTGTGTGATAATTTTTTTTGACTCATAACTAATATATTAGTACTGCAATTTGGCCCCAAACAAAAAATCTTAGCTTTGTCCCTATGTGTATGTGTATGTGTATGTGTGTGTGAGAGAGAACTATAATGAGATTTAGGCATCTCTTATGTCTGGGCAACGTTGTTCGTCTAAAAGAAAATGTTTATACTACAAAAATAATAATATCAATAGTTGGCAAAAAGTTACCTGTAATTCTATAGATGGTGACATATGTAAGTTGGGAACTATATGATATGTGTTAGCTTGGTAACCATGCCACGTATGTTTTTTAAATTATTTATACCACATAAAATATGAGTAATGATAAAAACACATAAAAGACACTTATCTATTGCATAGAAGAGTTAAAGACGCTTGTCAAATAGTTATAAGATCCGGAGACACTAGTTATGTAAATAGACAGGTTGAAGACCCATGTCACTTAATTGGAAATTACCACTCTGCTCTCTTATTTTGTGGGATAGGATAGTTATGAGCTGAAAATAACTTCTATATTTGCCTATAGAAATAGTGATACACTTGGCATGCCTAGTGAAACTATAAGTTACTTTACTTGAATAACATCTTAAATTCTTGGTGAAATTTCTTCCATCCAAACTAAAAAAAGTAGTGATACACTTGGCATGCCTAGCGAGAGACTATAGACTACTTTACTCGAATAGCATCTTAAATTTATGGTGGAACTTCTTCTATCTAAACTAGAAAAGTAGTGATACATTTGGCATGCTTGGAGAGAATATAATCTACTTTATTTCCTTGAGAACGAACATGGGAGAATTGTAACCACAAAGACTGCCGACAAAGGTTTAGTGATTATTCGCACCTTTCGGAGAGCCAATGAAAGGTCTCTCTTCAAAATATCTATTGAGAAGTAAATGGGTGTGTGGTTTAGGTTGGCTGAGTGGGTAGCCACCAACACAAATGTTTTTTTTTTTTTTTTTAGGAAAAAGCCACCAACGCTAATGTGAAAGTACTTTTTGATACATGTTCTCCCTTTTTCTAGATTGATGAATTTTGGCCAACTACGTGTAATTTACCTAGTTCTAAGTTCTCCACAGTACAAATTAATTTGTACTTGGCAATTGAATATGTTTGTTAAGAGTTAAATAATTATTTTCCCCCTATAAATAGTTTCAAAATAAATAGACTCTAGGTTTCATTAACACAAAAGTGAAAATAATTAAATAACAAAGTAACACAACATGAATAGGAAGAGACAAGAAACTGGGATGTTAGAGATGGGGGATCAATCCCACCCTTTGGGTCTATCTTGCGACAGACATTATGGGTAACAAAATTTGCTTCTTTAAATGTATAGTTTACAAACCAAACTGAGAAGGAATTAAGAGAGTTTTTAATCACTCCAATGATGAATTTAATGGATCAATGCTATCATTGCATTAAGGAGTTTTGATTATGAAGAATCAAGTTTAACGCATCTCTTTTGTAAATGATAAATTTATGGAATTGGCTTGAGCCATTGAACATGTTTAAATTACAGACACGTGCATCCTAACCTCTTCAGTGCATGAAAGCACTGAACCTGATCTTTGTCCCAAATTTAAGTCCCATTTCCATTGCCTTCGTTACCGATTTTGCTCTACAATCATTTTAGTGTAGGCAAAAATAACATCACCTTTGTGTGGTTTCCTCCATCAATAGCTATACATGATTTGCCATCTCTAATCAACAACATCAAAATTCATCTTCACATGACGAGGGGGGTGGGGTCCGCTCCAACCTCTCGTTTCATTTGCAATAAAAGGATCTAACACTTCCTTTTTTTTTTATTGCCTCAGAAACTTGTTTCTTCTAGTCATCCAAAATGAAATCAATATACACATGTATTATGTAGTTTTTTTTAGGGTAATGTATATTTGTGCTTTGAGTTTATTTTGACACAACTGTTTAGTCCCCAACTTAAAATTCTTGGCTACACCACTGATTACATACAGCTCCAGATAGAGTGAAATTCCTTGCTTTCTTGTTTGGTAGTTTTGGACGAATAGTAAAGTATATTCCAAATAGTTAGATAAGGACTGGACATCATACAATTGGGTGAAATGACTCATGGTACAAATAACCCAGCCCAGAAAAAAAGAAAGAGAAAGAAAAAGAAAAAGAAAACAAAAGAAACATGGTACAAATAGGAAGGATTGGGCCCCAGTGGCCAGTGCTACAGCCTAAACAAATTCAAGTGAGTGACCCAAGGAGAGGCTATATATTATTCACTTGTCAAAACTAATATATGTGGAATTTCTCAATGCCTTTGTGTCACAACTAAAAATTGAGGAATCTCTCTCTCTCTCTCTCTCTCTCTCTCTCTATATATATATATATATATAAAGAGATATATAAACAAGTATCCACATGTACAAGGAGGAGATTTTATTTTTTATTTTTTTGGGTTGACATAGTTAGAAAGATTTATATAATATATATGCCACATCCTTGGCCCCACTCTCCCCTCACCATCAACTCATCAAGCACTTATGGGTACCAACTCAGGCAATTGAGCTGTGGTAAGGAGGACACACTTGATCTATTGGATAAGCGAGACAAAAGGGAAGATATTTTTCTATCTTTGCAAGAAGAGAAAGAGAATAACTAAGGGGAAAGGAGAGAGAAAAAAATTCTTCATTTAGGCCTAACATATTTGATTTTCTTGTATTTAGAGATAAAGAGGAAAGAAAATGCTATTAATAAATGATTTGATCATTTTATATCTTTTACAATAAATTTATCCTAACTAAAAAAAAAAAAAAACAATTGGAAATGCTAAACAAAAATAAAAATTTATTATAAAATACTTACATTATATAATACATAAATATTTTAATTAACTTATTATTATTCTTATTTTAAAATTAACACATCAATTATAAAATTTATAATATTGTTAACATCACTCAAAACAAATTTCACACAAACACTCAATTGATTAAGGAAAATCCCTCCTCCTTATTTTTCAATTGTTTCTTTCCTTTTCACAAATATTTAAAATAATTTTGTTTTGGACTAAACCTTATAATAACAAAGAAAGTTGAAGCCGTCCATAGTGTTGTAGATAACGTTGGACAAAATGAAAGCCACAAGATGACCCGTTCTATGACACACCTCCACGTGTCAATATTCCGTCCTTGAGATCAACTGTCTCCTCCAAGGCAACTCACCCAAAAAAATATCTAATTCATGTGGGCCATCTCTACGACTTTCACAATGGTACCCAAACAATCCTATTAACTTACTCACGTGACAAATTATGAGCGATAAATTTGACGGCAAGTTGTATATGGTCCACAATTTTATCACTTATAACTCGTTATGTTGTGGGACCCATTATGAAAACATCTTCTGGTTTTGTATCGACCTTCAATTTTGCTTTGCTTGCACCGCCACCCAACTCAACTGATATGTGCTAACCACACAAACACCAACAAAGAAAAAAAAAAAAAAAAAAAAAAAAACCCAATGACCAATTGCATTTTGATTAAAGATAGAAACTTGAACAAGTTGACGTGGCAGAAAGCAGCCCACCACCGCCATTACTGAAATAAGATATTTTTAGAGATATTATTAATCTATGAGCAGTGGACTCAATATCTCCACCGTTTATTTCCCTTCTAGAAATATAATATATTAGAGTTCTGTTTCAGATATTTTCAGCAAAGCTTTAGTTAAGTAGTGCAAGGATATGATATTTTCTTAGCTGAACACTGTTGTGTTTTGTAGTTGGTTTGGTTCACAGAGAGAGAGAGAGAGAGAGAGAGAGAGTGTTTGTGAGACATGGATGAGGTGGTGGTGAGTAGTGAGGAAATGGAACTGAGAGCAGAGAGTGAGACAGAGGTGGAGATGGAGATGGAGGAAGAGAAGTATGAGACAGAGAGTGAGACTGCAGAGAATAAGAAGATGAGGAAGAAGACTAAGAAGCTTAGGAAGAGAAAGGGTGGGAATTCAAGTGGGGTGGTGAGGTGGGAGAATTTCTTGCGGAGGATGAGGTTGAGGGTGTTGCTGATTGAGGCTGATGATTCCACCAGACAGATCATAGGGGCGCTTCTTAGAAAGTGTAGCTACAGAGGTCTGTATCTCTTTCTCTCTTTCTCTATATGTGTGTGTGTGTGCGCTTGCTTTGCATGCTTGATTTTGTTGGATTTTCAGCTTCATTGGGTTGAATAGTGAACTGGGTTTTGGATTTTTTTGTAAGATTTTGTGAGTAGTGTCAATTGGATTGTAAAAGAGTTGGCTTTGAGGGGTACAAGTTGGAGGGATTAGATAAGGGCTGGAAAGTTATGGTGTTTATCTTGTATGGTTGGTTTGATTATTGTTAGGCATAGTTAGCTGGTTTTGTTTTCAAATTACAAAGAGAAGCTGCCTTTTCTTTTATGTTCAACTGCTTTAATTCCTATGTGCAAGTTTTTTAAGAAAACAAAATGGATCAAGGACTTAGAATTTAGAGAAAGTCTTTTAAGGAAAAGATAAGAAGTTTAACTACAAATCACATCACAAAAAAACAAAAATTTTGAAACTGGAAAATAGGAAATGCTACTGAATGGATCCTCAACCATTTAAGTCCTCCTCTCTGGTCTTCTTACATGTTATGGCTTGCTCAGATCTCTTTATTTAATTGATTAGTGTTTCACTTGAATTTACTCTACACGAATACTACCTGAAAACTTTCTGGATAGGCAATTAATTGTAAAGGGTTTTAGTGAGTTGGATCGCAGAGCCCCTGGACAAATGATGTAACTATTAGGCTTGCAATTATCTGTTACAAGCCTGAAATGCTGTTTATTGTGTTTTGGTTGAAACCTGAAATTTGTAGACATGGTGCTTTTGGAACTGAAATGTCTTGTTTATTGTTTGGGCAGTTACTGCTGTTCCTGATGGCTTAAAAGCTTGGGAGATACTGAAGGGAAGACCCCATAACATAGACCTCATATTGACAGAAGTGGATTTGCCAGCAATATCTGGATTTGCTCTTCTTACGCTAATCGCGGAGCATGAGATTTGCAAAAACATCCCAGTCATAAGTAATGCATGTTAAATAAAGGCTTCGAATATTTGACATTGCTGATTTGATATAATGCTATATTAAAACTAAAAACTATTCATAATATGCTATTTTTTGTACTTGTCAAAATAAATTTTCTGTTAATTTGCAGTGATGTCCACACAGGATTCAGTAAGCACGGTTTATAAATGCATGTTGAGAGGTGCGGCTGACTATCTTGTTAAGCCTATTAGAAGAAATGAGTTGAGAAATTTGTGGCAGCATGTTTGGAGAAAACAATCTGTAAGCAATTTTGTCTTTTTTTTTTTTTTTTTTGGGTCTTGAAAGTATAAGCTACTTATCTCAGTCTTGCTCTGTTCCTATTGATCTATCAGTCAAATTTTGGCATAAATGATCCCAAGATGAGAGCGTTGCACAACAACAGCTAGAGGCCACTTCTGAAAACAATGCTGCCAGTAACCGTTCGAATGGTCGGATGGCTTGTATTCAGAGAAATACTGAACAAATTGAAAAAGGGAGTGATGAACAGGTTAGTGTTTCTGATAGACCATAAGTTAATTCGCATCGTTCATTGACTAATAAGTTTTATTGCAATAAATTCTTGATGCGTGTATCCAGGGGATATGAACCTATGTTAAATGAGGCCAATTATGGTTTTAAGAAATTTCCTTTCACATTAGGCTGGATACATGAAGTTTCATATAGAGGCTGCATGTTTGCTGTCTCTTGCAGAGCTCTTGCACGAAGCCAGAGTTGGAAGCTGAAAGTGTCCGTGTGGAAAATATTCAGGAATTCTCTCAGCCAAAATGGGGCAAATCCTTTCCAAGTGACATAATATCGCAAAACAAAGAAGAATACTTGAATTTTGGCCAGAAATTTCTTATGCATGGGAGTGAAGCAGAAGGTAAACATTTCTATCTAGCTTTGCATCATCTTATATGTTCTGTTTTGTAAGGAAGCGTCTAACTTTTTGAACATGTCTAGGATCAGAGGTGGATAACTGCAAGGATGATAACACAACTCCTCTTGGCAAGGATATAAGACCAGAAGTTCAAAATAGGGATGCTATTATCACTAATGAGGATTTTGACAATAATTATGTCCTTGTCAACTCTTCTAGAAAAGCCATTGATTTGATTGGATCATTCCATAACTATCCAAACTGCAGCAGTGAAGGCATAAGCAAGTTTGATTCTTTGCCACAATTGGATCTTTCGTTGAGAAGATCTCATTTCAGTGGCTTTTGTAATTCATATACTGAAGAAAGGCGTACCCTTGGGACTTCTAATGCCTCAGCCTTTACGAGGTGAGTTTAAGTTTCCTTGTTTATACTTCATTACTTGTTGGTTATCCCCAGTTTCTTTCAGAATTTATTGAATTGGTATAATTCAGTTAATTTATTGGACTTGTTGCTGTTTGACTGCATATCTTGCCTTATTTCATCAATCTATCTTAAAATAAAATGGTTGGATCTAATAAGCCCAAACACAAAGAAGCATGTTGGTTATGTTTAAGTGAGTTTTTCAAGTGATGAAGGTATTGTATGTGCAACTTCTGAGGACATTATATGAAAATATAACCATAAAAGCTTCAATATACACATGAACTGTTTCTTGTATCCTTTTTTTGTTTTTTTTTTTGGGGGAGGGGAGAGGGTGTTAGGGATTACAGAATTTTCTAACTAAAAATTTAAAGCGTTTCTTTGACTGGGTTTATGTACTAAAAGTTCAATCCTTGCAGGTACACTAACAGGGCATTACAACCTCCACAAACAAAAATTGCCAATGCTTGTAATCATCAGAAAGAATATGGAACAAATTCTGAACAAATGTTATCCAATACCTTTACTTCTTGTAGCTCTGATAATCCTGGTATCACACAAAGAAGTATTATCTCTCTAGCTGCTGGTCATTCTAAAGAATCTGAAGTTGCAACTTCATGCTCTCAACAGAGAGTATTTCCTGTGCCAATTCCAGTGAAAGGTATAAGAGTTAATAATCTATACACGGGTTTTGGTTCTGTTCTTCCTCCAATGTTTTGTACACAATCTGGTTCATCACCAACGCCAAGTCCAAATTCAGTCCCACAGCAGGAGCCCTCGTTTCAAATGAATATACTTTATCAGTCAAGTCTTGAAAATAATAATTTTGAGCAGCAGTCTGACCCACATGGTCAAAATACGAATGATGCTGCAAACCAGAATGTGTACAAGCAGGAACACAAATTGGATCCTTTGGAGGACCAAGGGCATGTATCTTCAGCGACTGATCAGAGTGCAAGTAGTAGTTTCTGTAATGGTGGTGTAAGTCATCATAATAGCATCGGGTACGGAAGTGCTTGTGGAAGTAACAGCAATGTTGATCATGTTGCTTTTGTGGGGGCTGCTCCCGAGAGCAAGAATGAAGAAGGTTTCTATCCTCAAAATGGAAGTTCACACCGATCCATCCAAAGAGAGGCAGCTTTAGCCAAGTTTCGCTTGAAGCGGAAAGAAAGATGCTATGAGAAGAAGGTAACTTATCATTATCATCATCATTATGATTCTATTCCTATGCATATCCTAGAGAAGTTTTCCTGTATACTACCATTTATTAATGCCAAATATAACTCAACAGGTACGGTATGAGAGCAGAAAAAAACTTGCAGAGCAGCGTCCCAGAGTAAAAGGTCAGTTTGTTCGACAAGTGCACATTGATCCATCACCTTCAGAAATTGATGGCAATTCCTACGATGGTTAAGATATTGAGCTTCAGACAATTGAAATGATTGGCATATTTCTGCCTTTCCTGTTATCGATGCTTGAGAAACAAAGAGGAAACAACTACAAGGACCAAGATTCTTTCTAACACTACTATATATGTGTGTGTGTATATATATATATATCTATCTTCTCTTTGGATGTTGGTTCTTATAATCCTCTATCCGCTGTATTATAGCATTGTAATTTCTATACGTCTTGGTAGGAGAGGCGGCCTGTTTATTCTTTCTTTATTTGTTGACATGTATATTTCTTCACTCAAAAACCTCTCAGATTAATCAGTGTAAACTAGAAGCTATAGTTATTATTCATCTTCTACTCACCGACGTCATCAAACTAGGGTCTCCTTTAACGCATGTTTGGATTGCCAAGAAGGAAAGCTGAAAGGGAAACCTGATATGGGCTTGAGTTCAAATCATGGGACCTTAATGGCTAAGCTTGGTAACATCCTCAATGAGTGGCAACTTTCAAAGTCTTTCATGGGTTCTGTCTCAACTCATTTTGCTACTACGGTTTTTTTGTAATCAATATCTATATATTGATTGTAGTAAACAGGAAATGGCATGTAAATTCTTGACCGCAATCTCATATAGCGCAGACTTCCAACTCTTAAAAATTTTCTTTGTCAAGTCGTGCTCTGATTACTCATTAAACTGCTCACGTCATAACGTTTATGTCGCCAACAGCTCAGAGTCACAACATCATTCACAATAAATTTCATTATTGTCTATGTGGGCAAGTTGTGATGGGTTCATATGATATAATCAATAATAATCTGTTAACTCGGCAATTATGAAATTGAATATGAAAACTATTGTATTTGCAGCGTCACTCAAAATAATTTGTTATTCCTTTCTTGTACGGTTTTTGATGGGTTGGGTCACCTTTGTATGTTTTTTCTTTTTTACACTTTTTTAGCACATTATCCATTGAGGCTTAAGTCCAAAACTTATAATCTGTGACAGAACACAACCCATATCATACTGCCATCCACAAACAAGAGCATCTTTCTAACCCATGGCCCCAGCCCATAGACAATTTTTAGTTTGCAGCAAGGGGAGAAGTGGTAGGTAGGGGAGTGATTTTTGGTGAGTAGTAAAATGCTTAGCTATCCCTTTGGTTAATGTGTTAACTTGGAACACATGAATCAAGAGTTTGACTTCATTTTACATTTCTTTGTTATTTTCTCTTAGTTGTCCTTATCAATACAAGCTGTCACTCATTACATTAAATGTCTCCACCTACTCTTTAACTTTTCAAGAAAGCATCTTTCATTTCGTAGCTAAATCTAAGTGTTATTATATCACCTTATAATTTTCCAACCAAGCTAAGTCTGCACAATATTGTGCCCATCGTAAAGGCCTCTTGAAGCCCTCCAAATTTATGGAAAAAACCGTGGTTTGTCCAACAAACCAAAGACATCTCAATTCTATTGGGAATCAAACCACTTATTTAAATAAATTAACGCGCCTTGTAAATTTAATACATGTTTATGGTTTTATGAATTGTCACACAATAGCTTCAAACTTGGAATTGGAAGAGATTCATCCAAACTAGTTTGGAGGAAATTTTTGTCATTTTATATAAGTATACAAATGTTTGGTGTTAAAATTTAATCTCATTAAGGTTGTATGGTTGTATTTAGATTTGAGGATATTAATATCAAGAAATTTGAACTAACAGTTCCTTGTATATTGCTTATTATGAATTTTAAACATGGAGAATTTTGGTCCAATAAAAACACCGGATTAGTTTGGCACCCCCATTAATAAACTACAAATCACTTTGGTCATTTCATTCACACCTTGCACCCTAAGTTCCAAACCCCATTAATTTTTATCATACCGTTGCTAACCAAAAAGAAAGTGATACCAATTTGCGAAATTGTGACACCTCCACTCATCATGATTGCTGTTATCTTATGCTCTGTTATCTTATGATTGATCAAGTTGCCATAGTCTCATTGAAAGTGAAACAACAAATTAAAAGCCCAGATTGGCTGGATGTGATGTGGTAGGACCGAGGTCATTTCATCCCCAAATGCTTAAAAATCAATGAAAAATCAAAAGCCCAATATCTTTTTCTTCGTGCTACAATCAAAGACATCATGGGCCTTTATTGGGCTTATTTCTAACAAGGAAAGATATGGTCCCACCCACCAAAAAAGAAAAAAGAAAAAAAGAAAAAAAAAGAGCAAGGAAATACGAGTAGATGAGAAATCACTAACTTGTTGGGGTCATCTATCTATCTTTCTCTTGATTAAAGGCCTCAATAATAGCCAATAGTTGATCAAAAGGTTTTTCAAAAGCAAAAATAACTCTCATAATTTCAAACTTCTCTGCCTGCCACACTAAAAAATATTCTCTTGAAGATCCTAATTAGGATGGGTCCCTGGTGATAAACCAAGAGTCCGTCCACCAACAATGGATTTTACAAGTGGCAGATCAAATGGCACTGAGCCACTATGATGTCAAACACTGATGTGATAATTATGTCATATAAAAAAAATGGTTCCAGCAATAATCATTTATTTTTAAAAACCTTTTATGAAAAATTAAAAAAAAATTGTCAAGTTTTTTATATACTCTTAGAGCATAAGTTGATAAAACCTTTGAAAAATTATGATTTATACATAATAAAATAATGTTAATTGCAAATTTTATGCAAAATGATGTTGTATATTACATCAATAGATTATAAAAAAAAATTGTAATATTTTTTATATTTATAGTATTGGCTTGTAACCATTGTTGTATATCAAATATATGGCCCAGGTTGAGGGACATTTGTCAACTAACACTCTTCTGTCATTTTGCCCTTTTCTTAACTTTAAAGGCAACAACTACATATAATAATACTTTAAGACCAAGACATAAATTAGGCTGATCCTAGGGGCTTCTAAAAATTCAGCTATAGATTCTCCATAAACTTTCTCCTTTTTGAAATCTTGTGCACAGTTCAAGAAATTGTAGACACAAGACACCCCACAAGTCCAAGAACAACTATTTCTGCTTTTCATGGACTGCTAATATAAGGTATTTTAATTCATAATCAATTTTTAATACAAACTCTGTTAATCTGGAGAGAGTTTATCAAAAATAAAACAATGTGGGAAAAGAAAAGAAGGAGAGATGCCACTAGCTAGGCCTAGACCAATGCATTATGCACCATCTCTATTGGTATTGGCTACCCTCTCTCCTATGGCTCTTTTGAAAGTCTTTTTATCGTTTCAAAATTATTCCAAAAGTGTATTCCCACCTCTGATTCTGGCTGAGGAAAGAAAGATATCCCCGTATCCATTACTTTCCATCGTCATTATATATATATATTTCTAGAGTATCATATATTTGAAATGAGTATATAAATGAAACTTGTAAAGCATACTTTCAAACATAGCATATGGATAATATTACTATTAGACTATTAGTGCATGCATATTCATGAATCAATATGATGTTGAAAATTTATGTAGGAAGCCTTTGGGATGGGATCCAACGAATGATGGTCGTCCCCACATGTTTTTACCATGTGTACTACTTTCGAGGCTCCAGCAGAACCATGCATATACCATGCTTTTTTCACGATGCTCCTTGTCCTTGGCTCCATCATTCCGAGGTAGAAAGTTAGCTTAAAATGTGTGAGATACAGCTTATGAAACACAAGAAGTACTATATCTATATAGACGGCACATGAGCTGAAGCGATTCTATTTGTTTATCATGAAACACACTGTAGAAGATCAAATCTCTCTGTTTGAAAATGGAGAAAAAGAAGATAAAGATGACATTTTTTACAATACAAAGCAAGCTTTTCATTCTTTCAATCTTCTTTATAATCATATAAGGAGCATGAATTTATTAACATGCAATGTAAGAATTGTTGAATGTTATTTTTAACAAAAAAGAAAAAGAAAAAGAGAAGAGCTGTCTAGCTAATAGCCCTCTCAAACTCATGATCGGTTATAGGAACCCAAATTAGGTTTGGATACAAGATTAATGTATAGAAATGGATCTTAGCTATGAAGAAGATGGTGACAAATAATATGACAATCGATTATAATGTGTTTAGTATGCTCACAAAATACTTTATTGTGTGCGATTTGAATTGCACTCTGAAACTAATTATCACAATATATAGACAAAAATGACTAAAGATGAGGACATTTCAATATCCTAAAAAAAGAGGCCAATTTAGCCACAAAGGCATTTGGGTATCTATGTGCGGGTAAAAGCATTTTAGATTTCAAAATATGAACATGATTCTAATAACTTGGGTAACTATATATCACTATGTCTTTAAACAAACTATACCAACTGTACCAACTTGTTTTTTTTTTTTGGGAAAAAGACTTATTTTTCACAAGAAACAAATAAATAAACTTAAATTTGCATATGTCAAGAGCGTTGTAATTCAATTGGTTGACACATCGTGTTTTTAATAAAAACATTTCAGTTTCAAATCCTCTCAACCTCAACTAAAAAAAAAAAAAAAAAAACCCTTAGGCTTGCACATGACTACATGAGTTTCCTATCAAACAAGCTTTGCATCTTTATGTGTACAAAGGTGCAAGCAGAAACGATAGGTTGCCACAACCCACAAGCAGTATATCTTTTGCTTTTCATAATCTACCATATAAGTGAAAATGAAAAGTAACCCAAAAAATAAATAAAGCTTAGGAAATCTATCAAAGTGTTTCAGATTCAAATTTGTGTCATATCTTTTACTGTTCAAACAATTCAACAGTATGAACCTTTGTTAACAAAATCATGAAAATGTATGTGCATGGCAATTGCACTTGCTTTTGCTTTTTGGAAAAGGACTTGGCTTGTCCCACCCAAGCTTCCTCCTCAATCTTTCATTGTATAATGCACTAGTGCCCCTACTGTAGTTCTTTTGTCTTAACCCCAGAAGAAAGGCCAGGGAAGCATACAACATTATCAAGGGCCAAAGGCAATCTATTGAAAACATGGCTCAGATGCATGATTAGTCTATGAATGTACTTTACTGCCCTAAGTTTTAACACTTGGCTCGGGTGCATGATTAATATATAAACACATGGCTTGGGTGCATGATTAATCTATAAATGTACTTTACCTATATCTTTTGGGCCATAAGTTTAAGAGTGTATTCCAGAAAGTCTATAAGAAAATATCTTATACAACCACCTTCCACCACCACAAGGAGTAGCTGCTAGTCAAAAGCTGATAGAGCAAAATTATTGTTGCTTTTTGCCATACCCAAAGATACGTTATAGAGATACACTTTTCACTTATTTTCTTACCGATTTGTTGAAATTTTGCTAATCACTTCTTTTAAGATCACACCATTTGTTACAACTTTTGTTATTGACAATAAATACTGTAGTAACAATTACTTTTATGTGAACTAGAACTTTTTTCACTATTTAAAATTGATCACATTAAAATTATGACATAAAAGTTGTGGTCATACTTTCTTTTTATGAATTAATCTTAACATACTTTTCACACGTACGACTTAAATTTTCCGCAACAATAATCATAGCTTGCCTTTTCTTTTGACAAGTGGTAAACTGTGTATGAATATTCAGCAATAAAAAAAAAAAAAAAATTGTGTATGAATAAATGTGTTGCTTTACTGATTATCCTACTTTGTATATAAACTCAACACCTCTTTTCCTCAGCCTTGTCAAACTCCCCTATCTCTCTCTCTCTCTCTCTCTCTCTCTCTCTCTCGTGCTCCTTAGTGCAAATGTCTCAATACTTCATAGAGTCTCCCAAACACTGCGCAAAGAAAGAACTGAACTTAGGCAAATTTCGCTACAAGAAACTCTTCTACTTCTTATCTGCGTTTGTCTTCCCCTTTCTCTCATTCATTTTACTCATTTGGCTCATCTTACGCCCCTCAAAGCCTGACTTTTCCCTCAAAGAAACTAACGTCTACCAGCTAAACCTCTCATCAGGCTCTCACCTTCTCAACTCCTCTATCCAACTCTCTCTCTTTGCAAAGAACCCAAATAAAAAAGTTGGCATTTACTATGATGAGCTACAAGTTTATGCCGCTTACAAAGGACAACAGATAACAACCTATACCTCTCTTCCACCATTCTACCAAGACCATGAAGATAGTAATCTCTTATCAGCTTCTTTGGTTGGAACAGGCTTGCCTGTGGCTCAATCTTTTGGTTATGAAGTTGGACGTGATCAAACAGCAGGCAGACTAGTTCTGAACCTCAAAGTGATTGGCAAGCTTCGCTGGAAAGTTGGAACTTGGGTTTCTGGGAAGTACCGTTTTAATGTCAATTGTGTTGCAATCATGGCTTTTGGACCAGCTATACCAACAGGTCCACTGACTTCAAAGCAAGGGACTCAGTGTTCTACTACTATATGAAATTCACTAACATGATTAATTATTACCCTCTAGTGAGTTGTTTTTTATTTTATTTTATTTTATTTTTATTTTTATTTTTTAATTAGCTTCTATTTATGCATTTGGGAATGCTAAATTGATATCTACCAGTGAGAGTGGTAGGTATTTAAACTATCAAAAAAAGAGTATACTATTACCACTATAGCACTATCATAAGTCATAATGTATTTGATGGTTGTAATTAAATGTTGTATATATATCAATTATGATTATAAAGAAGATTGAAAGAATGAAAAGCTTGCTTTGTGTTGTAAAAATGTCATCTTTATCTTCTTTTTCTATCAGTCTGACTTTGATTTTTTTGCTTTGCATGTGTAATGGGCAATTAGAGAAAAGGAGGGTTTTTAACTTTTTATTTATTTATTTCTAAGTGGGATTTTGAGAGCGGAAGGATGGGACATATCGTTTCACCTTTGCTTCTTTACATGTTGATCATGGCAGAAGAAAATTAAAGAGACTGAGAGAGAGAATTGGTGATGGGGGAGATTCCAATTTCCAGGTTGAAAAAGAGGTAACAAGAGAGGAAAATTTGTTTGTTTCCTTGGCTAAGGAATCTCAAAATTACGTGCCAATCCCTCACACCTTTAATGCTTAGTGGAATACATGGCCCCCATGCATGGCCACAAATACTGAATCTCTATATTGTGTTCCATCAGGTCTTGAACCTTTTTTCTTTTTAATTACCTGCTTTTGAACCATACCCAAGTGACAGAATTCGTGAATATTGAAACGAATATACTGGAAAAATTCATTCTAAGAAATGGAATGTTCATTTTCCAGACATTGGAGACATGCTTCTGATTCCATTATACTCATCAGGATTAAAAAAAAAAATGAATTTCTTATTAGAGTTAATTATTCCTGTCCATTGCAATAAGCAACATTGGCAGTGGTTAATTCATCTATTCTACCTAGCTTTGATACCATGTGAAAGTTGTTGTGTGATAATTGAATGATGAACGAAAACATAAAAGAGCACACACAAAAATTTATGTGGTTTGACCTAACAGATTATATATGTCCACCGTGAAAATGCTTTCGATAACTACATATTATATTAAGCACTTGTGTTACAATGATCATAAGGTAGAGTTTATATATTAAAGAATGCTTTACTAACTCTACGCTAATCATAGACTAACTTAAAATTAATATGTTTGTTCTACAAGTACATGAGCCAACGATTGGATTGGGCCATTTAGATCATAATATATCTAACATATACATATTAAAATACTAAAGGAATCAATTCCCAATTTGAGATAAAACGAAGATATACGTAAAAGTAAGTTCTATAACTTAGTGATATTGATTTGCTCCTTCTATAAGAAGAATTATAGTTCAAATCCATTCTCTTCTTGTTTCTTGAAACAATTTTTAAAATTTTTTTAAATCTAAACACATGCATAATACAAGAAAAATGAGCAATAATATGGTGTTGGCAACAAATATATGAATATCACTCTTGCTTGATAAGTTCTAGATTTTGTATTATTGGTCTCTGATTAGAAAATTTAACTTAATCGTCAGTCAAAAGTGCCAACAACCGAACTGGTTGTGCAGCCATATGTTCAGATACGAACAACATGCACTTCGCTATTATCATCCACTTTTGGGGAATCAAAAAGGGAAATTTAAGATGGGTGAAAAAATATTTGCCACAATTTTCAAAAGTAACACAACTTTTTGAGGATTTCAAAAGGTAGTGATTTTCTACCTGATACGTCGCTACACAACAAACTCAGGTTAGTTGAAAAATTCAACAAGAACACAATAATAAAATTAAGCTGCTAATGAAATGCTGGGTTGCAAATAAACCGAGTTGGACTCAATTTAGCAAATGAGCCAAACTGTCCTATTTTAGGCTTAACTTTTTAAATAAGTTAAACTCAAATATAATGATATGTGAGCAAACTCACAAGTATGAACTCAATATATATATATATATATATATATATATATTTGAAGTGAGTTTTGTAAGTCTATATGTTAGTAATTTTAAGATATCGAATAATACTTGAAATCTACTAATAATATTAATAATCAATTATGTAGTAAAAGTTATATAAGGTTGGTGAATCTAATTTTTATAAGTCCATAAACAAAAACTATTCTATCTAATAATTCAAATAATATAATTTCAACTATAAATTGTCATTAATTATCAACATAGATTTGTGAATGAAAAAAAAATTGTTGTAATGTTTTCTATACATAAGAAAAATAATAAGTTGATCAAATATCTAATAAATAAGCCTGAGCTAATTCAACCAAAAAAATAAAAATAAATAATAAACTTAAATATATAATTTTATGTGTTAATAGATTCTAGTTCGGCTCACAGAAATAAAGAGAAAAGAACACTCTATGATTTTTAATACTCGGTTTTAACTGGATGGATATATTTACAGCTCTAATGAAGTGAGAATTCTCACTTCACAACAATGATGGAGATTAATTTATTATGAATCATAAACTAGAGGCTTGTGGAGTTCATTCCATGATGCAGAGAGGTTCCCAAAAGTTTTGGACCCCGCTATCACATTCACAACAATTATATCACACTTTCTTCTGGCCCCAAATCGCACTAACATGTACAAGAAAATATCCAGCACAAACAACTAGTCAAAAACGAAGTCCTAGACTCCTAGTAAGACAAGTAACCCCTATTTATTCTTAAACTATCTTCAATTATGTTTGGTCCACAACATAATTTAATAAAAGTACAATAAAGTTAGGTAGCTAAAGCATTATATTTGAGTTACAGGAAGATTTCAAGCCATGTATATTATAAAAACTGCAACTTCTCTGCTAGTATATGTTGCACTTAAGCAAGCAATGAATGAAGAGTGGGAAAATATTGTATTGATGATATTCTTTATTATTACTACACCAGTTACCAACATTTGATGATTAAGAAAATGTAACTTAATGTTTTATTTTTGGTAGATTATGTGAATGTTCAAGAGCTTAGGCAAAACATCAAACTATTCTGCATTACATGACTTCAAAAATAGTTTTGCTAGGGCATCGTTTTTTCACCACAACACACAAACATAGAAGAGGATGTGAAAATTTTGGTAAAGTATTCAAATAGACCTATTGCTTTGAAAATACTTCCCCCAGTACCCAAATACATCATGAAACATCTTTAAGATTTTATATATTATATGGGTTCGGTTAAGTTCTACTCAAAACAATTAATTGATTTTTTTTTTATAATTTTTTTTTATAAAAAATAGTTTATAAATCAATATCCTTAAAATATTCGTCAATATTTTCTTATTTAACTAAAAAATTCCATAAATCATCCTATAAAAAGAAGAAAAAAATTATCAACAATGCCCAAAAATTGTTTTTAATTACTTTGTCCAATGACCAATAGGTAATGGATCATCATCATTCATCAGGCGCCGTATATACGCACCCTTTGATAAAGCTAATAATGGCTTTTCAAAAAGACACTTTTTTGTTCCTTTATCTATCTCTCTCTCTCTCTCTCTGAGTGAACAGAAATAATTGACCAATTTACAGAGGATCAAAAATAGTAAAAAGTTAAGCTTGAATGGTTGATTGTGATATCCCATATCTGCAGCAGGCGGTTCACCAATATACCTAAACGTCCACTCAACTTTAAGCTTGAATTTGACCAAGAATAGGGCAAAATACTAACTTTATTGTAATATCGTAATAAGATTTCAGCCCTAGACCAAAGAATTTACTCAATCACAATAAAAGTTTCAAGCAAATAAAGAAGAAGTGAAGTTCATGATTTTAAGGAATTTAATTTGATTCAAATTTCTATTGTTTTAAAGACCTATTGATGTAATTATTTACATCTAGAATTAATACAAACATGAAATGAAAAACTTCATGAAGAAATCACCTTTTTTCTATAAACAGATTCAACACAAACCCTTAAGATTTTTTCATATTCACGGGCGGAGCCACCTTGCTCCTTGCGGGGGCCATGACCCCCAAAATTTTAAATTTTCTCCATCACATACATAGCAAAAAGACACAAGTCTCCTCAAATTTAGAATTTATAATTTGATGATAATAGACTGATTTTATTCTATGAAAGACTCACGTTAGATATAATTTTGATGCAAAATATTCTTTTTTGAATATTTTGTATGACTATGGTGAACTAAACAATTTATGAACATATTAACGTTGATAATTTTATAAAAATACTATAACTCAGTCCCTTCGAGTAAAAAATCATGATTACGCCCCTGTTCATATTCTATATAAGACTATTGATCAACTTCACACAAATGTCCACATCTTGAAGGTACTGATAGGGTTTTGCACTTTTGCTTTTGCCAATGTTGTGACTTTGTTCTATTGACAGATGACTAAACATTTGCTTGTTGATGCCGATACGTCTTATCCAGGAATAAGAATAATTGTAAGGCACCAATCCAATCAAAAGAGAATAATAAGTGTAAAGGCCAAGATTTATGCGAAAAACTAACGTGGTAGTCACTAGAACGGATTTAGCTCCTTAGAATTCTTAAAGAGTATTTTACAAATAAATTTTAATAATTTTTTTATGATTTAATGGTTTAAATTCTGTGATGTTAGTAGTCCACTAACAATACTCTTTTATATTTTGTTTACAACATCATTTTATTATTTTAAAAGTATTATTAGTGAAATACTGATAAGACAAAATCTAAACCCTTAAATTATAAAAGAATAGTTAGGATTTAAAGAAATCTATTAGTAGAATACCCTAAAAACTCTAAAAGATCTTAAACCAGGTTTCATATTTCCG
Source organism: Quercus aquifolioides (assembly GCA_019022515.1). NCBI lineage: Eukaryota > Viridiplantae > Streptophyta > Magnoliopsida > Fagales > Fagaceae > Quercus > Quercus aquifolioides. The sequence continues at coordinate 9,883,932 of CM032335.1, read as the reverse complement.
ACCAACTCTATTATACTCCCTTTTATTCTCCCATCATCCCTCTCAATCCAAACAATAAGTCATAAAGCTATGTTTGGTTTGAGAGAACGAAAGAAAGAAGAAGAGAAAATAATAAGGAAATGAGAAAGAAAATATTTCTCTAGGTGTGTTTGGATGAATAGGGAAAGATAATACAAGATTATTTTCCTATTTTATTATATATATATAAAAAAATAAAAATAAAAAACTAAAACTTGGATTATTTGGAACGGAAAAACAGAGGTCAGGTTAGTAAACTTATTCAGTTTTCCATTTAAGAACATACATTAAGTATCAATTTTAGAAACATTTTTCTGAGAATTTGAAAAAGATGTGAAAAAAGTTAGTAGCTTATTCAGTTTTCCATGAAATGGTTTACTAATGAATGCCTTAACCAGTGAAACCCAAGAAAAAAAAAAACTGACACCAAAGAATCTGCAAGGGTTACAAGGCAACAGAAAGCACTATTTAGGCCGAGTTTACAAAGCCATTTTTTTTTTTTGGGTTACAAAGGCAACAAAAATCTGTGAACATTACGGGCCATTTTGGGCACTATTAGGCCCGGTTGATAAAGCTTGTTACCAGGCCTGATGTGAACATTGAAAATCTTAAATTGGAATTGCTGAGGGCTTGAGAATCACCGTGGACTGTTGGTGCCATTCAAGATTTATTGGAGGAACGCTCACATTGTCTATTTCCTGGTTTGAGACAAAATTGAAAAATTATGTTGTGGAAAGGCTTAGAAGCAAAGCTAGACTGATCAAATGCATTCTGAGCTGAGTGGACGGGTAGAGCATGATGATTTAGCTTTACAGTGGAAACATATATATTCAAATCCCAATCCAAACCTATTCAAGGCACCACATTGATGCTATGGTGCAAGAAATGGTTGGAGGATAGCCACTGGATCCTAATGGAGTTTTATGAGCACTCAGAAAAGGCAAGAAGGGAGCAGTCTTGGCCATTGCTCTAGAACATCTTTCCAGGAATGAACCTCTACCATGGCTTGTTATAGGGATTTTTTTTTTTTTTTGGGATTTCTGATTTCAATGAGAGATTGTGTAGATGAGAAAATATGATGCTAACATAGGAGAAATTATACAGTACTTATAGTGAACCTCGTCACTTATCTACCACTCTACTAAAACACTCTCATCTATTTAAAATTACTGAGTCAATTTTAACACAGATCAGGTATGGCAGATTGAAGCCTTCAAAAAAAATGCCTTAAACTGCTATCATATAGCTGATTTGGGATTTGAGGTTATCCATATATGCATGGTGCAAATGTTCAACAAAGATTGGACAGAGAAGTGTGGCTAACAATATTTGGGCAGATGTGAGAGAATTTCTATTGTAAATTGCGAGAATTTATTATCCAAAGTATCGTCATTGCCCATCTCACAAGTCAAAACTAGACAAGCATTTCTTGCTAGACTAGCAGATGTAAGAGATCCTTCTTGCCTCTAGAATTTCTTGCCATAATTGCCAAACAAGTTTCCCTTTTGTTTCTAGCCGCATCTAAGTTCAACTTAACCTATTTGCACTAGTGGGCATTGTCTTCTCGGTTTACTTTGAATATTCAGCATAAACCATTTGGACTCTTCTTGGCAAGATACGTAGATCTCTATGTTCATTGCCAAATACAACAACATTCCAAGCTTCCAAAGAATATAAAAAATCACAACTGCCATTATAGTGAACTAATCAATTGAAATAGAGCCTCTAATTAGATCAGTAGGAGGACCCACTACCAATCTAATCGGTTTAAGACTTGATTCCACCTGAAATTGCTGCAAGTTTAGACCCCATCTAATGCCAAACCAGACCAATTCTTGCAGTGGTACTGTACATTTAAGAAACACATGAAATTTCATGTTCCAACTTTATTCCACAGAGGTCACTTCTGTCATCATCAAACATCAGTCTTGAAGCTAATTTGACTTTCAAAGGTCAACCCACTCCAAGCTTTCAGAGCCACATAGCTCTGCTTAAACCTAGATGATTGCCACCAAAACCTCTTCCCCAATTTATCCATTACATTTCAAACTCAATTTAATAATTTTAAAGTAGACATTGTATAAAGGGGAAGAGCTTGAGCCAAAGATTTTATAGAGTATACTTACCAGCCCATGATAAACTATTTTTATAGAGTATCTTGATTCAAGTCTTTCTTTAGGAAAATTAAAATCAGTAGACTTCTTTCGGGTGAGAATAGTGAGCTACCTAGATGCCTTGATTAGAAGGAAATGTTCTTGTAAACCCCACTTACTACAGAAGCTGTTAATGACTGACCTACTGACATTTCTGGAGGCAAACAAAACTAATTTAGCTTGATTGTTTAGACCATAGGCAGTATGTCTGAACACATTCCAACATACAATCTATTTCCTTCATCTTTGTATTATAAAAAGGAATTAAACCATCTACAAACATTAGGTGATTAATGCCTGGAGTCCTTCAAGTCGCCCATTCCCTCTTCTCAATAGCCCAGATAGAACTTCATAATATATTATAATAATAAAAATTGGGAGAGACAGAGTCTCCCTACTAGAGTTACTCTAGACGGTTGAAATATTCCACACCAACTTTGATTTGACAACAAAGAATATGACATAGTCATGATACATTGGAGAATCAGTCTTGAAATCTTATCACAGATGCCAAACTTATACAACACTTTTTTTTTTTGATAGGTAATAAAAATTTTATTGATAAAAATGTACAAAGTGTTCACAATGGTGAACACTCTGAACTTGAAACAAATACATAGAACTCAAGTAGTAAATCTAATAGAAAGAAGAAAAGCATGAATGGAAATACATTGCATGTTACCCCAAACTCTAGACCACTGAAACAGAGTACCTAAAAGAAGAGATTTTAGGAGATCTAGAGATCTCTCTTTATTTTCAAAGGTGTGGGTATTGCGTTCCTGCCAAACTTATACAACACATCTAGAAGAAATCTCACTCAATCCTATCATAGGCTCTTTGCATATCCAATTTGAAACCCAATCAAAACCCTTCCTTTTTCATCATTTTAAAATTGTGGGCTATTTCTTGGATCACTATGGAATTTTCAGCTATCCATCTTTCAGGCATGAAAAACAGCCTGGTTTGGAGCACTCAGGTGATCTAAAATTGATCTTATTCTAGAGGCCAATATCTTAGCAATAAATTCATATGAGAAATAGCCCACAATTCACAATCACACCCTCTCTCCAGCTAATGGCAATTGCCAACATTTCTAGCCAACTATCACCACTATAGAACTTCTCCCCAAAAATTTACCTATATCATAATCTTATCCCTAGTAAACAAGAAAACCCACCTAATCATCATAGTCCTTAGCTGCATTAGTTCTAGTAAGCTTGCGCATCAGTTTGGGATTAAGCTCGAATGAAAACATAGAGTTAAACATCAAAGCAATAAGATTAACAACTATCCATCAAAAAAAGGACTATATTTTGTGCAAATGCTATATATTTACATTAACCTCAAAATTGAATCTTGCACTTTCCAATGCTACAAAATGTATTACTAATCCTTCATATACAGCAACATTATTACTTTTATTAACACGAATTCTCGTATAATTATCGACAACAAGAAACATGATCGCATCATATCATATACCAAACCAAACTTATCAAAAAAATTTTGTTATAAAATTCAATTCGAGAAAACCAACCGCATATTAAGATTCGATCGAATCAGCAGAAACCCATTTCCAAAAATGCTTCTTGACCGAGACAGCCTCGTCTGCCACCGCCTTCGTCTCGTCGCAATCGCCATACTCCTCCCCGAGCTCCTCCGTGCAAAACTCCCCGTCCGGCAAGCCCTCCACCACGGCGTCCATCGAATGCAGCACGTAACACGCCGGCAGCCCCGGATACGATGCCGAATTCCTCTCCTCCACTCTGTTCCGATACGACCCAGGTACAATCCTCACAATGCTTTCGTTGACTGACCCTTTTAGTATCGAACCGAGCTCTTCTCTCACCGCTCGATGAACTGCCGATTCGGGTTCCTCGTTCGGCTTCATCTTCTCCGATAAGGGTCGATGCCGGTTTCTCAAACTGCCGTCGGATAGTTCCTGGTGGGTTTCGATGAGGACCCGGTTGTTTTCGTCGATAATTCTGACTGTGAGGACCTGAACAGTGCGAATTGGTGGGGTGGAATCGGCGAGAGAGGTTTCGCCTTCGGCGAGCTCGAGCCAGAGGTTGTGGACGTTCTTGGTGCCTGGTTTGACGCCCCAGGAGGCGAAAGAGTCGGAGGGCAATCTGGGTTTGAGCCACTCGGAGAGAGACTGCGGGTTCGTGAAGGCGTGGAGGTTGGTTTTTGGGGTTTGGGATGGGAGAGACATGGTTGAGATTTGAAGAAAGCGACGTGGGTTTGATGGGAAAGTGAGAAATGGGAGTTTCAAAAGATGGGGTTTTGAGGAGAAGAGGAAGCAAATGGAGAGAGCTTTGAAGAAGAGGTCAGGGAGGGGGGTGGTGGTGTGGGCGTTTGTGATTGGTGGTTGAGATGGTGGTGGTGGTGACATGTCAATGGTGGTTTCTGTGATTGCTTCTTGGTTGCGGAGATGGGTTTTTGTCAGATATGAAAATCATCTCCATTACAGAGAGAGAGAGAGAGCCACAGATTAGGGTTTTGGGGAAATACTGATAAGAGGTGGGCCTTTGTTTGGTTTGGGGATCAGATAGATATTTATTCTGTTCGTTTTCATATTCCTTTGTTCTGCTTTGTTTTGTCATTTGGGTTCGTGGGTCTTCTTTGGTCACACTCGGCTCTGTTTTTGTTCACAAAATGGTTCTCTTGAATGTGGACCGTTTATGCTTAGAATGAATTTAGGGTCCACTAGAGAGGGTGGGAAAGTATTCCATATTTCACTCTCACAAGTAGGACACACGCATGTTGTGAGAGAGAAGTTTTATCTCATTAGGACCCGAAGGCAACATGTTGAGTGGCATGTCTCCCCTTTAAAACCTTATATAATCCAATTCGACAGATCCTCAACTCAAATTTCTTGCAATCTTGCCAAAATTCCCCTATCTTTACCAAGTTTTTGCTCAGATTGTGTAGATCTTGCGAGCTCTGGCCAAATTTGGTGTAGATCAGGAGATTGACATTGAAGAATTCATATAAAACAAACATGAATATAGAAATTCTGTAAATATTTTTGCCATCGATGTAGAATAACTAGGTATTACACTACCGAATAATACATGGGAATATAGAAATTCTAAAGCAGGGAGATAAGCATACTAAGGCTGCGTTTGGTTCGTGTAAAACGTTTTCCGGAAAACACATATTTTCCGGAAAAGGAAAATGTATTCAGGTTGTTTGGCTGTCTCGGAAATCGTTTTACGGAAAATCAATTCTGGTGTTTGGTTCGGTCAAATATTTTACGGAAAATGCTTTCTATTTTACGGAAAATCAATTCTCATGTTTGGTTCGGTCAAAAATTTTACGGAAAATGAAATTCATTTTTTACGGAAAATCAATTCCCATGTTTGGTTTGTGGATCATTTTACGGAAAATATGAAATTCCTTACAAATTTCTGCTCCTGCATTACCTAGACAAACCTGTAACAATACAAAACTAATCATCCACTTCAACATCAACATTAATCATCCAAATTCAAGTACCTGCATTGCCTAGACATATCTGTAACAGTACAAAAATAATCATCCACTTCAACAACAAAAATCGATTTCCATAAATATACCCATAATATTAATATAAAAACAGTCACATTAATCGTTCACCATTGTCATTACACCTCCATGGTGTACAAAAATGATACCTACTCGTGGTATCTGAACAGTTCAAATACATAATTTGGGCAATTGTATTGTCCCAATAATACAAAATACTACATATATAATACAAGGGTAGGTCAATACTAGTTCTACAACAAAAGTGAATTCCAAATGGAGAAAGCCCGATGAATAAGACGTGCATTGTTATGGAGAAAGTCCAAGGTTTCCGCCATCTGGAGCAAACCATGCTTCACCTCCAACAAACCCATTTCCTGCAAATTTTTTTTAAAAAAAATGTCCCTATGTCAGCAAACTAGATAGAACATAGTGCATAACCTATAGCCTAAGAATAAGCACTTTTTCAGAATGGCATTGAGAAGGAATAGCTGAAAAAATTAACAGGCCACCACCAGAATTCAGAACACAAAATAACCAAATAGGAGGTAATGTGACAACAGAAATTCTTTCCTCACAATCAATCTACCCACAAAAGCAAGGGCAATCAAAGCCATTAAATTACCAAATGGCCTTTACTAAATACTAACTCTTCAAATTCATAATAGAGTCCTCTAAATCATGTAGCACCATTCAAATTCAGGCAAGCATACACTAAAAGTCACATTTCATTTCAAACCTTCATATGGGGGTTCACTAAATCACATAGAAAATTATAGTTCTTCAAGTGAGCATTCAATAGCGCACTCCTCAAATCTTTTCAAACAAGCATTCGCTAAATCACATTAAAAAGAACCATCAAAATCCTTCAAATGGGGGCACTCATAAATTGCATGTAAGCTCTCAAATTTAATTCACTTCAAGTGGGCATTCACTAAATCACATAAAACCATTAGAACCCTTCAAATAGACACTCACTAAATCTATATAACTATAAGTTCTCAATTCCAACTACGCATTAACTAAATCACATAGAGACATGCACTTAACTCTTCAAATTCAGACCAGCATACACAAAAAACAACATATCTCTTCAAACCTTCAAAATGGAGCATTCACTAAATCACATAGAAACATCAGAACTCTTCAGGCAGACATTCACTAGCACAACTCAAATTCTTTCAAACAAGCATTCACTAAATCACAATAAATAAATAAAATAAAAACTCAAAATTCTTCAAATGGCACTCACTAAATCACATATAAAGCTCTCAAATTTAATTCAATTCAAGTGGGCATTCACTAAATCACTTAAAACCATTAAAGCCCTTCACATTGGGCACTCACTAAATCACATTTAAACAAAAATTTAAAATTCTTCAAATGGGCATTCACTAAATCCCATACAAGCTCTAAAATTTAATTCACTTCAATTGGGCATTCAATCCAATACTCACTAAATCACATATAAGCTCTCAATTCCAATCAAGCACTAACTAAATCACATAAACACACATTCTTCACTAATTCACAACCCTCTCAAATTACAAACTACATTCAAAATTACAAAGCCAAAAAAAAAAAAAAAAAACACAAATTAGTGAATTACCATTCCCTTGAGCTCCTTAGGCACTTTAGGCACATTCTCCTTAGGCACCATAACAGAGTACCATAGCACATTAATGGTCTGAATTTATGTGTTTCAACTACAAATTGTTTACATAAAAGTGTAAAAGATAAATAAATATTTATAAATAAATAAATAAATAAATATTTATAAATAAATAAATAAATAAATATTTATAAATAAATATATAAATAAATATTTATAAATAAATATATAAATATTTATTTATAAATAAATATATAAATATCTATTTATAAATAAATATATAAATATTTATGTAAATATATAAATATTTATTTATAAATAAATATGTATATATTTATGTAAATAAATAAATAAATAAATAAATAAATATATATATATATATATATATATATATATATATATATATATAATGCCATCGGACTCAATCTAAAAAAAAAAAATTGCGATCGGACTCACCGTTAAGTGGTGGTGGTGGAACGGCGTTGAAATCGGCGAGGAGAGCTCTGGGTTTCTCAGATCGGGATGTGGATCGGACTCGCCGTTGAGTGGTGGTGGTGGAACGGCGTCGAAATCGGCTCGATGACGTCTGGGTTTCTCGGATCGGAGGTGGATCGGACTGCGCGGTTATGAGTGGTGGAGGATGACTTCTCTCGGCGTGGTCTCGGCGTCGAGCTCCGGTGTCTTCTTCCTCAGATGGTCTCGGCGTGGAGGATGTCTTCTTCAAGTTTCTTGGCTCTCTCAATGTCGCCGGCGTTTTCTCTCTTTTGTGCGTTCTCAATCAATTTCTCTGGCTCTCTGTTGTGTGTTTTCTTGTTCTTTTTCGTTCTCAATCAATTTCTCTCTGGCTCTATTTTGTGCGTCTTCTCTTTTGTGCGTTTTTGTGCGAGACCCGGAAATGGTTTGAAGGTAAAATAAAAGCGTAAAACCATTTCCGGGTCAAAGGGGAAAATATGGTCAAAGTTGAAGCATATTTTCCGGAAATTAGAATTTCCCTTGCCTTCCAAACACATGGGTCAGGTGGTAAATGATTTCCTGAAATCATTTACCACCAAAACAAACGGACCCTAAACTAACATTGACTGAAGTAAATTGGAACAATACTTATTTTGTACACCCAAAAAAAAAAAAAAAAAAGGAAGAACAAAAAGAAAATTTCCTAAAAACTGATAATAATCTCATTAAAGATTGAAGAGTTGTGAGTTGTGACTTCAGTGGATATAATTGTTCTCCGTTTGGAATAGAGGTGGTAATTTTGCCTCGCCCCGCCCCGCTAGACCCGCCCCTCCTCACTTTGCCCCACGTGGGTTTTTCTCGCCCCACGCGGGTTTTCCCAGCCCCACAAAGGTGATGGAGCAGGGATGGGACGAGATTTTATCCCCGCACCACGGGACGGGGCGGAGATGGGTTTAGACTTTTTAGACTCACCCCACCCCGCATTGATAAGGGCTAAATTGTAAATTTTTCATACCCTAAAACTCTACTATTTAAAAAATATATCATTAACTTATTTTATTCTACTCAATAAGGCTTTCTGTCTTTTTTTTTTTTTAAGCAAGGTTGGAAATAAGGTACAAATTTTAACATTTTCTTTTATCTTTATTATAAACAAATTTATATACTATTGAATCATTGATTTTGTATTTTGAGATTTTTGTTTTTGTTGTGATATTGTCTTGTTAAATGTTTTAATAACATTATTCAATTTTTGCTAAAAATTAGTTTGATTTGATGGGATAAATTTATTTGTAATTTCAAGTATATTTTTATTAATGAAACAAATTTTATTAAAAATAATTGTAATAGTTGTGGGCAAGTTAACAAGAAGTAAAGTTTTACAGGATGGGACGGGGCTTCGCGGGGCCCCAAGGGGTGGGGATGGGGCAAAAAAAAATTTCCCGTCATGCAGGGCGGGGCGGGAATGGGGAAAGACAAAACCATGCGGGGTGGGGACGAAGACCCCATCCTTCGGACCTGCCCTGCCCCATTGCCATCCCTAGTTTGGAAACCAAGTTGACTAGTATCATCATAACTCTAGCCCAACGTGATTCTATGTTGCTGACATGATTATCGCTTAGGAGCCACATAATTTCATCCAGATTGTCAAATATTTCATCCTTAGAGTTATTCTGTAACTACAGGCGTACTACTGCCCATTCATCTTTTCAACTTTCAGTGATGGCAACATTGCAGGTATTGCTTGTTGATTCTCCTTCCGAACCCTCATTATATGACTTTTTTTTTTTTGGAAAGAAAAGCAACCTGCTGAAAACTTCATTGCCAAATAGAAAAGAGAGTACAACAAAGCCATGAAAGAAAAGTACAAGGCACAGCACAGACTACAAACTATCTTTCTGAACAACTTGAATTAACCAAGGAGGACAAACTCCTTTCCAAACTTGAGATGATTCCTTTTGCCTTGCATACTAAGCAAGCTCGTGAGCTGCGTTGTTGTATTCTCTTTTCACATGCTTGATTTTCCAGCTACTAAAGGAAGTAAGCAGACTAAGAATCCCTTGATAAATATGGCCAAGACTGCCACCAACTTCAGCTGCTAAGACACTAGTGACCGCTGTTAGAGCATCAGATTCCAAGATTATTTGGGGGAGCTTTTGCTCTTTGGCAAGAAGGAGACCACATTCCATAGCCAAAGCTTCAACTTCCTCCACCAAGTATTGCCCCTGAAAATATTTGCAGCAAGCAACAATAATATTACCAGCTGCATCCCTTATAACAACTCCCACACTTGAGTTCTTTTCACTTCCCGAAGTAGCACCATCAACATTGCTCTTTGTTGGGTTCTAAAGATTTAGGATTTTATGTATTTAGAACTCTAATGTGTAATATTGGCAAACCATGATCAAAACAATATGTTTAGTCTTGTTTAGGCTTGCTCAAAGTTGATTAAATATTGTAAAGTTGGAATCGAGTGCCTGCAGATGTACTGGAGCATTTCGGCCTGGCTCGATCGATTGAAGCTTAGGCTCGATCGATCGAATCTCGGGTCAGATGCGTTTTCTGCAGAGTTCCAGCTCAGCCCAAACTCTATTTAAACGTCTTAGGGTTCAAGTAAAACACTCCTATATATAAGGAAAACCCTAGAACGTTTTTGGGACTTTTGGAGAGAGATTAGAGTGCCTCTTGTGCCTCCTTTTATTAGGGTTTTGTACCCAAACCTCTCTAAGTCTTTGTTGCTCATATTTGCTGTTTGTGTGAATCTCTTGTGAGATCTTTGAGGAGCTTTCCTTCACATAAACTTAGGGTTGTCAATATCTTGATGATCAACAAGGTTGCTACCATTTGAACTTAAAAGAAAAGCAAGCGGGGAGCTTGTAGCTGATTGAGGAATTCAAGAAAGAAGTAGTCCGTGGATTCGGAGCCTGCGCGTGGTCGTGTCAGGAAGTTCTACTGGTGGGTAGCATTAGGAAGTCGAGCGGGGAGCTTGTAGTCCTTTTGTAAGAACTTCAATTCTTTCATAGTGAATTCTGTTATGCCTTGAGGATCGGTGGGTCAAATCCTCCCCAGGTTTTTACCGTGTGGTTTCCTAGGTGATCATATCTTGTGTTATTTATTTTCCGCTGCTTTATATTCTTGATATGATTGTTTGGATTGTTTTAACCTAGAATTGCTTAATTTGACTAAGTAACAACTTGGCTAATTAACTAGGCTACGCAATCTGGTTGTTTTAAGGGGTCTAAATTTCTAACATGTGGTATCAGAGCGGGTAGCTCTTCTGTTTTAGATCTTTTGATCTAAGAGCTGATCCTTGACCCCTGTTGTCATGGATAATTTGAAGTGTCTTTCTGCTCATGTTTGTGATGCTTTGAATAAAAAGGACACTATTGTTTCTGCTAATTTTTTTGATGCTTTTGAAACTCTTCGTAAGGAATTATCTAAATCTTTGAAAATTGCTAAGAAATTCAAAGAAGAGTTAAAATTGACTAATCTTGAAAAAGAGGAATTGCTTGTTAGATTAGATGAATCTAATAAAAAGAATGATTTTTTGAGAAATCAAATTTCCTCTCAAGATGAGAAGATGAAAAGTTTGGGACAAAAGTTAGCTGAGGCTGAAGCTAAATTGGAAAATTTGTCTAATACCAAACTTGCTGATGATAACAGAAGTGTTTCTGTTTCTCTTAAGCCTAAAACTGAAAAAGTTTATATCCCTCCTTTCAAGAGGAATAATAAAGAAAAAGCTTATTTTGCTAGGTTAGACAAAGGTAAAAGTTCTGATGTAGACGCTGAAGTTTCTACACCTAAGTCTAAACCTACTATTAGAGAACATAATAAATCTGTTTTTGTGCCTACTTGTCACCTTTGTGGTGTTGTTGGTCATATTAGACCAAATTGTTCTTTGTTGAGGCAAAAACCAAAATCTGAGAATAGATTTGCTGTTAGGAATACTGATGTTCCTAAATTTGTTCCTGTTTGTCACTTTTGTGGTGTCTGTGGTCACATTCGTCCTAATTGTCATAAATTAAAATTTAAGCATTCTGTATTTCAATCTAGGACATGTGATGATATTTCTCCTGCCATAAGTCCAAATAAATTGTTTCATATTCTTTTGAAAAATTTGAGCTTGTTGGCTTGTGAAAGGAATTTGCAGGATTTTAGTCTTTCTCAGAAGATTTGTGTAATCCCTCAAATACACTCTGCTTCTCATGGATTTTCACCTACAAAGCCGAAGACTCGTGCTAGATGGGTGAGAAAAGATTCTCCAAGGTGAGTGTTGCTAACTTGTCCTTGATTTAATTCTTTCAATTAATTGTGGACATGTTTTGTTTTAGTTTTTGGTTGTTTTATTTTCTTTGATTGTTTTGTTTTAAAGAAAAATCCAAAAACATTGAAAAATTTCAAAAAGACAAAAATATTTTATTTTGTGTCTTGTTTTATTTTTCTTGAGGATTACATGAGTTATGATATCTCTCTCTTGATTTAGAACATGCTTGACATTGTGGAGAAACTTGAATAGTCTGTGCTAAGCTATTTTTTGATTTTGTATGAGTATGTACTAGTTTGTACATGTACTCATGGGTTAATTAAGAAATTGATATTTCTTGTCTGTGTACCCTCTATAGCTTAGTTAAGCACTGTCATGCATTGCTTTTGCATTGTTCATTTAACATAATATGTGCTTTTTGTTTTTGGTCATAAAGTTTGTTAAAACCAAAAAAAAAAAAAAAAATTTGTGTTTTGTATTATAGATCTTGGATTTATAATCAAGGTTGGCCACCTTATCTTTACATAACTAGTTTATGTACCTTGTTTAGCTTTGATGAGCTTAAATATTGCACTTGACTAGTTGAGCTTTGTAGTGCATGTTGTGTGGGAAAGATATTTATGGTGTTTATCACTTTGTCTTGATCTTGAAGTCACATGTTATTTGACTGTCGGACTTGATCCTTTTGAGAAAGGCATAAATAACCATCTCACCACTGTTCACTAGCCAATCATGAACACCTTAGTGCATATCATAAGATTTTGTGCTCGAGAAAGTGTAGCACATGCACAAAAAGAATATAAGGTGTAGCCTCTGTTAAATGCTAAATGCTTAATGCTTAAAACTGGTGTGTATTATTAGGCTTGATGCCATCTCACATAATTTAATCTGGTGTGTACCATTAGGCTTGATGCCAAATTTCACCTAAATAATGGGGCAAAATTCAAGAAACTTACATGATTGCAAGCTTATGTTCTAGGAGATGTGGGAGTTATAGGATGTAACTCTTTAGGTGATAGTCTCTTTTAAATTCTATGTGATGAATTTTGTAGACTTTGTGATTGATTGCTATTCACATATCACCTCACATATATCTCAAACTTTTGCTAGTTGCACACACTACACAAGTTACTCTTTGTTAAACTTGGTACATTATATTGTGTGTGATTTTGTTGTGGCCATCCAAGATTAAAAGTTCCTTGATTTTAATGCAAAATGTGTATAATGTTTGCGCTTTGAGGACAAATTGATTGAAAATCTTAATTTGGAAGATCTGTGTTAAATTCAAGTGTTTTTGAAAAACTTTTCGTCTCATACTCATGCATTTTTTATAAAACAATGTGCTTTGAGGAGTTTCTGCATTAAAATGCTCTGTTTTTCAAAAAAAAAAAAACTGATTTTTCCAGAATTTCGATCGATCGAACCTGTTTTTCGATCAATCGAAATTGCGATTAAAATTTTTGGTTTGAGTCTGCCTGACTCGATTGATGTTCGATCGATTCTCGATCGATCGAAACTGAAAAATTTTCAGTTTCTATGTTTTTGACCAATGTTTTTTTTGCTATCATTTGTGTTTAGGATTCACATGCATTACATTGATTTATGTATCCATCTTGCAGTTTTGCAGTCATATCTCTCTTTGTTTTCACACATAACATGCATACACTTTGCTACATTGGGTACTCAACTTGATTTAAAAATTGATTGATTAATTTTTGAGTTTTGTACATTCTAGTATATGCTATTTCTTATGTGTGAACTGTAGAAAATATGCTATTTCTAGTATATGCTATTTCTTATGGATAATCAATGTGCAAATATTTTCTCTACTTATGCAACTGTTTATGGGTCACATAATGCCATGTTTGCATTTTATTGAAAGAGAGAATATTTTTTCTTCATGTGTATCCTCACCTTAGTTTTTAACTTTGGATTATGTGTTTTTAACTTTGATCCTGTTGGTGATGCTGCTGATCCCCCCCCCCCCTCTATTTTTCCCCAAAACTGTTTTTCCCAAAACTTGTTTTGTTTTTCCTATTTTTATAGGGGGAGAAAAGTTGTTTTTAACCTGTGTTGTTCATAGGGGGAGCTGTCTCTATTTTCTATAGAGTTGGATTGTTCTGTATCCCCTTGATTCTCTATTTTCTCTTATCCTTTATTTCGTATGTTGACTGTTTACTCTTTGTATGAGTTGTCTTTGTCAATACGTGACAAAAAGGGGGAGAAATTATTGATTTATGGGAATCATGTTGATATGTGTGGAAAATACAAAGATATTCATGTTAGGGGGAGTTATTGATTGATATACATGTTATATTCATTGATTCTTGTTGCTTTGTGATTCACTGCTTATTGACTTATATTTATGAGTTGTTCATTCATATATGTCTTTATTTTGTGTTGTGTGAATCTTACAAGAATGTTATACCTGTTGTTTTACTCTTTTCTGTCACACATGCGTTTATGCATTTTGTTTAGTGTTTCAGGAAATATACAGGTTGATTCAATTGAGCTGCTGTCTACACTTGCAACTGATGGATAGTAGTTAGGTTGGATTTGTTGTTATGAGCATTATTTTTGTAATGGGCTGTTTACTTGTAAACTTTGAGCTTTTATTTTGAGTTTTGTCACGGATTGCCAAAGGGGGAGTTTGTTAGGTTCTAAAGATTTAGGATTTTATGTATTTAGAACTCTAATGTGTAATATTGGCAAACCATGATCAAAACAATATGTTTAGTTGTTTAGGCTTGCTCAAAGTTGATTAAATATTGTAAAGTTGGAATCGAGTGGCTGCAGATGTACTGGAGCATTTCGGCCTGGCTCGATCGATCGAAGCTTAGGCTCGATCGATCGAATCTCGGGTCAGATGCGTTTTCTGCAGAGTTCCAGCTCAGCCCAAACTCTATTTAAACGTCTTGGGGTTCAAGTAAAACACTCCTATATATAAGGAAAACCCTAGAACGTTTTTGGGACTTTTGGAGAGAGATTAGAGTGCCTCTTGTGCCTCCTTTTATTAGGGTTTTGTACCCAAACCTCTCTAAGTCTTTGTTGCTCATATTTGCTGTTTGTGTGAATCTCTTGTGAGATCTTTGAGGAGCTTTCCTTCACATAAACTTAGGGTTGTCAATATCTTGATGATCAACAAGGTTGCTACCATTTGAACTTAAAAGAAAAGCAAGCGGGGAGCTTGTAGCTGATTGAGGAATTCAAGAAAGAAGTAGTCCGTGGATTCGGAGCCTGCGCGTGGTCGTGTCAGGAAGTTCTACTGGTGGGTAGCATTAGGAAGTCGAGCGGGGAACTTGTAGTCCTTTTGTAAGAACTTCAATTCTTTCATAGTGAATTCTGTTATGCCTTGAGGATCGGTGGGTCAAATCCTCCCCAGGTTTTTACCATGTGGTTTCCTGGGTGATCATATCTTGTGTTATTTATTTTCCGCTGCTTTATATTCTTGATATGATTGTTTGGATTGTTTTAACCTAGAATTGCTTAATTTGACTATGTAACAACTTGGCTAATTAACTAGGCTACGCAATCTGGTTGTTTTAAGGGGTCTAAATTTCTAACAATCTCGAACACAGCTGGAGGAGGCGCTAACCACTTTCCTTCTGACCGAGACAAGTTTTGAGAGCAGGCTGTTGAAGCACTTTGGAACTCAAAAATATATTTCTTTGCAAAACCCCAAATAAGATCCGGAATTTGACTTGAGGACTCATACACAATTCTATTTCTATTGTACCAAATAGCCCAAGCAGCCCCAAAGAAAATCTCCAAGTCATTGAATGTACCAGATTCCAAAATCTCCATAGCTATATCTAAAATATTCATATTTACATTCAGCAACATAGTCAGACAGTCCAGCCAACATCTCCAAACCCTCTTAGCCACTTCACATTTCACAAAGACATGAGAATTCGTTTCAGGCTCCATACCACAAGCCTGACAAACTTCACAAATATCAACACCTTTTCTTTGTAAATTCACAAAAGTAGGAAGAGCATTCATACACATTCTCCAAGCAAAAATACGAACCTTGGGAGGAATGTTTAAATGCCAGAGCTTTTTCCATAGAGGACTTCTAGAATCACCGGTAGAGCATTCACCTTCCTCCAAAGTATCTACCACCCCAAAAGCAATATAATACACACTTTTTACGCTGAATTCTCCTTTTCTATTACCCACCTATATAATCTGGTCTTCTGGAAGGCTGTGGCAAAGGGGAATATTTAGAATAGTCCTTGCTTCAAAAGGCAAGAATAGAGATCTCATTACATCACCTTTCCACCTCCTAGTATCTCTATCAATAAGCGCCGAGACCCTAGGGTAATCATTAAAAGACTTCGGGGGGGAGATAACTTTGTATGTTGTTGGAGTCGGTAACCATTTATCCTCCCAAATAAGAATCCTCTCACCATTACCAACACACCATCGGGTGCCTCTTTTTACAACTTCCAACCCATAGAAAATGCTCCTCCAAGTATAAGAAGGGTTGAATCCAAGCTTTGCGTGAAAAACATCACCATGCGGATAATATCTTGCTTTATAAATTTGGGCCACCAGAGAGTTAGGATTCGAAATCAACCGCCAACCTTGCTTAGCTAGCATAGCAAGGTTGAAAGCCTGAAGATTTCTGAACCCCATTCCTCCATTCAACTTGGACTTGCACATTTTCTTCCAACTAACCCAAGCAATCTTAGATTCTTGACCCCTTTGACCCCACCAAAATTTCCTCATCATTGCTTCCATCTCATCGCAAAGGCTTTTCGGGATCTGGAGACAGCTCATCGTGTATGTTGGAATTGCTTGAGCAACAGCTTTAATAAGGACCTCTCGGCCACCCGCTGATAGCATTTTCTCCTTCCACCCCGATAATTTCCTCTCCACCCTCTCTTTAATTTCAACAAAAATTTCAACTTTTGACTTGCCAATAATTGAGGGTAATCCAAGGTATTTTTTATGGCGGGTCTCTTGCATAGGCCCCAACATATTCAACACTTCACTTCTTCTATCATCCAGAGTATTATTGCTAAAAAAGACTGAAGATTTATCCGCATTAATCTTCTGACCCGAAGCATCTTCATATAATTGGAGAATATTAATAAGATTTTGGCATTCTTGACTATTTGCTTTACAAAATAAAAGACTGTCATCCGCAAAAAACAGATGAGTGATCTTAGGGCAGCCTCTACATATAGATACTCCACTAATTCTGTGATTTCTGGCAGCATCATTAATAAGAGAGGAAAAACTATCTGCACATAAAAGGAAAATATAAGGCGAAATAGGGTCTCCTTGACGGAGACCCCTCGTAGGAATAATATTACCATAAGCAACCCCATTTACTAGGATAGAGTAGGATACAGAAGTAATACAATGCATGATCAACTCTACCCATTTCTCATGAAAGCCCATTTTTACCATCACTAGTTTAATAAAACCCCACCCCATCCTATCATAAGCTTTACTCATATCCAACTTTATTGCTACAAAATCGTCTTTACCTTCCTTTTTGTGTTCAAGATAATGCATAAGTTCAAAAGCTACAAGCACATTGTCGGTAATAAGCCTCCCAGAAAGGAACGCACTCTGATTTTCAGATATAATTTGAGGAAGGATCACTTTAAGACGATTGGCTAAAACTTTAGATATGAGTTTATAAACAACATGACAAAGACTAATAGGTCTAAAATCTGTCATCTTTGTGGGGTTTTTTTATTTTTGGCACCAAAGTGATATTTGTTTTATTAATATCAGCTATAGACATATTAGAGTTAAGAACATTTAAAATCATGCATATGACATCATTACCAACAATACCCCAATAATTTTGAAAAAAGATAGCAGACATACCATCCGGTCCTGGAGCTTTTGTTGAATGCATCTGTTTTAGCGCTATCTCAATTTCCTCCCTAGTGAATTCCTTAATAAGGGACTGGTTCATTTCCTCCGTGACTTTAGTTGGAATAGCCTCAAGAACTTCCAAAATACGAGTCAGGAAGGCAAACGAATATAAATTTTTGAAATACGATACTACCACCTCTGCAATACCATCAATCGAATCATGCCAATTCCCTTCTTCATCCATGATACAGCTGATAGTATTTTTCCTCCTCCTGTCTGAAGCCTTAGTGTGGAAATATTTCGTATTTCGATCCCCAAGGCCTAACCATTGCACCTTAGATCTCTGCTGCCACTTAATTTCTTCACTTTCCAATAATTCATTAATCTCCTTTCTTAATATATTGATTTCACCACCCAAGCTGCCATTTCTATCTCTGCAGAACAAAGTATTGAGAGTCTCCCTTTTCTCCCTAATTTTCTTTGGAATTTGCCCAAAAACCACTTTGTTCCATCTAGATAGGTTATCAGCACAACATCTCAATCTAGCAGCTATTCCCATAGGAGAATTTAAATCTTGGCTGCCATCCCAAACCCCTTGGATGATGTCTTTGCATTCTACCCTTTTTGTCCACATAGCTTCAAATTGAAATCTACGTTTAGTGGGATACTTCTGAGCCACAGTAGCATCAGTTAAAAGCAGAGCGCAGTGGTCAGATGTGGATTCCAACAAATGATGCACTTTAACATCTTTAAAATGATCCACCCAATCAGGAGTAGCCAAAGCACGATCCAATCTCAATAACATTCTGCTTTCACCCTTTTGCATATTACACCAAGTAAACTCTGGACCAACAAACCCAAGATCCTTGAATCTACACTGATGAATAACTTCTCTAAAATCATCCATCTGTTTTTGGGATCTTTGCACACCACCCAACTTCTCTTCCACCGATACTATTTCATTAAAATCACCAAAGCATAACCAGGGCAGATGGTACTTTCGGCCAAGGCTTCTCAATAAATCCCATGATTCTTTTCTACGATAAGTTTCAGGGTTCCCATAAAACCCGATAATACGCCACTTAAAACCTGAATTAGGGTCAGTCACCACTGCATCAACAAAATTCCTAGAATAGCTTTGGATTTCTACCTTTACATCCCTACACCATAACATAGCTAAACCCCCACTCCTCCCAACACTAGGAACAATTAAACCATTCAACAGACCAATTTTAAATTTCACCTTTTCCATTGGATACTTCTTCATTTTTGTCTCCGACAGGAAGACAATTTTGGGCTTCCAACATTGCACAAGCTCGCGCAATACTCGAATTGACCGAGGGTTCCCAAGCCCCTGGAAGTTCCAACCTAAAGCAATCATTGGTCTAGGCGGTGCTGCTCAGCAGTCACCGCCGTTTCAGCAAAGAAATTTTCACCCCCTTCCTGTTCCCCAACACATAACCGTTTCTGGACATTTTCATCAGACATAAATAACATATTATCATAAGCCTTTCGCTTATTACTTACCTTCTGGGCTTTTTCAAGCATCACCACCTCTTGGGCCTTCCTTTTATCTCTTGCTATTTTTTTAATCCTTCCTTTAGCCCCTTGGGTGATCACTCGGTCTGGACAATGTGGTTGTGCCTGGACAATGGGCTTTAATCCTTCATTTTCATTTAAATCTGGCCCATTCTTCTTTTCCCCTCTTAAATCTTCTGTCTCTTTTTAAATCTTCTGTCTCTTTTATCTTTATTGGGCTTAAGTTTCCAGCCCCACTCATATCCGGCCCAAATTCCTTACTAACTACGTGCTAACCCACTTCAGTCCCATTCCATTCAGTCCTGACTGAATTAGTTCTATCTCCACTCAGCCCTTCACATGCATTCTGCCCCTTCTCACTGTTCGAAGCTTCTGGCAGCCTCTCTTCCCACCTGACTTGCTCACCGTGTTTCCTGTGATTGGACATGACAGGATTCATCACAAAGTCCAACTGATCTGCCTCCATCATGCTTACCGAACCCCTTGCTGGCTCAACTCCTTCTTCAACCACCAACACTGAAGAGCTTCGGCCACCTGCCTTCTTCTCTGTTCTATCTTCACCGTCCACCACCATAGAAGCCGAACCTCCTTTCTCAGTCATGGACTGCTCCTTCAGCTTTTCTTTTTCTCCTCCAACTTTCAAAACTCCACCAGCTTTCATCCATTCACCATATTGCCTTCCTGATGATTGCTCCAATAAACTTGCTTGACAATGTTTTTCATCATGCCCAAGTATTCCACATCTATAACAGAAAGTAGGTAACCTCTCATACCTGAAATCAACCCAAAATCTTCCACCTTCATCATTCATCACATACCCCCCTCTACGGAGAGGTTTATCAATCTGCACCTCAACTCTTATTCTTAAAAACTTAGCTTGATCTGCTTGTATAGCTCTCTTATCAACCTCTAATACTCTTCCAATCTTACTGCCAATATCTCTTCCAATATCTTCAGTCATATTCTCAAATGGCAAACCCCAAATCTGTACCCAAAAAGGAGAATGGGAGAAACTAATGTTTTTTAATGTCAAACCGTTCCTCCATCGGTAGAGAAGGAGAAGGTTATTGTCAAAATTCCAAGGACCACTTTTTTCAACCCACTCTGACTGACATCTTGACCCAAACTTAAACTGCAAAATGTTATTCCCCACTTCCACAATTCTCAAATCAGAACCCATCTTCCATGCTACCTTTAGGGTGTTCTTTAAAGCTCTGAGATTTTGATGTCGGTTTGAAAGTAGACGCCCAAACAAGCTCAGAGAGCATTCTTCAAAAATTCCAGAACTGATACTATTAGCAATAACAATATCCTCCTCTTCTTCTTTTGTGAGCTTCAAGTTTCCCAAACTATTCACTACTTCTTGATCCATACAGCCACTTCCGAAGAAAATTGGGCTGCAACCACTACAGGAGAATTGTGGTATGTGATATTTAGTTTATTTTTATGTTTGATACTGGTTTCTTCTTTAAACTTCTTATGTATAATTTAATAAAGTTCCAAATTTTTTTTAGATACAATTATATTTTAATTAACTTTAAGCAAATAGACAAATAAAAGTTTAGCAAAAAGTTTCTGACCTTAGGCTTGTGAAAGAGGTTGGTGCTTTTCATGGATAATTTTGTTGTTAATTTGTTATGCATTTTGGGTTTGAACATCTTCAATTATGTCTTTATTTGTAGCTCGAATATTTAAAAAAGTTAAAAAAGAGAAAAAAGGAGTTCACCATCTTGAAATTACAATAGATGGTTTACCTACTTCTTAGAAATGATTTATTCTTTTAATTTTTTTAGCTTATTTGCTTATGTATAGTTTTTTAAAGTTCCAATTCTTTAGACACAATTATACTTTAATTAACTTTTAACAAGTAAACAAATACTATAAGTTTAGCAAAAAACTTTCCAACTTTAGCTTCTAATAAAGAGGTTGTGGCTTTTCATGGGTATTTTGTTGTACATTCTAGATTTGAACTTTGAATATCTTCAATCATGTCATGTTGTATTGCAACTCAGGGGGTGTTTGGTACATGTATTTAAAAACATGTGTTTTGTTGTTTGAAAATATATGTGGAAATATGTATGGGTGAGAGAGTGTGTGGAAATATGAGTAATGTTATTTAAAAACTGAAAACATGTATTTGAGTGGGTGTATACCAAATGGGGCCTCAATTATTGGGAAATTGTTTTTTTAAAAGTAGGATATTTCAGTTAGTCGTTTCAAACCAGCTGCATAAGAATGCATCTTATTCAACTGTTGCACAGTCATAGGCAGTGGCGGAGCCAAGATCTGACTTGAAGGGGGGGGGGCAAAAATTACATTTGACATCACATTTATGCATGTGCAAGCGAACATATATATATATATATATATATATATAGCATTTAAGATCAATTTTCAAAATAATAATTCATTCATGTGTATATTAAGCAATATTTGAATACAAGAAAATTCAAAATAAAATAACATATTCATTATATTATTTATCTATTTGGGTTTTATTTACATAAAAAATCATTTTGAAATTGTAATTATAAAAATATTATATCAGTAGGGTTTTGGTTTTGGTTTAAAAAACTATCCTATTATTAACCATTTATTTGTATAATTTTTAAATGCATTTATTGTATTATATAATATAATAGTAGAAATATTAGTAGATTGTTTTGGTGGGGCCGGGGACACCGCCCCTGCTCATAGGCTATAAACAGTGAGGCAATAATACAATCTAATCCATTTGACTCATTGACTTTGTCTTCCTTGCTTATCTCTCAGAAACTATCATAACACTGTTTCTCCCTCAGCTCTTTCATTTCTAAAACTCTTTAATCTTCAAGCAATCAGTTCCCGACAACTTCTTTTCAGAAAAGACCAAATCATGAAATTTTATATGATACTTTATTTTATTCAGGAAAAAAAAAATGCAATCTGTCCCAAAATAAACAAACAATCAATTATAAATAAAGTAAGATAAATAATCCAATTTATTGCACTTAAGAGTCACATTTTCAATTAGCTTTGTTAATTGTTAATTATCGAAGTCGTGAAAGCAACTTGGATTATTTTAGACTTGTTTTTGCTTTTGGAGGGTTGAAATTTTTTTTCCAGGGAGGTAGGCCAACTTGGATTATTTTTTTAGTTGAAATGATCAAATTTCAGATAAATAGTTTTCAAGGGGTCCTTAAAACTAAAAACAACTTTAAGATTAGATAATGATGAAGCTAGACTTTGTTTTCTTTCAAGGGAGGTCAATTAGTGATACGTATTATTAAATTACAACAGGGAGGAGGGAGTTTTTGAAAGCCAAATAAGGAGACTATGCATGGCTCCCTTGCCTCTCCTCCCCTCTACACTACAGATAAGGTAAGAGTTTACAGCTTAAAATAAAAAATAAGACAAAAAACAAAAAACTTTACAATTCATCATTCATATACTTGATAGATCCAGAACTTTATCCAGCCTAAAAGGAAAGAACAATACCCCACAAGAAGTTGGGATGTTTAGGAAATGGACTTAAAAGTACCTTGATAATCTTCTATGACAAGACTTTCAAGTTTCAACTGCTGCATATAACATAGTACTGCTTGGTAGTTTAGACATCAAAATCAAAAAGTAACCAGATCATAATCTTCACCAAACAAGTAACTCAACCTCTCCAATCTCCATGGATCCCCTCCCAACTCTGGCTCCTCTCTTTGGCTAGGTGATAGCTTGGATCTACACAAAGGACATGTTACCTGGCCCTGACCAATCCAAACATCTAGGCACTCCTTGTGGAACACATGAGAACAATTGCAAAGCTCTCTAACCCCATCACTTGCCTCCATATTATTCAAGCACACAACACAGACCAAGTCCTCAGCACTACAAGCTCCTCTTCTTTTGCGCAAGTCACCATAGTCTGTTATTGGAAGTTGCTTCTTGATTGATTCATCTATGAGGTGGAAAGGGACAGAGACCAACGAAGGAGATGGCCGATCCTCGGGCTGATAATCATCATGATTTGATGTCTAAAGGACAAGAAGTTCCAAAGCTGAGGCAGGTACGAGAGTAGCAATATGAGAATGTCTTTTACAAGGCCTAGCAAAAGGTTTTGAGAGGTTAATGTAGTAAGCTTTGGAAGTTTAGTGCAAACATTTACACAAGACAAACCCATAAAGCAAGGCAAAAATGAACGACAATCAGTGTGGGTTGCTGCTGAATGATTTAAATTGAAATTGAAATTGATGGAGAAGCATCTTAAATGGGGTTTACTTGGAAAGTCTTTTGCCTAAGTCGGCAAGAAAACAGGTAGTATTTGATTTAACAATGGGAAAAAAGAAATATATATACAACAGCCAAGTTGATATATATATATAAAAGGACAACTAAGCTGTTTTAGTTTTTGGACTTGGGACAATCCCATAACCATAAGCATGGTACATAACTTCTTCAAGGAGTATCCCTCACTGCAGGTTCTATGTATATTTATCCACAAGGTAGTAGACTTGTAGTAGAGTCAATGGAAGGACTTAACAGATATAATCTAACATTGTAATATCCTACTATTTTTATTTTAAATGAAACAAAATTAATCATGGTACCTAAACATCATAAAATTCACAAAATTATTCTTTAAATATACATATATAAGGATGTTATTTTGAATGGAAATTGTTATTTTAAGATTCAAACTTAACAGATATGATCTAACATTGTAATACCTTACTATTTTGAGCAAGACTTAGAAACAGTACTTAGGTGTTGTTCCTTAGGTTCCTTTCTTAAGATTCTGCCATGTGGATTTTTTCTCATGGAATGGAAGTGTATGTTTTAGTTAAATAGCCACATGACTGAGTTTTAAAAGGGGAACCTAAGGAACAGCACCTAAAGTACTGTATATAAGTTTTGTCATACTATTTTCATTTAAATGAAAAAAAATTAATCATGGTACTTAAGCACTATAAAATTCACAAAATTATTCTTTAAATACACACACATATATATAAGGATGTTATTTTGAGTGGAAATTGTTATTTTAAGGTTCACTTTCTCATGTTACGTGTGTGTGTTATGAATGAAAAAAAAAAGTGTTAATAAATGAATTTATAAATCAAAAAACCATTTTCCTATTTTAAAATAAATAAATATATTATATTTACATAAAGAAGGTTATTGTTGTAATATGATATAATAATATATAAAATTAGAAGTGGGGAGAAAGTTATAACCCAAATTAGAATTTTATTATACTCTAATTATGTGTTATGTATATTTTTAATTTTACAATCATTTGGTGCGAAGTGTCTCTATATTTAATTAGACTCTAATTTCATGTCAAGTGCCCTTCTAATTATACTTTAATTGTGTGTCAATTATATTTAAATGTAAATTTATATATCTAAACTTTTATATATATATATATATATATATATATATATATATAATTCAAATATAAAAGACATTTCAATTCCCATTGCAACTCAAACCATTGGTGAAAGTCATCACAACAAAAAGTAACAATAGGGACATGTACGGCCCCCGCACCGTGTCCTATATTGGGCCTTGGACCCTGGCCTGGGTATATGGCCCATAAGGCCAGCCTCCCTCTACCTCGCGGCCCACCCCCGGGCCACGCGTGTTGCTGGCCCAAGCCTGGCATCTTCGTCATTTATCGGCGACACCTTACCGAGTATTGATTGATAATATACTCGCGGTAAATCCCGCCCTGTACCTACCCGGCCGTGTCTCGGGGAGGCACCGCTGCCGAGAACTATCGTGGAAGTGGGAACCAAGTTCCAACGCCACCGTCACCGCTTCCCACTCCCACCTAACCACCCACTTACAATCGATAATACTGGACCGCCGGTTGTACCTACTGGCAAGTAATTATGGCTCTCCACTAAACTATGAGCTATAAATACAAGAAGTTTTGAGAAGACAAGGGTTGGAGGATTGAGGGAAGGAAGAGTGTAAACAGAGAGAGCAGAGTAAGGAATTGAATCAGGTCCCCGAGGAGAGGAAAGCGCCTCAGTTGAGCCTTGGTGTTCAGAACGACCCATTGTGGGAAATCCAAACCCACTATACAAATAAGTTGTGAGTCCAAGTGAGGCCCAGCCCAACGGGTTTCAGTTTTTGGTGCGCACAGGACACAATAGTTTTCATAATATATAAAAATTTCAAATGAATCCACCGCTAACAATATTTTATTACCTGCTTTTAATAATTAGCCATTTTAAAAAGATATGAAATTTGTTGTGAATTATATTATGACTCTTATTTGGTCAACAAATTTGTGTAAAACGGCTAGGACTAGTGAGTCCGTGACTCACAAGTCCCATTTACCACTCTGAGCACTAGTTATTCCTATAGTCATGTGAGCAATGAGTGCCACGTGTTGTGTACACCTGCGCTACACAGCAATTATGACTTTCAAAACAGATCTTACTTTCAAAATTCAATCCGTGTAAGAGCATTCTTATTAAGGGTGTCAAATGTCAAATATTTGGCATTTGACACCCCATACCCTTAAAAATCACTTCCATCAAAGATAGTAAATGCCATAATTTTTGGCATTGATGAACAGTGCGGTCTCAAATTTGAGACCGCACTGTTCACCAATTGTAAAAGTTTTATTATTTTTTTATTCTGTGGGCCCGCTTTCTTTTTCTTCTTATTTTTTTCTTTATCCTTTCCTTGTTTTTCTTCCGTCTCCCTTTCTTGCTCTCCAACCACTTCTCTGTTTTCTCTCTCCCTCTCCCTCTACTCACCGTTCGCTCCTCCGCAGTCTCCTCTCCGGAGAAACGGAAAAAAACCCGAAGGCGTTCTGCCTCCCTCTCCGACGAAACCCAGGCCGGAGCATCAAGGAAAGCCGATCTCTATCGCAGTGGTTTTTTTTTTTTAGTTTGTGATTTGATGGTTGATTCGGTAGTGGTTGTGTGGGTTATGGATTTGGTCGGCGTGGGCATCGGCGTTAAGGGTAGATCGGCGTGGTTGTGTGGTTTTTTTTTTTTTTTTTTCCTCTCTTCTCACCGGTTCTCTCTCCTTCTTCTCACCGATGGATCATGGTGGTGGTGGATCGTGGATCATGGCTGAGATTTGCTCCGATTGATGGATGTTGTTGGTCTGATTTGGTGGATTGTGGCTGAGATTCGGTTTGATTTCTTCTCTGGAATCTCCGGTGGTGGCTGAGATTTGGTCCGATTTTGGGTTTTGTGGTGTTGTCTTCAAATCTCTAGTGGTGGATGTGGTTGTTTTTCTGGGTTTTGTGGTGAATCTGTGGGTCTCCGTCGGTCACCAATTTTGGGTTTTGTGGATGCTGTTGTTTTCTGGGTTTTGTGGTGAATCTCTATGGGTCTCCGTGGGTTTTTCTGCATCTGCTAGTGTTTTTTTTTTTTTTTTTCTTCTTTTCTTCTCAATGGTGGTGGCTGGGATGGATATGGTTTGCTGGGTTGGTGTTTTTTTCCGGTGGTGGTGGATGGGGTGGGTTGAGAGTGACAGAGAGGAAGAGAGATAGAGAAATATAATTGAAGAATAAAGAAATAATAAAAAAAGAATATTTAAATAAAATGTTAAAAAATATAGAAGCTTTGATGTTGAGGATATTGTAAAATGAGTTGTTAAAAGCTAAAATTTTGGGTTTTAAGGTGGTAGATGCTAAAAATTTTACTCCCCTTGATAAGAATGCTCTAAAGCATGATAAACCGGACGAATAGATCCATTCATGAAGCAATGAAACCAATCACATTAAAATAAGCTGATTTAGGTGATCAATTTGTCTTGCCTTTACGTAAAAGTCTTCTTCACCTTTTATGATCACATCATTTATCATAATTTTGGTCATAACTTGTTGAGGTGGTCGAGTGTATGTAGCGCATAATCCTTTACACATAAACCACTACTCACAATCGACCACGTTAGAGTCGTGACTTAAAAACTGTCCCTAAACTTTCTTTTTTATTTGAAAACTCAATGATTAGATCAATATATATTCCTCTTATCTTGTCAGATATCATGCCTGCCAAGCACTTCGCAAGCCTTTAGCCTTCTGAAATTTGGCTCATACAGTCATACTACTTGAGATTAGCCATTAATATATCCTAGTATGAATCATTAGTTTGCAATGACCTGGTTTCCGTTAGTTGGGGGGCTGCTAAACTTCATGGCATTGTCATGGGCATGATATCTTTATATCATAAGATTGAGAAAATGATGTGTTAGTTGTGGTTAAATGATTCAAATCATATTTTTTTTTTAAATGTTTCACTACAAAAAAACGGGGCTATCCCAGCGTTTTCAAAACCGCTGGGATAGCCCCAAAAAGCGCTGGGATAGGGTCAAAATGCCTATCCCGGCGTTTTTTTTCCCCGCGCTTCAAACCGCCGCGCAGTGAATGTGGGTATAGGGTCGCCGGACCTGTACCGGCGCTTTTCAAAAGCGCTGGGACAGGCATACGTCCTATACCAGCGCTTTTGAAAGCGCTGGTATAGGCATTTTAAATTTAATTCATTCAAGACCTATACCAGCGCTTTCAAAAGTGCTGGTATAGGCCTTGAATGAATATAATTTTAAAAGCCTATACCAGCGCTTTTGAAAGCGCTGGCATAGGCAGTACCTATTCCAGCGCTCTCAAAAGCGCTGGGATAGGTCATTTTTTTTTTAATTTTTTTCGCACTTGTAATGTACCAACAATACATATTTTCCAATACCTATTTTATAGCAATTGTAATAAAGCACAAAAAATTTCACAAGGTAATCATTATGAAAAATAAAGCCTGCACCTAAAGGTATATCTATTATCATGTGCTTAGATAGGTCATATGCATTAACCACTGGTGCGTAACTAAACCATGAATCACAAAAAGTCCAGTCACACAACCAACCACCAAGCTAGTTTTGGATTAAATAATTTATGAAGGCAAATTAGCTAATGAGCCTAGGTGTAGAGCTGTTCACACACCAACCATCACATTCCACCATTGACAAAATTTCACCAACCCGACTGGCAACAGCAGTTACCAACAATATTGACATGGTGGTTGGTAGGATTTTTGCCAAAACCCCTAGGCATTTTGTCTCACAATGAGTGAATCCTTTTAGGGGGTCAGGGAAAAAAGAAAGAAGATGAAAACAACACAAAAACAAACACGGACAAACAAATGTAACAATGACATAGATGCCTATGTGCTATTTATAACGTCACAGAGACCTGAAGATAGATCCCCAGAAGGCATCAAGGTTGAATTAATAATAAACATAAATACATAATTAGCAATATAATTCTTCTCACTTCCTATTGCAGCTCACTTAACAATTCCTTAATCCCAACATGATGCCAGCTACATAATTCTTTTCACCATAGGTCATAAGAATTCACTACTCAGTCTCATTAGATCAAAATATGGATGGTAAGCTACCTGTAAGAACTGGCACCAATGATCAACCAATGGCCACTGCTTTTCGGCAAACAGTAATTGTCACATTCCAATAGTTGTATCCAATGCTAAAGATTTTTGACCCTGAAATACTAAGAAAAATCAGCTACCTGCATATGTAACCAAAATTTGGGTAACAATGACATTGTATAAAAAAAACACATAAATAATTGAATTTTTAGGTGTTAAATATAATTTTTAGTAAAGTATATAAAATGTAGCACAAAGCTATCATAGAAGCTAAAGGAAAAATCTGTTTGTAATCATACGTGCACATGCTGTGTGCATGCATACACACATGCATCCCCATGCTTTTGAATGAATAGCCTTTTAAGCTTAATGAAATTTCACACCCATCAGGGATCATATCCACCTAGACAGCCATAACACTTCGCAAAAAATTCAGCAAGTGGCTCATTGTCTCTTTGCTATGTTTCAATTGGCTCAGTAATGTCAGCATGTCTCTCCATATTGTAAAAATTCTAGAAATTATCATCCATAGGGAACTGGAAAAATGCATTTAGCTTCGCCATCTCTGCCTATCAAAAATTCGCCTATCCATGTTTATTCCAACAAAAAAGGGGAAGGAAACATTGTATAAATGAAACTTAAAACATCTAAATCCCCCGCCATTGTTCTAGGGATAATAGTAATGAAAGCTTTAAGAGGCACCTATCCATCAAAGATTCAGTCATTTAGCGTAGTTATCAAAAGCTCTAATTCCTGCTATATCCATGCAGTAGTGACTTTGTGATGGTATTATGCACATACAAGGATGCTATATATCTCAGCACAACAGGACAATAATAAAATCCAAAAGAATAGGTCACTATATAATTTAAGAACTAATGCAAAAAACTATACATCTCTGGTTCGAGTTTTAGCACCTCAATCTAAGCTATCTTCCCAATAAAATTCAAATTCTATGAGCAGCCAGTGTCACACAACATGAAATGAACACAGGTATCAAACATACTTAGACACCTTCAATCATTCTTTCTCAAAACTATTTTTCAGTTTCATGAATAAGTCAAAATTTACTGTTTTGGATATTCTATAATAATGTTACATCTACATCTTGTATGCCCTCAAGAAGAAATCAATTCCTAGTTCACTTATACATCACTGAATTAGAAACAGATATTAAAAAATAAAATAAACCAAATTCGAAGCCAGGAGAACATTTGCGTTCATGGATCTAACATCCATACCAAAATGCACCTAACTCTAGACATTTCCACTCAAAATTAATGGCAAGATTGCATGCAGGAATTAATCATGTTAATTTTTAACGATAACAGAAGGGCATAAAGCAACTCCAGCACACTCAGAGCACACCCCATTATGAGTTCAGAGTAAAAAGGCGAGCTTATTGTGCATACACTTCATCTAAATGTTAAATAAGTGATATCACCTTCCAATGCTGATTTTTCTAATAAAAGGAATTATTCAAGGAAAAAAAATAGCAATACCAAGTACTATACCTATCTAAAAGACTAGAGGGAGCAGGAACAAGAACAAGTGGAAAAGTGGGGAAACAATCAACATTATAAATTGGCAATATTAAAAAAAAAAAAAAACACAGAAAAACCAATCCTGGATTAACCAGGGGCCCAAAATAAAAATAAAGAAACTGAGAAAAGTGAAAAGCTGAAAGCTATTAAAGTCTTCATTTTCAGTAGTGGAAATAAATATCCATAGGTCAAGAGTATGTATGAATCCAAGCATTCACACAGAGAAAAGAGTACATTTTCTTTTGCCTAGCCAAACGCAAAGTTATATATCTCACAGAACTTTTCTGGACAAATACAAGCAAAAATCATTTTCAACAACAAAAGCACAATAATTGTACCTCTAGCTTAGAAATGCTAATCAAACCAACCAATGAGCTTTAGTCTAAATGGTACCTCCTCCCTTGTAAAAGCAAGGTGGAGAGTGCGCTCAAGAGTTCATGACTTTTGGGTGTGTGTTTAACTTACCGATAAATAAATAAAACTTTTAAAAAAAGAAATTGCTAACAAAACCAATCACTTTGACTTTTCAATAAATATATCAGTTTTGGGAGTGTTTTCGCCTAAAAGCAACATGAATTACAATATTAAAACTAAAGTTTAAAAGAAATCATAATTCATGAACACTTGCACATACAATCATCTTTCAACTCCATGCGCATAAATGGAATCTTTTCATAGAACTTCTCCAAAGAGTCTATCTTGCCATCAGAATATAAAGCCTTAATCAAAGCAGTTCCAAACTCTTAATTGATATTCGATATCATTAAATTCGAGAATAAGTATAGCATAAATAACTATGTATATACTTACCCTAGCCCTTGTAATCCACCTATAAACTCCTGCTTGGAAAATTCACACATGGTAGTAGCTTTCATGTGCCATGACACAACTAACTGCAATAACAGCAGCAAAAACATGTATTCAAAACAATTCATAAGCTATACATACCGGTACAAATATAAACAAAGAGGAACTATGAAGATTGAAAATATTCTGACTCTATGAACATCCATAGTTTCCCTGTTTTGTGTATTTGGTAGGGCAAGGGAGAGGGGATTGAGATTCAAAATTTAAACTCTGTTCTTGCCAAATTTCCAAACACTTCAACACGGTTACATTTTATATAATAATTTCCTTGCTACTATAGGGTCAGAATTTTTAGATTTGAATTTAAACCTCATATTCTGGAAATTACATTTTATTGAATACTTTGACAATAACTAATCACCTTAAATGCCAGCCCACCACTTAGTTACAGGCTAGATCCCTCCCCTGAGTTAACTGGACTATTTTAAATAGTTATTATTTACTTTTACATGTAAGATCAAAACATAGAATCAACACTATCTCACACACCTATTTACTAGCTGAGCTAGTTGAAAACATTGGCTATCCAACTATCATACAAACTCAGCTCAGCCCCATGAGACTCCATTTGGTTTAGTTCTAACTAAAGAATTGATTACACTGGATATTGATAATAATATGAAGATAAATTTCTAAAACTTCAGAAACAAATGATACACAAAATTCTATGATAAACTAAAAATCTAAGCTATATTGGCTAAGGCTCATTAACTAGTTAGGACAGCAACCATAGTCTGTTGACATGTGTCTTAACAAATACCAGTAATCAGTTTAACCAGCATATTGCACAAATGGGAAAGGTTCACAACCAAAAAGCAAATGGGATGAGGAGACCTACATATTTGCCAACTCCTTCTGCATCCGACTTCCATCTATTGCAAGAACTTGATCAACACATGAATCAAAGGACCTACCAAACCTCCACAACCCAAAGCAAACAGCAGCTCCTGCAAAAAGAAAGGTTTGATAAAATAGAGAAGGGGGGGAAAGACATGTAGATGCATAACATCAGCAAAACACAGATACCATGAAGCCCACAAATCACTTAATAGATAGGTACACTCTTGCTAAATCTCATGTCCTAAGCTCTAGTCACTTATATTTTAAAATTTTAAAATATATCAATTTTAACAAAATTATTGCTCAAAAGTCTTGCCTCCATGTAACAGACCAAAAAGATTTGCAAGCAGTTCCCACTCTCTAGATACAACTAACTCAGCTATCTAACTATATATTTAGAAAATAAGAAAGTTTTGCAAGCCATCCCCACTCTTTTTATTGCTTTGACTAATGAAATCAATAGGAAATAGCCTGGTAACATTAATATGATTGTTAATCATGGTAATATATAATCAATACAAATATCAATTCCCATATTAAGGATTTAAAAACGTGCTTTGATGAATCAAATCAACAGGAAATGGCCTAGTAAAGTTAGTAAGATTTGTAAATCTTGGCAATATATAATCAGTACAAATATCAATTCCTATTAATGATTTAAAAAAATTTAACAATAAATCGTTTAATAAGGAAATATATACAGGCAATTGATAGTTTTAGAATCTCACTAACGTTTGAAAAAGTTTTCTAATTACTAACTAACATTTTTTGAGATAAAATATAGAAATTACAGAAGAGTTGAAACAAGACCACACCAATTTGAAAAACACAAACAATATTGGCACCAAACCCACAACTAGAACCTTCCAATATCCAAGAATTAAAGCACAAATAAGTTTGTCATTTTCATGGAACAGTAGAGTACTTTAACTCCATAATTAGGTCCATTAGCCATGGACACTACTATCACAAGTGGTTCAAAATTAAATTCCAAAATAGAGCAAATTTTTGTTAGCACTACTGCCACCTACAATTCCTCCAAAATAAACTTTAACCAAAATCAAAAATAAAAAGCCACAAAATCAACTAAACTTTAACCAAAACCAAAACCAAAACTAAAACCCACACAATCAACCAATAGTTACACAAAAATATACACATAACCCAAACCAAACTTCAACCAAAATCAAAACTAAAAAACCAGAAATTTAACAACAAATATATATACAAATATTGCTACAAAATAGAAATGAGAGCTAGAGAGACTTACATTGCTTTGGGTAAACTTTAACCAAAACCAAAACCCACACAATCAACCAATAGTTACACAAAAATATACACATAACCCAAACCAAACTTCAACCAAAATCAAAACTAAAAAACCAGAAATTTAACAACAAATATATATACAAATATTGCTACAAAATAGAAATGAGAGCTAGAGAGACTTACATTGCTTTGGGTAAACTTTAACCAAAACCAAAACCCACACAATCAACCAATAGTTACACAAAAATATACACATAACCCAAACCAAACTTCAACCAAAATCAAAACTAAAAAACCAGAAATTTAACAACAAATATATATACAAATATTGCTACAAAATAGAAATGAGAGCTAGAGAGACTTACATTGCTTTGGGTAAACTTTAACCAAAACCAAAACTCACACAATCAACCAATAGTTACACAAAAATATACACATAACCCAAACCAAACTTCAACCAAAATCAAAACTAAAAAACCAGAAATTTAACAACAAATATATATACAAATATTGCTAAAAAATAGAAATGAGAGCTAGAGAGACTTACCTTGCTTTGGGTACGGTTTGGGGTTTTGGGTAGTATTTTTGTGCTTGAAATTTTGGAAAAGAAATGGTGGGTTTTGAGTAAAGAAGAAGAGAGGAGGAGGGGAAGTGGGTTAAGGAAGAGGGAGAGGGAGAGGAAATTAAACATCTGAACTAAAGAAGTGGGAGACCAAAAATGAGAGGCCAGAGGGGTGGGAAAGTGAAAAAAATAAGTGGGAAGTCTGAAAATTTTTAAGTGGTACGAGGGACCTATCCCAGCGCTTTTGGAGACCTATCCTAGCGCTTTTGGAAACGCTGGAATAGGGTGACCTATTCCAGCGCTTCCAAAAGCGCTGGGACAAGCCCCTCTGTTTCCTTATGGAGGAAGGCCTGTCCCAGCGCTTTTAGAAGCGCTGGGATAGGGTGAGCCTATTCCAGCGCTTCCAAAAGCGCTGGGATAGGCCTTCCTCCATAAGGGAACGGATGGGCCTGTCCCAGCGCTTCCAAAAGCGCTGGGATAGGGTCACCTATTCCAGCGCTTTTGGAAGCGCTGGGACAGGCCCATCCCTTTCCTTATGGAGGAAGGCCTGTCCCATCGCTTCCAAAACCGCTGGAACAAGCCCCTCCGTTTCCTTATGGAAGAAGGCCTGTCCCAGCGCTTTTAGAAGCGCTGGGATAGGGTCACCCTATTCCAGCGCTTTTAAAAGCGCTGGGACAGGTCCTCTCCATTCCCTTATGGAAAGGGACCTATCCCGGCGCTTTTAAAAGCGCTGGAATATGGTCTACCTATTCCAGCGCTTCAAAAAGCGCTGGGATAGGTCCCATATAAGTTTTATTTTATTTTTTTTTCCAAAATAGAATTTCTACTTTATCTATATTGATAATTAATGACAATTAACTATATTTATGCATTTAGTAGTATAAAAAAATTATATATATATATATATTTTTTTTAAATCTGCAATTTGGTGAAATCACTTGGTCATTTTATTAATGAGCTATGCAATAAAATTTAAAAACAAAAAACAATCACATATACTCAATAAAATTCACCACAGAACTTTCAAAAAAAAAAAAAAAAATACCACACAACAAAAATTATCACACATTCTATCTTATTTAAAAAAATAAATAAATAATCATAGCTAATATTAAATTTATGTAAAAATTTTAATATATGATTAATTACGTTTACTTTTTTAAACAAATAATATGACTAATTGGATGGTCAAATTGAGAGAATATATATAGTCATATAGGTACACAACACATGTCCATTACGTGCCATTCTTAGATTTGAAATTTTGTAAGCATAACAAATATATGAAGATAATGTAATCTAACGGTAGGTTTGTCAAAATTCACATTGAATTAAGAAATATAGGGTTGGGTTCAAGTTACACCTGATGTAACTCTAAAAAATGTTACACCAATCAATAACTTATTATTGAATTCATATTTCGAAAATCCAACCGTTGGATTAGATGTTTTATATTTTCTTAACATGCATACCAATTTTCATGCCAATCGGATGTAATTTACCTTTTGATCTTAGCTATTCATCTTTTATGCGTTATTTTAAACTACAAAAACTTGAATTTAAACAATTGATTGATGACATGGCTATTGATCTTTGATCACCTTGAAATTTTGTAAGCATGAAAAATATATGAAGATAATGTAATCTAACGGTAGGTTTGTCAAAATTCACATTGAATTAAGAAATATAGGGTTGGGTTCAAGTTACACCTGATGTAACTCTAAAAAATGTTACACCAATCAATAACTTATTATTGAATTCATATTTTAAAAATCCAACCGTTGGATTACATGTTCTATATTTTCTTAACATGCATGCCAATTTTCATGCCAATCGGATGTAATTTACCATTTGATCTTAGCTGCTCATCTTTTATGCATTATTTTAAACTACAAAAACTTGAATTTAAACAATTGATTGATGACATGGCTATTAATCTTTGATCACCTTGAAATTTTGTAAGCATGAAAAATATATGAAGATAATGTAATCTAACGGTAGATTTGTCAAAATTCACATTGAATTAAGAAATATAGGGTTGGGTTTAAGTTACACCTGATGTAACTCTAAAAAATGTTACACCAATCAATAACTTATTATTGAATTCATATTTTAAAAATCCAACTGTTGGATTACATGTTCTATATGTTCTTAACATGCATGCCAATTTTCATGCCAATCGGATGTAATTTACCATTTGATCTTAGCTGCTCATCTTTTATGCGTTATTTTAAACTACAAAAACTTGAATTTAAACAATTGATTGATGACATGGCTATTAATCTTTGATCACCTTGAAATTTTGTAAGCATGAAAAATATATGAAGATAATGTAATCTAACGGTATATTTGTCAAAATTCACATTGAATTAAGAAATATAGGGTTGGGTTCAAGTTACACCTGATGTAACTCTAAAAAATGTTACACCAATCAATAACTTATTATTGAATTCATATTTTAAAAATCCAACTGTTGGATTACATGTTCTATATGTTCTTAACATGCATGCCAATTTTCATGCCAATCGGATGTAATTTACCATTTGATCTTAGCTGCTCATCTTTTATGCGTTATTTTAAACTACAAAAACTTGAATTTAAACAATTGATTGATGACATGGCTATTAATCTTTGATCACCTTGAAATTTTGTAAGCATGAAAAATATATGAAGATAATGTAATCTAACAGTAGGTTTGTCAAAATTCCCATTGAATTAAGAAATATAGGGTTGGGTTCAAGTTACACCTGATGTAACTCTAAAAAATGTTACACCAATCAATAACTTATTATTGAATTCATATTTTGAAAATCCAACCGTTGGATTAGATGTTTTATATTTTCTTAACATGCATGCCAATTTTCATGCCAATCGGATGTAATTTACCTTTTGATCTTAGCTATTCATCTTTTATGCGTTATTTTAAACTACAAAAAACTTGAATTTAAACAATTGATTGATGTCATGGCTATTAATCTTTGATCACCTTGAAATTTTGTAAGCATGAAAAATATATGAAGATAATGTAATCTAACGGTAGGTTTGTCAAAATTCACATTGAATTAAGAAATATAGGGTTGGGTTCAAGTTACACCTGATGTAACTCTAAAAAATGTTACACCAATCAATAACTTATTATTGAATTCATATTTTGAAAATCCAACTGTTGGATTACATGTTCTATATTTTCTTAACATGCATGCCAATTTTCATGCCAATCGGATGTAATTTACCATTTGATCTTAGCTGCTCATCTTTTATGCATTATTTTAAACTACAAAAACTTGAATTTAAACAATTGATTGATGACATGGCTATTAATCTTTGATCACCTTGAAATTTTGTAAGCATGAAAAATATATGAAGATGATGTAATCTAACGGTAGGTTTGTCAAAATTCACATTGAATTAAGAAATATAGGATTGGGTTCAAGTTACACCTTATGTAATTCTAAAAAATGTTACACCAATCAATAACTTATTATTGAATTCATATTTTAAAAATCCAACCATTGGATTAAATGTTATATATGTTCTTAACATGCATGCCAATTTTCATGCCAATCGGATGTAATTTACCATTTGATCTTAGCTGCTCATCTTTTATGCGTTATTTTAAACTACAAAAACTTGAATTTAAACAATTGATTGATGACATGGCTATTAATCTTTGATCACCTTGAAATTTTGTAAGCATGAAAAATATATGAAGATAATGTAATCTAACGGTAGGTTTGTCAAAATTCACATTGAATTAAGAAATATAGGGTTGGGTTCAAGTTACACCTGATTTAACTCTAAAAAATGTTACACAAATCAATAACTTATTATTGAATTCATATTTTGAATATCCAACCGTTGGATTACATGTTCTATATGTTCTTAACATGCATGTCAATTTTCATGCCAATCGGATGTAATTTACCATTTGATCTTAGCTACTCATCTTTTATGCGTTATTTTAAACTACAAAAACTTGAATTTAAACAATTGATTGATGACATGGCTATTAATCTTTTATCACCTTGAAATTTTGTAAGCATGAAAAATATATGAAGATAATGTAATTTAACGGTAGGTTTGTCAAAATTCACATTGAATTAAGAAATATAAGATTGGGTTCAAGTTACACCTGATGTATTTTGGAGGTATTTCGGTCATTTTTTATGTTTCGGGGGCGTATTAGTACTTTTCTGGGTGTTGGTTGTGTTTTGTACATTTTTTTATCTTTTTGGGGGCATTGTGGTCATTTATCAGACTTATAGGGGTATTTTGGTCTTATTTAAATAATCGAGGCTATTTTGGCTAGTTTTAGGCACAAGGGGTACTTTGGTCAATTTCGATGTCTTAGGGGGTGCTTGGGTCATTTTTAATGTTTTGGGGGTATTTCAGTCATGTATTAGGTTTGGGGGGTATATCAGTCTTTTTTTAGGTATCGGGGGTGTTTGTGCTCTTTTTCGATGTTTTGGAGGGTACTTTGGTCTTTTTCTAAGTTTAGGGGAGTATTGGTCATTTGATAATTAACAAATCCCTCCACAAGTATAAGTGCTAGAGTAGAAATTCTATCTTGTAAAAAAAAAAAAATCCCTATAGGTGACCTATCCCAGCGCTTTTTGAAGCACTGGGATAGGTCTTTCTCCATAAGGGAATGAGGAGACCTGTCCCAGCGCTTTTGAAAGCGCTGGTATAGGGTTCCCTATTCCAGCGTTTTCAAAAGCGCTGGGATAGGTCTCCTCATTCTCTTATGGAGAAAGACCTATCCCAGCGCTTTTGGGCGTCCTATACCAACGTTTTTTAAAAATGCTGCTATAGGCCTCCTATTATAGCGGTTTGTAAAGCGCCGGGAAAAAAACGCCGCAATAGGGTTTCCTATACCAGCGCTTTCAAAAAACGCTGGTACAGGCTTATCTATAACAGCGGTTTTGAAAAACGCCGGGAAAAAAACGCTGGGACAGGACGATTTTTTTGTAGTGTTTAAGGACTAAATTACAAATGGTACCTCTTAACTTTTGTCAAAATTCTATTCAGTTTTGTAACATTTATAACTTTTACTTTTACTCAATACTGTAATTCTGTCATCTAATTTCGTTACATTGTGCTATTAGATGTCCTTAAAATGATGTTATTTTGATATTTTTGAGTTTCTTAGATTAAAAAAAAAAAAAAGAATATCAAAAAATCTAATAAAAAACATATTTTGAAAAAAAAATTGTAAAATCACAAGCTCTCTCTCTCTCACAGTGTGGGGACCAAAATGTGTTAAAGACCTCTTAGGTGAACTAAATTCATCTAAGTAAAGAGATGTTATGCTCCTTATATGAAGGCCTTGGACTCTAATTGGTAAGAGACCTTTTAAACCTATAAAGGGAGCAATTTAAAGCCGACAATATCATATCAATCCTACAGTTATTTTTTTCCGAGAAGAAAAGGATGGAATTGAAGCATAAGAGGTGATACTTAAACCGTAAACCCCACTAGTTCAAATTTGTCAAAGTATAGCACTTGAGAGTCTAGAATGCAAGTAGTGCATAAATTGACTAGTGGCAGTTGGCAGGCCAGCCAAATTTATGTAGAGAGAAGTCAATGTGCCACTCTCATTTGATAACATCAAAATTCAGAAGTTTCGTTATCACTACGAATCATCGCCAATGGGGATTGAGGGCATAGTAATCTCCGTGACCCATTCTCTCTTAACAATATATTAAGGGAAGTGCATGCAAAGCAAAGTCCATGACGAAAAATTTCTTCACCAAACTATTAAATTAACCACACATCACCTAAAGCCTTGAAGACTCTAGTTTTGTTTGTTTAAAACTTGCCACTCGTTTTATGTGGCCCCTTTTTCTCTTAACATTTTGAACACCGTCCTTTGGAATAATGTACAAGAAAATTAACTGTTTTCAAGATGTAGAAAAAGATGTCATACTCTTGAGTAATTCTTAAGTATTCTCGGAGCACAAAAAATGATACCCTTTCCTCTCACATTCATGATAGGGTTCACTCTTTAAATTTATGGTGAGATCTACATCTTGAAGTCTCTCATACATGCTTCGGAAGTACCTAAAAATTTTCCCATATTCTTTATGATTGTAAATTGAATTAATGTAGATGGTGGCCAGGACTTTGAAAAATGTGTTGCTTTGTACCAAAATTATGTAAAGGTGATAATTAGGTATGGGCTGCTCTTTGTAGATGTATATCCCTCTCGAAGTCTCCCACACAAAAGATGTGTTGTTATTTTGAAGAGTTTGTCTATCCAAGTAGGTTGTAACACAAGTTTGATTTTATTTTAGTTGTGAAAAAAAATTGTTGTTTTATCTTACTTTGGAAGTAGAAGAGATAAAAGGGAAAAAAAAAGTGGAAAATGTATTTGTGTGACTTTGATAGAGCCTAACATTGGGTCAAGCCAATGTTGAGCAAAAGTTTCTTTCTAGTTAATGTTTCACAGATTTAAATTGATTCACTCAAAAATAAAGTTGACAAAATTTAATGCGAGATTATGCGGAACTGCGGTTTTTGAAAACTTTATATCTAATGAGAAAGTTATTAGACAATAAAAATTAAGAAGTTGAGATTTTTCATGAGAAAATTATCTTATAAAACGGTCTCATAAGATTTCTCTCTTATAGTATGAGTGAAATTATGAGTCTTATAAGTCTCAAATATTGTGAGAGGATGAACCCATTAGATCATTTCATAAGATATTTTCTTTTATTTTCATAGGTCATCGTGTTCATGTTGGGTTTGAATATCTTCCGTAAGGTCTTTTCTCCTAATTCAATCATGAAAAAAGATTCATCATCTTGAAATTAAAATACATGGTTTTTGTTTGTTTAGACCCCTTAAACCATATTATTTAACCTGATTAATTAACCAAGTTGATTATTAGGTTTATTATTCAGATCTAGATTAAACAAGCATATATTATATCATGCACAATAACGGAAAAATAAATAACACCACGATATGATGATCAAGGAAAACCGATGAAACAAACTGTTTCAAGGTAAAAACTTGGGGAGGACTTGTCCTAACTATCCTTAAGGTAAAATAAATCCACTATAAGAGAATCAAAGTTTTTACAAAAGATTTCCAGAAGTAACTTACTGACACGGCCATGTGCAAGCTCCGAATCCACGGACTCCTTCTCTTTTTGGGTTTGCACCACACAAGCACCCACGCTTGTAACTTTGAGATCCCACTCAAAGGTTTCAGATCACCAACAGTAATGATCTTGTAGCAGAAACTAGGTTCTACGACCGCTTGATTGTAGATCTTGCTTTGGTAGATTCTTGTGTAGTTAGAAGGTACAAAACCTCTCAGATCTCACAAAGAGTAACACACGTCTTCCAAAAGTCTGAAAAACGTAGCTAGGGTTTCCCCTTTATATGTGGACAAGTTAGAAAGAAACCCTAAACTTTTTCGCCGGCTTGGGCCTTGTCACCGCTTGATTGTAGATCTTGCTCCTGTAAATTTTTGTGTAGTTAGAAGGTACAAAACCTCTCAGATCTCACAAAGAGTAACACACACGTCTTCCAAAAGTCTGAAAAATATAGCTAGGGTTTCCTTTTATATGTGGACAAGTTAGAAAGAAACCCTAAACGTTTTCGCCGACTTGGGCCTTGTTTAAAACTTCTGCAAAATCTGATTTCTACGA
The DNA here is from genome assembly GCA_019022515.1 of Quercus aquifolioides. Lineage (NCBI taxonomy): Eukaryota > Viridiplantae > Streptophyta > Magnoliopsida > Fagales > Fagaceae > Quercus > Quercus aquifolioides. The sequence continues at coordinate 9,842,429 of CM032335.1, read as the reverse complement.
TTTTCGATCGGTTGAGTTTAATTTCTCGATGGGTCGAGCTTGACTGAAATTGACTCTTTTTTTTGCAGTCAGCTGAACTTGAAGCTTGAAACCTATACTTTTAAGTATTGCCTAATACATAGACTAGACATGTTTTGTTTTTGGTTTGCCAACACAAATAAAATATAATTCTAAATATTTATTCTTAAATCTTCAGAACCTAACACATGGTTACCTACTTTCCTGGAAATGGATTCCCTTTTTAGGTGGATCAGTAGCCACAATCTGTATTTTAAACTTTAAAGTTGAGATATATCTTTCTAAGAAAAATACTATCATGTACTATATATTAGTTCGAAATCGTGACTTTACGTCACATTTTTTTCTAGTTTTCTGTGTATATGTGTGTGATAATAAATGTGAAATAAATGGTGCTTTTTTCTTAGAGGTAATTGGTCTTCGAAAAGACCGGATCATGAAATTTTTTATGGTATTTTTATTTTATTCACAAAAAAGAAATGCAATCCATCTCAAAAGAAATAAAAAAGACAAACTACTGCTTTTCTAATATAATAATATAATTAAAATCATACCAGGCCTGATCATTGCGTCATTATTCCAATATTTTTTTTTCTTATAATACAGTTTTTGTTTTATTTGTTTTTTCTAAACAGAAAAGGATGAGGAGATGGCCGTAGTCTGAATTTGCAAAAGAAAACTAGAGTCTTGAGAACATCTATGCATGAAAGCATTCAAATAAGAAATTACATATTACATAATGAAAGTTTGACATAAATAACAAAAACCTTGTGCCTCACTTTTGGAGGAATGTTTACAGCAATATATTAGATTGCACAAATTAAGGTGGCAATCATGTTTTTTCCTGCCTAAACAGAAACAACAATCCTCCTAAAGAGATGGTAAAGTACCTTGAAAATCTTCTAGGACAAGAAGATACATGCAATTACTGCTTTGTAGTTTAGAATCAAAATCAAAATGTAATCATATCATAATCTTCACCAAACAAGTAACTCAACCTCTCCATTCTCCATGGATCGCCTCCCAATCCTGGCTCCATTTTTTGGCTAGGCGATAGCTTGGATCTACACAAAGGACATGTTACCTGGCCCTGACCAATCCAAACATCTAGGCACTCCTTGTGGAACACATGAGAACAATTGCAAAGCTCTCTGACCCCATCACTTGCCTCCATATTATTCAAGCACACAACACAGACCAGGCCCTCCGCACTACAGTTAGCTCCTCTTCTTTTGAGCAAGTCACCATATTCTGTTATTGGAAGTTGCTTCTTGATTGATTCATCTATGAGGTGGAAAGGGAGAGGTACCAATGAAGGAGATGGTCGATGATCTGGCTGATAATCAGCATGGTTTCGATGTCCAAAGGATAAGAATTTCCAAAGTTGAAGCAGGTATGAGAGTAGCAATATGAGAATGTGTTTTACAAGGCCTGGCAAAAGGTTTAGAGAGGTTGATGTTGTAAGGTTTGGAAATTTAGTGCTAATCTGCAACCCCATGTAGCAAATAATTGAGGCAAAAATGAAGGACAAGTAGTGTGGCCGGCGACTATTACCTAAAACGAAAAGAGTACCTACGGCCCGGGCTATCTAAAATAGGAAAACAAGTGCGACTTTTGAATGTTTGGACTTTGGACTTTTGACAATCCCATTGCATACACAGGGTGGTAAAAAGAAAAATGTTAAAAACCACATAAAATTACACAATTATCTACGTAGCAAATTGTGAATGATAGAAAAAAAAAAATGATGAATTTATGTGAAAATAACAGACCAAACAGTCACAATCTGACATATAAAATAGTAATTGTGGCAAAAATTATGGTAATTTATGTGGTATTAGAATAAATCGTAGTAAAAATTTGAATTTTACATAGTATGGAAAATCTTTATCTTGTCATGACGTGGACCTATACGGTACTAGTCATTGTATAGTTTCTTACCCAAATAACTCACCTCTTTAGTTTCTGGTCTAATTCACAAACTTACAAGTTAAAACTTCAAACACTGTTTGCTCCATCCGCTCACTTGTCCCACCAACGAAAAAAATTAAGAATCACAACTTTTTCTAGCACAATCTTGTCATAATTCTAATGTTATAATCTTAGAATTATGACAAGATTAACCTCCACCTATCACCTCCCATTGCGAACGTATCTAACTCAATATCTGATTTAATTCATATTAATCCATTAATCACCACAATTAAAAGGAATAAAATAGTCTCTCTCATTTTCAATGTGAGATTAAACATTTTCACTAACTCTTCATCTTCCATATTTACTTCCACATCTTTACATTTATGTTGTAATATTTATTCATTTTAATTAATTAATATTAAAATGCTCCAACAATAAGTGATGTAGAAAAAATAGTAAATTTATGTGAAAGTGATATGCATCAGTTATAGTAAGTCACACCAAAATTATGACAAATTAATTAAGTCGTTGCAAAAGAAAGAAGTTATGATTGTGGAACAACTCTCCATGAAATCGTTTATAGTACTCCTTCGATTGCATCATCAAGATTAACTTCAAGTCTTGAAGACAAATCTCACTTAAAAAAATCCGATTATTGTAAAGCTTGATAAATAGAGCTAATCCTTCTGGTGAAGTATGTGAGTTATTAGGCATCGCCATCCCATATTTTTGTTAGTTTATTTTGCTGAACAATGAGACAAAAAATTAACCACGGTATTACCAATATCCCATTCATAATAATCTCCAAACTGAAAAGAGTAACCCCGAAATATGGGGACAAGAAATTGCATAAAAAAAAGACTAAAGAGAAGACTCTGTTTATTCTAAAAATTAGTTCGGTCAATTGTATGGAAAATTCTTAGGTACTCCTGGAGTATGAATAAATAATACTCCCTCCTCTCACATTTATGATGGACTTCACTATAAATTTAATGAGCGGACCACATTATAAATGTGAGAAGAGAGAGCATTATTCTCCATACTTCTAGAGTACCTAAGTATTAGTAAAAGTGGCTAATACAGCTAGCATTATTCATGATAGATCTCAACATAAATTGAATGAGTGAACCCCACCATGAATGTGAGAAGAGTAAGCACTATTCTCCATACTTCAGGAGTACCTAAGTATTAATAAAAGTAGCGAATACAGCTAACATTATTTAAAAGAGAAAAAATTAATGTATGACTTAAGGGCATTAATAGTAAACTATTTAAAGAAATTATTTATGAGAAAATAAAGAAAGCGATTAATGCTTTGACGACTTTTTCTATTTTTCATAAAAATACTATTAAAACCTTCCTAAAATTAATTATTAACAATTGCCTTAAAGCACTGTTAACATAATCCTATTTAAAATTGCTAAATCTAGATCATAATTATTGACCGTAAGCCATGTAAAAATGTGGTCATGTGCTTTGAAAGTTGTGACAAAAAAAAAAAAAAAAAAAAAAAAAATTCATGGCAAAACTCAAAAGAATCGAGAACTGTAGCAAAGAATAAAAAAAATGGAGGCCACGTTCTTAATTATACAGGTGTCTGGAGTTTGGATAAAACTATTCCCAAATAATAAGAGATGAAACACATGCAAAAGCAAGATCTTGTTTAATTTTTAAAATTTTTTTTTTTTTTGATACGAAGATCTTGTTTAATTGTTCTTAAAAGGTTGGAAAGAAGATTACTTTATGATTTGTCACATGAAGGTTGTAAAGTTGTTATTTACAACTATGTATATTGTTGGCTTTTATTCCGTGCCAAATTTGATTGTAATTATTTTCAATCGTTTATACCTTGTATTTATTGTGGGATTTGTTGTAAGGGTTGTGTGATAGAGAGAGTGTGTGAAGACTCAAGCATTTGGAGGCTGAAGGATTCTCGCGGGTATGTCGCGACTTAGCTTCCCGCGAAGTGAAACATGTGCCTTGCACATGCTGAAATGCGAAGAGTCAGGCCAGGTGGAGACAGCTGTGTCTCGCGAGTATCTCGCGAGTAAGGCCTTCCCGCGAGACACCCGCGAGGCAACCTGTTCTGCCAGCCTGTACTGAATAACTCACACTTTCTGTGTCTATCCTATATATACCTTCACTACCCACAAATGTTGAAGAATGCTTCAAAGAGAAAAACCCTAGCCAAACACATTGTGAATTAGAGATTGTCATCCCTACCTTTCTCTATACACTTGCTTGTGGTATCTCCTCAACCCTTCCCTCTCTATTTCCACACCATTGAGAGGTTGATAGCCCAAACACTTACCACACTCTTTGAGAGTGCTGTGTGACATTTTGGTGCTGCTGGGAAGTATTGGAAGAAGCCTGGAATGGCAGATGCAACATGGAGCTTGTTGCGGGATCCGGGGTGCTAGACAAGACACGATTCCGAGAAGCTTTGTTGGAGTAGGAGCTTGGAGGGCTTAGGTACATCGGGTAGATTAGGCTTGGAGGGTCTCTTGCTAACTCATATATCCCAACTGATTGTCTAGTGGATCGATTTCCGCTTGAAGGGCGGCGGAGAGGTTTTTCGTCGAGTTCTTCGGTTTCCTCTTCGAAAACACGTCTCGGTGTTTTCTGTGTTTGCATCTCTCTTCCCTATTCTTTTATATTCCATTATACTGCTGTGTTGCTTAGTTTATGGATTAGAGTAGCTTTTTGTTTATCCGCTCGCTTTTACACTATTCCGCACTTAGTCTTAAGTTAGTGTAAAATCTATCGAGCCGTAAGTTTAATTGGGGGGTCTAAATTGCTCTTGTGTTTTCAACACATTTTCGAGCTTTCAAAGGTTAAAGGAAAAAAAGACATAAAGAAAGAAAGAGAGAGAATTTGTAGCTAGGAAAAGGGTCCTCTTCACTTCTCTTCTCTTTAGTAACCAGTTGTTACTTTTCCAATTAAAAAAATTAATTATATGTTGCTTTTCGATCTGTCGGACCGTGTGCCTTACCAATCCATCCAACCACCAATTGGTGAAGGATGAGGGGGCACAAATCTTTTATAGCATTCGATCGCAGACCAAGGCCATTGGTATTGGAGCGAATTGTGAAATCCCTCACAATCCCTCCCTCACAATGCGGCTCCAACGACTTGAACCTATGACCTTGGCTCTGATACCACTTGTCGGACCGTGTGCCTTACCAATCCATCCAACCACCAATTGGTGAAGGATGAGGGGGCACAAATCTTTTATAGCATTCAATCGCAGACCAAGCCCATTGGTATTGGAGCGAATTGTGAAATCCCTCACACGATCTTCACAAAAGTTTTTGTCTTTTCATAAATAATAATAACTAGCATGTAATCAATGCAAACACATAAATGTATTAAAAATTAAACACAATTTTCATTATAAAAATATAAATGATTAGTCAAATTATTAAAAATAATGGCATGTAACACATGCATATATATAAGTATATTTAAAATTAGGGTCATGCTAACAAGTGCCCTTAGGATATTCATTGAGTATATGTGATTGACTTTTTTTGTTTTGTTAATTTTATAGTTTATTAATATTAAATTCTTAGTATTTTGCATGTATTAACTCACTTGGCACAAAAATTAAAAAACTTAAATGGACATATGGCACAAACTTAAGTGAATAGTTATAGTGTGATCCTCACATAAATTTAGATACATGGTGCAAAATTAGATTCTAATTTAACTTTCTCTAAATTTTGTCTAATAATAATAATAATAATAATAGCATGAGAGTAGTTGTAATTTCGAATTAGGATAATTATATTTTTACATTGTACTATCAATGTAAGACTTAGATTGTAAACTAAACAAATGTGTACAATATTGTCTCCTTTATTTACAATCATCAATACTAAATTGTCAATGTTCTTCTAATTAAGCCAAATCCTATTCTATCTAGTGTGTAAAGTTGTGATTTATAACTATATTTTATGTTGGCTTTATACCATGACAAAAAGTGTTGTAAGTGCATTAAATTATTTCCTTGTATTTTGTGGGATTTTATTGTATTGGGTTTAGTATTAAGTTGGTGAAGAATCGAGCATGAAATGAAGAATCAGTGTAGTTTCACGATTGGCTAGCAAGTAGCTCGCGAGAAGGGTTCTCGCGAAAAGTGCATGTGAGAAGCACATGACTGAAAGCTGAATAGTCGTGCCAGGCTGTCAATTTCGCGATTGTCTCACGAGAAGGGCCAACCCGCGAGGTATCCGCGAAACTCTCTGCTTTGAGGATTTTAAGTGTGACTTTCTTAACCTTTACTTATACTATATATACCCTCATTACCCACAAAAGTATGAGAGACTATTCAAAGAGAAAAACTCTAGATAGGTTTTCTACAACACAACACACCCATCTTTTAGAAAGAGCTACTCATCCTTAGTGAGAAATCATTGTAACCTCTTTTCATTCCCTCTTCCATTGTCTTCCATTGAGAGGAGATTTGTACCCAAACACAACCCACATCTATTCAGAGTGTAGAGAATGTTTTGGAGCTTAGGAAGTTTTTGGGATTTGCCAAAAGAAGCCGGTGAGGCTTGACGGATGCAATTGGGCATATTGCGGGATCCGAAAAGCTAGAGAAGACATGACTCCAAGAAGTTCGTTGGTAGCAGGAGCTTGGAGGACTCAAGTACATTGGGTAGACTAGCCTTAGAGGGTCTTTTGTTATTCGTGTACTCCAACTTTATTCTCTAGTATATCAATTTCCTTCTTAAAGTTTCTTCTTAAAACATAAATAAACAAATACTTCTTAAAGTTTTCCTCCAAAATTGATCAAAGAATCTTCTATGTGTAGTACCGATTCATTAAATCATCTAAGGATGAGTTTGGGATGAGCTTATTTGGTTTTTAGCTTATTTTTATTTTTGTACTATTCATGGGTCTCATTGTACTATTAAACTAATTTTTAATTATTTTTTTTTACACTTTCAGCAAAAAGTTTTCAATTTCAGCTAAATAAGTTATTCTCAAACGGACCCTAAATAGCTCAGTAAATTATGCAACTAAAATAATATGTGAATAGTCTTTTAAATTGTCATACAAAAGGTTGGAGGAACTTCCTAATAAATTAATTTGAAAAAAAAAATTGTCTAAAGAAAATTTTGGTAAAATAAGCAAAATATGAATATTAAACATGTCAAAACACCCAAAGTTGCACATGTATGGTTCTACTTATCCAACTGTCAACCTAATTAAGAAATAATGCTGTCCATGATCCAAAGCGGTACCCAAGATGCAAAGAATATTAAAAAAAAAAAACATTTTATTTCACATTCCAACCCAAACAATTGATTTAAAGTTTTAAACCTCAACAAATCTGTTAGGTTTCAATTAATTTAACTGTTAATTTTTTATTTATTTATTTTGTTAATCAAGATCTAAGTTGGAATCTTGCCTATAATTAAGAATAATCATCGTTTGAATTAATAGACGTGATAAATTTTAAATCATTTTCCAATTAAAATAAAATCAATAGATCTGTGTAAAACGATCAAAAACTCACAGTCATGGCTCCTGCAATGAGTGCCATATGTTGTCTGCATTTGCGCAACACACCAATTATGATTAATGACTTCAAAACAGACCTCACCTTGGAAATCCAATTTATATAAAGCATGATAAATAGAAAAAGCAATGCTACTTACCTTTAAAAAAAAAAAAAAAAATCCGTAACATTTTTCACAACAATTGAGTTGACAAATTTTTACTAATTTTTATCTGAACTTTTAATGACGTCATCTTTTTACTTACTAGTTATTACTTCTAATAAATGGTTACATTAATCGGGTATGAAATTTTTTGTATCTATAAACTTCTCTAATAAAACCAGTAAGTAGATTCCACCATTTCTCCACAATTATATTCTTCACGAAATTCATCATATGAAGCAACGAAAAACCAATCATTTTCATTAAAAATAAATATAGTAGTAGTAAATCCGTGGCAAGATTCAGACACATAAAAATTCACCCAAGTGAATTGTTGTGGAAACCAAGTGAATTGATTCCATTAAATAGTTGGGAATTTTTCAGAGGCTCTGACAGGATTTTATTTTTATTTTTATTTTTATGTATTTGTTTATTTAAGTTATGGTAAGCATAAGTCCCTAAAAAAAAAAAGAAAAAAAAAAAAGAAAAGAAAAAAAAAAGACAACTTTGTAGCTAAACCCCAACAAAAAGTAAAAGATGTCACTATGACCTTACTAATTGGAGAAGTGAACCCGAAGAGTGGGTCAAGAAATGGCTACAGAGAGAATTAGACCCATCATCAATGCAAGACGTCAGTCAACAAAGTGACAAACAATTTACAGAGCATTGGCATCCGGAGATGCAAAAAAGTGTCTATGGTATATTTTCAAAACTTACTTTATTTATTTTATTATTTTATTTTTTAACTCATTGTCAATTTTTATTTTTATATGTAACTCATTAAAATAATATAAACTATACCAATAAATAATATAAACAAATCAATTTTCTCTCTTCTCTCCCATCTCTCTCTTCCCTCTTTTCCTCTCTTCCTCTTTCACTCCATTAAAATATTAGTTTTTATTTTTACAACCCATGAATAGTTGTATACATACAACCTTACTGTTTACAGATGATAACAAAATTTACATACCCATACCTCGGTGATGCTCTATTTTAGTGTCTTGGTTGCTAAAATAGCAATTGAGAGTTTTTATACTCCTAATGCTAATACTTATGAGCAGGCCGGCCCTAGGCTTAGGCCAATTAGGCCATTGCCTAGGGCCCCCTTACTAGAGAAGGCCCCAAATTGGGGGGGCAAATTATTTATTTATTTATTTATTTTTATATATAAATATTTTTTTAAATATAAAAATATTTTTGTGAGATATTAAAACAATTTAGTTTACATTTTTTTTTCACTATTAAGAAGGCTTAAAGAATTAAGTATTGCTAGAGATAGTGATAAGACAAATTTAAATAAATAGGTCTTACAAATAGATATGTTACTAATCACAAGTAATTCAAAAAAAAAATTGTTAAAAATACTATAAATTTTACTACATAACTTTTATTTATTTAATTATTTTTATACAAGATAAAAATTATACTCTAGCCTAATCTAAGTGTATATGTATGCGAAACTTTCTTTTAGATACTTAAATCTTGGCCATTGCCCCCCACAATCCACAAGAACTTATACTTGTGGAGTGATCACTGCACCAAGGGTGCGTAGTGGTTTGCATAACTTTTATAATTTGATGTGACAATGAATATTGTGGGGGGAGAAAAAGCCCAACCCAACGTATTGGGCCCAAGGCCCTATATGAGGAACACTGTTCGTCCGAGGAGATGAAGACACTCAGTCAGAGGCCCATGTAAAGGGAGAATGTCTGTGGTCGAACATGTGTACTATCCGAGGAGATGTTCATATGTCCGAGGAGTCTGATATCCTCGGATCCGACGAAGTTTTGCCCGACACGTGTATGGGAGGTTCAAGTGATCTGTTTGACAAGTGTTAAGAGGGAAAGGAGCCTCGGACACGCATGAAGGTAACAGGAACAGAGAAATATCAAGGAGACAGACTTCAACCACCGCATTTAATGCATTGCACCTACCTTCCTGGCCGCATTTATGTGGAGAAGACCCCTGAACAGTGCATTCTCAGCTACCGCCACTCAGACAGGGCTAAAGGGGGAGTATGATGGGACATGCACTCAAGTGGGCGTCTAGATGATGAACAAGTGGACGGTGAAGATGTGGAAAGACAGTACTATATAAGAGAAAGGTGTCTCTGATAGAGGAGATCGAAAAATGAAAAAAGAGAAAAGAGTGTATTACATCACTGTAGCTCCAAGAATTGTAACCCAAGTTCATCAATGAAAAACACCTCTTCGGACGTGGCACTTATATCCGTCCGAGCACATATTAATACAAATTCTCTCACTAGCATTGCTGTTTAATACTGTTATTTCATTATCAGCCTAGCTCTTTCACCCACTCTCTACAAATTTATTGTTTTGGGTTCAGTGGGCTCAAGATCCATACCTTCTTGGGCTTAGGCTGCAAAATTTGACCCTACAAATATGATAGGTAAATTTCAACAAACTATTGAATTCATTTTTGAATGAATATTTGTGATTTGTGATATATCTTTGTAATTCTTATATTGTAAATTTTATAATATTTCTAGTATTTTTGTAAGCCTCATGTCATTGATCACATTCATTACAACACCAGTTTGTAGTAAAATTTGTTATAACTTTAACATTTTCTTAACAAAAAAAAAAAATCATATTAAAGAGTAAAAAGAATGTATTTAAAAAAAATTATTATATAAAATGCTAGTTAAATATTATTTAAGTGATAACATAAAGGCCCCATTTGAAAATTTTGTCTTAGGCCTCCGAAACGCTTGGGCCGGCCCTGCTTATGAGCTCAATATTGGTTGGGTTCCTCTTTGTTAAGGGCATTTTTAGGGCTACAAAATTAAAATAAGCCAAAGGCCCATAAGCTCCAAATACCAGCAAGATCAAGCTTAAATTGTGGAGAAGGCCCTTGCTAATTAGCTTGTGAGCTTTGCTCAAAATGGGTTAACCAATGTCCAACTCAGGACTCTTGGATTCAGCCCATTCGACTAAACAAATCAGCACACAAAGTTGGCATCTTACCCAGAAAATTGCTGCTTGGAAAGATGACTTATGAGTTCAAACAAAAGCTAAGAGCTGCTTAAAAGTTCAAACATGCTTCTAAAGACATCTTTATTGGCATTTCATATGTTGTGGGCTAGCATATTATTATTGTGTATTTTGTTTGGTTACATAACAGCCCTTAATGGGACGGATTTGCATTTTGTATTGACACAGTGGAAAGGTTCCTACCTCTCTTAACTGTTGAAAGATCATTTCAATGTTATATCAGATACATGGTGTGAACTATCAAATGAATTTAAAGAACATATACTATAAAAAAAAAATGTTCGGGAAAGCAATATGTCAAAAACTAAAAGCCAAACAACGACTCACAGGTTCTCAGGTATAAATACTAAGGATTAAGTATTAACAAAAAGACACAAGTAAAAGAGCTCAACAGCAGGCCAAGTATGTTGATCCTTAGCAGTTTTTCATAATACATCAAAATCGAAGTCCAGTTCAAATATTACATATTAAGTGTTAATCATCGCTGCTCTTCTTACCGCAGCTGTTATTGTCACTATCATCAAGAGAATTAATTTGAAAACAAAACCAATTAGCTCTAGTTCAATCACACTTTCATCACCTCCCTTGATAAGAGGATGGAGGATAAGGTTGCGGGCAGGGGCGGACCCACCAAGAAGTAAGAAGGGTGGAGGGGCCATGGCCTCCCAAACTTTTTCAATTTTATAAAATTTTCCCTAAATTTTCCTAAATTTAAAATATATATATATATATATATATATATATATATGGTAGGCCCCCAAAACTTTTCAAATTTTAGACTTTTACCCTGTAAATTTACCTAAAACTTTCAAAAGAAATATGGTTAACCCCCCAAACTCTTCATATTTCTTATCTGACACTATTAAATTGGTTCAATTTTATATTTGTTATTATTTTGACCCCATTCATAAAATTCTAGTTCCGCCCTGGTTGTGGTTTCAAGACAAAAGGGTGCTTGTGTAACTAAGCAATAAAAAAACTGACCAAAAGCCCTATTATCAATTTAAATTATAGGCAAAACTACACTATTGGTCCCTGAAGTTTATCCTGTGTGCACAATTGGTCCTTCAAGTTTGAAGCGAGCACAATTAGTGCCTTAAGTTTTAAAACTGAGTTGTATTGGTCATTTTACTAACTTCTGTTAACAGTATTACTTACGTGGTTAACTTCACAATGACTTGGCATTTTCTTTAATGATGTGGCATATTTTTAATTAAAAAATTACAAACTAAGTGAGAAAAAATATTAACCGGTACCAAATTAAAAAAATATATTTTCTGTCCTATTCTCATAATCAAGTGCAAGTATGAATCAGTCCTATTTTCTTTCATTCTTAGGTAGACATGTACAGTGAATTTAGAGATTCAGCTTCACGCTCTAATATAACTCAATTCTATGAAACTACAAATACCACCATCTCTTATGCTCTAGAAGTCGTAGAAAGAAATACAAAAAGAAGATTTACAGAATTTTTGCTAAGCAATCATCATCACCTCCAAGCAGAAGAGGTTGCCATTTTCTGTCCAGCCAGCTAAGGTAAAAAGCCCCATCCCTCCTTTCGAGTCTATAATTCACATGAAACTGCTGCTTCAATAGATCGTTAACAGTGTTAGTCACAGAGGTATTCAATGGGTATAGAGTAAACCCTGCCATTGAAAGTCTCCTAATCCACTTTCCTAGAAGTTCATGCCGTTCGACCCTCTCAGCATTCTCACAAGCTATCATGTTGACTATGTCACAAGCTACACAGTGCTGCTCAGCGCTGATCCGCTGTTTGTCATTTCTTGGGCGAGCCACATCAATCGATTCAAACATAGCTTAGTTTGTAATTTTTTCTTACTTAGTTTGTAATTTTTTAATTAAAAATATGCCACATCATTAAAGAAAATGCCAAGTCATTGTGAAGTTAGTCACGTAAGTAACACCGTTAACAGAAGTTAGTAAAATGACCAATACAACTCAGTTTTAAAACTTAAGGGACTAATTGTGCTTACTTCAAACTTAAGGGACTAATTGCGCACACAGGGTAAATTTTAGGGACCAATAGTGTAGTTTCGCCTAAATTATAGTACAACTGAACCAAGGCCAAATGCATCAAGGCTGTGGCGTCACATGCATGGTCGAAGTCAAAGTGGTAAGTTTAGGATGTTTAGCAGGGACAAAAAGGCAAACATGGCAAAGACTTGAGGTCTGATGGCCTTGGTGTCATATATAAGGCCAACGCTAACACCATGAGACCCAAAAATAAATTTGAATTCAAAGAAAACTGTTTGTTTCTTACAAATAGTAATCATGGTCCAGGCCAATTGCTTCTTTTTAGTCTTTGCTTTGATTCTGGAATTCAAAGAAAACATGTGAAATGCTTCATTGGAATCTCATTTTGCATTGCATGCATGGGACCCTCGGGCATGGCTTTTGTAAGGGGTTTATTCCATTTGAATATAGCTTATTCAATGAGAATGATATATATATGTGAGTTTGGCTCGAATTTTTCATTTTTCCTAAATTAAAATCTTTTGGATTTCTGATTAAAATCGCATTCAAAAACTAAATACATTGATGTTAAAGGATCAGTATGCTAATATCTATTATTTTAGCTATTTAACTTTGAAATAATTATTTTTGGTGTGAGACGTTGTATCAATCAATAATTATTATTTTTTTTTGCCAAAGGTGTTGTAACTGAATTGGCACCTTTCCATGTACAAAGTGCTTGGGGGTCTAGGGGGGAAATGGTTCAAGCTACGGAGTTAGCAGCATGTTGTAATTATTTCTCAAAAAAATCAACAATTATTTTTTGGGTGGAAACATATTTTAATAATAAGATCCTCCCATCAACATGTTAAGAAATCAACTATGTTCATAGAAACACATTTTCATTATAAGAAGATAGTTACATAACAATATAACCTTTTTTTTTTTCTTTTTTTTTGCTGGGTAAGTGCGGGGGATTGAACCCCGAGCAACAGGTCGCTACGGAACCCGGGTACCATTGAAACTAAATACATTAATCAAAAAAAGTGATAACAATAAACACCCACGTTCAAATATTACCAACAACATAAGTTCAAACATCACAAACACAACTTCAAAAGTCACAAACAACAATAAACATTTTTCTTAATTAATTCAAGAGAATTTCCATTTAGCCAAAAAAGCTTCACTTGAGCCAATGCTTTCTTTATTTACATATTAAAAAAGGTAACACGGCCTTAACCTTCTTTAAACTGCAACATCTACTCAACCTGCAAAATCACACACAAAAATATCACCCATAAGAAATATAAAGCAAATGCGTTTTAAAAATAAGTAAATATGCATCTCACAAGTGTTGGTTCGGGCCAGTTACGAGTACATAGATATGGCATTTCTTGAAAAATTAGAGCACGAACAAGTTGGAAATACAACAATTAATTAATAATATTTATTTTTAAGTAAATTTTATGTATTTTTCAACATAATTTATGTTTATTTTAAATTTTAAAATTAAGTAACAACAATAAAATGTTAAAACTCACCTTAATTATTATTTTTTGATAGTCTATATAAATGCAAATCCCTATCTAGCTCTATATATTGGCATAACTGGCTCAACAATATATTGCCGGCAAGCATTATTATAACCAAATTTTTTTTCTAAGACTGATACATAGTCAAATAATGTCTATAACTCAACCAAAAAAAAAAAAAAGTGAATAAGAAAGAAACACAGAGAGTCAAGTTGAGAGTGGAAGAGAACAAAAGCAAAACACAAACAAGAAAGAAAACACATCACAAATAATAAAATCATCACATATACCTAGGCCTGTGGTTGGCCTGCTTGTTGTTGTTGTGGAGGTTGAGGTTGAGGTTGAGGTTGAGGTTGGGGTGGGTGATATTGTTGGTTGTGTGCTGCTAGATTTAGATCATTAGGGAACATATTTAATAGGAGAAATAATAGATTTCAATTGAGCATGAAATATAATAGAAAGTACATCATTTAATTTAAAAACCTAAGTTTACAAGTTTGGATAAAATTATATTATAATGATCATTTACTATTTTCATTATCAATTAATGTGAAATTTTACCCAAATGTATCTACTCAACATATTATATAAATATATATATATATATATATGTATATATAAAAGTGTATGAATAACCTATAATAGAGAAATAACAATTAATTTTTATTTAAAAATAAATAAATTAATAAAATTAGAAATGAAGAAAGAAGTAGATAAATAAAAAATAAATAAACAAACAAAAAAGGGATGGAGATGAAACAAAGAGCAAATAATTCAAATGGCTTTATGTGACCTTTGTGTTCTTTCAGAGTTTTAATAGTATCACAAAATCTAATTATAATTTTATATTTGAGTAAATTACAGTCGGCACCCTGAGATTTGAACTAATACCAAGCGGGTCTAAAATATTTCAAAAATAACCAATTTGGTCCCTAAACTATATGCTCTTAGAAATGAAATTATTGTATTTAGCATATGGTTCAGGGACCAAATCGGTTAGTTCTGAAATGTTTTGAACTTGTTTAGCTTCATCTCAAACCTCAGAAATGCTAACTGTAATTTACCATTTTATATTTAACCATAAAATTTTAGCTAAATAAAAAATTTTTATTTATATTTTTTCTTTCAATTCTCTGAACAAGGAGACTAGGGAGGAAACTTCCTTATAGATATGAAAATCTCTCACATTCAAACGCCCCCACCACATCTGATTTAATTTAAGGAAATTTAAACAGAGCTTCATAGACATCATAGCTTGTTACCATGAAAATACTGTATCTCTGTACTGTCCCTTCTTTATCAATTTAAAAAATAATTATAAAAAATAAAAAAGCTATAAAGTTGAGTAAAAAAATGATGTAATCAATGACTTTTGTGCCACACTAAAAAACTTTTTAAAAAATAGTAATGAAAAAAGTCGACTAACAGAGTTTCTTTTCAAACTCTTCAAATTTTATTATAAATGGGGAAAAAGTTTTTATTTATATGTTTTCTTCCAATTCTCTGATTTTTTCTTCCAATTCTCTGAACAAGGAGACTACTAAGGAGGAAACTTACTTGTAGATATGGAAATCTCTCACACGCAGTACGCCCCCACCACATTTGATTGAATTTAAGGAAATTTAAACAAAGCTTCTTAGACATTATAGCTTATTCCCACAAAAATATTGTGTCTCGGTCCCTTCTTTATCAATTTAAAAAATAATTATAAAAATAAAAAAGCAATAAAGTGTAGGAGTAAAAAAATGATGTAATCAATGACTAAAAAACTTTTTTTTTAAAAAGTAATGGAAAAAATAGCCTAACAAAGTTTCTGATCAAACTCTTCAAATTTTGTTATAAATGGGAAAAAAACAACAATTGCTGGTGAAAGTGTGTAGACAAGTGCGGTTATCTTTTTCTTTTACGCGTCTTCACAATCATTCAATCCCCCAGCACCTTAGAAATTGCAAGGGGCTTACCTTTTTCGCCTTCAATCAAAATCTTTTTGACCATTTTATCTGCACCACACTATGGAACAATAAAACTATGCCACGTGTCTATTAATTCTTAAATTTATGCTTTTAATTTCTGTTAGTTGAAACAATTGATTAAGGATTTGTTGGGTTGCAGAGCTTGAGCTGTTAGAATTCACCTTAATTTTTTTAATTATTTTTTTGATAGTCTTTAAAAATGCTAATCTTTGTCTAGCCCAATATATATGGCATAACTGGCTCAACAATATATTGCTGGCAAGCATTATAACCAATTAATTTTACTAGGACGTACATATCAAATGTCTATAACTCAACGTACCCAAAAAAAAAATCTCTATAACTCAAAAAAGAAGTGTGAAAAGGTGAAAAGTAGATTTAGGCTGTGTTTGTTTCGTGTAAAACGTTTTCCGGAAAATACATATTTTCCGGAAATGTTATTTTCCGGAAAAGGAAAATATGTTTAAGGTGTTTGGGTGAATTATGAAAATTGTTGTGAAAAATATTTTTATGTGTTTGGATGTATTCTAAAATGCTATTTTCCGGAAAATTTTTCATATCAACACAACAACAACAACAACAACAACAATAAATTCCGGCAACAAAAATTCCGGCAACAACACAACAACAACAACAACACCACCAAATTCCGGCAACAACAACGCAACAACCACAACACAACAACCACAGCAACAACAATCAGTTCCTCAAAAAAAACAAAAACAACAATCAAACTTAAAAAAAAAAAAAAAAAAAAAAAAAAAAAAAAAAAAAAAAAAAAAAAAAAACCGGAGAGATCGAGGAAGACGAAGATCGACGGCGCGGCGCGGCGCGACTCGCCGGTGCGAAGAGCGCCGGGTTCGAAGGAGTTCGACGATCGACGATCGACGGCGCGGTGCGATCGATTTTCCGGAACTGGATCGGCGCGGTGCGATGGGGACTGGGTTCGAGGGTTCATGGTCGTCGACGATGGTCTCTCGGCTTGGATCGGCGGTTCGTGGGTTCAAGGCCGCCGGCGATGGGCGCTGGGCGCTGGGCTTGGAGCTTGGGTCTGGACCGGATCGGAGAGTGAGTGTGAGAGAGCTTGGAGAGTGATGTTGCGTGAGAGAACTTGGAGAGTGGAGAGAAAATTTCCGGAAATTGGTTTACGGGAAAATAGGGGGTGAAATGGATTTCACCCAGCAGGGAGCACTTTTTCGGTCAAAGGGGAAATCAATTTCCGTTGACCCAATTTTCCCAAGCACCCAAACACAGCAATTTTCCGAAAATTGATTTCCGGAAGTGGTTTGAAGTTGAAACAAACACAGCCTTAAAAAGAAAGGAGAAGAGAGAGGGCAGTGGCACACAACTACACACACCAACCATCTGCCATCAAAGAGTTAAATATTATGATATTAAACACTAGTCAAATATTATTTAAGTGATAACAAAAATATCATATTTAGATATATTGCCTTAGGCATTTAAATTTGTTGAGCCACCGCTACTCTCACATAGGGTGAGCCTCATGGGGACTCGTGTGGGGCTCACCCTTATGTTAGGGCTCAAAGTACTACTCCAAGGATATATAAGTATTTTTCTAACCGAAACAGAAAAAAGAAACACATCAAAAATAAGAAAATGATCACATACCCTGTGGATGGGCTGCTTCTTGTTGTTGTTGTTGTGGGGCTGGAGGTGGAGGTGGGGGTTGGTGACGTTGTTGTCTATGTGTTTGTAGATCAGTGCTATTGGAGAACACATTTTGACAAAGGTTACATTCGACATAATAATATGCATGTGCAGCAGTGTTATGGTCACGGAAATCATTCAAGCTGTTAAAGAACATCCGGTGACAATGACAGCAAGTAAATTCATTGTCGTTGTTGTTCTCCATAATCTTCAGTGGGAGGAGAGCTTTTTTTTTTTTCTTTGCTGGTCTCTAGAGAGTGGGAGGCTAGGAGGAGAGAAGAGTAAAGGTGTTTTTGCTTGCTCAATTGCCAAATCATAGCATCCATTTATAGATAGGAAGAAGAACCAACAATTAAGGCTGTGACGGTAAGTACTATGGCTTGGGTGGGATTAAAATGCCCATTTTCACTAAATATATATATATATATATATTAAAGATTAAAGATTTTATTTAAGATATACAATAACAAATTATTTTAAAAAATTTTTTATGAAAAAAATATTTTCTATTATATTTTCAATACTTCTTAAAATATTTTTAAAAATAGATAATTAATATATGTCCTTAAAACACATATTAATTGAACCCAAAAATTAAAATATCACTTCTGCATATATGTACACATATTGTGTGAAACAGTGAAAGTGTGTAGACAACTGCGGCATTGTAGCAGGACCAGTCAAATATTGCTTTATTGCTAAGCAATGCCAACTGTGTACAGAGATAGGTGGATAGATAGGAATACCGGTCTACCACTGCCGGATGCTCCATCAGGACCCTGTAGAGTGTGATTTAGATCGGTAATTGGCTAATCTTTTATTCTTATTAAGAAGGACGTAAAAGTTTATTTAAATTAAAAGTTTTTATTTTTATTTTTTCTTCTTCAATGAAACTAGGGAGGGAACTTCCTTGTAAATAATAGACATGAAAATCTCTCGTACGCGCTACGCTCCCACCACGACTGATTGAAAAAAGGAAATTTAAACAGACATAAGCTCATAGCTGGATACCACAAAAATGTTGTCTATGTACTATCCCTCTTTTATTGATTTAAAAAATAATAATAAAAATAAAAAAGCAATAAAGTGAAGGACTAAGAAAGTAGTGTAATACTTTGGTCAATGACTTTTGTGCCACGCTAAAAAAAAAACTTTTTTAAAAAAAGTAATGTAGAAGGCCATTTGATACTAACAAACTTTCTCTCAAACAAAAATTCTTTAAATTTTTTGTATATTTTCTTTTTTTAAGTATAAATTTTAAAAATTTAACCGTTGAATTTTATGTTTTTTATATTATTAACATACATACTAAATTTGGTTCAAATTAGAAATTATTTACTTTTCGATCAATAAATTTTTTTTATTGTTTAATTCAGAGACTTGGGGAAAAATCCATCTATAAATTAAGTGGTAATGACCTTCTCAACCATCCTTCCCATTAATGTCCAATCCTATTCTATCTTATTTTCTTTCTAACTAGACATCTGGTTTCATCACTGGCAAGTCAAGTCATTTTTCTTTTTCTTCCTTTGGCTCACCATGCTCAAGCAATCCCAATCGCCCTATACTTTTTGAGTTCCTTAAAATTAAACTTAAATTATTATTATTATCATACTAACTCAAGTTTTCACATATATATGCAGTTGGTGATGATGATGATGAAATTTAAGGATTTGCTAAGGTAGATGTTTCTATCCTATTATGGCATCCCATTTGTAACTGTTCAAGTATTATGCTAATTTTCATATTCATTTTGTGTAGTGCTGGCAAAAGTAAGAGAAATTTTCGTCATAAATTTTTGAAACATGAAAACTAGAGACTGCATAGTACTTCCTTCTCTACCATATCTATACTGAATATTGATGAGTGATTTTTTTTTTATAATTATAGTACCATACTAACTCAAGTTTTCACATATATACACGTGATAACAATTGATGTCTCTAGAAGATGATGCTCATGTCCTTCTTTTACTTCGACTGGCTGCTAAATAGTGAAGATTTTCATAGCTTGAATATTTCCCTGCAATTAATAAGTCAACAAACACTGTTGGAAGCTTCAACAAGATGTAACCTTCTTCCATTATTTCTAGGACTTGTCTAGTTGTTTGTTATGGGCTTATGGCCTAACTAGTTTACTGTTAATATCTTTCTTCAAATTAAATCAGCATATCAGGCCAATGTAGAATTCGTGATTCTTCCTTGATATTGCTAAAGGAATCTGCTGAAAACATATAGAAACTGATGTCAATCTTGGAGTATATTATCAATGTTGTATACTCAATAAGTCCTTTGACTTGGATGTAGAGACAGCGTCTATTGTGCAAGCATTCCTGCTTGCTCATGAAACAAGTTTCACTAATTGGCAAAAGCAAGTTATTATAGTACAAAAAATTCTTCCTTTCTACATAATTGTTCCCCCACCCCATCCCCTCCCTTTTCTTCTTCTTCTTACTGCAATTTACCATGTTTATGCTCAAATCCTATAACTATTTCAGACCAGAACAACTGGTTTCACATCTACATTTGGTTAAAATTGGTGGAATTTCTAAACTAGTTTGGAATGCATAGTTGGATTTTTATTGATGTTACTAGTGTCAAAAGCCAGAGAGAGGACACAATGGAGAGAGATTCTTGTAGCAAATAACAAAACAAAGAGAGAAATTTGTGTTTGTTTTGAAAAATAAAAATGATCTTATAATTCCTTGGTCTATCTTTATATCAAAATTATGCTACAATGTAAATGATATTATTATGTTGGAATGTAAATAATGATTAATATCTTGTTACTAGTGATCCCTTTCTATTCTCAGTGACTTATAATGAAGCTCAATTTTGTTGTATCCGTGCAACCCTATTCTACATGTGAGTGGAAGAGAAAACAAAAGCATAATGCAAAAGGGTTACATACTTACACAGTTCTAGAGCAACAATCCGGGCTCTCACATAAGGGGTGGACCTAATGGGGGTACTCACGTGTAGAGCCAAACCCCTATGTGAGAGCTTTGAACACTGTTCCAGGACTATGTAAGTATTTTCCTAACCAAACAAAAAATGAAACGCGTCAAAATAAGAAAATGATCACATAGTACATACCCTGTGGTTGGGCTGCTTCTTGTTTTTTGTTGTGGGGCTGGTGGAGGTGGGGGTTGGGGTTGGGGTTGGTGACGTTGTCTACGTGTTTCTAGATCAGCGCTATGGGAGAACACATTTTGATAAAGGTTTACATTCGACATGATAATATGCATGTGTGATGGTGTTATGGTCGCAGAAATCATTCAGGCTGTTAAAGAACATCCGATGACAATGACAGCAAGTAAATTCATTGTCGTTGTTGTTCTCCATAATCTTCAGTGGGAGGAGAGCTTTTTTTATTTGCTGGACTCTAGAGTTTAGAGAGTGAGAAAGGAGAGTAAAGTAAAGTAGTTTTTCTTTGCTCAATTGCTAATAAATCGTAGCATCCATTTATATAGATCGGGAAGAACCAACAATTAAGGTTGTGACGGTAAGTTCTATGGCTTGGGTAGGATTAAAAATGCCCATTTCCACTTGACGACAAAATATATATATATATATATATTAAAAATAAAAATATCACTTCTAGTATGCATGTAAACTTTAAACATAAGGTGAGAGGTGGATAGATAGGACTACCACTACCAGATGCTCCATCAGGACCCTGTAGAGTGTGATTTAGGGTGAGTTTGGTTCAGTTTTTTTAAATTGGGTTTTTTGAAAAAGTGGAGTTTTTAAAAAGTACAGTATGAAAAAATGTTTTTTCAAAAAGCTGAGTGTTTGGTAAAAACTGTTAAAAAGTGTTTTTTGAAAAAGCTGAGTGTTTGGCTAGAACTTATAAAAGTAGTTGTTTGAGTTGTAAATTACCAAAAAGGATAATGTATATATAAGAGCATCTCCAGCAGGTTAGGCAAATTTTTGTACTGTTTGGATAATCAATAGTGACATTTACCTTTTGCCTACCCACTTTTTTAATCTTTATTTTTTAATCAAATTTATTCTTTTTTAATATTTATTTATTTTTTTTCTATTCATTCTCAACAATTATATTTTTCAACAAAAAATGTTACATCCACAATATTTTTTGCAATACTTTCACAAGAATCATAACAAAATCTTATATGGAAAGTTGTTACTAGTTCTAATTTGAACCCACCATTGAAATTATATTTTTACTCACCAATATTAGCTAATTACTTAAAATTTATTGTGAAAATATTGAGGTAGTATTTTTAAATTGTGATTTCTAATTCTTTGCCTTTCTTTCATCCATACGTTTCCATTTTTTTTTTCTCTTGCATTTTGTCCACCACACACGTATACCCATAGGATTCCATCCTCTCTTTTTTTCTTTACTTTCCACTTGATTCCAGAGCCTTCCTTTCTCTTTATTTCTCTAGCTCTCTCATTCTCTACTGTCTTTTTTTTTTCTTTTTTTTTCTTTTTCTACTTGATTCCATAAATTCTCTAGCTCTCTCTGTGATACTTGATTCCATAATCTTGCTTGCCTTTTGGTGTCATTATCTTCAAACACACACAGACACGCATGGAGAGAAAGGAGAAATCGCCTTTGCTCCACCACACCGCCACCGCTGCTCCTCCTCCTCACTGCGGAGTGCATGCAACTAGGGTCATATCGGCTTCTAATGGGTTTCCTTGTTCTTGATTAGTTGTTGTTTCTGATTTTAGATTTGTCAGATCGGCTTCTATTTTTTTTTTCCTTGATCATTTATTGTTGTTCTATTTTTTTTATTTTTTTTTTTTTTTCTGTTCTTGATCTGCTGTTGTTGTTGTTTTGATTTTAGATTTGTTGTTTAAATTATATCAGTTTTATGAGAGCAAGAATTTTTTTGCTTTTATTGTTGTGGTTTGATTAATTTTAAGATTATGTTTCTGAGTTTGTATTTTGATTATGCTTGAGTTTAGAACATTTGAGAGAAAGATGGTTTGCCCAAGATCAAAGGGTAAAGTTAGATTTTCAGTAAAATGTGAAGGGTAATTTGGTAATTGCTCAAGATCGTCCAACAGATATATGAAAACACGCACGGACTTTGCTCAAAATGGACCTCTAAGCTCCTTTTCCATCTGTGCATTCTCTTCACAAATCCAAAACACAACTTTTTCCAAAAAGTTGCGTTTTGGTCTCAGCCAAACGGGCTTTAAACATTGGCTTTTTTTCAAAACGGGCTTTTTGGGCTGAGAAAGTGGAAACAAACGGCACTTAGATAGGTAATAAAGGCTAATCTTTTATTTTTATTGAAGTATGTAAAAGTTGGCTTTTAAAGGCCTGATCCGTATTGAATTTTTTCCTCCAATCCTTTTGTTGTTGGTAAATTTAGTCACACCAGGAGAGAGAAATAAGGAAGCCCACCTACTGGCTAGAGATCAAAAATTTTGTTACCAGGATTTGGATTAGAGGAAGAGGAACGTCCAAGCTTCTTCCTTCATGAACAACATTCACTGGATTTACACTAGTTATAATATGAAAAAGGCATCTTTTGTTGGTTCTTTGAAAAAAGAAAAAAAAAATTGTAATAAAAAATGTACTTGAAAAAAATGGAGTTTAAGAATGCGTTTGAGATTGCTTTGTTAATTATGTAGTATAGACACAATACAAATTTCACAGTTGTATGAGATGACATTGTAATTGATGTAAAATGAAAATGATGTTAGTGATCATCTCATATAAAAGTTATGTTGCAATAATCACAATTTGTCACCTTATATGTGAAAAAATCTCATATTGAGTGTGAAATTTTTTGTGTTCGTAGGAGTAGCCATCCACCACAACTTTTTAGTATTACTTGTGATATTGATCAATACACTCAACTATTACCTTAATTCTCAGAAGTTCAAGAGATAGCCCAACATAAATGGCATACTTGTGATGCCCTATGTCTATAATCCATGTCATACATGTCATATTTCTTGGCATACATGTCATATTTCTATTAAGGATTGAAACCTAAGACTCCAAACATAACTTTGTCCAAAAAAATATTATTACCCTGATTCCCATTGAGTTAGGCGGAGTCCAATTAGATCGTTTTCTCTACAGACCACAGTTGAGAGCTCAAGAGACAGCATTAGTAAATGAAGTGAATGGCAATTGATAAGGTTCAACCAGGATAAACAAGAATCTAAAGTGAGAATGGTGAACACTCTATAACAGTTAGCTTTCATTGGTCCAAAATACATGAATTGCACCTACATCCTACTACTAAGAGTATGTTATCCAATTAACTGATGAGGTACTAAACACAGAAGAGATCTGCATTCCTTACATTACAAGAGAATCAAGAGATCCCTCACCAGTAATAGTAGAAATATTTCCGTCCACTAGCTGCAATGTAAGGACAAATCAAGCCCAGGGCAAGGCCATTAGGTTGCAAGCCTTCCTCGCCACCATTAAGGAATCTGCAAAACAGGAAGAAGCAAACTAATCCAATGAGCAATGAGAGCATTTAGGATAATTAATACACTGTTAAAGTATGAATATTAACATGTAAAAACATTCTTTCGAATAGAAGCAAATTACTCAATGGACAGCCCATGAACTCTTATCCCAAATGACTCTTCCTCTCTTCCCATAAGAGTGACTGAAGGGTGAGTTCAAAACCCACTATTTACACTTATAACATCACGACTCACAATCAATGTGTTATGTGTCATCCATGATAATAAATATAATTTGACTAGGTAAATAAATAAACAAAAAAAAAATTTAAATAGTATTATTATTATTTTAAATTTGAGATTTGACCCACAGAAGGTCTGGAATTTGTAGGGATTTATGAGATAATGGGATGACGGGGTAATTTTATTGTTTGGTTATTAAAAGAGAATAGAAGCAAGGCCAAAGTTAGGTCTTCTGGGGCAACTCATCCATTAGGCAAGCTAATCAAGACACAATTCTATCAGTGAAGTAGAAAACTATAGAAGGAGCTAGGCAACCAGACATGAACACAAAGATGTTCTGAAATTGAAAGTGTCAGCACATGTCATAGAGGAATCTGTGAAAAAGCATTTCATATTCTAGACTGCATCCCAAGCCAGCCTTGTAAATTGTTAGCTCATGATAGAGGAAACTGTAAAAATTGAAAAGAAAATTTCATATTTCACAGTGCAACTTAATCCAGCCTTGTAAACAATTTCCTTTTTCTTTTTTACATATAGCCTTGTAAACAAATCCATGTAAAGGTATCAGACTTATGAGTCCCATGTATAACTTTGAGTGCCTATTATTCTTTACAGTATTACAGCCATCCACTGTACCTTACAAGCTCAATGAAACAACAGCCTCGTTCAAATAAGTTCATTAAATAGGGATCACTTCCTTTCACTTAGAAATAATGACACAAAGAAAGGAGGGGGTGTTAAAAAAGGAAAAAGAAAATGACTATTTAATTAGAGAGAGAGAGAAGAAGAAGAAGAACCAAGAAACAAAAAAGAATGTTTGACCATGGAAAAATCATTTCAACGTTATATCAGATACATGGTGTGGACTATCAAATGGATTTAAAGCACATATACCATAAAAATGTTAAGGAATGCTAGGATTTACTAAAGGTCATGACTTCTACAGATAAACACCTGAGAAGATAACATTGGCATCAGAACATATTAATATTTAGAAATGTTAGAATAGATGAGAGAAAAGAAGCAGTTAAATAAAGAGCGGTAACCTAATGATCCATTATAGGCCACAATGCAGATTGAAGTACAAGGCCTTAATGATATATGCATCCCATAATTAATGCAAGGAAATAGCATATTAATTAAATAATAACAAAGCTGGATTAAGGATCGCATCTCTCTTAGTGAGGGAATGAATAATCTTTTCTAAGTTTAGGGGTACTGCCAAAGAAATATTAAAGGCCATAACGCAGCTTGTACTACAAAGCCTCTAATGTTGGCAGGTTAATACTTAATAGTGATACATGTCTGGTAAGGTTAAATGAATTACGAGGGACATTTTCCACTTAAGAGGAATGAAACCAAAGCCCAAATCCAACTCCCTAATGCTGATGACTCCCAGGACCACAAGGTATTGATTGAATTGCAGCAATATACCAAAATAATTCCACAGAAATCCTCATGTATAATGAAAAATCTAGAATGAATTAAGAACTCATCAAACAACTATACACAGGAATGTATCTTTTTACATGATAAGGAGAGTAAAAAAACTCAACAGGCAAAGCATGTTGATCCTTTGCAGTTTTGCTTAATACATCAAAATCAAAGTCCAGTACAAATATCACGGATTAAGCATTGCATCTGCATTAGTCATAACTACTCTTCTTTAGAGCTGCTAGTATTGTCACTATCATCAAGAGAATTAATTTGAAAATAAAACCAATTAGCTCTAGCTCAAATGACAGTTCCTCCTCCCTTTATAAGGGGATGGAGGGTAAGCTTGTGGGTTCAAGACCCAAGGGGTGCTTGTGTAACTAACCAATTAAATAACTGACCAAAAGCCTTATTGTCACTTTGAATTATAGTATAGCCAAGGCCAAATGCATCAAGGCTGTGGCCTTACAGGGTCAAAGTCAAAGTGGCAAGTGTAGCATGGACAAAAAGGCAAACACGGCAAAGAATTGAGGTCTGGTGGTCTTGGTGAGTCATAA
This sequence comes from Quercus aquifolioides, assembly GCA_019022515.1. NCBI lineage: Eukaryota > Viridiplantae > Streptophyta > Magnoliopsida > Fagales > Fagaceae > Quercus > Quercus aquifolioides. Next base: position 9,816,008 of record CM032335.1, on the reverse strand, counting down.
GGCCAAGGCTAAGACTATGAGACCCAAAAATAAGGCCAAGTGCCAAAAGAAATCAACAAGGCAAGGAACCCAAAGAACATTTTGCTATACCATATTAAGTGAGATAAATAAATAAATAAAAAATTGAACACTAAATGACACAACAAGAAGCAAATGTTGCTAGCAACAAAACATTGAACACTAGAAGAACATTTATGTTTTAGAATTTCTCGCAGCTCTCATAGTTGTAAATCATTTCATGCATGAAAAGGGTTTGCTAGGCAACAGAACTCATTAACAAATTTCACATCATAAAGAAAACAGGATCAAACACGTCGCTGCCCCCTTTTACAAAGTAATTGAGAGGTTAGACCAAAACATATTACAGTTCCACCACAAAGTCTCAGAATTTCTCAAGTCTTTAAACTTCAATCAACCAGGAGTAGCACAAAATGGTTAAAGTCCATAGTTTAAGAAGTAGTAAACACCAAAATTCATTTTTCCTCAACAATCCCAAAACAATTTTCACTTAGCAAATTCAATTCATTCAACCCACATGAGGTAATATACACATTCAAAAAACTAACTCACATACCTAGAACACACAAACTAAGCATTACATTGCAGCACAAGTGTTTATCCAAAAATAAATCAATCTCAAACAATCCAAATTTAAAAGGGTCACCGCACCTCAAACTTTCAAGAGCTGCATTTTGTTCGAAAACGCGATGGCAATCCAATCAGGCACGGCGGCAGACCACTGCAGCTGATTGATCTCCGACCCGGCAGAGTACACCGACATAGGATCAATCCCATTGGGTCCCGCCACAGTGGGGAGCTCCCAAATCAGAGCCTGGGTATCATCCCCAGCCGAACAAATATGCCTGGGACTCTGAGGCGCCCAGGAAATGGCATTCACACTACCCTTATGTCTCTCCAGCTCCGCCACCGGCATCGTCGGCGACCGGATATCCAAAATCACAACCTTGTTACTATCCATCAGAATCGTCGCCATGTACCTCAAGTCCTGCTTGTTCCACGCCAATCTCAGCAGCGGCGTATCGGGCTGAGGACTCTCGTAGATGATCGTCGAGTGCTCCTTATCTCTCAGATCGAAAATCCTCACCGAGCCGTCGGCCGAAACCGAAGCGAAAACCCTAGCCTCCCCCCACGCAATGTCGTAAACCTCCTTATCGTGCGCAATCAGCTGAGTCTCGACGACGCAGCGCTCGATGTCCCAGACCGTACAGGTCGTGTCGATGCTACACGTCCCGATTCGCTTCGGCTCGACCTCGTTCCAATCGAACGAAGTGAGCGGAGCGCAGAACTCGGAGGTCTTGCTGTTGTTCAGCACGCAGAGCGGCTCGATCGAGTGGTCGCGGAGGTCCCAGAGGCGGATGAAGTCGCCGGAGGAGGCGAGGAGGTTAGGGTTAGGGTTAGGGTTCGAGGGAGAAGACGACGACGAGGTGGAAGTCGGGTGGAACATGAGCTTCGTCGGCGGGTACGGGTGGTCAAAGGAGAGAGAAGGGTGGAGCGGCTTGAGAGAGAGAGTCTCCGGGTCGAAGCTGAGGATGTCGACCCGGTTGTTGTAGGTCTCGATGAAGCTGCCGACGGCGATGCGGTAGTGGTGGGACCGAGTTGGCGACGGAGAGATCGCTAGGGAGTAGAGTGGGTATGGGGCCTCGTGGGTTATCGAGTTTTGTTGGTGTTGGGATTCTTGAGTTGAATTCTCCATTACCTACTACTACTACTGTTTTTTTTTTTTTTTTTTTTTTTTTTGGGATTCTGTTTTCTGGGGAATTTGTTTTCTTGGGGAAATCAGGAATGTGGGGGAATGTTGGTGGGGAGAGGATTTTGGGGATTTATTTTTTTTTTTTTTAGTGGTGGTTGAGAATTTTGTTTTCTGGGATTTTTCAGGGAAAGTGGAATTCAGTGGAAGTAGTAATGTTTGTTGTGGGGGAAAGGGGAACGAACGACGTCGTTTATATTTGGTGACTGTGGGCGTACGGGGGGTTGGTAGTTGGTTGGCTGGCTGGCGGGTTGCTTGACTTTGGGCTTTGAGTGTTCCCACCACCACATGAGAGTTGGGATTGATTGACTTCTGGTCTTCACTACTACTAGTCTTGAGAAAAATCTCTTTACTAGTTTACTTATTATAGATCTTCCGACAAATAATCTACTACCATGTATGACATATTCACATGCAAAATTTTTGCCGCAACTTTCTCACCAATATACTAGTAGATTCTAAGGATATGAGAAACAATTAGTTAAAAAAAAAATTATAATAGAAGTTGTGATTTTATTTGTAATATTAGAAAAATTCACTTTTACCAAACATGCCTATAGCCCTAATGTTTTTATTAAACCCACAACTTATAGCCAAAGTTTAAATTGTTTGTATATTCATGTTATCAATTATAAATTCTACCCTCTAGTCTTGGAATCCTTTTAATTTGTAAGAGTTACACTTTTTCCTAAAAGGAATATGCTAAGAATATTACAAAACTTTTACAAACAAACGTGCCACACTCTACATAAGGATGTGTTTGTTCAGAAGTGAAATATAGTAGATGGAAAACTTTAGAGAGAAAATGGGAAGGAAAATTTTTTTGGAATGTGTTTGATTGGGTGAAGAGGAAGGAAAATAAATGGTGAGGCCCAGGTGTTTTCTCCCCGTACCCACTAAAAAGTTTCCTCTCCAAAATGAAGAGAAAACTGAGAGGGGAATTTCACCTCCACCGTGTTGGCTTTTTTTTTTTCTTTGATTTTTTCTCTCTGTTAACGTGTTGTCTTTTTTTTTTCTTTTCTTTGATTTTTTCTTACTCTGTTATTGTGTGGGCTTTTTTTCTTCTTCTTCTTTTTGGCTTCTTTTCTTTTCTTTTCTTTTTTTTAATTCAAAAAACACTTTTGGGTTAATTTCTTTTTTTTTTTCAACTTTAATGAAGTGTTGTTTTTTCAAGTATAATGTGTTATTTTTTGTTTTATTTAATCAGAACATGATGGTAAATTTATACAAACTTTATTTTCAACCAAATAAAAAAAAATTTCATCCCTCCACTTTTCCACCCTCCCAACCAAACACAAATGAGGGAAACTAAAAATTTTTCTATCCTCCCACTTTTTCATTCTCTCTATATTTTCTATCTTCCCACTTTTCCATCCTCCCAACCAAATGGATCCTAAAATTATGTGCAATGTCATCAATTATGCCTTCCTCCTGGCCATTTTCCTTAGCCTAGCTCAAAGTCAATTGGATAGTTCCCTCAAAGCATTCACGTCTTAAGAAATATACCTTTTAGCAACTCAAAAAATTATTTTATGTACAATACACCCAATATCAATGATTCTATTTTTTTACCACTTCATTTAAATAATATTTCTTTATTATTTGTTATTATCTCTCTCTCTCCATCTCTCTCTTCTCTGAACCAAGATCAAAATAAACTCACCCCTCATCCATAGCCACCGCCAACCACCACCACTAGCAAACCCAAAACTACCACCACTACCACCCACAATCCCCACATCATAACCCACCCATAGCCACCAAAGACCAAAGATATTCAGAAACCACCACTTTGTGTGAGCTAAGCTTAATCATTCTCAATACAAATTCAAGATTAAAAAAAAAAAAAATCCCTCTCTGTTTTTCATTCAAAAGAATCCAATAAACCAAAAAAATGTTGAATCAATATGCTAACAATAGGCAAGACAGAAACAAGGGTTTCACTAAACCCACCCTGAAGAAATTCGTACCCAAAAACCACGACTCAACTCAAAAAGAACCAAACCTCAATCTCATGCTCACTGCACAACCCAGAAAAATGAGGTTTCAAACAATTGCAACTAACTCTTCAATAGGAGTAATTAATAATTCATTAACAGGTGAGTTCTACTAATTAAATTCATGGTATTATATAATTAATCCATACGCCTGTATTTTTTTAATGGAAAAAGTTAACGAATACCCCTTAAGAGCATTGGTTTAAAATATATTTTTAGAAACTTTTTATTTGTTGAAAGAAAAAACTTTTAATTTTTTTAAAGACTTTTTATATTTTTCATAAAAGTGATATCTAAATTTTCATAAAATTGTTTATTAACAATTACCCTAAAGACACATGTTAACTGAACCAATTTTTTTTATAACTATAAAAAAATTTATAACCAAATTCTCTTTTTTAACTGTTGGAATAAAATAAATTAAATAATATACTTTGTAGCATACCTGAATTGAAAATACCGCCATAAAAGACCAGCGAGTCAAAGAAAGGAAGTACAGCCCGAGGTCTGAAATTGATGGATTGGCGTATTGCTTTCTGGACCTCTTGGGTTCGTATTGATCATGTCTCTCTTCTAATCAAATAATCATTGGGCCATGTTTAAGTTTTAACTGGCACTCTAGCCTTTGATCCTAATTTTTCTGTTAAGCCCAATTTTTTTCTCTTTAAACCCAATGAAGGCCGATAAATAACAAATTAACAATACAGTTCGCAATGGTTCTAGACCATAGAATGGGGCTGGAATAGTTATTGAAATTGCCCACACAGTTTGGGCCCAAACCTATGACAGTCCAAGATTTTCAATTCTGAATCTTGTACAGAGACTAGGGAGTAAAGTGGGTATGGGGCCTCGTGGGTTATCGAGCTTTGTTGTTGGTGTTGGGATTTGGGTTATTTTTTTATTGGTTGAAAATTCTACTTTGGGATTTTTCGGGATAGTGGAATTTAGTGGAAATATTATTGTTATTGAAGAAAAAGGGAACGAATGACATCGTTTATGTTTGGTGACTATGGGCGCACCGTTGATTGTTGGCGGATTGTTTGACTTTGGCCATTGATTGTACCCACTACCCACCACGTGGGAGCGGGGACTGCCTTCTGGTCTTCACTACTACTAGTATTCAGGAAATCTTTTACTAGTTATTAATTATAATTCTTCTAGCAAAATATCTACTACCATAAAAAATGGTGGATTTATGAGAAAGTGATGTATAACTAGTTACAGTCTGCCACATAAAAGAGTTGTGGTAAAAGTTGTGAATTTGTTTGTGGTATTAAAAGAACTCTCTTCTTTTATCATAATTTTTATGCCACAACTTTAGCTATAAGCCTATAACTGTGACTTGTCATATTGAAAATAGATATCTATCACTTTTACATATAGCTTACATGGTTGAAATAGTTGAAAGAGATAAACTCTATAATGGGTTTCCAAAAAACTAATGCTACTGTTACAAATTATTGATGTAGTAAATTTTTACTGATTCTCATTTGAACCCATTACTAACATTATCATTTTTCTTAACAATAAGCATTCACCACATTATTAATTTATAAAAAAAGTTTATAGCTTTAGTATTTTTCTTTCAAAAATGGCAACTTTCACTCCTATTAGTCTATAGTTAGAAATAATGGGCTTTGTGGAAGATATTCATATATTGCAATTAAAGATGTCGTTGGCCCATCGTGTAAGACCAACTAGTCAAAGAAAAGAACATTTGAAGATCCTGAGTTGTTGATTGAATATTATTTTTTGGACACCTATCAATCTTGTCTCTTCTAATCATAAATCTATTTTGAGATACACAATGTTATGTTTGGCACTCTAGCTTTTCCAAAAAAGTTAGTGATAGGCTATAGAAATTGACTAATCAAGATCCAATATAGCAGGATGTTAATAGGAGACATAACAACATGTATCAGTAGTAGATCCTTTCGTAATAATATAAGAGACTAAATTTTACACTAGTCATTAAATTTTACAAGCTTATTATTGATTGAAACAAAATATATGATAGTAATAAATATAAACATCTTTAAAGTTTAAATCATCATCTATATATATATATATATATATATGAGATGAGTTCAAGTTATACTTAGTATAACTCTTATAAACCTATACCTTTTTTATACCATAGATTTCTAAGAAATCTAACGGTTAAAAAATTCTCATTAAATGCTATTGTTTTCCACCTTATTATCTAATTAATACTAAGGATATGTTTGGTAACTTTTTTTTCCCTTATTTTTTGTTTCCAAAAATAATTTTCTATTTTTTAGACTAAAAAACTTGTTTGGCAACCCAAAATAGATTGAAAAAAAAAACTGTTCTCAAAACTCAATTTTTGAAGGAAATTGAAAATATGAAAACACATATTTAATAGCCAATGAAAACACGTATTTAATTTAATGAATCTGTCTCATTTAATGAGTTAGCATTAGAGTTCAAATCCTAGTAACAAACATATTTTAGTATTTTCTTTTTTTTTCTACTTCAGAAAACTATCTTTTTAATTTCAACTAACCAAACATATTTTTGATTTAAAAAATACAAGAAAATTGTTTTTTCTTTATATTCTCAAAAACAAGTTTTTGAAAATAAAAAATAAAAACTGTTACCAAACATAACCTAACATTCTCTCTCTCTCTCCTTATTTTTCTTTCCGCCTTATTACTTTTTTTTTTTTTACTAAAGCTTTATATTTTTTAATGCACAACATTCATAAAGTTACAAAAGAATTCTCAAAGTCCTGAAATAAAATAATCTTATTATTACTAAACGTGTTAATGAATGCAAAAGGCTTAAAGATTATGATCAATAAGTAATAAAAACAGATATACCATCTAATGGACAAGCAATTGTTTGAGAATAAAGTCAAACAACTGAACAGTATTTTTAACATACTTCAAAAATTTATCACTGTCACCTTCTTTCATGTTATTGTTGATATTATGTGATATCAATCACTTAAAAGTAGGTCAATTATAAATATATAATTATGGGATTATTTTTCAATTTTTTTTGTTAGATTGTGTTGAAGAAAATATTATATGGTGGAAAGCAATAAATAAGGAGAGAGAGAGAATGCTAGTATTAATTAGGTAATAAGGTGGAAAACAATAGCATTTAATGAGGTTTTTTAACCGTTATATTTCTTAGAAATCTATGGTGTAAAAAATGTGTAAGTTTATAAAAGTTACATTAGATGTAACTTGAACATATGGGTTCAAGTTACGCCTGGTATAACTTTACAAAAGTTACACTCTTTTTAAACCGTAAATTTCTAAAAAATCTAATGGTTAGAAAATCACTATAATCAATGTCATCTTTAAAATCAATTGCTTTCCATATTAGCTAACCTAATTAATTTGAGAGAATATTATATTATTTTCTTTTTAACTTTCTTTCTCTCTCGTAATCAATTCATCCCTAACCTTACACAAAAGCATATTCTCAACATGATTGTAACGTAAGACTATAACCTTACTCAATATCTTTTAATTGGAGGTGAATTTTGATAAATCTATTATTGGATTACATTTTCTTCTTATATACTTGCAAAATTTATAGAAAATTAAAAATCAATAGCTATGTCATCAATAAATTGTTTAAATTGCAAGTTTATGTAGTTTAAAATTATATAAATCATATAATAAATAATATCTGATTGGCACAAAATTTGACATATGTATTAAGAGCGTAGAGAACATGCAATTCAACGGTTAAACTTTCAAAATATGTAATAATGTTTATTTTTTTTAAAGAAAAGTTATAGTCTTAGGCTACAACCAATTTTGTAGCTAAACTTTTTTCTTTATATATACACACATTTGATAGAATTGAACTTATAGTGTTCCTTTCATAATAATTGTTCTTCCTTGTATAGGCTAAGATATCAATTGATTTTTTGTATATGCGAGATTCGAATCTAGATCTATTATTTCAATTGAGATTTTTAAGAGGAAATAAGGAAAACAATTTACCTTATTAAAAAAAAAAAAAAAAAAAAATTACATTACTACTAGAATTATAATTGAGTTGAGTCAATTCGGATCAAGTATGGTTATTTACAACTTGACTCAAGCTTTCCTCTCACTTTTCTTCCTTAGTTAATCCCTCAAGACAAACACAAGGTCAAACTCTATCCTCTAAACAAGTTTAGTTCAGAATAAACTGCACCTAAAGAATAGAAAATGCACAAGTGATAATTTTAACATTAATAGTCTGAGCTGCAAATAAGCCATGCCAAATTGCATGCGTAGATATTTTCTACGTCTTATTAACAAGCTTAAGTCGAACCTAGGTCATAAGCTTGTTCATGAACAAAACAATTTGTTTGAACTAGATACATCTACCAAACAAGTCTCAAAGTTAGGCTAAAGCTTACGCCAAAGCTTTCGTCATTTGTAAATAAATAAACATAAACTTTTTATTTTATTTTAATTGAGTGAAACCGAGTTGTCCACGAACATCTCAATTCGTTACAACCCTATTGGTCACACATTTTATAAAATCATTTATTTGCAATCTAGAGTATCTCCACTATCAAACTTTTTTAGGTAATACAAAGTTTAGCGTTACTATAAATATAGCATATATTATATTGTCATATGAGTCTCACACGGCTCTACTAAATATTATATCATTTTTTTTTCTTTAAATGTTTGAATATGTTACTTAGGTTGTGTTTCGCATGAGCTGAAAGATGCAGTTTTTTTTTTTTTTTTAATTTTTACTATTTAACTTATTTTTGTTACCATTTATAGGTTTCATTGCACTTTTTGGTACTATTCATAAGTCCTACTATACTATTTCAGCTAGCTTTTAGCTTTATCTACGATACTTTCAGCTTTATCTACGGTATTTTCAGCAAAAAAGTTTCAGTTTCAGCTAAATAAACTGTTCCCAAATGAACTTTTATACTAGCCATATTACATGTGCTTTGCGCTTGTGAGAAGACTTTTTTTTTTTTTTTTTTCGTTCTAGTATCATGCTTTTCCTTTTATTTATTTATTTTAGATAAGTTTATTTTGAAAACATAAATTAATAGGAGAGTGTCCTATTATGTAAACATTTTAAATGAAGTTGGATATATATTTTTACGAGATTGTCCTTAGCTTTTAGCTTTATCTACGATACTTTCAGCTTTCTCTATGGTATTTTCAGCAAAAAAGTTTCAGTTTCAGCTAAATAAACTGTTCCCAAATGAACTTTTATACTACCCACATTACACGTGCTTTGTGCTTGTGAGAAGACTTTTTTTTTTTTTTTTTTTCGTTCTAGTATCATGCTTTTCCTTTTATTTATTTATTTTAGATAAGTTTATTTTGAAAACATAAATTAATAGGAGAGTGTCCTATTATGTAAACATTTTAAATGAAGTTAGATATATATTTTTATGAGATTATCCTTAAATTTTTTTTTTTTGTTAAAAGTAAAATTTAAAGATATTTTTAAACTATATAAAAGTCCAACCACCCTTTAGCCTGAACTTTTATGAATTATATAGATTAAGAAGAAAAAAAACAAAACAAAAAAGGCCTACAATTTTAGCACTTAACTGATATTTTTGGATTTTTTGAGGAGCATGCAATGGAGGGTGAAGTGGAGATTGACGTGTGGACAAGACCCAAGCAACACATGTCAGTAACGTGAGGTGGACGGGGCTGCACCAGGATTGCTGATGGAGAATACAGCGAATCGAATCACATCTCAGATTGCTTAAAACGACACCACTTGGTCCACGCTGTGTTTTATTGGTAATTCTGGATAAATTCAAGTTTCTCCTAGTTATAAAGTGCCACGTAGCTTCCGTTTTATTCTCTTAACAATTTGGTACTTTTTGGCGATGTAACATTAATGCACCCCACACGGATTGGCCTAACTTTAGACACCAAAAAGTAGACACGTGTCATGTTCACTGCCGTCCACAGTTGACATCTGGCATACAATTTGGGTACACCAATTCAAGTGTCAACAGGTACCCCTAGATTAAAAAAAATCGTGTTACTCATTAACTCCACGTAACTTGACGATAAATATAATATCATATGTACTACCAAGATTTTAATAGGATTATTATCATAAGTACAACATATTTGTTAAAACATCATTGCTTGAACTATGTCAAATATTAAGTGAAGCGATACGATGGTGGTACCCCCAATCCATATTATGTATATCTTTAGGTAATACAAAATGTTTCATGTTTAGCAATAATCAAGATTGGCTCTAAAGTATGGAAAAGTATTTAGTATTAACTATCAAGTGCTATTACATTATAAACTTATTGCAAAGTGGTGGCTAACCGGTTGAAAAAGTTTTTAGCTAATTCTGTGCCAGATTCTCAAAGTGCCTTTCTTTTGGGTCGATTGATCTCTGATAACATACTTGTGGCTTTTGAGACCCTCCATTATCTGAAGAGAAAAACAAAAGGCAAGATGGGTTTTATGGCTCTTAAGCTGGATATAAGTAAAGCATATGACCAGGTGGAGTGGGGTTTCTTGGAGGCAATAATGCAACACTTGGGGCTTGGGGAGAAGATAAGGAGAATTATTATGTCATGCTTGAAATTTGTGTCATATTCTATCCTCCTTAATGGGCAGCCAGTGGGAAGCATCAAACCATCTAGGGAGCTCTGCCAAGGTGATCCTTTATCACCTTACCTGTTTCTCTTGTGTGCAATGGGGTTACAAGGTTTATTGCAAAAGGCAGAGATGGAGGGCAGTATAAAGGGAGTAGCTATTAGTAGATATGGTCCTCGAGTATCGCACTTATTCTTTGCAGATGATAGTGTCCTCTTTTGCCGTGCCATTGAGGATGAATGTCAGAGGGTTTTGGAGATTTTGGCTATCTATGAAAGGGGAACGAGTCAAAAAATTAATAGAGAGAAGACTAATATCTTTTTTAACTCAAACACCATTCATCATACCCAAACTCGCATCCAGCAACTATTAGGAGTCTCGGCGATCAGACAATATGAAAAATATTTAGGTTTGCCTACATTAGTGGGGAGGGAAAAAAAGAGGAGCTTTATTTATCTTAAGGAAAGGATGTGGAAGAAATTGCAGGGGTAGAAGGAAAATCTACTATCTATTACAGGTAGGGAGGTCCTTATAAAAGCTGTTATCCAAGCCATTCCAACCTATACCATGAGTTGTTTTAAGCTCCCTAAAGGATTGATCAAAGAACTAGAAGTCCTTATTAGGAAATTTTGGTGGGGTAACAAGGATGACTTAAGGAAGGTGCATTGGGTAAGTTGGGAGAGGTTGTGTGAAGCTAAAGAAGTGGGTGGCATGGGCTTCAAAGAAATTGAGAAGTTCAATGAAGCCCTCCTTGCTAAACAAGTATGGAGGATGATGCATAACCCGTACTCCCTTTGCTTTAAAGTCTTTAAAGCTCGATTCTTCCCTAATTGTTCTATTCTAGATGCCAAGGACTCCAACTCTGATTCCTATGCATGGAAGAGCATCCTTGGTGCTCGAGATGTTATAAAAAAAGGGTATGGTTTGGAGCATTGGGAATGGTCAATCAGTTTGGATCAAGGAAGACAAGTGGTTGCTGGTGAAACCAAGCAGAGTACTCCTTTCCCCCCTCCCTTTAGCGATGGCAGAAACAAGGGTGAACTCTCTAATTAATCCTGATTTGGCTGTGTGGAAATCCGAGGAGGTAAACCGTGCTTTTCTAACTCATGAAGCTTCAATGATATTAGGTATTCCACAAAGTCGCAGAAATCCCCCTGATTGTGTGTCTTGGTCGTGCACCCCAACCGGAGAATTCAGCACTAGTAGTGCTTATAAGTTGTTGGCTGCCTCGACCTCAACAGATTGCACAAGTTCATCCAACCAGGCCAACCAAAGAAGCTTTTGGAAACGACTTTGGAAGATGCAGGTGCCTAACAAGATAAAACATTTTGTTTGGAGGGTTTGTAACAATGCTCTACCCACCAAATGCAATATGAAGCGAAGACATATTTTAGAATTGGATGTGTGTGAGCTATGTAAAGCTGCTCCGGAAGATGCACTTCATGCGCTGTGCTTTTGCAGCCATGTAGCACCTGTGTGGCTGCCCTTCCAATGGTTCCAGTCCATAATATCTCCCCCTCCCTTGAATTTTTGTGATTTACTTAACAAGTTTATGCAGGTTGGTGACAAGCTCAGAACGGAGATGTTCGCAATAATTACTTGGAGCTTATGGAATAGACGAAACGCTCTCCATTTTGGACGTGAAGCTCTCCCCATATCGAAGATCAGCTCCGTTGCAAGTGCTTTGCTCCACGACTTCATAACTAGTCAGATTCCAGAAGCTCCTCTCTCTTGACCTGTTGTTCAGCATCAATGGCGCCCTCCAGAACCAGGATTTGTTAAAGTGAACTTCGACGCTGCCCTCTTCAAACACACGAACTCAGCTGGACTCGGTGTCATCGTGCGTGATTGGCGAGGTGCTAACCTTGGTGCTCTGTCCGTGCCTGCTATGCTATAATCAACAGTTGCTGATATGGAAGCTCTCGCTTGCCTCAGAGCGGTCCAATTTGCTGCTGCGCTTGATCTTCATCGCGTAATATTTGAAGGTGACTCGGCCACAATTATTTCTACAATTTCCCAGGGGACTTCAAGACTGTCCTCCTTTGGAAATATAGTAGATGATGTACGGCACCTACTACCTAGTTTTTCATCAGTTATTTTCAGTCATGTAAACTGCTCGGGTAATATAGTAGCGGATGCTCTTGCAAAAAAGGCCTCTCCCATTGTTGGCTACCACATTTGGATGGAAGCTTTGCCTTTAGACATTGCCGAGTTGGTAGACTTTGATGTTCATTAAGTTCTGTTTTGTTTCTTGAATAAAGTCCCAGGCTTGTGGTATGGTTTCTCAAAAAAAAAAAAAAAAAAAAAAAAAAAAAAAAAAGTGCTACTACATTATTGATATCAAAATCTAATAATTAAGAGGCATATAAGTATTTAGTGGAAATGTTGTTGTTGTTGTTAGGGAAATGGGGAACGAACAACATTGTTTATGTTTGGTGACTATCAGGGTGCGGTTGGTTGTTGGCGGGTTGTTTGACTTTGGCCTTTGACTATACCCACTACCCACCACAAGGGAGTTGGGACTGTCTTCTGGTCTTCACTATTTCTAGTTTTCGGGAAATCTTTTACTAGTTTACTTATTATAATTCTTCTAGCAAAACATCTACTACCATAAAAAGTGATGGATCCATAAGAAAGTGACAAATAGCCAGTTACAGTCTCAGTCTGCTACACAAAAGAGTTATGGTAAAAGTTATGAGTTTGTTTGTGGTAATAAAAAAACTCTCTTCTTTTATCATAATTTTTATGCCACAACTTTAGCTATAAGCCTATAACTATGAATTGTCATACTAAAAATAAATATCTATCACTTTTACATATAGCTTACATGACTAGAATGGTTGAGAGACATAAACCCTATAACAGGTTTTCAAAAAGACTAATGTTACTATCACAAATTATTAATGTAGCAATTTTTTATTGATTTTCATTTGAACTTACTACTAATATTACTTTTTTACTTAACAATAATCATTCGTCACATCGGTAGTTGGTAAAAAAGTTTGTAGGTTTAATATTTTCCTTTCAAAAATGGCAACTTTCACTAGTATTAGTCTATAGTTGGAAATAATGGGCTTTTTGGAAGATATTCATATATTGCAATTAAAGACGTCGTCGGCCCATTGTGTAAGACCAACCAGTCAAAGAAAAGAACATTTGAAGATCTCTGAGTTTTTTTTTTTTTTTTTTGATGAATTTTGAAGAGAAAAGATCAATAGATGTCCAAAAAATAATATTCAATCAACAAATCGAGATCTTCTTCTTCTTCTTCTTCATTTGAAGATCTTGAGTTTTTTTATTGAATATTATTTTTTGGACATCTATCGATCTTGTCTCTTCTAATCATTAATCTAGTTTGAGGTACAAGATGTTATGTTTGGCACTCTAGCTTTTCCAAAAATTTGTGATAGGCTATAGAAATTGATTAATCAAGATCCAATATAGCATGATATTTGTGATTGAAACAAAATATATGATAATAAATATAAACATCGTCAAAGTTTAAATCATCATATCATATCATATACTATATAATAAAAGTTGGTCTTAAATATTGTGGTTGTGCCAAGTATCAACACTAAATTGCAGAAATGTTTTTAGATATTTAGATTTTAAAAAGAAAACATTTACATAAAAAAAAAGTCTAATGCATTTTAAATTGCAGCAACATAGATGTAGTGTAATCTAATTCTTTTTTTTTTAATTACTCTACTAAAAAAAAGTCTAGTGCATCTTAAATTGCAGCAACCGTATACTACACTTTGTTAGGGTACAATTTTTTTATTTTACACCTAACATTATTTAAATAACACCTATTTATTTTCGAACATCACCAACAAATTATTGGGTTTCACTACATATTTTTTTCCTATTATCATACTAGCCCACAATTATTCTTCTTTCCACCACAAAATTGGGCTACAAATATAAAACGTTATAAGACCCAATATTTTTTGCAAAGCCAATAATTTAGACTCAGCCTCAAATTATTTATTTTATTAGGCAAGTTAAAATCTCATTCTTTTTTAAAAGCCCAAGAATGTTCATACTTAGCGATATTTGAAAAGCTCATTATTCAAATACATGGCAAAAAAAAATTTATTGATGGAATTCAAATCCTTGATCAAAACCCATGATTTAAACTCATGGCAATTTTATTAATGGAATTCAAATCCATGATCAAAGCCCATGATTTAAACCCTTGGCAATTTATTTATCAAAAAACTTTCTCATTGGCAATATCAAAAAATCCAATTCTCATTGGCAATATTTAAAGCCTAGTTCTCATTGGCAATATAAAAAAAACCCAATTCTCATTGGCAATATTTAAACCCCAATTTTCATTGGTGATATCAAAAGCCCAGTTTTCGCTAGCAATATTAAAAAGCCTAATTTTTATTGGCAAAATCGAAAGTCCAGTTCTCGTTGGCAATATCAAAAAACTCAATTTTCATTGGCAACATCAAAAGTCCAGTTCTCGCTGGCAATATCAAAAAACCCAATTTTCATTGGCAACATCAAAAGCCTAATTCTCGCTGACGATATTTAAAGCCTAATTCTCATTGGCAATTTCAAAAGCCCAATTTATTTTGGCACTATTTTAAAAGCCCAAGGTTATTAATACTTGGCAAAATATTATATCATGAGTATTTCATTTAAAGTCCAATGATGAGCAATGTTTTAAGTCCTTAAACCTATTACTATAATATTACAAGCCCAGGAAATTTATGGCAATTATCTATTTCCAAATCCCATGGCAATCATCTTATAAAGGTCCATGGGAAGTTATGATTATTTATCTTAGAATCATGACATCTACTTATTTCATTCATACCATATTATAAGCTCATGGAATTTATATAAGACCACATGCTCACTATCTATCTTATATCACAACATTCGTAATACTTATTTTCGAAACTCACAGTAATTATTCAAGTTCATCATTTAAACTATAACGTGATTGTTAACCATGAACATTATTTATGTTATGGAATCCACCATTTCAAAATATTTTGAAATAATTAAGGCTCATGCTATTATTTTGAATAATACAAAATCATTGCTCAAAAACCCATTACAAATATTTATCAAAACCCAAACTTCGTTGAATGTCAACTAACAATGAGAGTCCATAAGGAATGAAAACCTATGGTAATATGTGTCATTAATGTTTATTTTGTAGGCCCAAATATTTGACAAAGGAAGAACAAGCCCAAGTAAAAAGGGACATGACTACAGCCTAGCCAAAGGGCCCAGCATGCGTGAATAGGCCTAGACCAAAGAGGGAAGAGAACTGAACCAGCTATCCAGCTCCTTTCTTGTTTATCTCTTACCAAGGTTCCGCTGAAGACAACCAAATCCCTAAGAATGAACTAAAGGGTGTTCCATTAACTTTCTGCCATTGCCCCCATCACGTGCATGATGTTTAGAGGTTGTATTAGTAGATAAAGTCCAATGGGTAATTGGAATTCATCATCTTCATCAAGGCTTCATCTCTAGCAGAAAGGTGCCATAACCAAGTCACTTAGATTTCAACAAATCAAGCCTATAAAAGCAAAAAAATTCAAGAACTGGTTCACGTGAAAAGCCCATGAATCCTAAAGGGGAAAATTTGGGAACATGTGATTTGCAGGGCAAAATGGGATCTACAGTAGAACCCTCTAAGGTGAGCTTAAACTTTGACACCTGGCTTAGGGTGTTGAATTCTACTTCCTAGGGTTCAAATCTCAATTACAGCACTAGCATCCTTCCTTAATGCCTGTCTTAACCTCATTAGGTGAATATAAACTCAGAGATCCAAGCATTTAATGCAAGATTATGTTGATTTTACCCATGTGTGATATTGCCCAAAGAGGCAAGACAACCCAAAAGAGAATCCACCATTTATAACCAAATCCTAGGATAATCAAGTCTGCTATTCTGCCTCTTGATCAGTCCTACATTTTTCGGACATTTGCTAATTAATACCTCCCTAAACTTAACTATAAAAGGATAAGCACATCAGCCCACAAAACACACTCCAAGCCCTCTGAAAACCTCTGTTATTCTTGTTATTTTGTCAAAATTTCAGCTTGTAGTTAGCCCCACTAACCCACAAGTAAGCCACTTCTGTCCATACCAACTTAGCATTAGACATTCCCTTCCCTTTTTCTGCATATTTTAAGATTGTAACTGCTTCCTAATTAGCCATAAACAACCTTCTTCCTCATTAAAGACTTAGTTTTAGCATTTCCCATTATAAGCCTACACACTCACTTACTCAAAGCAGCCCTTACTACCCCATTCATGCCCCACATATGTATTCCCCAAGAATCTTAGTTCAATACCTGCTGCACTGAGTTAAAATCTCTCTCTCCCTTCACACCATGCCAAATTTTTCATTTTCACCATGGAATCATTAGTTTTTACCTTTTGTTTTACCATTGAAGGATATAATGTGTTTATAACAATGGAATTTTTCCCTCATATTAATGTAATGATGGCTGAAAGTACCATAGACTCTCCTGACCAAGACACACAAGGACTTCCAGAAGTGAACACCTTCCTAAATTTGTTTAATAATTGACTGACGGACCTTAAGTTTGATTTTACCCTATTGCTGGAGAATTTATTTTTCTTGTATTGTTGTAACTAGACCACTAATCCACTAATTAACTATTGTGAAGTGTTTTATTGGGCCTTGTTGTTGTTTTTTTGTTAAGGTACAGCCTTTATTTCTTGTTTGGATATGCTTATCACTACATCGAACGCCTTTGAGCATCATATCAAGAGCCCATCGTTGAGTTCCAACTTGGCTTCCCCGCATTGTACTTGAGAACTTTAACTTTTTTCCCCAACATACTTAAAAAAAGAAATCTTAAATTGCAGCAACGTATACTACACTAAATCAAAAGTCTAATGCATCTTAAATTGCAGTAACCATATACTACACTAAAAAAAAGAAGGTCTAATGCATCTTAAATTGTAGCAAAATTTATAGAATTTTTTAAAAATAAATATAATTTTTTTCTCTTATCTTCTTTTCCTATAATTTCTAAGTTGATAAAAATCTTAATTTAATTACAATCCAAATTATTTCTTCATCTATTTCTTCTTAATTTTCATCTTCATCTAATCCTTTTTTTTCATTTAAATTATATTACTACACCTATTGGCTACAATTTTTTGGAAAAAAAGAAAAAGAAAAAAAAAGCAGTGTGATATATTATTGAGTTAACATGATCATTTTTAACACCTCCACAAATTAAGTTTGAATCCAAGAGAAATTGAGTTGAACTAAAACTATTTAAGAATGCAAAAATCAATCAATAAAAAAAATAAAATAGCAACGTGATATTTGATTGAGTTAACGTGATTATTTTTCACACCTACACAATTTAAGTTTGAATCCAAGAGAAATTGAGTTGAACTAAAATTCTACTAAGTCTACTCTATTCTACTCTACTATTTAAGAATGTTAAAATCAATCAATAAAAAACCAAAATTAAGTAAAGAACTGCAGAAGGAAGGATTTGGATTTTTCAATGAGAGTTGCTATCTTCTTTTTATTTTTTTGCATTTCTATTTTTCTATTAACGTAGTTCAATTATTACTTGAATTCTATGATTTTTTTAAAATATTTTACATAATGTAATTCATCTTAATTATTGATGTATTTTTTGATTTGGTGTTCTTAATTGATTGTGCAGATTATTTCATCACTTATGGCAATATCAAAATGGCTAGACACATGTAATTTATATGTAAACTTTTACATTTACTTTGCAATACAATTTTTGTTTTCTCTTTATGTACTTTTATTTATCTATTTTTGGAATTATTTTGATTGTGGTGCCCTAGAAGGTTTAGATACACATAAGTAATTTATATGTAAACTTTTACATTTACATTGCAATACAATTTTTGTTTTCTTATGTACTTTTATTTATCTATTTTTGAAATTATTTTGATTGTGGTACCTCAGAAGGTTTAGATACTTATATATATTTATGGAATTTTTATTTTGGTCAAAATTTTATCACTAAATCTATTTGGGATGGAACTCATCTACCATATGAAATTAGGAGATTTATATGAGAAGAGCTATCTTCATTTTTATTTTATTTTTTTGAGTATCTATTTTTCTATTAACGTAGTTCAATTATTGCTTAAATTATATGTTTTTTTTAAAAAAAAATTAGATAATGAAATTCATCTTGATTATTGATATTATTTTTTGATTTGGTGTTCTTAATTGATTATGTAGATTATTTCCTCACTTATAACAACATTAAAATGGCTATGATTGGTAATTTATAGGTAAACATTTACATTACAATCTAAATACTTACATTTTTGTAATTTTTGGAATTTATTTTTGGTCAAATATACAAGAAATTTATATATGATTAGAACTTCTGCTTCTATACATGTTAGCAAGTATAATGAAAAGATTTTTAAGTGCCACACACACACACACAGATAAATATAATTAAATTACAATTTTACTACTAAGAGCTTTTAGAAATGTAAAACTTGCCATAAATTTTTAAAATATTTTATAAAATCTTTTTTTGCAAAAAAAAAAAAAAAAAACTTACATAATATACAGTTTCCATATAACTTAATTTTTAAAAATGTTTTTACTATTTTATTTGTTATTATATTTGATTATATTATCAAAAAATATATATTTTAAAACTTTTAATAATATTTTTTTCAAGCCATGTATCACACTGGTATAATACTAGTACTATAAAATAAAAGCTGTACTTAGAAGCCGTGGTTATGCCACATGACTTCACTAAATTGCAAAAAAAAAAATTATATTTTTAAAAATATGTATTGTAGGGTCAGATTCTGCAGCCCAAGCCCAAGAAGGTGTGGATTTGGAGCCCACTGAACCCAAAACAATAAATTTGTAGAGAGTGGGTGAAAGAGCTAAGCTAATAATGAAAATAACAGTATTAAACGACAATGTTGACAGGAAGATTTGAATTAATATGTGCTCGGACGGGTGTAAATGTCTCGTCCGAAGAGGTGATTTTCATTGATGAACTTCGGTTACAATTGTTGGAGCTATATTAAAGTAATACACTCTTTCTCTCTCTTCTTGTTCGATCCCCCTCTATCAGGGACCCCTCTCTCTTATATAGTACTGCCTTTCTACATCTTCACCGTCCACTTGTTCATCATCTAGGCGCCCACTTGAGTGCATGTCCCATCACACTCCCCCTTTAGCCCTGTCTGAGTGGCGGTAGCTGAGGATGCACTGTTCAGGGGTCTTCTCCACATAAATGCGGCCAGGAGGGTAGGTGCAGTGCATTAAATGCGGTGGTTGAAGTCTGTCTCCTTGATATTTCTCTGTTCCTGTTACCTTCTTGTGTGTCCGAGGCCCCCTTTCTCCCTTAACACTTGTCAAACAGATCACTTGAACCTCCCATACACGTGTCGGGCAAAAACCTCGTCGGATCCGAGGGTATCGGGCTTCTCGGACATATGAACATCTCCTCGGACAGTGCACGTACTCATCTCCAGACATTTTCCTTTCACATGGGCCTCTGACTGAGTGTCTTGGTCTCCTCGGACGAACAGTATTCCTCATATAGGGCCTTGGGCCCAATACGTTGGGTTGGGCTTTCTCCCCCCACAACGATAAAATCCAGCCCCACCACCTCAGAGCCGGACTGCACAGGTAAGCGTATCCGGCCTTTCGGGATGACAGGCCTTCCTTCAAAGCTAAAGAGGGGGGAATCGTACGGCGTCAGGTCTTGGGGTTTTAGGCCTAGCCCCTTGTAGAGGTCCGGGTACATTATCTCCACGGCACTGCCCTGGTCCACCATCACCCTCTTTACATCGTACCCTCCTATTCTGAGGGTGATGACTAGTGCATCATCATGGGGTTGGATGGTGCCGATCATGTCTTCGTCCGAGAATCCCATAACCAGCGGGGCACCAGACCTAGCTCTTTTCGGTCCTCGGCTCGATTCCCCTGCGGATGGTCGACCTACCGACATAACTTTCAATGGCCAGGACCCTGTTCTCCCTGGCGCAGCGAAGACGACGTTTATAGTCCCAAGAGGCGGCTTTGAGGGGTCGTCCCTGCGTGGCCCCGAGCCTGTCTGCCCTCGGCCGCTGGAGGGGTGCAGAAGGTGTTTCAGTTTGCCATCGCGAACCAATTGGTCCAGGTGATCCCACAGGCTCCTACAATCATCCGTGTTATGCCCGTGGTCTTGATAGTACTGGCAGTAGAGATTATGGTTGTGTTTCTCGGGGTTTCCTATCATCTTGTTCGGCCACCTGAAGAGTGATTCGTTCTTGATCTTCTCCAGGACTTGGTGTACTGGCTCTTTGAACACGGTGTTGACCGATTGAGGATTCATCGATCCTGATTGTCCGGCAAAATCCCTCCGCGGTTTATTGTAATTGTACCGGTCCGACCGCGAATCTCTCCTCTCCTGAGGGATAATCTTATCCTTTCCCTTGCCCTGCTGCTGATCTTCTTCAACCCTCTTATACTTCTCTATGCGGTCCATTAGTTGACGCACGTTTGTGACTGGTTTGCCAGATAGGGATGCCCTCAAACCGTGGTCAGTAGGAAGGCCGAGCTTGAACGTGCTGAGGGCCATTGCATCGTTGTTGCCCTCCACCTCATTGAACATCTCCCAGTATCTGTCTGAATATGCCTTCAAGGACTCGCCTTCCTGCATGGACAAGGATAGCAGTGAAGAGAGAGGCCTGGCCACTCTTCGGCACGTAACAAAACAGGAGCCGAATGCCTGAGTGAGCTCTTTGAAGGAGTTGATGGAGCCTGCCATCAAACCACCTCATAGCAACGGGCCCAAGACTGGAAGGGAAAACCTTGCACATCAGAGCTTCATCTCTGGAGTAGACAGCCATCCTCTGGTTAAAATGACTCACATGCTCCACGAGGTCAGTTTTACCATTGTAGACGATGAACGTTGGCTCGTTAAAGCGCTGAGGGAGTCTGGCCTCCTCTATCCTGCGCGTGAAGGGTGATCTAGATATCTGATTTAGAGCCCTGTTCATGGCATCGTTCTCCACGTCCTCGCGAGATGGGCTCCTACGCTCCCTTTTACGATGAGACTCCTCTACATAGGTGTAGGACTCGCTAGCTGGTGTCTTAGACTTGCGTTGATAAGAGACGTCCTGCTCGTCATCAAGATCATCTTCAGAGTACGAGGAAGCCCGCTTCCTCTTTGCGTGGCGCAACTCCCTCTTTAGTTTTTCCACTTCCAGTTGTAAGTCACAGTTCTTCTCTGCATGGGACATGTGACTTCCGCTCTGTGATTGGCTCTGGCTAAGGCGCACAGTGTGTACACTGCCCTCACGATTTTGTCTCCTCTCTAAGTTGACAAAATGGTCCACGTGTTGGGATGCCCTGGATTCTGCTTGTTGTTCACCTTGTCCTGCCATTATCAACTGTTGTTTTCACTCTTGCACAAGCTCTCCCCACAGACGGCGCCAATTGTAGGGTCAGATTCTGCAGCCCAAGCCCAAGAAGGTGTGGATTTGGAGCCCACTGAACCCAAAACAATAAATTTGTAGAGAGTGGGTGAAAAAGCTAGGCTAATAATGAAAATAACAGTATTAAACGGCAATGTTGACAGGAAGATTTGAATTAATATGTGCTCGGACGGGTGTAAATGTCTCGTCCGAAGAGGTGATTTTCATTGATGAACTTCGGTTACAATTGTTGTAGCTATATTAAAGTAATACACTCTTTCTCTCTCTTCTTGTTCGATCCCCCTCTATCAGGGACCCCTCTCTCTTATATAGTACTGCCTTTCTACATCTTCACCGTCCACTTGTTCATCATCTAGGCGCCCACTTGAGTGCATGTCCCATCACACTCCCCCTTTAGCCCTGTCTGAGTGGCGGTAGCTGAGGATGCACTGTTCAGGGGTCTTCTCCACATAAATGCGGCCAGGAGGGTAGGTGCAGTGCATTAAATGCGGTGGTTGAAGTCTGTCTCCTTGATATTTCTCTGTTCCTGTTACCTTCTTGTGTGTCCGAGGCCCCCTTTCTCCCTTAACACTTGTCAAACAGATCACTTGAACCTCCCATACACGTGTCGGGCAAAAACCTCGTCGGATCCGAGGGTATCGGTCTTCTCGGACATATGAATATCTCCTCGGATAGTGCACGTACTCATCTCCAGACATTCTCCTTTCACATGGGCCTCTGACTGAGTGTCTTGGTCTCCTCGGACGAACAATATTCCTCATATAGGGCCTTGGGCCCAATACGTTGGGTTGGACTTTCTCCCCCCACATGTATAGTTTTTTTTATTCTTATATTCTTCTCCTATAATTTCTAAACTGATAAAAATTTATGTAGGGTCAGGATTTGTAGCTCAAGCCCAAGAGATATGAATTATGAGCCCACTGAACCCAGAACAATAAATTTGTAGAGAGTGGGTGAAAGAACTAGGCTAGTTGTGAATCATACAGTGATTAGCTAAGGTAGTTAAAGATGAATTAACATGCAATCAGGCTTGAACAATCGACCCAATGAATGTCCGAAGAGATTTTTATTGAATAAAGATGATTACAATGCTTAGAGCTACAGTAAAATCATATTTATCTTCTTTCTCTCTTTTTTCTTCCTCTACCTTCATCAAAGGCTTCTTCCCTTTTATATAGCATCCTCCCCCTCATCTTCATCGTCCACTTAGTCTTCATCTAAGCATCCACTCGAGTATATGTCATGTCACATTTTCTTTTTAGTCTTCTGTGAGTGGTGGTAGCTGAGATTACACTGTTCAGGGGTCTTCTCCACATAAATGAGGCCTGAAAAGTAGCTGTAATGCATTAAACACGGTTGTAGCAGCTTTTTCCTTTAGATATTTCTTCGTTCTTATCATCTCCAGACATGCTCAGAGTTTATCTTCATTATTGGAACCGTTAGGAAGATCATTCTAACCCTCCACTCCTTTGATTGATCAAGAATATTCATATTCGAGGAGGAAGACCTCTTCGGACAACTGATGACCTCTTCGGAATGCATCCCTCATTCATTTCCAGGTATGATTCTTCCACATGGACCCTTTCCCAAATATTTTCTTCTCTTTGGACATCTAGTAGTCTTCGAATAGGGCACCAAGCCCAATACATTAGGCTTGGCTTTCACCCCCCACAATTTCAATTTGAATACAATCCATTTTCTTAATCTAATCCTTTTATTATTAATTTATCTATAATTTCTAAGTGGTTTATTTAATTAGCAATAGGAGATCTACTTCATTTATGATTTATGAGTTCTAGCATTCTAGGGGATTAGAATTTTGGTTTCACACTAATTGTTCATATAAACGTTAATTTTTCTTTAAAAAAAACAATCATAGTACATGTATATAACTACTAATATCAACCTTTAATTTTATTTTTTATTTTTTAAAAACACCTCATGGATAGACACAAAATTATAACTGTTATTGAATTTTTCTATACATCTCTATCAAATTTTTAAATATATACAAAAATTTACCTATTGTTATCTATTGTTTAAGTTACATATGATTCTTACTTAAACCGTGCATCACACAGGCATAATACTAATTCTACATATATTAGTATATAAAGTTGTTGAAGGGTCGAGGAATGTGGAACCCAATCCGAGGATAAACTTGCCAACCCAAGCAAATAAAGGTTGTAAAGTTGTGATTTCCAACTATGTTGTGTTGGCTCTAATTCCGTGCCAAATTTGATTGTAATTTCTTCAATCATTTTTCCTGTATGTATGTGAGTTTAATTGTAAGGGATGAGTGTGAGAGATCAGTGAAGAATCAAGCTTTAAAAGATAAACAAGTGGATTTCGCGACTAGCTCGCAAGAAGCAACGCGCGAAAAAGCCACGTGTAGAGCACATGACTAGAAGATGAAGAGTTGTGCTAGGCTGTCATTTTCGTGACTATTTCGCAGGTAAGGCCCTGTTTGGCAAAAAGTCGTGTTTTACTTTACCAAGTCTTTACCCACACTATATATACCCTCATTACCCACAAAGTGTAAAGAGTGCTTTTTAGAGAGAAAACCCTAGAAAATACACTTGAGAGTTAGAGATTGTTATACCCATAATCATCTACATATTTTCTTGTGGTTTTCCTTAACTCCTACCTCTCCATCTCTAGATCTCTGAGAGGTTGCTAGCCCAAATACTTACCACATCCTTTCTAAGTATAAAGTGAGATTTTGGTGCTGCTGGGAAGTATTGGAATGAGTCATTCATTGGCGGATGCAATCGGGCTGAATTACGGGATCTGGAAAGCTAGAGAAGACAAGGCTGCGAGAAGTTAGTTGGTAGTGGGAGCTTGGAGGGCTCAAGTACACGGGGTAGACTAGGCTTAGAGGGTCTTTTGTTATTCGTGTAGTCCAAATTTATTCTCTAGTGGATCGATTTCGACTTGGAGGGTCGCGAAGAGGTTTTTCGCCGAGTTCTTCGGTTTCCTCTTCGATAACACATCTCGGTGTTATCCTGTGTTTGCATCCCTCTTCCCTACTCTTTAAGCTTTCATTTTATTGTTGATGATGAATGAATATGGCTTAAGGTAGAGTTATCGGTTCATTGCGCTTATTTATTATTATTCCGCACTTAGTCTAAGTTAGAGTAAAAGCTATCTAGAGGTAATTTTTATTTAGGGGCCTGAACAAGCTCTTGTACATGTTTTAGTACAAATCCGAGCTTTCAAAGGCAATCAAACCCCGAGAACTACACCCACTCGAGGAGAACTAAAGAACCAAATGGTAGCTGGCACCCCCAAAAAACCCAAGGATAAGGGAGTAGATGACAAAAGAAAGGTACAAGACATGCAAGGATGGAGGAAGGAAGTTTCCTAAAGAAGACACCTCCCACCTCTACATTCAATGCTCTGCAGCAACTTAGCCAGCTGCATTAATGAGAAAATGACCTTTGAACAGTGATTCCACAGCTCACAGTTCTTTCTACCACCTTTAGAAAGATCCTAATGGGACAAGTATCCAAAGAGTTCCCCAAAGACGTACAGATAGAGGGCTGAGGTGCAAGGAAATGGATTATATAAGGAAAGGAACCCCCCAAAAAGAGGGGATGAACATTTTCCAAGAAAAAATAAACAAGTGTGAAAACAAAGGATGACACTGTAAAAGAAATATCACTCTTGCCTATCAATAAGAGACCCGCCCAATGAAGAATATATACTGAATTATTGTTCTTTCCATGCCTAGTAGTTACTCTGGTTCCATCAGTCTTAGGCTTGTGATTTTCTTTGCATTGCAATTGACTCAAAAGCTCACTCTCTTAAAAAATTCATTGTTTTGGGCTTAGCTTGAAGGACTAGGCATCACTATTCTAAGTGGGTTTGGGCTTTTCTTTTTGAGTCCTTACAAAAGTAAATTAGTTTCTAAGTTCTATCAATCATGCCTTTAATCAATAGCGACTTTAGAAATTTTTTCAAGAAGGTCATTAAGAAACTTAAATTAAACAAAATTTAATTTAAAAAAAAAAAGAACTTGAGTTATCGAAAAAAACAAATCACACAAATATATGATGTTTTACAATTTCCTTCTACAAGTATTCATATTTTAAAGTTATCTTATGATAGTTTACTATTAATTGTCATTATTTATTGTCAATGTAAGTGTGCCCATTTTATTTTATTAACTTTTAACTGACCAAGTCTAGAGTTGTTCTTCTCTTCCACATAATGTATTTTTAAAGTTAAATAATGGGGACACGAGGTGGAAGGGACCCACTAAAACCTAACTTGTGGCTTTTTCCTATAAAATAGTGGCTCATTGATATGTTCAAGTTTTAAAGAGTAAGTTCAATGTCACAAACTTTTTTCACAATTCTATCAAAAATTTGCAACGTGGCGACTTGTGAGTGGTGAAATTATGGATTCACATGGATTCATTATTTTATTTCCACTACTTATGAGTAGCCACAAAACAAAGTTAAACAAAAGCAATGGAAAAATTAATGGTACTTACTTGCAAGCAGTGGGTTTGGATGGCCACTCGGGTACATATAAGGGTAACTATGGAGTCTAAAAGATAGTCTCTAGAATTGTGAACCTTTACTTTGTTCACATTAAACTTCTAACATTTTTTTCTACTGCCTCCAAAGACACCCCATGATTGGTCACCTAGTTATATGCCAAAGAAAAAAAAAAGACAAATTAACTATATATGTGTGGATGAGAGAGTAGAAGTGAGCGAGTTCTATATGGGGTGTCTTTCGAGACAGTAAAAAAAATGTTAGAAGTGGCTACCGAGTTCTTTAGCCTACCTGTGGAAGAGAAGTTGAAGTTGTATACTCAGATGACCCATCAAAGTTCCTTCTCAAAAAAAAAAGATGACCCATCAAAGACAATGAGACTTTCTACAAGTTTTAATGTGAACAAGGAAAAGGTTCACAATTGGAGAGACTATCTTAGATTTCATTGTTGTCCTTTGGACAAATATGTGCCCGAGTGGCCTCCAATCCCACTGATTTCAAGTAAGTACTTTTTCTTCTCTCCTTATCTCAATTAATTTTTCCATTGCTTTTTTTTCTCTTTTCCATACATGGACACCAAGGTACTATCCACCGGAGTTCGTTACACAAACTTGCCAGAAAATTATGTCAGGCCGGAATCAGACCGACCCCGGCTATCTGAATTCTCTGCTTGTGATGATGTTCCTGTCATTGACGTGGGTTTAGAGGATAGAACCCAAGTTGTCAAACTAATTGCAGAGGCCTGCAAATCCTATGGCTTTTTTCCGGTACACACATATTAGTATATTACATATGCAAGTCACTCACTTTTTAGTCTCTCGTCCACATATATATATAGTTAATTTTGTCATTTTTTTTCCTTTGACATATAACTAGGTGACCAATCATGGGGTGTCTTTGGAGGAAGTAGAAAAAATGTTAGAAGTGGCCAGAGTCCACAGATCGAGTTCTTTAGCCTACCTGTGGAAGAGAAGTTGAAGTTGTATACTCAGATGACATCAAATTAATGATCAAAGACAATTAATGATTATGTGCCTGAGTGGCCTTCAATCCCACTGATTTCAAGTAAGTACTTTTTCTTCTCTCTTTCTCTCAATTAATTTTTCCATTGCCTTTTGTCTCTTTTCCATACATGGACACCAAGGTACTATCCACCGGAGTTCGTTACACAAACTTGCCGGAAAATTATGTCAGGCCCGAATCAGACCGACCCCCGGCTATCTGAAATCTCTGCTTGTGATGATGTTCCTGTCATTGACTTGGGTTTAGAGGATAGAACCCAAGTTGTCAAACTAATTGCTGAGGCCTGCAAATCCTATGGCTTTTTTCAGGTACACATATTACATATTCAACTCACTCACTTTTACTCTCTCATAAATTACACAAATATATATATATATATAGTTAAATTTGTCATTTTTTTTCTTTGACATATAAATAGGTGACCAATCATGGGTTTTCTTTGGAGGCAGTAGAAAAAAATGTTAAGAGTGGCCACAGATCGAGTTCTTTAGCCTACCTGTGGAAGAGAAGTTGAAGTTGTACTCAGATGACCCATCAAAGACTGAGACTTTCTACAATTGGAGAAACTATCTTAGACTTCATTGTTATCCTTCGGACATGTATTTGCCTGAGTGGCCTTCCAGTCCCCCTATTTCAAGTAAGTAAAGGGTTAGTCAATGGTACGATGAATCAGAGTAACTGGAATAACCGAAAACGGTCTAACTAATTTTTGATATTTTATATATGGGTGTGGTTAAACATTAACCTGAAATTTTTTTTATTAAAAATTAAAAAAATTGTCAAAAAAGTAAATTATTTTCTCTTTTTTTCATAAAAAATTTCCTAAAATGAATTATTAATATATGCCTTAAGGGCATACATTAGTAAATCCCTTTATATATAGTACAATGAGATAATTATACCATCTTCTTTTGAGGTTTGAGAAAATGACAATCTACCCTAATTTTGAAGAGAGAAAACATTTTTCCCTCTTGACATCCAATTGACCAAACTTTGTTAAATTAATATTAAAAATGTTACTTTGCTTAAGGGTAAAATTCCAAAATTATGTTATTTCATAATTAAAATTCATTGTTTTAACATTTTAATTAAAGTTTATTTTAAATTATTAATTGTGAATTTTGCTTCTTCTTTTTTTTTTTCTTTTTTCAACCGGTTATGGAGAGATTTGCCATTAAAGTGTTTTGGTGCCTGATAAATTTTTCATTTTTATTCTAAATTGATCAGTAATTTTTTTACTAACCATAGTTAAACTTTTGTAAAAATATTTTTATAAAAATTTAATATTTCATTACTAATATAAACAAAATGGGGGAGAGTGTTAATTTGTTCAAACTTCAAGGGAGTGATGTGTTTTTTCTCTTTAAGTTTAGAGTGAAATGTCATTCTCTCAAACCTTAAGGGAAGAGAGAGTAATTACCCCTAGTATGATTTTCATTAAATTTATAAGGGTTTATGAGTATACATTAACCATTCATTTTGTGAAATTACTCATAAAAATTTGAAAATGTTGTCAAAAAAATTAATGACTTTTTTATTTTTCCTTAAAAAATTACTTAAATGGTTTTCTAACAGTTCACACATCTACCAGTTGTCACTTACCATACAATACAACTTGCTATGCAGTGAATTGTGACAAAAATAATTTGATTATTTGTTTTCCTAGCATTACTCATTAAATATCCACGTGGAACGTGGGCACGTGGCCTCGTAGGAAAACATCATTGAGCAAAAGCCGTGTTGCTTAACGTAAGCGTGGTTTTTGATCGATTATAGAGGGGGGGACCGGGGTCCGGGTGGTGTACTCTAGTAGTGCTCACGTGGACTAATTTGGAGAAAAGAGGATTTATAGGTGATGTTAGGTTAGCTGTCAAATTTGCAAGTGACAGGGAATCCAATGTTCATGTCTTAAGATAAGAGCACTAGCATCCCTCTGTCTATTCCAAATATCATTTTCACAAGTCAAATTTTATTTTATCTTTTTTAACTTATCATTTTACAATGTACTCTGTATTAGATTTTCTATTTTCACATTTAACACCTTAAAATAATATATTCAACCAACTAAAAATTTTATTTTTCTCTATAATCCATAAACCAAATAAAAATATTTTTCACTACCGGCCACCAAATCCACCCATAAACTCTCTCTCTCTCTCTCTTAAATTTTTATTTGTTTGTTAAAATTTTCTAACAAAGATTTGCATTTCATGAAGGATTGTTCATACACCAGAGAGAAGCAAATCACGAGCATAGAAAAGATTGCTATCACTCTAGCAGCAATTATAGCATCTTCAGATTCAATTAAGCTTAGAGGTCTTGTATTTGCTCTCTATCATATGTCGAAGGAATTGTAGATTTTTGGTTATGTTTGTAATATTGATCATTCATGCACACCAACAGAAAAGCTATTGTTGTAAATAAATTATTAGTGATGCACTTAAATGATATAGAGAATATTAATTTTGAATTATAGGATGATGTGAGAGAATCATAATATTGTTTGTTATTAATATTCTTTAATAGTGATTTACACATGCCTTGCATGTGCTTCAAAATTAGTAAACAAAAAAAAAAAACACACACACACACACGAGGCCACCACATACAGTAAACATTGGAAACTCTTTTGAGAGGAAGCTCTATTGCCAAAAGTTCTTTTTGGTTCAATGACGACATAGGTGAGGGATGAAGTAGTCAATCCTAAAGAGATGCAGATGGAGTTGGATTGCCATTATAACATGAAGATTCTATGTTAAAGATAAGAACTTTGCACCTTGGACTTACACTCTATTTAACTGGTGGGTAAGTCTTTTTGTTTCAAATCTCATTATCAAAGGTTATGTGGAATTTGGAAGCCACAATGTAAGTTCACTATGATAGATCATGGCTAGGAAAAAAAATTTCAACTTAAATTTCACTGTTGAAGAAGATTAATCAAAAGTCGTTGGAACTAGGACAATACAATGGTTTGTGAGAGAACTTTGCCTAATTGCATCAATGGGATCCTGAATTTAATTAGGCTTCTATAGGCTATAGCTAAGGTGACCTCCCTATTGTGAGAACAACGATCTTAAGACCAGATTGCTTAGGTCGAAAATATGGCCCCAAAATAAATATTCACAACTAATGATGTTTTACTCCCAACCTCAAGAATTTTACATTACTTCCTAGATCGAGAGTTTTAGGATTACCACCGCACACCCTTAGTGCGATGGTTACTCTACAAGTATAAGTGCTTGTTGAGTGTGGGAGGCAAGGGTCAGGATTCAATTCTTCAAAAAGGAGTTTCACACACATATACACTTAGATTAGGCTAGAGTTGAATTCTATCTAGTATAAAAAAAAAAAGAAAAAAAAAAGAAAAGAGTTTTAGGGTTGGAGTTGGCATTTAATTATTTAATGAAGTTTACTAACTTACCTTCTAGGGAATAATGTGGCCATTCAACCCAAATC
The DNA here is from genome assembly GCA_019022515.1 of Quercus aquifolioides. Classification (NCBI taxonomy): domain Eukaryota; kingdom Viridiplantae; phylum Streptophyta; class Magnoliopsida; order Fagales; family Fagaceae; genus Quercus; species Quercus aquifolioides. The sequence continues at coordinate 9,785,203 of CM032335.1, read as the reverse complement.
CAATTCCAATGAAAATCATACACGAAATTAAAATGGCCACCCAAACCTCAAACTTTCAAGAGCTGCATTTTGTTCGAAAACTGTAATAGCAATCCAATCAGGCACAGCTATCGCCATAAAAGACCATCGATTCAAAGAAATATTGATTTAAATAAAATAAAATTAAAAAAAAAAAAAAAAAAACTAAAATGCAAAGCTCATCCTCTATGTTTTACCAAAATTCATTTAGGGTCTAATTGTGATTCATTTATTTTGTTAAAACTGAAAACTTTTTGCTGAAAGTATTATAGATAAAGGCAAAAGTTAGCTGAAATAGTACAATGAAACTTATAAATAATACCAAAAAGTAGAGCTCATAAATAGTAGTAAAAATAAGCTGAATAGTAAAATAAGCTGGCAAAATTAATCATGCCAAACAGACACTTAGTCCTCTAACTTTGCTTTTGTTCATTTCAATTCTTTAACTTTCAAGTTTATTCAATTTAGGTTTTTTCATCAACTTTTGTTATATATTGTGGTTAATTTTTCAATTTTTCTTCAAATTTTTTAAATTAAAAAATTAAATTAATAATTGAAAAATATTTTTCAGATTTTTTTTTTCAAAAAATTTTAACAAAAGTTGACGAAAATGCCTAAATTGAATAAATTTGAAACTTAAATAATTGAAATAAATGAAAGCAAAGTTAGAAAATTGAAATAATTTCTGAACAAACTTTAAAGATGAGTTTTGCATTTTAGTAAAAGGAAAGAAAAAAAAATAATAAATAATGTCAAAGAAAGGAAGGACAGCTGGAGGTCTCAAATTGATCACTGGAGGATTGCTTTCTGGACCTCTGGGGGTTAGTATTGATCATGTCTCTTCCATTGGACCATGTTTAAGTTCAACTAGCACTCTAGCCTCTGATCCTAATATGTATATTAAGCCCAACCCTTTTTTTGAGAAAAAAAAAACAGCTCAATGAATGCCAACGAATAACAATAGTTCACAATGGTTAGACCACAGAATGGGGCTGGAATAGCTATTGAAATTGCCCACACTGTTTGGGCCCAAACCTATGGCAGTCCAAGATTTTTACTCCTGAATCTTGGACTGTCATAGGTTTTTGCAAAATCTAAGAAGAAAAAGGTAGAGGATACACAAGTGGATGCATCCTCTTATTCTTATATCACTGGCTCTTTTGAGGAGGGTCTATTGCAGAACTCCTTTCCTTGACAGTGACAACCTAGGGAAGGTATGAACTAGTCAATCCTTGAGAGATGCAGATGGAGTTGGATTGCCATAAGAGGAAGATTCTGAGTTCAGTATCCCTCAATCTTAAAATGTTAAAGATAAGATTTAGAACTATGCACCTTGGACAAATAATCTCTATTAAAAGTGGTGGGTTAGCATGGATTCCAGTTAACTCAACTGCTAAAGTCTCTGATGGTTGAATAAGAGATCTGGGGTTCAATCTCCGCCTACACCAAAAAACCAATTGGTGTCTTGGTTCGATGATAAAAATCTATCATCAGGAGAAGACGTCAAAAGTTGAAACTCTCTCCAAAAAAAAAAGTGGTGGGTTAGTCTTTAAGTTTCAAATTAATCTCTTTATCAAAGGTTATGTGGACAAGGCAAAATTCACTATGATAGACCTTGGGTATAAATCTTTTGCAAACTTAATTTTAAAGTTGATAAAGATTATCAAAAGAGCTTGGAACTAGGACAATGGTTTGTGAGAGAGCATTATCTAATTGCATAAATGGGAGACTGGTAAGAGCTTCTGCAGCTAAGGTGACCTCTTGTGAGAATTATGACTCGTGAAGAGATTGCTTAGGTTGGAATATGAGTCTCGTGAAGAGATTGCATAGATTGAGGATTTTATATTTAGAGTAATCACTTAATTATTTAAGGATAAAGTCAAGAAAATCAAATTCTTAGGAAATTCAGTGTTGGAAAATTTTGTGAATAGAAGAGTTGTAATGTCGTAAGTTATTTACTTTGTTTTTTTGTAAGGGTCTAACAAGGGTTCAAGGTTAAAGTTTTTATTCATTGTGCGAGACTAAAGAACTCGCTCAAACCAAATTCAAGGCTCAATCGAGTGAGATCCGAGTGCTTTGGTTTTGATTGGATTTGAATCCTCAATGTTAAGAGTTGCATCTCTTGAAGAAGTGCATATGAGAGAGAGAGAGAGAGAGAGAGAGAGAGAGAAGGGTTGTCTTTTTCGAGTGATGTGGGAAAGAACACTTTTCTTTCCTTTTTTGAGATACGGTTGTTTTTAATTACTATACTTGATATAAAATATGTATAGATCAAAAATAAGAAAAATGAGGTCAGAACATCCAATAACCAATGATCCAAAAGACGTTTTGGGTTTTGGTGTTTGCACTCTGCACCTAACTTTTGAGCTAAACATGATTTGGAACGTGAGAAGGAGATCCAGCATTAATAAAATGTGTAAAATGCATTTCACTTGATAAAATCATATGCAATGCATAGTACTTGTATAGAGCCAAAACACAACCTAAATCTACATCTAAATAATACAATAGTATATGCTAGTATATAGTTGAGAATCTAAATTTGTATTTTATTTTAGTGACAAATGACAAATTGACAATTGGGTTGGTGTTGTTGTCATGTCGATTATAACAGAACAAGTACAGATAGAAATACATGAAATATGTGAAAATATGTGTGAGTAAAAAAATGTGTAAAAATATGTAAAATATTATTTAAAAAATAAAAATTGATGTTTAGAAACACACACCAAACACCCTCTAAGTATTCTCTCACAAAAATTTGAATGATTGGGGAATAGAAAATTTTGGAAAAGTCATTGAGCACCAAACCCCAGTTGTAAAATCACTATAAACAAATGGGTCCGGTTAATGTATGCCCTTAGGGCATACATTAACAAATCCGTTTTTGGAAAAATTTTATCGGGAATTGAAAAAGCTGTCAAAACTTTTTCAATTCCCGATAAAACTTTTTCCAAAAATGGTATACTATTGTGTGCCCTTAGGGCACACGTTAGTAAAATCCTAAACAAATTCAGCCAAAACAATAAACAAAACACAAACTTTGGCAAGTACCGAAGCCCGCGTGAAGTAGGGCTCACTAATCGAGATTTGTCATCAGATTTTTTTATTTTTTTGTGTGCAAGTGGCCTTTTTTTTAAATGTACTAGTAATATTAATTGCAATTGCAATGGCGTCATGTGTGATTACGTACCACGAATGACAAAGCAGGTGACATAAATAAATACAACTGTACTGCAATGGAGTAGTACAAAGAGAGTTTTTTTTTTTATAGGATAGTACAGAGAGAGAGAGTTGAGTCGGCACGAATGAGGACAGAATCCTGAGTCCTTAAAACATGGTTGATTCCAAATTTTACGTGACCGACACGCATTTCAAAGTAAGTGCCGTGGGTCAGCTGATAAAGTTTTATGTCTGCCAATAAGAGATCTGATTTGATTATGTTTACGTAAAAAAAAATTTATAGGTGTCTTGGTTCAATAATAAAGAATAATTATAAAAATAGATGCTAATAAAATCAAAAATTTTCATTCGAATCATTCAACCAATTTAGAGATTTTGACAGGCTTTTAAGATCTGCAATAATAAGAAAGTTAATCGAAGAGACCATCAAAGTAAGCTTCAATGGAAGAGCTTCTAATGCTTAAATCAGTATTAGCTCATATATTTTGTATATTGATAGTATTTTATAGTTTTTTGTTTTAATATATCTAAGCAAGTGAGGTAGGTTGTCTATTTTATAAGTGGGAGTGACTATTATCCTAAGTATAATGTTCATTATCTTAATAAGAGGTTAAAACTTTTGATGGTCGTTATTAAATATATTGAATGTATTTAAATGGTACTCATCTGTTCTTAATGGCCTACTAATAACAACGCAATGATAGTCCATTTTCACCTTAATGATTTTTATGAGCTTATTAGACGCTCTAAGTTCAAACTATATTAAAAAAAAATTAAAAAAGAAAAGGAAAAAAGAAAAGGTAAGGGGTCCTATACGGAAGAAAGTAATGCAAAACAAGTTAGTGATGTTAAAGGTGGTGGTTAACTGTACCTTCGGATTGCTTATATGATGGGTCCAGCCGTCCAGGGGTCCTACACTTTAGATATTTAGACTTGATTGTGATCTTTATGAATTTGTCTACCAATAGGTGCCAAAATTGCGCAACTTTTGAATAATTCTAGAGACAAGTGGCTCGAGACACGCCTATTTTGCAAATCCAATATCACAGTTTTGTTTATTTATGATTTTATGTGATAGAATGATAGGTATGTTTTGGTTAAACTTGGGTCACCTAATTCCTTTTTTTCTGGACTATTCACAATCGTACATGTTAATAAGTTATAAAATTAAGTATAAAAAGAGTTGTGTTTGTAGTATTGTCAACAACTTTATTTTTTTATGTAATTATTAAAAAAGAAAAAAAAAATTTAGACCCACAACTAATTTCGCACTCATTACTAGAACTATCGATGTGGCTCATTATGAGTAGTGGAAAAAAGATAATAGATCTATATGAAAATGATAGATAACCAATCAGTCTGTCATATTAGATAGTTGTAAATATTGGTGTATTTAGTTGTGATCCTAAAATAACTTAAAAAAAATTGTGAACAAGTTGTATTATTAACATTTCCTATATGTATTTTATTGATATTTGATTTTTTTTTAAAAGGGGAATAGGAGCATAATTTTGAAAAAATAAGTCTTAGGCCTCATAGCTAACTACAACTTATTACCTTAACAAACTGTTACCAATATTGTGTTTTAAACATTTCCTCTTCTTATATATAGCTTGTTTGATTATATTTGATTTTTTTTCAAAGGGGAATAGGGACAAAAATTTGGAAACATAGGTGTTAGGAATTCATAGTTGGTATCCTAGTGCTAAAACATGTTAAAATTAGGTTGCATCAATAAAATTATGTTAGAATTTAGTATCACCAAGTTAATATCAAAGAGTTGTTAAGAGTTTTGTAGTTTGTTGTTTCTAATAAAAACGTCCAAAATTTAATTTTCTCATTCCTTAACTATTGAATTTGAGATGTGTGGGCTACCCATTCATTGTGGGTGGGGGTGCCCTTTGACCCAAGGGCAAGGGGCATGCTGAATATTGACTCCACATAGTGGGCAAATCAACATATTAACACCACGTCTCACCTAAGCAATCCAAACATACATCCAACCACTTTAATGCCCTAACTTAGTTACAAGCTTATGTTACTAAGCTCGACCAAAAAAAAAAGACTTGTCATCAAAGAGTTGGTGAGCACACGGCATTGGTGTCTATCCGATGGTCCTTGCAGATATCCAATTATCCCCATTAACTATACAACCAATTATGTGATCATATCAGAAAAGAACATTAATTATTATGTTACATCTTATCAATTGCAAAAAAATTGTGCATCCCACGTTGTTCGAACACAATTGATAGACCCACGTTGTCATGGTGACCTCCCTTCGTTGTTTGAAATTTTGATATGAACATTTACCACTCGTATTTTATCCTTTTCATTAATAATACTAATGCTAGGTCTACGTGGATGGGTAGAATTTTTCTTTTGGAATGAGATTTACTTTATTCACTCAAAACACCAGACAAAAATACAAGAATCCATCTCAAGAATTTCCACAAAACTTGAAGAAAACCTACTATACATTTAGTGTCAATTTGGGTATCTGGCAATTCGGGTAGTTTATTTGCATTGTGTTTATCAAAAAATATATTAAAAGCTGCAACCAAAAAAAAAAAAAAAAAAACTTAAAACTAATGAGTTCTTTTTTTTTTAATGGAGACAAAAAACAAAAAGCTAAAAGCTAAAAGCCTAAAAGAGACACATAAAAGAGATGTACACAAGAGGAAGGGAGCCGCAATATATGATCTATGGAAGCCAAAAAGTGATTTCTATTGGTCCACATTTAGATTTTGTGACTTCACTTTCTAGATGTAAAGAATGACACTTTTGAAAGTTTTTGATCTGTTAATTGTGGTTCTTTCCGACTTCGATCATTATGAAATATGAACAAGAGAAATATGTGATTTCAGTTTTGAATTCGAGTGTGGACTAAAAGACTTTAGTTTTCAAAATGTTGGCTTTTGTCATTCTGCCAAACTTTCCTACTGTGTTGATAAGTCTAGATAATGTAATTTTGGATGAAATGGAAGCCTAAACCACTTGAGTGGATAAAGAGAAAGGTGGGAGCCGAAATCTTAAATTTGGATATATCTTAGGTCGCAAAGGTGGATCAAACCACTATACTTTTAACTTAGCTGGGTAGGATTTATAGTTGTATAAGTGCTTGTGGGATGTGGGGGTAAGAGCTGGGGTTCGAGTTTTTAAGAAGCAACTTCACACATATATATACTTAAATTAGGTTAGAGTAGAATTTTTATCTTGTATAAAAATAAAAATAAAATTATCAAAGCAATGATGGAATTAGGAACCTACCCTTCAGGCCAAAATATGAACCAAAACAAAATAAATTACACATAATTATTTCTTATTATATTTTCACTTATGGTAATTTATGATATATCAAAATAAACCTCGATGTTGTTTTAAATTCTAAAAATTATAAATAATTAATTTTATAATAAACTTTACAATAATTTCCTTTTTAATGTTCAAAAATCATAGGGTCTATTAAAATATTATTGTTCATTTCGATGTAAAAATTATTTTTATTATTATTATCATTATTTAGAAACACACACTCACATAAAGGAGAGAGAATAAGATTCTAACATAAAGACACACAACTATGGTTATGCTCAGGTAGAGAAGTCACACCGGTCACTCCTCTTAACCATTTTTTGTTTACCAAAAAAAAAAAAAAAAACCATAAAAACACACAACAAACTCCACTCAAAAGTTATGGTACATTTGAAGGAAGGGTGTAGCAAGCTATACTACACATAATACACTAGAAAATTAGTTTTGTTTATATTAATGTTTGAAAATATTTGTTTCATAGTTGCAATAGAAATTTAAAGAGTAAGTATAACTATAACCACTCTATAATCAAATTCGTAGTCCATCGTTTTTCTAATCCTTATTACCCATTGATACAATTAAAAAATATTTAAAAATTTGTTGAAGTCCAAATATCAAACTACGTGATGCTCAAAATTGTGGAATTCCATTTTCAATAATAGTTTTTCATGATTTTGTAGATAAAGCTTGTTTACTAACATATAAATATCACCAATTTTAAAAAGATTCACATCCCTCTTGAAGACCTAGAGTTGAGCCACGTATAAGCTACTACACTATATACTAAACTGATAATTTAATTCTTGAAACTGATAATTTTTTGCAACATAAAAAATATCTAATCTTATGAAATTATAATAAGATAACATAAGTATGCTACTAAATTATAATTAGATAACATAACTATGCTACTAAAAGAAGCATATAATTGGAAGATTTAGGGTTCATCTATTGTGCAAAAGAGTAATAGTGAACAAAAGATTAGGCCATGTAGTCATTTTAGGAATTTTTATGCTTCCTTTTTGTTAACCAATAACCACACCATAACCAGATTTAAAATTAGTTTTAAATATCTTAAAGTTCCTTTTTAAAGTTGGAATATTACTTAGGAAAATGAATATTTTGTGAGTAAAGTTACATCATTTGTCAAAGGGGGCAAAATATCAATTATTTTTGTAATTTGGGAGGTGAATATTAGGAGTATAATTTTACTATATCTTGGGGTCTTAGAGTAATTTATCAAAAATTAAATCTTTTAACTCTAGATATGGTATGGTTAACAATCAAATGGAGCATTAAATCGACTTTATCTCCCACTTTTTGATCTTTGCAACCAAACACACATGTGAGAAATATAAATATTTTATATTCTCAACCAAATAACGCATTAGACTCTAGTCGTGACTTTGCGAGTCCATCGAATATTGGATAGGGACATAGGCCCCCTAACCAAATTACATGGATGTCATCTCTCTAGGGAAATGTCATTCGAATATTGGATAGGGACATAGGCCCCCTAACCAAATTACATGGATGTCATCTCTCTAGGGGAATGTCATGAGATTTGTGGCTTCAAGGTATTTCGAAAGTAAAGGATGTGTGCACGACAGCACAAGGGTAGCTAGGCACCAAGTGAGTAAGGTATAGGGTGACAATTATTTGATCATATCGATGATATGACAAGTTACACATAATTGCTCATGAAAAATGATTGGATATAAATTTTTTATTTATCAATAATTTTTTTTTTAAAGGTGTAAATTCACTTTTGGTTCTTACATTATATAAAAAAAAAAATTTATTAATCAATTTTAACAAAATAAAAAAGGAAAAAAGAGAATAAAAAACAATAAAATACATAAATTTAGATCTAATTCATTTTGAACAATAAAACACAAGAACACAATCATAGATTTAAACACCAACACAAGAACATAAGATCACAAACCCAAAACTAAACACAAAAAACACAAACTCAAATTTAAACATTAACACAAGATCACAAACACAAAGAACATAATAACAAACATAAACTATTTACTCTCAAAATAAATGCCACGTCAGATCCAGAAAATCAAACAAACCTAGAAAATCATACAAACCCATCAAGAACACACAATAGCAAAAACCCAAAAAAAAAATCATACAAACCCAGAAATCAACACAGAAAAATCATAAAAGAATATTGTACAAAACAAAATCAATCCATATATATACACAAACCAAATTATCCGAAAGAAAAAATAGATTTAAATCCGAAAATTAAATCAATACAATCATTAACAAAATACCCACAAATTTGAACAAACCCAGCTCAATTCCTCAACCATACCAACACAAACCCACTAATCCCTCAACAATACCAACACAAACCCACCAATCCCTTAACCATACCAACACAAACTCACCGATTGGCTAAGCACCAAGATAGAGCGAGAAAGAAGAAAAAGAAAGAATGGAGGCGGATAAACTAGTATTATTATTTTAGCATTAAGGTTTTTCCAGAGGTGCTCATTAACGAAATGGTATTACCTCAACAACCAAAAGAGTTGCAAGCGTTAGAGTACCACATGCCATTAACATAAAGTTCCTAACATGCCGTCCCCAAGTTGCCGCAAAGATCTAGATGTTGAACCAGAGATTGGTGGAGGCGGAGAAACTAAGAGAGAGATCTGGGGAAGAAAAAGAAACAAATACAAACAAAAACACACACAAATTTAAATTTCACTATTTTTTTTAATTATGTTTTTTTCTTTTTTATAAATTTTTTAATTTTTAAAATTGATAATTTTTTTAAAAAAAAATTAGAGGTTGATGTGGCATGCTGATTTGGCATTTTTAAATATTATTTTAATGGATACATCAGTATTTATTATATCAACAATGCACTATATTTGTCACGTAGGATATTTTCGTTAAGTGAGTAATCGTAAAGACCAAAATAGAACATATTTTTTATTTTGAGAACTAAAAATAATAAAATTAAAATGTAAAAATCAAAATAGAAATGATCCAAAATATAAGAACCACCATTTACGCCCTTTTTTATTTTTTATTATTTTTATTCTGCAAACACATTGTTTAAGAAGCATGGTGCTACTGAGTAATTAATAGGTGAGTTAAATGAGGTACAAATTTGAGAAGACAAATAGGACCCACTAAAGAGAATTGGAACGTGGACGAAAAGTACGTAAGATAATGCCAATTCAATGCATCACTGGCCTGATTGATGAAAACCACCAATCTTACAAGCCCACATGCACCGCCCCCAGATTATGTTAATTATCTCCGACTGACATCGTACGTTTACTTGTCTGCAATCTTTTATAAGGTCAAAGTCTTGCACCCAATACTTACCACTAAAACTGTAAAACAGTCCAAAATCTTTTAAGTTTCTATTTTTATTTTTTATCAATGAACGGTCCCACTTAAAGAAGTGTGTGAATTTGTGCATTTTAGCCGAAAGTATATGTTCAATTTTTCTCGTGTTCATATCATGTCGAATCTAGTACAATAGAGTAAGCCAAATCTTAATTATCAGTTTGATGTTACTAAAACTAATATTATAAAACTGTCCAAGTCTTTTAAGTCCAACATTTATTATATAAAACATTAAATATATCGAAAAATTAATTTTTTTCAATGAATGGTCCCACTTAAAAAGGGAGATTGAGTGAGTTTTGGTTTTGAGACATGCTTGACTTGTGTGTACTAATGCATTTGAACTGACACGATTAAAGTACGTGTTCAATTCGTGTGTTCAAATCATGTCAGCTCTAGTAAAGTGAAGTATTGAAGCCAAATCTTAATTATCAGTTTGATGTTACTAAAACTATAAAACTGTCCTAATCTTTTAAGTCCAACATTTATTATAGAAAGCATCGAATATATCGAAAAATTAAGTTTTTTTTTTTAATCAATGAATAGTCCCACTTAAAAAGTAAGATTGAGTGAATTTTGGTTGTGGGAAAGGCTTATCTCATGTGTACTAGTGCATTTGAACCAACACAATCAGAGTACGTGTTCAATTCGTGTGTTCAAATCGTGTTGGCTCTAGTATAGCGGAGTATTAGAGTCAAATCTTACTTATCAATTTGATGTTACTTAAATTTTATTGAACAATACTTTAGATACCAAAAAAAAAAAAAAAAAACAGTTTACAATATTTTTTTATAACTGTTGATTAATTTGGAAAATTTTTTATTAGTTTTTATTTGGACTTCATCTTTAATGTTATTTTTGATTTATTACTAATAATTTGTCACATAAGTTCTGGTGTCAAATTTTTTGTGTTCATAAACTCTCAATTTCATTTGTTTGTGTACCACCTTTTGAAATTTCTTATTTTATTTTATTTTATTTATATATAAAAAGCACAATGATATGTTAAATAACTTTCAATAAATCAACCGAAAAACTTTTTAACAAAAATACAAAAAGTTTCACCTACATTTTAAATCTTATAATACTTTCGAATGTCACCTGATTGAAGTAAATAAAATAAGATATACCGACCGAAATTAAAGCCTTTTTTTTTCTGATTTGGGATCTAGCCCTAAAACTTCTTTATAATAATTTTTCCCCACGATCTTTTAGTAATGTTTTTCTTTTTAAGCTTTTTTGTCACGTTGCTTGGACATACTATCACCTGGTTTTGTGGTATTGCTTGAAGGATTTGGTTTAGTCTTAAGATGGCGTGTCATGAGTCATGACACAAGTTGTTTCATTGAAAAGGAAGGATCGAGGTGCAATGACGCACTTTTCCAATCTGTATTATGAGAGCAGTTCGATGTCCACGTGTAATAGTGCCACTTTTAGCACCAAATTTAACGTCACAGAATTATTCGAGCACCACAACCTTTACCACAATTATTTTATATGATAAATTGTGATTGATTGTCTGTCATTTTTTGACACCTTCAACTGCGTTTTTCTCACGTTTGATACGAGGCCCATAAATGTACCCATCATCTAATTTTTGTGCAAATGTAGGGCTAGGATAGATGTCTTTTTGTGCAAATGATAAATGGCATCACAATTCACAAATAGGATAGATGTCTTTCTGACTTTTTCAGAGACCATCTTGATCCTACATGTATCTTTTTTTTATTTGTCAAAATCAAAGCATCTAAATTATAAGAAACCTACAATACAAAAGGCTAGTGTTCATGTATTTTTTCCACAATTTGATCATTATTGATTTGGCTTATACTGTGGGGTTTAGCTTATAGGAAAGGTACGTAGTATGTGGACTGAATAGGCTTGAGCAGACACATTCTTCGAACCTTTAGTTACGTTATATATAAATTTCTTTATTCTCGAACACTGTAACTGCTTTGGTTGCTATGCTTCGTCTCTAATCAGTGTTATTTGACATCGACATTTGCAGAGCATGTGCGAGGGAATGAAAGATGGCGCATTTGTAGATCCTATCCACAAGAAATGTTTATGCTAGCATATCTACATCACACTTGAAGTTACATGTTGAGTTTATCATGATTTTCATAGCCACGTATATTGTGATTTGGGGGTTTGAATAAAATTAATTTTCTATGTGTTAGCTGTTTGATTTTTATTTTTCTTTTCTTTTCTTTTCAGAGTAATGTTACGGGTATGATGAGTGTAAATTTATCAGAATCATCCATCTACAAGATAAATGAAGTAAAGCCTATTTAATGCAAGGCGTAACAGCCAGTCATCTATGTGTTAGCCATTTGATTTTTTTTTTTTTTAAAAAAAAAAGATTTAAGCAAGTGAATCACTTCACCTTGAACTGACTTTGTCACCGGAGGGCCCTTGGCCAACAACACACTGGTGTTCTATCATTTCGTGGTCTCTTTTTGCAGATTGATCAATTGAACAGCTTGTCATCGTCCATTAGCGTAGACAAAGAGCACAACTAACAATTTTCCGCATCATGTATAAAGTACTACAAGTTTTACTACATTGAGCTTACAAATTGAAATATCATCAATCATAAAGAAACAATTCAAATATTTTTTACGGTGTGGTTGAAGTCCACCAACCACACCTATGGCTCTGCCTATGGCTCAAACTACTATCTGAATAAACTCACTCTAAATTTTCTAAAAAAAATTCTCCTCTCCTTATGTGGGAGGATTATTTTGGGTAAAAGGCACCAAACTCTTAACAATACCTATATTTAGAATTCAATACATTTTCTGTGCTGGATTATGAATATTTTTATTGGTGAATAAGGAATACCAAATTATTGTTTAACTCAAAATTAAAAGAAAAATTTTGAGATAAATATCTAGCATATATAATAGCAAAAAATATATGTAATTTTTCACGCGTGATAATCCACTTTTGATGATAGCTATTGATCTCTCATTCAACAACAAAAGGTATTACCAATTGAGCTAACTGAAATTTACAATAACGTGAAGTGGAAAATTATAAAACGGCTTTGAAATGGCATAATACCCGACAAGGTACCATTTCCTGCTTAAAACCTAAAACAAAAAGATGGCATCTTTTCAATTAACCTTTTTTTTTTTTTTTGGAATTTTGTATAAACCTTTAAAATACGCCTTCTCCACACACTACCATTCACCAATCACATGCATATCACATAAGTAAATGAAGATTAACAGAAAATTTCAAAAGCTAGGGGGGCCATGGCCCCCCTTGGCACCCCCCCTAGCTCCGCCTATGGCTCAAACTACTATCTAAATAAACTCACTCTATATTTTCTAAAAAAATTCTCCTCTCCTTATGTGGGAGGATTATTTTGGGTAAAAAGGCACCAAACTCTTAACAATACCTATATTTAGAATTCAAGACATTTTCTATGTTGGATTATGAATATTTTTATTGGTGAATAAGGAATACCAAATTATTGAGTATTCCACAAGTGCTCCATTAAAATTCACTTTTATTCTATTAAATAATTTACAATTTAATATTAAAAAAAATGATACATTTATGGTATCCCAAATTTTTTGAGAGTAGACAGTCACAGTCATACATAATTCTGTTATTGCCTGTTCAAAATTATTATTTTTTAAAAAGAAAGATTGGTTATCATATGGTAGAATCTATTACTATTGAATATGATGTAAACATTATTTATTTAATCGATTTTATTACAGTCTAATGTAAAACAAAAAAACGAAAAGAAAACCTAGAAAAACTATTGAGTTATTAACAAACTTACTTTTATATGTAACCTTGTATATTTTTTACTATATAAATTGTTACATAAAGTGGGAGGGAGAATTCGCTGATTCTCCTCGTAAGAGAGACCATTCAATACCACTAAATTACAAGATTTCTTGCATATGTAACATTTTTAATTTGTAGAGAGACCATACCTAAAAAACGAGAACATTGTATAATATATATATATACACATATATATTTATTTATAAGTGATATTAATTCTTCACTCTCCAACACATGCACATATATATTATAGTCAAGAAATTATGGTAATATTCTTTATTTTAAGGGTTATTTTTGGCTAGACCAAACGAATTATCTCATGAACTCTCAAAATTATTGGCTCCACCACCTGTGAGACCCACAGTCTTGTGATTAGGGCGAGCTCATAAGATATCGTCTAGGTTAGCATCTTCATTTTCTTCAAATTGCAGTGGATGCATAGGTTGTCATCTCTCTTTACAATCAAAAGCTATGACTTTCATCGACTTAATCCTTTGGCTAATTGATTTTAGGTGTTAATCAAATACATGGATATTTCGCCATCTCATATAAGATTTTAGTGGAAGTTGTCTCGCTTGTGAGGATAGAGTCAAGCACCGCTAGAGATTGAGATTTAAGAATGAATGAGACTTTTGGGGGAAAGCATATATTGTAATGGAAGACAAAAGGTTGTGGGATTTTTGAATGTGCAACACTTGTAAAAGTTTATTTTTACCTTTAAACTGATTGGAATGAGTGAGGGGATTATCATGCCTTTTGATTTTTTTTTTTTATTGTAAAGTTTCAATTTATGATGTTCACTTCTAATGATTACGTCATTTATTATCAAATCAAGATAACAATCAGTTTTTAGTATAGGTAGGGATTAAACTCCATACCTCTTATTCAATTATCAAAAATTTTATCAGTTGAGTTAAGTGGAACTCACAATCGTGTGTTCTGATAATCGAAGTGAAAATGTGCAATTTGTGCATTAATTTTTGAGAATCACGTGACATGTAAAGCGCAACTTGTGCAAGTATACTGATAATTTACAAACACCCGACAAGAAAAAAGTATGTACACAGAAAAGAAAAGGTCTTCTCGAAATCTCTTCCAATGAATTCAGAAATCTCTGCCACTTTTGGTAACATATGGATTATTGGGTCCCATAAATCACTTGACTAGTGTTCTTTTTTTCTAAGCCACAACCAAATTGAATCGGTTCCCGCCTCTAGAAATGCCAGTGTATCAATCTCATCCCCTCCACATTTTCACAAATATCTACCCACTAGCTTTGTCCTGTTTATTCAACTTGTCATCTTGGCTCCTGATAAATATGGTTCTGTTGGGTTAAAATAAATTGACTTCTTGTAAATTAATTAAATATTTAAGTTAATTAATTAGTTAAATTACATGCAATGGCGTGGTAGTACAAATAAATTACTAAATAACTAAATGCAGCGGAAAATAAATTTGACACAGGTGATTTGTTTACTAATAGGAAAAATTACCGAGGCAAAACTTCATCGGGTGAATTTAAAGTTACCACTCCTGATAATCTATTATTATCAATTACAAGCGGTTACAAGTATAAGAAATCTTACCAAACCATTTGGCCTATCTCGAAATACCAACCTACAGTTGAACCTTTACCCAAATACCCAATTGGACTTGTATTGTAATGGCAAACTCTCCGTTCAATGCACGAATCCCAGTACGTGACTAACTAATGATGCATGGATCTCAATACGTGACTAACACACCAACTTGAGGAAGATTGTTGGCTGCAAAGTTCTTCAGTTTATCAACAATGAAGATCAGGAAGCTCCTTGGTCACAAAACCCTTGGCGTAAAGACATAGTAGCTTCTACAGAGAGAATGATGAACTAGAGCAATTTCTGCCTCCGGTCACAATATGCATGTATTATCACTTTGCATCACCTTGCATACACTTGTGACGACTCTTAAAATAATCATTATATATGTTTAGGTTTGCAAGAAAAGAAACCCTACACAAATACTTAAGGATATGCAGATTTGGAAAATTTGATTTCGTAATTCTCAACAGATACAGCTTGTATCAAGCTTCAATATTAAATCTCGATAGAAGTCTTTCTGTTGAGATTGATGTCGAGCTTTAATGAACAACACTTCCTTCACTTGTTTCTTGGTCAAACTTGCATGGCTTCAATACTTAACTTGAACACTTGGTTTTTGAAGTACTAAACCCATCCTAGATCTACCCAATTATAAGTAAAATGTGTTTTGTTAAAGGATTAACTAATTACATAAAAATGTCCCTAACAGTTTCTAGTAGTACACTGATCACACACTATCTTATTTCCACCCACCAAAGCTGAATATATACAAATTACATAATAATTATAATCTAGAATGTAGTTTATTACAAAGGAATTGTATAGACTTAGTGAAAATCATATCTCCATTGAGTGGGTGAAATGCTATGAGAGATCAATAGGTTGTGTCACCAGTGTTGCAGCGGAGTTGTGGGCTTTAAGAGACGGAATTTGACTATGTATTTGCCTTAAACTCCCAGCGGTTGTGTTTGAGCTTGATGCAAAGTTGGTAGTTGATCTTTTGAAGAAAGATTTGGAGAAATCCAACGACATTGATGTTCTGGTTGCTGACGGTAGAGAAGGGCTTAAGGAGATCCCTGTGGTGCGAATCCAACATTGCTATAGGGAGGCAAATAAGTGCGCTGATGCACTAGCTCGCAAGGGAGCTCTCATGGACCACGATTTTATTATTTTTTTGGAACCCCCATATGATGTTGTATTTTTGCTTACATTAGATACTGTTGGAACTTTGTAGGATTGGTTTGTTGCCTCTGGTTTAGAGGCCTTTTAGTTGTTTAATGTATTATCCCCTTTACCAAAAAAGAAAAAAGAAAATCATATCTCCGTCCTATTATACTTGTACAATGGAGAAATATGTTGAGTTCCACTAAGGGATTGCAATGGGTAGGGCAGAATCAGATTATAAGTGCAATGTACCTAATCTTGTTCCGTCTTTGAGGAAAAGAAAATATGCATGAAATGAGAGTAGTGATGAAAGTTATCAATGTATTTTGTTATCCCTAATGAGGTCGATGTGACACAAATGAAAAACAAAGATGATAAGTAAATGGGAGGAGACGGTGATGAGAGTTCTGAAAGAGAGGGAGCTACGTGTTTTCAAGGATGCCAATAGAATATATAAACGTATTAAATTATTCATAGGATTTATGAAAAAAAATATTAAATATATCTATAAATAATTTAATATATTTTAATTAAAAATATATGCACGTTTAAGGCAAGAAAAAATCGTGGGAGGTACGGTAGGGTATGGTGGGTCAGGGCAGGCTAAGGCATTTTACCATCCTTACATCCTACTACCTTATCTCCGTATCTCGTAACATCAAAATAAGTTTTAAGATTATTTTTTTTTTTTTAAATGATGATAAAAAAGTTGTCACTTTCCTGAAAATGTTAAAACTCTAATCAATTACACTGCTTCTTATGAATAGGATAAAGTCTTCCACCAATCGGTGTTGAAGGATTCATATTAAATAACATAATTCATTAAATATTTATTTATACATATTAAATATGTATGTATCATGGTTAAAAAAAAAAAAAAAAACTTTCACATGTAATACATGGGGTTTTGACTATACATACACACACACATAATTACTTTGTGTGTGTCAACTAATTAATATTCGTATTCCTTATTCTATTTTGAGATTTTTTTTTTAAAAAAAAATATGGGGAGCATATCACCTATAATCGGCAAATATGAAATTCTTACAATATATCTAGTTGGACTAATAACAAAGTGCCAATTTTTTTTTAAAGACAAGTCATTTCTAATTCACAAATTGATGTTTTAAACCATAAACAAAACAATCACCACTCACTCTCTCTAACAATCCAACAACCCCAAATATTCTCGGCTAGTTGTTAGCGTACTAGATTGGAAGCCACAACGACTGTGACCCTGGCCACCAAAGGCATCCCAAATAAGGAAAGAAAGATTGTTTATATTCTAAAATAACATATGGGTTACTATGAATTGGATCAAAAAATTCAGGACTAAACGAAATACATTATATGTTATATTATTTTTTTTTAATTTTTTTTTACATTTCAATTTAATAGCATGCTTATGTTATTTTAATGTAATTTTATAAGATCGTTGTAAAAAATCAACTTATTAAACATTTGATATAATTAGTAATTTTTTCTTTAATTTTTATTTGTGTTTTGATTATCAAATACTTAACAAGTTTATAGAGAAGATCGTGTTTCATATATTCCTTTACTAAGCCAACAAAAAAAAAAAAAAAAAAATACTATATATTGTATCATATTATTATTGTATGGGCCGAAATCTGAAAATTCCGAATAGGTTATTGGGATGGATTAAAGTCCACACTCCACAACAATTAAATGTATTGGAGTGAATTTTTAAACCAACAGTTGAACTTGAAACAATAATTTCTCACAAAAGATTGATAACAAACAATGTATGGGATAAAAACTGATAATAAGATAAGTTTTGTTTTATTTCTTCTTCCTCGGAATTGCAGAAGAGTCTTCACACTCAGTAAGATACAAGATCAGACTCTTGTTCACTGTATTCTCTTTTTTTAGGATCCAATCCCTGTACATTCGGAATTTTTCCCTTCTTAGAGCATTAGCATTGAAAAATTCTAATGCTACTCTATTTTACAATTCTAAAAAGCCATTTTATCATTATACCATACCATTTTACAATACCTCCACATCCCAAACTTTTACTTCCCTCTTTTACTCATTAAAATAATATATCTACATAATAAAATAATATATCTCAAAATTATATATTTTCTCTCCCATCTCTCTCCTCTCTCTACATAATAAAATATTATTATTTTTTTACAATACTTGCTACAGTACAATTCTATGTTTAGAATTGCACTGTAGCAGTATTGCAAAAAAATTTGCAATACTGCTGTTTAGCATTCTCCAATGCAGATGATTTTGGGGCTTAAAATTCCAAATTTCCCTTAGATTTGGCATTAACATTCCCCAATGCTAATGCTCTTATAGTCTCATTGTTTCAATCTTGGCTCTCCACCTGGATGGCAGGTGATTCTTCTCTTGGATACTTGTTCCATCTCCCTTATTTCCTCCTTTTGATATTATGCTGAGCAGGTAACAAACTATGCAAGCACTGTTCAGGTGTCATTCAGCTATTAATGCCGCATGCCTAGTTGGTAAAGAGGATTTAGTGCAAAATGCGAAGGTGGATGTGTCTTTGCCAGGAAGTTTCCTTTGAGACTTATCCAAGTCAATTACTATAGCCCTCTTCAGACTTACTACTTCCTTGGACAATTTTTTTCCTCGGCTCGGATGGGCTTATATAGATCACTTATACCTTTCGTTGAGCCCGGTTAGAGTCTAGTTAAGGCCTAATCCGTTGTGTGTCCTTTTGGTCCTTATAATTATAACTTAAAAATATTTTTTTTGTTTATTTAAAATCTGATACACACACATACATATTATATATGGGAATAAAACATAATCATTCCAAATTCCATATCATATTGATCTTGTCCAAAGTTTTTTTTGTCTTATCCCAAATTTACCGTTCTCATTAGTCACGAGCCTACAACACTTTTTCTAGCTTATCACCATTTTTTTTTGGATGTTTATACTTTATGCATTTAGAGTCTATTTGGATACCGCTTATTTTGCTGAAAACTGAAAACTTATTGCTGAAAACACTTTAGCAAAATAATTTTTAAGTTATGAATAGTGCCATGGGACTCAGGATTTACCTAGAAATATGCGTTTTCACAAGTTTGGCTAGGTCGTGAACAATGTCGTGGGACCCAGCCAAAAACACAAAATGCAACTTCATTTCTAGGCAAACGCATGCTTATATTAATCTCTTGCTTTGATTTTTCTTAACTATTTATTATTATTTTTGTTTATTTTAATGACATGAATTGATTACTTTGATTGTCCTTTGTTGTTAATATCGATTAGTATTTTCTAGATTTTTTTTTTCCAATCTTGTCTTTTAATCTTGCCCTCCTTAGATTGAAATCTTGGATCCTCCATTGATTGAGGTGATATGCTCTTCAAAATTTGATCATATTTGAATAGTTAATAAACACAATGTTTAAAATTTCTTGATTTACCATTTACTTTATTTGAAAAGTCAATATTACTTTTCTCCAGGCATCTAGTTTCGTTTGAGTTTGTGATATGCATTTATGTTAGAACCACATTCTTTCACCCTTACGTTTGTATTTTTTTTTCTAAAAAAAAAAAAAAAAAAAAAAACTTAGAACGCTTGACTTTTGGTTCACCTTATAAAATTATACCACATAAGCTTTCAAGTCCTTACAATTTCTCATGTCATTATTCTAATATATTTTTTAAATTTATTTTAAATTATAATCTTTGTTTTATTTTAAATCCTCCATTAGAATTTTGCTATGTCACATTTTCTTTAAATGGTAAAATAGATAGTTCTCTACAAACACAATAACAATACTTACCTATTAATAACTAATATTAATTTTTATATCTAAAAAAAAAAAAAAAAAAAAAAAAAGAGGGAAAAAAATCATTTTTTTAAAAACATTCCAATGTACCGTTATTGACAAGTTAAGAGGCAGTTAATGCTCTATTAATTGAGGAATAAAATTTCCTTCCATTGAATCTTCTAATTCCTTCAATTTTTTAGTTTAGATGTAAGATATGTGATGGTATTACAAATGCCATATGTTGCGCATCCAGCTAAAAATATGAGGGGATTGGAGGGGATTTTTCCCTACTTTTTTTTTTTTTTTTGAGAAACCAGACCCGAAACCCGGGCTGGAAAAAATAGATTTTTCCCTACTTAAAATGATGCTTTCATACATTATTCAAAATATAAAATCACACCATCCACATTTATCAAGAAAAACACAAGTAACCATAATAATCTGTGCATAGAAAGCAATAAATTATTGAAAAGTATTTTTTCTTGTTGAAAAAATGTGCATTGCAGCTCATCATTGAATGTTTAGGGCCTGTTTGGTTGTGTTATTTAAACAACAGTTTTCGTTGTTTAAATAATAGAATACGTATTTCCACAATACTTTTTTACTTACACGTATTTTTACAACACTTAAACAATATCATTAGAACAACATTACCAAATGGGCCTTTATTGTTTCTTAACTTGTACCTTTTGAACACTTGTTAATAGGACATTTGTTTAAATGACAATGCATTAAATAATAATTCCTTAAAAGTTGCTCTTTTTTTTTTTTAGGGAGAAAAAAAGTTACTCTTTGTGTTTAAAGAATTCAACTTAGTAAAACATTATTACTTAATGGACTGTATTAGCCAAAAAAATCAAATTAAAAGATACATGTTTCCAAAACTACCATGATTTTTTTTTAATGGAAAATATTAACGAATGCCCTAAGGGCATTGGTTTAGGAATTATTTTTACAAATATTTTATAAGAAAATGATAAAGCAATTAAGTTTTTTGACAATTTTTTATATTTATAATAAAAGTAGTGTTAAAACTTTTCTAATATTATTTATTAACAATTGTCTTAAGGACACTTATTAACATGATTTTTTTTATTTTTTTTTATAAGTAGATAGTTGGGTAGGTGGGAGGTGTGTTTGATTTGAATTACAGACGTACGTGATTTACTACAAAGTATGTCATTATTATTGTAATATCATTTGAACCACATTACAATACTTAATTTTTTAAAATAGTACAAAACTTAAATTAAATTGTATTGACTTTTTAAATAAAGCGTACGGTAAGTTTAGAAAATTGTCAATATTGTATCCAGTAACTTTTTAAAAAAGACTATATATATATATATATATATATATATTTTTTTTTTTTTTGAGGAAAAGGATCAAAACAATATGAGTGGGAAGAAATACATTTTTAGTGAGAGTTTGGATTGCGCTGAAATGAAATTTTAGCGCGTTTGCGTCTCTATAAATGGGTCCCATGTACTGTTCACGAGACCTACAAGTTGTCTAATTTAGCAAAATTTTCATTAAAACTGGGTCCTATGGCACTATTCACACATTTAAAAATTATTTTGTTATAATATTTTCAGTTTTCAGTAATAAGTAGTATCCAATCTGACCTTTATTTTAATTAAAGCTATGCAGCACATGGATATTCCCACTAGTTTATATTTATATAAATGGCAGAGTGTATTTTTTTAGGAAGAGTATAAAACTGAGGAAATTAATCTTAGATGCACGAATAGCGTTGCATCCAATGATTCGACAGCTACAATCCGGGTTTGAATTAGTATCAGAAGGTTTTGTGCTTCCTCAAGCTTGAGATCTATAGGCTCCATTTAAGCTGAAACAGAGAAACCCCAAATTTATAAGAGGTAAATCGATATCCATTTTTCAACTTCTGTTCCAATATTAATCAAACCATTAGATTACAATCCTCCTTTATGTGATTCTCAAAAAAAGAAAAAGAATTCTCTCCATTATTCTCCTTTATTTGATTCTCAAAAAAGAAAAAAGAATCCTCCTTTATTTATTTACCATAGTTCATAAACGTGTATATTCTCACAAACATGGGTATTTTTGTATTGGGCGTGAAATTCATATATTCTACTGAAGTTATGCATATATTGAATGTATAAGATAATTCGTAAATCACTGTAATATTTGATTTGCTAGCCATGAAACTTTATTACAAGTGTAGGAACTTTGACGTGTAAAGAATAGCACTAGCCACTAAGATCATTCACAACAAGAATGTCAAACCGACTCAAAAGCTATTTTTAGCAGTTTAAACCACAAAAATTATGCACCATCAAAGATGTCATATCTTAAAAAATTTGACATCCTGTTACAGTGAACTTTCATAAATGAGAGCTCATTGTAGCAACTTATTATTTTTAATGATTTTGTGGTGGTTGGTTGTGGTGATTGTTTTTTATTATTTTAATGAGTTGTTTATATTATTATAAATGAAATAGTAAAAAAATAGAATCTTTAATGTGAGATGAATTATAAAGTGAGTTTTTAAAATTGATAAAGTAAATTTTTGAGTTGCTAAATGCTCTATTTTTTGAGATTCTTGATGTGAATGCTCTAAGGCATAGAGGACATGTTAACAATAGTGACATTGGTTGGGTTTGGATACCACTTTTTCTCACTCATTGTAGAGTTGCGTTTTATGTTTTTTTTTTTTTTTTGCCGGCTTTTTTGACTTTGGGGGACAAAATTTACTGTGCGTGCACTGTTCACGCAATATTTAATATTAAAAGTGGGTCCCACAATACTATTCACACATTTAAAAATTATTTTGCTACAGTATTTTCAGCAACAATCAGTTTTTATCAACTTTCATCAACAATAAGTGCTATCCAAACGGACTCATTGCCCCTTTGAGCATTGATTCTCTCACATTTGTCGTGTACATCATCTATATACACATCATTCATTTTACATTTTTAATAAAGACGTTAATAAAAAAAATGCACATCAAGTATAAAACTATATAAACATTGTGTGTACAAAGCGTATAATAACATGTCATAAATAATATCTTTTTTCCTTTTTGTTTGGTGTTCACAAAATATTATAAGTGACCGTTCCTCTATATTGACTTTAAATACTCGTTTGGTAAGAGATTTCTAGTAATGCTGTTTAAGTTTTATGGAAATACGTATGGGTAAAAAATGTGTGAAAATACGTGTTGTGGTGTTTAAACAACAGTTTTCATTGTTTAAACACCGTTACCAAATAAGGCCTTCAGTATCCATGAAGTCAAGTTTATTTATTCATTAATCATCAGTAAAATGTATTATTTTAATAAAAAATTTAAATTTTAATAAATCTAAGATTCTTTATGTAGGGAGTGGATTCGAGCGCTCTCTAAGGATTGAGAGAGTGGACCCAAGCCCAGTTAGCCCTCCAATAAATTTGTAGAGTATGGGCTCAAGAGTTAGGCCTTAGTAAAGAATGCAACGGCCATGCATGGTTGTACGTGATTGCTAATAACTAAAATGTGGGTTTGAACACACAATGAGGCTCCTCGGACGTGCCTTATGGAGCTGGAAATTCCTATTATCTCTTTTCAGAAAGGTTACAAGAGTTGAGAGAAAATACTTTGTTACAGTATTCCTTTTTCTCTGGTTTTTCATCCGTCCCCTTCACAAGAGGGACTTTTACATTATATACTTCTCACTCAGTTGATCCTAGCCCTACATTTGTTGATCAATCCGGTTTCCACTTGAGTGCCTGTCCCATCAGCCGCATTCCCATACCTCCAGTGGGTTGCAGCGCTCAAGACGGCACTGTTCAGAGGTCCTATCCTCATTAATGCGGCCAGAGCGTTAGTTGAGGGCATTTAATGTGGAGGTGACAGTTCACCTGGGACTTGCTCCTCCGCCATGCTTCAATGTCCGGTGATTGGTTCTTGCTATTTGCTACTTGGATGCTTGGGGAGACTCCCCTTAAAGGTGTGCTGTATGCCCACTTTCTGGCCTCGGCCTACCGATGATGTAACCATCCTCGGCAATGATGCTCCTTGAGTCCTGAGCTCTAAACTTTCGTCCTCGGGCCTCGGATCGTGGAGGCGTCCTCGGCGTGGGCTTCTGGGCTTGGTTTGGAGTGGGCCGGGGTTGCTGACTTATTCTGGCCCCACACTTTATATAATAATTAGTAAATATGACAAATTATTATTATTGTTATTTTACTTCAATTGTTCTCTCAACTAAACAAAAACTTTTATATATATATATATATATATATATCATATTCTTACCATTTTACCTTTCTACCAAACACATATGAAAAAAAAAACAATAATATTTCAATCTTTATATATTTTCATCACTTGAACTAAACTAAGGGAAAATGTTTCTCTCCAAACTAATTTGGAGAGAAACTCTTTCCCTTATATCTTTTTATTGAATGTGAATTGTGAAAATCTAACCAGTGGATTGCATATTCTTATTTTATTCTCTATACTTGCAAAATTTCCAAAAAATTAAAAATCAATAGCTATATCATCAATGACATGTTTAAATTTCAATTATTTGTGGTAAAAAATTATGCACAAAAATAAGCTTATTGATTGAATAGTAAATAACATTTGGTTTGAACGAAATTTAACATGCATGTTAAGAACATAAAGAACATGCAATCTAACGGCCAAATTTTCAAAATTCACTTTCAATTAAAAAAAAAAAAGGACAAGTTTAGAGGGTTTCTCTCCAAACTTTTTTCCAAATCAAGTATATATATATATATATATATAGACAGGTTCAAGTTACACCAAAGAGTTATACATTTTCTAAACTATCGAATTTAAGTAAATCTAACGATAAAAAAAAGACACTCATTAATGTTGATATTCTTAGAATCTTATTTATTATCCCTTATTTATGACATTCCATACATATTTTTAAACCAAAAAAAGGTGCACGTTTCTCTCTCTCTCTCCCTTTCTCCTCCACCGCATGTTTCTCTTTGCTCTCTCTTTCTCCTCGATTGCTCTTCGACCTCCATTGCCATAGGGTTCCACCTCTACATCCAGGTCGCCGGCGCCAGCAGCCAAAAAAAAAAAAGCCAAGAAATTAGTGACTTATCCCAAAAGCCTGGAGAACTCAACTCATATTCATTTCATTCCTTACATTTGTTTGTCTTGACAACTGCATGTTATCCTACGCTTAGCCACTATTCATGTGATTTTTGTATGAAAATCATTAATTAATTGTATTGAGAAAATGCAGTGGCTATGTACTATGAAATTATTTACTCAATTAATTAACAAAGGATTGTTCTGTAAATCAGTAGTCATTGCCCTTTTTTTTTTTTTTTTTTTTGATAAGTAAGAAAAAAGACTTTATTAAAAGAAAGTACTACTTCATTCGAAAAAGATGAAGTAGCCTGAAACCATATGTACAGGAAACAACAAAAATGAAATTATGTTCAAGAGAAAGGAGAGTCTATGAACAAAGGCACAGAGTTACTAGAAGTGAATCCCCAAGCAAGATGTATGGTGTGGAGTTCAACAAGAATTGTATCTTGAATTATATGTCATTACAGCTAACAAGGATGCGTCTATTAGATCATTTGCTTGAAGGCTTCCCATTGATAGGACTTAGGAGGGCATGGCCATGGAATATAAGATTTTATCTTGATGTTAGTGATTGGGAACTAGAGTCAGTTGATTCTCTGTTTGATGATTATGTTCTAAATTTCCAAATCAATGAGGGTCCCAATCGAATGAAGCAGATGTTAACTAGTTATAGTCAATTTGATGTTTGCTCAATGTCTATATTATAATATTAATATGTACATGATTTAGTTCCATTTTAGTTCCTTTCCTGCAAAAAAAAATTACGAGATAAAAATGAAGGCAAGCCGACCTTTCATAGATCCTTGAAGGATTGAGTACAGGAAAGCATTTGGTTTTTTTCTTGGTTTTGTGGATGTTCTTAGAGTCATCTTTTGGTCTGGATTTTTTAAGTGTTTTATTCTGTGGATGCTGATTTTTGCTTTTGTCAGCTCCTCCTAACAACTTTCCGGCCTCAAGAATGGGATAGAAAATTTTCAGTATGAAGATAGATACGCCGGACACCTTGCAAGATCTTAATTCGTCCTATTTTTGGACAAAAGAAGACCTGATAATGTCCTGGTAATAAAAATATATCAGGTCTCCATTTTTGCTGCCGGTGATCTAGCCATGGAGGTGGAACCTATGGTAGTGGAGGTGAAAGAGCAATGGGAGAGAGAGAGAGAGAGAGAGAGAAGAGAGAAACATACAACCTTTTTTGGGTTTAAAAATAAGTATGAAATATCATAAATGTAATAAATAAAATTAATTAAAATATTAATATTAACGAAGGACTTTTTTGATTATTAGATCCTGCTTAATTGTGATGGTTTAAAAAATGTGTAACTATACTAAATATAATTTAAACCCATCTACTTATATAAATGAGCAGCACGAGGCAGAGTAGAGTTACTCGTAAGCAGAAGTTCTCAACTTCCAGGAAACTTCAGAAACCTAAGCAGATATAGGCTTCTGTGAACCCAATTAATTAGTTTTTCCCATTGCTTTTGTCTTGTTTTCAATACATGGACACCAAGGTATTATCCACCGGAGTTCGCTACTCAAACTTGCCGGAAAGTTATGTCAGGCCAGAATCAGACCGACCCCGCCTATCTGAAGTCTCTGCTTGTGATGATGTTCCTGTCATTGACTTGGGTTTAAAGGATAGATCCCAAGTTGTCAAACAAATTGCAGAGGCCTGCAAATCCTATGGCTTTTTTCAGGTACACGCTCACTCACTTTTACTCTCTCATAAATTACACACTAGTATATTACATATACAAGTCACTCACTTTTTACTCTCTCATCCGCATATATATAGCTGATTTGTCATTTTTTTTTCCTTTGACATATCACTAGGTGACCAATCATGGTGTGTCTTTGGAGGCAGTAGATAAAATGTTTCAAGTAGCCACTGAGTTCTTTAGCCTACCTGTGGAAGAGAAGTTGAAGTTGTACTCAGATGACCCATCAAAGACAATGAGACTTTCTACAAGTTTTAATGTGAACAAGGAAAAGGTTCACAATTGGAGAGACTATCTTAGACTTCATTGTTATCCTTTGGACAAATATGTGCCTGAGTGGCCTTCCAATCCTCCTGATTTCAAGTAAGCACTTCTCCTCTCTCTCTCTCTTTTTGAAGTATGAATATTAATATTAATATTATTTTAGTGACGACATAAACTTCTTTTGGTCCCTAAAAAATCCAAAATTTAATTTTTGGGATTAATCATTCTATCATACTTATTATTAAACAAATATATATCATAATAGAAAGTTGTATTTAAAACTTAAGTTTTGAGTTCTGAACACCCACGTTAACATAAAGTTATATTTAATGTGGTTAACTGTACGAAGAATTAGAATAACTGAAATAACTGAAAAACGGTTTCTTATATTTTATATAATTCTCTTGAATATTTTGTTGTCTTCTCCATGGTTGACATCATATGTCACCAATTTTAAGTTTTTAAATGCTGAAATATCACAAAACCCTCAATTTTATGAGATGTTCCTAAAGAGATTATGTACCATAATCTTACTAGGTATTTGCATTAACATCAAGCTTCATTTGTGCATGCAAGTGCTAGGACTTTCCGTTTGTATTCATGCTTTTGACCATATAAACGTTTTGATACCATATAATCCATTCCTTTTCTTTCTTCTTCCTCCACACTTCACTCAAACATGTATGTATCATTATAACTCCCCTCAAAACTATATGATAGCTAGGGATTTTGCAATTTTCTTCGTCATGAAGTAGATTTCGATCCATTTGTTGAAGACAACATATTATAATATGGTTGACATGACAACAATATCTAATCAAGGTTATGATTCAATGGAAGTTCTTTGATTCTTTCACGAAGAATAAACTGGATTCGAATTTCCCCCTTTATTTATGGAAAGAAAATTAATAAAAAAAATGAAGAAAAAAAAATCAGAGTTCAATAACATCCCCATGTGCCTGGGTGCGATTCCCTACGCTGGTACACAAGCATATACTGCAACATGTCACACCAGTAGTCACATGTGCAAATACAAACACAAATTACATAAAATGACCATATTTTAGCAACTGTTGGTCAGGTCAATTTGTCTCTTTGCAATGCTACAAGACACAGACATGCCATTTTAAGATAAATTGTCTTTTGTGATGGTTGTTTGTAATTAGTAGAGACATTAACAAGTTTAAAATCGATAATCAACTTGTAATTAAAATCTCTGATATCATGTGAACGAAAGTAACAACACAAGGGCACATATAAATTAGAAACTAGCTCTTTCAAAAAAAAAAAAAAAAACAGCTAAAGTGTTTTGTTAGCTTATCAAAACATAGTTTTGTTTAATCTAAAATATCATCAATATATAAATAAATGGCCATGTTAAGGGATGACTTTAAATTAATTGTTAATAAATAATTTTAGTAAAATTTTGATAAATTTTTTTATAAAAAATATAAAAAGTCGTAAAAAAGTTATTTATTTCTTTTTCTATAACAAGTTTCTAAAAATGTATCTTAAATTGATGCTTTAGAAAACCGTTAACTTTTCTCATAAATAAATATATTTATTTTATAACTTTATAATTACAATAATGGGAAGAGAGATTCAAATTTTGGTTCTTCTTATCAAAGAAAGTCATTTATTTCGTCTGTGAAAATTTTAGTCAATTTACTACGAAAAAAAAAAAAAAAAGCGGAAAGCATAAACTTAGTGGATTCCACATAATTCGGCTAAAAGTGATATATGTTTTTAAACTTATCAGATTTATGTGACAGAGAACAATTCCTAGAGGATTCCATTTCATTGGACCAAATTTAGATTGGCTGTCATCCTGTGAGTCTGTGACTGATCTTTCACGAGAAAGGATATAATTATTTACAAAAATAAGCAACTAATTAATGTAAACAAAATCTCTACACAACAAACACGGATTCGGATTCCACTACAATACCCTAGTGCTTCACGTTGTAGGACAATTATTAGATGCTACATCTCGCCATAAATTTAATCAGTATTACTATGATTTACCACTAATGTAAAAAAACAAAAAATATAACTTCAGTGTCTTTGGTACATACGTCTAATACATAGTACGGTAAGTTGTAAGATAAACTCTAGATATTCCCGAAGCACGATAACACGAACAACTAATTATTAGTCGGTTAACCCTAAACGCGGATTAGTGGGTAAACCCAGGGCTAGTTTAAGCCCGTTGTTATTAGTTGACTTGACTCTGTCAGATCATTGAAGAGTTGGACACATGGCTTTAGGCGCAGTTAATGGGAGACTTTTTGTTTATATGTGATAGCGTGGTCACATGTGCCAAGGAATTAAATATGTATTGAAGACTTTTTCCTCTTACTTTTCTCTTTTTACTGATTGAATGGTGATGACGCCGCTTTGATGGTACAGTGCTGATATCATGGCCATTGAATATTGGGTACACGTTTCTAGGTGAATGTTGGACCTATACATACATTTTTAATTTTGCCAGAATTTTCCTACTGACATCAGCGAGAAAAGCCGTGTTGATGTCATGAAAGCTCAATCGCACGGTTTGTGATTGATTATTATTATTATTGAGCTGTAATCCAGTATTCCTTTAACTTCAATTGACCGCCAATCCAATTTAATATTGTTCCTTTGCATGGAGCCAACTCAGCCTCTTCTAGAAATATTTTGTACACTTGTTATATATATGTATATATATATTTTAAAATTCAATTATTACCACGGTTTTAAAAATTGGTACAAGTAAAGAACTGTTTTTGGTTTTGATTTTCAATTTTTGATTAGTTTTAAGGATTTTTATTGGACCAGAGTGGCAACTGGTTCCTGATTAAATCGGTTCCACTAGCTAGTTTGATTTTTAAAATTATGATTGTTATTGTATATAGGAATAGAAAAAGGAAAACTCAAATCTTGATTTTATTCGAGAATGTCTCGAATGAGATCAAGTAATGTCATTGAAACTCTTATTAAAAGCTTATAATATAATAATAATACCCTACTAGGTAGGTTTTTAGTAGAACTTATTTAATTCTGTGAAAGATATGCTAATCCTCTTAATTATTAAGAAACTAATCATTTTCATTTTATAACTCTACGCAGTTCAGATGATTATTAAAATCTTTAATGATTTACTTATATTTGTTAGGAGAATGACACAAATGGTCCATATGAATGAGTGAATAATTTATAATTTATTAGTTTCTATGGTATCTCACTATTATACGTAGTTTGATCTTGTTCTAATATTCTCTCTTTTGTTAACTATTTTTTATGAGGGTTTTTGGAGTTTAGTTTATGAAGATCTAAGCAAATTGATGCTTATAATAAATGGGGGAAGGGGGAATCGACTTTGATACTCATTTATAGGAGACTTTTGAATAATGCAATTGGGTCATAAAACTCTTTACAATAATCTTAGCATATTGATGTGATTTTGTTTGTGTTTGGTATGGTTTATTTGATTAGATGCAAATTTTTAAGACCTTCTCTCTTTAGAGTGCAATTTATTTTACTTAATCATTTTTAAAATAAAATAAATCAATAAATTAAAGGTATCCTAATTGGATACTCAAACAATATGGAAGAAAGTGAAATCAAATATATAATGTTGTCATTGTTGTGACCAAATTGGTAATGACAACTTACATTGTGGACCTGTGTGCCTACCTGCCTTTGTCGTTCTTTGGTTTTACCTTCAAAACTTTATATATATAAAATGTTGTGACTTGGGATGATTTGGTTAGATCTTTTGTTTTCTTATAAAGAATAAAGATCAATACTAACCTTTTGTTTTCGTAATTGAAAATTTTATTAACAAAAATACTATAAGATTCCTCTTCTCTTTCACGAAATATTATAAAATATAATACATTTTTTTAAAGGTGAATTCAAATTGTTGTTACCTACATTTTCATTTTCATACAAATATAGATTATAATGGTATTGATTAAAGTGTTTCGTTTACTGTTTTTTAAATTTTTTTATTATCCCTTTCTCAATTTTTATTTATTTATTATCAAGTGAGCCATCTCACATGAGATCTCAAGTTTAATAAAAGGGAAAGTCGGTGAAAATAACTTTTGTCGCAATTTTAACATGTACCAGTATGAGTGGCGAAGAATAAGTGATTTTTTTTTTTTATAAAAAAAAAAATTATAAACCAAGAGAGAATAAGTGTTGAATTTATGTATAAGTATTAATTCGCCAATTTCCGTCAAACAATCATTAAGTTATCACAAATGGTATGGTACTAGGAAAAACAAATCCAAGTTAACAGCCTTGCAAATTTCATAGATGTTTTTTTTTTATTTTTATTTTTAGAATACTAAGTATTTTTAACACACATTGACCGTAACTTATGGTAAAATTTTCTCTTTATTATTATTATTATTATTAATTATAAGTTTTTTTTTTGAGGCATTATTATTAATAATTTATTATAATTTTGAGATAGAAGTTGAGGATCAATTCGTCACTGAGTATGTAAGATTTTATTATTTAAAAATATTGAACGTCAGTGCTTTCATCATCATTTTGATCATTCAACAATTAGTGTTTAATAAGTATAGCGTTTTCTTAGAACATTCTTTGTCTTAGCCTCCTAGGGAGATCCTTTGTCAAATCATGATTAACTAGAGGGGTTTTTTTTTTTTTTTTTTTTTTTTTTTTTTTTAAATTTTTAAATACCTACATTATGATCATTTAGAATTTTTATTTTTATTTTTATACAATTTAGAATTCTTACTTTGACTTCACTTTCTCCAAATTCAACATCTTCACTCAACTCAACAATAAAATAGTGTTAGCAACGTAATCACAATTCTATGTGATTTGTGCTTGGATTCTTGATAACGGTGTGTAGAGAGAGAAAGAGGAGTTGTTATTGCATACTTTGAGAGCATGCTTCTTCCCTCCCGAGTTGGCCTCATAGTGCATGGGACTCACCCCACTATGAGAGGGAGAAAGTATACAATAATTTCCACAGAGAGAGAGAGAGAGAGAGAGAGAGAGAGATGTTGGACGGTCTATGCAAAGAATAAATGAAAAACAAAATGGTGAATGACAAGAGCTTTCATGAATTTTGGATAACAACAAGCTAGCCTAGTGCATTTCAATTTTTTTTTAAGCTTGATTTGTTTAATTTTGACTAAAAAACTGAGATGGCTACTCTGTTGCAAAGGCACTAACATGTTATGGTTTTAGTATCCTACTGCATAATATAAATCCCAAAACAGCTACATCACTACATCAATATGCCATAATATATCTATTAAAGGTTGCCTATGGTAACTTCAAAACTTCCTCCCTCAACTTAAGGTGCTAGCTTGAAACAGTTGAACAAACCAGTTGTTTATAATTCATTCTATGCTAGAGAAAGTGAAAAATTCTGTTTAGACTCCTAGTTAACTAAGTGCTTTGTTGACTTCCATTCCAAGAAAAAAAAAAACGAAGTGGTTTGTTGATTGATTACATAAGTTTATCATGGGTTCCATGTACAAGCAAATATAAATCACATATATCAAATCTAAACAATAAACAAGGAAGTACAACAATTTGATAACGAAGTGGAAAATCAGTAAAAATTATTTTCAAAGAAAAAACCATTTTTGTGATCTAAAGGATTACTAATCCTTAAACTTTTGAGGAATCCTTTATTATTGGTTGTGAATGACTGATTTTTCTCAATCTTTTCAACCTTGGTTCCATAGGAGCAAGTAAAAAAGATTGAGAAAAAGAAAAATTTGCTTTGTTTCGTTCTCAATTTCCATGAGATGATCATCTTAGGGCAATCCTTTTGTCTACGGATGGTTGTAGAAAAATCACATGAAAAGATAGTTTACATACAAAACTTTGTACAGCTAAAATCTTTATTGCAACCTTAGCAAGTGCCTTGCTTGCCTTCCCATAGCAGTGGCCCTGAACCTTACTTTCCAATGAAACAAGTTTGACCAATAAGTTTGTTATAATGCAAAACATATGAGTAAAAGATCATCAAACCATCATTGAGTAGATCATAACCTTATCATTTTTTAACAGTTATAAACTGGACTCAAACCTTAACACAATTATATTGACACAACATAATTTTGACATATTCTGGTTCTAGGATTTGCCAACACATCCATGAAACCATAATAAAATGTATTTAGATGCAGGCGTGCTGAAACTATGCCGTAATCACCTTGCAATGGCATGCATTTGCAAATCACGTTTGGAGGGCATTTTTTCCAAAGTAAAATGAGTCTTGGAGGTGTCTTGGCATGCTTTGATTGATCATATAATTCAAACATAGGATTTGAACCGAGTGTATTCATTTCATGGTAACATAATTAGTTGGTCATATATAAGAAAAATAAACAGAAGGTCATAGAATGAGTCCAATTCTTCTTGATGCAGATCATTCTTTTTGTTTGTTATCCACCAATTCCCAATTTTCCCTTGATAAAATAGGCAAATTTTGCAGAGAAAATATAAAAGAGCTAATGTATGTAACCTTCTCTTTAATAGGGAGATTGTGAGTAATTATTGCATGGAAGTTCGACAACTTGGGTACAGATTAGAAGAATTGATATCAGAGAGCTTAGGCCTAGAAAAGGATTGCGTAAAGAATGTGTTGGGAGAACAAGGACAGCATATGGCTGTAAACTATTACCCACCATGTCCGGAACCAGAACTGACTTATGGATTGCCAGCGCATACTGACCCCAATGCCCTCACAATTCTACTTCAAGACCTGCATGTAGCTGGCCTTCAAGTCCTCCAAGATGGCAAATGGGTTGCTGTCAATCCGCACCCAAATGCTTTTGTCATTAACCTCGGTGATCAGTTACAGGTAACGATAATCTGATTGTACAAACTTTCTTATAGTTAATGGTGCTACAAAACAAACAAACACAACTTGTTAAATTGAGCAAGGAATTGTAGTTGATCACTCACTAAAATTATAGATGCCACAACAGTATATAATTTTATTTCAAATGACACAGTAAGCTTGTAGCATGTTGATTTTCATCACAATTTGTACTATAAGATGCATATCAATTTGCACTATAAGATAATTATGTCATTTTTATGAAACACATTCTGTTGTCAAGGATTTAAAAATGACAATGAGTCATTGCAGGCACTGAGTAATGGGGTTTATAAGAGTGTTTGGCACCGAGCAATTGTCAATGCTGACAAACCAAGGCTATCAATAGCTTCGTTCCTCTGCCCATGTGACAACGCATTAATCAGTGCCCCCAATTCACTCACAGATGATGGATCTGAAGCTGTATACAGGGGTTACACATACGCAGAGTATTACAAGAAGTTTTGGAGTAGGGATTTGGAGAAAGACAACTGTTTGGATTTATTCAAGAATTAGCCTGTGTTGGCTTGGATAGTCTTAATTTTTTGTAGTTTATTTGCTTATTTTCTTTGAAGTGAGTTAGAAAATGGCTTTAAGCAAATAAGCTTGCTTGAAGTTTTGCTTATTCGCTTAAAGCCATTTTCTACCTCCTTTAAGCAAGCAAGCAAATAAGATACCGAATATGAAGTCTATCCAAGTTCTCAATGTTGTTGTTGCTGTTCTAGTACTTTTCATCTATTTTTTCTACTCGTATTGGGTTTTTCTTGTTGCAAATGAAGTTCTGTGGGCGACTGTAATCATTTTGTTAAGAAAAGTTCAATAGCAGCATGGCTGAAATGGTCCCCCTCTGCCATCAATTTATTACGCCAAGCTCCATAGCAGCACGGCTATAATTCACCCTAGTCTTGGTGGAATGATGGGGGTTCTGCCCTATTTCATATGCAGCAATGCATATTCTCTGGAGGAGGCTGGCCATTGTACCTGTTATGGTAAGTGGGAATTTTTTCTAACTTTTTTAGGCATAAGATGAACCTTTAATTGTCTTTTGCTGTATGTTTGATTGTCGGTGCATGCAGTTGTATAAGGTTATGTTAGTTGAACTTCCCTCCATTATTGTATTATGTCAGACAATTTTAGCTGTTCATGAAATGGTTATTGTATGAAAGAGAGTTTTTTCCCTTGTCACTTATGTTGCGTAATATAAAGTAGAAAAGGGTTGAGCTGCATTACAATAAGGAAGCTCTGATATCTAGCAGTAGTGTATTATCACAATGTTATTCCCATCCTACTAGATTTTGTCAATGAAGCTATGATATCTCTTTTTTTTTTTTTTTCTTTTTCTTTTTTTTCCTTTTCTTTTTTAATGAATCAGAAAATTTTAATTAAAGAGAACCAAAAGTACCAAACATAAGGCTATACAAAGACCAAATTTTAGTAAATACTCGAACTTCACAGACACATCTGCAAAAGCAAGCCCATTTAGACCAGATGAAGTGCAAGCTACCAGCTCAAGGTCCCTCACAAGGAACCAACAGATGAGAGACATGCATAGAGCAAATTTGCAAACTAAGTGCTAGCCAAACTCAGTCAATCAAGCCAAGCTAGCTTCATTCTGCAGGTTCACTAGGCTAATAAGCCCCAGCAAATGATAGGGGAAGTTTCAATTAAGCAGAGCAGCACAGCTTGCTAACCTTCATCTCAGGACACAAGCTGCAGATTTTCACAATCTTGTGGGTCTAGTTACACATGACGGAAGAATTCAGCCCCCAGTTATAGCAAAGGGCCTTATTTAGGGTGGAGTTCTGAAATTTAATTTGAGATTCAAGATGACTTCTCACCATCCTTAGAATCTGCTTAGACTAGAGGGAGCCATAATGTATTATGGCATTTCTCTGGAATCATAGATAGTAGATAGAAGCCCATAAAGCAATTTTACAAATGTAGGTTCTCAGCCCCTTCCCTTTCAGATTGCCAGTAGCGCATGTCATCAGCTCCTGTCAATTGCTCTTAACATCTGATACTAGACAAATGAACATTCAAAAAGAGTTGATTTCTGCTTTCATTGCAACCCCTGCAGAACACTCAAAGACTATCACCAGTGTAAACCCTTTGAGACAGCCTATCTCTAGTTGATAGCTTATTCTTGATTATCAACTAGCCAATAAAAGAGGGTCTAGGAATGCTAAGAATGATCCGTAGTATTTTGCATTAATCAACCACCTCTACCTTCATTCTAAGATCATCATATGCAGCTGCACAAGGGAAGCAGCCAAACTTGGTAATAGACCATCTTGCCTTATCCTCAACCTTCAAATCCACCAGGCTTAGTTGGCTCTACTTGATAACAAGCTCCTCAAACCTGACAGGCTTTCCATATCCAATTATTTTTCCTCAATACTGAATCCACTCTAACCTCAAAGCAACTTGCTGCATCATAAATGATTCTAAAACCAAGTTTCAATAAGAATACCCTCAAGATGCCAGTTATTATGCCATAGAAAAATCCTATTCCCATCTCCCACGTCAAACTGTATAAATCTTCTAGCCTCATCCCAAAGCTTTAAAATGGTTCTCCAATCCCATGTACAGCTTTGAGGCATTTTTATGGTCCGAAGGCACATGCCTTTCAGCAGACTCCCATAAATCCAAGCAACCCATTGAGACCCTGCCTTGCCTTAGTGAATAAGCTCCAAATGTGCTTCCTAACATAAGCTATTATATCTTCTCTACACACACTTGAAAGTTGAAACCATTCGGGCTTTGGCAAGGAAAGGATTTTCTTTAAGGGTCTCAGATTCTGTACCCAAGAGAACTTCCTTTCAAGAAAAATAATCGCCTTGTGGTGTTTTCGATTGAGATCACTAGTCACATGTGCTGGCCAGGAAGAGGGTCAGCTCGAGTGCTGTCTTATGCATCCTCTTGCTACTCTAAATTGACTCCCTTTTTTCTGGGTGGATTTATGGCTTCCCTGCACAGTTTTCACTAGATTTCTTCATATTATTCCTTTCTGTTTTTTCATATCAATGCATATTCATGGCTAAATTTAAGAACTTGCATAGTCAAACAGTGTGTGGTAGTTTTCTGAATGGCTGATTAGCTTCACTGTTAGAACTTTAAAAACCAAATCCCTCTACTGTGGAAAACATTCTTGAGTCGTGAAAATGCATGTGTTCTATCCTGGTTGATCAAGAACTGTTAGGAAGGAAAGGTAGTTACTTCGAGGGTAACTGTCCTCTAGAATTTAGAAAGAGTAGAGAGAAGGAGGATTAGAGAGGGAATTAGAAGATAAGGAAGAGAGCAATTGAACGGTTTGTGCTTGATTCACTTCAATTGTACTTACAGACTTATATACATGAGCCATTCCATGTTTTCCCTCCAAAACTAACAAACCTAACTAACTGACTTGCCAGCTCACTTACATACCAGCTCACCAACTAACAACCTAACATACAATGCAATACACATACATCAATGTTCATATCAGTGACTAAATGATCCCTTAGAATTAACAATACAATCATGTACAATTGGGTTCCTAACAACTACCCCCCTCCATTAAAACATCTTGCCCACAAGGTGTGGAAATTGTTGCTAAAGTGTCAAAAGATCCTCCCAGGTAGCATCCTCAGTGGAATAGCCTTGCCATTGGACCTACAACTGAGTAATTGTCCTCCTGCGTAGCTGAAGTGACCTGGTCTGCAGAATGGCCATAGGTTCAGGGGCAAGAACACCTTGGGAATAGACAGAAGGCAAAAGAGCAAGAGGGACAGTCTTGTGGCCTAACTTAGCCTTCAAACATGAAACATGGAACACTAGTGAATATAGGAACCAGCAAGAAGGTCCAATCTATAAGCAACCTGTCCAACCCTTTGGATGATTTTGAAAGGACCAAAGAACCTAGGGGAAAGTTTATGGGAGGCCCTATAGGCCATAGATTGCTGTTTGTAAGGCTGAAGTCTTAAGTACACCCAGTCCCTAACTTGAAATTCCCTTTCAGTTCTATGCAAGTCACTCTACTGCTTCATCCTGGCCTGAGCATCAACCAAATTCTGCTTGAGCAAGGACAATATTTGCTGTCTAGAAGCACAGAATCAACAGTAGCTACCTGAGTGGTTCCTGGAATATAGTCCAGCAATCTAGGTGGAGCAGTGCCATAGAAAGCCTCAAATGGGGTAAACTTGGTGGCAATATGGAAATTGGTATTGAATCAAAATTTAGCCAAATACAACCAATCACACCACTCTAAAGGTCTGTCAACAGAGAAGGACCTAAGATAATTGTTCCAAACTTTTGTTGACAACCTCAATTTGCCCATCAGTTTGAGGATGGTAAGCAGAAGACATTGCCAATTAAACTCCCTAGAGCCTCATCAACTCATCCCAAAACTTAGCAGTGAATACAGGGTCCTTATTAGAAATTAAGGAAGTAGGCATGCCATGGAGTTTCAAAATGTGCTGGGCAAACAAATGAGCAACCTTGGCAACAGAATAAGGATGGGAGAGGGCAATGAAATGCACATACTTGGTAAGCCTATCAACAACCACCATAATGACATCTGTTAGGACATATGTGGATATTTTTAGAGACATATGTTATATAAATTGACTAATTCTTTGACAAAACGCATTTTACTTAAAGGAACAAGAGTTCAAGTTTAGTATTAAAGCCATGCAAATCTCTCCAAGAAACAAGTGAAGAAGTGTTGTTCATTAAAATTCGACAGATAGCTTGACAGATTCATATCTATCGAGGTTTAATGAAGAAAGCTCGACAAAAAATCTGTCGAGATCTACGAAATTAGAATTTCTAGATCTGATTTTTGGCCTAAGCTGGTGTGTATGTGTAGGGTTTCTTTTCTCACAATTATAGACATATATAAGACTTATTTTAGAGGTCGTCACATAAGAATATACAAGGAGAGTACATGCAAAAAGTGACCTAGTGCCTTATTCTCTCTAAAAGAAACTACTGCGTCTTTGCGACTTAGGGTTTTGTAATCAAATGCTTCTTGATCTTCATTGTTGATGAAGTGAAGAACTTTGCAGTTAACAATCTTCTTCAAAGTTGGTGAGTTAGTCACGTACTGGGAGTCGTGCATTATTGGTTAGTCACGTACTGAGATACATGCAAAAGGGTGGCATTCATATATTGAAAAGTTCAGAAGATCTGAAGCGGTAGAAAGTTTCTGCTATAAGTTCATCTATAAGGATTGTAGAGTTTAGGAACAAAAGTTTTGTACTAGATCTGAAACTTCTCTTTATTATAGTGGATTACTTTTTGGGAAGGATTCCCCCCAGTTTTTTTACTGTGAAACTAGTTTGTTTCATTGGTTTTGTTAGGTTATTATATTTTGTCTTATTTACTTTTCCGCTGTGCATAATATTGATATGATATAGATGTTTGTTTGTTTTAACAAGGTTCATTCAGAGTAAATCTAATTAACAACTTTGGTTTAAAACTTGTTAATTTTATCAACTGTGGTCTAAATTTCCCAACAACACCCATTCTTTAAGACTTAGGCAAACCATCAATAAAATCCATTCTCACTACAGACCAAAACTTGTTAGGAATAGGCAAGGGCTGTAACAGCCTAGCAAGGTGACATGTCTCATGTTTCATTTGCTGACATACACCACATTCCTTAATGTGAGTCTTCAAATCAGCTTTCATCCCCTACTAGAAAAAATCTTGCTTCAGTTTATGGTAGGACTTAAGAAAACCAGCATACCCTCCCAAGGGACTATCATGCACCAAATGAAGGACCTTGGGCTTCAAAGCACAAGTAGGCCACAAAAACACTCTTCCTTTGTACAAGATTAGAACATTATGCAAAGAAAAGAACTTAGGGCAGCCTGTATTAGACTGCAACTCCTTAAGAATCTGTTGAGCTTCAAGAGAAGAATCATAGCTAGCCTTCAATTCCTCAATCCAAGAAGGGCAAGGAAAGGAGATCAAGCACAGGGAAGCTGAAGAAGGAACTTGGTCTACATCACCCTCAAGGTTAGCATCCACTTTACTAGAAAGGGCATTAGCAACTCTATTTTCACAACCCTTCTTATATTCCACAACAAACAGGTAACCCAAGAGCTTAGTCAACCACTTTTGCTGAGCTGGGGTAGCAATCCTTTGCACTAAGATGTACTTCAAGCTTTGTTGGTCAGTCTTGATGACAAAAGGCCTACCCAACAAGTAAGGTCTTCACTTGTGCACTGCAGTGACCAAGGCTAAAAGTTCTTTTTCATAAGTTGATAGGTGCAAAGCCTTGCCCTTCAAGAGTTGACTGTGAAAGGCAATTGGTCTATGATCTTGCATTAAAACAGTCCCTAACCCAACACCAGAAGCATCACACTCTATAGTAAAAGGCTTAGAAAAATCTAGCAAGGCCAAAATAGGTGGTTGACACATTGCAGCCTTAAGTTTCTAAAAAGCTTCCTCAGCTTGCAAGGACCACACAAAGGCTTTTTTCTTCAATAAGGCAGTTAAGGGAGTAGCTATCTGACCATAATGTTGTATGAATTTCCTATAGTAGCCAGTAAGACCAAGAAATCCACGTAAAACTTTAATAGTTTTTGGAGAAGACCAAGCTTGCATAGCAGAAATCTTTTTAGGGTCAGCACTCACACCTTGACCAAAGATAATGTGGCCAAGATACTCTACTTCAGGGATGCCAAAGACACATTTGCTCCTTTTGGCATACAACTAATGCTGCAACAGTAAATT
Source organism: Quercus aquifolioides (assembly GCA_019022515.1). Lineage (NCBI taxonomy): Eukaryota > Viridiplantae > Streptophyta > Magnoliopsida > Fagales > Fagaceae > Quercus > Quercus aquifolioides. Next base: position 9,744,314 of record CM032335.1, on the reverse strand, counting down.
GAGGACAATTTTGAGATGCTGAATATGCAAAACTAAACTTTTGTTGAAAACTAAAATGTCATAAAAAAAAAACCAACACAAACTTCCTTAAGTATGGTCTAAAAACAACATTCATTAGAGCTTGGAATGTAGAGGGGGTATTGGTCAAACCAAATGGCATAACAAGGAATTCATAATGGCCCTCATGTGTTCTAAAGGCAGTTTTGAGAATATATTCATCCTTCATACGAATCTAGTGATAACCAAGTCTTAAATCAAGCTTAGAAAAGTAATGCAATAACCAGCTAATTCATCGAGTAATTCATCAACAACAAGAATTGGGAACTTATCTTTGATTGTGGCTTGATTAAGAGTTCTATAGTCAATACACATGTGCCAAGATCCATTAGCTTTCCTTACCAACAACACTGAGGAAGAAAAAGGGGTCTAGCTGTGTCTGATAAACCTTAACTCCAACAAATCATTAACAATCTTTTCAATTTCATTCTTCTAGAAGTGAGGATATCTGTAAGGCTTCTAACACACAAGTTCAATGCCTTCCTTCAAGAGAATCTGGTGTTCAAACCCTCTGTAAGGAGGTAGACCAGTAGGTGTCTCAAAAACGGCAGCAAATTCAATCAATAATTCTTCAATTTATGGGGTACACAGTGAGGAAGAAGGACAGGTAGCAGTTGGGGACACAATCTGTAACATAAGGCCTTTCTTCATAGGTGGTCTAAAGAACTTAGTACCTTCTTGGATGGTCAGACCAGTGGGTTGTAAACCTACTAATTTCACGGTGGAATTGAAATGATGAAACACCATAGACATTTCCAAAAAGTCCCATTGAATAAGACCAAGGGTCCTAAGCCACTGAGTACCTAAAACCAGTTCACAATCACCCAAAGCTAATGCATTCAAGTCCACTGCAAACACCTGACCTTGCATAGCAACCTTGACATTAGAACAAACACCCTGTGTCCTAATGGAAGCACCATTGGCTACCTTCACTTCAAAGGTTACAGAAGAGTCTAAGGGCAATTGTAAAATAGAGACCATAGCAGCATCTACAAAATTATGTGTACTCCCAGTGTCAATCCAAATAATAAGGCAATGCCCATTAATTTTTCCTTGAATCCTCATAGTACCAAGTGAGGGACTACCCAAAAGAGCATATAGTATAATCTCAGCATCCACTACTTTAGGTTCAGACCTATTGTCAACAAATTTATCCTCATCTAATTGTAATAAGGTGGCTTCAGAATCATCAAGTTCTACTAATTGAACATTAGAACTAGAATCTTGGAAAGGATAAAGTCCCTTTAACAAGAAAAGCTTAGCAGACTTACATTAATGACCAGGTTGAAACTTCTCATCACAGTTGAAACAAAGTCCCTTCCTTCTTCTTTCTTCCATCTGAGCAAGTGACAACCTCTGCAAGGGCAACCTCAATCTGGATTTCACCTTCCCCTCAGGCTTTGGACCTAAAATTGAAGGTTTAGCAGAATCAATTGAAGGTCTTTGACTCTTAAGGCTATTGTTAAGGTACTCCTCTAGGATTTTTGCTAACCCAAAGGCTTTGTTGAGGGTAAAATTTTGATGTTCTCGAATAGAATATGGGGTAGCTAAGCCGAAACTTGACGATGGGCCCATGAAATAAAGCCTAAAGGCTTTCGGTGTCAGGTAAGCCTATCCAAGTAAGAGATAGAGGCTGTACCATGACAAGAAGACAACAATAAAGCCCAATAAACATGTTAATGTTGTTAGTTTGTTATATTATTAGTCATTTTACAGTATCATAGTTCAAATTAGTCCTCCAGCAGTACGGTATTATCTCTAGTGTAGGGTAATTCATATTCAATTATTAAATAAATTTAATAAAGTATTAACTTCAGGAAATTCTTGTGTATTTTGTTCAATAGGGTCCACAGTACTCTTAGCCATCATTACATTAATATGAAGAAAAAATTCCAAAAAAGTCTCAAATACATTATAGCCTCCAGTAGTAAAACAATAAGTAAATATTAGTGGCTGCATAGTGATGAAAAATGAGTTATTTGGCATGGTATGAAGGGAGAGAGAGAGAGAGAGTCCTAGCTCAGTGTAGCATGTGGTTACCAAGATCCTTAAGGGAAATGTGGGTGGTATGTTAGGAGAAGGTTTTTTTGTTGGGTGAGTGTGTGAGCTTATGAGAAGTTGGTTAAGAAGAAGCTTGACCGAGTTTTATGGAGGGAATTTAGGCTAGTTATGGTCAGTTATGGGACATTTATGGAGTAGGAAGGTGTAAGCAAGGTAGGGAATGTTGATGTTATGGTAACTATAGGTTGAAAAAGGTTGTGAGTGAGCTCAAGAGAGCTTGGGGAAGCTTAAAGAAAGCTTAAGAAGGACTGAATTTCTGCAGAATGTAGTCAATGAAATTTTTTTTTAGAGAGACCTCTTCCCCCTTTTGGGGCTAGAGTGGTTTGCCTTTTATAGAGAGGATTAGAGTAAACATTAATTAGTTATGTGCGCACCAAAAACTCAAACCCGTTGGGCTGGGCCTCAGTTGGACTCACAACTTATTTGTATGGTGGGTTTGGATTTCCCACAATGGGTCGCTCTAAACACCAAGACTCAACTGTGGCACTTTCCTCTTCCCGGGGACCTGACCCAATTCCTTACTCTGCTCTCTTTGTTTACACTCTTCCTTCCCTCAATTCACCAACCCTTGTCTTCTCAAACCTTCTTGTATTTATAGCTCATTGTCTAGTGGAGAGTCATAATTACTTGCCAGTAGGTGCAACCGGCGGTCCAGTGTTGTCGATGGTAAGTGGGTGGTTAGGTGGGAGTGGGAAGCGGTGACGGTGGCGTTGGAACTTGGTTCCCACTTCCACGATGGTTCCCGGCAGCGGTGCCTCTCCGAGGTATGACCGAGTAGGTACAGGGCGGGATGTTCCGCGAGCTGTGTGTTCATCACTGCTCGGGCAGGGTCTGCCGAGAAACGATGTAAAAGCAGATCGTGGGCCTGCAGCCCACTGGGCTCGGGGTGGGCCGCTAGGCAGAGGGAGACCGGCCTTATGGGCCTTATACCCAGGCCAGGCCCGAGGCCCACTACGGGTCTTGGTTCGGGGACCGTACAATAGCCCCCCCTTGATTCGCCTCCCATCCCCGGGGGTGAATCAAGGATCCCGAGGGGTAAGTGCCTGTTTGGGGGAGTCGAAGGGTCAGTGCCCGACCATTAATGGGCGCATTAATGCGCGTCTCAAAAGACGCGTTTGAGATTGACTGACGGCCTACCCGCCATCATTGCCTGACGGTTCGTGAACCGAGGCGTCGCGCGTGTGGCAGTTGAAGCGGCGGTCCGCGTGGTTTCCTTCCAGCGGATCATTAATTGCCCTTCATTCTGCTTCCTCATGCCTATAAATAGTCCCTCTTGTTACTGAATCCCACTTTTGCATTCCTCACCTTTCAGTTTTCTCCTCTGCCGAGCATCCCTCCCGCGGTTCATCTTCTGGCCCAGAATACACCTACTCCTTAGAGCCCACAGTAAGTTCCTTTCCCTCTTCTTGCTTTTTCAGTTCAGCCATTTCAGTACATTCTTCGATAATCGTAGCGCTTCTTTTCCCTTTTGTTAAAAAACTGTTTTGAAAAAAGAAAGCATGAGTTACTCTTATTTCCTTACCACCGAGCATGCTTTGGCTAGATTTAGGGAAGCATATAAGGTTCCGACGGACGTAGATATCGCCTACTGCAATATGGGCGATATCGACATTCAGAGGCGCCGAGGGGAGAACACGGTGTTCTTTCCCCTGATGGCCATTTTAGAGGGCGGGCTTAGGTTCCCGGTAGATCCTCTAATTCTCAGCACCCTTAGGTTTTATGGCCTTTGTCCCGACCAACTTCCCCCCAACTTTTACCGGGTAGTGAGTTGTGTGAGTACACTGAACCGGTTGTACGGGTTAGAACTTAACCACCACGACATCAATCACATGTACAGTTTGTGCGGCAAGATTGAGTCCGACTACTACCTTAAGACTAGGGACGCGAGGGTACGGCTTATTTCATGCCTGCCGGACTCGAACCGTAACTCGGCCAAAGACTTCGTTCGGGTGAGCGGCAATTGGTTTGCCGAGGAGTACCCCTGCGCGCTTTCGCCGCGTGACGTTGGTCGGTGACAAGCCTCCATTTACTTTGATGCATTTCTATTTTGGTCCGGCCACGTAATCTCTAACCATTGTTTCCTTTGTGCAGAGAGCAAAAGATTCAAGCCCGACGTCAGAGTGGTACACGTTCGGGACTTGAACTTCGTACTCCGGTCGGAAATCTTTGTGCACACGGACGGACAACTCCGAGCGTCCCACCTCATCCTCGGCGTCAGTCCCGTCTACTCAACTTGGCAGTCGTTCGGCCAAGCTTTGCTAGTAGACAGTCCCCTCATTTCATACATCGACGTCCGGCACGCAAACTTCCTCCCCCCAAGGTTAACAGTAGGCGAGGCTCGTGAGCACGGTCCTCGGTACATTTGTTCGGACGAGCGACCGCCCGTCCGTGACGAATCAGCCGAGCGCGTATCTGCCGAGCGTAGGAGGCGAGCTCACGAGCAAATCCAGCAAGCTCCTGCTCAGCCCGAGAGAATCGTAGAGTCCGGTGCACCTGTTCGGGAAGGTGAGGTTGTAGCCGCAGAAACGACTGACTCTTCGGAAACAGGATCGGATCCGGGAAACGCAATGGTGGCCAGGAGGAAGATGACAATAGATCGCTTCGTCCCGAGTGCCCGGCCAACCGGGCAACAACAACAAGCACCCGCCCGAGATGCTTCCCCTCCCGCACCCCCACCGACCCGAGTTCGAAAGAGGCCGCGCACTACCGATCAAACGCAGACGGGCTCGGGCAATGTGCCCATCCGACCCTCGGCCGGAATCGTCATCCGGGAACCTGTAGCGCAAACCGGGATAGACCTGGCGTCTACTTCCCGGGCCCCGGCGGCATGGCGACCCTCCTTCAAACTTGGCGGCGATCCTCTCCCGTCAACGGCCAGTGCCCGAGTGTGGGATAGGGGGCTTGGAGGCTGTGTGGCGCAGAGTCTGGCGCGCGGCATCCTTTTGCCCGAGGACCTACATGCCTTTACGGAATCGACGGATGAGTCCCTGGGGAGACGTTTGCAATGGCACACCATAGCGGTAATTGTTCCACACCTCTCTATGACTCTCGGTTCCCCTTTTGATTGTGCATGTGTTTTTTCCCCTCTCATCTTACGAAGCGGATATTGTGTGGTCAGGCTGCGCAAATGTCGTACGTGGTGGACGGGAGGATGAAGGAGCTGGCCGAGGACGCCGAGCGGGAAAAAGCTCTGAAGGAAGTTGCCGAGGCCACGGCGAAGGAGCAATCGAAAATTGCCGAGGAGGCAAAGGATAAGATTGCTGCAGCCGTGAAGGCCCAGGCGCTTGCCGAAACGAAGCGCGAGGAACTGGAACTCCAGTTGGGGGGCACCGAGCTTAAGTTGGCCGAGGCTCAGAGCTTGAATACAATGCTGGAGGGGCAGCTGACCGACTCGAAGGCGGCGCTGGAGGCTTGCGAATCCAAGTGGTATAACGAGGGTTTCGCGGATGCCGAGAATTCGGCGGAGCCGATCGTTCGTCAGGCCCATAAGCTCGGGTATGAGGAGGGTTGGTTCGCCGCTCTCCAAGCCATGGGGGTTCCCGAGGATTCCCCGTTGAGGGATCGCAGCAGGATTCCTTTCCCGAGCATCCCCAATACCGAGAATCCTGCGCCTCTTGTCATCGACGAGGAAGAGACCTCCAGCATGAGGGAACTGGTGAATGCCATTGATTCTCATGCGGTGCCGACCGACATGGAGGGGACCAGCCATCCCCAGGCCGGGGACCGAACCGGGGAGGACATCCAGCCGCCAACTCCTCACGCCGATCAACACTCTCAAGAGGACGCATCCTCCGCCCATGCCGCGGACATCCGAAGCCGACAGCCAGCCCTTCTTTACTTTTCCCTTGTTTTGAGAATTTTGAATAAACGGAATTGCCTATGTCACCGGGATGTGGTGACAGGATTATTTGTTTACGTTGCCTTTTCTTTACTTTGAGTTGCCGGGTTTTGGCAACAAAACACTAATTTTAAGTTTCATTTTGTAATATGAATGCCTTACCGCGTTGCTTGTACGTATTTGCTGAGTAATGAACTCTTTGTGGCTGCCTTTTTATTGTGATGTGTCCGACCATGTTAAGGCCTCCAAACGCTAATTTAAGTTTAAGGTGCTCGGTGATAAAATAGAGCCGAGGGTCGGGCTCCCGACCTTAAGAGTTGATCGTCAGGTCTCCATACGCTCGGAGGTTAGGGTCTAACCGAGAGTCGGTTTCCTGTCCTTGGAGTTAATAGTTCAGGTGTCCATCTGCTCGGTGGTAGGGATCGAACCGAGAGTCAGGTTTCTGTCCTTGAGACGAGAAGGCTAAGGTTTCCACCTGCTCGGTGATAGGGATCGAACCGAGAGTCAGGTTTCTGTCCTTGAGACGAGAAGGCTAAGGTTTCCACCTGCTCGGTGATAGGGATCGAACCGAGAGTCAGGTTTCTGTCCTTGTAGTTAGTCGTTCAGGTTTCCATCTGCTCGGTGATAGGGATCGAACCGAGAGTCAGGTTTCTGTCCTTGAGACGAGAAGGCTAAGGTTTCCACCTGCTCGGTGATAGGGATCGAACCGAGAGTCAGGTTTCTGTCCTTGATTTCTGTCCTTGAGACGAGAAGGCTAAGGTTTCCACCTGCTCGGTGATATGGATCGAACCGAGGGTCAGGCTTCTGTTCTTAGAACGCATCGGCTAAGAGTGAACATTGCTCGGTGAATGGGATCGAACCGAGAATTTTGGTTAGAATTGTGCGATTCTGCATGAAAGACATCATTAGTACAACTAGCATATCATATGAATCATTACCAACAAAACAGATACGACACGTTGCGGTTAACTCTTTGCTCGGAGAGCCGCTCATCAATGATAGTACTTCTTCAGGTTATGGACGTTCCATGGTCGGGGAAGTCGTCTCTCGTTCAGGTCTTCTAAGAAATAAGCCCCGGTGCCGGCCACTGCCGTGACCCTATAAGGTCCCTCCCATGTCTGTGCCAATTTCCCGGCACCAGTGTCTCGCATGTTTCCCACGGCTCTTCTGAGAACCAAATCCCCGGGGACAAACTCCCTCGCCCTCACACCTCGGTTGTATCTCCGGGCGAGCTTCTGCTGATACTCCGCGAGCCGTATTGTCACCAATTCGCGGTACTCTTCCACCTTGTCCAAATATCCTACCATCATAGCGTCGTTCTGGGCCTGGTTGAAACCCGCCACTCTTGCACTGCACAGATTCACCTCGGTGGGGATCACGGCCTCCGCTCCGTACGTGAGAGAGAATGGGGTCTCCCCGGTGGACCGTCTAGGAGTGGTGCGGTATGCCCATAAGACTTTGGGAAGCTCCTCGGCCCAGTTTCCCTTCGCTCCCTCCAGCCTTTTCTTCAGCCCACTCACAATCACCTTATTCACGGCCTCGGCCTGGCCGTTGCCCTGTGGGTAAGCGGGAGTTGAGTACCTGTTCTTGATGCCGAGGCCGCAGCAAAATTCTCGGAAGGCCCGACTGTCAAACTGTAGCCCGTTGTCAGATATGATCGTGTTCGGCACCCCGAACCTGGTGATGACGTTTTTCCATATGAACTTCTTTACTTCCACATCCCGTATGTTGGCCAACGCTTCCGCCTCTGCCCACTTGGTAAAATAGTCGACGGCCACCAAAACGAACTTTCGGCCGCCAGTCGCCTTCGGGAACGGGCCGATAATGTCCAGCCCCCACTGCGCAAAAGGCCAAGGACTGCTGATCGGGTTCAGGTGGCCCGCGGGCTGATGGATCAGAGGGGCGTGCTTTTGACACTACTCACACTTAAGCACATACTCGGCGGCATCCTTCTGCATTTGAGGCCACCAGAACCCCTGGGTCATGGCTCGGTGCGCCAATGAGCGTCCCCCAACATGGCCGCCGCACACCCCAGAGTGGAGCTCCGCCAAGAGCTCGCCCACCTTCTCCGGGCGTAAGCACAAGAGGTACGGCCCTCCGAAAGACCTTCGATACAAAGTCCGGTCCCCTGCCAACCAATACCGAGGAGCCATCCTACGGATCCTGATGCCCTCCTTCTCATCACTCGGCAGTCGGTCGTCGGCCAGAAAGTCGACGATGGGGTCGATCCAGCAATTGGCAAGGGCCGCGATTGCCGTGACGTTGATCCCTGTAGTTCCCGAGTTTCTCGTTACACTGATGCTCGGCTCCGAAATAAGCTCGACTTTGATCTGCCGCGGTATCTCCTCGGCCACTGAGGACGCCAGCGTGGCTAGGGAGTCAGCGTGCCTGTTCTGTGTTCGGGCTACGTGGAAAACTTTCACCGTGTTGAAGCTGGTCATAACTAGCCTTGCCTGTTCTAGGTATGCTTTCATCCGGGGATCTCGGGCCTCGAAACTGCCCTGCACCTGATTAACCACCAGACGCGAATCCGAGTATAGCTCAATATCCCGAGCCCCCAGGTTCGAAGCTACCCTCAGTCCGGCCAAGAAAGCCTCGTATTCCGCCTCGTTGTTGGACGCCCTGAAACTCAATCTAAACGAGTGTTCCAGCCGAATTCCTTCGGGGGTAATCATGACTACTCCTGAACCGGCCCCCGTGGAGCTCGAGGCGCCGTCCACAAATATCTTCCACGGTCTAACCTCCAATTGGCAAACCATCTCTCCCTTTTCTCTGGGTGAAAACTCAGCGATGAAGTCCGCAAGGACCTGGCCTTTCACCGAGCTCCGAGGCCTGTACCGTATGTCGAAGGACCCGAGTCGAGTCCCCCATTTGGCTATGCGGCCCGTGAAATCAGACCTCTTTAATAACGACTGTAATGGGTACTCGGTCAAGACATGTACGGTGTGAGCTTGGAAATAGTGCGGCAACTTCCTTGTGGCGTGTATCAGGGCCAGTACGAGCTTCTCCAAAGGCAAGTACCTCGTCTCGGCGTCGACGAGAGTTTTGCTGATGTAGTATACGGGCTGCTGGATCCCTTTGTCCCTTAGCAGCACGGCACTCACGGCGTGCTCGGATACCGCCAGATACATGAATAGGTCCTCACCTGCCTCCGGTGCCGCGAGCATGGGCGCTCGTGCCAAATAAATCTTCAGATCCACAAAGGCTTGTTCGCACTCCTCGGTCCACCGAAATCCCGTCCATTTCTTCAGCAGTTGGTAGAACGGTCGGCATCGGTCTGCGAATTTTGAGATGAACCTGTTAAGGGCGGCCAGCATCCCGGTTAGTATTTGCACTTCCTTCGGGTTGCTCGGTGGCTTCAGTCTCCTCACAGCCTCTATCTGGTCCGGGTTGACTTCAATGCCCCGTGTACTGATCAGGTACCCCAAGAACTTCCCGGCCCCCACGCCAAACGCGCACTTCTCCGCATTAAGGCGCAACTTGTGCCGTCGGAGAACCTCGAAGACCTCCAGGAGGTCCCCTATATGCAAGGCTTCCTGTTTGCTTTTAACCACCATGTCGTCGATGTATACCTCGACCGTGCGCCCTATCTTGTCTCGGAACATTCTCGTCATCATTCGTTGGTAAGTGGCCCCGGCGTTCTTCAGTCCGAACGGCATCCTTGTGTAGTGGTAATTTGCCTCCGGGGAAATGAATGCCGTTTTCTCTTGATCCTCGGGCGCTAGGGCGATCTGGTGATACCCTTGGAAAGCGTCCAGAAAGCTCATCCTCGGGTGCCCACACGTGGCGTCCACCAGCTGATCAATCTTCGGCACGGGAAAAGGGTCTTTCGGGCAGGCTCTGTTCAGATCGGTAAAATCGACGCAGACCCTCCACTTGCCGTTCTTCTTCTTCACTACCACGGTGTTCGCCAACCAGTCCGGGAAGATGATCTCCCGAATCACCCCCGCCTCCTTCAATCTCTGAACTTCCACTTTTACTGCCTCGGAGTGTTCCCAGGCTGATCTCCTCGGCCTCTGCTTTTTAGGGGTGAATGAGGGGTCAACTCCAAGTCTATGCGTGATGAATTCGGGATCCACCCCGGGCACCTCGTACGGACTCCAAGCGAATACGTCCACATTCTGTATTAGAAGCAGCAACATCTCTACTCTTTCCCGGTCCTCCATGCTCTCCCCTACTTGGAAGTACTTGTCCGTGTCCGGCAACACCTTCACCCTCAGCATGTTCTCGGCACGGGCGACCTCCTCTGGCGGACCCTGTAACTGCTATAAAGGCGTCCCTGACGACGAACACTTGGGGCCAGCCTGACCCTCCCGGTCAGTTTGCTCCTTCCAATCGATCATGGCGATCAAACATTGCCTGGCCGCCTGCTGACTCCCTTGTATCACCGTGACACCATAATCAGTATGAAACTTGACCCTCATGTGCAGAGTGGACGGGACAGCCCCCATTGTATGTATCCATGGCCTCCCTAGAATTGCCGTGTAGGGGGAGTATGATGTAACTGCGAAGAAGCTTACCATCACTTCCTTGCCCCCCATGTTCACGGGCAGAGAGATTTGCCCCTCGGGCGCCACCATCTTCCCATCGAACCCAACCAGGGGGGTGTTGTTCTTTGACAGGTCCTCATCCCTCAGCCCGAGCCCCCTGAATAGGTCCGAGTACATAACATCCGCTCCGCTTCCCTGGTCTATCATTATCCTCTTCACAACGAAACCGCCAACCCTCGCCGTTACTATCAATGCGTCGTCGTGCGGCTGAATGGTTCCTTCTAGATCACTGTCGTCGAAAGAGATCGGCTCCCGGGTGGGTCTGATCCTCTTCGCGGCAGGCGGCACGCCCGTACTCCCCTCTACCGATATCATCGCCATCACCTCCTTCCCCCTTGCCGTTGAGATGCCCCTCGGGGCGACGTGGATGACATCAATTACCCCAAGAGGGGGCGGAAGGGGATTCCCTCTGTGCGGGGCGCCATGCCCCGTTCCTCTATCCCCGGCGTCCGTCACAAAATCCTTGAGGTGTCCTGCTTTAGCCAACTGCCCGAGATGGTCCTTTAGCACTCGGCACTGCTCGGTAGTATGCCCCCGGTCTTTGTGGTAGGTGCAGTACAGGTTCTGATTTCTCCTAGAGGGGTCGCCAGCCATCCGGTTCGGCCATCTGAAGTACGGTTCGTGCTTGATCTTATCCACGATTTTATGCACGGGCTCCTTGAACGTCACGTTCACCTCCCCTGCTGGTGCTGCTGGCTCTTGAATCTTCAAATTTCCCCGTGCCCTCTGTTGAAAACTGCTCAGCCGAGGACGATCAGCTACCTGTGCTTTGCCTTTGCTCTGTATCTTATCGTCTTCCAACCGCTTGTACTCCTCGATGCGCCTCATCAGCTGCCTCATGTCCTCGGGAGGCTTCTTAGTTAACGACTCTCTCAACCCCGAGTCGTCGGGCAACCCCAATCTGAAGGTGCTCGCCGCAATCTTCTCGTTCCCTCCGCCAATCTCGTTGTAGAGCTCCCAGTATCGGTTAGCGTAATCCCGGAGGGTTTCCCCTGCCCTCATCTTCATAGACAACAGCGCGTCCACCGGTTGTTGCTCCCGGCTGCACGTCACGAAACGGGAACCGAACTCCTGTATTAGCTCGGCGAAACTGTGAATGGAGCCCTTGCGCAGCCCGTTGAACATCAAAGCGTCATTGCGAGTATGCAAAGACATCATCTGGATATAGTGGCTGACATGCTCTACGGGGTCTGTTTTCCCACCATACGAATTGAACGGCGGGCGCGTAAATCTGTCCGGCATCGGTGCACGCTCGATATCTTCTGAGAATGGTGACCGAGCAGCCCTGCGCAATGCGCGGCTCATAGCATCCATGGCCGCATTCCTCGGCCGTCCCTCTGGAGACTCCGAGCCCCGATTCCCATATTCCCGAGACCGAGAGCGATTTCGCCGCCGGTGAGACTCTGCTGAATGGGAACGGTCTCGGCGGCGACGGGACTCCCTCGAGTGCGAGCGCTCCCTGTGGTGGCGGGATCCTGATTGATGCGATCCCACCCCGCGTCTTTCTCCCTCGGCGCCTGGCCCTCTCTCTCGGTCGTCTTGACCGGCTCGGTGGCGCTCGTTTCGGGCTTCTAACTCCAGTTCTTGTACTTGCCTCCGTAGCCGCTCGAGCTCTTCATCCCTGACGTCGTGCTGCCTATGCCGGGAGGCATGGGATGCCGTTCTCCCCGTTTGATACGACCCTTCCCCAAGGCCGGACCGCTCTTCCAGTTGCTCGTGAAACGGATCCTCGCGTCTCTTCTGCCTCTGTTCCCGCCAGGTGGAGCCCCTGGAAGACCCTGCCGAGCCACTCTCCGCGTTACCTCCAGACATCTTTCCTGTATACGAGCCTTGGCAGAACCACTGCTTAGTAGGATTTCCCACAGACGGCGCCAATTGTGCGCACCAAAAACTCAAACCCGTTGGGCTGGGCCTCAGTTGGACTCACAACTTATTTGTATGGTGGGTTTGGATTTCCCACAATGGGTCGCTCTAAACACCAAGACTCAACTGTGGCACTTTCCTCTTCCCGGGGACCTGACCCAATTCCTTACTCTGCTCTCTTTGTTTACACTCTTCCTTCCCTCAATTCACCAACCCTTGTCTTCTCAAACCTTCTTGTATTTATAGCTCATTGTCTAGTGGAGAGTCATAATTACTTGCCAGTAGGTGCAACCGGCGGTCCAGTGTTGTCGATGGTAAGTGGGTGGTTAGGTGGGAGTGGGAAGCGGTGACGGTGGCGTTGGAACTTGGTTCCCACTTCCACGATGGTTCCCGGCAGCGGTGCCTCTCCGAGGTATGACCGAGTAGGTACAGGGCGGGATGTTCCGCGAGCTGTGTGTTCATCACTGCTCGGGCAGGGTCTGCCGAGAAACGATGTAAAAGCAGATCGTGGGCCTGCAGCCCACTGGGCTCGGGGTGGGCCGCTAGGCAGAGGGAGACCGGCCTTATGGGCCTTATACCCAGGCCAGGCCCGAGGCCCACTACGGGTCTTGGTTCGGGGACCGTACAAGTTAAAATCCAAAAAAATGTAGGTCTGATTCAGGGGAGCAGGATAGCTGAATTAATAACTTGGATTTGGCCTAAAAATGGGAGATTTGCTTTTGGGGCTGTTTTGCTTTTTTGGGCAATGTCACACATGGGTAGTATTTGGGGTAATCTTGTATTAAATGCTAAGCTTGTTGAGATTGTGTTCAGCCAATGGGATTAAGGCAAGTATTTAGGAAAAATCCTAGTGTTGCAATTGATATTTGGACCCTAGGAAGTAGGATTCAACACCCTAAGCCAGGTGTCAAAGTTTAAGTCCACTTCAGAGGGTTCCGTTGGAGATCTCTTTGTACCTTCCAAACCACATGTTTCCAAATTTCCCCCTTTAAAATTCATGGGCTTGGTTCATGAACCAATCACATACATTTTTAGTAAAAAAATAAACTATTTGGTTGATGATTTCATGAGCTTGGAGGTCTTGGTTATGACTTCCTTAAGTTGTGACCAAAACTTGGGGAAGAAGGATATTTATTGCTCATTAGCCTTTAGGTGTCAGCATCTAGTACTGTTCATGTAAGAGTTGGCAGTGGGACATGTGGCCAGCTCCTAATTTGGTTTGGGAGCTTGGTTGCTTCTTGAGGTGACTTCCAACGGAAGACAGAACTGAATGGAGTTCTCCAGTGGGGCCAATTTGCAAACATGGGCTGTTTTGGCTGAAATTTCATGTTGGGCTTGGCCATGAGGGCTGAGTATTTTGGTGGGCCTCTGACTTGGTGATTCTCTCCACCTGGGCCTATCCTTTTGGTTTCTCATTGTGAGCCCTACAAAATGGAGAAAGCTACCATATATTGCCATGGATTTTTTATTCCACATGGGCTTTATTTGTTAGTAGAAATAAAATGAATCCATGAGTTTTAATAAATATTTATGATAGGTTTTGGGTATTAATTTCCATGGGCTTTAAATAACAACTTGTATAATTTTTCATAATTTTTGCTATGGATTACTTTGTAAATGATATTTTATTTGGGGCTTTTTAAATAATGACCTCCAATATTTTCTTGAGAATAATATTTACCATGGGTTTTAACTTTTAAATAGAGGCAATATCCACTATAATGGAATAATGTGATATTCTCATGAGTTTTTCTATAAATAATCATAATGGGCATGTAGGATGAATAATTACCATGAGTTTTGTAAACAAATATTATGAATGTTGTGATGTAAGATAGATAGTGAGCATGAGTTTATAATATGATATGAAATAAATAAATATCATGGGTCTAAGATAAATAATCATAACTTTCTATGGAATTTTATAAGATGATTGCCATGAGTTTTGAGAATAGATAATTCATAAATTCCATAAGCTTGTAATATTATAGTAATAGGTTTAAAATTTAAAGTATTGTTCATTATTGGACTTTTAAGTAAAATAATTATGATATAGTATTTTGCCAAGTATTAATAATCTTGGGCTTTTGATAAAATAGTGCCAAGTAGTTAGCTTAGGCTTTTAATAGTGCCAACGTAAGTTGGATTTTTGATATTGCCAATGAAAATTAGGCTTTGATATTGCCAGCGAAAACTGGGCTTTAAATATTGCCAGCGAGAATTGGGTTTTGATATTGCCAATGAGAATTAGGCTTTAAATATTGCTAGCGAGAACTGGGCTTTGATATTGCCAATGAGAATTAGGCTTTGATGTTGCCAATGAAAATTGAGTTTTGATGTTGTCAATGAGAATTGGGATTTGATATTGTTAATGTGAATTGGGTTTTGAATAAATAAATTGTTAGAGGTTTAAATCATGGGCTTTGATTATGGATTTGAATTCCATTGATAAAATTGTTTTGCCATGGACTTGAATTATAGGCTTTTCAAATATTGTCAAGCATAAGTATTTTTGGGCTTTAAATAGAATAGGATGTGTGTATTGGGTTCATAGGGCCGGTTTTGGGTTTAGCTAAATAATGATAATAAAATTAGATAAAATATGAGTTTTAGGCTTTTGTGATAGTTTATATCATGACCCAATTTAGATAATGAGATATGAAACATTTGTGATTAACATAATAATAGAGCAAAAAATATTTGGGAAACCCAATAACTTATTAGTGGTGTTTGAAAATAAATAGGTGGTACTCAAATAAAATTAGGTGAACAAAAAAAAAAGTACCCTAACAGGCTTCATTGAGGTTCTTGGGATGAAGCATCTTCACTGGTAGTCTCACCTCATCCTTGAGACCACTAAGGAAAAAGCTCAATTTGTGGCTATCTGACAACCCCTTAATTCTTCTTGATAAGGCTTCAAACTGCTCCTTATAAACTACAATATAGGAAGTTTGCCTCAACCTTGTGAGTGATTCTATAGGATCCCCATAAGCAGTACTTCCAAACCTTGTCAGCAGGGCTTCCAAAAATACCTCCCAGGTTGCAAACACCCCATTCTCATCACTATCTTGAAACCATACCAGGGCATCTCCTTCCTTGTGGAAGGAAGCCATTAACAACCTTTCATGGAGTGGAGTTTGATAAAAACTAAAATATTGGTTAGCTTTGTATACCCAAGAAGCAGGATCATCACCCTTAAATCGAGGGAAATCCAGTCTCGCACTCTTTGACAGATGTGAGATAGGCAAGAAACAACTTGGGTAATTGGAGATTTTGGTGAGTGAGATGAAGACTTTGGAGACATGACTTGTTGTCTCTGTTCTTAGGCTTTAGTGAGTTTCTGCAAAGCTAAACTAATGGCATTCAATTGTTTGTTGATCTCTTGCAAAGAATGGGCATGATGATCTGTGGTAGTTTTAAGAAGAGATAAAGATTCATTGATGTAAGCGAAGGATCTAGTTTCGGCCATGGTTGCAGGAAAACAGGCTTTGATACCAAATTGTTAAGTTCTTGGTTGTTCAAGAACTGTTAGGAAGGAAAGCTAGTTACTTCGAGGGTAACTGTCCTCCAGAGTTTAGGAAGAGTAGAGAGAAGGAAGATTAGAGAGGGAATTAGAAGATAAGGAAGAGAGCAATTGAATGGTTTCTGCTTGATTCACTTCAATTGTACTTACAGACTTATATACATGAGCCATTCCATGTTTTCCCTCCAAAACTAACAAACTAACAGACTAACAAACTAACTAACCGACTTGCCAGCTCACTTACATACCAGCTCATCAACTAACAACCTAACATACAATGCAATACACATACATCAATGTTCATATCAGTGACTAAATGATCCCTTAGAATTAACAATACAATCATGTACAATCGGGTTCCTAACATGTTCTTGCATACTAATAACCACTTTTACACTTCTCTCACTATCTAAACTCAGGTTGCTGGTTGGAATTCCACATTTCATGTACTGAATCTCAGATAAAGAGCTGCTTTTGTTTTAAAATCATGATGCCTTTTTTTCCCCTCCCTTCTACAGCAATATTCTAAAGCTTAGATTCTCGCAGATAGTCAAGAGATACTCAATAGTCATGCAGATAGTCAGTAGATACTCAATAGTCATCGGCTCTAACATCCAACTATCTGAGCCTCTCTTGCTTCTCTCTTCTTGTCTCTCCATTTCTAACTTGATGAGCTGATATCTCGTTGAAGTAGGGTCATTGAGTTTGTTCATTGTCACGTTCAATTTAGTTTAACATGTGTATTCTTAGTAGATTTAGCTTTCTACTACCACATCAGTAATTCCTCGGCCTCCATTATTGGCAGTTATTAGAAACGATGAGTTTACCTTTGCTAGTCTTGCTTCATTTGACTGGTACCAGCCCTTGGGGATTAGAATCCCCTATCTATGGCTTGTCTTACTGTGTTTTTTTTTTGTTTGTTCTTGTATGGTTACATATCTCACATCTACTCATCCTCTGTTTTCTTTGAATTTTTCCACTTATGAGTTATGGCCTAAAAGTTAAATTAGATAACTCAGGCAGTACTTGCATGTATTTCTTCTTTCTAATATCTGAATTTTTCCACTTATGAGTCATGGCCTCAAAGTTGAATTAGATAACTCAGGGCAATACTTGCATGTATTTCTTCTTTCTAATGTCTCTCAAAGTTTCGTTACCCTTTTCATTTTTAACTAGTTCATTCTCCATTTGGTTGCATAATGCTATGTGAAAAAGGAAATGGTCATTTATTTCACCTCTCACAATTAACCTTTTTCGATTCTGGCTCTTTCATGATCCAATTTAAAATTCAACTTCTTCAATACAAATTACAAAGTTTTTATTTCATATAAGAAATATACAATCACTCCCTTGTTTCCTCTCTCAGTGAATATAAACTACATATATCAGAAATCCACTTTTGAAACGAACATGGTCACAAACCCGCAAAACCCAAATGCAATAGGTATGTACCATAACTGAGGGCTCAAAGCTTTTTAATGAATTCAATGATATAGGTATTGAAAGCAGAACACACTACTCTGAACCCTTGAAATCCGGCCCCTTTAGCCAAGTCCTCAAACTCCTTTTCGGTCCTCTCTTTCCCACCAGGATTATGAGCCAACATGATAACGTCAATGTGGATGACTCCCTTAGCAGCAAGGCTAGTGTCCGGGGCTACAGGAAGAATGCATTCAGCAAGAATCACCTTTCCATTGTCTGGAAGAGCAGCATAGCAGTTCTTCAAAAAATTCGAGCAGTGCTCATCACTCCAATCGTGACATATCCACTGTACGTAGGAGCGCACACATGTCAATAACATAAATCAAGGATAGAATGCCTTTGACTAATCAAATTTTCTTATAATTTCACTTTCACTCTATGATTCATGTACTAGTTAATACAGTTGTCTTTGCACACCCTATAGTTGAATTAGACTGTAAAGTTTAGTGCTAGTGGTGCCTTCCAATTGTCAACTATCAATTGCACCATTGTAGTTTTATAAAACCGGACCCAACTAATACGTCAAGCAAGTATGTGGGTAAGAAAGTGATAGGATCTCAGGGAAGTTTAAACCCACCTTCATGAAAATGGCATCTCCTTTAGGAACACTAACAAACATGTCTCCCCCAACATGCTCCACACCTGCAGCCAACACTCATATCTAGCCCATGAGATCATTATTAAACCCAAAAAACATTACAAAAAGAATAGCATTATAATGCATTATACAGGGTTTTAGTTTGGGAATCAAGTAATACATATTATATATATATATATATATATATGTACTTTACAATTGACCACCAATCTGCATCCAACAACCCTCCAGAAAAAGTCTTTAACTTATTAAAAACAAAGGTCTAAATAGGCATGCGCTTAAATCTACTTTGCCATTATAAAAGATAGCTTAAGTTAAGTATGCAAATAAGTATATGACTTTACTTATGGACAAGAAACATCATAATAATAATTAAAAAAAAAAAAAAAAAAAAGCAGTACATATGGTTTTAGTTTGGGAATAAAGTAATAAATATAAAAAAGACTTTAGAAGAGGTCACCGCCCACCAGTCTGCATGCAACAACCCTCTTGAAAAGTCTAATTTATTAAAGACAAAGGTAATAGGCAAGCGCTTAAATCTACATTGCCATTATAAAATATAGCTTAAATTACGCATACTATCAACCATATGACTTTTGTAATAGATACTATAGATTTGAACCTATGGACAAGAAACTTTGTCAGATGAGATAACTTGAAACTACTTAATTTAATATATGACATAAATAAAAATAAAATAGTGTCAATACCGGGATAAGATGGTGCGTCCTCGATCACATGGGGCAAATCAAAATTGATGCCCTTAATAGAGGGGTATTTTGCGACGATCGTGCTAAGGACAGCTCCAGTACCACCACCAACATCAACCACTGATGTGAGACCCTCAAAGCCTTTGTAGGTCTCCAATATTTTCTTCATGGTAATGGTAGAGTGATCAGACATTCCCTTGTTGAATACCTTGTTGAATCTAAGATCTTTACCATGATACTCAAATGAGGTCATTCCATGGGCCTTGTTAAATGGAATCCCACCTTCAAGAACTGCATCTTTCAAGTAGTACCTATAGAAAATAGAATTAGTCAATTAAGTGAAAATTTTATAGTCCGTTTGGATTGAGAGGGAGGGAGGGGGAGTAGAGTAGAGTAGATTTAGTACAAAATTAACTTATTTTAAGCCAACATTATTCTACTCTCCTCCACTCCCCCTCCTTCCCCTCTCCATCCAAACAGGCCATTAGTTTTCTACTTTTCTTTGGCTGGAAGGTGAATGAATTCTCATGCAAAATGCCAAAATGTCTATGCAATACAATACACGCAGATGACAAAGTACCATCTTTTTCCAACTTTTACATCAAATACAAGGCCTATCTTTATTTAATAGTAGTTGACAATTAAAGTCCTAGTTTTTTCTCAAAAAAAGAAGTCCTAGTTTGGTATATACCGTTGTTAATGTTCAAAGATCTTACGAAGCATGGACAAGTCATAAACATCAAGTCATGAAGCTAGTGTGAATTGAAAGTGAAAGGTGAGTCCATTATTGAGCCCAAAAAAGAAAAGAAAAGAAGAGCTAGTGTGAAATGGTGTACTTCTGTTAATTACAAACCTGATCCATAGCATTCAAAAATGCAAAACCAAACCTTTCTTTCATTATTTTTTTTTTTCAATTTTTCTTCACCTCTTCTAGAAAAATATCTTATGATTATGATACATGCATCATCCTTCTCACATCGTATGGATCCCACATAATTATAGGTCCACGTACTAGGAGATGGATGATACATATTTTCTTTAATGATACACAAATCCAATACTTTAGATAATTGTTACTTCTTTTATAGGAACCTGTGAAATCTATACACCATAAAAGGGAATATACATATAGAAAATTCTTAGCTTACATTACTAGTACAATGTGTTTTTTTAGAAGATTACTAGTAAAATGTAAACCTATAAAAGCCCTATACATATATCTAATATCTCACACATAAGATAATTGGAATCATGTTGTGCAAATTGTTAGGTATAATGATTAGATGCATGCAAAATAGAAGTTATGCACAGCCTTCGTAAAGCACTAAGCAGTAAGCAATCATTGGAATCATGTGGATGCCAATTGTTGGGTATAATAATTGAGGCATAGAAAATAGATCAAGTTATGCACAGCCTTAGTAAAGCACTAAGCAGCAAGCAATTAGGAGATGGAGATCATAGATGAAGTGGTGGTTGATTGTTTTAGACTCCTAAGTGGAGGGTCCCCTATGCCCATCAGCATCTAGTGACTATCTATCCCACAAATCACCCTAAACATTTTTTAAGGGTCCCACTACGGTTTTTCTTTCTAATTTTTCTTTGCAAAGTGTCGCATAAAGAAAGAGAAAGAAACAAAGTACAACTTATTAGTAGTCCTAATAGTAATGTTATGCTATTAATTATAAAAAGAGTGAAAATCACTCTGACTAATCTAAAGGGAGTAAAAGATTGTTGATCATGACTCATGACTTCATATATATATGTCACAATCCACCACCCAATCCAAGTTGGTTGAAGCAACTACTTGGCACGGCAACATGCCTTGCGATAGTCAATAGCATACTCCAAATCCAATTGATTGTATATTATTATTCCCAAATATATAAAATAAAAAAAATTTGGACATGCAATCCACCTTGATATATTTAATGTTGCCTCCATATTTTTGTTTTGTTTATTTATTTATTATAAAATTTTAATCTAACACTTTATCAGTTTAGCTCTAAAACTCAATAGACACAATATTAATAATTTTCTTAATATAATTTTTTATTTGATTTTAAGAAAAATGGATAGCCTTTTTTAAACTGAATTTATTATATATTTTTTTCATTTGGAAATTGAAAGACAATAAACCCTTTTTTTTTTGTCTTTTAATGATTGATTGAGGTATTGCAGCTGGATGTAATAAGATTAAGCACCTAGGGTTTATTTGGATACCGATATCGCTTTATTGCTGAAAATTGAAAATATTATAATAAAATAATTTTTAAATGTGTGAATAGTACTGTAAGACCCAATTTTAAAGTTATTTTTGCTAAATTTCATATTTGCAAGTCTCATTAATAATGCACGAGACACAAAAAAAAAAAGTCAAACACAAAAGAAATTCAGTTTTTAGTGCAATCCAAACATACACCTACTATACTTTTTTATTTACCAAAAAAAAAAAATTTAGCACCCACCAACAACTCAGGAAAAAAGATAAAAAAGAGTTAAAAGACCATTTTCAAGGGGCGGGCCCTTTTTCTTTTTCTTAAAAAAAAAAAAAAAAAAAAAAAAAAAAAAAACTCATAAAGGATGATTTTTCCAAGTGTCAAAAATGTTGGTGGGGCCCTGTTACCTACCCATTAAATGATTCACAAGTTTCTAATTTTTTTTTTTTTTTTTAAGAAAAAAAATATATTGGTCATCACTCGTCACTAAACCCAAGAGACAGGACTCCCACCTGTACAGACCAAGGTAAAGGAAAATTATATGAACAAACTATTCATATATTCAAACTTCCTAATCATTTGATGACGGAGGTGTTTTTTAATAGGAAAAAAAAAAAAAATGGTTAAAGGCACCGGTGTAGCTTTCTTGAGCGTTATTATAGTAGCATCCTAATGATCTTGAGTTAAAATCAACTGTGTATGCAATGATACAAGGAGAGACCTCGTTGTGCATGCAAATGCAACACATTAAAAACAACATCAAGAACACATTGATTGAAAGTGAATAATTTCTCAGACAACATAGGAGAAAGGCTTCTCTGTTCAGCTTAAAAAGAATGACAGTGTGACTCTTTTAAAAACAAGGAATAATTTTATTTTATTTTTTTTGAGAAGGAAACAAGGAATAAGTAGAAAACAAAGTGTGACATGTATTTTATTATCAACTATTAGCCCAATTAATCATTAATTTCAATTTCACCAGTTCATTAAATTATTTGATCAATGTTTAAGAAATATTTTTAGAATATTTTTATAAAACTTATATAAAAAAAATGATTTTAAAACTTTCCTGAAATGGTTGATTAACAAATCTCCAAGAAAGCTGGTAAATTGGACTCCATATCCCGAAAAAGAAAAAGAAATACAGAAAAGAAAAAGAAGAGGATGAGATTGAGAAGGGATTACCAGCTCTCCATGAGGACCTTATCTTGATTCATGAGAGATAGAGCAGCAAGAGACACACCTTCTTCATTCTTGGTCAAGAACTTACACACAGGAGCTGTACCATACAGCCTCTCAATTTTCCCATCAGGGAGTGTGCGCAGAGAGTATGTGAGAACAGAGTAGCTAGCCAGGAGCCTCAATATGCGGTCCACAATCACTGGTGCATCTGGGTTTTTTGTAGGGAGCTGGGAAGCAATCTCTGCAGGAGAAAGGTAAGCACCTGGTCCAGCCTTGGCTATGATCTCCAAGAGATCAAGTTCTATGGCAGATTTAAGGACCATGGGTAGCACTGAAGCACTGGCTAATTGCATGGCAAAGAGGTTGGCTTCTTCATCAGAGACTTGGGTTGGAGTCATCTGGGTTTCACCACTTGAGCCCATTTTTTTTGTGGCTTGGGTCTGTGGGTTTTGAGTACGAATAAGAAAAGTTAATGTGAGAGAGAGAGAAAGGTTTGAGAAGATGAGTATATGCTATGACTAGGTTGGAATCGTTAATATATATGTTTTTCCTCAACCACCACCAAGCATTTATTTTTTATTTTTTATGAGACCACTAAGCATTTTCACTCTACAGCAAGTGTCCACCACCTACTTGACCTTTGTCTCGGTTATCATTTGAGAGTACTATAGAAATATTCTATAATTTAGAGTGAGATTCATAATTTATATGAGATTGGAAGTATATTTTTATGTCCTTTGTAATATTTTTTACTTCAAAAGAGGGGAAAAAAAAAACATTTTACTCGTAAGTCTTTGTTTTTTTGCTACTTTGTTAATATCAACTCTTGGTCTTAGCATATACTCACCTCTGTCTTAAAAGATTTTTTTTAAAAAAAAAAGGGTGTCTCAATCTTTGATTGAATTATTTAACTTCTTGTTTAGGAGAAAGTGAGATATTCCAAATATTTTAAAAACTAACTGTGTGATGGTTTATTTTTATAACTTCTAAATCTACGTTACACTCCAAATCAATAAACCCAATACCCAGGTACTATATTTCAATTTTCTTTCCCATAGTATTAACTCTAGGAGTCTATTACCTTTAAAAGAAATATTCTTAATTTCTTACTTTCAAGACATTTAAAACATCTATTAAAACTGATAAAAAAACTATTATCAAAAGTGAATGTCTTATATTGAAATTCTCTTTTTTTTTTTTTTTTTTTTTTTTAAAAAAAAAAACTATTAAAACGCTTTTCATTGCTCTCCAAAGTAGACGAGCGATTGGTCTCCAAAGTAGAATTGCAGATTTTGTAGAAGAAAAAAAAAAAGGACAAAAGACCGAAGTTTATAGGCATCCCCTTCACCACTAATCCTCACATCAAAAAGTAAAAAAGACTTAAAAGAACTGCTTTTTTTTTTTTTTAAACCATAGAATGAGTTCCGTCAATATATCTTATTTTAGTTCGTTTTTAATTGGATAAGTTTGTTTGTTACCCAAAAAAAAAAAAAAAAGAGGAAGATTCAAAATGGTATTAACTATTAAATATATTATCTGATTCAAATTTTAATTTTTCTCATAAGAAAAAATAAATATTATTGAGCTATAAAACTTTTAACAAATTAATTTTATTTTTTAGTTCGATTTATATAAGTAATTTTCCAAACATCCGAGCTTAAATAGTAGCTTAGCAAGAAAAAATATATATATATATATATAGAAATTGTGGCCACCGATAGTCCGATACTCCTTCAGTCCTTTGGTAACCTCTAGAATTTAGTGGCAAGTTTGTGCTTATCTTTAATTGACTTTTACTCTTCTTCTTTTTTGCTTGAATAATAGACACTTTAGTCTTCTTCCTTCTCTAACCAACTTTAATTATTAAAAAAGAAGAGGAATAAACTTGTGGCAAACTGGCTATTAATTTAGCTTTGGAATTAACTGAAACATGGTTGCTTTCTGTGACCGAAGAATCACTCCAGGATCTGAAATGCCTTAATTGCACTAAGCTACTTTTTTTATGTTCTAGAAGACACACCTAATTTGATTTGCAGAAAACATCAATACGTGGAACAAAATGATGAAAGAAAAAAAAAGTTTGTAATTATTATAAAATTCAAACTAAAATTTTCATAAAAAAAAAGTCATTTTTGACTTCCATAAAAAAAAAAAAAAAAAAAAAAAAAAAAAAAAAAAAAAGAAGAAGAAGAAGAAGAAGTCATTTTGACCTTTTTAGTAGACAATTCAACTTTGTTGATTTAAGACAGTCTGTTAAATCTTAAATGGTTTAAACTTTAAAAGCAATACCCAAAAAAAATCATCCAAAAAAAATTATCTCAATAATTAATGAGTTACCAAATAAAAATTCATCATATGACTTGTATTACATAGGTTTTTTTTTTTTTTTTTTGAGAAGTATTACATAGGTTGAATACTTGCAACAAACATGAATTTTAGAACTTAACTTTTATCATAAATATCTAATTTATTATGAGAAATGATATGTCTACAACATTTTTACAACAAATCCTAAGTGGCAAGTTGTTACTGGTTGTTATTGTTAGGGCAAAAAAGTAATCTTAGTGTTAGTTTTAAATTTGAACCAATAACAATTAACCACCTGTGATTTGTTGTAAAATTGTTGTAGACGTACCATCTCTCATTTATTATTTTTATTACTTAAATAGCAATAAGTGTTTGTTGAAATTAATTAAACCTCATATGGCAAGTTTTGTTTGACTAAATCAACTTATTACTAAAAAAATGTGAATAAATTACGTTTAATTCTCTCCAATCTAAACCAAATTTAATTGAGTTATATTTGATATTTTCTAACAAATTCTTTGATTTGATTTTTTATTTATTGATATTATTAACTATATCATTTTGCAAAATCATTCCTCAATTGCATTGCACAAGTTAGTGAGTAATACAAATATTTTTTAAATCATAGTTAGAACAATGCTCTTCCATTAGTTTATACATCTATGGTACGTGTTCTGTTCATCAATTGAATAATATAGTAAACAAAAAGACTAATTGTCTTTGGAGAAATTAGTTTGCAAGATTATTTAAAGCATATTAAATTTGTTGTCATTTCTTTTTAGCAATCAAACAAAGTGGTGGATATTTTTCTCATTTAAGGGTACACAAGAAATAGGTGGGTAGAGCTTTTCCGTGTAGCTTTATAGCCTGTTTGGATTAAGAGGAGTAGAGTATAGTTAGTCAGAAATTAGTCTAATATTTAGCCAACTCTACTCTAATCGCCTTTGCTCCACCTCTCTCCCCTCAATCCAAGCAAGCTATAATGTTTCTCAATTTTCATTTCCTAGCTTCCCAGAAAAATTCATGGGCAAAACTATTAATTATTAGTCACATTCCTAACTTATGATCGGGGTACCAAATTAGTTGGTGAGTGTAGTCAGTGGGCTCGACCAGAATATTATACTAATTGTTATTGGATCATCCATCTATAACATCACTTAAAAAACAATTGTGGCTTGTTAGTTGTTACATCATATCTTCACTTGTTTATTGATTTCTTGCAATCCACTTAATAATCTACCTTATTTTCTTAGAAATTAATCATTACAATAATGACTAGATTACTTATACTTGCTAATTTTCTAACTCATTGTTGGATTGCATTATTTCAATCTGCAGAAGGAAGAACGCTAAATAATACAATCCATGCATATATATGCTATGGTTTATCCAAGAAATTTGATGGTCCTTTAAAGAATTATTTTTTCACTTCCATGAAAGGGTGCTTCGAAAGCTACATACATGGCCTCCACCACTGTTTTTAGTTCCCATTCTGAAAGTGCTATTCTTGTCCTAAAATGAAATATGGTCACTGAAAAAGAGTACCACAGCTTGTCTTCTGTGGACAAGTATGACTTTTTATTGATTGGGTGGCATTGACATTTCAAATGGGATAACGTCTCACCTAACCTTTAGAACTTAGAAGTTAGAAAAAAAAAAAATAATAAAAGTAGGAATTTCGAAATTAGAAGATAGAAAAAGACATCGATCGCAGCTATTGGCGAAAAAAAGTGTTACCAGAACTTGACCCCATCGTCTTTCTGGAAGCTAACACAGTGTTCTCCAAAACCATATAAAGCCCAAGAAAATTCAGAACCAAATGTTAAATTCTTCACCTACTTTCCCACCAACCCTGGATTCTTTTTCATATAGTATTTTTTATAATTAAAATATAAGCTTAACTTGACTGGATTAGCACAACTAACCCTCGGTCAAAATAGTGATTGTTGTTTTAGTATCTCACCTATCAACCTTTAAGATAATTTCAATCTCGCGTTGAAGATGTCAAAATTTATATGAATTATTATTATTTCAATTTTGATTAACCAGAAAAAGGGTCTTGTGCGTATAGTCACCAACCCTATCCCCTTAAAACTGAATTTAGCATGGTGTGGAGTGCCTTCAGGTAGAGTAGGACTATTCACATTACAGTGCAACATTTTTTCATTGAAGTGTAACTAAAACCAGCACACCCTTCAAGCATCACGTGCCAAGACTTCTACCAATACACCATGCCCAGAGGATGAATTATTATTTTTTAATTATAACCAAGAAAAGGTGACCATTTGATACAAATATTATTCTATTGCGTGTTAATTAATAGATTTTCTGGACACACATCTGACTCTGGTTAGTTTCTACAATCGAGCGATGGTCATTACTCATTGGCCCGGTTTGGATAGCACTATTTGTCACTCAAAGTAAAGTTGCGTTTTTAGTTTTTTTTTTTTTTTTTTAGCAGCCGGACTTATTGACTTTTAGGAGACAAAAAATATTGTGCGTGTACTGTGCATGTACTGTTCATGCACTATTTATGCAATATTTAATATTAAAAGTGAGTCCCATGATACTATTTACACATTTAAAAATTATTTTACTACAGTGTTTTCAACAACAATCAGTTTTTAGCAACTTTCAGCAACAATAAGTGCTATCCAAACGGACCTATTATGATATTCAGGTTTGGGTACGCAGGACGTGCCACCAAATTCATCGTCTACAATTCTACATAGACATGTGCTAAGCAAAGAGGTCTTGCTTAGATGCTTAGGCTCCGTTTGTTTTGTCATTTACTACCTGACCCCACTGGTTGGAAGCCAAGGAAAATATGCTTTAGTTGACCGAAATTTACTCCTTTGACCCGGAAATGATTTTACAATTCTATTTTCCCTTCAAATCATTTCCAAAAAAGAGCCTCATACGCGCAGAGAGAGAGAGAGAGAGAGAGAGAGAGAGAGAGAGAGAGAGAGAGAGAGAGAGAGAACCAAACCGAGCTCCGATCCACCACCACAGCGCATTGCTGGTGCCCACGAGCCTTCGACTTCGCCGGCGGCACGAACCCACGAGCCGAGCTCCGATCCACCACCACAGCGCATTGCTGGTGCCCACGAGCCTTCGACTTCGCCGGCGGCACGAACCCACGAGCCTTCGACTTCGCCTTCACGCCACAAACCGATCTTCGACTTCGTCGGCGAACCCAGAGCCCAGATCACCACCGAAGACCGATCCACCGAAGATCACATCACCCCAGACCGATCGCACCCCACCAAGATTGCATGACCACCGATCTCTCTTCCTCACTCTCTCAGTTTGGCCGAACGGTGGATTTGATCGAATGGTGTTATTGTGATTTTTGTTTTTTTAAGTTTATATGTTGAAATTTTCTATTATAAAATTTGTTTGGTAACTGAGAAAATGGGTGAGAAAATGTGAGAAAGTAGTAAGAAAATAGCATTTTCAAATGCAACCAAATACATGAAAATATTTTCTAGGAAAATTTAAATAATACTGCCAAACACTTGAAAATATTTTCATTTTCCGAAAAATAGCATTTCTGGAAAATAGCATTTCTGAAAAATAGATATTTTTCAGAAAATATTTTACGGTAACCAAACGGACCCTTAGTTGCAAATAACAACAAAGGGAAATGCCCAGAATTTGGTTTTAGCATTATTTTAAGCCTAGAGACAGTGGTCTTTACAATGTAGTTTTCAATAGCTTATATTATGCTATATAAAAAAGCAGATTTCAAGATATGGCACCTGGCCTTGACTACTCAAAATTACTCTTCTTTTTTTTTCTTTTTTTTTATTCCAACAAATTATATCATATGTAATACAAAAAGATATCAGTCTTATTCATCAAACTATATTGTTGTGCGATTCAATGTAGACATTATCTTAAAAAAACGTTTTAAAGAAAAGGACTGCAAGTTGTAGTTATTGCAATTTGAAGTTTCAATTATTGTGCTCTGTGTCCTCTTTAATCTTTATTATAGAAAGTGTGGTTTAAAGTTTACGCCAATAAGATTCATAATTAGAAAATTTTATTAATATAAAATTTGATTTATTTTATTTTAATAATTAATTTGTATATCACAATGACACAGTGCTACCACTAATATATAAAATACAATCCTTTTACATATAAAACACATCTTTACCATTGACATCATTACAAATGAAATTAAAGTTTTCGTCGAAAATATCCTCAAATGGTGTGTTCTAATCAGAATAATTATACTACAAGAGTTAAGATTTAAATTGACAAATTATATGTGACAGTGTAATTTGCATTAAGGTTGTAATTATGTCAATGAAAATTCAAATGTGAAGCTGCTAAAAGATTTGGCATCTGCAGGATTAATTTCGCTCAAGCAAGTCTTAGTTATCAATCATTCACACAAAAATTTTGTTCCAAAGTCTACCTAACACTTGCTTTAAAGATTTTGTTTTTTCAACATTTTTTACAATTCACAACAGTTAAGTACTTAAGTTGACAATTATTTCCTATTAAAAAAAAAAGTTGACAATTATTTTATTATTATTATTATTTTTAGTTTCCGTTTTCTAACTTGGATTTTATTTTAGGGCCAGCCATTGTTGAAATAAGAGGATACACATAGAGGCTTTTGGTTGTGGAGGTCAACAGTCATTTTCGTTCTGTTGGAATTAGCTTGGCGTTTTTGGTTCATCATCAGAATTTATGGCTAAGAAAGCAAATAGAGAAGGTTTTGGGTTCTCGAGCCACTGATCGATCCGTGAGGACTTTACCGAAAGAGTACAGAGATTTGTTTCTCTTGAACTTGATAGAGGCAAGATTGTGGGGTTTCACTCTCTGAGCTATTTTCGTTGAAACACACAACATTTTGTTTGGTCAAAATAAGGGATAAAGGAGAAAGTATTTCCTGCGCAGCTGCGTTGGATTTATGAGATACATATCTCACTCACATATAGAGATGCATGAGACCCACATGTCAGTGAGACATGCGTCTCATAGGTCCAGCACATAAAGGATTTGATGGAAATAGAGAGAGTGAAGCTCCTTAACCTGACTTGTCTGCTAGTGCAAAAAGAGAAAAATCTAATCCTCTCTCTCTCTCTCTTACTTTAAAAAAAAAAAAAAATTGAGCAAACTCTCTCTCTCTCTCTTACTTTGGTCTTGATCATGAGCCTCATTTTTCCAACCAATATTATAGTTAAGATTATATAATCCAATACCCAGTGTTTGATAAAATACTCCTTCCATTTGATTATAAAAATACTCCTTCCATTATCCCACTCATAAGTCAAACCCACTTTGAGTTTATGAGTTTGAAACCACAAAACTACAAATCTTTAGTGAAGTTCACTACAATGTCAAAGGTTCTTGTTAAAGAAGGATTCCATTAACTCTCAGATTATTGAGGCAGGAATACAAGTGGGTGCTCTGCATCAAGGAATGTTAAACCCAAGTATTGTAAATTTTGTTGCAATACTACTACAGTGCAATTCTAAAGGTAGAATTGCACTGTAGCAGTATTGTAAACCAAAATAATTATATTTTATTCCCTCTTTTCACTTCTCTGACTTTTCTCTTTCAACTCATCTCTTTCACAGAGCTCTCCTCTCTCTTTCTCACCGGTACCATTTTCTTTGATTCTTTCTCTCATTCAATCCCTCCTTCTCTCTTATCCCTCTCTATGTGGATCGGTGCCCATCTCTAGATCATACGACATGTTGCTACGGCATGGGCGTGGGTAGGTGGTGTCCCTATGTGGCAGATGGTCGTGGTGGCGTGGGTCTCTTCCCTCTTTGTCTCTCTTTGATTTCTCTTCCCTTTCTTTTTTTTCTTTCTCTTCCCTTGAATCAAGCCTTCATGGGTCTCATGGTTTGGTGGAAATCATGGTTTGATGTGGCAGATCGGGGCGGTACCGTGGTTGATGATGGATCGGGGTGGTGTCGTGGGTTTGATGGGTTTGGTGGCTGTTGCTGGCTCTGATTGGTTTGATGGTGGGTGTGTGTGTGGCTCAGTTGATGGTTTGATGGTTTGTATTTGTGTGTGTGTGGCTCTGTTGATGGTTTGGTGGTTTGTGTTTGTGTGTGTGTATGTGTGTGTGGGGTAATGGGTTTGGATAGGTGGATTGGTGTATCATGGGTCTATGTGTGTGGCTCTGTGTGTTGAAACCAGTGCTAGAGGTTGAGGGAGAAAGAGAGGAAAAGGAATAGAAAAAGACAAATAGTAAAAAAAAAAAAAAAGAATAAAAAAGAATATTTAAATAAAATGGAAAAAAAAAAATAGAATTTTGGGATGTTGGGTGTGTTGTAAAATGGTATTGTATAATTGATAAAGTAGCTTTTTGAGATGGTAAAATATAATAGAGTAGCATTTCCTGATGCTGATGTTCTAACTGTTCGAGTGTTCATTACATGGTAGATTTTAAAAGGATTTGTTTTGTCCCAACAAGTGGTTTTTATTTTTTGAGAGATTCTCCTTAGGTTTTCCAATTCCTGACTAATCAATCTTTGTGTGACTATCTTTATATAGTTTCAAGTCAATATATATGCTGTTGGATTGTTTTATTTAATTGATGGGTTTAACTGTTAATTTTATTAATTTCACATTATTAAACACGTAGGGGTATAAATTGAATTTTTTTCAATAAGGAAAATTAAGAAAAAGAAAATAAAATAAAAGAAGATGTCTCATGTTTTCAAAATCTCAAAAGAAGTTAGTAACTTAGTATAACAGCCAAACTGCTCTACATTTAGTGTTTATTGGTAATTCCATTAGGGTGAGAATCACCAACACGGTTAAAGAGAGAGAGAAAATAATCTAAAATGAATAAGGAGTCTCAATATTTATACTCTTTCATATTTCTTGGAAAGAGATATATATTTTTATTTAAAGATGTATCTTATCTAATAACATGATTTTTCGATAAATACTAACTTTAATGTTTGATTAATTACGTGTTATAGATTGGTGAAGCAACAACATGAGCGAATATTCACTATATTATGGTGTAATCAAACATGGAACTACCCTAAAGATAAAGAAGATAAAGTGTGTTTTTTTTCCTATTGTATATATGTATTTTTAGTTTATATTCAATACAATAGTTTGGCCCTAGGTAAAAAATTTTGGTGCCATCATTGCATAATGTACTAGAATTTGTGTGGAAAAGGATTCTTTTTGTTTGCTTAAAAATTAAGACTTTATCCCCTCTCTTTCTGTGTGTGTTAAAAATACTTAGTATTTAAAAAAAAAAAAAATAGTGGGTTAATCCCATATTGAAAAATAAGTATAAGTTAAAGAAGTTTAAAACCCGTGTTGTGTATGTAAGAGTTAGATCTTTTTGAATTTATACTACTGTTTAGTTTCTTTAAAATCTTCTCTCCTCTCCCTGTATATGTATGTTAAAAATATTTAGTATTCTAAAAAAAAAAAAGAGTTCATTTCAAGGTAAAAATTTGGTAGTTAAGAAATCAAATAGTAAATATACACTTCATTTAAAATGAGTTATTGTTGCATTATTTGGTGGCATAGAATTTTAAATCATATGACACTATTTATATCCTTAGATTCATGGGAACTTAATCTAAGAGCCTCCATCTTCATGGTACTTGTTGCACATTGGTTGTGCTCCAAACTTTGATTCTTAGCAGGGAAATTGAGTTCACTAACCTAATTGTTGAATGTGAAGACTTAGCCTTGATCAGGTTGCTATGTCAAGAAGAATTGTGTCTCTCTGAACTTGGCCTATTAGTAGACGATGAGGCACTTAAATTTACACACTAACACACATCAAAAAGTGCATTGAAGTGTATCTAAAAAAAAAAAAAAAAAAGTAGTGCCTTGATGTGTTGCTTGAAGAATGTCCTCATTTTCTTCAATTATTTTATAAATTCTAATATTACAAACAATCGAGGCATCCACTTTCACTCAAAAAATACTTTCTTAATCTAACTTTTTTTTTTTACCTCAGACTCTCCATTCTTTTTTATTTTATTTTATAAAAAATACTGGGACATATAAAATAGTGCAACTCACTATGTGACGAGTTATGAATAATAGATACAAAGTTATGTCATTTTATGCGTGCATGTAACATTACTATTTTTTATTAATCCTTAGCCAAAAGAAAAATGTTGATCAGATTTATATTCCCTTGTTAGTCCCAATCTTTTATGATGTTGGAAATTAGGATAGATAAGATGGAGATGATAGAATGATAAACTTGAAAAACTATTTTTTTTTTGGTAGAATACTTTTTTTAATGAAGAAAATATGAAAAGTGAGATATTTATTTATATATTTAATATTTTCCCTTTCTTTATGATAGCTAGAAAGTGAAAAAAAAAGAAAAGAAACAACAACAACCAAAAACAAAACGGCGTCGTTTGCTTCCTCCATTTTCACTCATTGTGTTTGATGATTTGTGGGGAATTCCAACGGTCCACTCCACGAATTCCAAAACCTAAATATTTTCGAAATCCGAGTCGCTCTGCTCACAGTGTTAATAGCAGTTGTAGTCGGTGGCACCGCTCAAATCACAGACAGGGAATCATTTTCTCGGTTACCAAACAGAAAATGGCAAAAAATGGGACACAGGTGATTGAGATATCTCCCTCTTCGTCTGAGAGATATTCAGAAGAGGAAGAAGATAATGGGACTCCGTTGAGACCCGTGCTTTGCGTCAAAAGAAACACCGACATCAAACGCATTGAAGAGATCGAGGAATGCTTCATATTGGACTTCGATCCCTTTGACTCCGTTGATATCTCAAAGCTCTCTGTTAGCAATAGTCCTATTGATAATGAAGTCTCTGTTGTTGCTGAGAAAGGCCAGGTTTGGATTCTAAATCACACACCCATTTCAATGATTTTCTCTTTTCTGTGATGGGTTTTCTTTTTTTTATGCATATTGGGTCTTTTTGGTTTTGGTTGTTAAGGAAATGTAGAACACGAAAAGACCCATTTTTTTTGTTGTTTTTGATGAAATTGAATGATGGGTTTTTTGTATTTCTTTGCTTGGTGTTATCACGGAATGGCAGCATAGGAGAGTTTGGCTTTCATTTTCTGCGTTCATTTAAAATATAATTAACTTATCAAACACCCTAAAAGGACAAAAAAATTGTATTTGTGTGGAAGAGTTTGGTTTGAGTGTGAGAGATGTGTACCTATTGAAGTGTGTTAGGTACACTTGGGATAGTGGTTCATCTTATTGTTCATTTGCCTGACTCTTCGTGCAAGTATATGTAACATCTAACATATCTATAATTATTGTTGTTGTTGTTGTTGTTGTTGTTGAGCTTCGCCATCACACCAATCATGTGATGTTTCATTGGTTTGAGGTCAAGTTTAGTTGGCAGTATGTGGGCTTAAATGAAGTTAAATTGTCAACATTGCTTGTGCGATGGAGAAGCTCAACAACTACAATTATAGTAATTGATGCATCTACATAAAGTCCTATTTGGAGTGCTGTGGAAGATTGTTGATGGCAATGAGACCTACCCTGAAGGCGACACAGAAGATTTTTAGTGATATATCATGGCTGGAAGGATGTTGTGTGTGAGACTAAGTAAAGATAACAATTTTAGGAGTTGAAATCCTAGGTGTCATCGTGTGACCAGGTAACAACTATGTTTAACACTAAGGAGGTGTATCTTTTGTGCAACAGTGCCTGGCACAGGTGTGAGTTAAACCCTGTTGGGATGTTTGGAGGGGGAAGGGTTTAAGGGGATTTGAAAGGGATATCTTACCCCTCCAAACCCCTCATGTTTAATTTCTCCAAATCAGATGAATTTGGAGGGGGAGGGGAGGGGTTCCACTTATATTAAAAAAAAATTAAATTGTCAATTTATATCTATTTCTTGTAATTTAGTGGCATTGCCTGGTCTCCTTTATAAGGAGAACCATGGTTCGAATTCCCCTCCTCCACTTGTAACTATTGAATTAGCAAAAAGTGTTGTAATTGTCAATTTATATGACCATATCTCTCACATCTCCTCCACGTACTTAATTTTTGGAATATCTAAACAAAGTACTTAATTTTTAAAATATCCAAACAAAGGGGAGGGATATCTATATTTTAAAAAAACCCAGACGTGGGGAAGGGATAACCATTCCCCTTTCCTCTCCTCTCCTTCCCCTGTTACCCTCTACTCTCTTCTCCTTCCAAACATCCAAACATACTGTAAGATAGAGTGTTTTTTGTGTGCCATCCATGTGGCTCAAAGTTGTGTGCAGGTGAGTCTAATTGCGTGTGCAAGTGAGTAGGCAAGAGTGTCCTTGATTGGTGTGCTTGTAAAGTAATATTATTAAGGGATGGTGTTTGTTGTTTTAAGCACACTAGCTGCTTGTGTTTTACTCAAAATCTTTCTGTGAATGTGCTGTCCTAAAATGTCTAAAATGTTTTCATTTTGATTGATGGTGAATAGGTGGCTTGCAGAGATTATCCACATTCAAGGCATCTCTGTATGAAATTCCCTTTTGAGACAACACCTCATGAGCAATACTGCAAGCTGGTAATGAGATTTAACATTTAAGCAATATGGGATGTATACTTTATCTCCATTTGATAATAAATTTCAATCTATGGAATTATTGCAGTGTTACTGTTATGTTTGTGATTCATCTGCCCCGTGCAAGTATTGGATGCAGCATGAACAAGCACATTGCCATGCTTCAGAGAAGGTTGGAGATTGGAAGTCCCGGAGAAATTTAAGGAAAAAACTACCAGCTGTTTGGGATTGAAGACGTTTTTCTTTCTTTGTGCTTTATTGTAGTTAATGGGTTTCTGACTTTCTGGTATAGTGGTACATGACAAAAGAAAAAGTAAATTGTTTTGCTTTAATGCTGTCAAATTCATGCTTAGAATTTGATATGTGGGTTCTTTATATATGTTTCTACCGTAGGAAACCTTTTTCATTTAAAGAGGCATATGTGCTATTATTCCTTCATTTTGGGTTGTTTTATATATGAATATATACATACATGCTATGATATATGTAACGGATGGTGAGAGACTGAGAGTTGGGTGAAAAATGTTTGAAATTCTATTGGTTAAGGAACTGGAGTCTGATTCCTGGTCTTTTGCAGAAGGTGAAAGCAAGGATTTGTGTAACCCTCCCCAAAAAATTGTCAGCATTCAAACCCCTTGCACATGTTGAAAGAGTTCATAAGTTTTTTGGAGATGAGTGGATGAAGTTGATTTACTTCCAGTACTTAAAAAAAAAAAAAAAAGGAATTGAATTCTTGTCCAGATCAATGTCTTATATTATTTTAAACAATGCAGTTCTAAATTAGAAAATTTATTTAAAGTTGTGCCCACTTCCTGTTTAGTGTTAGTTATGAAAGAAATGCCTGCATCATTGTAGGCCTTCAAGCATGGACTGTAGAGGAGAAATGTTTGTATTTTTAAAGAACTGACTAGATACCCTAATTTTTACCTCTAATTTATAGAACTGGATGCTATTAATGTTTCAAAAGTAAATTTGACTACCAGTGGATTAGTATGTGGGATTTGAAGGAAACAATTTTTACAGTTAATTATTATTATTATTTTATTTTTAAAATGGGCCAAAAGGGAGGAGTAGATTTTTTTCCCTATTGAGTAAGCAAAACTTTCATAGGGGAGAGAAGAAAAAGATGAAACAAGACAACATTGGTTAATTCGTCAGTACAATATCTTTTTTTGTTAAGGACCCCAACGGTCTACTTAACATTGCCTTTTTAGAAAGTTTTCTTTGCTGTAGTAGTAGTAGTACACTCTCTGCGTCTTGATTCATAGGGACTCAACTGCTTGGTAACCAAACAGAAGAAAGAAAATGAGTGAAAATGAGCTTAATATATCACCCTTCTCATCCGAGAAAGAGAGAAAACTTACTAGTCAGATGAAGTCAATTACTTCTTCAGATGAATCAAGTTATTATGAAGTCGGAGACATTTCTTCTTCTTCTTCTATTGGGTCTCCAATTAGATCCATATTTTGTCTCAAAGAAAGGGCGGACATGAAGCGCATAGAAGAAATAGAGGACTGTTTCATCTTGGAGTTCGACCCTTATGAGCCCCTCGACGTCTTCAACCTCTCCATGAACAATAATCTTATTGATGGTCATCCTGATGGTGCTAATGATCTCTTTGTTATTGCTGAAAAAGGCCAGGTATGGATTGCACTTTTTTTTTTCACGAACTTGATGTCTGGTTAACTTGCTTTTGTGTTATCAGTGTGTTGTATTTACAATCTCAATATATTAGTATCATTGGAAGTGTTTGTATTTGTATGTGTGTTTTACTGAGAGGTTTTGATATATAATTTGATTAATGATAAATAGGTGGCTCTTAGAGATTATCCACATTCAAGGCATGCATGTCTCAACTTCCCCTTTCATACAACACCTCATGAGAACCACTGCAAGATGGTGATAGTTTTATTTAACAGCTAATTTAAACAGTGTTTAAGTGCATATAGTTTATGCCGGTTATACATAAAGATATACTGATAAATTTTCGTATATTGATGGAATGCAGTGTTATTGTTATGTTTGCGATTCAGCTGCACCATGCAAGTACTGGACAGAGCCAGAACCAGCACATTGTCATGCTTCAGAGCACGTAGAATATTGGAAGTTCCAAAAGAATTTGAGAAGAGGCAACCCACCTTTAATGGCATATGGCAGAGATTAAGTAAATTATTTTGCTATGAGGCTGTCAAATTCAAGCTTTAGAGTTTAATATTTGGGTCAAATATAGCTTTCTGTTTTGTAGAAGAGTCTTTTCATTTTGAAGAGGAATATGTGTCGTCATTGACATATGTAGATATCCTAGTATTTGTAAAGAATGGAGAGAGAGTTGGGATCAAATGAAATTCGTCCATTTTAGTTATAAGTGGAATGCATTTTGTTTTGTAGTCTGATACAGAAGGTGATGTAACAGCATGAAATTAGTGCATTAAGTAATTTGAAATTTAGAAGCAAGCTGTGACATTTATCTGAAAAGAAAAAGATGGATAGCCTAGCCTTTCTAAAAGCAGTTCTTTTTCTGTACCTTTATTTTTCTTAGCCTTTGAACTTAATTATGCTTGTAGAATTAGATTATCTTTCTTTCTCATTAAGTAAATCAATAAGTATTGGCACCTATCATTTTCAGCAACATTTTTTTTCACAATTGTTCACATGGTCCGTTACGATTAATGTATAATAAAAGTAGCGTTAGTGATTGACCTGAGTGAAAAGATCTTATTTATTAAAAAAAATGATGAAAATTGTTCTGTAACTAACATTATTCTTAGTAAATGCGTTCTTTATGTAGATATACTCGCATTTGTAAACTATGAATATCATTTTGTTTGTGTGGGTATGTTTCAAACATTTTGTATTTATCACAATGTGAAGAATTAATAAATATAAGTAATTAGTGCTTTGTCTAATGAGTTATTTGATATACATCACCATTTTCCTAGTGCTAAAGATTTCTGTCAAAGGAGATTGTTTGTCTTGTGTAGAGGCCATCAACAACTTAGGGAAGTCATCTAGTTGGAAAATTGTAAGTAGCGTGTGTGGATTATATATTATTGCATAATTAAGCTTAGGATTTTGCTCTGTTCTTTTGGGTGGGTTCCTAGAGATTCTACCCATGTGTTGACTAAATGGGCTCTTTTAAATTATTTTGTGGGCCGGGCTCCCTCCCTCTTTTGCGTTTTTTGCAATTTTGGAGGAGAGGAACCTAGGTTTTATTTTTTTTAAAACCCTTGTTGCCCATGCAATAAAAGTTTTATTTCACAAGAAAAAAAAAGATTTAGGGGATGAGTCAATTGGTGTATATGTATTTGAAGATGAAGGTACTGAGAAATTTGCAGATTAATGACCTAATGTTTGTGCAAAAATTAGAGGACTCTTGGAAGGGTACAAAATCCATTTCAAGCTAGTGTGTGTGTATGTATATATATATATATATATATATATAAATACTTTTCAAGCAAAAAAAAAAAGGCTTTCATTGGTCTTACTCAAAAGTCCAAATTATAGTAGAAGAGAGTGTCAATAGTCAATACCGAATTCCAGACCAACCCTTGGCTAGCCTCGAGTTAAATTTATATGGAAAAGAAGTAAATGAAGAACTGAGATGATAACTATCTTAAATTAAAAGCTTAATAAATAAATAAATAAATAAAAAGAGAAAAAAGAACTTGTATTCTTCATCTTAGTTATCTTCTCATAATCTTTGCTCGAAATTCGTTTTTCATCACCAATTTGTAAAAAAGCTCGTTACTAAATTTTTAAAAACATTCTAGTTTATATCCTTTTGTCAACTTATTTTGACTTTTATTTTATGCGTTTGAACGGAATGCTAATATGGTATATTTATAGCATTAGATAATCTAACATTGACCAATTCGTTTAAAATAAAAACACAACACGTGGCACCAAATGATTGGTCACATGCACTATTGGATGTTTGAAATTTACAAACAAAAGATTTTTTTTTTGGTTATGTGTTGGATTTCGATTAAATTATTTACAAACAAAAGATTTTTCAAGTATAGTATACTTTCCAATTATGTTACCTTAGTTTTCAAGCAGACCCTTGCCTCATGATCAAACTAGGAAAATTATATTAGAAGACGAAACATATATGCATACTTTACGCCACTGAATAAAGGTGCTCTTATGTTAGAATTCTCACATGATTGCTTTTTCCTTCTGTTAAGTAAAAACAAAATGTTCACTCAAAAACAAAAATGCATATGAATTTGGGGTTTTCATTTAGTATTTGGGGGGTTTTCTCTAAGCCCTAATTTGAGATTTGAGGATTGTTTTTTAATGATATTGATCCTTGTTAATTATCTAATGATGATAAAAATATATGATCTCAGTATTTTTTATGATACATTAAAGCACTAGTATTCGAGGATGCAAAAAAAGTGTCTATTTTACATTTTCAAAATTTACTTTATCTATTTCACTAACTCATTTTATAACACACATAACATCACAATTTTTATTTTTACATACAACTCATTAAAATAATATAAACTATCACATCCAATAATATAAACAACTAATTTCTCTCTCTTCTTTCCCATCTTTTTCTTCCATTTTTTCCTCTCTTCTTCTCTCTCCATCAAATCTACACTACCAGCTAGGGAGAAAGTGAATTAAATAAGTATATTTATGTTTACATCTCAGCTACAATAGGTTGTAAATTTACAACCTTACTGTATCTGGGTGGGAAAAAGTTTTGGATATACCAACCCGGATGTTGGTGGTTTTGGACAAATGAGGAGCTAAAATAGCAACTCGGGGGGTTTTACATAAGGTAAAAAGTTAATGTGAGATGATGGAAAGGTATATGGTGGAACGTTTTCAAAGTTTATGTAAAAAAAAAAGATAAAATACAGTTAGTGGCTCTAAATTTTGCCCTAATATCATCTAAGTCAAGACTTTTCAAAAGTCAATACTGATAAACTTGATTCTTAAGCCAATAAATCCAATTTAAACCTTAAATCATTACTCATTTTTCTTATTTTTCACAATGATTAGAGACTAAATTGGTCAGTTTTAAAAAATTTTGAATCTCACTAGCATTAACCTAAAGTTCAAGATTACTAACTATATTTTACCAAATTTTTTTTTATAAAAATTTTGTGGATAAAAAATGAACCTCGCACAAAAGTTTAAGGACAAAATATATTATTTTTATATATTATATATTAAAGTATTTATTTATTTATATATGGATCCTTTACTTATGGGCTCCTCACATTCAAAATGAATTCAAAGTTGGCCCAATTCATGAGAAAACCCTTATCTTATTTCACACACAGTCCCCACACACAAAACAAAAAGCCTCAGCTTATTGTTCACAGAGACAAAAGAAGGTTTATCACCTATTGATACCTCAGTCCCTCAATTTTCTCTCGCCTCCTCATCTTCTTCTTCTAAGCACCAAAAGATAAAAACCAAACCCCCAAAAACCAAAAGAGCTTCAAAGCCATGTCACCAGGACCAGTTGTTGAGGCCGCCGAGCCCGAGACCTTGCTCCAGACCCCAACCACCGACGAGCCCCAGAAGACTCTTGAACCCCAGGTCACCCATTCTTCACTCTATGCTTCATTCATTTTCTGGGTCTTTTTTGCTTTTTGGGTTTTGAGTTTTGTGTATGTGTGTGTCTTAGCAGAACGACGAGGTTGTTGTTGAGGATGTGAAGGACGAGGATGACGAGGATGATGATGACGACGACGACGACGACGAGGATGACAAGGAAGACGGGGCACAAGGTTTGTTAAATTTTTTTTCATTTTTAATTACTATGTTGTTTTATGGGTTTTTTCTTTGTTTGTGTTTTAGGGTTTTATGATATTTGCTTGTTTGATATGAGTGATTTTGTGTGGTTGGGGTGTTGGGCTTATTTTTTGAGGAAGTGGGGTTTGGTTTATTGGGTAAAGGTTTTGACTTTTGAATTGGGGTTTGGGGCATTTTTTAATTGAAGATTTTGGGGTATATGTTTTAGTCATTTTAAGTGGAAATGTACTGATTGAGAGAATGTAGGAATAAAGGAAGGATTTTTATTGGTATCTAGGAGGACTGAGCAAAGTAAAAATGGAAGGAATATAAATTGTTTGGTTGAGTTGGTCATACTTTAAGCAATGGCAAAAGAAAGGATTGTTTGTGTGAGACAATTCTGTTCATTTGCTAGAAAGTATAAAAGAGTGGGTTGCATAGTATTCCTGTTCTTTGTTATTTTTTAAGAACATATTGTAGAAAAAATTGACTTTTGAGGTAATGGAAGAGACTTAATGTTTGATTGTTGTAGTTGTTATTGTTTGGTACAGCGAGATACAACTGCTTCCTAAATGATAATGAATTGATTTTATTTGGTTTCATTAATCAACTATGATATTTATCCATGTGTTGCTTGAAAGCCAGGGTTTATTTGGCTGTTTAATTATATGACTATTTTCTATGTTGTCCAAGTTTTTTGATTGGAGAATGAGTTGCAGGTGGGAATGAGAGTTCTAAGCAGAGTAGAAGCGAGAAAAAGAGTCGCAAGGCAATGTTGAAGCTCGGCATGAAACCTGTTACCGGTGTTAGCAGGGTCACCATCAAGAGAACCAAAAATGTAAGCTGTATTCTTGTTCTCTTTTGATGTAATCAACTGTCTACATGATTGATGGAAATTCACCGTAGTTTTCTTGTTATTCAGATACTGTTTTTCATCTCAAAACCTGATGTCTTTAAAAGCCCACATTCTGAGACCTACGTCATATTTGGGGAGGCAAAGATAGAGGACTTGAGCTCACAATTGCAGACACAGGCTGCCCAGCAGTTCAGGATGCCTGACATGGGATCTATTATGGCAAAATCAGACGTTTCTCCTTCAGCTGCTGGAGTGCAGGCTGATGAGGAAGAGGAAGAGGTGGACGAAACTGGCGTGGAGCCTCGGGACATTGATTTGGTCATGACACAGGCAAGTGTGTCAAGGAGCAAAGCTGTCAAGGCTCTCAAGACTCACAGTGGGGACATTGTCAGTGCTATCATGGAGCTCACCACTTAGATGTGCTCCATAGTCTATCCTGCAGTATTTCTTTTTGACGATTTTTGAAACTTATTTCATCATTTAGTTATCGTAGTCTATTTGGCTCACATCTATCTGGTGGTTAAGTTACCTTTCTCTTTTTGTTGGACTTGAGAGTCTCAGACAGTTTTCAGTCACAGTGAGGTTATCTTCCCAATGAGTTATTCTACTCATGAGTAATTAAGGTTTTCATTACTGGTTTTTTTGTTGTTTGAAAGGCTGCAAATCAATTAATTGGGTTATGGATTCCTTAACAAAATTACTCTTTCTACAAGAGCTTGTAAGAATTGTCTGCTAGAACTGCTTAGAATGTCTGAAAAGATGACTTTAAAGACTCCTTACATAACATCTTAGAATTAAGCTCAAGTGATTATCAGTCTTTTTAATTTGAGCTCTGCCTTTTTGTAATATTTTTCTGGGGCAGCGGGGTTACTGAATTAGATCTAAAATGTCGGGAGTAGTGCCGTTTATGCAATCTTGTCTGCAATGGTTTGACAGGTTTTGGTATACTTTGCTAGGTTTTAGCCACTTGGTAAAATAACTCGAATGTCCAGACTTTAAACATTAAATTCTCGGTGGTTTTCATTCTTTTTATTTTTAGTGTTTTGGTTAATAATTGTCTTTCTTGGTAACTGAGTTATAACTTACAAGCCTTGTGTAGCTTGTAAGTTATTGTTACCAAGCAAAATGTCATGTATGTGGCACAGAACAGAAATGCACGGCTTTGTGAAAGTTGGGCTGGTGTCCATGGAGTAGCTTCTCTTTAGCTGATAAGAGGTTCTCCTAAATCCTAAATATCAATCGGTTCTCTTGATTGTAATCAACATGGCAGTAACTAATCCAAAATAAGAGCATCGAAAACTTGAATAATTATTGCTTGCCTTGTGATTATACTGATTACAGGCACAATACGCATTTAGCTTTTAGCTTAAAGATTACTAAGCTTCCCTCTCCTCTCTCTCTCTAGCTATTCATCACACTACAATTTGAACGTATCTCACCAGCATCACCCATTAAGACATCAAGTTGACTCATCTTCAACATTGCAGCAGCAAATTTGCTCCTCCAAAGATTGGGGTTCCTGGCATTTTGATTCACTTGGATTGCTGTTGCTGCATTTGTCATGAGTGTTTGGTCTGATGTGAACAGTCCACGGTTAGCTAGAACATTCTTGTAGTAGCCTGCATCATGGAAGCTAGGGCAATCAGTGGTCATTGGAACCACCAAATTAGGATTTTTGCTGCCTTGTGGGCACCTCTGCTTCAACTGAGTCACATATGTAGAATCTAAACTTGGGTCCTGACTTGAGGTTCCATTGAAATTGTACAATCTTTCACTGAAAGAAGTGCAATGAGAGCGGCCAATGGTGTGTGCTCCTGTTAACACATTTTATATTAGGAAAGTGCAATATTTACTACAAAATAAACTGATGTTGTAAGAATATGATCGGTATTAATCTTTTGTGATTAGTGATCATCAGTTATGCAGTAAAATTTAGTGTCCCTAAGATTGGTCTTTATGTTATTCAGTAGTTTCTTCAAAGTTTCTCAATAATATTGAGTTGGTGGTAAATGGATTTGGATAGTTTTACAAGAGAGTAGTGTGAAGTTCTTACCGGTAAGGGTGACCATTTCTTCTTGTGTGAAACCCTTCTTTGCAAAGGCTTGAGTGAGTTGGTCAACATTCAATGTAGGTGGAGGTAAGTTAGTAAATGTCTCATTAACTAGAGAAATTCTGCCATCTCTTCTTCCAGCAGGAACCTCATAGCCAAACCCTCCAGCCTGCATGAAGAAAATAAGAAAATTCGCCCAAAATGTTTCAAGAGTGGAAGCAGGTTAGGTATCTCTTACTATCATTATGCTATCCCTGGCTGCAAATGCGACTATATCCGCACAGGAAACAACACCCTTACATATGGCTTCAAGTCTAGCCTTGGCTCTATCGATGACTTCAAACCCTCGTAGACTGGGATCATTTGCTGGAGAATCTTGCTCTGCTGAGTTTCCTGGAGTGGAGTCAATGAGTACTGATGAATCACAACCCTGAAAGTTATACATGTTAGTTACTCTTGTCAAATTGCTCAATATGTGACTCAACACATTTGAGAATATAAATTGGCACCATCTCCTGCTAGGTACTACTCAGCTCCTCTATGTTACCCTCCAAAAGTTCTTTATTTTGATGGATTAAAATTTGATGCTTTATACCCCATAGATGGTTTGAACTGTACATGAACAATTATCAGTTTAGCTTGAATGGTTACTAGCCTCTTTGATCCATTCCACGTTTCATGGTTCCAATTAAATTTTACAAATATATCTAATCTCACGATATTTAAAATGGATTCATTTCATGATTAAAATTAAATATTAGATATAGAGATGTACCTAGTGTAACATAATTTAAAATTTTAATTATTGTCACCATAACATTATATACAAGAAATTAAATCTTAAAGTACTTTTAGGAACAACATTTTTCGCAATTGCTGACACGGTTTGTTGTAATTGGAATAATATCACCTTCATTTGGATTTGCCACTGATTATTATGGACCAATCAACAATAAACCATATCAACAATGTGAAAAATATTGTCCCTTGACTCTCTTCACTTAACTTTAAATATTGAGGGTCACTCATGGATCAAATTAAGCTCTAATTGTCATTTGATTGGAAATGAACATGCTTACTAAGTTACTATACTTAAAATGGAGTGTCCAATAACTCAATTAACACATCTTAGTGTTTCCAACAAAAACGTCTAATGTTCAAATCCCCCTCCTCAACTATCGAATCATCAAAAAATAAAAATAAAAGTGTGCTTTGATTGGAGAGAGAGAGAGAGAGAGAGAGAGAGAGAGAGAGAGAGAGAGAGGAAAACAAGTGATTAGCTGCATTAGCACATTTGCTTACTCTAACAAAGCAGTCATGGAAGTGTAGTCTCACAAGACCAGCAGCCACTCCCTCGTCCCTACTGATGCCTTTTCTTACCTCTTCTTTAACTATGGTTTCAGCTGAGTTACATAAATTTCTATAAAAGC
Organism: Quercus aquifolioides; assembly: GCA_019022515.1. Taxonomy (NCBI): domain Eukaryota; kingdom Viridiplantae; phylum Streptophyta; class Magnoliopsida; order Fagales; family Fagaceae; genus Quercus; species Quercus aquifolioides. Next base: position 9,699,327 of record CM032335.1, on the reverse strand, counting down.
CTACTTGAAGCTGAGAACGCACACTTTGACATAACAGAACCACAGTCAAAGTTATAAATGCACAAGTTAGCTTCCTTGCACTCATTTTGTTTAGAAGCTAGTAAGACCTGAAGGCATATTAACAACGTTATGTGTAAACTATATATAGTTGGCAAAGCAGTACTTCGTGGTCTTACAGTTCAGACTAAAGTATGCGTCCAGTGCCATGCGAGAAAGCAAAATGAAAGGTGCAAGTATAGTGGGCTTTGACGAAATCGCACTATTTATCTATATAATCTATATTCTATATGATACTAAAAGCTGAAGCGTAACATTTAACGATGCTACGCTCATGTTGAGCCACGTCAGCAGTCATGTTATTTCCATCATATTTTTTTGTATTTGTCCAACAATTTAAAAATAATTTCTCTCAATTTTAAAATACTAAAAAATATAAAATAAATTCCACCCCTATCTTCACCATAAAACCCACTTCTTATCTATATCTCTCTCTCAACTCATCATCTTCCTCTTCTCAAAAAAAAAAAAAAAAAAAAAAAATCATCTTCCCATCAAACAAATTGCTAATGTTTCTCCTATTAATGATTTTACCATTAAATCTCAATTGCCTTAAATTCAACAATCAATCCTCTCTCTTTCTCTCTCTCTTTTTGACTTATCATTTCCTTATCTCCACCATAAAGCCCACTTCATATCTATATCTCTCTCTCAACTCATCATCTTCCTCTTCTCAAAAAAAAAAAAAAAAAAAAAAATCATTTTCCCACCAAACAAATTGCTAATGTTTCTCCTATTAATGACTTCACCATTAAATCTTAATTGCCTTAAATTCAACAATCAATCCTCTCTCTCTCTCTCTTTTTGACTTATTATCTCCTTATTTTATGGTGTGTGCTAGATTTTTTTTTTTTACGATGTTGTAATATAGTTTTTTTTTTTTTTTTTTTTTTTTCACTTTTCACTTTTTAGTCTTTTTCTTTATATTCATGTTTACAATTTTTCTATACATAATTTCATTTTAACCATTAAAATTGTCTGTGTCTAAAAATTTGGAACGAATTTTATTGATTTAGTACATGTGAAACAATTAAGCTTTTTTTTTTGGTTTGGTAATGTTTTGTTTTGTATTGTCTGTTACTATGTCTAGATTCCATAGATAGAAAATAAAGAGTATAGTTTTAATCTATATAATAATACTAAAAACTGAAGTGTAGCATTTAATATTGCTATGCTCATTTTGAGCCACGTTAGCAGTCATGTCATTTCCATAATATTTTTTTTGTATTTGTCCAACAATTTCAAAATAATTTCTATCAATTTTAAAATACTAAAAAATATAAAATAAATCACACCCCTATCTCCACCATAAAACCCACTTCTTATCTATATCTCTCTCTCAACTCATCATCTTCCTCTTCTCAAAAAAAAAAAAAAAAAAAAAAACACATCATCTTCCCACCAAACAAATTGCTAATGTTTCTCCTATTAATGACTTCACCATTAAATCTCAATTGCCTTAAATTCAAAAATCAACCCTCTCTCTTTCTCTCTCTCTTTTTGACTTATTATCTCCTTATCTCCACCATAAAGCCCACTTCTTATCTATATATCTCTCTCAAATCATCATCTTCCTCTTCTAAAAAAAAAAAAAAATTATCTTCCCACTAAACAAATTGCTAATGTTTCTCCTATTAATGACTTCACCATTAAATCTCAATTGCCTTAAATTCAACAATCAATCCTCTCTCTCTCTCTCTCTCTTTTTGACTTATCATCTCCTTATTTTATGGTTTGTGCTAGATTTTTTTTTTACGATGTTGTAACACAATGTTTTTTTTTTTTAATCCACTTTTCAATTTTTAGTCTTTTTCTTTATATTCATGTTTACAGTTTTTCTATACATAATTGCATTTTAACCATTAAAATTGTTTGTGTCTAAAAAATTGGAATGCATTTTATTAATTTAGTACATGTGAAACAATTAAGCTCTTTTTTTTTTCTTTTTTGGTTTGGTAATGTTTTTTTTTTTTGTATTATCTGTTACCATGTTTGGATTCCATAGATAGAAAATAAAGAGTATAGTTTTAATGGTTCCATTTTTTTTTTAAAATCTATGGTAAACTCACCTTTCTCCTAGCCTCCTCCACAATAAAAATCATTTAATGCATTGATGTTAATGTTATGGTATTTGTTCATCAATGTTTTCTTATTTCCAATTGTGAATTGTTAGTCTATTTCTTTATATTCATGTTTAAAATTTTCCTATACATAATTGCATTTTACCCATTAAAATAGTCTAAAAAATTGGAATGCATTTTATTAATTTAGTATATGATCATTTTCCTCCCATTTATTTATTTTATTTTCTAAATGGCTTTGTTATTTGTTCTATTTATGTTTACTATATAAATTCTTGCTAATTTTCTTTAGTCTCATCTAAATCTATGCTAACTTCTAACTTCTTAGGATACTTTGGAAGAAGAAACAAAATCTTCTACATATTGTGATCGATAGGTATGGAGCATATGGTGTTCCTCTTTTTCTTTGTATTTGAGATTATAACTTAGCATTGTATGGTTTTCTCATTAATTTTACGTTGTAAATAACTTTACGGCAAGTCATACATACTAATGTATTTTTAAAAAAAAAAAAAAAAAAAATCTAATCTCTAATTCTTACCAATTATAATTTTTAAGGAAACAACTCTGGGACGCTTACAATGTTTAACTATTGCTTTATATTTTCCATGATAATACTAATATCCATTACTCTTACTTGAAGCATATACCTTGATGTGATCTCATTCTCACATAAAAAATTTTGGGAAAAAAAAAATGAATATGGAAAGTCTCTGATTTTCCATAAACCAATATGGTAGTCCAAAAGTTATCTATTCAGACTTGCTATTATGTTACCACATTTAATTCGACGAGTTTATATATATATATATATATATTGTAGGGGCTCGTTTTGTCGTAAATCCCCCAACAATACATTTCTTTAGAGAGTGGGACGAAAGGTTTGGCGCCAACAGGCTTGCCACCGATCCTCCGGAAGCGTCCTTCCTTCGAGGGGGCTTTGCCCCGCTCTTCTTGACTTGGGGTTGCTCCTCGGACGGCCGAGGAGCCCCCCATTCTGAAGGGCACCTTGCATTATATATCTCCTTCGGTCGATCCTAGCCTTCCAACTGTCGATCATCCAGACCACTGCTTAAGGACCTGTCCCATCAGCCACGTTCCCCACCTTACTGTGGGTCGCAGCACCCAAGGTTTCGCCGTTCAGGAGTCCTCTCAGCATTAAAACTGCCAGGGGAGTTAGGTAGATGCATTAAGTGTGGATGTGACCACCCATGCTGGGTTTGTCCCCCACCTGGGATTAGGATAGGTATGCCGAGGAAGGGGCGTCCTCGGCGTGGGCCCAGAGGGCTAAAAGCCCCTAGACAATTGCCTGGGACAACCATCACTCCTCGGCATGGGCCTTGGGCCAGCCTGAAGGTGGGCCGAGACTTCCAGGCCCACGGGCCCCACATATATATATATATATATATATATATATATATAGACACACACACACACACACACACAAACACCCATATATGCAACTTAGTAGTTACAAATACAATTTTTAATTACCAAAATATACAAGGTCTCTTCCTCTTCTCTAACCTTTCCCCTCCCATGACACTTATGTATCATTTATACCTTTTCCCCTTCCCCTACATATTTTAAATATAAATATAAATATATATATATATATATATACACATATATTTTCTTTTTATCTCTTTTAAAACCAATAAGCTTAGTATTTGTGATGAAAAAATTTCAATTATCAATACATGTTTGTTTCAAAGGTACCTCTCTCTCTCTCTCTCTCTCTCTCTCTCTCTCTCTCACATTTAGATTCCTCTATAATCTTAACATTCTATTTGTTTTAATGCTTTATGATAGGCATTTTACAAGTTCTAGAAGTTCTTGGATTAATTAGAATGGAGAGAGTTAATATATGAAGATTGATAAGTATTGTCAAGATAATAACAATAGTTTTTTATGTCAGTAAAGCAATTTGAATAACATAGCTTAAATGATAAATGGTTGTTAGGTTGTCTATATGCTGGTATTACTAATCAAATTCTCTTACATTATTTCACTTTTTGTATTACTAATTTTTTTTTTTTTTTACTTTCACATAGGTCACACTTTTTAGCAAGTTTTCCTCACCATATATATATATATATATATAGTCATCTACTTGGATGATTTCCTTAGCAATTCTACAATCATCAATGCATTACACTTGCAGTATAATTATAGATTATTGCATTGTTTGTTGACACATGATAATTTATAATTCAAGATCTTTTCCTACTATTTTCTTGGCTAATTTGTTAAAATTTAGAAATTGTGTTTGGCTTCATCTTGCTAGGTTCTTTTTTCATGATCATTGGGTTATATGCTGTGAGTTGGGCTAAAGTTAAAGACCTGGGAGAGATCAAACAAGATACAGTTGTACAACTACTACATGAATATTTTAGATAACATGAGTATTAAATGTTTAAATTTCTCAGTAGCTTAACATAATGAGGTGATTCCATGGTATAAAAATACAAATATGGACATGTATAAGCAATTATATCATGAATACGTTTGTTTTTATCTACCTCTTTTATATTTTTTATTGATTGACTAAAATCAACTACACATTTAGCTTCTTCTCAAAAGGAAAAAAAAAAATACTACACATTTATCTTCCTTAGTTTTTCAAAAATTTTAAATTGTGTGTAAAGGAAAAATATAAATCAATATATGTTTTGGGGAGAAATTTTTTTGTAATAGTTGATTCTCATATATGAGTTTAGTGATTATCGAAATATAAATTGTTATAACTTTGTTTAATGGTTCTTATGCGAAAAAATGAAAACAAAGTTTGGATAAATTGCTCATTAACATCTCCAAAAATGCAAAATAATGTTAGCTTTCATATGAAATCATCAAGATTCATTTTCATGTTCTAATAAAAATTATACATTCTCTTTTTTATTTTTATTTTTTATTGTGTTGCATTTTGGTGCATATCTCACTATATTATAACGTATTACAAAATATTTTGTCATATATAATAATTAAAAATAAAACGCAACATGTTTCCTTGGTAAAAAAATATATATATGCAAAAAATCAAGATATAGACTTCTTTAGTTACATAATATATATTATATACTATAGGGTAATCACATTTGTGCGCACCTAAAATGAGACTGCTGGGTTGGGCCTCACTCAGATTCACAACTTATTTGTTTAGTGGGTATGGATTTCCTACTATGGGTCGTTCTCGGCACAGAGACTCAATGAGATCACTTTTCTCTTTCTATATTGCCACCCACTCTCTCTCTTTTTCTCCCAACTTTCCAACCTCCTCCCCTTTCTCCCACCTCTCTTATTTATAGCACTTTGATTAGTGGGGTGTTATGATTGTTTTTGCAGTTAGTGTAATGAGAGGTCCAATATCATCAGTTGTAAGTGGGAGGTTAGGTGGGAGTGAGATATGGTGAAAATGGCCTTGGAACTTGATTCCCACTCCAGAAAGCATGCCCGGCGGAGGTGCTTCTGGGCGCTTCTGAGTATGCAAATGACAATATGCTTGGATGCTATTCCTGTTTCATTGTTCGGTAAAAGCCCCCGAGTAAGGATCAAGTGAAAACACATGAGCCTGCCGTTCATGTGGACCTAGACCGAGGCCATGGGCAGCCCTGTTGCGTCGGAACTTTAGGCTCAAATGTGCTTTGGGCCTCACAAGACCGTACCTTACCCCCTTGATTCGTGCCCGGCCAATCTAGGGGCTCTTGAGCCCAGCTTTTGATGAGGGAGTTAGCAACCATAGGCCCATTTGTGCAGTTTGGACCCGCTGTCCAGATGGTCCCAGGGGAGACGCACCGTACAACATTATTGTGAGATGGGTTTGGGACTATTATTTATAAGTCTTAACCACTATTTTCATTTTTTACTTAACATAAAAGAATATGATGTCAATTTTTTCCACTTATTGCGTGGGTCTGCAACTAGTACATATAATATTAAAGTCCCTCACGTGCAATTAATATTTGTTATATGTTAGTTAAAATTAAGAGTAATTAAAGTTTATTCACATAATCACATGTGGTTAGTCCAATTTCATATTATTTACTTGTGGTTTGAAATGTATCATTTTACCTGCTCAAGGTTGGTTCTATTATGCAGTTGTTACATACTTCATTACTTTCATAGTTAAAAACCTAAAAAACATTATAAAATAAAAGAGAAATCAGAATTTGAATGGGATATTTATAAAAATTGTAGAAGTTACCTATACTCTGGCTCCAGCACACTACTAGTAAAAAACTTGGCCAAAATCTAGAAACCTTGTTCATTGAATGGTACGAATTCAAATTAAAAGGATTCAACTTGTGTCCAGTGCTTGTTTGCACTGAATATAACATGTACCCGAATCGTATCATGTTCAGTGCAAAAAGGCGACACAAGCTCCACCCGAACTAAAATTCCCCTAATCTTCATAATCAACCTCCATCCACACTACTGGCAAAGCATAAGTAAAAAGCTTATGCCATTAATACTCGATCAAAGGAGTTAAAAAAATGTTTTTGGCAAAGTTGGAAGAAAAGGACAACAAGAGTGGGTTTTGATGACAATTGCACTTGTATAGTTATTGTTGTTAGATCTATCTATATGAATATATAAAAAGCATAATCTAAGAGAAAGTGTAACCTGACATTCCAAAGATTGTTCATTATATATTTATATGTCACATGTCTATGCTAATTTTTTAAAATTATGCCACCTAAATAGCATGTTTATGTGATATAATAAATATTAAAGGTATAAATGGCAAAAAAGAAAAAGAAAATGAAACAATATTAGTCTTAAGTTTAATTACAATTAATATATAATGAACTTTTCGGAAACCATATGTAAAAAAAAAAAAAAAAAAAAAAAAACTGCATGTACCAAATTGCCATTACAAATCGGGGTCATTGTATGGTATCTTAATTGTTTTTTAGGACATGAATACATGATACTCATAGTGGAGTTATTCTTCAATGTAACATGAGTTACAAGCTAATGCTACAAATTTTTTATTATGGTGCCGTTTGGATTGCGCGTTTGCGCGTTTACGTTTCCTCTTTCTGCGTTTTGCCTTTTTTTTTTTTTTGTTCAGCCGCAACATTTGACTAAGTTAGCAGTGAACAGTGCACTCGTGCACTGTTCACGGACCCACAAATACCACTTTTCAGCAACTTTTTCATTAAAAATGGGTCCCACAGCATTATTCACATATTTAAAAATTATTTTGCTACAATGTTTTCAGTTTTCAGCTTTCAGCTGTATCCAAACGGACCCTATATATGACCATTCTATTGCAAATCTAAAATCACTTCAAAGAAAGAAAGAAGAAAAGAAACATAGGTTATCATATGACGTGACAACATTTATCATGAAATTGAATATAAACACAATCTTATTTAACCTTATCACAACCCAACATGAAAAAAAAAATGACCATATAGCATTACTACTTGGTATGATGTGAGTAAGCAAACGATGTGACAAAGTTATTGTCACATGTAGCTTATTATCATTAGAATAAGAAGTGAAGTGATTTCATAGGTACAAAAAATTTTGCAAGTTGGGTTGGGTTGGGTTGACCCACGAGTCATATGTGTTGACTTTTTTTCTTCATTTAGAGGGTTTTATTTTTGTTTTTGTTTTTGTGTTTGTGTTTGTGTGTAGCATATATTTTTTACTCTTTTCTAGGTTTTTTCCCCTCATACACTTGTAGATTTTTTCCTAATGAGTTTGAGCTTTGAATGCTTCAATTAGGTGAACCTTAAATTGTGTAAACTTAAGTGTTTATGTTTTATATTTAGCTTTTTTTTTTTTTTTTTTTTTTTTTTTTGAGTGGTTTTGTTTATTTATTCTCTTATTTGTATTGAAAAGAAGACAAACAATTTTTTGCATGTGAAAAAATATGGGTCATATTATGTTGATGCAACTGAAAAGACCATGTAAGGGTTATAGGTTTGGCAACCCGTGTAGGACAACTTGTTATGTCCCAAACTCAATCCAACCTAATCCCAAGCCCAATTGACCAAACCCATTTTCCAGGTCTAAGAAAGACATGACCTTTTAGGCCATCTGTTTCCTAAAAGTTGGGCCGAAATACATGGGGTAGTTTTTATGTAGTTGATAAAAAGGTTGTCCTTTAAATCGGCTATTACATTTTAAATTCATTATTGACATGATATTTTTTAGATTTGACTTTATACATAATACCATATAATTTAAAAGGTTAGATAACTTAGTATTAAATACACTTTTTGATTTATAATATTTAGCATGAATTATGAAATGAATCAAATTTAAATAAAGAAATCCTGATTCCGCTATATCCTATTTAAAATAAGACAGCCTTAACTTAGAAGCATTATTGCTTGCTTTGTGATTAAACAAATACAGGCACAGTGAGAGTCCAGTTTTAGCTTAAAGAGTACTAACTATGCAGCTTCCCTCCGCTCTAGCTATTTATCACCCTGCAATTTGAACGTATCTCACCAACATTACCCGTTAAGACATCAAGTTGACCCATCTTCACCATTGCAGCAGGAAATTTGCTCCTCCAAAGCAGGGGGTTCCTCTTACTTTGATTCACTTGGTTTGCTGTTGCTGTATTTGTCATGAGTGTTTGGTCTGATGTGAACAACCCTCGGTTAGCTAAAACGTTAACATAGTAGCCTGTATCTGTGCTGCCAGGGCTAGAAGGGTCCATTGGAACCACCAAATTAGGATTTGTGTTGCCTTGTGGACACAGCCTCTTCAACCAAGATGCATATATGAAATCTAAGCTTGGGTCCTGACCTTTGGTTCCATTGAAATTGTACAATCTGTTGCTGAAAGAGGTGCAATGAGAGCGGCCAATGGTGTGTGCTCCTGTTTATCACATAATCTTTTCATGTCATTCAAGTATAATTCGCTTTCCATATCATTAAACATCAAATCAAGACATTAATTGTTAGAGAAAATCATGGTATTAGTTAATAAGGGATTGATTTCTCTGACAATCAATATCTTGATTCGGTATTCAATGACATGGAAAGTCGATTAGGAATGAAGTTGCAAAAAACTTTGAAATTTATACAAGTGAATGAAGTTCTAGCCGGAAAGCGTAACCATTTCTTCTTGTGTGAAGCCCTTCTTAGCAAAGATTTGAGTGAGTTGGTCAACATTGAAAGAAGGGATAGGTAAGTTTGTGAATGTATCTGAAGCTAGAGAAATTTTGCCATCTCTTCTTCCAGAAGGAACATCGTAGCCGAGCCCTCCGGTCTACACGAAGAAAATAAATGTCATATATATGTTCAACCAAATTTACCAATATATAATGTTTCAAAAATGTTAAGCAAACTAAGAATCTCTTACTATCTCTATGCTATCCCTTGCTGCAAATGCAACTATGTCAGCGCACGAAACAACTCCCTTGCATATGTCTTCAAGTTTAGCCTTGACATTATCAATGACTGCAAACCCTCTTAGACTGTGATTATTTGCAGGAGAATCTTTCTCTGCCTTGTTTGATGGAGTGGAATCAATGAGAACTGATGCATCACAACCCTGAAAGTAGCTAGTTAGCATCACGTATTAGCTACTCTTATCAAATACAGTATATAGCTTAAAACTAATAGATTGACACCCATCACTTCTGTTAGCTACCAAATTAGCACACTGGTTGATGATCAAGTTTACCTTTTTATTTGTAATATTTCATTTGAACCATGAAATGATTCTATTTGAAATGAAGAGGATCCTAATATGTATCTAGTGATAGGTCACTTAAAATTTAAGAAACGTAGTACTATGTATGTTATTGCATACGAAAAAATAAATATTAATAGTGAAATAGACTCTCTCCAATATTTCAAGTGAAATGTAAAAGAGATCCTATTGGAGAAAATCTTGAAACCAAAGCGAGAAGAATAAGGAACATAGCAGCATGTTTACTTACTCTAACAAAGCAGTCACTGAAGTGTAGTTTTACAAGACCAGCAGCCACTCCATGATCCCTAATGAAGCTGTCTCTGACCACATCTTTGACAATTAATTCGACTAAGCTACATGAATTTCTATAAAACCCTATTTGAAGCTGAGAATGCACGCTTTGGCATAACAAAACCACAATAAAAGTAATAGATACAAAATTTAGCTTCCTTGACCTCATTTCTTTTAGATGCTAATAAAACTTTTTTTTTTGAGAAGATGATGCTAATAAAACTTGAAAGCATCTAACATCTAATCTAATTAAATCTAATTATATATTAAAAAAATTGGATCCAAACAATTGATTGATGCATAGAATGATGTCACATGTTAGAACTCGTCTATTTCTCCTTATTTTCTTTTGAGTTATTGCCAATTACTTCTGATTAGAGCCCATTATGAGCACAATAAATTACTTCCATTAATGTTTTAAGAAAATAAGGCCTCATTTAGTAGAGTTGTTTAACAACATATTTTCAGTTTTTAAACAACATTACACATATTTCAACACATTTTTTGTATTTCAAAAAGATACAAACAACGTTATCAAATGGCCTCTAAATTTCTCCACAAAAACTTTCCATAAACTTTTTGGTAGCTATAAAGCAGAAAAATAAATAAATAAAGGAATCTAAATATCTTCTCTTGCACCTTTTTTTTTTCTTCTATTTTGATTCTTATTCTCATTTGAGTTACATATTAATGAAAAAGAAATGATATGTTCATAACATTGTCATAATAAATTCTAAGTAGCAGGTTGTTAGCAGCTGTTATGAGTGGGTAAAAAGGTAATTTAAGATGTTGAGTTAAATTAAAACTAATAACAACTTATCATTTAAAATTTGTTATAAAAGTATTATGAAAATATTGTAAACATAATATTTTTCATTAATGAAAACAATAATTGTTATTACCTATTATTTTCTATTAAAGCCCATTATGAAGATAATAAATTTCTACCGTCAAAGTTTTAAGACACTATTTCTCTCCATAAATTTCCCATAAACGTTTTGGTAGCTAAAGTGGTAAAAAAAATAAAAAGTTAAATGTCTTCTCTTGCACCTTTTGACTTTTTGTCTTCTATTTTAATTATCATTCTCATTTGAGCTACCTATTATTAATGACAATAAATTTCTCTCCGCAAATGTTTTCGTAGCTAAAGTGAAAGGAAAAAAAATAAAAAAAATAAATGCCTTTTCTTACACCTTTTCATCTTTTGTCCCGAAAAAGATTTAAATGCGTAAGCTTTGCTTCTTTTCTGTTGTGTTTGTAGTTCTCTCTCACTCATTCTATAATCATTCATTCTAAAGGATTTGTAACCGAATTGACATCTTCTTATGTACAAAGTGTTTGGAGGTCTAGGGAGAAAGGGTTCGTATTGCGGAGTCACATTTTCATCTTTTTACCCGAAAAAGATTTAAATGCCTAAGCTTTGCTTCGTTTCTATTGTGTTTGTAATTCTCTCTCACTCATTCCATAATCATTCATTCCAAAGGTTTTGTAGTTGAATTGGCATCTCTTTATGTACAAAGTGATTGGGAGTCTAGGGAAAAATCGAGCTGCGAAGTTAGCAGCATGTTGTAATTATTTCTTAAAAAAAAAAATCTATAGTTTGTTCTTATTCATTTTTATATTTGTAGTACCAGTTCATTGTCCAATAATCCTGCTATGTGGCCAATCCCAGAAGGAAAGTAGAGCTAATTGCTCATATTTTCTATTCAGATGATTTGGCTGAAATTTTTAGATGAAATAAGAATTTCAAGTGTTCAATTTAATTGGATTTTGTGTAATTGTAACTTTCACTCTTTGAAGATGGAGTATGTTATGATGAAGAGTTTTTTTTTTTTTTTTTTTTTGAGGAAATGAAAAGGTTCTTCCTAATCGTTCAAGGATGGATTTGTCAAACTATTTAAAAATTTTATTTATTTTTCAACACTTTCATTGGATGAATTTTTAATGTATATATAATGTCATTTTTGGCCTTGTAAGGCTATTTTCAGATCTAACAAAGAAGTGGTCAAGAAGATTTTTTTTTTTTTACTATTTTATTATTTTTATAAATCGTGAGAAGGACATAAAGAATTCAGGTAATTTAATACATAATTAATTTACATTAAAATATTTAGAAGTTTCTTTTTTACTTGTTGCACCTTACCGCTTTCATGATGCAATACTTTGAATTATTTTAATTTTATGAAAATTTTAATTTAATTTATCGATTAACCCACTATAACTTTGTTAACCAAAAAACAAATCTTGGAATATGTTTGTTCAATTAATGTTAGGAAATGGATGGGTGACCCAATAGATAGGAGAGCCTTTGAAACGTTATTGCTTGCTTTGTGATTAAACAAATACAGCAATAAGAGTCCAGCTTTTAGCTTAAATAGAGTACTATGAAGCTTTCCTTTCCTCTCCTCTCTAGTCTCTAGCTATTTATCACCCTGCAATTTGAACGTATCTCACCACCATTACCCGTTAAGACATCAAGTTGACCCATCTTCACCATTGCAGCAGCAAATTTGCTCCTCCAAAGCATGGTGCTCCTCGCATTTTAATTCACTTTGTTTGCGGTTGCTGCGTTTGTCATGAGTGTTTGGTCTGATGTGAACAACCCTCGGTTAGCCAGAATATTCGTGTAGTAGCCTGCATCTGTGATAGCAGGGCTAGACGGGTCCATTGGAACCACCAAATTTGGATTTGTGTTGCCTTGTGGACACTGCTGCTTCAACCGAGATGCATACATGGGATCTAAGCTTGGGTCTTGACCCGTGGTTCCTTTGAAATTGTACAATCTGTTGCTGAAAGAGGTGCAATGAGAGCGGCCAATGGTGTGTGCTCCTGTTTATCACATATATTTTTCATGTCATTCAGTTGTTTCTTTCGATTTGTATGGTCTTATAAAAGATATTGAAGTTCTAGCTTACCGGAAAGTGTTACCATTTCTTCTTGTGTGAAGCCCTTGTTAGAAAAGAATTTAGTGAGTTGGTCAACATTGAAAGAAGGGGGAGGTAAATTTGTCAATGTTTCTGAAGCTAGAGAAATTTTGCCATCTCTTCTTCCAGCAGGAACATCATAGCCGAGCCCTCCAGTCTGCATGAAGAAAATAAGGGTCATAGACTCGTATATATGTTCAACAGAATTTACCAATAATGTTTTCAGAACGTTCAACAAAGTGTCTCTTACTAACTCTACGCTATCCCTTGCTGCAAATGCAACTATATCAGCACAAGAAACAACTCCCTTGCATATGGCTTCAAGTCTAGCCTTGGCATTATCAATGACTTCAAACCCTCGTAGACTGGGATTATTTGCAGGAGAATCTTTCTCTGCCTTGTTTGAAGGAGTGGAATCAATGAGCACTGATGCATCACAACCCTGAAAATAGTAACATGTACTTGTTAGCTACTCTTATAAAATATATAGCCTATAACTTATATATTGGCACCCATCACTCTTGCAAGTACTACTGAACTCCTCCATGTTAGCCACCAAATCCTACATGTTGAATCGTTGATTATCAAGTCCACCAGTCAATTATTGAAATGAACATACATACTGTCCTAATAATGCAGTGAACTGTGGTTGGTCATTTGAGGACTTTGAAATGGGTTCCATTTTATAGTTAGCTTTGACATTAAAAATATGATCCTCTCCATTTTACCATTAAGATTTTAGTTCTTGGACTTAACAATATACATGCAGGTTGCAATAACATTATAAATTTTTTAAATGATGTGATATTGGATATGGAACAAGATATACCTTTATGTTTTTTATTATTTCATATGAACTATTGAATGATTCCATTTGAAATGGAGAAGATTCTAATATGCATCTAGTGTTATGTTATTTAAAATTTTAAATGACGTGACACTAAATATGTTGTTAGATGCAAAAAATTAGATCTTAATAGTAAAATATTGACTCTCTCCAATATATTTCTAGTGAAATGGAAAAGATCCAATTGGAGCTAATCCTGAAAACAAAGCCACAAGACCAAGTAATTTAGCTCGTTTACTTACCCTAACAAAGCAGTCATGAAAGTGTAGTCTAACAAGACCCGCAGCCACTCCTTGATTCCTAAAGAAGCTGTTTCTGACCTCATCTTTGACTATGAATTCGGCTAGGCTACATGAATTTCCATAAAACCCTACTTGAAGCTGAGAATGCACGCTTTGACTTAACAAAACCACAATAAAATTTATAGAGCTTGTAAAAGTAATACTTGGTCGGTTTATAATTCAGAGTAAAATATGCTTCTAGTGCCATCTGAGAAGGAGAAAGGCTGGAAAAGTTATTGTTGTTTGATTGGTGAAATGAAAGAAAATAAACTGTTTAGAGAAAGTAGAAAAAAGGACAACTGGAGTGGGTTTTGATTGATGACAATGGCACTCCTATTGCTGTTGTATTAGTTTAAAGGCCATATCATGGTTTAAGCAGGATTGAATTTACAATAAGTGAATAAATCAATCTCATTTGACTTGAGTGCAACAAAATTCCAAAGGTGGTTGTAGAAGATCAGATTTTGTTGTATTTTATTGAGTATTGCTAACGATATTGAAAAAAATTATTGAATACTTCATATTCATTCACAATCATTCACCTCACCTAGACAACTCGACCCTGCTACAATACAAAAACAATAGGGTGTTAAAATATTTGGACCACTTTTCCATATCTCTAGCAATTTCATATATATTTTTTTCAACATATACAGAAAAAGGAAAAGAATACATAGCTAAGCAATATATTATTGTTTGTTGATAAATGGCGCAAATCCTCTTGTAATATTTTTATTGACATGACATATGATCAACTTGTATGTATACCGTTATTGTACTTTTTTCAAGATTATGTGACATAAACATGAAGCACTTGTTTCAGGGTTAACTCATTATAACCATGAATCCTTATTGCAGTTGGGTCCCGGATGAAAGCCCAATATCCTTCTGATGAACGAAAGGTCAACTTAAGGCTTAAAAAGTCTCCTTAAGGATCTCTTTAGCAACAAAAAACACAAAGCTAACTTTCACGGATTATGATCTCGTGCATTAGCTAGGCACTATGAATTAAATTTCAACATTTAGTTTCCTCCTATATTTTACCCTTTTTTTTGTCCTTACAGTAAGTGGGTGAAGAGAGGTTTGTTCTTTTTATTGGGAGAATCGGGCAATACCACTTAAATTCAAGACTATTGGCATCTCCTATATGGCTATTGTAAAAGGTGAAATTCAACATGTTGTGTAATAGTGGAAGTTCTTATATCAATTTTTGTGATTTGGGACTAATGGAAGCACATTCACATAAAAAGAAAATAAAACATTCACAAGAGACAACAATATTTAACATGGTTTGGCCAACTCCATGCCTATATCCATAGGCATTGTCAACCAGAAATATCCACCATCAACGATAAGGACTACAATGACATTAATCAACACTCATAAATTTCACTAGTATTAACAAAGAAAATCCAAACCAAAATTAATTAAGAATTGAGGAAAAATTCAGATGGGAATATTTATTACAAATCCACTCTACCTCTAATTTGATTTCGTTTGCCAAGTAAAATATATATGAATTACATGCATAAGTCATGATAATGGATACATTAAGCACGAGCAAGGGTATCCATCTTAAAATACATGTGATAGGAGTATACATCTAAGACTGGTTCAATTCTCATACAAGATTAAAAAGTAAGATCAGTTCAAAATCCAACAACTGTGATAACGAGTAAAATATATCTATTCTTCTCCTATCAAGCCACGTCAATGTAGCATTTTGGTCTACTTTAATCAATTTAAGTTCATTTCAATTGTAAGGTCTATTAGTAAATAACTAAATGAGTTAATTTGATTATTTGTCCAAATCTATTAGTACATGAAGTTATTTAAACATTTTTAAATTAATATCAGTTAAACAATAAGATCTATTAAATAATACATCTTATGAATGTTTTGATTAAAATTTTTAATAGAATTTTTTTTTTTAACAATATTGTTTACTATAATTTTTTTTTATACAAAATGACATGATTTTTTAAAATCAACAAACATAATAAACAAATTCCTAATTATATTTTTAATGATATTGTACTTAATACACATAAGTCTTAAAAATCTATATATCTATATAATATATAAAGTTTAAGTTTAATATTTATTGTTGCTACACTTCTTTTAAGTCACATCAGCGAAGCATTTTGGTCCATTCGGTCTAATTTGGACCAATTCAGTCTATTTGGTCAACTTGGTCTAATTTGGTCCAGTTCAGTCCAACTAGGCACACTTCGGTCCAATTGATCTACTTTAGTTCATTTTGGACTAAGTGAACCTTAAATTGATTTTTTTTAAGTTGCCTTTTTGTTTTGTGCTCAAAATTATTTATTTATTAATTTTTGGATTGAAAAGAATGAAATTTTATTCTATTTGAGTCAAACTTTTTAGTTTATGGCTAAAAAATACAAAAAAATTGTCATTAGAAATTAGAGATATGAGCCCTAAAAAAGCAATAAACATGATAAATATTCAAAAAATTGTCTTAAAATTCAAGTTTCAATAACATAGACATTATATTTATATTTGGAAAGAAAGAAAAAGCTTTAATTCTAAACTTATATAATAATTTAAACTTAATGTAATATGTTACATGTGTTCCATGGAATGAGGGTGTACATTTTTTTTTTTTAATATTCTTGGATATCTTCTCTATTTATATAAAATATTATTATAATAAAGTAAGTTAAATCTTTTTATTAAATTATATATATATATATATATATATATATATCACTATGTATTGTCGTTGAATACAAAATACATTATTTATTTCATTACATAAAACTTATAAAAATATAAAATACTTTTAAATAATACATGACTATTTAACCTACAAATTTTACATTATATTATTATAAAATAATTATATTGCATTTCCCACGCACTACGTGGGTTAGCTACTAGTGTTTATAAATTACAGAATTAGTTTAGTTCTATATAAGCTAAAAAAAAAAAAAAAAAAATCCGTTCAAAATCTAATAATTGCGATCAATTAATGAGTAATAAATGTTTACCCTTTGTAAGTCAATATTTAGAAAACCTTAGAACTAGTTCATCTCTAATTATAAGATAAACAAAAAATAAAACTAGTTCACAAGAATCACAACAGAGTAATGGAGGTACTGCCCGCCTTGATTTATCCTTTAAGATTACAACCGAATGTCTTATGCCTAATTCTCCCAATAAATAAAGAGAACATAGTTTCATATCTCTTTTCACCCACTTATTGTAAGAAAAAAAGAAAGAAAGTAAAATATAGGAGTAAACTAAATGTTGAAACATAATTTTAACTATACTTTCAAAGGATTTTGTTAGTCGTAATCGTCTTAATGCAAACAATCCTATCCATATGTTGGGAAAGTATTTCTTACATAATGCCCATTTGGGCAAGGGAGAAACATATCAGAGAACATTCTAGTATTCTACTAGCTAATGAGATGGTTGAGCAATACCATAGGAACCAAGGGAGTCAATACCGTACTGGAGGTTGTACCGGTTTGGCCAGTGGTACGATATATTTCGAGTACCGGTTAATACCAGTGTACCGTTTCGGGTTTACCGCTATAAATAAATATATATTCATTAATTTAAGTTTTATTGATTAAATCTCATAAATATAAGTTATATAACCATATTGTCAATGACTCAATTCTTAACCTGTAATTCTAATCCAAGCCCCTTCTCAAAAAAAAAAAAAAAAAAAAAAAAAAATTCTAATCCAAGCCCAATAAAAAGTAATAGATACATTTATTAAAAAATAATAACACCCAAATTAATATTATATTTTATTAAAAATAAGAACCAATCTGTCATCACGTGGGGCTTTTAAAATTGAGAAATGATATGTCTACAACATTTTTACAACAAATCCTAAGTGGCAGGTTGTTATTGGTTGTAAACATGCTAGCTGTAAAGTAACAACTATCAGCAAATATCAATTTGAAGGGTTATTAAAACATGCTAACTGTAAAGTCTATTTCTTGGGCATGCTAAATATCATTTGAGAGGTTTGAAAAACCGAGAAAGGGAGAGAGAAAGAGAAAGTTAGACGGACAGAGAGAGAGAGAGAGAGAGAGAGGGGAGAAGAAGATGAAGATGAAGTAACAGCAGCCAAAATCAGTCCATAGCCCCGACTTGAGGTTGAGAATGTAGAGATCGTCACCGGTGGAAGGTGAGAGTGAGAAAGAAACATTTTTCTTTTTCCGGTCCGGTATGAATTTACCGGCCGAAATCCGATATAAGTCTCTGGTACAGTCGAAACAACCCGGTAAGGCCAGTATATTTTTCGGAACGAAACTACCTTGCTTCTGTACCGGCAGAGGCACCGGTATGATAAATTCCGACCATACCGGCCGGTACGGTACGGAATTGACTTCCTTGATAGGAACATGGACCTAGCAAGATGTACTATAGAAATTGACCTAAAGAAGGTATTATGATTCCATTAAGCATGGAACTTCATTTTTATGTTCTTAGTGGCTGTAGGTGATGTGAGAGATAAGGAGATTTTTATTTATTTTTGAAATAAGGCAATTAAGATTTTCTTGTCAATTAGAAGTAGGATTTAATTTTCCTATATAACTATTGTACTCCTTTTGGAGATTATTTAGAGATTATTTTAACTTGCACAAGATTGAAATAATACCACTTGATATAACTTAGAGATATACATAATGATATTTTAGAATTCACTTAGAACTACTTAAATACAAGTAAAGTGCATTCTGTTTAAGAATGTCAAGAGATGAAAAATATGACCCTAACAATTTGGATGTTTATAGAGGTGAATTATCAATTCACTATGAAATGTAATACGGGGAAACAAAAAACAAAAAATAAAGAAAAAAAAAATCTAACAAAATGCAGAGGAAAAAGATGTTTATGGGAGAAATGAAATTCAAATAATATTAAGGCCTCACCCATGCCTCTGCACGAGCATCACATGGGATGATTAGGTGTAAGACGTTTTCATAGTATTTGTTGATTTCCATTAATAAAATTAGAACCTAACATTGACTTCAATCAAAATCATAAATTCATGGTGCCTGCCTCTTGCATCTTCACCTAATTTGTTAATTACTATAAGTGACATTATTAACTTTCGAAACTTTGTCTTCAATTGCAATTATAAATTCATAGAATTCTAGTTTATTCATTTTGAACTTGCCCAAGCAAGAATTGAGCTTATTGTACTTGTGGACTTCTAAAATGAGGACAACCCAAAAGCATAAGAAGAAAACAACATGAGATAATCAAGAGAAAAAAAATACTGTGAACTTGAATTAAGAAGAAAGACAGTGACACTGACTTACAGGTAATCAAGAGAAAAAATAGTTGATTCCTACCAATTGCTTAGCTCTTCATCACATTCCTTGTACTGAATTGACTCCTCACAATCAGGTTTACCATGGGCCATAAATTTAGTGACTCTTTCAATCCTTTTGGTTACCTTCCACTACCTTTGCTGAATTGTCGAAATAATGATGGGGAATATCCAAGCCCTTGTAAGGAATGATGCTGTTGCTGCTACACTGAGCCATAGTCTTGTTAAGATCTTCAATGTCTTTCTTGTATACTACACGCAACCCGCATTTCTTCACCAAGCTTGTACTTTTGTCATCAATTTGAATTCCAATATTACAAAATCCATTTGCATCACATTCCCACAATGATTTTCTATACTCATTCCCGTAGTATTGAGGAAGTAAATAATTTAGACAAATATGATCTGATACAATATTTTCAATAAAGCCTGATCCAAAAAATCTACTTTTTCCATTGACTGTCAAATTGCACACAACTGAAGAGCCATTGTTAATTCGGTGATGTGGATGAGAACAAAATACAACGCAAATAGCAATTCCGATCCATTCATTACACAAATGAGAAAAAGGTTCCATTATATTCACTTCATTCCCCATACATTGATGGCTAAACCGCTCCAAAATTTCACTTCCAGGGAAATAAATCTCATATCTATTATCTTGAAATTTAAGAGAGAGTCCCTGAAACATATAAAACTGATAGGCCACAAACTGGATGACCCCTTGTGATTAAACCAATTAATTAATTAGTCAAGTTATTAATTAATCAATTTAACATGCAAATACGTGGAAGCACAAACAAATCACCAAATAACTAAATATGCAGCGGAAATTAATGACACGGTGATTTGTTTACGAATGGGGAAAACCTTTACGGCAAAAACCCCACCGGGTGATTTTCAGGTCACGACTCCCGAAACTCCACTATTATCAAATCAAGTGGTTACAAGTAAAGGAATTCCAAGTACCTTATCAACCTACAGTTGAACCTTTACCCCAATACCCAATTGGACTTGATCTGTAGTGACAGTTTTCCCTTTTGATGCACGGCTCCCAAGTACGTGACTAACCAATTTGATGCGCGGATCCCAGTATGCGGCTTACTCCTTTGCACAAATCCCAGTACGTGACTAACTCCACAGCAACCCTTTGATTGTTGTAGTTGATTTGCAACAGCTTCACATAGAAACACCAATAAGATCTTCAATGTTGGTGCAAGAGACTTTACTTGGTCACAAAACCCAAGGGCGTACAAGAAACGCAGCAAGAACTCTTTCTTCAGTAGGAGGAGGCTAGGGTTTCAAAAAGAAAACCTTATGAAGCTCTCTAGGGTTAGGTTTTTCTTTTTCCCACCTCCTTTAAATAGGAGTTTAATGGGCTCTCCTATTCCAAATAGGTTTACACCAACCTTGGGCTTTCCTAGTCCAATAAGGATTATACAAACCCATAAACAAATAGCCTTTTAAAATAAAACACTGTGGCTATAATCTGAAAATCCGTAAGCTCGATCGATTGAGACATCTATCGAGCTTTAATGAATCTCGACAGATAGATCTTCTGTCGAGAAGGTATCGAGACCTGCATATTGCACTTTTCTTGAGCAATTCTTGAGTAATCTTCATGTCTTCAATTTAACCACTTGTGATGATCATCTTGAACCTACTTAGATTTACCCAAATACAAGTAAAGTGCGTTTTGTCAAAGGATATGCCAATTACATAAACATATGTCCCCAACAATCTCCCCCTTTGGCAATCCGTGACAAAACCACAAGAGTACATTGAATGTCCTAGAATACATTCTACTCAAGCCTACATAATAAATAAGCCTAGTCTAAAAGATCTGAACCTTGGAAGTTGCTGCAAGAAGAAGGTTTGGAATCTTGACTTGGCTTGAACTTGTCTTTCCTGAAAGGCACTAAACAAAACACATCAAGGTACCATATGGAAAATAATGACAAGTTAAATAAACAAGAAACATGTGTATAAAGAGAGAAAAGAAACAACACATGTGAGATAAAGAGTGAAACACATACATCATCATCAAATATAGAAACAACGCATGATGTATGTAAATGGTTACAAAACCAAAAGATACACAACACAAAAAATATGTCAATATTAATGTGTATCAAACTAACTCTCAAATTTTTTAACATGAAGTTCTCCCCCTAAGTCTATTACTCCCCCTGAGGAATGACATTCAATTCTCAAATTTCTCCCCATTTTTGACACGATTGTCAAAGGGCATAAAAAGCCAAAAGACATGACAGGAGACAGACAGAAAACTGACAAAGAGGGAAACGAGGAGAACAAGGAACCATAGACCTACAAGAGAAAGAATAACAAGATGCTATGGACAAAAAAAAAAAAATGCAAAACAAAAAAAATGAAATGCATGCAAGGGAATCTCGATCGATCGAGAGGTGTCGAGAAAGAAGGCAAAGACACAAGAACAAAATCTCGATTGATCCACAAGGTGTCGAGAAGCTATCGAAGAGGCAGGAGCTTTCTCGATCGATCCACAAGGTGTCGAGGAGGTGTCAGGATTGCGATAAGAAAAAGCTTGAGAAGCTCGACAGATAGCAAGGTATCGAGGAGGTGTCGAGGAGGTGTCGAGCCAGCTTTTAAAAACAGTTTTTCGAGAAGAGAAAAACACAGACATGAATGCAATCAGACATGCAACTCAACCAAGGATCCAAACAACATATTAAGCTCTCAAAATCATCTCTCAACAGTAATTTTAAGCACATGGATCCTCAGAAACACACACACACTAAACAAGTCTAACCAATTTTATTTTTCAAAAACAAGTCAAGACAGTTTAGTGGGCATACATTAGCATATGTAAACACTTGTGATGGCCAAATCACATTGTACCTGCACATGTATCAAGAGTAGCAAAGAATATTGCGTGTTGTGTGTGAAAAACATCGCAAGATTGCATATGTGTATACATGTTATGACAATCTGAGATATGAGAAAATAACTTTAACTCACACACAATCATAACTGTTTGATGGGGACTATCACCTTTGAGGTACATCCTATAACTCCCACATCTCCTAGAAAACACGCTTGCAATCATATTTAAAGCATTTTAATCTTTTTGCTTTTTATTTTCTTTGCATATTTTCTTTTAAGCATATCATGTATGGGCATATATAAAAGAGAAAAGAAATACCCAACATGTTAAGCATAGACATTGCACTTTTGCTATGCCGAGACATACAGATGTCTTTGACACTGCACTTTTGCTATGCCGAAGCATACAGGTGTCATACTATGATTGGCGGGCAACAGTGGTGAGATGGTCATTTATGCCTTTCTCTTAGGATTTTCTAGTCCTACCCGTCAAAAAGAGTGATATGAGTGTTAAGTTTAAGAGATAACTTAATCTTACTTATCACAAACAAGAGCCACAAAGCTCACTTGCTTAGTTGTGCATAGAGATGCTCATCTAAGTTACAAAAGATATAAAGTTTAGAAAACTTTGTTTCATTGGCCATCCAAGGTACACAAGTACCAAAGTACACAAAACACACACTGTTTTTGTATTTTCTGATTTTTCAAAATTTTTTTTTTTTTGAAAAACAAAAATAAGAAAAACTGAAAAATAACCAAACAAAAACATGTTAAACAAAGCAAAGCAATGCATAAAATTAGATGCAAATGCATGAAAGCATGATTCCAAAAACAAATAAGAAATCAAGAAAAAAAGTCCAACTTTAGATAGAAAGAAATAAAGCAAAGGACAAACAGAAAAGACAATTAAGTCTTAGGATCCTTTATCACCCACACAGCACAAGTCTTTGGCCGTGAAGATGAAAAGGCACGTGTCCTAGTATGATTACTAAAAGACAGAGGAATTAGAATTGCCCTGAAATTGAGTCAAAAAGCTCAAAGCTTTTAATAACTCACTAAGAATAGGTACAGAGCCTTTAGACAAAGGATGAGACCTATTGGACACTCGCTTATAAGGAAACAACTTGAAACAATTAGGGCGAGTGTGACCAGAATCACCACAATGGTGACAAACATGAGTAGTTTTAGAGCTACTTGGCTTCCTAGAAGGAGGTCTAACCTTAGAGGTTGACAACTTAGGACAATTTGGCCTAATATGACCAACAATATGACAATGATGACAAGTGGGGACAAATTCAGAATTTTTATTCAACCTAGGAGGAGTTTTAGACATAGGTTTAGAAACTTTAGCGTTAACATCAGAAATTTTACCTTTGTCTATCCTAGCAATATTAGCCTTCAACTCTTCATTATTCCTTTTAAATGGGGGAACATAAAAATCTTTTTCTTTTGAGTTAGGCTCAACAACAAGTTTGGCACTAGTTAAATTTTCAACTTTAGTTTTAAATTCAACTAGTTGCTCTTCCAAACTCTTAATTTTTTCCACTTGAGATGAGATTTGATTTTTAAAATTCTCATTCAAATTATTGGCTTCATCCAATTTTGCAATCAAATCATCTTTTTCAAGTTTGACATTTTTAAATTTAGCTTTTAATTTTGCAGAATATTCAAGAGATTTTATACAAAAATTATAAAGCTTGCAATAGGCATCTTGAATATCATCATCATCATTCAACATAAGATCATGCAAATCAAAACAATCAAGAGTTTCCATGACAACAGGGGTCAATGGATCAACACAGCAAAGATTAAACCTAATCAGAGTGTGCCTGCTTTGATACCACTTGATAGGCCACAAACTGAATGACCCCTTGTGATTAAACCAATTAATTAATTAGCCAAGTTATTAATTAATCAATTTAACATGCAAATACGTGGAAGCACAAACAAATCACCAAATAACTAAATATGCAGCGGAAATTAAATGACACGGTGATTTGTTTACGAATGGGGAAAACCCTTACGGCAAAAACCCCACCGGGTAATTTTCAGGTCACCACTCCCGAAACTTCACTATTATCAAATCAAGCGGTTACAAGTAAAGGAATCCTAAGTACCTTACCAACCTACAGTTGAACCCTTACCCCAATACCCAATTGGACTTGATCTGTAGTGACAGTTCCCCCTTTTGATGCACGGCTCCCAAGTACATGACTAACCAATTTGATGCGCGGATCCCAGTACGCGGCTTACTCCTTTGCACGAATCCTAGTACGTGACTAACTCCACAACAACCCTTTGATTGTTGTAGTTGATTTGCATCTGCTTCACATAGAAACACCAATAAGATCTTCAATGTTGGTGCAAGAGACTTTACTTGGTCACAAAACCCAAGGGCGTACAAGAAACGCAGTAAGAACTCTTTCTTCTGTAGGAGGAGGCTAGGGTTTCAAAAAGAAAACCTTATGAAGCTCTCTAGGGTTAGGTTTTTTTTTTCCCCACCTCCTTTAAATAGGAGCTTAATGGGCTCTCTTATTCCAAATAGGTTTACACCAACCTTGGGCTTTCCTAGTCCAATAAGGATTATACAAACTCATAAACAAATAGCCTTTTAAAATAAAACATTGTGGCTATAATCTGAAAATCCGTAAGCTCGATCGATCGAGACATCTATTGAGCTTTAATGAATCTCGATCGATAAATCTTCTGTCGAGAAGGTATCGAGACCTGCATATTGCACTTTTCTTGAGCAGTTCTTGAGTAATCTTCATGTCTTCAATTCAACCACTTGTGATGATCATCTTGAACCTACTTAGATTTACCCAAATACAAGTAAAGTGCGTTTTGTCAAAGGATATGCCAATTACATAAAAATTGTCCCCAACAAAAACAATAAGCTTAGAACCATGAGAGAGAGAGAGAGAGAGAGAGAGAGAGAGAGAGAGAGAGAGACCTGGGGAGACTTTTCTATCACTACAAAAAACAAGTCAATGAAGCCTTGATTGTTAGCCAATTTACTGCAATTTGAAAGATCAAGTTCTAGCTCACACGAAGAATTTGGTTTCAATAGATTTGGTACTGTTTCTAGTGAGGAACAACCATCTCCCCATATATAAGCTGTACTTAATGGAAGATTCGGAAGTGATCGAAGACTCGTGCAATTCCTCACATTCAAGTGTTTCAGAATAGATAGTTGAGCAATGCTTTCCGGAAGGCCACCAAAATTATTTCCGCTTAGATCTAAATCTTGTAAAGAGAATAAGCAACTAATATCATTGGGGATTGCCTTGAGATTGCAATTACTTAAATTCAATGTGGTCAAAGAAGACAAACCAAATAGAGACGATGATAGCAAGCCCATGGGATTGGAACTTCTTGACGTTGAATAAAAAGGGACGAATTGAAATCCACCAAAAGCTATTTTTCTAAAATTTTTGAAAAGAGCATTAGAAGAAGGCATTTGTCCGTTCAAATCAAGCTCCTCAACACTTTCTGCATTTCTCAAGTTCTCTAGTAGTTTTGAGCATCCAGATAGATTGAGATCTTTAAGCGACTTCATATTAAAAAAAGTGCTAGGAAGAGACATAAGATTTTTGCAATCTCTTACATTCAATGAAGAAAGGCTAGTCAAATTTCCAATTGATGTGGGAAGTTCTGTAATAGCAGTGCCATCCAAGTAAAGTTTTGATACATGTTTCATGTTCTCCCCGAATTCTGGAATTCTTTTTAAATTTGAGCATTCAGAAAGAATAAGGACCTCAAGAGACTCCATTTCAAACTTTCCTGGAAGACTTCTAATGTTTTTGCAACCTTTTAGATTAAGAAGAGTAAGCTTTTTGTGAACTCCAACTGATGGATGTATCTCTTGTAAATTTATACAGTCTTCAAGAACCAATTTCTCAAGAATTGGGATTTTGGTGAAGTCAGGAGTTTCAACAAATTTTAGAGAGCTTTTCAAGTTGATGAATTTCAACATCTCACAAGACTGTAAAAAGCCAAAAAGACAAAAAAAAAATTTAGCTTCCAAAAATCTTATAGTATAATGAAACTATTAAAAGAAAAGTTGTAGAATGGTATCTATCACCTTTGTTCCTTTCCAAAGTCGTTCAATGTTGCTACAACACATGTGAAGTTCAATCAACTCATTTGGTTGGAAACTTGATGGCAATGATTTCGAAGGATACCCATTCCAATCAAGAAATACTAAGTCATTAGGAAGATGCTTAGGATCATGGCTGAGTTGAAAATTTCCAATTATGAGGAACTTCAGATGATGCATCTTTGAAAAGGATTCGGGGTCCCAATGTGCCTCTTTTGGTTCGAGTAACTTTAAGACTATGCTTTGAATTGTTTCTGTTCCCTAATAATCATAAACAAAAGCGATTAGTGAATTGCAAAATGCATAATTACCAAAACTACTTTATGTTAAAGTATGTTGAATAATATAATTAATAAGGTATATTCTTGGGTTCTTTCAATAACCCCTTACCGTATTTTTTGTTAACACGCTGTCAATATCTTTATACAACCATAATCTACTACGCTTTCCAGGGTCTTTGGGGCACTCTTTATGAACTATATCTCGACCCATTTCTTGGAATAAATCATGCATCCACAATTTATCGTCTTGCAATTTGATGAGAGATTTATCAATAAGAACCCTTAATCCAATTTTAGGGTAAAGCTCAAGATGATCTAATATTGCTATAATAGTTTCTTGATTTATATAATTCAAGAAAAATGCAATATGTAGGAAAATTTCCTTCTCTGTTTCTTGTAGTCCATCAAAACTTATTTGAAGTACATTGAGAATTTCTCCTTCAGGAAATTCTTTAAGCCTATCTAATTCACTTTTCCATTCATACGTGCTTCTTTTGTACAGAAAGGAACCCAAAACCTCAATGGCTATAGGAAGGACATTAGCATAACGTATAAAGGCTTGGGACAACTCTAGATAATCTTCGGTAGGATGATCTTTGTCAAAAGCTTTTGAATTAAAAAGATGAAAAGCTTCATCATAACTCAATCCTTCAATCTCATATATTCCATCAACTTTAAGTGTCATTAGCAAATGCACATCTCTTGTTGTGATGATAACTCTACTACCTGGACCAAACCAATTGTGCTCTGCAACTAATTTGTTCAATTGGCCTAATTCATTTACATCATCAAGAACAAGTAGAATCTTTTTGTGACGTAACCTATTCTTGATCATGAGAATTCCATTATCAACATCTTTTACATTCATATCTCTAAGAATTAAAAGATCATTCAAAAGTGTTTGTTGTAACTGAAGTATGCCATGTTTTTCATTAACTTCCCTAACATTAGCAATAAAACTACATGTTTCAAATTGATTGGAAATCATATTGTAAACAACTCTTGCTAGAGTTGTTTTACCCATTCCTCCTGTCCCCCAAATTCCTATAATGCGAACATCGTTTGACTCTATAGCTAAATGTGACATCAATTTCTCAACTCTGGAGGTCATTCCTACCAGTCCCTTGGTATCTATTAAGAATGTATAACTGAGTTGATTAAATATCACTTTCACAATGTCTTCAATAACTTCTGCCTCAGGCCTGAAAATAAGTGTGAACAATAAACAGTGAGTCTAAACCTCTCAAGATTGGACCCAAATTAGAAATTTGTGTAGGCATATAGCATTTTGTTTAGTTGATTAAACTGAAGTTTCAACAAATAAATGTATATACACCGTATGGTGTAAAATCTGAATATAGCATTTAGTTTAGTTTCATTCTTTTCTTAAAAAAAAAAAAAAAAGAGTATAGTTTTATTCCTTAAAAAAACCAGGTTTAATCTGAGAGATATGTAATATACACCCTATAATATAAAATCTGAATATTAGTTGGATTAAAAAAAAGAGTGTTAATCTAATTTCATTGCTACCTAATGTTTCCATGTTCGGGTGGGTTTTGAGTCTATCAAGTTTTCGACAGAAACTTGTTGACGTAGGATAGTATAAGCAACACCAGGATCTTTTCCCCCTTTTGTCAACTATATATATATATATATATATATATATATATATATATTGAATGCAAGAGTTGCTTTTATAACACAATAAGTTCTCTTAAAACAAAGATCACTTTGTGTTCCGTGGCGTTTAATTGAGTTAAAAATTGCCTGAATTGAATATAATTTTTACCATTTAATACTCGGGATTAAGTCTAGCCCGCGAATAGTTTGGAGGTTTTTTTTTTTTTTTTTGAGGGGATGTTTGGAGGTTTCTAGTTTGACTTGATTACTTATTATTTAAGTTTTATTGGGATATAAATTTTTTATTATTATTTGTCAACAATTTTATGTTTTTCTAGACCAGTTATTAAAGTTTTATATATATAACACACTGCAAAGATGTATGATGGTATAACTTTGGTGAGTGTGAGAGTTCAACGGAAAAGGTTTCTCTCCAAACTTCTATAACTTTGGTGAGTGTGAGAGAAACCCTTTAAACTTCTACATTTTTTTTTTTTTTTAAAATTGTGTGTGAAATTTGAAAATCTAATCGTTGGATTACATATTCTTATTATATTCTCCATACTTGCAAAGTTTCAAGAAAATCAAATATCAATTACTATATAAGTCATCAATCAAATATTTAAATTTCAAGTTTTGGTGGTCTAAAATTATGCACAAAAAATAATTTTATTGATCGAATAGTAAATAACATTTGATTTGAACAAAATTTGACATGCATGTTTTTTTTTTTTTTTGAGAATCCGGCTCCAAATTGTATAAACTGAAATCAGCCAAAATCTGCTAAAAGTACATCAGCAACTTGTGGTGGAACATCCTCTATCCACACAGAAACACCATCAATAGTTTTCGCGAGTTTGACATGCATGTTAAAAACATAAAAAAACATATAATCTAATAGTTATATTTTCAAAATTTACACCCACTAAAAAAAGATATATAAGTAGTTTGGAGAGTTTCTCTCCAAATTAATTTGGAGAGAAACCTTGTTGGAGTTCAATGGCAAAGTTTTGTTTGGTTTGTCTAGTGCTTTTTTAAGTGCAATGATAACTTTTGTTAGTTTATCTATGTGAGAGTTGTGAGCGGAGTTATTTTATCTCATTATTGTTAGTGAGATTTTTTTTTTTTTTTTTTGAGTAATGTATAGTATGTACACAACATTTTCACAACAAATTATAGGTGGCAAATTATTACTAATTTTATTTTTAGCTCACCACTGAAATTACTTTTTTGCCCAACAATAATAACTTACTATCTAGCATTTATTGTAAATATATTGTGGAAGTATCATTTCTCTTTTTTTGTTAGTGTTGTCATTGAATGTAGCCACAGAGTTTGTCAAATTAAGTTAGCATTTGTGTTTAGTATTGCTTACCTTTTTTGTTTACACGTTTTTCAGAACGAATTAGTATTAGAGCCCATTCTCAAAAAAGAAAAAGAAAAAAAGAAGAAGTTATTAGAGCCATAGTTGTCAAAATACGAATCATATCATGAATTAATTTTTGATTTTTTAGTATCGTGTATTGTATCATATCGTGTATCGTAAGATAAATAAATACTTAATAAAATTTATGCAAAAATTATAAATATACATATATAAAGGGTATATGCATTATAAATTCAAAATATATTCTATTAATGACTACTTTAGTATTGTTTATGTAATAATATTTAACAAATTAACTAAATAAATCAAATTAATACGTGTTAATTTATAATATACATTTTTAAACTGATTAAACTCAAAAGTAATAATACATGACAAATAGCTCAAAATAATACTTTATGTCCATTATATCCATCATCCTGCCTAATCAATTCCATCTAAATTAGATAAAAAACTATTATCAGGAGTGGACGCCAGAGTTTAAAACTCTCTAAAAAAAAAAAAAAAAAAAAATCCATCTAAATTAGTGTTATTCATCATTTTACAAATTTTTTTCTTCATTGAATTTATTTTTTATCATCATCAATGTGGGGGGTGAAAGCCCAAACACGTATGTTGGGCCTCAGGCCCCATTTGAAGATATAAGTATTTCCGAGGAGGGGTAAAGGATGGAGAAGGCCCCAGAATGGAGAATCACGTAAGGAAAGGGTAAAGGAGTATAGTCCGAGGAGTATACTCTCCTCGGACTTAAAGAATATCGGTCAAGTAAATGCCTGGGCAGCTTAGGTGAACTTCCAGGAGGATCCAGCGATAAGGATGAACTCCCTGCATGTATGAAGATGATAGAAATAGAGAAATATCTAGAGGAAAAGCTGCTACCACCGTGTTTAATGCATTGCAGCAACTTTTTTGGCCGCATTTATGTGGAGAAGACCCCTGAACAGTGCAATCTCAGCTACCACCACTCATGGAGAACTAAAGAAGATACCTGATGTGACATGTACTCAAGTGAATGCTTAGATGAAGAACAAGTGTACGATGGAGATGGTTTAGAAGGAGGCTATATAAATGGAAGAGGTCTCTGATGAAGAGGGGGGGGGGGGGGAAAGGAAGAAGAAGAGGAGAACGATTTTACTATAACTCTAAGAATTGTATTAACCTTTCAATCAATAATATACCTCTTCGGACATCAATTTGTTCAGTTTTTAAGTGTGTTTTCGCATTGGTTCATCCCTTGATATCTTGATTAACTGTTGTTTACTTTACGGACAGCCCAGTTCTTTCACCTACACTCTACAAATTCATTGTGGTGGGCTTATTAAGCTCCAATCCCTTACCTTTTGGGCTTGGGTTACAAATCTTGACCTACAATTAGCGCCGTCTGTGGGAAGAGCTTGAGCAGGAGTGAAAACAATGGTTGATGATGGCTGAACCAGGTTAACAACCAGCAGAGTCCAGGGCATCCCAACATGGTGATCCTTTCCTCAACCTCGAACGAAGAGGTGATCGTGAAGGAAGTGTACACACAATACATAAGGAGAAAAGCTAGTTACAAGGCGATAGTCATATCCCCCATGCAAAGGCCAACAGGGACATGCAACGGGAGATTGACCGGTTGAAGAGGAAGCTGCGCCATGCAAAAAGGAAGCGGGCTTCCCCTGACAGTGACGTTTTTTCTGACGATGGAAGAGACATCAGTTACAAACGGAGGTCTCTAACCCCTCCTAGTGAGTCTTTCTCTTATGAGGAAGAGTTTCATAACGAGCGATAGTATAAAAGCCCGCCGCATAGGGGCGTAGGAAATGATGCTATGAGCAGAGCTTTAGACCAAATCTCCAAGTCTTCATTCATGCGTAGGATTGAAGGAGCGAGACTTCCTCGATGTTTTAACCAGCCAACGTTCACCATTTACAACGGGCAAACTGACCCTGTTGAGCATGTGAGTCATTTCAACCAGAGAATGACTGTTTATTCCAAGGATGAGGCCTTGATGTGCAAGGTCTTTCCGTCCAGTCTCGGACCCATTGCGATGAGGTGGTTTGATGGCCTAAGGGTAGAATTCATAAACTCTTTCCATGAACTCACTCAAGCATTTGGTTCACGGTTTGTGACCTGTAGGAGAGTTCCTAGGTCGTTAGCTTCCCTCATATCCCTCAGCATGCAAGAGGGTGAGAGCCTTAAAACATACTCCGACAGATATTGGGAGTTGTTTAATGAGATTGAAGGCGACTTTGATGACGTGGCCATCAGTACATTTACGCTTGGTCTTCCATCCGAGCACGGCTTAAGGAAATCCTTGACTAGTAAGCCTGTCACCAACATGCGTCAACTCATGGACCGTATTGACAAATATAAAAGAGTTGAGGAGGATCAACAACAAGGGAAGGGAAAAGACAAGGTTATCCCTCAGGAGAGGAGGGATTTCAGGTCGGACAGATACAACAACAACAAGCCGTTTAGGGATTACGCTGGGCAGTTAGGACCAGCAAATCCTCAAGCAGTCAATGCTGTATTTAAAGAGCCAGTGCATCAAGTTCTAGAAAAGATCAAGAATGAACCGTACTTTAAATGGCTGAACAAGATGGTGGGAAACCCAGAAAGGCGTAATCATAACCTTTATTGTCAGTATCATCAGGACCATGGGCATACTACGGAGGATTACAGAAGTCTCTGGGATCATTTGGACCAACTTGTCCGCGAGGGTAAATTGAAACAACTCTTGCATCACTCTAGTGGACGAGGAGGTCAGGCAAGCTCGGAGCCTCGAAGAGACAATTCTTCTAGACCCCTATTGGGAACTATCAATGTCATCCTCGCTGCACCAGGGAGAACGGGATCCTGGCCATCTCAGATAATGTCTGTCGCCCATTTACCCATGGGAGACAGTAATCAGGATTCGAAGAGGGCTAAAAGGGAGTGCCCGCTAGTACTGGGCTTCTCGGATGAGGATAAGATCGGGACCATCCAACCACATGATGATGCCTTAGTAATTACCCTTAGAATTGGAGGGTACGATGTAAAAAGGGTGATGGTGGATCAAGGCAGTGGAGTTGAGATAATGTATCCTGACCTCTACAAGGGGTTGAACTTGAAATCTGAGGATTTAACTCCCTATAGTTCTCCTCTGGTGGGTTTTGATGGGAAAGTAGTCATTCCGAGGGACCAAATACGACTACCTGTGCAAGCTGGTACGGAGATAGTAGAGGTAGATTTTATTGTCGTGGATGCATATTCACCCTACACAGCGATCGTGGCCAGATCATGGCTTCATGCGCTGGGGGCTGTTCCTTCTTCTCTGCATCAGAAGATTAAGTACCCATCCGAAGGCAGGGTTCAGGAAATTTTGGGGGATCAGTCGATGACCAGAAGGTGCCTGGTGGCAGCCATACAACATAAGTCCAAAGTTGATTCCTTGGATCCTCTAGGAGAAAAGTTATAGCAGTTAAAGCATCCCGCGGCGCTTAAGGATAACACGGCCGAGGAGGCCAAATGTGAAGATTTGTTAAAAATCACCATTGCGGACGACCCAGAGAAGTTTTTTCAGGTCGGCTCGCAGTTGCCACCTCAAGAAAAGGCAGAGTTAGTAGAATTTCTCAAAGGGAACATAGACATATTCGCTTGGAATGCTTATGAAGCCCTAGGGGTGGATCCAGAGTTTATTTGTCACCATCTCAATGTCAACCCCCTGATCATCCCTAAGAAACAGTCTCCTCGACATCCATCTAAAGAGTATGCTGATGCAGTATGAGAAGAAGTAACAAAGCTCAAACAAGCTGGAGCTATTAAAGAAGTTTTTTTTATCCCGAGTGGCTAGCAAATACTGTGGTGGTAAAGAAGAAGAATGAGAAATGACGAGTATGCGTAGATTTCGCTGACTTAAATAAGGTCTGCCCTAAAGATCCATTCCCTATGCCTAAAATAGATCAGCTAGTAGATGCAACTGTTGGTCATCCTCAGATGAGTTTTCTAGACGCTTTCCAAGGTTATTACCAAATACCGTTAGCCCTAGAGGACCAGGAGAAGACTGCCTTTATCACCCCTATTGGGAACTACCACTACAAAGTAATGCCATTTGGTTTGAAAAACGCAGGATCCACCTATTAAAGAATGACGACGAGGATGTTTGAGCCACAACTGGGTAAAAGTATTGAGATTTACATAGATGACATGGTGGTGAAGAGTAAGATTGTTTCTGAGCATGTGAGAGATCTTGGAAGCATTTTTGAAGTTCTCAAAAGATACAAGTTACGTTTGAATGCATCCAAATGTTCGTTTGGTGTAGGATCAGGGAAATTCTTGGGCTATATGGTCACTCACAGGGGAATTGAGGTCAACCCAGATCAGATAAAGGCCATCAACAATTTACAACCTCCTCGGAATCCCAAAGAGGTCCAGAAGTTGATTGGAATGGCTGCCGCTCTGAACTGATTTATTTCTCGATCAGCAGATAGGTGTAGGCCTTTCTTCTCTCTGATCAATAAGTGGAAGGGATTTGAGTGGACTAAAGAATGTGCTTTGGCCTTCCAGCAACTTAAAGACTATCTAGCTCAGCCACCAATCATGTCCAGTTCTGAGCCAGATGAAGTCTTGTTTGCCTACATTGCTGTAGCTCCTTATGCTGTAAGCTTGGTGTTAATACGAGTGGATTGTGGTGTGCAAAGGCCAGTTTATTATGTGAGTAAGTCGCTGCATGAAGTTGAGATTCGTTATTTGCCACTGGAGAAAGCTATCCCGGCGGTGGTGCTGGGTACACGGAAGCTGCCTCATTATTTCCAAGCCCATACCGTCGTTGTTCTCACCCAGCTCCCACTCAAAGCTATACTCCGAAGTGTTGACTACACATGGAGGATTGCTAAATGGGGCACAATCTTAGGGGCTTTTGATATCAAATACATGCCTCGCACATCAGTCAAGGGCCAGATCCTTGCAGATTTGGTGGCCGAGTTCACGGAGCCCCATTTAGAAGAAGTAACGCTAACACCGGACATGGATGAAAAATCAGTTGGCATGATTTCTTAACAAGGCCCCTTACATTGGGAAGTATACGTGGATGGCGCAGCGAACCAGAAAGGTTCCGGAGTGAGGTTAGTGCTGATATCCCCTAAAAAAATCATCATTGAAAAGTCATTGAGGCTGGGCTTCTCGGCTACAAATAATGAGGCCAAGTATGAAGCTCTAGTAGCGGGAATGACCATGGTTCAAAAGATGGGCAGAAGGACAGTGGAGATGTTCTCGGACTCAATGTTAGTCGTTGGTCAAGTGAAGGGAGAATTTGAAGCTAAAGATGAAAGGATGCAGGAGTACTTAAGCCAAGTCAGACACCTTCAATCAAGGTTTGAATCTTTCGCTTTACTGCATATTCCAAGAAGTGGAAATACACATGCGGACTCCTTAGCCACTCTGGCAACTTCCTCGGGGCAAGATTTGCCTTGGGTTATCCTTGTGGAGGATTTGTACAAGCCCTCGGATGTGAGAAAGGGGACAGTCCGGGTTCACCAAGTTAGGGTAGGACCTAGTTGAATGGACCCTATAGTTTTATTTCTGAAGAAAGATATTCTGCCTGAAGAGAAGACAGAAGCCGACAAGATACGAAGAAAAGCCACTAGATTCTGGCTGTCCGAGAATCAGAAATTATATAAGCGTTCATTTTCAGGTCCATATTTGCTATGTATACACCTTGAGGAGGCTGAATTAATCCTTGAAGAATTATACGAAAGAATTTGTAGAAGCCACACGGGGGGTAGGTCCTTGGTGCATAGGGCCCTTACCCAGGGCTATTGGTGGCCAAACATGCAAAGGGAAGCCCAAGAATACGTGAAAAAGTGTGATCAGTGCCAACAATTTGCACTAAACATACACCAGCCTGGGGGAGTTCTTAATCCATTATCCAGCCCATGGTCATTTGCTCAGTGGGGCCTAGATATTGTGGGTCCGTTCCCTAAGGCAGTAGGAAACAAGAGATATCTGCTAGTCGACACAGATTATTTCATCAAATGGGTTAAAGCCGAACCTCTTGCTAACATCAGAGATGTGGACGCAAAGAAGTTTGTTTGGAAAAATATTGTCACACAGTTTGGGATTCCTCATACACTCATCTCGGACAATGGCCTTCAGTTTGACAGCAAATCGTTCAGAAACTACTGTTGCGAATTGGGTATCATAAATAGGTACTCTACTCCTGCTTACCCCCAAGGAAATGGGCAGGCGGAAGCTGTTAACAAAACCATAGTAAACGGATTAAAGAAAAGGCTGGATGATGCAAAAGGCAAATGGGTAGAAGAACTACCACATGTACTCTAGACATACAAAACTACGCCTCGTAGGTCTACTGGGGAGACCTCCTTTTCAATGACTTATGGGGCTGAGGCTGTTATCCCTCTAGAGACTGGATTCCCAACGTTGAGAACAAGTTCATTCAATCCGAGTAGCAATAATGAACTGCTAGGGAGGAGCTTGGATTTGATTGAGGAACGGAAGGAAAATGCAATGGTCCAACTGACATATTACCAACAGAAGCTCAGACAGAGTTATGATGCCAACGTGAAGCTAAGGCCTTTAACACCTGGTGATCTAGTGCTCAGAAAGGTGGTGGGCACTGCAAAAAATTCAGCTTGGGGAAAATTAGGACCCAATTGGGAAGGGTCATACTGCATTACCTCAGGGGCTGGCATTAGAGCATATTTTTTGGAAGATTTAGATAATCATGTAATACCACGACCATGGAATGTAAACAACCTAAAAAGGTATTATTATTAAACTAGATTTTTCCCTGAACAATTCATTTGTTTATTACATGAGAGTCTTATATGCACTCCATTAAAGTTCTTATAAGTGTTTAAACTTAAATCCAATCATGCCTAAAGTCCTCGGACCAGATGATATGGGTTAGTTAACACTCCCTTACAGTTTTTACAAGTGTTTAAACTTAAATTTAGTCATGTCTGAAGTCCTCGGACCAGATGATATGGGTTAGTTAACACTCCCTTACAGTTCTTATAAGTGTTTAAACTTAAATCCAGTCATGTCTGAAGTCCTCGGGCCAGATGATATGGGTTAGTTAACACTCCATTACAGTTCTTATAAGTGTTTAAACTTAAATCCAGTCATGCCTGAAGTCCTCTGACCAGATGATATGGGTTAGTTAACACTCCATTACAGTTCTTATAAGTGTTTAAACTTAAATCCAGTCATGCCTGAAGTCCTCGGACCAGATGATATGGGTTAGTTAACACTCCCTTACAGTTCTTATAAGTGTTTAAACTTAAATCCAATCATGCCTGAAGTCTTCGGACCAGATGATATGGGTTATTTAACATTCCACTACAGTTTTTACAAGTGTTTAAACTTAAATCCAGTCATGCCTGAAGTCCTCGGACCAGATGATATGGGTTAGTTAACACTCCCTTACAGTTCTTATTAATGTTTAAACTCAAATGCAATTACACCTGAAGCCCTCAGAGATATTTAAATGGACTCTAACTTGTGATAAGCCTCTTCGGTTATGTATTTGGTTTATAAACAGTGCTCAGTAGCACTCTTTGTAAGTGGTGTACCAGAAAATATGTAAAACCTTCAGGTTAATCATTGTTTCTTACATTCATTAACAATTCTTATACGATCTATTCCTTCCAGTATTTATATAAGTTATTGGCGTAACTGGCAGGATATTGTTGTTAAGTCTACTCAAGTTACAGTAGCTATCAGTTAGTATCGCTTGCAATAACAGTAAACATTTTAATATGTACAACGCAGATGTAGAAAATAAAAGAAGAGCAATTTCATTAATCAAAAAAGAAAAGTATTACAATGTAAAAAAAAAAAAAAAAAAAAAAAAAAAACTAATAGTAATATTGACAACATGAAATTAATACAGATGAAATAAAAATCCTAAATATCTAAGCCTTGTCAGACTTGGTGGTAGTAGTATCTTGGATCTGGTCTTTGGGTTTGGGGGTTGCCTTCTTACTCAAATCTTTAACCTTGTTGGGAGGGTCCTCGCCTTGCTTGCCTTAATCGCCAGTTGGTACGGACTCTTGGGGAGCTTCAGGAGGGGCAAGAGGAACTTGGCTTATTAAAGGTCGCTCTGAAGCCTCCGAGAGCTGTTTGGGTGGAGAGGAGTCAGAACCTAGGAGTTTGCGAATTTCAGGGTCATAGTAAATACTCCCAGGTTGCCTTAAGTCAGACTCTGTAGGAACCCCAGCAGCGTCAAGGGCTTTACTCCAGGTTATATCACAGTAATCTATGCTAAGTGCAGAGAACTCCTCTGTGAATCTACTTTGAGTCTCCTCCACCCCCAGCTTGTATGCCGCCTGCTTTTTAGCCTCAACTGCCTTCTTGGCCAACTGGGCAGTTTCCCTGGCTTTTTGAAGTTCAGCTCGAAGACCTTTTACCAGCTCTTTCTCCGTTGCCAAATTGATCTCTGTCATGTGCAGTTGCTTGCGTTGTTCTTCGGCCTGCTTCTCGGCAGTTTTAAGGCCGGCATCAAGGCTGTTCCTCTGATTGGTTATCTCTTTTAGTTGATCGAACAGCTTGTCGTAGTCCTCCTTGAGACTACCCATCTGCCTCTAAACCTCGGACCTGGAATAAGCCTCTGCCTGGGTTTCATTGCGAGCGTTCTTATTCCACTCCTCAGCCACATAGACTTGTTGGGTAATTTACACAACAGAAAGAGAAATTGTAGTATAAAGCAAAGAGAAGGAGCAAGTAAACACGATTAGCATCTTAAGTAAAGAAGTGGGTAAATTCACTTACCATGGCTAAATCCCTTTTAAGGGATAGGAAAAGTTCGTGCTGACTGAAGCGCCTGTAATACTCCATGTCCTTTGGTAGGAGCAGTGGCTGCTCTAGGGCTTCAGCAATGAGGCCTGCCTTACCCCCTTGATAGTTTCTGACAGAGGTGTCCCAAGGAAAATGAGCACCATCCAACTCCAGCTTGGGACACCAGGTGCGGTGTCCTTGTCGCACTTCAGCAATAAGAAGGTCATCTCGGCTCTCAGTGGACGAAGCTCTTCTGCTCCTGATATCCCTGACCACCTTCTGTTGCTTAGCTCATTTTTGAGGCAACACCTCCCCTTCTTCAGCATCTGTTATGACCCTTTTCTTCTTCAGATCAGGGTTTGGCTTTGAGCCGAGATCAGAAGGAACCTGAGGAGGTGGTGGAGGAAGGTTAATAACTGGTTGAGATGAATCGGTCCCTTTGGCCTCAATCGCCGTTTTCCTGGCCTTCATTAAGCCTCTTAGACTTGCCATATCTTCCTTTTCCGAAGAGTCGTCTAGAAGAGCAGTTATAAGGACAGGAGTGTGGATGCTGGATTGTCTGTCGGTTTCTTCCTCGGCGTTTGAAACTGGAATAACCTGAACTTCTCCTGCTGCCTCTTTTTCAAATTGGAACCAGTCAATCTATTCCTCAAGTGAAGAGGTCGAGGAAGCAACTCTTTCCTCTGCTGCGACTGGTTCAAAAGGAACTTGTTGAACTGGTTGGATGAGTAGAGGCACACCCTGCGGGTTTGGATGTGGCACGGGGGCAAGATCAACCAGAGATAAAAAGTCTTTCCGAGCAACGTCTACCCGGTTTATGCAACGGTCTCCCTGTCTTATCGCATTACCGATCGGTTGAAATGTGTCCGAGAGTGGCTGGAAATCAAGAATGAGATGTACGGCCCGAAGTTGTTTGTCTTCACTTACGAAAATCTCTGATCTCAGTAAGTAGTTGAGCGCGGCAACGTTGGTTAAACTGAGCCGAGGAGACACATGCCTTTTATCTGTTAACACCACAACAGAATAAAGCAGTCAGCAAGTAAAATATGAATATAAAAAGAAAAGGTACAACACTAGTGATGAAGATCCTAAATCTATTTCTTAAGGAACCTATATCTGGGATATCCCACCTGGCTCTCCTGGTTGGGTTGGGTAATGAAGACCGTCATGCCACACTCCCGAGACGATCAGATAGTCGTCTTTCATCCCCTTGTTAGATTTAGGAAGACAGGATATGAGCCTAACGACGTCGGACCGAGATTTGAGATAATATCTCGCCCCCTTTTGTTTATGACACTCATACATATGTACTACGTCAAGCCAAGTGAGTCCTAAGCCTAGATGTTGGTTCAAAGCATCGACTGCTCCTAGGATCCTAAAGAGATTAGGCGCACACTGATCAAGACTAAGCCTATGATTACGAAGGTAATCTCTGGTAATGCGACCCATAGGGATGGTCATTCCCCCTTCTATAAAGGCTATGACAGGGATTATAACTTCCCCCTCTTCTCGGTCTGTTAATAATCTTTCTGGGGGACAATATCGCAAGCCTACGTCCTGGGGTATGTGATACGTCTCTCTAAATATCTCCATCTGGGCAGGACTATCCACTAAATGCCTAAATCTACCCATTCCGGATGAGCAGAAAGAGGGAAACGCTAATAATGAGAACTAAGAGATAAGAACTTAAAGGCCGAGGAGGTTGGCCGAAGAGAGGATAAGGGTTTGAAGAAATTGAAACTTACGCGAATTGAGGTAGGAAGTGATCTTTAGATCCTTAAAAGGATTCTTGTGGATTCGTAAGAAAGTTCTACTGAAGATTTGAAGAAAAACTTTGTGATATTAAGTGCTTGAGTTCGTTAGAGAGAGAAATTTTGAAGTAAAGGAGGAATGATCTCCTTTGAGGCTTTATATAGGGGCCAGAAAATGAATGGAAGTTATCCCGCCTAAATCCTGAAGAAAAATGCCGTCCGTTGGATCGATTGGTCACCGTTGGATGCCAAAAACGTAATGCCGCCTGGAACAATTAATAGCGCCTTGTAAATACCGAAACGTCAGACGCAATAATGAAGCGCCTGAATCTATGCTCCCACGCGTAAATATAGGTATTTTTACGTCTTCAGCCTTTATTTCTGTTTCAATTCAAAATCTCATTTTTTCTCCTCGGATACGAAAAAAAAATAAAATTTTGAGGGGCTATTGTGGGGGGTGAAAGCCCAAACACGTATGTTGGGCCTCAGGCCCCATTTGAAGATATAAGTATTTCCGAGGAGGGGTAAAGGATGGAGAAAGGCCCCAGAATGGAGAATCATGTAAGGAAAGGGTAAGGGAGTATAGTTCGAGGAGTATACCCTTCTCAGACTTGAAGAATATCGGTCAAGTAAATACCTGGGCAGCTTAGGTGAACTTCCAGGAGGATCCAGCGATAAGGATGAACTCCCTGCACGTATGAAGATGATAGAAATAGAGAAATATCTAGAGAAAAAGCTGTTACCACCGTGTTTAATGCATTGCAGCAACTTTTCTGGCCGCATTTATGTGGAGAAGACTCCTGAACAGTGCAATCTCAGTTACCACCACTCATGGAGAACTAAAGAAGATACCTGATGTGACATGTACTCAAGTGAATGCTTAGATGAAGAACAAGTGTACGATGAAGATGGTTTAGAAGGAGGCTATATAAATGGAAGAGGCCTCTGATGAAGAGGGGGGGAAAAAAAGGAAGAAGAAGAGGAGAACAATTTTACTGTAGCTCTAAGAACTGTATTAACCTTTCAATCAATAATATACCTCTTCGAACATCAATTTGTTCAGTTTTTAAGTGTGTTTTCGCATTGGTTCATCCCTTGATATCTTGATTAACTGTTGTTTACTTTATGGACAGCCCAGTTCTTTCACCCACACTCTACAAATTCATTGTGGTGGGCTTATTGGGCTCCAATCCATTACATTTTGGGCTTGTGCTACAAATCTTGACCCTACAATCAACATTTACTATCTCTTCTTGTTCTTTAAATTTTAATATTTCTTTTTGGCAATCTAGCTTCTTAGACTTATAAAAATAATGACAAAAATAATTATATTGTCAATTAATGCCTTATTTATAGTATAGAAAAGAAATTTGCAAATATGAAAGTGAAGTGTAAATATGTAGTTCAAATTTTGTACAGAAAAAAGTACCTTATAGACATGTTATTAGATTTAGATAAAAGCACAAATTTTAACAAAAAATAAATAAATTTAAAGCATATGCTTATGTATCATGCGTATGATACAATTTTACGATACGTACCACTGTATCATACAATTCATAAGCATTTACGATATGAAACTCTTTGTGCACAATAATTACGTATTGTGTATCATACGATGTTAACAACTCTGATTAGAACTTCTACCATTACAACAAGGATTCTGCAATTGCTTGAGCTAACGAACATTTCAAATTAGTAATACAATAATAATAAAAAAAGTACATGAAGCAAGTATTTTGGTTGATCTTTTCAGGGCTTCACAAAGTCCAAGTGCATCTCAAACTATTGATGCATAAGATATGTTCTATTTTATAGATACTATTGGTGCGCACTCACAAAGTTCATTAAAATTTATAAATCAAAAAGCTCTAGAGCTTAATTAGCATTACTTGGTGTTTCCAATAAAGGTGTTTGGTTCAAATCCTCTTCCACTATTGTAACTATTGAACTAAAAAAAAAAAATTCACTTCTCTCATTAAATTGAATAATAAAATAGGTAGTAAAAGTTAAATAAAAAGTAGTTTAAGTTACATTGTGAAAATTGATTTTCAAGAATAGTTCGCTACATATACTTAAAAATTATGCTATATGATTAAAGTAACTTAAAAATATTCTTTTATTCTTTTGAAACCTTAAAATGTTTTTTTTTTTTTGAGTTTGAAATAGTATTTAAACGTCTTGAAGGTTTGTTAATAGAGTTTAGTTTGTCGACATTAGAACTTTGTGCAACATATAATGCTATTATATACTGAACCACAAGTTCTCTAAAATATATACATATATATATATATACTGTACCACAATATATATATATAACGTACCTTGGTTTGTTTGAAGGTCTTTATAGTTCTGCAGCAACTGCAATGGGAGGTGAATTGGTTGTTGGCTAAGGTTAATTACTAATTAAAAGAGTCTAGGACTAAAAAAGTTTTGTAAGTATAAACTTATTGTAATTGTTTCTTCTTGTAGAATTTTCCTTCGGGAATGGTTCTCCAGGAATAGTTTTTATTTTTTACTTCATCACCAAATCTATGTGTGCTCTTTAACGTTTTCATTGCTTTTAGATTTTGGTGATACTTGTAGTGGTTGTGCAATAGATCGATCTATAGGCAGCTTTTTTTGTAGTGATCAAATTGTTAACTTTGAACGTATAAGAGATTTGATCACGGTCAATACGTTAATCCACTGATTAGGCTATTGGTTTGTAAATAAGATTTTTATGAGTAACTATGTTTGGTATTATTGCTAAAAAATAAACACCTCTTTATGTTAGGAACCCGAGCATGTTGATGGTGGTATATACATTGATGTATGGATGTGGGGATTATATTGTATGATATGTTAGTTGTTAGTTGATGAGCTGACATATGAGCTGGCAAATCAGTTAGTAGAATTAGTTGTTTGGGTTGTTAGTTCTGAGGGAACGCATGGGATGATTTGGGGTATATAACTCTGTAACTAACATTTGTAAAGGGTAAGTAAAATCATTCAGTTGCTTCTTTCTTGTCCTTGTTTCCTCTCTAATCTTCTCTCTCTCCAATTTCTCTGTTTCTGGAGGTTAGTTACCCTCGAAGTAACCATTTTCATCCTTAATAGTTCTTGATTCACCAAGAACTTAACATTTGGTATCAGAGCCTTACCCACCAGCTTCCATGGCGGAAACGAGATCCTCTGCCTATATCAATGAATCATTATCTCTCCTTAAAACCACCACAGATCACCATGGCCATTCTTTACAAGAGATTAACAAACAATTGAACGCTAACACCCAACAATTGAATGCCAACACTCAACAACTGAATGCTATCAGTCTGGCTCTGAAAAAACTCACGGAAGCTGAAGAATAGAGACAGCAACAAGCTATGTCTTCATCTCCTTCTCCAAATGCCCAAGCTGTTTCTTTGCCCATTTCACATATGTCGAAGAGTGTGAGATTGGATTTTCCTTGGTTTAAGGGTGATGACCCTACTTCTTGGGTGTACAAGGCCAACCAATATTTTAGTTTCTATCAAACTCCGTTTAATGAGAAATTGTTAATGGTTTCTTTCCACATGGATAGTGATGCTCTAGTCTGGTTTCAGGACAGTGATGAGAATGGGGTGTTTGCGACTTAGGAAGGATTTGTAGAAGCTCTGTTAACAAGGTTTGGAAGTACTGCCTATGAGGATCCTATGGAATCACTCACAAAGTTGAGACAAACTTCAAATGTTGTAGCTTATAAAGGACAATTTGAGGCTTTGTCTAACCGGATTAAGGGGTTATCAGATAGTCACAAATTGAGTTGTTTCCTTAGTGGTCTCAAGGATGAAGTCAGACTACCAGTGAAGATGCTTCATCCCAAGAACCTCAATGAAGCTTTTGGGTTAGCAAAAATCCAAGAAGAATACCTTAACAGCAGCCGTAGGAGTCAAAGATTTTCTTTTGATTATGCTAAGCCTTCAATTTTGGGGCCCAGACTTGAAGGGAAGATGGAATCCAGATTGAAGTTGCCTTTACAAAGATTGTCACCTGCTCAAATGGAGGAAAGAAAAAGGAAAGGACTTTGCTTCAACTGTGATGAGAAGTTTCAGCCTGGACATCATTATAAGTCTGCTAAGCTTTTCTTACTGGAAGGACTTTATCCTTTCCAAGATTCTAGTTCTAATGATCAATTAGTAGAACTTGATGATTCTGAAGCTACCTTAGTACAATTAGATGAGGATAAGTTTGTTGACAGTAGGTCTGAACCTAAAGTAGGGGAGGCTGAGATTACACTTTATGCTCTCTTGGGCAGTCCCTCACCTGGCACTATGAGGATTCGAGGGAAAATTAATGGTCATTGTCTTGTGATTTTGATTGATA
Source organism: Quercus aquifolioides (assembly GCA_019022515.1). Classification (NCBI taxonomy): domain Eukaryota; kingdom Viridiplantae; phylum Streptophyta; class Magnoliopsida; order Fagales; family Fagaceae; genus Quercus; species Quercus aquifolioides. The sequence goes on along the minus strand of CM032335.1, from coordinate 9,654,754 downwards.
CTGGGAGTACACAATTTTGTTGATGCTGCTATGATCTCTGTTTTACATTTACCCTTAGACCCTTCTATCACTTTTGAAGTGAAGGTTGCCAATGGTGCTTCCATTTGGACACAGGGTGTTTGTTCTAATGTTAAAGTTGCTATGCAAGGTCAGGTGTTTGCAGTGGATCTGAATGCATTAGCTTTGGGAGATTGTGAACTAGTTTTAGGTACTCAATGGCTGAGGACCCTTGGTCTTATTCAATGGGATTTTTTGGAGATGTCTATGGAGTTTTTCCACTGCAATTCCAGGGTGAAATTAGTTGGGTTGCAGCCCACTGGGTTGACCATTCATGAAGGCACTCAATTCTTTAAACCACCTGTGAAGAAAGGACTTTTGTTGCAAATTTCATCCTCAGCTGTTACCTGCCCTTCTGCCTCACATTGTATTCCAGAAATTGAAACTCTCTTGACTGAATTTACTGCTGCTTTTGAGACACCTACTGGTCTGCCTCCTTGCAGAGGATTTGAACATCAGATTCTTTTGAAGGATGGCACTGAACCCGTGTGTCAAAAGCCTTATAGGTATCCTCATTTTCAGAAGAATGAGATTGAGAAGATTGTTAATGAATTGTTGGAGGTGGGGTTTATCAGACACAACCAGAGCCCTTTTTCTTCTCTAGTGTTGTTAGTGAGGAAGGCTGATGGTTCTTGGCGCATGTATATTGACTACAGAGCTCTTAATCAAGTCACAATCAAAGATAAGTTTCCCATTCCTGTTGTTGATGAATTACTTGATGAGTTAGTAGGTTCTTGCATTTTTTCGAAGCTTGATTTAAGGTCTGGTTATCATCAAATTCGCATGAAAGAGGAGGATATTGCTAAAACTGCATTTAGGACACATGAGGGTCATTATGAATTTCTTGTTATGCCTTTTGGTTTAACCAATGCACCCTCCACATTCCAAGCTCTAATGAATGCTGTTTTTAGACCTTACTTAAGGAAGTTTGTGTTGGTCTTCTTTGATGACATTTTAGTTTTCAGTAAAAGCTTGGAACTGCATTTTCAGCATCTTCGATTAGTTCTCAGTTTACTGTTGCAGCATCATTTGTATGCCAAGCGAAGCAAATGTGTTTTTGGCATTCCTGAGGTCGAATATCTGGGTCACATTATATCTGGTCAAGGTGTAAGTGCTGATCCTAAGAAGCTTTCTACTATGAAAGATTGGCCTTCTCCAACCACAGTTAAGGCTTTGCGTGGATTCCTTGGTCTCACTGGTTATTATTGGAAATTCATACATCAGTATGGCCAAATAGCTGCCCCTTTGACTGCCTTATTAAAAAAGAAGGCCTTTGTGTGGTCCTTGCAAGCTGAGGAAGCTTTTCAGGCTCTTAAGGTAGCAGTATGCCAGCCACCTGTTCTGGCTTTACCAGATTTCTCCAAGCCCTTTACTATAGAATGTGATGCTTCTGGTGTTGGATTAGGGGCTGTTTTAATGCAAAACCACAGGCCAATTGCCTTTCACAGCCAGGTTTTGAAGGGAAAGGCCTTGCACTTATCAACGTATGAAAAGGAACTTTTAGCTCTGGTTACTGCTGTACATAGATGGAGACCCTACTTGTTGGGTAGACCCTTTGTCATCAAGACTGACCAGCAGAGCTTGAAGTACATTTTGGAGCAAAGGATTGCTACCCCAGCTCAGCAAAAGTGGTTGGCTAAGCTCTTGGGTTACTTGTTTGTTGTGGAGTACAAAAAGGGGTGTGAAAATAAAGTTGCTGATGGCCTTTCTAGGAAGGTGGATGTTGATGTGAGGGGTGAGGAGGACCAAGGTTCTCATCCAGCTTCTCTGTGTTTGATTTCCTTTCCTTGTCCTACTTGGATTGATGACTTAAAGGCTAGCTATAGTTCCTCCTGTGAAGTTCAACAGATTCTGAAGCAGTTGCAGACTGAGACCAATTGTCCTAAGTCTTTTTCTTTGCATAATGGTCTACTCCTATACAAGGGTAGAGTATTTCTATGGCCTACTTGTGCTTTGAAGCCCAAGGTTCTTCATTTGGTACATGACAGTCCTTTGGGTGGACATGCTGGTTTTCTCAAGTCTTACCATAGGCTAAAGCAAGATTTTTTCTGGCATGGGATGAAAGCTGATTTGAAGCTCCATATTAAGGAATGTGATGTATGTCAACAAATGAAGTCTGAGATCTGCCATCCAGCTGGACTATTACAGCCATTACCCATTCTTGACAAGCCTTGGTCAGCTGTGAGTATGGATTTTATTGATGGTTTACCTCGATCTCAAAGAATGGATGTCATTATGGTGGTTGTTGATAGGCTTACCAAGTATGTGCATTTCATTGCTCTCTCCCATCCCTATTCTGCAGCTAAGGTTGCTCACTTGTTTGCTCAGCATATTTTTAAGCTTCATGGGATGCCTACTTCCTTAGTTTCTGATCGAGATCCGGTGTTCACTGCTAAATTTTGGGCAGAATTGATGAGGCTTCAGGGTGTTCAGCTTGCAATGTCTACTGCTTACCATCCACAGACTGATGGGCAGACTGAGGTTGTAAACAAAAGTTTAGAGTATTATCTTCGATCATTCTCTGCTGACAGACCTTCAGAGTGGTATGATTGGCTACATTTGGCGGAATTTTGGTTTAATACAAATTACCACACTGCAACTAAGCTTACTCCTTTTGAGGCTCTCTATGGCATTGCTCCACCTAGACTGCTGGACTATATTCCAGGCACTACTCAAGTAGCTGCTGTTGACTCTTTGCTTCAATCAAGACAGCAGATTTTGTCCCTGCTCAAGCAGAATTTGGTTGATGCTCAAGCAAGGATGAAACAACAGAGTGATTTGCATAGAACTGAGAGGGAATTTCAGATTGGGGAATGGGTGTACTTAAGACTTCAGCCTTACAAGCAGCAATCTGTAGCTTATAGGGCCTCCCATAAACTATCTCCTCGGTTCTTTGGTCCTTTTAAGATCATACAGAAGATTGGACCAGTTGCTTATAGGTTGGATCTCCCTGCTAGTTCTTGCATTCACCCAGTATTCCATGTTTCATGTTTGAAGGCTAAATTAGGCCACAATTCTGCCCCTCTTCCTAGTTTACCTTCTGTCACTTCTTAAGGAGTTCTGGCCCCTGAACCTGTGGCCATTCTGCAGACCAGGACTCTTCAGTTGCGCAGGAGGACTATCACTCAGTTGTTGGTCCAGTGGCACGGCTATTCATCTGATGATGCCACGTGGGAGGATCTTTTGACACTTCAACAACAATTTCCCCATCTTGAGGGCAAGCTGTTTTAATGGGGAGGGTAGTTGTTAGGAACCCGAGCATGTTGATGGTGGTATATACATTGATGTACGGATGTGGGGATTATATTGTATGATATGTTAGTTGTTAGTTGATGAGCTGGCATATGAGCTGGCAAATCAGTTAGTAGAATTAGTTGTTTGGGTTGTTAGTTCTGAGGGAACGCATGGGATGATTTGGGGTATATAACTCTGTAACTAACATTTGTAAAGGGTAAGTAAAATCATTCAGTTGCTTCTTTCTTGTCCTTGTTTCCTCTCTAATCTTTTCTCTCTCCAATTTCTCTGTTTCTGGAGGCTAGTTACCCTCGAAGTAACCATTTTCATCCTTAATAGTTCTTGATTCACCAAGAACTTAACACTTTATCATCCCTATTTTAACTCCCACTTTCCAACACTTGAGATTTCTTTTTAGTCTTCCTATTTTAACAATTTTATCCTTATTAATGCTTTAAATTCTATAATTTTATTTTAAACTATTTAATGAGCTTTTTTTTTTTTTTTTAGAGAAAGTAATGAGCTATTTCTTGATAAATTAAAGGATGAAACCATGAAAACTTACTCTGTATAATAATAAAAAACATTGCATTGTTGATAAATTAAAGGATTTGACATAACATATATTATAGTCAAAATATCGTCTTGTTGTTAATGTAATTCATGGTATATATATATATATAGGAAGAGCTATTTGAAACATTTTAAGGAAAAGAAGAAGAAGACAAATTACATTACCTATCTTGTGAATGCCAATGCCACCCGGAGAGATTGGCCACTTCACTCAAAGCAGCTCGCCAAGTTTGCAGCTTCTTTGTGTTCTCCTTCAAACGTTCTTTATGCTCAACAAAGACTTGTGCAAAAGGTCCCATTTGCTTTCGTACATCAGATGGGTCAACTTCATAAAATATAGGTAAAACTGTCATTTCCTTCTCTTTCATGCATTGAATGATCTTTGTAAGTTCATCCAAACATCATGTCGAAGATGCATAGTTTCTTGAGAGAATAACAATAGCAAATCTCGATTCTTCTATTGCTTTCAACAGTTCCGGTGAAATAGATTTTCCTCTTTCAAGTCTTTCATTGTCTCTAAAGGTAAAAATACCTGAACGTTGCAAAGCAACATATAGATGATGTGTAAAACTATTATATGTATCCTTACCTCTGAAACTAAGGAAAACATCATAAATCCACTGTCTTGAAGAAGAAGATGACGATGTCAACAGTGAGGCTCCTTGAGTACTCATTGAAGCCGATGGAAATATGTTGGTAAATCTTGAACCACAATAAGGATTAAAAGAATTAGTAAAAAAACAATTTGAAGGATGTGTGTGGAAAGTAAAATAACTAGGGAAGAAGAATATGATTTAACATGGATTTTTTTTTGAGAAAAGATAAATAAAAGAGATAGATGTTTTTGAAAAAGTGAAAACTTACCGATTCAAGAAATTGCAGCAGTGGTTGTAATACTCAAAAGTAGCTTGAAACAACACTGCCTTCCAACTTTTTCTTTTCTTTCTTCTCTCTTACCAGACTGACTGATTATTCTCTGAAACAAGTATTTATTTCCCACTAACAATAGAACCCCTTTTTATTTTCCTTTAAACACGGTAGGTAAGTGGCCCTTTTCTTCGAGGAATCATCCTAGCAAAACACCGACAATTTTTTAAAAGGCTGAGCATTCAACAAATCTTTCTTTTTCTTTTTAAGATGCCTTTCTCCTTTTTCTAGGCATCCTCCAGTGACAGTCAAAAGGATGACTGGAAGTTATCAAATTGATGAAAAATGTAAATAAATAAAGACCATGAAGACTTCTTTTCCTTTAGCAAAACAGGGTATGCAAGCATGAGGGGATCGGTCTCCAAACCCACATTTTGTTTTTTAAACATTTTAATATGCGAACTTAATTAAGTGTGTCCAGCAAATAGACTCTTTGTAATTCCAAAAAAAGCAATAAACATGATAAATATTTAAAAAATTACCTTAAAATTCAAATTTCAATAATACAGACATTATATACTTATATTTGAAAAGGAAAAAAATACTTTAATTCTAAACTTTTATAAAAATTTAAGCTTAATGTAACATGTACGGCACCCATACCCGAGCCCACTTGGGCCATTAATTCTCATGCGAAGATACGGCCCATACTCCTATTCTCTCTCTCTCTCTCTCTGTAGGCCCATCCCGAATCTACACAAGTCGCTGGCCCAAAGTTCGCCTCCTGTTTATGCTCGGTAAGTCCTTACCGATCAATGTTGTGGACGGCGTCCGAGCATGGCGTCCAGTGGATGCCCGGCATCGCCTTTGGGTGCACCGCTGCCGGGCATATCTGCGGAAGTGGGAACCAAGTTCCAAAGCCATCCTCACCGTTTCCCACTCCCACCTAACCACCCACTTATGTTCGATAATACTGGACCACCCACTGCACTAACTAGAAAGTGATCATAACCTCTCCACTAACTTAGAACTATAAATATGAGAAGTTTGGGGAGAAGAGGGGGTTGGAAAATTTACGGAAAAAGAGGGAGATATAGGAAGAAAGCAAAGGGAGCAGAAGGTGATTCAGGCAGTTGAGGAGAGAAAAGTGATCTCATTGAGTCTCAGTGCCGAGGACGACCCAGTGTAGGAAACCCAAACCCACCATACAAATAAGTTGTGAGTCCAAGTGAGCCCTAGCCTATTAGCCTCATTTTTGGCGCGCACAATTGGCGCCGTCTGTGGGAATCTCCTACAACGCCGTAGTCCTACTGAGACTCGATCCCGGGGAGGCAGATGTCTAGGAGACGCTCTGGGAGCGACGCTGAAAATGGTTCAGCGGGATCTTCTCGGGGATCCACTTGGCGAGAAAGAAGGCAGAAGAGACGTGAAGACAGGGACCGTGACTGAGAGGAGCAGTCCGGCCTCGGGGAGGGGTCGTACCAAACGCAGCACACAATTTCGAATACCTCGGGGCACAAGCAACTCGATGAGAGAGACGAAGAGCTTGAACGGTTGCGTAGGCTAGTGAGAGACCTGGAGTTGGAGGCAGAAAACAGGCATCATAGAAGGGATGGTGACAACCGAGAAAGAAGAGCCAATACCGGGGAAGATCGTCATCAGACGGGGTCCAATCAATCTAGGTCCCACAACCGCCGAGAACGCTCCCATTCCCGGGATTCTCGTCGGCGAAGGGAACGAGCTCATTCACGGGAATCCCGCCATCACTGAAATCGTTTAAGGTCGCGGGTGTACGCAGACCGAGGTTCGGATTCCCCAGAAGAGCAACGGCCCCATAATGCGGCCATGGATGCGATGAGTCGCGCGCTACAAAGAGTTGCCCAGTCCCCCTTCTCAGCTGACATCAAGGGGGCCCCAATGCCAGACAGATTCACGTGCCTACCTTTCAACTCCTACGATGGGAAAATGGACCCAGTAGAGCACGTCAGTCACTATATTTAGATGATGTCTCTGCATACCCACAATGACGCACTGATGTGCAAGGTTTTTCCCTCGAGCCTAGGTCCCACCACTTTGAGATGGTTTAACAGGCTGCGGAAGGGTTCCATCCACAATTTCGTCGAGCTGATACAGGAGTTCGGCGTCCAGTTTGTAACTTGTAGCCGGGTATCACAACCGGTAGACTCATTGCTGTCTATGAAAATGAGGGTAGGGGAAACCCTCCGTAGTTATGGTAGTCGGTATTGGGAGCTGTACAACGAGATTGGCGGGGGGAACGAGAAGATTGCTACGAGCACCTTTAGGATGGGATTGCCCGAGGATTCCGGGCTGAGGGAGTCGTTGACTAAGAAGCCTCCTGAGGATATGAGGCAGTTGATGAGGCGCATTGAAGAGTATAAACGGCTGGAAGATGACCGGATACAGAGCAAAGGCAAGGCGCCGATGATAAATCATCCTCGCTCTAGTGTTTTTCAACCGAGGACCCGGGGGAATATGAGAATTCAAGAACCAGAAGCGCCAATAGGGGAGGTAAATGTGATGTTTAAGGAGCCGGTGCACAAAATCGTGGACAAGATTAAACATGAGCCATATTTCAAGTGGCCGAACAGGATGGGGGGTGACCCCTCTAGGAGAAACCAGAACTTATACTGCACCTATCATAAAGACAAGGGACATACGACCGAGCAGTGACGGGTGTTAAAAGACCATCTTGGGCAGCTGGCCAAAGCTGGGTATTTGAAGGATTTCGTGCTAGATGCGGGGGATCGGGGGATGGAGCAAGGAGCTACGCATAGGGGCAACCCCCTTCCACCCCCGCTCGGGATAATTGAGGTCATCCACGCTCTACCGAGAAGCCTTGTCTCAGCGAGAAAAAAAGGGGTGCTAAATGTGGTCTCAGTGGAGGGCAGCTCGGGCATGCCACCGGCGGGGAAGAAGATGAAGCTTACCTAGGAGCCTATCACTTTCAGTGACAATGATCTAGAGGGAACGGTCCAGCCGCACGACAACGCGTTGGTAGTTACCGCCGGGATAGGCGGGTTCTTGGTGAAAAGGGTGATGATAGATCAGGGGAGTGGGGCCGACGTGATGTATCCAGACTTGTACCGGGGGCTCGATTTGAAGAATGGGGACCTCTCTAAGTACAGTACGCCTTTGGTCGGGTTTGATGGGAAAATCGTAATACCCGAGGGGCAAATATCTATGCCCGTGAATATGAAGGGCAAGGAGATGGTAGTGACGTTTATAGTGGTGACTTCTTTCTCCCCGTACACAGCGATACTCAGCAAACCATGGATCCATGCAATGGGGGCCGTCCCATCCACACTGCATGTGAAAGTGAAGTTTCCTATCGAGCATGGTATTACTGTGGTAAGGGGAAGCCAGCAGACGGCGAGACAATGCTTAATCACCATGGTTAACCAAAAGAAGGATACAACCGATCAGGGGGAGTGTGCCCAGCAGAAAGAGCCGCCGTAGGGGGGCCCGTTATAGCAATTACAGGATGACTGAGGAGGAGTGGGGGGTGGTTGTGCCGAAGAGATGATAAAAATAAAGATACTTCCAGATGCCGACAAGTATTTTCATGTAGGGAAAGGCATGGACGAGCGGGAGAAAGTGGAAATGCTGTTGCTCCTCATACAAAACGCAGACGTGTTTGCATGGAGTCCATATGAGGTTCCCGGGGTGGACCCCGAATTCATTGTCCATAGACTTAGAGTTGACCCCTCGTTCCCCCCTAAGAAGCAGAAGCCGAGGAGATCGGCCCGGGAGCACGCTGAGGCGGTGAAAGCGGAAGTCCAAAAGTTGAAGAATGCTGGGGCGATAAATGAAATTTCTTCCCGGATTGGTTGGCAAATACCGTGGTGGTGAAGAAGAAGAGCGGCAAGTGGAGGGTTTGCATGGACTTCACGGATCTGAACTGAGCATGCCTAAATGACCCCTTCCCAGTGCCAAAAATCGACCAATTGGTGGATGCCACGTATGGGCACCCGAGGATGAACTTTCTAGATGCTTTTCAAGGGTATCACCAGATCGCCCTGGTGCTCGAGGACCAAGAGAAGATGGCATTTATCTCCCCAGAGGCCAATTATCACTACACGGTAATGCCCTTCGGACTAAAGAACGCCGGGGCTACATACCAACGGATGATGACGAGAATGTTCCGAGACAAGATAGGGCACACGGTTGAAGTATACATTAACAATATGGTGGTGAAGAGCAAGCAGGTTGCACGACACACGAACGACCTTCAGGGAGTTTTCCAGGTTCTTCGACAGCACAAGTTACGTCTTAATGCCGAGAAGTGCGCGTTCGGTGTGGGGGCCGGAAAGTTCCTGGGGTATCTGATCACTAAGCGGGGAATAGAGGTCAACCTCAATCAAATTGAGGCTGTGAAAAGACTGAAGCCACCAAGCAGTCCGAAAGAAGTGCAAGTGTTGACCGGGATGCTAGCCGCTCTTAATAGGTTCATCTCCAAATTCGCAGATCGCTGCCGACCATTCTACCAACTTCTGAAGAAGTGGACTGGATTTCAGTGGGACGAAGAATGCGACAGAGCTTTTATGGATCTGAAGGACTATTTGGCGCGGGCACCTATGCTAACGGCACCAGAACTAGGTGAGGATCTTTTCATGTACCTGGCAGTGTCCGAGCACACCGTGAGCACTGTGCTACTGAGGGACCAGGGAATCCAACAACCCGTGTACTACATCAGCAAGACTCTAGTTGATGCAGAGACAAGATACTTACCTCTGGAGAAGCTTGTGTTGGCCCTAATACACGCCACGAGGAAACTGCCACACTACTTTCAGACTCATACGGTTTGCATCTTAACCGAGTATCCCCTACAGTCGCTGTTGAGGAGGTCAGACTTCACTGGCTGAATAGCAAAATGGGGAACTCGACTTGGTTCTTTTGACATACGGTACAGACCCCGAAGTTCAGTGAAGGGACAGGTACTTACGGATTTTATCGCCGAGTTCACGCCAAAAAGTAAGGGGGAGATAATTTGCCACGTAGAGTCTCGCCCATGGAAGGTGTACGTGGACGGGGCATCGAGCTCCACGAGGGCCGGCGCAGGGGTTGTCATAATCACCCCGGAAGGAATACAGTTAGAGTACTCATTTAGGTTGGGCTTCAGAGCCTCCAACAACGAGGCAGAATACGAAGCCTTGCTGGCTGGACTAAGGACAGTTTCAAGTTTAGGTGCCCGGGAATTAGAGGTGTATTCAGATTCGCGTCTGGTGGTTAATCAGGTGCGGGGCAGTTTTGAAGCCCGAGATCTCCGTATGAAAGCATACCTGGAACAGGTGAGGCAAGCTATAACCAGCTTCAGTACGGTAAAGTTTTTCCAAGTGGCTTGAACGCAAAATAGACATGCCGACTCCCTCGCCATGCTGGCATCATCAGTAGCCGAAGAGATACCCCGGCTAATCAAGGTTGAGCTTGTTCTAGAGCCGAGCATCAAGATAGTAAATGATCCGGAAACTGTAGGGGTCGATATCTCGGCGATCGCAGCACTTGGGCCGTGTTGGATGGACCCCATTATTGACTTCCTGGCCGAGGATCGACTCCCGTTTGATGAAAAGGAGGGCAGTAAGATCCGAAGAATGGCCCCTCAGTATTGGCTATCAGAAGACCGAACATTGTACCGGAGATCCTTTGGGGGGCCATACCTTTTGTGCCTACGTCCGGAGAAGGTGGGCGAGCTTTTGGCCGAGCTACATGATGGAATGTGCGGCAGTCATGTGGGAGGACGTTCGTTGGCACATCGGGCAATGACTCAAGGGTTTTGGTGGCCACAAATGCAGAGGGATGCCGCCGAGTATGTACATAAGTGTGAGCAGTGTCAGAAGCATGCCCACCTAATCCATCAGCCCGCAGGCCGTTTGAACCCGATCAGTAGTCCCTGGCCTTTTGTGCAATGGGGGCTGGATATCATTGGCCCATTCTCTCGGGCGACGGGTAATCGAAGATTCGTCCTTGTGGTTGTCGACTATTTTACCAAATGGGCGGAGACGGAGGCTTTGGCTAATATCCGGGACGTGGATGTAAATAAATTCGTATGGAAGAATTTAATCACGAGGTTTGGGGTGCCGAACTCACTTGTATCGGACAATGGGTTGCAATTCGACAGCCGGGCATTCCGTGACTTCTGCGATGATCTCGGCATCAAGAATAGGTACTCGACTCTAGCCTATCCTTAGGATAATGGCCAGGCCAAGGCGGTAAATAAAGTAATTGTGAATGGGTTGAAAAAGAGGCTGGAGGGTGCAAAGGGAAACTGGGCCGAGGAGCTGCCCAAAGTCTTGTGGACATACCGGACAACTCCCAAGACGTCCATGGGGGAAACCCCGTTTTCTCTCACATACGGAGCGGAAGCCGTGATACCAACCGAGGTGGGTCTGTGCAGTGCACGAGTTGCGGGATTCGATCTCGGCCAAAACGATGACATGATGGTGGGATGCTTGGACAAGTTGGAAGAATGCCGTGAAGTGGTGGCTATACGGCTCGCAAAATATCAGCAAAAGCTCATCTAGAGATATAGCCGAGACATAAGAACGAGGGAATTTGGCGCAGAAGATTTGGTTCTTAGGAAAGTCGTGGGGAATATGCGGGATACGGACGCCGGGAAGCTCGCGCAGACCTGGGAAGGGCCTTACAGGGTCACTGTCGTCGCTGGCGCAGGTGCGTATTACTTGGAGGACCTGGACGAGAGGCCACTTCCTCGACCGTGGAATGTCCATAATCTTAAGAGATTCTATCACTAAAGAACAGTGCTGTAAATTGTAAGGTTAATGTAATATTGCACGGTTTTTCACTAATAAAATGTTGGCGTTCATCCGGGCAAACTAGTTCGATTTTGTTGTTGCTTCTCTATTCGACTTCAATTACCGAGAACCCAAGAACCCTTAGTTACGAGTTTTAATAAGGACGAAAACCTGCTTCTCAGTTCAATCTATATCGCCGAGCAGGTGAAAACCTTAAAAAGTATTCTAAGGACAGAAACCTGCTTCTCGGTTCGATCTATATCCCCGAGCAGGTGGAAACCTTAAAAAGTATTCTAAGGACAGAAACCTGCTTCTCGGTTCGATCTGTATCACCGAGCAGGTGGAAACCTTAAAAAGTATTCTAAGGACAGAAACCTACTTCTCGGTTCGATCTGTATCGCCGAGCAGGTGGAAACCTTAAAAAGTATTCTAAGGACAGAAACATGCTTCTCGGTTCGATCTATATCGCCGAGCAGGTGGAAACCTTACAAAGTATTCTAAGGACAGAAACCTGCTTTTCGGTTCGATCTATATCTCCGAGCAGGTGGAAACTTTAGAAAAACACTCTAATAACAGAAACCTATTGTCCGATTTTATCCCCGCCTTACGACGAAACAGGATTCAACTACCCGGACCATTACAACGTAAGCGCGAAGCATATAAACAGCACATCAAATATTCCAAAACTAAACCATCATATTAGGAATTAAAGCAGTAGCCCGACCACAAAACCAAGTGGCCATTTAAGTGTCAAACGAGGCAAAAAAGAAATTGTCCGGTCACCACAGCCCGGTGACATAGGTGAGCCAACTAAAAAAAACAACAACAAGAAGAGAAACTTCATTAAAGGAAGAAGTCATAGTTCGGCAATTAAGAAGCGAAATCTGCAGGTTGTTCCCGAGCGCCGGTCTCCACGAAATGCTGCTGCGTCGAGGTTTGAGGGGGGTCCTGGCTGAGCTGATCTCTAGAGCGGGGGTGGCTGGCCACTTCCGTTTCCTCCATCTCCATGTGAGAATCTATCTGCTCCACCAATTCCCTAAGGCTGGTCGTCTCTTCTTCATCAATGGGCCTTTGAGGGTTCTACGAGCCAGGTGCGGGGACCGAGAATGGAATCTGGCCGGGATTTCTCAAAGGGGAATCCTCGGGGACTCCCAAAGCCTGCAAAGCGGCCAGCCACCCTTCCTCAAAACCCAACTTCCGAGCATCCCTTATGACGGGTTCAGTTGAGTTCTCCGCATCAGCAAATCCTTTATTGTACCACTTGCTCTCGCTGGCCTCAAGGTCCGCTCTCAGGTCAGCCAGCTCCTCGGAACGCACACTGTTTATGCTCACGGCTTCTGCCAACCTGAGCTCGGTCTCTCCCACCTAAACCTGCAGCTCTGAGTACTTCTTTTCCGCAGCCACCCTCGCTTTCTCTGCCGCTGCAGCTTTCTTCTCCGCGGTCAAAGCAGCCACAGCTTCTTCCTTGGCGTTCTCCTCGGCAACATCCTTAAGAGTTTTCTCCCGACCAGCATCCTCGGTAAGATCCTTAACACGCTTATCAAGTATGTACGCCAGTTGCGTGGCCTAATGAAGTGACAAGAACGGGCACCAAATCCTCGAAGATAGAAAATTAGTATAAAAAAAAAAAAAAAAAAAAAAACAAACAAACGAACAAAACTTACTGCGACGGTATGCCACTGCAGCCTCCTTCCCATCGATTCATCCATGCCCTTTTCGAAAGCACGCACATCCTCAGGCAGTAGAAGGCCTCGCGCCAAGGTCTGGGCAACGTGACCACCTACCCCCTTTTCCCAGACGTGCACACTTGCGTCCGAGGGGAGAAGTTTGCCATCCAGCATGAACGAAGGCTGCCAGGTGGGTACGGCGTGGGAAGAGGATGCCACATGCGCCCCGGTTTGAGCCGTAGGTTCACGGATTACAATGCCACCAGATGGCCGGGGAGGAGTATTTGAAGGCACATTACCCGGGCTGACGGGGGTCTGTTCGGTTGTACGCTGCTTTTTTCTTTACCGACCGGGGGCTGTGGACGAAGGAGGAGGGGTTTGGCCACGCCCCTAGGGCTGTTGCTGCTGCGCGGTAGGCCTGGCTCCGAGAATGAAACGACTGATCGTCATCGTCCTCCGAGTCACCATCTCTTCACCTTGGTCGTGTTCAGTTTTAGGGCGGTCGAGAGATTCTACAACTGCTTCTTCGGCTACCGGGGCTGGGGCTCCTTGGTCGACGGGACCTTCTGGTTGAACTGGGGCTTCTTGCTGAATTTGCTCGTGAGCTCGTTCTCGACGAGCTCGGGACACACGCTCAGCTGACTCGTCCCACACAGGCTGGCGTTCGTCAGAGCAAATATACTGAGGACCTTGGTCACGGGCCTCACCTACTGTAAACTTCAGGGGGAGAAAATTAGCATGCCGAACGTCGATATAAGACAAGAGTGGGTTATCGACCAGCAGGGCTTGGCTGAAAGCTTGCCAGGTGGAATACACGGGATTAACCCTGAGAATCAGGTGGGAAGCTCGAAGCTAACCGTCCGAGTGGACAAAAATCTCGGACTTGAGCACGAAGTTCAAATCTCGCACATGCGCGACTTTAACGTCCGGGACGAACACTCTACCATCTGTGATATCCCACATGAATAAGCGTCAAAGTGAGTAAAATGTTCATAATACGAGATAAACGTACATTCATGCATGAAATTAAATAAGAAATGAAAGCAGGTCAGTGATTGAGACGAACCCACTTCGCGCCTGGTGAGGGGGCAGGGAAATTCACCGGCAAACCAATTGCCGCGCACTCGAACAAATTCCCCTACGGAGTTCCTATTTGAGTCAGGTAGGCAGGAGATCAGCCGTACCCTCATGTCTCTAACTTTCAAATAATAATTCGTTTTCTTACTCTCACATAAACTGTACATGTGGTTTATGTCGTGCTGATTCAATTGTAAACCGTACATCTGGTTCAACCAACTCACACAACTCACTACCCGGTAAAAATTGGGAAGGAGTTGGTCAGGGCACAACCCATAATACCTAAGGGTGTCTACTAGAAGAGGGTCTACGGGAAACCTCACCCCACCCTCCAAAACCGCCATCAAGGGAAAAAAGGCAGTGTTGCCCCCTCTATGAAGAGCGATCTCGCTCTAAGGGCAATACGCCACCTCCACATCGCTGGGGATGTCAAAGGCCTGCCTGAAAAAGGCTAAGGCCGCATTCGTATCTAGAAGGTATGAATATCCCATCCTAAACACTAGAAGAAAAATGAACGAAGATGCAGAAGTAAAAAGGAAAATGTAGAGAACTTACTTTGGGTTCTAAGATGAGAAGAGATTCTGGGCTGGAGAATAAGTGTGCAGATGAATGTACGACAAAAAGGGGGTCTTAGAGGGTAGAGAGCGAAAAAAGTAGATGAGTGATTTGAAACGGGCTTTTTATAGAAGTCCTGAGGAGGGTTAGCGACAGTTAATCAGCCATTATGAGGATTAATTGACGGGCCTCGCTAGTCCCAACGCCAAACTGGCGTCTGCGCCACCTCGGTTCACGAAGCGTCAGGTAATTATGAAGGGCGAACCAAACGGCCAAATCCTACGCACCTTTTTAGGAGCGCATTAATGGGATTTCTGGAGTATCCCAGACGTTGCCTCTCTAGACCTCCCGTGTAACATAAGCCGTTTTGACTCCTTGATTCTCGCCGAGGCTTGGGCACGAATCAAGGGGGGGCTAATGTATGGCACCCATACCCGAGCCCACTTGGGCCATTAATTCTCATGCGAAGATACGGCCCATACTCCTATTCTCTCTCTCTCTCTCTCTCTCTCTCTCTCTCTCTCTCTCTCTCTGCAGGCCCATCCCGAATCTACACAAGTCGCTGGCCCAAAGTTCGTCTCCTGTTTATGCTCGGTAAGTCCTTACCGATCAATGTTGTGGACGGCGTCCGAGCATGGCGTCCAGTGGATGCTCGGCATCGCCTTTGGGTGCACTACTGCCGGGCATATTTGCGGAAGTGGGAACCAAGTTCCAAAGCCATCCTCACCGTTTCCCACTCCCACCTAACCACCCACTTATGTTCGATAATACTGGACCACCCGCTGCACTAACTAGAAAGTGATCATAACCTCTCCACTAACTTAGAACTATAAATATGAGAAATTTGGGGGGAAGAGGGGGTTGGAAAATTTACTGAAAAATAGGGAGATATAGGAAGAAAGCAAAGGGAGCAGAAGGTGATTCAGGCAGTTGAGGAGAGAAAAGTGATCTCATTGAGTCTCAGTGTCGAGGACGACCCAGTGTAGGAAATCCAAACCCACCATATAAATAAGTTGTGAGTCCAAGTGAGCCCTAGCCCATTAGCCTCATTTTTGGCGCGCACATAACATATTATGTGTGAGTTTGGATAGGGATTAATCTGGCGTCTGCGTTTTCAAAGCGCGTTTTCTCCTTCTTTTTTTTTTTTGCCCGCATTTGTTGACTTTGAGAGACAATATTTACTGTTCATGAACAGTATATGCACTGTTTACGCACTATGCATACACTGTTCACGCATTAAAAATATTAAAAATGGGTCCCATGACACTATTCATACATTTGAAAATTATTTTGCTACAGTGTTTTCAGCAATAATCAGTTTTCAGCAACAATAAGTTGTATCCAAACGGATCCTATATGTGTTTCATGAAATGAGGGTGTACATTTAAAAAAAAATATTTTTGGATATGTTCAAATCAGTCAATTGATTACAATATATTAAAAAAAAAAAGCCATTTTAATAACATCTAATCTATTTATATAAAATAATATTATAATTAGGTAAGTTAAATCTTTTTATTAAATTACATTTTTCATATTCTTCTTCTCAAAAATAAAATTATATTTTTCACCCTTCAACGGTTGTGAGTCAAGTCAACAAATCTTTCTTTTTCTTTTGTCAAGATGCCTTCTCTCTCTTCTAGGCATCTTCCAGTCAAAAGAATGCCTTGAAGTTATCAAATTGATAATAAAATAAATAAATAAATAGAACCCTTTTTCATTTTCCTTTAAACAAAGTAGGTGTGCAAGTTTTTCTCAAAAAAAGAAAAAATAAAAAGAAGTAGGTGTGCAAGTGGCCCTTTTCTTCTAGGAACCGTCTTAGCAAAACAACGACAATTTTTTTATTTTATTTTAAAATGTAATGATTTTATTTTAATATATATATTTATATATAAAAAAATAAAAAAGTAGAGATTTTTGTGAGAAAGTACGAGGTTCTGTTAAGTGACGCATTCTATGCAAAGAAAATTGAAATATTCTCAAGTGCCATATCAGAGACGAACAAATTAAATATTGACTTTTTGTTTTATTTGGTTCAATATTTCAAGACTTTTCTAATTTAAAAATAAATATTCTATTTATCATTTGGTTCATTGTTTCAAGACTTTTCATCCCCCACACATACACACAAAACTCTTTGCATTTTAATCACTATTTTCATCTCTTGCACTTCTACCCCTTTATATATACCTACCCATAACCCTTCATTCCATTTTATGTCAAATACACATAGACCAAAAGCGATGTTATTTCTTTTGATGATATCTACCTAACTCTAACATTGTTATTTCATTTAATCTTAACCCGTTATGAGTTGGCTACAACCAAGGAAGGGGGCTTGCATTTTGTATTGAGCAATAACGACAATTACGATTTTGATGTTAAAATCAAATGTTGTGAATTTGTGGGTTTTGTAAATGATGTGAATGACTGTAGGTGTTTAGGATGTATATTTTGTTCTATATTAACTTTTATTATATAATATTCCTTCAAAATTGTTTTTTTTTTTCAATTGAATAATTATAATAGATATGTGTGTGCAATTTATAATTTTTTCTTTTTATGATGAATTCATTATTAATAAAATTTTATAACAATTATGTTATAATACATATACAACATTCTCCAAAACTATTTTACATAAAAATTATAATATTATCCATTGAAAGGAGAAACCATTTCCAATGTAATTGGTTGATTAAAAGGCTGAGCATTCACGAATCACACCTTCTAACTGTTGTGGGTCAAGTCAACAAATCTTTCTTTTTCTCTTGTCAAGATGCCTTCTATTTCTTCTGGGCATCTTCCAGTCAAAAGGATGACTGGAAGTTATCAAATTGATAATAAAGTAAATAAATAAAGACCATGAAGACTTCTTTTCTTATGGCAAAACAGGGGATGCAAGCATGAGGGGATCACTCCAAACCCACATTTTGTTTTTTAAACATTTGAATATGTGAACTTAATCAAGAGTGTCCAGCAAATAGACTCTTGCAATTCCAACTTAGTTGTTGCTTGCCTTCTCAAAGTTTATGGGTTCCGATCCTTCACCTACTATCGTTTGTTGATTTCCCTGTGTTTAGAGCTAAGCTTCTAGATTTGGATATGGAACAAGATGCACCTTCATATTTGTATTATTTTATTTGAACTATGCAATGAATCCATTTAAAATGGAGAGGATTTTTTTTTTTTTGGGGGGGGGGGGGGGGGGGGGGGGCCTAAATAAATAGAGAGGATTCTAATATGCATCTAATACTGCTAGGTCATTAAAATTTGAAATGATATGACAATAAATATATATATATATATATGTTATTAGATGGATTGAAAAGTGAGTCCAAATCTTCTCCATTTAATTAAGTTAAATATATATCACTATGTATTGTTGTTGAATATAAAATATATTATTTATTTCATTACATGAAACTTATAAAAATAGAAAAAATAACACATGCAATATCTAACCTATAAATTTCACATTATATTATTATAAAATAATTAGGGTTTGCAACTTGTGTTTATAAATTACATAATTAGTTTAGTTATAATAT
This sequence comes from Quercus aquifolioides, assembly GCA_019022515.1. NCBI lineage: Eukaryota > Viridiplantae > Streptophyta > Magnoliopsida > Fagales > Fagaceae > Quercus > Quercus aquifolioides. The sequence continues at coordinate 9,636,403 of CM032335.1, read as the reverse complement.
AAGCTTAAAAAAAATCAGTTCAAAATCTAATAATTGTGATCAATTGATGAGTAAATAAATATTGACCCTCGTAAGTTAATATTTGGTAGAGTTTGGCTTACCTCCAATATTTTTTTAACTGAAATCTCCTTTTATTTTAATGAAAAACTACCACATCACTCACTAATTTTAAAAGGTGGAGATTAAAACCCACTACCACTTGCTATTATGTATTTAAAACAAAATGACACCTCCAGTTAAAAAAAAAAATACTAGAGGTAAGTCAAACCCCATTTGGTAAACCACAGAACTAGTTCATCTCTAATATAAGAAAAACAAAAAATAAAACTAGTTCACAGCAGAGTGATGGAGGTACTGCTCGCCTTGATTTATCCTTTAAGATTACAACCAAATCCAAATGTCTTATGCCTAATTCTCCCAATAAATAAAGACAACATAGTTTCATATCTCTTTTCACCCACTTATTGTAAGAAAAAAAAAGGAAGGAAGTAAAATATAGGAGTAAACTAAGGCTGGGTTTGGATCTGCGTTTGCGGATCCCGTTTGCGTTTGCGTTTGCGTTTCTGTTTTTTTTTTTTTTTTCACGCGTTTGGAGGTTTGCGGCTACTATTCAGCAACTGTAACCGCACCTGCTGACTTTTTGTCCATGAATAGTACACTCGTGCACTGTTCATAGATCCACAATTTTCACTTTTCAGCAACTTTTTCATTAAAAATGGGTCACATGATACTATTCACACATTTAAAAATTATTTTGCTACAGTGTTTTCAATTTTCAATTCAGTTCAGTTCAGTTCAGCAAAATAAGTTGTATTCAAACGGACCCTAAATGTTGAAACATAATTTTAATTAGACTCATGGGGATCTATTTCACTTTTTATGTGGATCATATATAAATATATTTATATATCTTTTGTTCCAGCTAGGTAACTCTTATCTTTGGCTGCTGAAGCTAGGCCATAATATATCTCCAAAGAATTTAGTCCTAAACCACTTCAGATAGATCAACAAGTACCAAAATATATGCGGAACACAGAAACAGAAAGCTATACAAGTTGCTAGACAAATAGCTAAAAATAAAGAAACAAACACAGGTTCTGATAATCCAGACGCGTTTATGAGCTTTTTACAAGTTCAGAGAGCAGTCATATACTCTTTATAATACAAGTAACTGCCATGTTTCTTTACCAGAAACAGCATATAAATGTCTTTCAGAGGATATAGAGCCATTTACCAAAGGGAGATTCAGGTCTTAACAGTTCTACTCCTCAAAATCCTCCTTCATTACATGTTCCCAATCTGATGTAGTGTCAAACCAACCTGCTGGAAGTGGGTCGCCAAGCCTGTTGGACTGACGAGGTTGTATCACCGGGTCATCCTTACACAGATAGAACTCCTTCACAGTTAAACCGCCTTCAGAACTGTAGGCAGTGTGGTGCTGCAAGACAGGTGCCAGTGTTACATCCACACTTCCATCCTCTGATTTGTCTCTAATAATTGGCCTATGCTTACTCTCACCAGCAAATCCAAAATGGAAGACCTCTGGAAATTCTTGCCTTTTCACATCCATGGAATTCACATTGTCAATCCGGTGTTTAAGGACATGGAATCTGGCCATGACAGAAGACTCAACATCTTCTGTGTGGCGGCTTAGGGTTGAAACAGGAGAATTCTGGGTGGAAACATCTGGGATCGGGCTACCCTTCACTTCAGTTGCTTCATGCACCAATTTGTCAACGTTGATCAGATCAGGAATGACATCTATGCTTGATGGCTCCTCTACATCTGTAGATGTTACAGAATTTGAATTCTCAACCCGGCATTTTAGAATGTGAAATCTAGCCATAACACTATCTGCATGGCAGGAGGTGTCAATGATGGGAGAATTCTGAATGGAAATATCTTGGGTCAGAGACTTTTCTTCAGCTGTTTCAGATGCCAACTGGTCAACCTTGTTCAGATCAGGATACACTTTTGAGCTTGATGGTCCCTCCACATCTGTAGCAGAATTCGAGTGGTCGATCCGGTCTTTTAGAATACTATATCTGCACATAACATCTGGGATGGAAGGGGTATCCTGGATGGAAATAACAGGGGAAAGGCCACCCCTAGCCTCAGGTACCAATTTGTCAACAGTGTTCATTTCATGAGAAACCTTGGATCTTAGTTCTTTCTCCACATTCATAGTATTTTCTGACACATCTGAAGAAGAAGAAATTAGGTTAAGCAATAATGACAGAACCAGTGGTTTTAGATAGAAATTCTAACCTTTTGTCTTGTCCAACTCAGATTTCTCCATTTCAATCTTCATGCGATTATAGCGAGCTTTATAGTTAACAGAACATAATTCAGCTTCTGCCTCAAGCCATAAATTCTTATACAAGAGGCTCTTTGGCTGCATATCTTCCTCGTATTTAAAATTATCATTGAGAACCTTCATAATAGCCTGTCAATCAAGATCCATGGCATTTTAGTTTCTTTTTCCCCCTCCTTTTGCATTCTTCATGGGAAGAATAATGGTTAACATTTATTATTCTTATATACAAAATAAACAGAAAAAAATACCTGGGTCATATTATCTTCTTTCACCATGTTAGCATCACCCTTCACACAAACAGAATCTGATACCTTCTCATTTTTATCAACAGACACAATATGATGATGCTTTTCCTCATGAAGACACTGATGGTCAAGCTGATCCTGAGCAATGATCACCGCCTCCTTTGCCAACCTAGGCCTGTCCCCACTCACTTCCTGAAGAAGACATTATCCGTACAGCATAATTGAGATATTACAAAAATATTCTTGTGCTGATTTACTTTACCTCAGCATCATGGAACCAAATTTAAAAGCAAGAAAAGCAACAAACGACAAAAACAACTGACAAATTCAATCTAGAATAGAAGGTGGTAGACTTCACAAATCCCTATAAATAAGAGTACATTGTTACAAAAGAAACAGTCATATTACTATCATAATCTACATAAAACTAATAAAGTTTAAATTGGTGAAAAAAAGATTATACTGGGATCATAGCCTTTCAGTTGGCTAGAATAAAAAGGGAGCTGCATCTTTTACATCTTACACATTCATCTCATTTCAAGAAATTATCATTATGCAGATGGCTGGAAAGTCAAAACTTCCTCAAAAGAAGAAAGCTCTTCTCCTAAGAAAGATAAGTTTTCTTATAATATATCTGGGGTCTACAACCCAAATAAAATGCCCATCATGCTGCAAAATTGATTCCCATATCTAAAAGATCATTTTGACTTTTACTGTAAACAGGGAGCTGCATCTTACATATTACGCATCCATCTCATTTCAAGAAATTATCATTATGCAGATGGCTGGAAAGTCAAAACTTCCTCAAGAGAAGAAAGCTGTTCTCCTAAGAAAGATGAATTGTCTTTATATTATACCCAAGGTCTATGACCCGTATAAATAGCTCGTCATGCTGCAAAATTGATTCCCATATCTAAAAGATCATCATGACTTTTAGCGTAAAATCTCTTCATGCTATACATGTTCCTGTATTTTTTTTTTTTTTTTGTTGGGGGGTGGTATTGGAGAACAATCCAAACAGAAGAAACAACATACCTTGTGAAGCTTGGGTAACTCTTCAAGATATTGAGATGTGCCTTGCTCAGGAAACAGTGATTCTGGTGTTGCAATCTTTTGTTCAGTGCCCTTTAATAAACATTGATGAAGATTAAGGATGACATTTTTAAGAGCCTCATGGTCTCCTTCCTTCAGTTCAATTGAATCATTTGAAGAGTGAAATAAAAGTGTTTCAGACAGGTTATAAATCGTATTAACCAACATCTGGACATCTATTTTTGAAGTTGAATCTGCCTTATGCAATTTGGTAAGCTTAGCAGAAGCATCTTCAACAGAAGCCAGTGAAGACAGAGAATCTTCAGTGCCATGGAATGGCACATTTGATGTACCAGATCTTGAGGGATTGTTTCTATTTGATCCAGCATCCACAACACAAGTCTCTGATGAGTGCTTTTTTTCAGATGTTACAGTACTTTCTTCAAGATGTTGCATTGTGAGTAAAGATTTTAAGTCCAAATAACCTGTAGACTGGCTGGGTGAAGCATTATCTTTCCCAGGTTCAAAAGCTTTATCAGAATGTTGAACCTCATAGCCACAGCTTTCTTTAGAATAAAAGGATCCAGCTTTAGCAGCATCATCTGATCTGCATTCACTAAATGTTAAATTAGCAACTGAAGGCCTCTTTGGAGAAGGTGCTAAACTATTTTCCAGAGATCCAATTTCATGATACACTGTCTTCTCAATTGGATTTTGTGAGGAGAGTTTTACAGCATCATCAATATTGAAAGGGAAAAACTGAGGCAGTTGAAAATCTGAATTATTGCATGATTCTAATGTCTTCAGGTACTGAGAACTGACAGCCTTAGAAGCTTCAAATGGTGAAAAACAACCAATTGGTGCTCCTTTCCAGCATGGTGAGTCCACAGCAGGGTTATAATGATCTAAGCTCTCAGAAGAATTCTCAACAGAATTGACGGCTTGGGTAAATTCAAGGGGCAAATTGAATCCATCTGAACTTGTATGAGAAATTTGAACTCCAGATTTTGCTTTGAATATTTGATCCAAAGCATCCTCAGAAATGCTTTTGTCCATTGACAGCTCTTTGTTTTTTGCCGAGAATGATTCCACACTAACAGGATCATTTCTGTCTAAATGAATTCTGAGTTGGCTGGCATCAAACCGAACTTTGCCTTCAGAACTTAACAAGGGATGCAGTTCATTCACATAAGAGGGATTATTACCATGAAGATCAGGATCAGCTGCATCAGTCCTAAAATTCACATCCTTTAATGGACCTTTATTTGATGCAGAAATGGTGGTGACAACATCTGGAGGTCTAATGACAAGCGAAGGCGAAGATGTCACAAATGATGCACTACCACTCAGACTAGCATCATACTCTCTCATGTCTTTCTCATATGAAGCACTGTATGGTACTTGACGGTTCCTGGAATTTGTGACTAGTTTATAGGATGGTGCCTCAGGGTGGTTTTCTGGAAGTACTGAAGTACGATCTGAGAGAGATGATTTTGAATAATCAACAGGCATGATTCTGGACCCTGAGAAGGATTTATCATTTGACTGCTCCATGCTTACACACCTACCATCCTTTTCCCAACCTAACATATCAATGATATGGGAAGATTCTTCATGTGTGTTACCTATCAAAAAAAAAAAAAGCATCTTCATGTGTTCAAACCCTTAGATGCATTAGCAGCTCCTATGCGTTATAAAAAATCATAATAATCAAGGAGAAATATGCTTTGTGTCCGTGTCCGTGTCCATTCTTCATTGATTCTAACTTATATAGGAAAATCCAATTAATGAATTACAAAAATAACCTTAACTTATCCAATTAATGAATTACAGAATAATCTTAACTCTAGGAAATTAAATAATTAAATAAAATAATAATAACCTAATTAACTAATAAGACCTAAAAAAAACTAATTGACCAATAAAAAATACAATGGACTTCTAAATTCAACAAGACTGAATTAAAATAAATTTTTTTTCTTCTCGTATCATAAAGTTCATTAAACAATAAACAAATAGTAATAAATACATATAGAGACATAAGGGTTTGAGTGAGGCCAATTGATGCATGCAGTAGGTCAATGTCAGTTTTATTTATTTTTAAGTGGCAAGGGTTATTTTGTAATTTAATAATTTCTGGGATGGGCTGTGCTAATAGTCCATTCGGTCTTATTTTGGTTTAATTTGAGTTCAGTTATTTAGTTTGGGTTTAGTATTAAAGCCCAGGGATACTAAACCCCAGGGAGTCCAAGTCCAAGCCTTATCAGGAGTTTAAAATAAAATCTTATTTCAACTAGGAATAGGTATTAATCTTCTATTTTAAAGAGTTGTAATGATTTCTATTGGGAATAATAAAGTTTTCAGATTTTTAGAGAAGCCATGAAGCTAGTTATTGGTTTGTGTGATGCAACCTTCTAAGAGTTCACAGTTTCTGTTCGCACCTCTGTTCGCAGTAACCCAAATTTTGATTTTTCCCCTTTGTTTCATCCATAAATCTTACCATTCCTTCCCTCCATTGGAAACCCTCTAATTCTTACTACTTTCCAACCCTCTTCCCACCAAACCCTATCCCTAATCCTCAAAATCTAAGTACTGCCCAGAAGTTTTAAATAAGATTTTGTTTGTTCCCCCTTGTGCTATGTCACCAGTGCAAGTTGAGAAAAAAGGTGAGGGAAGTCTCTTATAAGACATCCTATATGATAAAACAGGATGAAGTGAAGGCTAAAAATATAAATGAATATATCAAAAAAATACTTTGATTACCCAAATCAATCTCTCTCAATCTCCTTTTCAGTTTAACCTTCTACAGATGGCTACCATTCCAACCACCATTGCATGTGTTCTTTACACAATCAGGAAAAATTATAAAGCTTAATGCCCAAAATAAAATGGGAAGCCAATTGTGTGTATCACACATTCCCCTTGCTCCTGAGATAATGGGAAATATTGATGAAGGGTATTGCAAATTTTTTTTTTTTTTTTTTTTTGGGGGGGGTTGGTGGGGGTGCGTGGGGGGGTTGGGTGGCTGTGGACAGGGTGGGGGGGAGGGGGATCAGGTTGAGGGGGTTGATGCAGGGAAGGTGATGGGCTGTGATATGATTTAGAATTAGATGGAATGTGAGTTTCTTAGAACTAATTGATAGGTGGTTAGGCAGCACTGCAAAGAACACAAAGTTCTCAAGAAAAGATCTCAAAGGCTTATTTCCATTCACATACAAAACTGATTTACAAAGTGCTTAAATTCTTGTACTTATACTAGTCAATTGACTTTGGCAGCCTTCTAGATGATTGACAAGTGTCTAAATCCTATTGGCCAATGCTTAAACAATCATCTAACAAACTAATTAGTTACAAGAGGATTAGGCTGGCTGCTGAATTAGCTACTGTTGCTACTTGCTACTGGTTTGTGTCAAGGCTAAAAATGTAAATAGCCTCTTGAAATGCCCTGCATCAGTGGTTTTCTATCTTAGCGTTCACCAAATAGAGAATGTTACACAGGCATGTATTGTCTGCATTTTTACAAATCAATTTAAAAGCTCAGAAGATCCAGCAGACTCACCCAAAACTATCCAGCTGGCATGTATCATGCAATCCCCTTGTTTGCATGATAATGGGATTTAATGGGCAATATTGATGAAGGATATTACACAAACTGTGGGTTGGATGTAGGGGGGGGGGGGGGGGGGGGGGGGGGAGAGAGAGAGATCTCAGGTTGAGGGCATCATAGCATTGACGAAATTGAGAATTTTACACAGCAATGTATTGTCTGGATTTTTAAAAATCAATTTTAGAGTTCATAGAGGATCCAGCAGAGTCGTCCAAAACTACCCATCTAAGGTGATATGTAAAACAGGTGCCACAGCCAATGAGAAGATAGCTAAGTGATACATAAAAATCAAAATTACAGATACATAGAAAGCAGGTGCCACAGACAAAGATGAGTAAAATTAAGAAAACTGTGCAAAAAATGAATTTCATAGAATAACACAAATTTCAAGAAGAACAAATTGACCAATGACATTGAACCATAATAAGATTGAAAGTGGTACTCCGTAGCACCCACAAGAAAGATAACTAACACTCATACTAACTGAAATTAATAAAAAAAAGTATCTATATTTAAAGGTAAAGTAGAGATACCTTGGTTCATATAATTCTTGTAAATGGATGAACCAGCTACACTCGACCCCTTTGAGCAGAAACTCCCATCAAGTTCCACCTGTTTACCATGATCCAAGTCTCCAAATCTACTCCATGAGTCACCCCAAAGGGCAGTATAATCCAAACTGGACTGAGTGTAATCATTGTGAGAGGAGCCATCTAAGGCTGGAGCATGGGAACTCGAAAACCAATCATAACTAATATCATCAGGAACCACCAAGGGACTACTAGAGCCTTGAGTTGCAGGTGGGACATACGAGGGATAATATGGTTTAGCCTCAAGAATACTCGTGGCTATACCATCCGAGCATTGACCATACAAGAATGCATCAGAAGAAGCAGCAGGTGCAATAGGGTTCACTGGAGACAAATGGGTATTGGGTGACTTAATCTCCTCCAAGCCCGGGTATCGAAATGCATCAGATGAAGGAAAGGGATCAAATTCTGAAGTGTGGTTGGAAAAGAAATCGGTTCTAGAATTGGGATAGTGGGAAGGGAGCCAATTGTGCAGAGAAGAATTCAGGGGAACACCATAAGGGGAATCATTCAAATCCACAAGTGGATTTGAAATGGGTTTTGGAACAGCAGACCGATCAACAGTAAAAGGTGGAGCTAAAGCTGATAAATTTGAAGTTGATGATGAAGATACATAACCATAAGACCCATAACCCATCATCTTTTAAATTTTCTTTGTTTTTTGGTTGCAAGAGATAATTGAGTCAAACTGATCAAAACCCAGAAATTTTTACATCAAAACCAATGGATATCAAAGCAATAATCAAACTAATACTGAAAAAATGAACTTCATGGATATATATGATCAAAAACAACATTAATCAAAGAGCATTAAATTAAGAACTGATCATGTCAGAGATATAATATGAAAATCTAGATAAGAATAAAGATGATTGTGATGGAAATAGTATTGAAAATTGAAAGGAGTATAGAGATTCATACCAGAAGAGTGAAGACTGAGAAGAGCAGTGGCGTGTCGTGTTGTGTGGTGTCGTCTATGTTTCCACCTTCGATGAAAAGGTCGGAGTCCAGTTATTCACTTCCGGGTTGTTGGATCTTTTTAGTATTATTTTTTAATCTCATTTACATAAAAGCCCCTGTACCTTTTTTTTTTTTTTTTTTTTTTTTTAATAATAGCCCCTGTACTTCTTTTTAGCCAATTAATAACTATATGTCTAAGTTCATTAGAATCTTAGGGTCCATTTGGTTCCCGTAAAATATTTTTCGAAAAATACCTATTTTTCAGAAAAGAAAAATATTTTCATGTGTTTTGTTGTATTATGAAAATTGTTGTGAAAAATATTTTCATGTGTTTGGTTCTATTAGGAAAATGCTATTTTTCTACAATTTTTTCACATTTTCCGGCAACAACAACAACAAATTCCGGCAACAACAACAACAACAACAACAACAACACTGAGTCGTCGACGAGATCGAGGAAGAGAGAGCGATGGGTCGCCGTTTGGGTCTGGGTCGAAGGCGATGGTTCGAAGGTCGAAGGCGATGGGTCGTCGGTCGAAGGTGATGGGTCATCGATCGAAGGTCTGGGTCGACGGTCTAGGTCTGGGTCGAAGGCTCTGGGATCGTGGGTCGCCGGCTCTGGTTCGAAGATCGGTGGGTCGTGGGTCTTCGTGGGTCGACGGTGAGTGGCGGTGGGTCACCGGATCTGGGCTCTGGGTTCGTGGGTCGCCAGCTCTCTCTCTCTCTCTCTCTCTCTCTCTCTCTCTCTCTCTCTCTCTCTCTCTCTGTGGAAGTAAATTGAAGGTAAAATGAAAACGGAAATGATTTTCCGTAATCAGAAGGTATTTTTGAAGGTCAACGGAAATGATTTTCTGTTTGACCGAATTTTCCTTTGCACCCAAACAGGTTATTTTACGGAAAATGCTTTTCTGAAATTGTTTTCACCCAAAACAAACGGACCCTTAGATATAGAAAATTTTGGTCAAAATATTATTTTCATATACAAAGTTTTGGTTACAAACTTATATTATTTTCATTTACAAAATTTGATTACAAACTTGGTTGTAATTAGTAACTACAACTCTATTCAATACATTTTCTGCAAAGGTAAATCTTTGTTTGCTCGGCAAGAGGATAGCAAGTTACAAATTCTATCTCAATTTTTAGTTTTTTTTAGATGTGAATTTTGAAAAATCCACCATTAGATTACGTTTTCTTCTTATATTCCTCCGTGCTTAAAAAGTTTATAAAAGATAAAAAAAAAATCAATAACTATGTCATCAACCAAATGTTTGAATTTTAAGTTTTCATAATCTAAAATTATGTATAAAAAAAAGTTTATGAATTAAATAATAAATAACACCTAATTGACACGAAATTTGATATTTGTTTTAAGGATATAATGAATATGCAATTCAACAATTAAATTTTCAAAAATTGCAACCATATATATTAATTTTTTAGTGGGAGTTGTATCCAATGACTACAACCGAATTTGTAGCTAAATTTTATCATATTTTCATGACATGAATTTTGACTTGAGTCCCTAAATGATAAAAGGTTCTTCTTTGTCTTAAATTATTGAAAATATTATATAATTTGTCCTTTAGTTTAAAAATATTTTTTTTCATTCCTTGAAAAAATTTTAACTATAAATTTTAAATAATGTATTTATTATTTGTATAAGATCACACAGTTTGACTCTGTTTTTTTTTAGTCTGAAACATGATTAGTAATATACGAGATGAAATACAAATAAGTTTCATTCAATTTAATTAATTTTTTTATTAACAAAATCATTAAATATATGACACAGAAGACAAGAATAAAATAAACTTAAATAGGAGAATATACGGATATATTATGATTTAAAAGAAAATTTAATATTAAGAAATAATTATATAAGTTAAATTGTTTCTTTTATTATATTCTAATTTAATAGCATAATAGTGTGTGTAACACGTAAACAAAGAGATCGTTTTTAGTATATTCTTTCAATCACTTACTTAGAAAAAAAGAAACAACATAAAGTAGATAATGGGTGTGTGTAACAAAGTAAAAAAAGAGATTATGTTTAATATATTTCTTCATTCACTTACTTAGTAAAAAAAAAAGTATATCTATTGTTACATATTACTATAGTTAATTTAAAATGATTTTATTTTTTACTTATTTAAAATATAATCATTCAAATTGTAGAAAAAAAACTTAACAAATAAAAAGATTATAATAAAAATGTAAATTTTTAACATAAATTGTAAAACATGAGACTAAAAATATTGATTTTGATAATTTTATTGTCATATATAATGACACACCCTAACAAAATGCATGGTTGATAACTGTATTAAAATATAGTTAAGTTGAAGTTAAAATTTTTAATACTTATTTTACACTTTAAATTAGAAAACATGTATTTTTAAAAGTATTTTATTTATATGATAAACGATATTTTGTAAAATATGTATATACGTGTAACATATAGTATAGATTCTATAGAACACGGATTTTACTAATTTTGTTATCAAATTATTAAAATTCTCGTGTAAATCACTTGCTTCAAAAAGGGAGCCTAAAGTAATCAATGATAATCTTTTAATAATCTATATACATTAAACACATGAATTAAAAGAAAATACAACTAAAAAGTTTATTTTTGTTGAAAAAGCAAATACAATTAAACCTTTAAACCATAAAGTGCAACTTTTTAAAGCGTTTGACACCATTAATTGAAGGGGAAAGATAACATTTTCTATATATATATATATATATATATAATTATTTGATCATATAATCAAGAAGAAGAAGAAAATATATATATATATATATATATATTTTTTTTTTTCTTCTTCTTGATTATATGATCAAATAACAGTATATATAGATTGAACTCTTGAAGAGCCAAGACCAAGGGATGGTATGGAAAGCTAATAAAAGCTGAAAGTCAAGCCAGCCAAGCATTGAATTTTTATTTTATTTTTATTTTTTTAAGAATGAGTAGTCAACTCAATATAACTATGACATATACATAATCGGTAGACACAACTGTACGTAGCTATCTATTTTATTTAATTTCTTGCTTAATATTGTCTTTTAATTTTGGAAAAAGAAAAAAAGAATTGCACAGAATTATTTTTTCTTCATTCTCGTTGATGTCACTTCAAACTAAAGAGAGAGCATTTAGCCAAGACAGAGGAGGGGCTTGCCTACATGGAAAGTGTCCCATATGCTTCAAAAATTGGCATTTGACAGCCTTAACGTTTGTTACAGTTTGTACTAGATGGAAACATAGCACATGTAATATTGGGAGTTGCGATATGAGTAACCCTAGTAATAAGCAACATTGGAAGGTAGTAATGTGGATCCTTAATAAGATACTTGAAAGGTAACACAAACTTGGTTACTATATATGTTTCAAGGGCAAATATGGAACTATATATAGCTTTATATTGGCTCAGACTTATAGCAAATTTGATATTGACAGTATAAGAAACAGTAGTTCTGAGTTTGTATTTATTTTGAGTTGTATAACAGCGAGTTGGGTCTCTCATTTACCCAAAAAAAAAATGGCATTTTCAATTACAGAATCCGAATAAGTTGCAATTGCTGAACCTGACAAGGAGATTATTTGGTTTCAAAGTTGTTGGCTATAAATATTTGAAATTCTTCACTCACCAACAGCATAACAAGTGGTGCAGTGAGGTCGCGTCATGTGCAAAGCTGTTGGGCTTTGTGGAGCCTAGTTTATTTTTGGCCCGTTTTGTAGCCCATTGTAACCCTGTAAGCAGGATATAAAAGCCGCTTTTGTGATTAGGGTTTGGAACTACTATTGTTGTTGTGTTTTTAGAGAGAGAGAAAAACACTGTAACCGCACTTTGTATTTTTTCCTGATAATAGTGAAATCCTTGCAACTCCGTGGACGTAGGCAAATTGCCGAACCACGTAAATACTGTCTCGTGCGTGTGATTATTTTTCTTTGACGTGTGTTTTCTCTATTTTTTTTTTTTTTTGTTTCTCACAGGTTGGAATTTAGGTTGAATTCCCAACAACTGGTATCAGAGCCTAGGGTTAGGTTTGAGTGAGAGCAATGGCAGAGGAAGCAGGAAATGCGTCTGGAATAGAAAAGTTCGATGGCACAGACTTTGGATTTTGGAGGATGCAAATCGAGGATTACCTTTATGGGAGGAAGCTGCATCTGCCGCTTCTAAGGGAAAAACCTGAGGCTATGAAGGCTGAGGAATGGGCTCTTCTTGACAGACAGGTACTGGGAGTTATCAGGTTAACTCTGTCTAGGTCTGTTGCACACAATGTTGTAAAGGAGAAGACCACAGCAGATCTAATGAAGGCTTTGTCTGGTATGTATGAAAAGCCGTCAGCAAATAACAAGGTGCATCTGATGAAGAAACTGTTTAATCTGAAGATGGCAGAGAACACATTAGTAGCACAACATCTGAATGAATTTAACACTATCACAAATCAATTGTCGTCTGTAGAAATTGATTTTGATGATGAGATTCGTGCTCTGATCGTTTTGGCTTCTTTGCCAAACAGTTGGGAGGCAATGAGGATGGCAGTAAGCAATTCTACAGGAAAGGAAAAACTCAAGTACAATGATATACGAGATTTAATTCTAGCTGAGGAGATTCGCAGAAGAGATGTAGGTGAAATCTCAGGATATGGTTTTGCCCTAAACCTTGAGACAAGAGGCAGAGGTAATAACAGAAATTCAAATCGGGGCAGATCAAAATCCAGAAATTCTAATCGGAACAGAAGTAAGTCTAGATCAGGCCAACAAGTACAATGCTGGAACTGTGGGAAAATAGGTCACTTTAGGAACCAATGCAAAAGTCCTAAGAAGAAGAATGAAGATAATTCTGCTAATGCTGTAACAGAAGAGGTACATGATGCATTACTTCTTGCAGTAGACAGTCCACTTGATGATTGAGTTTTGGATTCAGGAGCCTTGTTTCATACCACTCCACACCGAGAAATCATACAGAACTATGCTGCAGGTGATTTTGGTAAGGTGTATTTGGCTGATGGTTCAGCCTTGGATGTTGTGGGTATTGGAGATGTCTGGATATTGTTACCCAATGGGTCTGTTTGGTTACTGGAGAAGGTTCGACATATTCCTGACCTGAGGAGGAATCTGATTTCTGTTGGACAACTTGATGATGAAGGGCATGCAATACTATTTGTTGGTGGTACTTGGAAGGTTACAAAGGGAGCTAGAGTATTGGCTCGTGGAAAGAAGACTGGCACTCTCTATATGACCTCAAGTCCAAAAGACACAATTGCAGTTGCTGAAACAAGTACTGATACAAGCTTATGGCATTGCAGACTTGGTCACATGAGTGAGAAATGAATGAAGATGCTGCTGTCAAAAGGGAAACTACTAGAATTGAAGTCCCTTGATTTTGACATGTGTGAAAGCTGCATCTTAGGAAAGCAGAAAAATGTGAGCTTCTTGACAACTGGCAGAACACCGAAGGCTGAAAAATTGGAGTTAGTGCACACTGATTTGTGGGGGCCTTCTCCGGTTGCATCCCTTGGAGGTTCAAGGTACTACATCACTTTCATTGATGACTCAAGCAGAAAGGTATGAGTTTATTTTCTGAAAAATAAATCTGATGTATTTGAAACTTTTAAGAACTGGAAGGCCATGGTTGAGACAGAAACAGGTTTAAAACTAAAATGTTTAAGGTCTGATAATGGAGGAGAGTACATAGATGGAGGGTTTAGTGAGTATTGTGCTGCACAGGGAATTAGGATGGAAAAGACCATTCCTGAGACACCACAGCAGAATGGTGTGGCTGAGCGCATAAACATAACTCTCAATGAGCGTGCTAGGAGTATGAGGTTGCATGCTGGACTACCAAAAACTTTCTGGGCTGATGCTGTTAGCACTGCAGCTTACCTGATAAACCAAGGGCCATCAGTTCCCATGGAGTTCATACTTCCTGAGGAGGTTTGGAGCGGTAAAGAGGTAAAGTTTTCACATTTAAAAGTTTTTAGATGTGTTTCTTATGTTCATATTGATTTTGATGCTCGTAGTAAACTTGATGCAAAGTCTAAAATATGTTTTTTCATTGGTTATGGTGATGAGAAATTTGGCTATAGGTTTTGGGATGAACAAAATAGGAAAATCATCAGAAGTAGAAATGTGATATTTAATGAACAGGTTATGTACAAGGACAGGTCAACTGTAGTGTCAAATGTTACAGAGATAGATCAAAAGAAATCTGAGTTTGTCAACTTAGATGGATTGACTGAAAGTACTGTCCAGAAAAGGGGTGAAGAAGATAAAGAGAATGTAGATTCACAGGTAGATCAGAGTACACCTGTAGCTGAAGTTCGCAGATCTTCCAGGAACATTAGACCTCCACAGCGTTATTCACATGCTTTAAATTATCTCCTGTTGACTGATGTTGGTGAGCCAGAGTGTTATAATGAAGCCTTGCAAGATGAAAATTCAAGCAAGTGGGAGTTAGCCATGAAGGATGAGATGGATTCCTTGTTAGGGAATCAGACATGGGAACTGACTGAATTGCCAGTAGGAAAGAAGGCTTTGCACAACAAGTGGGTATACAGAATAAAGAATGAGCATGATGGTAGCAAACGTTATAAGGCCATATTAGTTGTTAAAGGGTTCCAGCAGAAGGAAGACATTGACTACACAGAGATATTTTCTCCAGTTGTGAAGATGTCAACAATTAGACTAGTGCTGGGAATGGTGGCTGCAGAAAACTTACATCTTGAGCAGTTAGATGTGAAGACGGCATTCCTTCATGGTGATTTGGAGGAAGACCTTTACATGATTCAGCCAGAAGAGTTTATTGTTCAGAGACAAAAGAATCTAGTCTGCAAACTGAGAAAAAGCTTGTATGGCCTGAAACAAGCTCCTAGACAGTGGTACAAGAAATTTGACAATTTTATGCATAAAATTGGGTTCAAGAGATGTGAAGCTGATCATTGTTGCTATGTTAAATTCTTTGACAATTCTTATATCATTTTACTGTTGTATGTGGATGATATGCTCATTGCAGGGTCTAGCATTGAGAAGATTAATAATCTGAAGAAGCAATTGTCAAAACAGTTTGCAATGAAGGATTTAGGAGCTACAAAGCAAATCCTTGGTATGAGAATCATTAGAGACAAGACTAATAGTACATTGAAGCTTTCACAGTCAGAGTATGTGAAGAAAGTTCTCAGCAGGTTCAACATGAATGAATCTAAACCAGTAAGCACACCCTTGGGTAGTCATTTCAAACTGAGCAAAGAACAGTCACCGAAGATAGAAGAAGAAAGGGACCATATGAGCAAGGTGCCCTATGCCTCAGCTTTTGGCAGCTTAATGTATGCTATGGTGTGTACAAGGCCAGACATTGCACATGCAGTGGGAGTTGTGAGCAGATTCATGAGTAGGCCTGGAAAGCAGCATTGGGCGGCCGTCAAGTGGATTCTGAGATATCTGAAGGATTCATCAGATACATGTCTTTGCTTCACAGGTGCAAGTTTGAAGTTGCAAGGTTATGTAGATGCTGATTTCGCTGGTGATGTTGATAGTAAAAAGAGTACTACTGAGTTTGTATTTACTCTGGGTAGTACAGCTATATCATGGGCTTCAAATCTACAAAAGATTGTTACTTTGTCTACTACAGAAGCTGAGTATGTTGCAGCAACTGAAGCTGGAAAGGAGATGATTTGGCTACATGGTTTCTTAGATGAATTGGGTAAGAAGCAGGAGATGGGCATTCTACACAATGACAGTCAGAGTGCAATCTTTCTTGCCAAAAATTCGGCTTTTCATTCAAAGTCGAAGCATATACAAACAAAATACCACTTTATCCGTTACCTTGTTGAAGATAAACTGGTAATACTTGAGAAGATTTGTGGATCTAAGAACCCAGCAGACATGTTGACTAAGGGTGTCATTATTGAGAAGCTGAAGCTGTGTGCAGCTTCAGTTGGCCTTCTAGCTTGAGGATAGGAGGATGAGTTGCAGGGATGAGGGATTGCTTTTGGAGGATAGCGTCTGATGTTGGTGATTGAACTAGTCTCCAAGTGGGAGATTTGTTGGGCTTTGTGGAGCCTAGTTTATTTTTGGCCTGTTTTGTAGCCCATTGTAACCCTGTAAGCAGGATATAAAAGCCGCTTTTGTGATTAGGGTTTGAGACTACTATTGTTGTTGTGTTTTTAGAGAGAGAGAAAAACACTGTAGCCGCACTTTGTATTTTTCCCTGATAATAGTGAAATTCCTGTAACTCCGTGGACGTAGGCAAATTGTCGAACCACGTAAATACTGTCTTGTGCGTGTAATTATTTTTCTTTGACGTGTGTTTTCTCTATTTTTTTTTTTTGTTTCTCACATGTTGGAATTTAGGTTGAATTCCTAACACAAAGCAAGAGCATAGATTAAATGTGCGAAGATAAAAAGAATAGCAGTAGTTATTGAAGTTTTGAACAATGCCTGGAAGCAAGACAAGTGGCATGGCATCAAAGTATGAGGAGCAAGTGCCGCATACGAGAAAGAAAATGTTAGTAATAGTTGATAACCATCATATGCCTCAAGTATAAAGGAGAT
This sequence comes from Quercus aquifolioides, assembly GCA_019022515.1. NCBI lineage: Eukaryota > Viridiplantae > Streptophyta > Magnoliopsida > Fagales > Fagaceae > Quercus > Quercus aquifolioides. The sequence continues at coordinate 9,619,089 of CM032335.1, read as the reverse complement.
CCTCATTTCTTAAGAGAACTCGACTATCTTACCAGAATCTAGCAAATATGTTCAACAAAACAGTCACTGTTGAGAAAGTAAAACTAACAAAGGAGTGAGTTTCTGTTGGCGCAAATATGATAAAAATCACAAGAGAAATATAAAAAATTCAACAAAAATTATTTTGAAGATCTCAACACAATTGGATTGAGGCATGGGTATCTCGCCCTCTTTAAAGAGATATTGGCCGGCAATGCCTAAAACTGGTGTAGCAGACTTTTTCTTTACTTTTCTTCTTTAGAATACAACAGTTCAACAATAATATTGTTTCGGTCAAACGAATTTGGCACAAATTGTTTAACCCCAAGCTTGTCAAAATAGCACATCTTCTTTACCTAGAAAGTCTAGAATCTATCTAATGCTCTCTATTGTGTATATATGTTTGATTGCTAACTGTGTTGTGTGTAAATATTTTGTCATACATACATATATTTATGTGCGTGTGCGTGTTTGCACGCTTATAGGAATGATGCAAATGATCCTATTTATAGACTCTTAAGACTTACTCAAGATTAATCATATTATAACCTATTTACTCATAAAGTTTACACTTATTATGTCAAGGTTGGTGTTTCTAAATTAAATTGGGAATTACAGAATTAGAATGCAAAAACACTAACTCCCAGGGGCGGAGGCATGTATAGGGGTGGGGGGGCCATGAATTTTAAAATTTTTAAAAATATATATACAATTATTTTTATGTTTTCAAAATTTAGTCTACAAAAATAAGAGTTGTCCCCCCAAATATTTGAATTAGTCCAATAATGCTCTTAAAAAAAATAATTGGTCTAATAGTTATAGAGATATAACTTTATTTTTCGCAATTCTATTTTTTATTGTAAAATGTGCTTTTATATCTGTTAAATATTTGATAAAATTTGATATCAAACATGTTTGAATCTATATTTTTCAACCCGTTATGTGACGATTAACAAGTCATAGACTCATTAAAAAAAATTTGTCACTAAAATTACACATGAAATGTGTCTTTAGTTGCCATATAATATGTTAAAGCAAGGTAGCTTTAAATATGTTTGGAGCCTAACTTATTTCTCCAAGTTTTAGATCATTCATGTTTTTGAAAATTTCATTAGTTCAATTGAAATATTTTTTACTTACTTTAGCATAAAATTTGATAATTTGTATTTAAAATGAAACTTTTTAAGATTTTGACTATGAAAATGGAAAAAATGAATTTTATTTTATGAAAGATTGCCATCAAAAATAATTTTGATTGAAAAGACTAAGATCTTTTTTTTTTTTTTTTTTGTTGGGTGTGTGTATATATATATATATAACTTATCAAATAAAAAAGTGTGTGTATATATAATAAAAAAGCGCGCGTGTGTACATATGTGTGTGTGGGTGTGAAAGTTGTCTTGATAAATATATTAGCGTTGCAACTTGGCCCCCCCAAACAAAAATTCCTGGCTCTGCCCCTGCTAACTCCCCCATTTACCACATTAAACTCTTCTATCTTTTCAATAAATTTGCCAACTTTAATTAATTTATTAAAGTAACGATTCAATATTAAAATACTCCTACAATTGCTCCAACATTATTATGTTGAGAAGACATGTAGAGTTTGATATTTTGATGGGTCAATTGAATAAATTTGATGCATGTACAATTATTGAGGGCATTTCCAATATTTGAGTACACTTTAGATGCCCTAATTAAGCCTTTATTATAACTTTCCTCATATGTTTAGCTCAAGTTAATAGTGCAGAATATTTATGCTAATGATCCATATAACTCTTGTTGTAGTCACCATAATAAAACTGTAGCAAACCAATGGACATTTTCCTTGCTAGCTTTCGGTGGACCATGCAAATCCGTGTGTTTGTGTGTGTGTGGGGCTGAGCTTAATTTTCTGTTGTTCACATTCAATAGATTTTTACTGTTCTCTTTTTTTTTTTTTTTTTAATAATAATAAAAACTAGGTATATTTGTATAAAATTTTCTATTACTCCATTTTGTTACAAACTGATGTAACTTTCCATAGCGAGTCAAATTTATCTAATTACTTGCTATACTAATAAGTCAGGAAAATAATTACTGCACATCCTTGGTGCGATGATCATTCCACAAGTATAAGTGCTTGTGAGGTGTGGGGGGCAAGAGCCGGGGTTCAAGTCTTCAGAAAGGAACTTTACACACATATACACTTAAATTAGACTAGAGTAGAATTCTATCTTGTATAAAAAAAAATAAGTAAGGGAAACAGATCCGATTAGTTTGATAATTCAGTAATCATGTTAGTTTGCAATTGCTCTCTGTAATAATGTGTATGCAGTGCCGACACATTTGTCATTGTCCATGCTTTTATACAATTAACTAGTTGGTATAATTTATTGTCCTTTTCATAATCAATTTGTTTTTTTCCGTACAACTTTTTTTGTTTTCTTCCTTTCTTAAATTCACAAAATCTTATCCACAATGCGTGAAATTCAAGATTCACCATCAAAAGAAAGAGATTGAATTTGACTTAAATCACCGGTAATAGTACTCCTCTAATTATTCTACTAAACAAACAATTTTTTGTGGTGGACAATCTGAGATGATAGGCCATCATAGGTCTCAGAAAAATTGTCATATTGCTAATGATGTGATTAATTGAGAGAGATCCCCACAACTTTCTCCATCATTAGCTCATTTACATAACTTTTTTTCTTATTTACTTTATCTATTTTTGGTAGCTAGGAAAGCTCATTTTACAATTTGAACATACATAAATAAATGCACTGCACTGTGCTTCTTGGATTAAAAGTTTAGAACATATCAAATTGCTTTAAGTAAAATTTTATCAACTTTTCAAATATTTCTTTTAAGTAATATTACTAGTGATGTGATTAATTGAGAGAGATCCCCACAACTTTCTCCATCATTAGTTCATTTACAAAACTTTTTTTCCTTTTCATTTTTCTATTTTTGGTAGCTAGGAAGCTCATTTTACAATTTGAACATACATAAATGAATGCACTGCACTGTGCTTCTTGGATAAAAAGTTTAGAACATATCAAATTTGCTTTAAGTAAAGTTTTATCAACTTTTCAAATATTTCTTGCACTCATAAACTGAGTAATTTTGCATTGTACTAATGAATTGCTTTACGTTTAGCTTTTGTTTTCTATTTGCAATGTGAAGCCAACCACCCAACTTCATGACACTAAGGTGGAAAAGAAAAGAAATTTCCAAAAACAATAAAAAAAAAAACCTCAAGAACTCAATTAAACATCTATATCAGTATTTCACTGGGACACACACACACACACACACACACACACACATATATATATATATATAAATCCAAGAATGAGCAAGAAATTTTATTAATCAAACAACATATATAAACAAGGAAAATGCTTTTTGTATTATAAATTGGATTATTACTTTCTGAGGTAAAGAATGAATCTCACATGAGAAACTACAAAGATGATAAACTCAAACCTATAAATGCTAAATCACAAATCTAAAGCCTCCCCAAAAGAATGTCATAAACCCCATTCAAGAAAGCAATAAATAGCTCAAACAAATACATGAAGAAGATTGTGCAGAACCGAACATAAACTAGGCTTTTTTCAGCAACTAAAAATAAAGAATGAATGAGGAAGAGTCTTGCATTGATGTGTAAGAATTCAGACGAAGATTTCTGAAAGTATGAGTACGTATTCTGCGCCTTGGTTGAGCAAGCCTCTCAGTCAGTCTTGTAAGCACAGCAGCGTATTCCCCCAAGAGCTCCGCCATGATCACCATCATCATCATCTTCTCTTGCTCCTCTTTCTTTCTTTGTTTCTTTCTTTATGTGAAAGCACTGCTAAGACTCAAAGAGATTGCTTGCTAGCTTGAACTTTCAAAGTCCTAAACAATGACTTTTTGTACCTCTCTAGCAGTAGTAGTAGTTATATGTTATAAGTTGAAAGTGGGGGCAAAAATGAAGCCAAATTTATAAGCTAGTAGTGGGTGGATAGGCCAAGACTACCTGGTGCTTTCTAAAATTCCATATGGGTTAGGTACATTTATAATCATCATAGATAGATCGAAACTGGTTTCAAATTGTGTATTTTTTTGGTCAGCTTACGCGTAAAGGGTAATCATTAAGGTTAAAATTAACCACATGCTTAGTTTTGCTAAGACGTTTTTTGTTTCTGTATGACTTGTGTATTCACGTTTTTACTTTTTCCTTAGCTGATGTGGGATGAGACCCTTGGTTGATATGGAGTGGCTTGAAAGTATGCCTTTTTTTTTTCTTTTCTTTTTCTGAAATAATGGGATGCTTTGGCATTATCAGACAGTTAAGCTAACTCTTTAGGTCACATGAGAATGATATGTGAGCTACCCTACCATGTTTTCCTAGGTATATTACTGCTTTGAGAATGTAACAATGTGAATATTTTATAAGATAACAGTACCTTTAGATTTAATTACTCTGCACTTTCCTCTTTTTAACGAGTGCAAGTATAAATAACAATACAATTCACGTGTGAATTGTGGAATGTGATTCAGGTTTGTGTTGGCAAATTAAACTTACACTTTTATCTGCGCGAAGAGTCAAAAAGACTTACTTAACAGTAATATTTTTTTGTAATTTATTAAGTATTTTATAGGGTAAAGTAAAAGAACCCTACTTATTACACTGCACTTTCTTCTATTCCACCCATCGGAAAAAGAACCAGTAGAGTATAAATAAAGATACAATTCACGTGTCAAATATATATGGAATGTGATTCAGATGTGTGTTAGTGAATAGAAAAAATATAGACACATCTTTTTTATGTCACAATTTTTGCCATAATTTTAATATAGTTAATTGTGAATGATAAATTCATATGAAAGTGATATAAAACCACTCATTTATAATTGAACACGTTAAAATTGTGGCACAAAATTAAGTTACGGTCTTAAAAGAACTCATTAGCAAAACTTAATTACTCCCTTATTTGAAGAGGCATGTAAGAACTTACTTAATAGTGGTCTTTTATAAATTATTATTTAATGTTTTGTTAGAGGAAATTGTAGTTTCTCATTGGCTAATGCAATAACTCTACCTCAGTCCCTAATAAGATTGGTGTTCCGGTGACTTCCATTCTGATGAAAGAGGATGATAAAAAATAATAGTGTTAGAATTCATACATGTGTGGGCAAAATCTTAGCGTCAAAATATATCAAATTTGAGTTGCATGAATGGAATTGTGTTAGGATTGAATTTGGGTTATAAGCTACTTAAATACAATAAAGTTATGATCAGCTCAAAGATGGTAAATCGATGATCTTTTACTAATATATTTTACACCAAAACTATTTTAAATGAAATTTATGCCATGGGATAGTAAACATATGGAGCTTCAAAATGGACACAAATTTAGGAATTAGATATGGCCATTTGAAATATGCACAACTATATATCAATTGTCTCTAAGAGTCCACACGAGCCTCACATAGTTGAAATTGCGGCAAAGAGTAAACCAACTTTTGAACTCTTGACAACTTAACCTAATGATTTCTTATATATATATATATATATAAAACCAACCCATGATGCACAAATTGAGAGCAAAGAGGTTGTCATATTTACCCAAAAAGCTAACTTTCTTGAGCCTAAAAAATTATAAAACTCTCTCACTTGAGTGTTTTACAAGTTCCTTCTAGAGTTCCTCCCAAACCATAGAAGTTGTTAACTCTTACCAATGAGTTCACTCATGCAAGAAGTTTTATAGAAGGATTTCAAAGTTCTGGAACCATTGCGGTAGGAAACAAAAAAGTCATGTGCTGAGGTTACCGATAAAGTTTAGGACTACAAAGGTTTTGTGAGTATACACATATAGTAATTGTTTATTTTAGTAGAATTTTCCTATGGGGTTAATTATCCAGAGTGGCTTTTCTTTTGAAGACTTTTTCAATAGTTTTCCACTTTATCATCAAATTTTTTTTTAATTTTTTTTTATAAAAATTTCTTTATTAGCATTGGATTTTGGTGACACTGGGAGTGTACAATCTATCAAATAGTTAACTATGGAATTAATCAAAAATTAATCAAGTAATTCATTAATTTACTACTTAGGTTTTTGGGGGTCTAAATCAAGAAATACTCTAATAGAGGAAACATTTCTAATAGTAAAGCGAGGTCATCCTTCATTACACCAAATAAACACTATGACACTGCCCTATTTGTGGTCAGTGATTAGGGTGAGTTCGAACCTTAAGGGTGACAACATAACATTGATTTGATTTTAGGACTCTTACCCTCTTCCTCCTGAAATCACTCATTTTTTGGATGTGTATGAGATTAGTCTATGACTCAACTCACATGAAGAAACACATGTAACCTCCTTACCATCTAAGGCCCCCAAGCATAAGTTTTCAATGGAAAAATAAACTATTATATTCACACTAACTGGTAGAGTTTTCATAACTAGCCAAGTCCTCTACAGAGTCCACCATTTCTCAACAAAGGGGATATCTCATGAGATAGTATTATAAAATCACCTCTCATACCATATATGAGATCAAACTATCTCTTACATTATATATGAATCTTACACATAAAACTGTCTCATATGACAATTTTTCCTTAGGGCTTTTAAAGAATATTCCTATGCACTTTCCACAAAACAGCCCTATAGTTTATCAGCTCAAGCAAATGCTTAACTTACACGTCTTGTTAACTGGCTTTGGTCAAAAGTTACGTTGTTAATTGTTATGTTATTATGTTATCCTTATCTAGTAAGGTCATAAAGAAGAACACGTGCAAGTTGAATTTTTCACTTTTCAGTTGAAAGTTGGCAATGATAGTTTTTCAGGTATATTATGACAAAGAAAACTCAAACCTCCTTTAATTTCTATATGGATTTTTTCTGAAGATGTACATACCATGTTCATTAAATCAACCTATAATTAACAAGATATGGCAGTGAGCAAATTAAAGCTATTTGGCTTTTTTGGATTTGAATACTGTAAATTGATTGTCCATCTTGAACAAAGATAAGCTCAGGATGATTAAATTTGGCTCCATTGCATGTGCTGAATGTGAGGCCTGGGTTCCAGTAACCCAGTTGGGAGACCCCAATGATAAAGGGTCACAAATAACTTGGTTTTGTATCAACCTAACATGCTTGACTTATGAGCCTACTATTTGTTACATGCATGACCCATGAATAGTTTGACTGTACACGCATGTTTATGCTGACCCTGCTTTGAAACTTAAGAATTACGTTCAAAGAAGGAGAAAAGACTTATTGTTCAATTCTGATCAAACTTGTAGGATTAGGAAAAAAGAGCCATCACTATGTTCCGTTTAGAACAAGGACTAAGAGAGTCAAAAAAATCAAAATGCTTGAAAAAGCAGTACGTATTTACAAATAACAAGAAGTCATCAGAAGGAATTGGATCTAGTGAAAACCTTTTTCCATGCTTTCCAGCTTAGAGACCGGACCATAGTAAAAGCCAAATAAGGCTTGGAGTCTCTTAAAGGATCCGAAGATGGTGGTTTTAATTCTTCTGATGTAATGTTGTCTTCTGGGTTCCAAAAACGAGCTTCTTTTCTTTTGCTCTTTATGTTTGCTAGCACATCATACTTGTTACAAATTCCCCACACAGTCACCTTTTGTTGATAATAATCCACGTTTACTGAGTATATTCCTGCCATCAACAAGTTTCATAGAAATTAGATGTTAGAACATTTGGTAAAATGATTGAATTCACTCTATTTTATCAATTTAAACTTTTAGGATAAGTAAACATTCATAATATTAAATGGTTCTTATTAGTTCACCAAAACTTATCTCATCTACAAAATTTTGTCTGCATGCTTATTTCAATTTTTTTGCTCTTTTGGGACAAAAAAACAAAAGGTCTAGTCTCTTTTTATCCATTCAATCGTCTTTTCCACATCTTTTTCGTTTTGTATGCACGAGTCACAGTGGGTGTGTATGCAATGATGGTGTCAGTAAAGTGATGAAGGCCCAAAATCGTGAAGGTCAGAGGCCTTATGATGGATGCCTAATTTTCTCTGGTAGAGCTTACTCGACGAATGGCTAAATGCATTCATGGACTTTACAGAGATCGCATGGATTGGTTTTTTCCAATGACAAAGACTGACAATACATGTATAAAATGGTTATCTAATATACAGGCATCATTGACTTGCATCAAGCAATATGTTACCCATGCTAGGCTATTCCCCTTTTCTTTTGAGCACGTTTTGTTGTGTCAGTGTGTTTTATTGTATGCATGTTGTGGATATATTCAATTGCGTATAGGAAGTGGTCCAATCACAGTACCATTCATTAGGTGAATGCTATTTGCTATTTTCCTAACTCAATGGACCAACAAGAGTCATTGTAACACAACACATACAAGAAAATTCTTAAATCTAGGAGCAGGAGTAGCCACCCTAAGGATTGAACATGTTTAGATCAAAATTTTTCATGTCTGATTTCTTGGGAAAAAAAAAAAAAAAAAATTGGTCTGGTCCAGCCAAGAGAGAGGATGGATTTGGGGCTAAAACTAAATGCACTTTGTATCTTTCATGGCCTTGGGCATGAGCCCATATAGAAATCATGCACATGCTCAGGCCCAGGCCCATGTCCCACCCAAGTCCAAGTCTGTCTTATATGTAGATTGACCAACACTTCAATAAAATAGTATATGCTATACTTACTTAATACAACTATCACCTAGCTTTGTTGGGATGAGGAGGTATACCATCTGATGCATGAGTCATCCCTCTTACATGAGGTGAACTCCACTTGTGAGGTCCGCCCCATATAAAATGAATGACCCATGTATCAAATAAATAGTATATTTTTCCTGTTAAAATAAATAAGATGTTCTAATTAAGAAATAGAAATTTATATGACACATGAATATATATTGTTCCAAACGAAATACATGAGCAACATGAAATATGATTAATCTTATTGTCTCACATAGAAGTGTAGTAATTTAATCCTCTAAATTTACCTTTGAGATGAGATAAGGTCTTCTTCACTTTCTTCTCACACCCATATGAATACAGAGGCACCATCATCTCCACATATTGTGCTTCCACATTCTTGCAAGCTGGAACAATTTGCATGTCAGCCATTATTCAAAACTCCCAAGTTACCATGCAAATACTTGCTATTGTTCTTGATAATATTGTGCAGTTGCTTCTCAACTATAACTTGGTATCGTTATATATATATATATCAGATTTGTAAGGTCTTATATAGAATGTACATATATAACACATTGATAAAGGTCTAAGATAATCCTAGATTCCCTAGAAAATTAAAGAAAGATAGTACTCCCTTTTTTACTTTTCCTTGATTTCCTATACATTTTCCTTGGTGATGTTGCTTATGCTTTAACATCCTTGGCCGTTTGAGGTGGTTGAAGAGGATTGTGTCCTATTTAAAAGATAGTACTTTGATTAGTGATTTGATTAGAGAAATTTCTGTATTGAATGGATATGTGGCCTGGTGACTTAGATGAGTGCAAAGCTGTGTCAGCATCTCTGTTTGGTTAACTAAAAGTGCTTTGTATTCTATACTTTTCATTGGAGTTTACATAGTCTTATATGTTGGCTCCCACATGGGTTGTTTTCCTTACCAAAGAAGATTGGTTCATGTGAATATTGCGATGTTGAAACTTTGGAAACTTAAAGCTTAATAGATTCATTAAACTAATTTGAAGTTCTTTTTCTTTATGAAGAGAGAGAGAGAGAGAGAGAGAGAGAGAGAGAGAGAGAGAGAGAGAGAGAGATTAAAGCTTATAAGACTATGATTATGTTTTCATCGATTATAAATGTGAAGTTGTTATTATGAGGAAGTACTCAAAGCATCATCATTTTATGCGCTCTCATTGATTAGACCACCATGCACATGCATGCATTCTTTCCTTAGATTTGCAATCAGGCCAATGCACCCTTAATCTTATCTCTAAATTTTATGGTCATTTTTTTTTAATGCTTAATAAATATTGTAGTCATGCTTACAACTTGTATGACATCAAAAGGTATGCTTCTTCTTCAGTAAAGTCCCTCTCTAACTAGGATGCTCATTAATATAACCTAAAGTTTTTTTCTTCTATGGAGGATTTTAATTTTTTTTTTTTTTAATGCTGAAATTTATTATAGTCATGCTTAGAACTTGTTTGACATCAAAAGGTATGCTTCCCTCTTCAATAAAGTCCCTCTCTAGCTAGGATGCTCATTAATATAACCTAAATTTTTTTTCTCTTCTAAGGAGGAATTTTTTTTTTTTTTTTTTTTTTTTTTTTTTTTTTTTTCTGTGCAAGTAAAAAAAAGAATGGGATGAGATGAAGTGAAAGGAATTTTAAAGAAATATTACATCTGTTACCTTGTTTGTTTGCGGTTTTAATGGGAAGAAATTCATTTCATTCCGTGGTAAGCATTCCTATATACTAAAAGTTGGAAAAACACTCACTCTTTAATAAATAGAGATAAAATGTCAATTTTATTCTTATCATGAAAAAGGAAAATGAGGTGTGGAAAGTGTGATAGAAGAATTATATATTTCTTTATGAATTTTTAAACCCATTAAAAAAAAAATACACTATATTAATTTTCTTTTTTAATTTAGCATTCCACTCTATTATGTTCCTTTTAGAAAATTTCAAAATGTAGTGTAAGAAAGATTGTATACATAATTACTAATGACGTCTCATCAGGAATCAATAGGCTCACGATTTATGATGTGTCATCCAAAAAAATCCACAGTATATGCAATATATATATATATATATATATATTCAAAGATCTATATATTCCATGAAAAAAAGTATTTTAATATTTGGGTTGTATTCATGAAGGATGTAAAATGGGTTTAAAGGTGAAGCTACTGTTCACTGTGCAATAATGAAGAGCTCACTTGTGTTAGCTATCTTGAGCAAAATTGAAAATCAAACAGAAAGTTTTGCCAGTCTCTCGCTAATTGAACGAAACCATGCATTTTGGGTAGATTAGGAACTTACCTTCTAGGGCAGATTTTGTGGCCACTGCAACCTTAATCCCTCTTCTCATATAAAGGAATAATTTTAATCCTAATTTCAGAGAAAAAGACCGTTGCAATAATAGAGAGAATTCTACTATCTTCCCAAACCCCTCCTATGAATATCCTTAAGAGGTCACTGAGCCAACCTCCTTGATCTCGAATATATGAATGTGCTGGACTTTTATCATTGAAACATAGACATTTCTTCAATTTACGCATACTGGCAAAAATCTCCAAGAGTAAATTGTTTGTTTGCAAGAGGCAATCGTTTGTGAAGCTAATCACATAAAAGGAACAAGCCAAGAGTCTGTTGTTGTTAACAAGAATAAAGAGTTCGAGTACAGTAGTAAGGTCAATAGCTAGATGATGTCGTGTGAGTATGAGTAGAATCGCAACAACCTTTCATATTGGCTTTGAATTTTGAGGTTCTATTATACTCTCAGAGTGTTTTTACCTTGGTAGGTGTTTCTACAATGATTTTTATTTCGTGAACAATTAATCGGTTATTAGTATGTTTTTGTTCTAACCATGCATGCTTTGTCTATGTTTATGCATGATTAAATAATAAGTTATTTGTGATTTGAATCTTGTTCTAATTAACTTGTCTAATCATTAAATAATTTACAAAGAATTCGTAGTTAGGCTGTCTGAGATCTAAACTTAAAATTTCAAAAGATTTTAGTCAGTTAGCTAGGTTCGAGTTCGAGTTCGACACACAAATCTCTAATTGGTGGAAAGACTTACAGAAGACAAACAGATAGAAGAATATTAAATACATACATGACGCAGGTTGTTCACCCTATTAGTTAATTTAGCCACACACACCCTCTTATTTTATGGATCCATCAATACTTAAGCTCTAAAATTACCAAAGATGCTTCTTAATACAAACTAATGACTACTAGTGCTACATTTGGCACCACCCAAATCATAATGTTACACTATTAACACTTTGCTCAATACATCGATCTGCTCAAAGTTACTGAACTAGAATATCCATACATTGATGAAACATTTTTTCGAATAAAAACATAGAATTACAACTTTCAAGTACTAGAAAGTAGAAAGCAGAAACTACTAATTAATATAGTCGTCAATAAAAGTAGCTTGATACTTTAATTGCGCTAAGATTAGTCAATAAAGTTGTTTTAAGCATGCTTTCCCTCTCTCTTTTTTCAACTAAGCAGTCTTTTCTGTGCTTTACTTTGCTTTGGTGTAAGAAGTTGATGCATTCTTGTGTCCTTTCGTAACTTCTGAACTACATCCATTAGCTTCACTTTTTTCTTTATCTTGTTTGATAATAGTCATAATACCACATCAGCTTCATTTACAGAATTCTTTTTCTTTAACATATTTCAGCTTTCCTTTAATCACCTCACCACACATTGTGTTCAACTTTTGAGGATTCACCATGACAAGCATGACTTGTGTGTATGAGACAAAAGGACATATGGATAGGTGTAACGGCATCAGCACCGCCGCCCCTCATCCACGTTTTGAGAATGGATCCAATGGCTTCCATTGATGTGGATTTCTGTGTCTCACTCAGACCATGAAGATGAGTCAGATCTCAAACACATGTGAGACCCACAACCATGTGAAACGCCCACACCTCTGATCATTTTTCTCAGGGAATCTCTCAATTTCTCAAACCCCCACACGTCAGTTTTTATCCTTTATACACGTGACATCCACAAAAACATGAATTAGAAATAGTTTTTAGCTTTTTTCTATTATCCTGAATTGACTTTTGTACCCACTCAAAACCTTGTAAAGATGGATATTCGGATCGCAGGACTGCTCAATGATTGCAAGGGCATGCATGTCATAATCAATGTTAATCTGCGGCTTATCAAGTATTAACGGAGGAAAAATTCTTAGGTAGTTTTGAAGTATAGTGAAATAGTATTCGCTCCTCTCATATTCATAGTAAAGCCCATCATAAATGTGAAAGAAGGGAGTATCATTCTCCGTGTTCCGAGAGTACCTAATAATTACTCTATCACAGGAAGCCATGGGGCCTATGTTGTACTGCTTTTGCCACCCTTTCCAAATTCAGTCTATCATTCTTTCAAGTAAAAATAGGATCAGAAAGGAGAATTTTAGCACAAAGATGGCAAAAGTAGAACATTTTCAGAAATTTAAGGGATAAGTACAGAGAAAAGAAAAAACATGCGCATGCACAGCATTTTATCTGACTATGCAGTGGGATTCTTTTTCCATTTATTAGGCTTCAGCACCAAAAGTGTACAATAAGAAGTTGGTGGGAATTTTGTTTTTCTCCCATATAATGAACATATATACCATGTACACTTTTCAAACTCTCTGCAACTCCTCTATTAGTTTAGAAGCAAAAGTTCATGTAAGCTCTAACTGAGAACTATTTGTATACTAAAAAACCATTCAAGTGAACATCAAGTACTATTAACAATTAGAAGGAAAAAAAATACACATACAATAATTGTAATTATTGATAGATCCAAAAAATACGACCGTCCAGACCTTGCCTGTGGACGACTAATAAGAACGAGAGTGATTGCCCGAATCTACAAGTTAGTCGTCCATACACCTGTCACGACCATCCGTTACAAAATGAACAATAAATACCGATACCGTTGAAGAAGTATCTGTCAAATTTACTACCCTGCATGGACGTTACGAAGTCAAGGAATTACACCCTCATTATGGCAGAACCAACGGCTAGAAGGGTACTGAAAACAACCTATATATATCCCCAAACGGGATCCGGAAAAGGTACAAGAAACACTCACTAGAAATTTCATTATTAAAGAAGTACTTTATTCTTTCTTAATAAAGGAGGACCTTTCCTAACTTTGGCATCGGAGATTTTGTGGCTGGCGCCACACCGGTGACCACATACATTTGTATTTAGACATATTCTTTGCAGGATCTGGAGCGGAGGCTGACGATATCAATCTGGACGAACATCTCTACTGACGATCTTAGCATCATCAGTTTGGCGTCGTTTGTGGGGACGTATTATTCTTGAGCCTTCGGTTCAAGGGTACTGTTCTATTCTAAGGAGATGGAGTCCAGCTGTATCCCTGACCCCGCTGCGTTGTCCCTACAAATCCAAGCACTTGCAGCCACAGTGGAAGAGCTCACCAAGCAAAATCAAGAAATGAAACAACGACTGCAACAAGGGGACAACCACACAGAAGTCAATGGGAATGAGGACGGAGACAGTCATGGGAGACGAACCGGCACTCCAGAAGAACCAAACTCGAGTTTCCTCAAGGAGATGAGGAAAGAAATGGACGAGTTGAGAAGCGCAATTAGAGGAAAGACGGAACAAGGGCTGGACCGAATCGTCAGGAAAACTGATTCCCCTTTTACCGCAGCCGTCCAGGAGTGCCCGGTACCCTCCAAGTTCCGTTTACCCCAGCTCGAGCCCTTCGACGGATTGAAAGATCCGTTGGATCACCTGAATACTTTCAGGACGACTTTGGGTCTTCAACAGCCTCCTGACGAGATTCTATGTCGATCCTTTCCCACAACCTTGAAAGGAGCCGCCCGAGAATGGTTCACAAAATTACCCACATCTTCCATCGATAATTTCGAACAGCTAAGCAGTTCGTTTGTTCGTCATTTTGTTGGTGGACAACGTCCAAAAAGAACTGCCGATCACTTGCTCACAATCAAACAAGGAGAGAAAGAAACCTTGAGGTCCTATGTGACACGTTTCACACGAGGAATGCTAGAAGTAGACGAGTCTGACGACAAGGTGCAACTTACGACCTTTAAAGCAGGACTGAAATCCAGGGACTTTGTGGCTTCTGTGGCAAAAAACCCTCCCAAGACGATGGCAGAAGCACTGTTGAAAGCGCAGAAGTATATGAACGCTGAAGATGCCTTGGCAGCTATAGACGGGGCAGAAAAGACAAAAGAAAAGAGGAATGAGAATGACGATCGAAGGGGGCAAAAGAGAGACCGAGTTGACAGACGTAATGAAGAAGGGAATAGACGAAGGGATGATAAGAATTCTCGGCAAACGAAATTCACGCCATTAGTGATGCCCGTCGATCAAATTTTGGCGGAGATCAAAGACGAACAAAGCCTTAAGTGGCCCAGGCCACTCCAATCACCACCCGGTGTACGTGACAAAAAGAAATATTGTCGTTTTCACAAGGACCACGGACACTACACGGAGGATTGCAGAGACCTGAAGGAGCAGGTAGAAGAACTTATTCAAAAAGGGAAGCTTCAAAGGTACGTGAAAAGAGGGGAAGCCAGCAGATACGGTAGGAGGGATCAGCCTAGAGGTTTCCAAAGAACTGAGGATCAGCCACCTCGTCCGCAGAATGCAAAAGGAGAAATAAAAACCATCACGGGAGGACCGTCCACAGGAGGCTCGTTCAGATCCCTCAAAAAGTCATACCAAAGGCAAATAAACAGTGTTCATAGCTTACCTCCAACAAAGCAGCGACGAACGAACCAGGACATGTATTTTTCAGAGGAAGATGCCAGGGGGATAAGGCAACCTCATGACGACCCGCTCGTCATCATGATCATGATTGAGGGATTCAACACGAGGAGAGTTCTGGTAGATAACGGGAGTTCAGCGGATATTATCTATCTGTCCGCCTTCCAGCAATTGAAGGTAGACCCGAAGAGGCTTCGTCCCTTTGAGTCACCCCTCGTCAGCTTCAGCGGAGACAAGGTGTACCCCCGCGGGATAGTGACGTTGACGGTCACAGCTGGCTCATACCCCCTCCAGGTAACCAACAAACACAATTTTCTGGTTGTAGACTCACCATCGTCTTACAATGTTATCATAGGACGACCAACCCTTAACCGTTGGAAAGCTGCCACTTCCACGTACTGCCTGAAGGTAAAGTTTCCTACAGAACAGGGAGTCGGAGAAATAAGGGGAGATCAGGTGTTGGCAAGAGAGTGCTACCAGGCCGTCCTAGCCTCGAAAGAAAACCATACGTGGTGATCGAGGATAAAACACCTGAGATCGTGGAGAAGCTAGAAACAATAGAACTGGTCGAAGGGGATCCGATAAAGACGACTCAGATAGGAACGGACCTAAACCCGAGGACGAGGGCAGAAATCATTACTTTCCTGAAAAACAATCTCGATGTATTTGCCTGGAGCCACGAAGATATGCCAGGGATCCCAGCAAGCATCATCCAACACCGCCTAAACGTAGATCCGGAAAAGAAGCCCGTCCAGCAAAAAAGAAGAGTTTTCGCCCCTGAACGAAACAAAGCGGTTATGGACGAAGTGAGAAAACTACTTGATGCAAACTTTATTCGAGAAGTTTATTACCCGGAGTGGTTGGCCAATGTCGTCATGGTCAAGAAGGCAAATGGGAAATGGAGAATGTGCGTTGACTTCACAGATCTAAACCAAGCCTGCCCGAAAGACAGCTTCCTCTTACCCAGAATCGACCAACTAGTAGACTCTACTGCCGGGCACAAACTTCTCACTTTCATGGACGCATTCTCGGGGTATAACCAGATACAAATGGCGGAAGAAGATCAAGAAAAAACTGCATTCATCACTAGCCAAGGGCTCTATTGCTATAGGGTCATGCCCTTCGGTCTAAAGAACGCAGGAGCCACATACCAGAGATTGGTAAATCAAATGTTCAACAAGCAGATTGGGAGAAATGTGAAAGTGTACGTCGACGATATGCTCGTCAAAAGCAAAGAAGAAGAAGATCATATGAACGATCTTAAGGAGACATTCAATACGCTCAAGCAGCACAGCATGAAGCTAAACCCCTCCAAGTGTGCTTTCGAAGTCTCTTCAGGGAAGTTCCTCGGGTTTGTGATTTCACGAAGGGGAATTGAAGCAAATCCAGAAAAAGTAAAAGCCATCCTGGAAATGTCCTCACCAAGGACGACCAAAGAAGTACAATCACTCACAGGAAGAGTAGCGGCACTCAACAGGTTCGTCTCGAGAGCAACGGACAAGTGTCTTCCATTCTTTAAGACCCTGAAGAAGGTTTTTGCCTGGACGGAGGAGTGCGAGACAGCATTCCAAGAGTTGAAACGGTACTTGAGCAACCCCCCGCTCTTAAGTCCGTCCAAGGAAGGAGAAGATCTGTTCTTATACCTGGCAGTGTCAGTCACGGCAGTAAGTGCAGCCCTAATCAGGGAGGAGGACAAGGTACAACTCCCCGTGTATTATGTCAGCCAAGCCTTCCAGGGGGCAGAGGCTCGGTATCCCCGGATCGAAAAGATTACTTTCGCCTTAATAATGGCCTCCAGGAAGCTACGCCCATACTTCCAGGCTAACCCGATAAAGGTAATGACGGATCAGCCAATCAAGAAGGCGATGAACAAACCCGAGGCAGCTGGACGAATGGTACAGTGGGCGATCGAACTTAGCCAGTTCGATATTGAATACCGGTCGAGAACAGCCATAAAAGCTCAGGCCTTGGCAGATTTTATAGCAGAATTCACTACCAACGGGCATGAAGAAGCGCGGGAAGATATCTGGACGATCAACACAGATGGATCGTCTACACAGAAAGGGGGAGGAGCAGGCGTTGTTATTGTCTCTCCCCAGGACGATGTCCTCAAATATGGGGTCCAGCTGAAGTTCCCCATAACAAATAACGAGGCAGAATATGAAGCTCTGCTAACAGGTCTCCGACTAGCTCAGGCATTGGGGGCTGAAAGAATTGTGGTTAAAAGCGATTCACAGCTCGTCATAGGGCAGGTCAGAGGGGATTTCGAAGCAAAAGAGACGAGGATGCAAAAATATCTAAAGTTAACGAACCAGCTGGTAAGCAATTTCAATCAGGTGGAGTTCTTACAGGTTCCACGGGAACAAAATACAGAAGCCGACGAAGTAGCCCGCAGCGCATCAGCAGATCTTCAGGACAA
Organism: Quercus aquifolioides; assembly: GCA_019022515.1. Lineage (NCBI taxonomy): Eukaryota > Viridiplantae > Streptophyta > Magnoliopsida > Fagales > Fagaceae > Quercus > Quercus aquifolioides. The sequence continues at coordinate 9,601,193 of CM032335.1, read as the reverse complement.
GAATTATGACTGGAGACTAGAAGAACAAAGTCTCCCAAGCATTAAAGAGTTGCAAGCCTTCTCTGTGCATACACACCAGGGATGGACGAGTCCGATCCTTGCTTTTCTTAAAGACGGGCAACTGCCTTCAGACACTGAAGAGGCCAGGAAGGTCCGTAGAAGAGCTGCCCGGTTCACTATCTTGAACGATCAACTATTTAGAAGAGGTTTCTCTCAGCCGTATTTAAGATGTGTAGAAGACGAAGAGGCCAAGTATGTCCTCGAGGAGGTTCACGGAGGAATCTGTGGAGATCATATGGGGTCAAAGTCACTCGTCAGAAAGATCATGAAGGCAGGTTATTTCTGGCCCACAATGCAGCAAGACGCGGCTGACTTTGTAAAAAAGTGTGACAGCTGTCAAAGATATGGGAACGTTCAACGAGTCCCAGGTGAGATAATGACGAGCATTTCCTCTCCCTGGCCATTCGCACAATGGGGAATCGATATCGTCGGTCCCCTGCCACAGGGAAAAAGACAAATGAAGTTCCTGATCGTCGCAATTGATTATTTCACGAAGTGGGTCAAAGCAGAGGCACTTGCGACAATCACAGAAGCTAAGGTACAAAATTTTGTGTGGAAAAATATTGTTTGCAGGTTCGAGATTCCTCGGACGATCATATCCGACAACGGTCGTCAGTTCGACTGCCAAGGGTTCAGATCATTCTGCTCAGGCTTAGGCATCAGAAACAAGTATTCTTCACCAGGACATCCTCAGGCCAACGGACAGACGGAAGTAACGAACCGAACCTTGCTCAAGATAATCAAGTCCCGGTTAGTAGGGGCAAAGGGAGCGTGGCCCGAGGAACTGCCAGGCGTCCTATGGGCTTACAGGACGACGGCAAGAACACCAACAGGAGAAACCCCCTTCAACCTAACATATGGCACGGAAGCAGTTATTCCCGTCGAAGTGGGGCTCACTAGCATCAGGAGAAATTTTTTTGACGAAGAAGAAAACAACGACCAGCTAAGATTGAACCTGGACTGCGTGGACGAAGTTAGAGATCAAGCCTCGCAGAGAATGGCCAAATACCAGCAGAAGATGGCAGGATACTACAATCAAAGAGTGAAGCTAAAAAGATTCAACATCGGTGACCTCGTCCTCAGGAAAGTAACTCCTGCAACAAAAGACCCTGCACAAGGCAAACTAGGCCCAACCTGGGAAGGACCTTACAAAGTCGTCCATTATTCACGACAAGGAAGCTACCATTTAGAAGACCAAGAAGGAAACAAGTTACCTCGTCCATGGAATGTCGAGCACCTAAAAAGGTATTACAAGAAAGAACCCATGGCCTAATTGTAAGCAGTTAACAAAATTTAATTCCATGCTTTCTTTTTATTCAAATTAATTTTATGCTGTCTATCACAAGTTATGTATTTATGCAAGATTATATAAGTAATCATTCAGGGCTCCATAAGTGGTTATTCAGCACTCCCCGTGTTATAAATTGCCTTCTCAAAGTTTAAAACGGCTGATAGCCCAGGTCGAAAAGACGATTAAATCCTACGAAAGTATGTACATCGTCCAGATCGAAAAGGCCATAAAACTCACTACAAAAGTTTACGTCGTTCTGATCTAAAGAGACAATAAAACCCTGCGAAAGGATCAGCATCGTCCGGATCTAGCAGGTCAAAAAAAAAAAAAAAAAAAAAAAAAGCCTTGAAATAGCTACCATCGTCTAGATCGAAAAGATGATGAGATTCCCGCAAGGAATGCTCATTATCCAGATCAAAATGACGAGGAAATCCTTTAATCAACCGAGAACATTCCAACAAAAATCATCTAATTCTACAGACGGACGAAGAGAATTAATACTTCAAGAAACGAAGAAGTAATTTCAAACTCCTTTAAGGCTGAAGGGGAGAAACGATTAAAATGAGAATGAGAAACAACAACGAACAGAACTCATATAAATATGCACAAAAATGCAAGTTGTTCAAGGAAAAACCCCAAAAACATACGGGGACCTGAAATAGTGCTTGTTCAAAAAAAAGAAAAAAAAAACAAAAGGAAAAAGAAAAATGGCGCTAAGTGTTTATGCTGGAGGAGCCTGGCCGTCACCCTCGTCAGTTGCTGGAGGGTCCTCACCCGAAGCTATAGAAGCTTGAACCGCCAGAGCAGCCTCGTCCGCCTCTATCTCTTTATCCACAGCTTCAAAGTCTAGGTCGTCTAGATTGACTCCTTGCCCATGTTTGATCATGTATCTTCTTAACAGCTCAAACCCCTTGAAGTACCACTGGAACAGCACAGTGTTGTACTCATCCATCGTCTGGAAGGCAAGGACGGCCTTGGCTACAGCAGCCTTCATCCTTTGGCCCGCGGATGCAAGCAGATCGTCCTTCTGCTTCACCTTCGCCTTTTCAGCTTCAAGCTGCTCGGTCAGGACTTTAATTTGCTCCTTGGAAGTATTATTGGCGTCCATCGCCGCAATCAGATCCTTCCTTAAACCCGAAGCCTCAGCCTCTAAGGCTTCCACCTTCGAAGTGGCCATAACAGCTTTCTCCTCATTCGCCAAGAATTGTGAAGTAAGATGCATCGTTTCCCCCAACACCTAAAAATTTTAGCTTATGAGTTTTTTTTGAGAAAACAATAGAATGACGATAATATGATGATAAAGGTAAAAAGAGCATACCTGCACGAGTTTATGAACGTGCTGGTTCACCATTTCATGAGAAGGAACGAGAGAAATCTCCTTTCTCTCTTCAGGAGTTAAAAAATCATTGGCCCGGGCTACGGCAGCCTCCGCATCGTCCCAAATACTAGAACCCATCTTCTCTTTACCTTTGTGCGATGTCTTTCGCCTTTTTGGTCCAGGGACCTCTTCGATTGAAACTGCAGGAGAAGCTGTCCTTGCCTCGTCCTGAGTAGGGGTAGACGACCCCCTCTCCACCGTCTCTTTCTCTTTCTCCTTTTCCTTCTCTCTGTCAGTAAACTTCAAAGTTCTCTGACCAATGCTTGAAAGGGGTTCGTTCTTTTTCCCCCTGATTTTCGCATACAGATCTTTGTTGAATTTGCTCGTCATTTCTGGAGAAGAAAGCTAAAGAAAGTTAAAAATATATATACATATACACATACGTACCATACACGTCTACTCACGTTTTTTCTGCTCCCGATCAAGAACTTGAAGGACGTAGAGTGAAGGATCAGGTCCCAAACAGTGACGAGCCAGAGTACGCGGATCGATAAGCTCGTTGAAATCTTCGATCGTCCTTGAATATTTAATCGCTTCCTGAACTCTCGCTTCAAATCGGCTGTCAAGACCAGGACGCTCCTTCACTGCACAAAAAAAAGGGGTCATTCAAGATTACACTAACGATCAAAAAGAAAGTAACGATGATAAAAAAAAGGAGCATAAAAAGACAAACGCACCAAGGCCAGGGATCTCCCACCGACGCAGCAGTCTGGGGACATTTCCCCAAACGTCATCTGACAAGGTCTCCCAACCATCTCCGGACACAAAAAAATATCTTGACTTCCAGTAACGGAAGGACGAAGGGAGATCGCCTACCAAACGTGACCTCCTCTCCCAGGGGACGAGCTCATAATACCCGAATTCCCTAGACTCTTTTAGACGATAGAGATTAGTAAGCTCGTTCACCGTGATCATCTCTCCATCTGCTATGATCGTCCAGATCACCATACAGCTTATGACAATTCTCCAAGAATTGGGCATAAGTTGCCCAGGAGCAATCCGCAGGTGATCTAGAAGCTCCATGATAAATGGATGAACGGGGAACCTTAGACCACCCAGGAAGGCCGCCTCATAAAAGCAAACTTCTCCGTGGGCAAAAGCGCAAGCTTTTTCACCCTTCCTGGGGAGACGAACCCTAGTTTCCGCTGGAAATTGAAACCTATCCCTGAACCTACTGAAAACATCGACCTTCAAATTACACTTTTCCCTAAGAGCATGGAAGGGACGAGGGACGACAGCGGAAGACGAAGGAAGAGTTGACAAAGGAAGATTGGACGAAGGAAGCACAGAGGTAGCTGTGTCCAGCACAGCCCCGTCCACGGCCGCGCCAGAAGAAGAACCCCCTTCAGGATCACTCGACCTCACCGCGGAACCCATTTTTTCCCTCTCAAGGACCCCGCGAACAGATTTAAACCAAGAAAAAGACTGCTGCAACAATGGGTGCAGTTCACTCAGCGCTAAGTCTAAACCACTCCCCTCAACCACAAAATCGCCAAGGTATAGACACCGGTCGCCGGAAAACTCTAGAGAACCTCCCAGACGCGCGAAAAGAAAAGCAACAAAAGGACAAATTTGCTGAAATGCTATGTAGTCCACCATTAAAGGAGGGACACACACACAACGAAAAAGGAAACTAAGCAAAAACAAAGCAGAAAAAAAAGGAAAAAGAGCAGAAAAGAAGGGATACGCACCTGAAGAAAAGGAACAGGATCGGAGGTCGAAAAGGTAAGGCAGCCACAGCAGCAAGACTCAGAATCAAACGCAGAGAAGACAAAAAAAAAAAGAAGAAGAAACCCAGAAAAACCAAAGAAATATGAAACGAAGGAAATGAAAGGTAAGAGAAAGGTCAAGCTAAAAGGCATGCTTTGGAAAACCGCGGGAAACCGAAAAGACACTCACCGGAAACGATGTCTACCCACCAGTCAGAACTAGACACGTGGCCACGACGCACGCCACGCCGCCAGAAGGCAATTAATGCGGAGAGCACTTCCCAAAAAATAAAAAATAAAAAATAAAAAAATAAAAAATAAAAGAAAACCCTTTCGTATTCCTAAGATCGTCCGACTTGTGGACGATCTCGGAATAAGGGGGCAGCTGATAGATCCAAAAAATACGACCGTCCAGACCTTGCCTGTGGACGACTAATAAGAACGAGAGTGATTGCCCGAATCTACAAGTTAGTCGTCCATACACCTGTCACGACCATCCGTTACAAAATGAACAATAAATACCGATACCGTTGAAGAAGTATCTGTCAAATTTACTACCCTGCACGGACGTTACGAAGTCAAGGAATTACACCCTCATTATGGCAGAACCAACGGCTAGAAGGGTACTGAAAACAACCTATATATATCCCCAAACGGGATCCGGAAAAGGTACAAGAAACACTCACTAGAAATTTCATTATTAAAGAAGTACTTTATTCTTTCTTGATAAAGGAGGACCTTTCCTAACTTTGGCATCGGAGATTTTGTGGCTGGCGCCACACCGGTGACCACATACATTTGTATTTAGACATATTCTTTGCAGGATCTGGAGCGGAGGCTGACGATATCAATCTGGACGAACATCTCTACTGACGATCTTAGCATCATCAATTATCTTTTAGTTTTTAAAGGTTAATTACTAATACACATTTAGTTGTTGCACACAACCATATACACAAATGAGTTACAATTTTAGTGTAAATTGTATGTGTATGTACAGTTGTGTGCAACAACTAGTGTGAAATAAATATTGCATATGGGGTAACCTCAAGATACTGACAAGATGTTTTCAACCCATAATTTAATAGATATCATAAGACTTTATAAATCACTAAGCCAACTCCCAAATAATCCATTGCAGATTTATTTAGTACAATAATTGTGCAAACTATTCATGTAAACCCTCACCCTCCACTCCACCCACGAGCACAACACTAATCACTGATGTTGCATGTGATTCAACATTGTTGCGAAGTTTGGCATATATAATGATCTCATCTTGCATATGTATGTTTTCTTAACAAGAGGGTACTGAAATATTCTTTATTATTAGATGCCGAAGCTACCATTCTTTCCCATAGATTACATCAATCTTTGCTTGACACGGTTCACAGAAACCATGTGAATTAATTAGTGCATGATTATAGTATTAGGTGTGCTTACAAGTAAAAACAAAAAAAATATAATATCGAATGGGAATTTTTGTGATTACTTGTGTTGCCTACCACATGTTTTACGTACATACATCGACACATGATTGCATCAAACAGTTTGCAAATGTCCTTTTTTTCAAACAATTTTCCTAAAAGCAATCCCCTTCTATCAATTGGTTACATTTGTTTAAATATATTAGTCCCTAATAAAACAAAAGAAGCAATGCCAAAGGACAAATATTTTAAACTTTAGAATATTCTTAACTATATAGTATATGGCTAATTAATTGATTGATAATATATGCATACATTTAAACTATAATACAAAAGATACAGAGAATAATTAAATTATTATTCATCAATTTCGATCTAATTCCATTTGACACCTTACACCAAACATCTCTATAAAATTCTCTCATCACGAGCAGTGCTAGAAGCTATTGGACAATTCACATTATAATAACATTTTTTTGATCACATAATAATTTGATCAAATTGTTATGAAATGCAACATGCATTTGGATTCTCATCACTGAAGAGCTGAGGAGGTGGGATTCGTTCAAAGAGCTGAGGAGGGATTCGTTCAAAGAGCTGGGGAGGTGGGATTCGTTCAATCACATAGATTGGCTGGTAATAGTACATCATTCTCTTCATACCTTCCTCATTAATATCTGGCCGGTCATAGTACATCATTCTCTTCATACCTTCCTCATCAATATTATTGTTGATGACAACAATTTCTTCACCTTCTTTCTTGGCCTCTTCCTTCTTTTCCTCACCACCACCACCTTTGTTCTCATTACTTTCACCCTTGTTACCACCCTTGTCACTCTCTTCTTTCTTAGCTTCTTCTGGTGGTTTTTCTTCTTCTTTCTTTTCTTCTGGTTTTGCTTCTTCTGCTGCTGGCTTCTCACCTTCTTTGTTTTCTTCTTTCTTCTCTGGTTCGGGCACGGGTTGTGGTACAATTCGAGCTTGCTTTTTGGTGCGCCTATAAACATAATCTACAAGCTTGTTTTCGTCCATTGTCCCAGTCACCACGACCTTACCAGTGCTAAACTCAGTCACGGCTGTTTGGACTCCTGTCATAATGCACAAATAAATATTAGTATCTCATATTATGTATCATATATTTACATCATACGAATGTGAAATTTGTGAACCCTATAACTAAAAACTCATATACTATAAGATAGAGGATAAATGTATCTTATGTATAAGATAATTTAATGGGTCAGTTAGATGTTGATAATTCAATATTATGTTATTATACATTATAAGAGAGAGGATACACATATTCAATGCATAAGATAAATGGATAATAATCAATGGAAACCTATAAAACTGATTGGATTACATATATCATAGATAAAAAGACTACTTATATATTTATTTTAATTTCGTGGATTATTTATTAAAGAAGTCAAATTATTATTTAATATGTTAGTGACTTAAAATGGAGTAGAAGAGAGCTCTCCAAATTTGTTTGGGAAAAAAACATGTCCAAAATCATGTTCAGATAGATCACAATTTCACAACTTACCTACAAATTATAATTTGTCTATCACTATTACATAAGTCACTATGATTTTATTCTCACGAACCAATCACAACTTAACACCTTTTAATATATATAGTGTGTTACAAAAATGTATCAAAAGGAGGAGATTCCTTTCCCTGACTTATTCTTTCTTGTAGTTGCCAGGTCACACTCAAACAATTAACTTTTTTTTTGCTCGTGCACACAAATCATTCATTTAGCTTATACAGAATCGGGAAAATTTAACATAATAGTACCTCTCATTTTCAGTATCTTCTTCTTAAGTTCCTCAGCACAGGCCTCGCAGTGCATGTTTACATTGAGCTCCACTGTTTTTAATTCACCAGCCTGCAGGAACACAACAAACCACACATGTTGGTTCATGTACTTCGCCAAAATTCAGTAATTAAGCCCTTCACTAAGAATAATTAAAGGAACTACAAGGTAACTGTGAAATAACAACTTTTGGAATCGGTTCACCTCGGATGCTGGTAATGGGGATAAGACTTCTGCTCTTCTCTTGGTTTTTTTCATAATTTTCGTGCACACAGCTTGAGGCTCCACTATCCCCTTTATAGTCACTTCATTTTTAGCCATGTCTATCTCAACCCCTTCCACTCCTGCTTACAACAACATACAGGTTTAGCACACAAGTTCCAACACATCAATAAGTCTATAGTAATATTTTTTTACACTAAAAGCTACCCTTTTTTTTGGTGATGTGTTGGGCCAAGTGAGATTATTTACCCCAATAAAACTAAAGATATAACAATAATTTCACTACGTTCCTAAATTAGAGGCAGTTTATTATTGTTGTTTAAACAATAGTTTTCAGTATTTAATCAATATTATATGATTTTTATACATTTTTTCACCTATACGTATTCTTAAAAAATACAAACAATATTTCTATAAATTTCTTACGTTTGGCCCTTAGTCTACCACCCGGTACATGAGCCTACCACGATATGTAGTCTAAAATATTTTTAATGCTAATTCAAAAATACTATTAATTTTTGTTGTGTCCTAGCATAAATCTATATATATATATATATATATATAGACATATGCTAACATATACTAGCATTGAAAAACAAAAACATAAATAACAATTAACAAAGAGAAAGGGAGACAAGGGAGGGGGGGACCTCTAATTTTCATGATGGACTTCTCAATCTTCTTGGCGCATCCAACACAGTGCAAGTCCACGTACAAGACAAGCGGAGCTGGTGGCTTTGGCTCTTCTTCCTTCTTCTCCTCTGCTTTCTCTTCCTTCTTCTCCTCTGGCTTAGCCTCTGGCTTAGCTTGTTCCTACCAAATACAAATGAAAAACAATCAGTAGGGATTAAAATAAAATGCAGCTCCAAAAAAGCCAAAACTCAGAGATCAAAAGCCTCACCTGTTTAACTTCTCCACCCATTTCTATGAATCAAGAATGAAAGAGATATAAAACCCAAGTTGTTCAAAATGGGAGAAGAAAAAAGAGAAGAAGGGAGAGGGTGTAACAATGAGAAGAGAGTGGTTTTATACGTAGATATAGTGAGAGTATAATGGATGGACGGTGGGGTATATTAGCAAAATAAAGCAAAATTCAGTGTGATTCTCTGAGCACATGCAGTGCCACTAATTGCACAAAGAGAGAGACTCTTAGTTTATTATTTCTTTCTGGAATTCTTTTCAAACTCCAAAGCTGAAGAGGGAGAGAAGAGGGAGAGAGCAATGGAGCAGAGTTGGCAGATTTATAGTGAGAAAGAGAGGTGAATTTGGTGAGGCCAAGAGAAAGAAACCACTGAAAAAGGACACAACACATTTTCATCACCCACCGACTCGTGGATTTTCCGTGTCATAACTCAGACTGTCCGACGTATAAGCCCATCTTATGTGGGCAAACCTAGATTCCAATGTCCTGGGGTGTGGATCTTGTGTGGGACATACCATACATGCTGCCCATCAAATTGTTTATCTCTTCACCAAACATTGGTTATAATCAATTTAATACTAGTAACACATAACTTAAGGTGGGCAATCACGTTAAGTTGTGAACTACTTAGCCAAAAGAAAAACAAAAAACAGAGTTTAATTGTGATTTTGTGATATGGGTGATGAGTTATTTTACTAATATAGCAAATCTCACTACATTTTCATAACAAGTTGAGGTGTCAGTTTACCAAAAGTCAAAATAAAATTATATTGAGAACCATCACAACTTAAAATATGGGTGTTGTGAAAATATTGTGAGATTTTGTTGTGCCCCTAGACTTTCTCATCAGTGAATTGGTGTTAGACCAATAAACAGATCAAGTCAATTTGGTTCGAGTTTGACCCATCTGGATTCGAGTCAAATTTGAATTGTCCTAAATGGGTTGCAAACGGGTTGGGCTGATCATGTTACAAGGTCAATTAGGTTATAGGTTGAACCATTTTTTTTCACATGAATAATAATAATAATAATAATAATAATAATAATAATATTGTTTTTGTCTTCTTATCAATACAAATAAGTGAAAAAATAATAAAATACTTAAAAATTAAATTTAAATAATACATAAATCCTTAAGTTTACTCAATTTAAAGTTCACTAACGATATCATCACCATAAAAGAAGGAAAAAAAAATACTAGATGTTGTGAGCTACATCAAGTTATCAACCTCTTTAGGTGTACCTGTTGCATTTAAAAATAATAATTAAAAAAAAAGTTAAATTAACTAGAAAGATAACTAAATAAATAAAGTTTTTAAAATAAAACAACATTTTATGTAAAGAAAAATAAATAAATATTTAATATGAATTGCAACTCAATCTACTTAATTAATAATAAAACAACATATTTTGTGCTTTTTTTTCGCTCTAAAGAAGGGTCTTACAATCTAACAAAATGTTTAAAGAAAGATTAGCATTTTTTTTTTTTTTTTTTGACGGGAAAGAAAGATTAGCTTTAACCATAAGGGAAGAGTGGATTATTTTTTTTAATTAACTGATTTCAGAATATATATCCCGATGTCAAATTTATTAAGTAACATTAAATATCTAGTACAAACAAAAATACCATTAATTATGTTGTTGTTTTTTGTTTTTTTACAACAAGTGATGAGAGAAAAGGTATTTTAAATGCAGGTTTACCATATAAAAGGGACTTGTCATACTACTGGATCAAAAAACTTTTGACAAAAATAGACCCATATTAAAGTCTATGCTTGATGTAACCAAAAAAAAAAAACTAATCTAACCAATTTCAAAATAGATTGGTAAAATTTTACAAACTACTTACTAGAATTAATTTACCATAACAAGTTAACAACTCAAGAAAATGCTTACGCCCAAAAATTAGTGGTTAAGCAATAATAATCACTTTACATTTAATTTCCATGACTTGTTTGACTTGGGATGGATGAAACGTAGGGAACATGAAAATGTGTGTTAAGTTTTGCGTGTAAAGATCTACATGCTAGAAAGTTGATATCTCACATGGGCTGCTGCTTCTCAATTGGCAATGCTTAATCATCTTCTATCTTTCTTTCCATTTTGTACTTTTCTTTTATATTTTCAGGTTGATTAATTATCAAAAAATTCTTGTTGGGTTTACCAATCCTCTCTCTCTCTCTCTCTCTCTCTTCCAATTTGTTTCTTTTATATTTTGGGTTAATTATCAAAAAACTTCTTGTTGGGTTTACCAATCCTCTCTCTCGTTTTTCCAATTTATTTCTATTATAATTCTGGGTTAATTATCAAAAAACTTCTTGTTGGGTTTACCAATCTCTCTCTCTCTTTTCCAATTTGTTTCTTTTATAGTTTTGGGTTAATTATGAAAAAAACTTTCTTGTTGGGTTTACCAATCTCTCTCTCTATGATAATTACTTAATTAGGGAGAGAAGAGAGGGGAAGAATTTCCTTAAACATGATATTTCACCACCTCACCAAACTGCACCTACTTGAGAATTAATTTGGTACAATATTTCTCGATCCATCTCAAAGCAAACCAACCCTTTTGAAGAAAATATGAAAATTCATTCCCCTCTAGTTTTGTTTTGTCCTTCAAATTTGGACCAAACTGATATAACTTCTATAGAAACACAAAAAGAAAAGACCCAACTTACTAAGGTCCTAACACGTGGATATGACTCAGCAATGACCACCATGGGACTCTTTAACAGGACCTCAACATTTAAAGCTTTTTTTTCTAAGCTCTCAACCACTGCACCTTTCCGAGGCAAACAAATTTCACCAACCAACATATCTTTCTATCCGATGCAAAACCCACACAAAAACCAGCCAACAAGCAGGCAAAAGTACAGAATTTCAGATGACTTTGTTTGATTATCTTTCTCCTTTTTCATTAGTAAAGATAGGTTTACAATATCATCTATGATGTATAGGCTGATTAGGAGATTCTAATGAAGGCAGGTGCTGGCCATTCCATTGTTCCTTTGTTAGGATGGTCGGTTAGAATAGAATCTAGAGCATTGCTCAGCTTTATAAAGCAATTTTACTCAACCACCCATTACTTTGGCTATTATATTTCATATCACACAAACCAATCTTCCGAACTAGTTTGGAGAAATCTCCGCCAACCCATTACATGATAATTCATAAAATCGTCTACATACTTATTTAACCCAGTCACATAATTCATTAAATAAATCATGTGACTAAAATATATGTAAATAATTTTATCAATTGACACGTATTGTGTTAGAAAAATTCTCCTCCAAATCGTTTTGGAAGTAACCTTTTTCCTAAAGGTTTGTTCTTAGTTTCTTATCATTACATGATTGCATAATCAAAGAATATTCTCTGTCATTGGCTATAGAGGATTGCTTTTAAGTGCCTTGCCCAACATATCCAGCTATGAAATGTAAAATTGTAGGCAACATTTTACCACAAAATTCTTTGTTGCAGTTAAAACTCAAACGCTCGTGCATGAAAAATTCAAACACGAAAGAGTAAGATTAGACCTATGGTCTACAAAAATTCCTATGTACTCAAGGAAGGGAATCAATGTGTTAGAGCATGTATGCTATGGACCATGATAATGCTAGTATGAGTTGTCACAACTTACAACTGTTTTAATTAACAGTAAACGATCAAGATCATTAAATTATATGAGTGACTGAAATTATAGGAAAACGACTTTTGTTTTTAGATATAAAATAATGAAGAACAATTAAAGAATATAGTGAGCATTACAATATTGGCCAAGAGGTTGCAATTAGATGTGCCATGTGTCTTGATTCCTGTTTTTGATTGAATTTCTTTCACATTTTTTAGTACAAAAACTTTGAGGTGCTCTTTTTATGTAGGGATGACTAATAATTCGTGCATAATTGCAAATTCGAAATCTTCCTGAATCTACACTTTTAGCCGAAAGTATAAATTATTGAAAAACATTGTTTCTGTGAATTGCATGCATGGTTCAATTGAAATATATCAAGTAATTGAACAAGCAAAGGGAACATGGACGTACACCACAAGAAAATGAATCATTCATTTAGGGTTCCATTTTTATTTCCACAACATTAATCCTCTATTTGTTTTAAAATAAAATATTTTTAGGTGTTTGGTATAATAAATAAAAAATTTCAGGTATTTAGTATGGCAAGTAAAATTTTTCAGTAAAATATTTCTAGGTGTTTGGTATAATAAGTAAATTTTTTCAAGGAAACCACCAAAACTGATGGCTCAGCCATCGAAGCCACTAGTGCCGGAGGTTCGGTGATTGGACCGTTGGAATCGATAATCAAAATGATGGCTTCAGTGACCAAACTGTTGATGATCACTATCGAAGCAGTGTCTCTGGTGACCCGTTGACAAAATGGCATCTCTAGTTATTGAGCCTCTTGCATTGGTCAATGCAGCATCTCTGGCCATTAGACTGCAAGCACCAGTTGCTTGAACGGAGTCTTTGGACACCAAACCGTTGGCGCCAGTCACCAGAGCAAAGTCTCCAGTCACTGAACCACCGGCATTGGTCATCGGAGTGGTGTCTCCGACCACCTAACCAATGACCTAGCCATCAAATACGAGAAGAGAAGCCACAATAGATTTTACAACTTTTTATAAATGATTTTACGGTCAACCGGAAATATTTTATAAATTTAACTACATTTTATCTATAAACAAACACGTGAAAATGAAAAAAAATATTTTCTAAAAAATATTTTACTTAAAAAAAGACAAAGCGTTATACAAAAGATTATATTCTAAAATCAAATAAAAACCTATAGACTCATCCATTGAGAAGGTGCATTCCTTACGGGGAAATTAAAATATAAATACGATGCACGTTATCATTGAATGCCCCTGTCAAACGTTTTACAAGTTTACTCATGCAAATTCCAAATGATAATGAATTTGAGAGCCAATATTGTGTTGGAGGTACGTTATTGCAAGAGTTAATATCGTTACTTTGCACAACTTTTCTAGTGCAATTATGAGTTGTGCTGCTTTGACAACTGAAAGCAACATAATCTGTAGAGAAAATGGTGTCCATGTCAGGTTTGAAAGCTAGGATAGTGATTAATTTGAGGAAATGGTCACTTCTTTTATGAGGTCAATTTACAAGCCTTTAATCACCATATTGGATAAAAACAACGAGTAGAGGGTTACAAACAACCAGAATTGGAGCAGAATACTTTTAGAAAGTCACAACTAATGGGGAGAGAGAGAGAGTGTGTGTGTACATGAACCTAAAGATTGAAGATGCTATGTCTTGTCAAGGGGGTCCATGATCTATGCAGATTAATGGAAAGAAAGAGAGACAACATGCAATGTTTTGTGTAAAGTTAGTCCTTTATATATTAATTACTGTTGCTTTCTGATATTAAGGGCAGTCCTTTGTGGTCTTAAACCTGCCTCGATTTTCTTATACAGTTCTTTATGGCCCCTAACACAACCCCCCCCCCCCCCCCCCCCCCCCCCCCCCCCCTCCCTTTTCCTTTTTCCCTCCTTTATTGCCACAATATAATTCATTTGAAAGCTAAAGGTCCAAAAAAAAAAAAAAAAGGGGTCTAAGGAATTCTAGGGTAAATAAATAACAACAAGAGACTTCAATCTGTTATGTTAATTAAGAGCTTGAAAAGAGTTTTAGATAGGATTCAACTATTCAAGTGATAGTCTAGTAATAACGACATCTTTTGTAATATTTCATGTTTGTAGTTTGAACTTTGAACACTACCCTTTCCTCCCCTTACCTACCTCAAAAAGAGCTTCAGGTGTTTGGGTGCAATGTATGCAAGAAACAGTAGTAGGGGAGAACATGGGAAGTGGGTCTCCGCCAGTCAGATTTTGGGCCTTTTTCACAATGGCCCACTGTGTTTGTGGTTGTACTTTTTATTTTATTTGGTGCATTATCCCAATCGCATGGCACCCACGAAAGATTTTGTAACATGGAAAGTTTCACTTAGAAACTCAAAATCATAAGAGGATGTCCACATGATGAGATTAGAAATATAAATCTGTCCCCTCATTTTATTTTGTAACATCATGAATTTTTCATCCAGCTTAAAAACCAAAAAGAAAAAAAAAGAACCATGGATTTTCTATGAGGATGTTCTTAGCTACACACATGGATGGACTATACTATAGTGTCTTAAGCATAGCCTGACATCAGGGTCCAATTTCGGCCTTATATACTTGTGGCATCCGGATAAATTAAATACTTGCATTAAGATATGAAGCAAGTGATTAAGTAAACTATGAAAAGCCCATTTTAGATTTTGGGGGCAGGATACTAATTATGAACTGATTTGGAGGTCTATATTTCTAGAGCACACCCATCATCCTAAGCCATTCGCAAGTTTCCACTATTTAAAAAATCACAAAATAATTCAACACCTTTAAATAAGGTAACAAATTCACAACAAATCATATGATTTTTGCAATTCCAAAATCAAGCCCTCATTTTTGGCAAAAAAATACACCAATGACCTTTTTTTGGGTAAGTTGGATTCAAATTCAAGTCTCCTGTTTGACAACAAGAAACTTTATCAATTGAGCTTAACTAAAATTAACAAAAAATATGTCATACCCAGTGTACAAATCTCTCACTTTTGCAGGATTTGAGAGAGATCGTGATAAACAGCTTTACCCCCAATTTTGTTTGGAGAAGCTGTTATTAACACCATATTCTGAAACTTTCATTGCCCAAGTGAGTGTTGGTGCTCACTCAAATATATCTCAGCAAGAGCAGTATGTAATGCTGCACCAATTGGAAGGACATCCTCATCAAGAAAGAAGTAAGGGGAATGTGGGGAGTGGACTGCACCCAAGTCCTTATTTCCAATTCCAATGCCAAGCATAACTCCGGGAATCAGTTCTTGATAGTGGGCAAAGTCTTCACCTGCCATCATTTTCTCGCCCACAATGACATTCTGAGGACCAACCAAAAGCTTGCCCACCTTCTGCACATGCAGATGCAGTTTCTCATCATTCACAACAGCAGGCAATAGTGGGTGATCTTCTTCTTTCATGTCAATATATGCATTACATCTGTGTACAGCAGCATGTCCTTCAATAACCTACAACCAGCCGCGGTTATATACAACACAAGCTTTGAAAGCAGTGATTACATTAATTAAACTGTTTGTCTTTGGAAACAAATCAGTTGGCAGTTTGCCACAGACCAGATGAGCTAAAAAATTGAAGACATTGAAGCCCAACGCAACAAAGTTATAAAGTAAAAGAAGAGAAGTTATGGGGAAAACATTGTGATAGGAAGCTCAAAATAACTCCATAAAGCTGACCATAGTGTCAGCTAAGGGTGCATCTTGAAACACTTACAGAACAAATGACGGTGTGAAGGTGGAAAAATTGCAATGTTATCTCCATGAGACCAAAGCCAACTGCTTGATTCTGCCATTACAGTTCACCCTTTTCCAGGAGGATTGCCAAAGCCAGCAAATGGAAACAAATAGTATTGAACAACTGAAATAAGTATATTATGCAGAAATGGAATGTACAAAAGATTAGTTTCTTTATATTTCAAAAAGAATTCACGTCTTACCTTAGCAAAACTATTTTCTAATAAAGCCAAAAGTGAAAAGGTTTAGTATATACCTCTTTCAACCGTTGCCTGAGTTGGTGCAAGCCTTTAGTTGTGAGACTCCTCAAAGTGCCCCTAATTTTAACATATGTGTGTCCAATTTAGTACCACCTCTGACATAAGTAACAGATAGCACCTTCAACAAAAGTCAAGTGTTAGCCCTATGTTACATTGGATGCTTTATGTGCTTTCAGTCACCCATAACACCCCCCCCCCCCCCCCCACCCCCAAAAAAAAAAAAAAAGAAGACGTTGCCTAGTCACTTCATTGTTGCATAGCCATATAGCTGAAAGATTTTGAAAATAATCCCCAAAAAAAAAAAAAATTCCAATAAAAGTTACTAAACAATTTGGACTAAAAGAGTTAAGTTTTCAGATAATAGAGGGGGACAATTTATTTTGTTTGGAGGGGTGGTCAAACTCAAGTAGATGAAGACTTTATAACCTGAGGTTATACAAAGAGTTTATAACAATGGAAAATGGAAGCTACAATAAGCATCCAACCAAAAACTTAAATTATCATGTGGAGAGACCAACAAGTACTTAAACCCATGACCAAGTACCCAACCAGTATGGAACTTTTCAAAAAGATTACATTAAAAGATTGAGGATAGAGACAAACCTGACTATGAAGCGGATCAGTTTCTCTCAAGATGAGCTGTTGCAATGCCAAAATTGCAAATGATGCAGCAAGAATTGGATCCACATTTGTATGGGGATCTGCAGCATGCCCATCTTTTCCTACTATTTTTGCTTCAAAGATGCATACTGCAGCTAGGGCAGGCCCTGAATTGGATTCTATAATTCCTGTGGGTAGTATAGAATTAATGTGCATTCCGAATATAGCTTCAGCATCACGAAGAGCACCATCTTTTATCATGTGAGATGCACCAGCACCTGCCTCCTCAGCAGGTTGGAAAAGAAGTCTCACAGTTCCCTTCAGTCCCAAATTAAAAGGGGTTTTAGAATAACATAGGTTGAAGATAATTTAGGCAACTTTGAGAACAGAGAGACAAAAATCTTTATGAACATCTAATTAGAAACGAGTGTGAACTTTCCAAGGGCAAGTCAGAATTCTATCAAACACCAAGAAGTGGCGTCCGCAAAACACATGAAAAGTATATTCTAAATCTGTTATCTATTAATTATTGCTCAACGACATAGAAATACTGAAGACGCATGACAACAAAAGAGTGGATCATGGTTGAACTTTATTTTTAGATTACAAATCATTAAATATTAATCAAATCTATCTTGTAAGTTTTTCCATTGTGAGATCCCTTATCCTTGGCACATTAATGTACTTGGGTTGAGTCCTGTATAATGTGCTATAGAAAGTTAGAGAATACAGATCAAAGATATAATTTCTTTCTGTGTTATTGTTATGATGAATGTTACTTCTAGGACGATAGGGCGATAGGCCCACTAAATCTTCCATTTGTTACTCTCATTTTCTATCAAAGAAACAAAGTCTCTAGCACAAAGGAGATTCAAATTTCCAATATCAATTAATCTTAAGCCTTACATTTAAACAATTCAATCAAAATTATTTTACAAATAAACTCGAGGGCTATCCCAGTGGTTCCAAGTGCTTGGGCACTGGGGTTCGAACCCCACCAGCCCTTCTCCCCTATTTACCTATAAAAAATTATTTAAAAAATAAATAAAAAGAAAAAGAAATAAAGACAGCATTACAGTGAGAGAAGAACATACTCATCATTTTAGCCAAGAAGTATGTTCTTCGAACTAGAAGAGCCTCTTGGCTATATTCCTACAATGAGCTCTTCACTGATTGAAATTTTATACAAGCTCATTCTCAGTTTTCACTCTCTGATTTTGCCATTCTCTGTTAATTCACAATTGGACCTCCATTCTTTTACAGAGTAGAAATGAACACACTTGCACCAGGTAGACAGCCAAGCCAGCTTAAAAACATTAATAAAACATTCATACACATAATCCTAAAGAAAAAAAAGGAATGGTGGAAAAGGACTGGAATAGCTATTGATTAGAAAGGTCTTTCTGCCTTTTGATCCTTTAGTAGATCCTTGGAAAGCAATCGTGAGAAAAAAGTACAAACATACAGATAGAATACCCACAAATATCTATGTCAAAGTAGTAATTTAATTAGATGTATAAACGCCACTGGAAAGAAATCTGATCATCACAGACAACATTGAAAAAGATGAAAGTTTGGACAAATAAAAAATTAGATTGCTAAGGAAGAAAGTTTGGACAAATCTGGTTAGCTTACAAGAGCTATCTTTTCTAAGCTAACCAAGTGCATTATCTGCTGTATTCACAATTTTCCCCTCTGTGATACACATTTGACTATGGCACAGGCATAGGACTCATACTTAGGTTCCATAGAAAACAAAAGATATGAGACTTTCTATGAGAGAATCATCCATGAAACAGGAGAGGTTTGTTATGAGGAGAACAACACAAGAATGTTATTTCATTATTAGGGCCTATTGCTTTAAAAAAGAAATATTTCTGCTACTGAATTAGTATATGTAGCATCATAGCCATGTCCTACACTAGTTTCTCATAAATTTAGTGGGTAATAACGGGAAACATGTTGCAAGTGCACGGTTGATTCGCACATCAAGAAAAAGTAAAGAAAGTGAGTAGCTTATATACACAACCAGGTTCAAACACTTTTGCATTAGAGTGGTGTCCCAATATGTACACCAATGTTGCTTCTCTCCCTAACAAAAAGCTATTCAATGAGAGGTCGTATTGTATATGTGTTGTTTCTCTTGTTAAATTTTGTGCTAATCCTAATGTGTCATCAATATGCAAATGATCGATATGGAAGAATCATTCTAAACTTAATTTTGTTGACAAAGTGAGTTTCTCCATGATACTTAGTAGTTTCCCCTAATGTATAGGTTTATCACAGACTTGCACATTAACCCCTCAAGTTTTTCCTACTTCAGCTTTGATATCCACAATTATTACATAAATGAACTGAAAGGCATCACCTATGAAAACCCACATAAAAAACAAAAGTACTAAACCCATATAGAATGAAGTATCTTTCATTCATTTCATTGCAATATTAAAAAACAAACCTTGAGCTTATCTTTGCGTTGATTAAGCAACTTAGCAGCACCAAGGAGCATAGTTGTGTGAGCATCATGTCCACACCCGTGCATTTTCCCATCAATCTTACTCTTATGCTCCCACTCAACAAGCTCCTACACATATAAAACACTATAATTTGAGAACGAACACGCACGCACACATATACAAATACAGATAAATCTTGAAAACTAAAATGGATTACTTGCATGGGAAGAGCATCCATGTCAGCTCGAAGAGCAACAACAGGACGAGAACCAGAGCCAATTTGGGCAACAATGCCGGTTTTGGCAAGTGGGTATGAGTAAGGGATGCCAAGCTTGTCAAGTTCTCTGCGGATAAGAGCACTGGTGTTGTGCTCTTCGAATTTGAGTTCTGGGTATTCATGGATTTGCCTTCTTATTGAGACCAACCAGTCTTTGTCTTGCTGAGCTGAGCTTAAAAGTTGTTCCTCATAAGTAGGATGCTGAGAACTCTGGATTGGAGAAAGGGAAGTGAGTGAGAGAAACAAAATAAGACGAAGACATTGTAAGATTAACAAGTGTGTGTCCATCGTTAAGCCACATCACATGAGCAAAATTTTATCTCATTTAACAGAGATTAGCACAAAACTCTGCTTCCCGCGCTCAAAATTTTCACAAAAACCATTCCGCTAAAACCTCTGAGCAACCCGTTAAAACCTCTGAGCAACCCGTTAAAATATCTAACAATACCAAAATCTTCCAGTCATTCAAATTCCAGCCCAGCAAAGAAGATTTGCTTTCTACCGAGTGTACCCATGACAAAAATCTTTACGTCATTCCAACTCTAGTGAGACCACAAAGCAGAACCGCTGTTGATTTCAACAACTTGACTGGAATTGAAAGTTCTGAATTCCAATAGGTGCTCAATCATTCTTTGCATTATTTCTTTTTTTTTTTTTCTTTTTTTTTTTCTTTTTTCTCCGTAGTTTTTATACTCTTTTGCTAAGTCTTGAACTGTATCTCCTAACAAATAATTGAATTCCCTGTTTGATTTGGATTTGTTTTTCTTTTTTTCTTTTTTTCTTTTTGCTTCACTACTATTTTAGCTTTTAGACTTTGAAAATTATTTCCTAAGTAATCAAAACAATTGCAATCAGTATTCATAAATCTGGTTTGACTTCCTTATCTAGTATTATCAAGTTTTTGTCCATAATTATTTTACTTGTTACCATGCCCAAGTGATTATATCTAGTAAGCATGGACATGACATGGGGTAAACTGCTCTCGTCAATATACATATAAAAGGGATTTGTTCAATACTAGTAATTCAATAGAAGTTGATGTTGCAGCTAAACTGCTTGCATCCTCTGGCCACCTCAGATTGCCCTTCATTGTTTTATTATTTTTGGTAGAAGTAGGACATCACATATATGCATTGTGTGATAATTTTACAACCAGTGGTGCTAAGTTTTAAGCATGAAGAGTAATCTATTTTTGGCATTGTTTATAATATAGCTTTTGGAGAAATTTTTGTAACATCCAAGTTGAAGAGATCAAATGACCCATTGTTCCATTTCTTGTGTCTTGAGAGAAATTTCTTTAAAGTTTCTTGAAAAAATGTTCCTTTTCTTATGCTCTCTTGGAAATTAATGGAGTATTAGCTATATCTTTAAGTAATTTCGTAATCAATTGCTTAGCTCATCTTTAAGCCAATATGAGATAAGCAATTGTGTAGAAAAGTGCAATATTCCAGTTGCTATGATGTGTTTATCTTGTAGCTCATGCAGCAAAGTATTTCCCAAGGCTTGCACTCAAAAAGGAAAGTAAATACAACATCACTGTCATAGCGATGACTCTAGAGAGGCACTATGAAGAAATTGCAAGATTCAAACACTAAGTCTAATGCATTTGCAATTCTGGAAGCAAACAAGTTTTGTCAAATTACTCCATGAAAATTTCCTGCAATTAATATTTTTATACCTATTCTATAATATCTCACACAAGGATACAAAGAAGAAACAAATATAGAGAGACCCCACTTGTACTAAACTCCAACAAAAAAATGACCCTACAACCCAACAAAAAAAAAGACACTATAGCCTTGCATTCACCCTTGCTGGTGAGGTACTTTTACAAAAAAAACAAGCTTCCGCCAGCCTAAGCATTTTCACAAACACCTTCACAGCATTTCAAGGGTTATCATTGCTTCCCTTCACAAGTTGCTCAACTTAGTCCTCAAGGGTAGTGCATTTCAATCAGAGAAAGGAAGCTTTCAATACAATTGCTCTGCTACATAGTAATGCAAAATGAAGGAAGTTGTAAGTATACTCAAATTCTTGCCACATGGACTCCACCACTATCTTTTCATTTTCTATGGAAATCATTAATAATTTAACACAAACTTAAAAAAGAGCTCTAGCTTTAGCAAGAAATGACTTCTTTGATCAAATTTCTCCCTTTCGGAAGAATACACAATGCGAACAGTCTCTCCAATAGATTGGAGGCCTATCTTAGATCTTCCCATTTCAAAAATTAAGGAAAGAAAAAAATAGGAAATACCGCGCAAGAGTGATTTTGAAGTTGTATCAAAAATCTGAGAGAGATGGGGAGCAATGTTAAAGGATTTTAGTGGGAAGGAGATGATGGAATGAGTTTAGGAGAGCAGCAAATGTGTTTTTGGTATTTTTGGTGGGTAATTAAGTGCCAATGAACAAATAGAGTCATTGTGAAATAAGATGTGGCTTGATAATTATTCTCAGATTCAGTCTTGCCAGATGTCATGCATTCATTTAAAAAGTGAAGAGAACGGGAGAAGAGCCCATATCCCTCACACTCCTCCTCCCACAAAAACAAAATTTAATTCTTTACTTCTTCTTTTTTCTACTCTATTAATTTTTTTTTTTTTAATGTTAAGAGCATTCTCATCAAACATGTCAAAAAATATAACATTTAGCATCTCAAAATACTACTTTATTTATTTTAACACTACACTTTATGATACACCTAACATCAAATGTTTTATTTTTTTTTACCACTTCATTAAAATATTATTTATTTTAATCAAGTGAGAGAGAGAAAGTAGTGGAGAGAGGCACAGCATGAGAGAGAGCGAGAGATAGAAAAAGAAAAAAAAAATAATAAAAAACTCTAGCAACTTGCTACAGTAGGGTGTCAAATATGACACTCCACTTTAGCAAAGATGTCAAAAATTTTAAGAATAGCATGTTCGATGTGGATGATATTTTAAGGGGATGAGAGCTAAAATTAGGATTTAGCATTTTTCACATTTTTTATTGGAATGCTCTAAAGGTATACTACACCTAAAATTTGGGGTCCTTAAATTTTACACCCTTCCGTTTTAAATTTTAGATTTTATTCTTTAAAGTCACTCCATCTATATTTTTTTTGTAACCATTTATATTTCCCATTAAGTGTCATATAAGCTTGATACATGTGTTTGGTTCGTTCAATAAAATGATGCCGCATCATTTTATTATGACGTCATTTTTGTTAGCCCAAAAAGACTTTAAATAATAATTGACTTGACATCATTTTATTGGACGAACTATACAGGCATGACAAGCTTACGTGAGCATTCAAATTAGCTCAGGCAAAATTTTCTCCCTATATTAGCAAGACCTACTTCTTCTTCTTTTTTACATTCTCGCTTTTTAAAACACCCCACATCGGATTATCTATTTTATACTACATTTCATTAAAATATCAAATTTTTCATTATTTTTTAATTATTTCTCGTTCTTTAGACACAATAACCAACACTCACTATCTTCCTTTATCCTCAAAATACGTAAAAAAATAATAAAATTACAAAATTTATATTGAATAAGTAGACTATATTTCAAAATCTTTGATAATACTTTTTATATTTCTTAGGAAATTCATTTAAAAAATACTTCAAAATGTCTAAAGACTAATATTTATAAAAAAATAAAAAATAAAAAACTACATGCAACGCACGGGGTAAAAACTAGTATATCTAAAAAACTTAAGTGTAACAATTATTTGTTGTTAAACTCTTGTTGAGCAACATCAGCTTAGCATTTTGGTCCACTCAATCCACTTCGGTCTTATTTGGTACTATTCAATCCACTTTGGTCCTAACCCATCCACTTTGGTCCCATTCGGTCCTATTGCATCCACTTCGTTCCTTATTCGGTCCAATTTGTTCCTGTTTAGCCCATTCTGTCCACTTTGGTCTTATTCAGTTCTATTCGGTCCACATTGGTCTTATTTAGTCTTATTTGGTCCATTCTATCCACATTGATTTTATTCGGTCTAATTCGGCCCACTTTGGTCCTAATTGGTCCACATCGGTCCACTTTAGTCTTATTCGGTCCACATTGATTCTACTCGGTTTTTTCGGTCCATTTTGTCCACTTGGGTCCTATTCAGTCCATTTTGTCCACTTCGGTCCATTTTGGTCTTATTCAATCCTCTAAAGTCCACTTAGGTCTTATTCGGTCCACTTCAATTCTATTCGGTCCACATTGGTCTTATTCGGTCCTATTAGGTCCATTCTGTCCACATAGTTCCTATTAGGTCTACTTCGGTCCACTTTCATCTTATTCGGTCCATTATGTCCACTTTGGTCCTATTCAGTTATATTCAGTCCACATTGGTCCTATTCTAGATTGGAGAAAGGGAAGTGAATGAGAACCAAAATAAGATTAAGAAAATGGAAGATCAACAAGGGTGTGTCCATCTTAGCTTACAAACTTACAACTCACTGAAAATCAACACCAGGAAAACGACATTAACAGAATCTTGGACAAAAAAGGAAGAGAAGACCACGTTCCTCTCACATTCCTATCAAAAAAACATTTTTACATTAACTTTTCACATTTTATTGTTCAAATTCAAGGGTTGAGATTTTTTTTTTTTTTTGAAAAAGACATTCTATATGTTCTTTCCAAAAAATAACTGATACTACCTCTGAAGCTAAAAAATTATTATAAGTTGGAATAATATTGAATTACAAAACAGTTGAGAATAAATAACAAGATAATAGGAATAGTGTGGTATAAATATTTTGTAAAAACTATTTGACGACCTAATGAACTATAATAAATTTCGTAATAAATTTCGTAACAACATTATTAACTTAATATATATATATATATATATATATTAATTAAAACACACTTCCATTTTACAAATCAATTGCATGCATCTCTCTTTAGGCCAGGGACAAAATGAGAGGAAATTGAAAAGAGTGAGGATTTTTAAATGGAATATGGGTAGATTTTTAGGTGAAATTTTCCCCTGAACCACTTTGTTGCAAACTATAGACAAAGTTGCCAATCAATAATAATTGCCTGGGCAAAAGCCAGATATCCACATAAGAAATGTAAAGTTACTTATCGGTTAGAACTCCAACTTCATTACATTTTTCTTGTATATACAGACAGTTTCAAACAACTGCAGCACCATGGAATTGATATTAATGTTTTTCCCCCCTAATCTGAAACCTACAATATTTGTTCCATGCTTATTACTCTTTACAATCAAGCTAATATGCTAATAACTTTCTTTTTGGTATAGGTGGAATTCAAATCCAAGTCCAGCGTTTGACAACAAGAGACTTTATCAATTGAGGTAAACTTATATTAATGTTAATGTTATTAACACCATATTCAACATTTATTGCACAAGTGAGCGTTGGTGCTCACTCAAATATACCTCAGCAAGAGAAGTATGTAATGCTGAACCAATTGGAAGGACATCCTCATCAAGAAAGAAGTAAGGGGAATGCAGGGAGTGAACTGAGCCCAAGTCCTCATTTACAATTCCAATGCCAAACATAACTCCTGGAATCAGTTCTTGATAGTAGGAAAAGTCTTCACTTACCATCATTTTCTTACTCACCTTGACATTCTGAGGACCAAGCAAAAGTTTGCCCACCTTCTGCACATGCAGATGCAGTTTCTCATCATTCACAACAGCAGGCATTAGTGGGTAATCTTCTTCTTTCATATCAATATATGCATTACATCTGTGTACAGCAGCTTGTCCTGCAATAACCTACAACCAGCCGCAGTAATACTTTGAAACCAGTGATTACACTAATTAAAATGTTTGCCTTTGGAAACAAATCAGTTGAAAGTTTGCCACAGAACTGATGAACTACTAAATTCAAGACATTAAAGCCCAACGCAACAAAGTTATAAAAAGAAAGAAAAGAATTTATGGGGAAAAGAATGTAATGGGAAGCTTAAAATAACTCCATAAAGCAGACAATTAGTGTCAGCTAAGGGTGCATCTTGAAACACTATCAAGAACAAATGACAGTGTCAAGGTGGAAAAATTGCAATGTTATCTCCATGACACCAAAGCTGACTGCTTGATTCTGCCACTACAGTTCACCCTTTTTCCAGGAGGATTACCAATGCCAGCGAATGCAAACAAAGAGTATTGAACAATTGAAATATAAATAAATTGAATGTACAAAAGATATGTTGCTTTATATTTCAAAGAGAATTCACGTCTTACCTGGTGTTGTAGTTGTAGACCAATGAAGCAGCAAAACTATTTTCTAATAAAGCAAAAGGCAAAAAGGTTAAGGTATAGTATATACCTCTTTCAACCGTTGCCTGAGTTGGTGCAAGCCTTCAGTTGTGAGACTCCTCATAGTGCCCCCAAATTCAACATATGTTGGAATTGTGTCCAATGTAGTACCACCTCTGATATAAGTAACAGATAGCACCTTCAATTAAAAACTAAGTGTTAGCTCTGTCACATTGGATATTTTATATGCTTTCAGTCACCTATACCCCCCACCCCCCAAATAACAACAACCAAAAAGAAGTTGCCTATTCACTTCATTCTTGCATAGCCTTCTAGCTGAAAGATTTTAAAAATAACCCCCCAATTTTTAATTTTTTTTGAAGACTTCCTATAAAAGTTACTAAAGGGAACAACAATTTGGACCTCAAAGAGGTAAGTTTGCAGAGAATAAGGGGGGCAATTTATTTTGTTGGGTACCGGGGGAGGGGGGGTGTTGGTTGTCAAACTCAATTAGATGAAGGCTTTATAACAATAGAGCTAAATGGAAGCTACAATAAGCATCCAACCCAAAAGCTTAAATTATCATGTGGAGAGGCCAACAAGTACATAGAGACATACCTAACTGTAGGAAATTTAGACCCCTTAAACAACCAAATTGCGTAGCCTAGATTAATTAGCCAAGTTGTTACTTAGTCAAATTAAGCAATTCTAGGTTAAAGCAATTCAACAATCATATCAAGAATAAAAATGCAGCGGAAAATAAATAACACAAGATATGATCACCCAGGAAACCACACGGTAAAAACCTGGGGAGGATTTGACCCACCGATCCTCAAGGCATAACAGAATTCACTATGAAAGAATTGAAGTTCTTACAGAAGGACTACAAGCTCCCCGCTCGACTTCCTAATGCTACCCACCAGTACGAACTTCCTGACACGACCACGCGCAGGCTCCGAATCCACGGACTACTTCTTTCTTGAATTCTTCTATCAGCTACAAGCTCCCCGCTTGCTTTTCTTTTAAGTTCCAATGGTTGCAACTATAATGATCATCAAGATGTTGATACTATCTCTAACTTGAAAACCCTAAGTTTATGTGAAGGAAAGCTCCTCAAAGATCTCACAAGAGATTCACACAAACCGCAAATATGAGCAACAAAGACTTAGAGAGGTTTGGGTACAAAACCCTAAAAATAAAAGGAGGCACAAGAGGCACTCTAATCTCTCATAAAAAAAAGTCTCAAAAACGTGGCTTAGGGTTTCCTTTATATAATGGGAGAAGTAGATCTGAAACCCTAATCCTTAATGGGCTTAAGCTGCTGTTTGGGCCGACTTAAAATTCTGCAGATACGATTTTTGATCGATCGAGCCTGTTCTTCGATCGATCGAACCAGGCAGAATACGAAGTCTTCTTCCTGCAGCTTGTATGTTCTTGAATCTTGACTTGAATCACCTTGAGCATTGTCTAATAAAACCTAAAGACTCTAAGATCTATATCTAGACAAGTTTGTGTTCACGATTTGCCAATTGTTCTAAACATTTAGAACCTAACAATCTCCCCCTTTTGCAATTCGTGACAAAACTTTCATACAGAATGAAATGCTCAAATACAAGAACAACCCAATACAATAAAATGCTCATTACAACAAATTCAACCTAACTACTATCCATCAGTTGCAAGTGTAGACAGCAGCTCAATTGAATCAACCTGTATAATCCTGAAACACTCAACAAACGCATAAACGCATGTGTGACAGAAAAACAGTAAATCAACAAAAATAAATTCTTGATTTCACATAGCACAAAATAAAGACATATACCAATGAAGAACTCATAAGTATAAATCAATAAGAAGTGAAACAAGAAACATAAATAAAAACATAAGTAACCTAACTCTCCCCCTAAGTTAGATACAACAAAAAGTTTTTATTTTCTTCCCTTTCAAAAATAATTTCAACTCCCCCTAAACAAGACAAACATGATTCCCTTAAATCAATAATTTCTCCCCCTTTTTGTCACGTATTGACAAAGACAACTCATACAAAGAGTAAACAGTCAACATACGCAATAAAGGATAAGAGAAAATAGAGAATCAAGGGGAACACAAAACAATTCAACTCTATAGAAAATAGAGACAGCTCCCCCTATGAACAACACAGGTTAAAAAAAACTTTTCTCCCCCTATAAAAATAGGAAAAACAAAACAAGTTGTGAGAAAAACAGTTTTGGGGAAAAATAAAGGAGGGGGGAATCAGCAGCAGCAGCAGCATCACCAACAGGATCAGGAACATCCTCACCAACAGGACCAAAGTTAAAAACACATAATCCAAAGTTAAAAACTAAGGTGAGGATACACATGAAGAAAAAATATTCTCTCTTTCAATAAAATGCAAACATGGCATTATGTGACCCATAAACAGTTGCATAAGTAGAGAAAATATTTGCACACTGATTATCCATCATATCTCTTAAGAAAAATATTTTCTACAGTTCACACATAAGAAATAGCATATACTAGAATGTACAAAACTCAAAAATTAATCAATCAATTTTTAAATCAAGTTGAGTACCCAATGTAGCAAAGTGTATGCATGTTATGTGTGAAAACAAAGAGAGATATGACTGCAAAACTGCAAGATGGATACAGAAATCAATGTAATGCATGTGAATCCTAAACACAAATGATGCATGTACTAATGCAGTGAGCAATTAAGTTCAATTGAGATTAAATTGACAAAATTGGTTTGAGCATAGAGTTTCTAACAAAAACCCCAAAAAATTTGAAAACCACTTGTTGAATTTTTAAACAAATTGATGAATTGAGCATCACATAACACAACTCACAGAGTATAATGCTTAATTACATCCAAACAACAAGCCAATTTCATCAAATTCAACTCAATTTCACAAAAGCCCCAATTCGGATCAAGAACAAATCCTTTTTAAAAACCTGATTCGCGAATTTCGATTGATCGAAAAATACATTCGATCGATCGAATGAAACAGTCATTTTTAAACAAATTAAAGCACTTTTTCGATCGATCGAAAATCAGACTGGATCGATCGAACTGGGCAGAGGCTCACTAAATTTTGAGAAAAAATACACAGTTTTGAAAGACACAAACCTAATTTTGAAAAACAACTCCTCAAAGCATTAAACAATGAAAGCAAAATGCATGAGTATGAGATGGAATGCTTTTTCAAAACCCCAAATTTTAAATCCAATTTTCTCAAAAACAAGTTTCAATCATTCTCCCATTGAATTTTTCTTAAGCAACAAATATGTTCTGCACAAATCTCAAGATATTTTCAAATTTTTTTTTCAAACTTGAAACACATTTTGCATTAAAATCAAGGAACTTTTAATCTTGGATGGCCACAACAAAATCACACACAATATAATGTACCAAGTTTAACAAAGAGTAACTTGTGTAGTGTGTGCAACTAGCAAAAGCTTGAGATACATGTGAGGTGATATGTGAATAGCAATCAATCACAAAGTCTACAAAATTCATCACATAGAATTTAAAAGAGACTATCACCTAAAGAGTTACATCCTATAACTCTCACATCTCCTAGAACACAAGCTTGCAATCATGTAAGTTTCTTGAATTTTGCCCCATTATTAGGTGAAATGGCATCAAGCCTAATAGTACACACCGGTTTGAATTAAGTGAATTGGCATCAAGCCTAATAGTACACACCAGTTTTAATTTAATTGAGGCTACACCTTATGTTCTTTTTGTGCATGTGCTACACTATCTCGAGCACAAAATCTTATGATATGCACTAAGGTGTTCATGATTGGCTAGTGAACAGTGGTGAGATGGTTATTTATGCCTTTCTCAAAAGGATCAAGTCCGACAGTCAAATAACATGTGACATCAAGATCAAGACAGTGATAAACACCATAAACATCTTTCCCACACAACATGCACTACAAAACTTCAACTAGTAAAGTGCAATAAACAAGCTCATCAAAGCTAAACAAGGTACATAAACTAGTTATGTAAAGATAATATGGCCAATCCTTGATTATAAATCCAAGATATATAATACAAAACACAAAAATCTTTTTGGTTTTAACAAACTTTATAACCACTTGTTGAGATTTTAAAAAAAAATTATGACCAAAGACAAAAAGCACATATTATGCTAAATGAACAATGCAAAAGCAATGCATGATAGTGCAAAAACTAAGCTATAGAGGGTACACAAACAAGAAATATCAATTTCTTAATTAACCCTTGAGTACATGTACAAACTAGTACATACTCACACAAAATCAAAAATAGCTTAGCACAAACTATTCAAGTTTCTCCACAATGTCAAGCATATTCTAAATCAAGAGATATATCATAATTCATGTAATCCTCAAGAAAAATAAAACAAGACACAAAACAAAATATTTTTGTCTTTTTGAAATTTTTCAATGTTTTTGGATTTTTTTTTTTAAATAAAAAAAACAACCTAAACAACAAAACAACCAAAAACAAAAACAAAACATGTCCACAATTAATTGAAAGAATTAAATCAAGGACAAGTTAGCAACACTCACCTTGGAGAATCTTTTCTCACCCATTTAGCACGAGTATTCGGCTTTGTAGGTGAAAATCCATGAGAAGTGGAGTGTATTTGAGGGATTACACCAATCTTCTGAGAGAGACTGAAATCCTGCAAATTCCTTTCACAAGCCAACAAGCTCAAATTTTTCAAAAGCATATGAAACAATTTATTTGGACTTATGGCAGGAGAAATATCATCACATATCCTAGATTGACATACAGAATGCTTAAATTTCAACTTATGACAATTAGGACGAATGTGACCACGAACGCCACAAAAGTGACAAACAGGAACAAATTTAGGAACATCAGTATTCCTAACAGCAAATCTATTCTCAAATTTTGGTTTTTGCCTCAACAAAGAACAATTTGGTCTAATATGACCAACAACACCACAACGGTGACAAGTAGGCACAAAAACAAAATTCTTATGCTCTCTAACAGTAGGTTTAGACTTAGGTGTAGAAACTTCAGCGTCTACATCAGAACTTTTACCTTTGTCTAACCTAGCAA
Organism: Quercus aquifolioides; assembly: GCA_019022515.1. Taxonomy (NCBI): domain Eukaryota; kingdom Viridiplantae; phylum Streptophyta; class Magnoliopsida; order Fagales; family Fagaceae; genus Quercus; species Quercus aquifolioides. Next base: position 9,570,093 of record CM032335.1, on the reverse strand, counting down.
AATAAGCCTTTTTATTATTATTCCTCTTGAAAGGAGGGATATAAACTTTTTCAGTTTTAGGCTTAAGAGAAACAGAAACACTTCTGTTATCATCAGCAAGTTTGGTATTAGACAAATTTTCCAATTTAGCTTCAGCCTCAGCTAACTTTTGTCCCAAACTTTTCATCTTCTCATCTTGAGAGGAAATTTGATTTCTCAAAAAATCATTCTTTTTATTAGACTCATCTAATCTAACAAGCAATTCCTCTTTTTCAAGATTAGTCAATTTTAACTCTTCTTTGAATTTCTTAGCAATTTTCAAAGATTTAGATAATTCCTTACGAAGAGTTTCAAAAGCATCAAAAAAATCAGCAGAAACAATAGTGTCCTTTTTATTCAAAACATCACAAGCATCAATAAAATCAGCAGAAGCATGAGCAGAAAGACACATCAAATTATCCATGACAACAGGGGTCAAGGATCAGCTCCTAGATCAAAAGATCTACAACAAGAAGAGCTACCCGCTCTGATACCACTTGTTGGAAATTTAGACCCCTTAAACAACCAAATTGCGTAGCCTAGATTAATTAGCCAAGTTGTTACTTAGTCAAATTAAGCAATTCTAGGTTAAAGCAATTCAACAATCATATCAAGAATAAAAATGCAGCGGAAAATAAATAACACAAGATATGATCACCCAGGAAACCACACGGTAAAAACCTGGGGAGGATTTGACCCACCGATCCTCAAGGCATAACAGAATTCACTATGAAAGAATTGAAGTTCTTACAGAAGGACTACAAGCTCCCCGCTCGACTTCCTAATGCTACCCACCAGTACGAACTTCCTGACACGACCACGCGCAGGCTTCGAATCCACGGACTACTTCTTTCTTGAATTCTTCTATCAGCTACAAGCTCCCCGCTTGCTTTTCTTTTAAGTTCCAATGGTTGCAACTATAATGATCATCAAGATGTTGATACTATCTCTAACTTGAAAACCCTAAGTTTATGTGAAGGAAAGCTCCTCAAAGATCTCACAAGAGATTCACACAAACCGCAAATATGAGCAACAAAGACTTAGAGAGGTTTGGGTACAAAACCCTAAAAATAAAAGGAGGCACAAGAGGCACTCTAATCTCTCATAAAAAAAAGTCTCAAAAACGTGGCTTAGGGTTTCCTTTATATAATGGGAGAAGTAGATCTGAAACCCTAATCCTTAATGGGCTTAAGCTGCTGTTTGGGCCGACTTAAAATTCTGCAGATACGATTTTCGATCGATCGAGCCTGTTCTTCGATCGATCGAACCAGGCAGAATACGAAGTCTTCTTCCTGCAGCTTGTATGTTCTTGAATCTTGACTTGAATCACCTTGAGCATTGTCTAATAAAACCTATAGACTCTAAGATCTATATCTAGACAAGTTTGTGTTCACGATTTGCCAATTGTTCTAAACATTTAGAACCTAACACTAACTATGAAGGGGATCAGTTTCTCTTGAGATGATCTGTTGCAATGCCAAAATTACAAATGACGCAGCAAGAATTGGATCCACATTTCTATGGGGATCTTCAGCATGCCCACCTTTTCCTACTATTTTTGCTTCAAAGAAGCATACTGTAGCTAAGGCAGGCCCTGAAATGGAATTTATGCTTCCTGTGGGTAGTACAGGACTAATGTGCATTCCGAATATAGCTTCAGCATCACGAAGGGCACCATCTTTTATCATGTGATATGCACCAGCACCTGCCTCCTCAGCAGGTTGGAAAATAAGTCTCACAGTTCCCTTCAGTCCCAAATTAAAAGGGTTTTTAGAATAAAACATGTTGAAGATTAATTTAGGCAACTTTGAGAATAGAGAGACAAAAATATTTTATAAAAATCTAATTAGAAACAAGTGCCAACTTTCCAAGGGCAAGTCAGAATTCTAGCAAACACCAAGAAGTGGTGTCGATAAAGAACATGAAAAGTAAATTCTAAATCAGTTATCTATTAATTATTGCTCAATGACATATTTTCTGGAAATGCTGAATACACATGACAACAAAAGAGTGGATCATGGTTGAACTTAATTTTTAAATTACAAATCATTGAATATTAATTGAATATATTTTGTAAGTTTTTCCCTTTAGAAATCTCTTATCCTTATCACGTTAAATGTTCTTGTGTTGAGTCCAGTATAATGTGTTATAGAAAGTTAGAGAATACACATCAAAGATAAAATTTATTTCTTTGTTTTCGTTACAATGTATGTTATTTCTAGGACAATAGGCCCACTAAATCTTCCATTTGTTACTATCATTTTCTATCAAAGAAACAAAGTCTCTAACATAAAGGAGATTCAAATTTCCAATGTCATTTAATCTTAAGCCTTGCATTTGAACAAGTCAAGCTTATTCTCAGTTTATACAAGCTTATTCTCTGATTTTTCCATTCTCGGTTAACTCACAATTGGACCTCCATTCTTTTACAGAGCTGGTAGAAATGAACACACTTGCACCAGGTAGACAGCTAAGCCAGCTTAAAAAAATTAATAAGCCCTTCATACACATAATCCTCAAAGAAAAAAGGAATGGTGGAAAAGGACTGGAATAGCTTATTGATTAGAAACGTCTTGCTACCTTCTGATCCTATATACTAGATCCTTGGAAAGCAATCATGAGAAAAAATTCCAAACATAAAGATAGAATAACCACAAATATCTGTCAAAGTAGTAGTTTACCCAGATGTAAAAACACCACTGAAAAGAAATCTGGTAATCACAGACAACATTGAGAAAGATGAAATTTTGGACAAATAAAAAATTAGATTGCTAAGAAAGTTAAATTTAATTAGTTTTGTACTCTGTCAACAGCTGCCTTTTGTAAGCCAACCAAGTCAATTATCTGCTATATTCACAATTTTCTTCTCTGTGATACACATTTGACTAAGGCACAGGCATAGGACTCATATTTAGGCTTCAAAGAAAACAAAAGATATGAAACTTTTTATGAGAGAATTGTCCATGAAACAGGAGAGGTTTATTACAAGGAGAACAACACAAGAATCTTATTGCATTATTAGGGTCTATTGCGTTAATAAGAAATCTTGCTGCTACTGAAATAGTATATGTAAAATCATAGCCATGTCCTTCATTAGTTTCTCATCAATTTATTGAGTAATAACGGGAAACATCAAACATGTTGTGAGTGCACGTGTGAGAGCTGAATTGCACATCAAGAAACAATAAAGAAAGTGAGTAGCTTATATTCACAACTGGGTGCAATAGAGCAGTGTCCCACCAATGGTAATTCTCTCTCTAACGATGAGAGGTCATATTGTACATGCATTGTTTCCGTAGTTGAATCTAATGCTAATCTTAATGTGTATTCAAGATGCAAATGATTGGTAAGGAAGAAACATTCTATACTTAATTTTGTTGACAAAGTGAGTTTCTCCATGGTCCTTAGTAGTTTTCCCTAACTAATGGATAGATTTATCACACAAACATATGTTACTGTTCACTTGTCACATACCCCCTCAAATTGTTCCATTCTACCTTAGCTTCGACACCCACCTTTGAGAACCCACATTAAAAACTAAACCCATATAGAATGAAATTACTTTCATCATTTCATTGCAATATTAAAAAACAAACCTTGAGCTTATCTTTGCGTTGATTAAGCAACTTAGCAGCACCAAGGAGCATAGTTGTGTGAGCATCATGTCCACACCCGTGCATTTTACCATCAATCTTACTCTTATGCTCCCACTCAACAAGCTCCTACACATCAAACACTATAATTTGAAAACAAAAACACACACATATACAAACACAGACAAAACTTGAAAACAAAAATGATTATGGATTACTTGCAAGGGAAGAGCATCCATGTCAGCTCGAAGAGCAACAACAGGAGGAGAACCAGAGCCAATTTCGGCAACAATTCCGGTTTTGGCAAACGGGTATGAATAAGGGATGCCAAGCTTGTCAAGCTCTCTGCGTATAAGAGCACTGGTGTTGTGCTCTTCGAATTTGAGTTCTGGGTATTCATGGATTTGCCTTCTTATTGAGACTAACCAATCTTTGTCTTGCTGAGCTGAGCTTAGAAGCTGTTGCACATAAGTTGGATGCTGAGAAGTGAGAACTCTGGATTAAAGAAAGGGAAGTGAGTGAGAGAAACAACATAAGATGAAGACAGTGGAAGGTCAAAAAGGGTGTGTCCATCTTAGCTTTTACAACCTGAATGGTACTGGAAATCAATAACATAAAACGACATCAACAGAATCTTTGACAAGATGGAAGACAGGACCGGGTTTCTCACATTCCTCTCACAAAAACCTTTTACTTTTTACTCTCTTTAAAAAAAAAAATATTATATCCAAGGGGTTGTGATTGAAAGTTGACTTTTAAACTATCTCAGTCGTTAATAGCTATTGCAACACAGTGCAATAATACTTCTTTTTTTTTTTTTTTTTTTTTTTTGTTGAGAAAGTGCAATAATACTACTTTGGGTAGGCAGTATAGTACCTAATCTGAATCCTAGGAGGAGATACAAATTTGGCCCAACCATGGCTTATTCCTGATGTCAGATAATAAGATCAGAATTCAGAAGACACAAACCATTGGGTCCTTCCTTGTACTGACCTTAATTGGAACTCCTAAGGAAAAGGACCACTTTACAAGTGTAGGGCATAAAAATGGTAAATTAAATATACCTTTCAATACTATGAAAGATCAAAGTTTACAAGGGACATGTTGCACTTGCATTAAGGTGAATGTGGAGCAATGATACTATCACAACATTTTATATAACTTTTGCCATAACTCACCACATAATGATTGATGAGTTATAAGTGGTTGAGATATGGACTTATATAGACCCATCATTTTTTTTCCACTACTTACAACTTGACGTGTGGCAAGTTGTAACAAAGTTATGTAAAATGTTGTGATACTAGTATTGGAGAATAAAATTATTGTCTTTAAGATGAACTAGCCGCAAACACAAGTTATGCATGGAAATATATATATATATATATATATATATATATATATATTATAATAGGGTGGAATATATAAAAAGTAACACCTACTTCAAGTATTGTCAGTTTTTTTAAAAATATTTCTACAAGTATTTTTTATCTTTTTACCTCTACAAATATATCATTATATTATTTTTTGTATGTTTGATTAATATTTTTTTTAAGTGAACCATATCTTTCTAACTTTTGTTGTAGTGTGTTATATTAACCTAATATACAACTAAACTTTATAAGTTTCAACTCTTTTAAGGAATAAGGAGATATCAAGTAATCAAAACTCATCACAAAATTACAAATTTATCTTAAACAAAATTAAAATGAAATCAAAGAAATAAAAGATAGACTTTATCATAATTTATTGTTCAAACAATTGGTAGGCATATTCAAATTATAGAGTAGTGGGGGAAGTAAAAAAGCAAAGAGGGAAGGGAAAGGTTAGAGGAAGTGTAACCGTAGGTGTAGACTAATAGGGAAAAGAAGAGGTCTTTGTTTTTGTTTTTTGTAGAGAGTAATGAGAAGAAAAGTTTTAAAAAGAAAAGAAGAGATAAAAAATAAGTCGATGATGTAGCTCAATGATTGAGTAGCAAAATGTGTTGTGTTTGTGTGTGTGTGTGTATATATATATATATATATATATATGGAAAGAAAATGACACTCAATGTTCAAAGAAGCTTTCAATATAGACAATAAACAATTAGAATTTATGATGGTGTGTAGTGCATTACATTTGGCCACAAAGAATTAATTTTGCAATAGACAATCAATAAAGATGGAAAACCAAAAAAATAAAATAAAATAATGATGTGGCTCAATAGGAGCGTAGCAACAGTAAATACTACGCTTTAACTTTTAGATAGAGAAAGGTAAAGAGGCAAAGAGGGAAAAGAAATGTTGGGGGAAGTGTAACTGTAAGCATGTACAATTAAAATGGGAAGAAGAAGAGTCTAGTTATGAAAAATTATGAAGGAAGTGTAACGGTGAATTAGAGAGTAGTGGAGGAGGTAAAGAGGTAAAGAGGGAAGGAAAAGGTTGGAGGAAGTGTAACCATAGGTGTGGACTAATAGGGAAAAGAAGAGGTTTTTGTTTTTGTTTTTTATAGAGAGTAGTGAGAAGAAAAGTTAAAAAAAGAAAAGAAGAGATAGAAAATAAGTGGATGATGTGGCTCAATAATTGAGTAGCAAAATGTGTTGTGTGTGTGTGTATATATATATATATATGGATTAGGATGGAAAGAAAATGACACTCAATGTTGAAAGGAGCTTTCAATGTAGATAATAAACAATTAGAATTTATGATGGCATGTAGTGCATTACATTTGGCCACAAAGAATTAATTTTGCAATAGACAATCAATAAAGATGGAAAACCAAAAAAATAAAATAAAATAGTGATTTGGCTGCTGATGTGGCTCAACAAGAGCGTAGCAATAGTAAATGCAATACTTCAGCTTTTATATTTGTGTGTGTGTGTGTGTGTAAGGACTCAAATTGATCCACAGCCCAAAAGATTTGGACAATCGCCCAACAAGCCCACAACAATAAATTTGTTAGAGAGTGGGTTTAATGCTGAACGTTTAACGAGTCAAATATGAATCACTACGGGTTAATTTAGTATTAGAATGAACGAGAATAACAAGTTAAAAAGAAAAACACTCATCGGTCAAGTCCGAGGATGGTATGTTCTTGTATTTAGCTCTTAGGCTTATACAAATATTCAAGTTCTTCATTACAAAGTGGTTCTTTTTCTTTCTCTCTGATGATCCCCTGTAATGGAATCCTTTCCCTTTTATATTCCTTCACCTCCTCTTATCTTAGTCTTCCACTTGTTGATCAAATAACTCATCTTCTTGATACTTGTCCCATCAGAACCTTCTTGAAGTCTTTGTGGGCAGCTATAAAGCTAAAGGTCATTGTTCATACATCACCTCCACATTAATGCAGCCAGTTGGTTAAGTGCAGAGCATTCAATGTGGTGGTAGCAGCTTTTTTTTCAGATATCTCTCAATTCTCTGTTGACTCTCCTCTCTTCGAAGCTTATCCTCCTTCCAAGCATGGTTATCCACTTCCTAGTACTTGTTGGGTGGTCAGACTTCAGGCTTCCACTCTGTTTCCTGAGGAGGTTTGTCTCCTCGGACAACATCACCTACTTGTCGTGACCAGCTCTCATCCTCGGCTCAATAACCTACTTGCCTTTACTAACTTGTTTGTCCTCGGGCTCTTTAGTGTCCTCGAGCGCGGCCCATGGCCCAATTCCCTTATCCGAGCCATTTATCCCCACAATATATATATATATATATATATAGAGGATCTATTTTGGAATATTTGAAAACCTTGAATGTGACTCTTACAATTATACCATTTTAGGGAAAACAAAGAGGGAATTGAATAAGTAGATTATATTTCAAACCCTAGTATAGGTATCCGTGCTCTCTGTAGCACCTCCTACCCTTTCCCTTTTCCTCACATATTCCTTTATGTGCTCTCACTAGCCTGCATAGATATCGGTTGCCCGTCCTAACCTCCTTTCATAGAGGTCTCAGATCTTATTACTCGAACTGAAAATAGCTCTTGGATCGACGCATGTCTAGAGTTCCCTCCAAACCAACAAGACCCAAATAAATCCAGCTTAATACTAATAAGAAAACTCATAACATACAAGAACGTCGGCACAACTGCGATCTCCAATGTTGTCAACAGAGCATGGAAACCATCCTTTCAGATCTGTGTCATCCGTTTGGATAAAAACATTTTCATATTCCACTTCAACCATGAAGCAGACTTGAACAATGCCTTTTGAAGAAGACTTTGGTCCATTAAAGGCGAGCACTTGGTTCTAAAGCAATGGAATCCTTCGTTGGCATGGCAAGAGATTCCATTCTCAACATCTACGGTCTGGGTTCAAATTCACAGGCTCCCCGAGCTTTGGAAGTCCGCTAGTAATCTCAGAAAACTGGGAGAAAAAGTTGGCACTGTTATTGAGATTGATCTTACCCGGGAGGGCAGTGGAGTATGGAAAAGGTTTACCCGTATCCAAGTTGGAGTTGAGCTCCTCCAACCTCTTATGCTTGGTATTTTCTTTCCAAGGGGTAAACTACCTCACCTATGGATTAGTTTCAGATATGAGAAATTGGCAGAAGTGTGCTACTGCTGCAGTATTATCGACCATGAAACCCATGCTTGCCAAGGCAAGGCCTTCCTTATCCGTAATCCGTTTGGTCATGAGCTCATCGCAGCGAGGCCATGGTTAAAGTCAAAGAATAGCTCCACGCCGCATGATTTATTCCTGGTCCCCAACCACTTCTTGCCTCCAAGCTCTCTTGCCGGAGCAGACTCACCCACACCTGATTCTATCCAGATGGCAAAACCAAGCGAAGCCACGTCAACAAGCCAGGACAAACGTACCATCGTACTAACGCAATTTGTGCAGCAACACAAGGGACTGGTTCGATGCAAGGGACTGGTACGGTAGGAGGTACCAACAATTAACAGCCGGCAAACTTACCCACACACTACAGCAGTGATGATCCCACCAGCACAGGAAAAGATGATGAGCCATATGTTTTTCACTCTTCAGGGGCTAAACACTCTTCGCAAGCCTATGGCCCACAGGGTCTCATAGATCAAGCTAATGATTTAAGCCCTCCCATCCCACTTGGCTTTGGCCACCCTTTTTAAGCCCACCCAACTTAAGCCCAAACTTAAACAGCTCCCTATATCCTACAAAGCAACCTGAATCAAATTTAAAACTAACACCTAAAGCCCCTTTGTAACACCCCATAATTTTGATACCAATTTAATTCTTATACGTAAATTAACAAGGAGGCCCACAATTAAATGGATTTAATTGATTTGAGCCTAAGATATTAAAAATAAAATAAATACTATGAAATATGAAGCCCAAGTGAGGTGGCATAAGTATATATAGGCTTTGATAAGCTTTTTTTTTATAATATATATATTAAAAAAAAAAAAAAACCCTTAGTCTTTTACTTCTTAGGCTACACGTGTATTTGCTAATGGGGCTTCCTTTTGCTTCAGTGGCAACACACTGTTGAACCTTGCTTTGCTTCACTGTGGCTGTGCGTGGAGACTACAGGTACAGCTCTCTTCTGCTCTAAACTTAGGAAGGTTGAAATACTAAATGGCTAGCTTTTGTTCCCACTCTTATAGCATCTGTTATTGGCGTACCTAATAGAAAAAAATAGGGGCTGTTGTTATGGACCTAAAACTAGGATTATTATATTAGAACAAGGGTGCTTTATGGTTTATATATAATTGTTTATAGTCTCACTAATTCACCGCCATTGTCATTGTCCGTATACGTGTCCAGCAATGTCCTTATGTTTTGCGGCATCAAGAGAATTATGGGTCATTGGGTTGATGAACTAAGATATAATGTATGGCTTCTATTATTAGATGGATCAGATATCCATCATTCGGCCTATATTGGAGTTTTATTTTACTTGAATCTATTCCATACTTGTGACTCTGCCATTAGGTTCGGGTGTCCTCTTCTTAGGATTTTATTGTTTTTTTCTCGGTGACAAGGCTGATACAGTTATTGAAATATATTAATTTCCTGCTTAAAAAAAAAAAAAAAAAAAAAAAAAAAAAAGAAGTAGAATAATCAGATATGAATATTGGATTGATCAATCAAGATTATATTATGTGTATTCTAAGAATTGTAGTAGTCTATATGATGGCTAGACACGTAATAAAATCCTAGAGTTCCATAGAGTTGTAGTACAAACATGCCAATTAATAGATAATGAGAATATGTGAAATAGAACAAGCTAATCAAAGACTAAAAGTGAGTTGGATAGTTGAGTGAATAAATGAATTTTTTTGGATATATCAGTATTGTCTAGGATAAAATTGTTTAAGCGTGAAAACAGATTTTTAAGTAGGGAATTGTTTATTGATGGACCTATCTTTGGTGTTACTAGGTTCTAATTCTACTAATTTGTTGTGATTCAAGGGAGGTTGATTTCATATTTTTGCAAATAAGAGGTAAGTGGTGTTTACTAATTTTTGGGGTTTTCCCAAAATAGTGTTGATTATTAAACTATTTTATATCAAAGAAATATGTTGATATTCTATATATAAATTGATATTTTATAAATGTTTGATGTGCACATTGACTATTCGTTTTATGAAAAACTTGTGGGACAACCTGAATTTATTTAAACTTGTATGTGTGAATATATCTTTATATTTTTGAGAATTATAAATGGATTATTTTTGTGAGCATATTGAATATGTTTTGAAAACCTATGGTAAGTCGTGATTAAAAGCTTAGTATTGTATTTAGTCCTTAGCAAGAGACAATCATACTACAGCTAGTCCTTAGTAAGGGACGACCCCAAGAAAGAGGACAGTACACATTTGATAGCTCCTGATAACGCCTTAAAATGTATACTTGTTATATATTTATGTGGGCGTTATCTCCTTATTACTATGCTTAATTTGTATAATTAAGTCATGATTTGTATTAGTCCCTATTATTTATCTTTACATAATTTCTTGAATAAAATGCTATTCATTGTGTGTAATTTTCTACTTTCAAGAAATCATGTGAGAAAGATGAGTTTATAGGAATTTGTGAGAGAATGGAGGCCAAACTAGAATTAAAGTGGAGCTAAAAGACCATGCCTAAATGTCTAAGGAGGTGCAGCTGTAGTGCTTGGATCATCTAACATGATTGGAAGCTTCAAATAAGGAAAGAAATCAAAGAGGTAGAATCTGAAAAGGAAAAATCTGATTTGAGCACTGATCAATATTTTGGGTGTATCTCTCTCCTTAAAAATCCAATTGACACAAGGCTGGATGGGTTGAAACCATGACTTAAATATCTACAACTTTCCAGTTTTGAGTTTTTCGAAATTCTCAATTTTTAAAGGCCGAAATTAACTCACAAGTTACCGCTATAAACCTGGACGGAAATTAAAATAGGAAAAGTTTTATTTTCTTTGGACACTTAGACATTAGGGTTTTAGAAGGGAGGCAGGGAGAAAACGAATTTTGGCAGAGAAAACCTTGTATTTTTCTTTCTCTAATGGCAGCCTAAACTCTTTGCTAGGGCTAGGGGTTATGTTTCTTCTATACGGTATGAATATTCAATGTGATTCTTTCTAGGATTTTATCAAAGACATATTTGATTGTTCAATTAGATTTATTTTAATGTATTAGTTCTTCCACGCTTTCAATAAGTTCAATCATGTTTTTCTTATTGTTTATATGAATTTCTAATAGTTTCAAATAGAAATCAGGTTTTAAAGTGAAAGAATTTTTCTAAAAACTTTTCTAACCGCATTATTAATCGAGGTTATCATGCGTTCTTGAATTGTCTCAATTCAACCGAATCATAAGTTTTTAATTGTATAAGAACAATCAATTATGAAATATATATTTTCTTAGATCACAAAGAATTTCATATTGATATAGGAAAACACCCCGATGCCCTAGTATTTACATTATTGATTTAAATTAGTTTTTATTATTATTCTTGTTAACACTCACCAAGCAAAAGTATTTTTCTTCTTCACCCAAATTGTTATTTAATTATATTGTCTTTGAATTTACCCTGCTCCTTGTGGTTCGACCTCGGTACTCCGAGAATTATATTGCTACGATTTCCTGCACTTGGGAGTAAGCAAGCAGCTCCTTAGCAAGAGAGTATACTATTGAGGATCCAAAAAGGAAGCTCCTTAGTAAGGGATTGCACCTTTAGGTTCCAAAGGAGTCATCCTTAAGAAAAGAGATGAAAACGAGGTTCAAGTCCTAAAAGGGGACAGTACAATCCTGTCAACGGGGCGTAAACGTTGACCACGAGAAAAGTTTAGGAAATTGTTTATATGATGGTATTGATATATGTATTATGATGGCTCACAATATAAAGATATTTTATATATATATATATATATGAAGTATTTGATGATAAAATATTGATGAGTTACAAGTTATGAATTTGTTATAAGAATTATTTATTTGAAAGGTTTGTTCCAACACCCCAATGTTAGTGAATTCCACTTATTGAGTTATCTCACCCCCCTTTATTTCCCCTTACAGCTACATTAGAGGGATTATTGGAGTAGAGATTCTTGGAAGACAACAGTTAAAAATTATTTTGTGGAACTAAGGATTTTATTATTATTTTTATGGCATTAAACATTGTATTGAAGAATTATTTTGAAGATGTTTTTTACCTTTGGTGGATTAGAGCTCTGACATTTGTGATGAAATTTTAGGTTGCTAGTTGCTTTTATTTAATATTTTTTTATGGATTATTTAGATTGAATAGACTTTTATTGCTTATGATTTTGGGGCGTTACACCCTTCATCTCCAACAGCGATCTCACCCAATCGCCGACACCTTCAACAAAACCTAACTTCCTCTCCTTCTTCCCAAATCACAACACATCTACATAGTCAAAATGCCCAAACCAACATCAACCCCTCACTAAAAAGGAGAGTTAGGTGGCAAGAACTAGAGCTTTCCTTGAAGAAAGTCAAAATTGTGGTGGACGATCCAGAGGCTATCTTCTCTGATTCTGAGACCGTATCCGACATCCCTAGCACAAGGGCCGAGCGCTTCATCCTAGGGGAAAGAAAAAACACATCAGGTAAGGGATGCAATAAAATCCAAGGTGAGTCTTTCAAAACATTAAACCTTAATGCTCACAGCTCCCCAGTTGATCCTAACGATGGTTATTCTCTATATGTTCCTACTTCTGTGGCCAAGGAGGCGGGCCTTATCATGCCCTCAACCTCCCCATGAAGGTCCTTGGTTGGAACTGTCGCGGCATTTGTAACATCGCAACAGTAAGAGCTAAGGCTCAAATAAAAGGGGCTAGCCCAGATGTTATTTTTCTGTGTGAAACCAAAGCTTCTGCCTCTAGGATTCATGAATTCAATAAAATTTGCGGATATGTGAGTGCTAGAAGCAAAGGGTATTACAGGTGGTATTTGTGTCATGTAAAAAGTAGGTCTTATGATCCACCAGGTGGAATACAACAATAACCTTATCGCGGTTAAGGTCTCTGATGCTCTATGTAGCTGGCTCTTGGTAGGATTTTATGGTCCCCCATATCTAGCTAAAAGAAAAAAGGCGTGAGAAAATCTTATGGCCCTGCTCAAGTCCTGTCACTGCCCTTGGGTCTGTATTGCTGACTTCAATTTCACCACAAATGACAACAAAATTCTCAGTGAAAGCAGGGGGGAGCTAGCACATCAACAACTAATTATTTGAAGGAACTTAGTTTCGAGTTCGAAGCAATTGACATGGGTTTCTTGGGCAATACTTTCACATGAGCCAGAGGAAGATGGGGTAGTTCAACTATTAAAAGAAGACTAGATAGGGCCATTGCTAGTATCTCATGGAGGTTGGCTTTCCCCAAAGCAGTTGTAGCTCATCTAGGAGCTATTAACTCAAACCATGCACCAATCCTCCTAGACACAAAACCAGAGGAGAGCTTTACCCATAGACCTTTTCGGTTTGAAGCGGCTTGGATTAGAGACAATGGGTGCAACTCAATTGTTGAAAAGGCCTGGAATGTGGAAGCAGGTGGGACAACTTTCACCAAGTTGTATAAAAAAAAAGCAGCAATTAGAGAGGCACTCCGAAAATGGAATAAGCAAGTGTTTGGGATCTGTCATGACAGAATCAATCGCATTATGGCAAAATCAACAAAGTCCAACAGAATCATCCGTCGGAGGAGAATGGAAGAATTGAAAAAGTGCTTTAGTTAGAGCTTTCAGAATGGCTAGCGAAAAGCTAGATCCTTTGGAAGCAAAAATCAAGGGAATTGTGGCTGAAGGAAGGTGACAAAAATACAAAATTCTTCCACCTCTCCACCATCATAAGAAGAAGGTACAACAATATTGATGCGATTAAATCTGAAGAAGGTCAATGGGTTACGAGCTCTAATCAAATCCGGAAATTATTTTACACCTCCTTCAAGAACATGTTTATGGAAGAGGATGTTGACTTCCTAAAGAACCTAGATAATCTCATGCCTTGCTGTATATCTGAGGAAGAAAACATGGTGCTGAAACAGAATCCCCACGCCGGAAGAAATAAAAGAAGCTTTGTTTCACATGCAAGATCTAAAAGCTCCTGGTCCAGATGGATTCCCTGCCTTGTTCTATAAAGAATTTTGGCCCACCGTTGGCAATGTAGTTATCCAAGCTGTTACCAAGTTCTTCGAAAATGGCAGCGTGCCTAGTGAGGCAAATGGCTCTCTAATTGTGTTGATACGAAAAACCCCCAATCCTTTTTCGGGTGAATAATTTCTAGCCCATAAGTCTCTACAAAGTGGTGTATAAGATTTTATCTAAATTGCTGGTGGCAAAGCTCAGACCACTCTTACATAAGATCATTTCCCCATGCCAATCAGCATTCATCTCGGGAAGATGGATTGCAGAAAATCAAGTCATGGTTCATGAACTCCTTCATAGCTTTAAGACTAGAAAAGTCAAAAATGGCTTCATGGCAATCAAGTTGGACCTCCAGAAAGCATATGATAGAATAAATTGGAAGTTTATCCAAGCAATCCTCTCCAACCTGGGGTTCAATAATACTTTCACCGAGTGGATTGTGGCTTGCATGTCTTCTGTTGCCTTTGAGGTGCTGGTTAATGGTGGCAAGTCGGATCAGTTTAAGCCAAGTAGAGGGTTGAGGCAGGGCGACCCTCTTTCTCCATACCTATTCCATCTTAGGGCAGGAGGTTCTTTCAAGGATGCTGGATAGAGAACTTGTCGTAGGTAACATCAGCGGTGCTAAAGCGAGTGTTAGAAGTCCTGCCTTGACTCATGTCATGTACGCCGACGATATTGTTCTCTTCTCAAAAGCTACAAGGCACGATGCAAGGATTCTATCCTATTGCCTAGACATGTATTGTGCCTGGTCAGGTCAATGTATTAACAGGAATAAGTCAAGTATTTTTTTCTCTAAACACTCTGCAACTAGCATCAAAAGAGCCATAAAACAGAACCTCTAAATGAAAAAGCTCAAAAAAGACGCCATATACTTGGGTGCTCCTCTCTTCCTGACTAGATCTCCTTCTAAATACTTCAAATTTCTTGAAGAAAAATTGGAAGCTAAATTAACAGGTTGGAAAAGCCGATGCCTCTCCTGGGCTGGGAGATGTACTCTCATAAATTCAGTAACCCAAGTCGTCCCCAACTATATGCTCTCATCTTTCAAGGTTCTAGGAAAAATCTGCAACAAACTTGATGCTATCTCTAGGAGATTTTGGTGGAAACCAAAGGAAAGTGATAGGAAATATATTGCTTGGACTACATGGGATAAGTTATGTCATCCCAAAAGTCAAGGTGGCCTTGGATTTAAAAAGGCAAATGAGGTGAACTTAGCCTTACTAGCTAAACTAGCTTGGATGGTTATTTCTGGTAAGCAAAGCATATGCATGGAGGTTCTTCAAACTATATACAAAGTCAGTAACAGTTGGCTCAGTGCAGAGCCCAGGAAGGCAGGTTCCCCAACTTGGAGAGCTATAGAAGCTGCTAAGAAATTGGTTGTAAAAGGGGCTTGTTTTATGTTGGGAGATGGGATGTCCATAGATGTGTGGACAGATCCGAGGGTGCCTTGGATTGACAATTTTAAGCCCCATCCGAGGGTCGAAGAGTACAAGAAAATTGTGATTAAGGCTTTTGATCTCATTGACCAACCCACTAGAACATGGATCAGAAGCCTAGTTAATGAGATTTTCACCCGGATGATGCAAATGCAATTCTTACCATTCCTATCCCCTTTACCCCCAAGCAAGACAGGCTAATTTGGCTCCCTGATTCAAAAGGAAGGTTCTCAGTTAAATCTATCCACAAGGTCTCCTTCAATCATTCATAGAGTAAT
This sequence comes from Quercus aquifolioides, assembly GCA_019022515.1. Taxonomy (NCBI): domain Eukaryota; kingdom Viridiplantae; phylum Streptophyta; class Magnoliopsida; order Fagales; family Fagaceae; genus Quercus; species Quercus aquifolioides. The sequence continues at coordinate 9,554,223 of CM032335.1, read as the reverse complement.
ACTCAACCCATACTCCCTGGATAAAGCTTTAGAAAGCCAAATTCCCAGAGAGACTTAAGATGCTGGTTTGCAGAATTTGTGCTAATGCTATACCTACTAAAGACAACTTGCGAGTAAGGCATCCCAATATTGACCCAATGTGCACCTTGTGCAATGCAGCAGAAGAAACTAGCACTCATATTTTCTAGAATGCCTTTTTTCCAGAGCTTCTAGGTGTCGGCCTGCTGGGGCTTCAGATTTGATGCAACTACATTTAGCTCACTGAAAGACTTTAGCAAGCTCATCATGGAGCCGCCATCTTCCTCTGTTCCAGCACAAGAACAATGGACTGTCTCTCTCAACATCGCACTGGTCTTAGATGAGATCTGGAGGGCCAGAAACAGCAATCATTTCATTGGAACCAATGACAACGTCCATAGTGCTAAACAAAATGTTTAGTCAAGATTTCAAGAGTTAGTGAAGGTCTACTCTCTAGAAGCTCACTCTCCTCAAGAGCTTGCCACCGCTAGTTGGAACCCACCCCTTCAAGGATGGGTCAAACTCAATGTTGATGTAGCTCTAAATAGCACCAGATCAGCCTTAGCAGCTGTTGCAAGGGACCACCAAGGTGAAATTCTTTTCCTATAGGGAAAAAGATTTCATTTATGTGCCCCGACGCAAGCTGAAGCCCAAGCCCTTTTGTGGGCCGTGCAATTAGAAATCAAAGAGAAATGGAAGTCTGTTATCTTCGAAGGAGATGCTAAGAATTGCATTGATGCACTACTTAACACAAATGATATCCCGGATTGGCACTCATGCACCACTGTTAGTAATATCCTTAGTTTATCTTCTAGTTTTGTGTCTGTTAAGTTTTGTTGGGTCCGGAGAACAGGCAATACTGTAGCTCATGAAGCAGCTAAATTTACCTTGAACTCCTCCTGTGATTTTTGTTTCCATAAAAGAAATCTTCCCCCCTCTCTTGAGGCTGCTTGTATGGGAGATTCCTTTGTTCATTCTGTTTAAGTTAATGAAAGTTAGGTTTATAAAAAAAAATATTTCAAACCCTTTTATAATACTTTTTATATTTCTTAGGAAAAACATATATAAAAAATACTTTAGGTGTCTAAAGAATAATATTTATAATTTTTTTTAAAAAAATTACATGCAACACACAGGGCAAAAACTAGTATATTTAAAAGTTTAAGTATATTATTTATTATTGTTAAACTAATGTTGAGCCACATCAATCTACATAATGGTCCATTCAATCCACTTCGGTCTTATTTGGTTCTGTTCAATCCACTTCTGTCCATTCAGTCTTATTCAGTCCACTTTGGCTCTATTTCGTCTACTTTGTTCTTACCACGTCCACTTCGTTCCTAGTAGGTCCACTTCGGTCTTATTCGGTCTACTGAATTCACTTTGGTCATATGCTATCCAATTTATTCCTATTCAGTCCATTCTGTCCACTTTAATCTTATTCAGTCTTATTAGGTCCACATTGGTCTTATTTGGTTCTATTCGGTCCGTTTCATCCACATTGGTTCTATTCGGTCCAATTTGGTCCTAATTGGTCCCCAGCGGTCCAATTTGGTCTTAGTCAGTCTATTATGTCCACTTGGTCTTATTCACTCCTATTTGGTTCATTTAGGTTCTATTCGGTCCATTTTGGTCTTATTTAGTCCTATTCGGTCCACTTAGGTCCTCTTTGGTCCACTTCAGTTCTATTCAGTCCACATTGGTATTATTTGGTCTTATTCGGTCCAATCTGTCCACATTTTTCCTATCAAGTCCAATTCGGTCTAATTTGGTCCTATTCGGTCTACCTTGGTCATTATCAGTCCTATTCGGCCACTTAGGTCCTATTTGGTCCACTTCAATTCTATTCAGTCCATATTGGTCTTATTTGGTCCTATTCAGTCCATTTTGTCCACTTTGTTCCTTATTAGGCCCACTTCGGTCCATTTTGGTCCCATTCGGTCCTTTTGTCCTATTTGGTCTTATTTCGTCCATTATGTCTACTTTGGTCTTATTCGGTCCTATTTGGTTCACTTTGGTCCTATTTTGTCCACTTTGGTCCTATTCTAGATTGGAGAAAGGGAAGTGAATGAGAGAAGCAAAATAAGATGAAAAAAATGGAAGATCCAGGGTGAGTCCATCTTATGCTCTTAGCTTACAACTCAATGAAAATCAACACAAGGAAAACGACACCAACAGAATCCTGGACAAGAAAGGAAGAGAAGGTCAAATTCCTCTCACATTCCTCTCACAAAAACATTTTTACATTAACTTTTCATATTTTATTTTTCAAATTCAAAGGTTGAGATTATAAGTTTTTTTTTTTTTTTCCTGTGTTCATTGAAAGAGACATTCAATATGTTCTTTCCAAAAAATAAACGATACTCCCTCTAAAGCTAAAAAATTATTATAAGTTGGAAAAATAATTAATTACAAAACAGCAAAGAATAAATAACAAGATATTAGGATTAGTGTGGTATAAAATTTTTGTAAATACTATTTGCCTTAATGAATTTTGATATATTTCATAATAAATTTTGTAACAACATTATTAACTTAATTAATATATATTTTTATTAAAACACACTTCCATTTTGCAAATCAATTGCATGCATCTCTCTTTAGGCCAGGGACAAAACGAAAGGAAATTGAAAAGATTGAGGATTTTTAAATGGAATATGGGTAGATTTGTAGGTGAAATTTTCCCTTGAACCACTTTGTTGCATACCACAGACAAAGTATCCAATCAATAATAATTGCCTGAGCAAAAGCCAGATATCCACATAAGAAAATGTGAAGTTATTGGTTAGAACACCAACTTCATTACATTTTTCTTGTATATACAGACAGTTTCAATCACATGCAACACCATGGAATTGATATTAATGTTTTTCCCCCCTAATTTGAAATCTACAATATTCATTCCATGCTTATTGTTCTTTACAATCAGGCTAATACACTAATAACTTTCTTTTTCGTATAGGTGGAATTCAAATCCAGGTCCATTGTTTGACAACAAGTGACTATCATTTGAGATAAACTTAGATTAATGTTGATGTTATCAAAAAAAAAATGTTGATGTTATTAACACCATATTCTGAAAATTTTATGGCACAAGTGAGTGTTGGTGCTCGCTCAAATATATCTCAGCAAGAGAAGTGTGTAATGCTGCACCAATTGGAAGGACATCCTCATCAAGAAAGAAGTAAGGGGAATGCGGGGAGTGAACTGAACCCAAGTCCTCATTTCCAATTCCAATTCCAAGCATAACTCCTGGAATCAGTTCTTGATAGTTGGCAAAGTCTTCACCTGCCATCATTTTCACGCCCACCTTGACATTCTGAGGACCAAGCAAAAGTTTGCCCACCTTCTGCACATGCAGATGCAGTTTCTCATCATTCATGACAGCAGGCAATAGCGGGTAGTCTTCTTCTTTCATATCAATATATGCATTACATCTGTGTACAGCAGCTTGTCCCGCAATAACCTACAACCAGCCACAGTTATATACCTCACCAACTTTGAAACTAGTGATTGCTCTAATTAAAATGTTCATCTTTGGAAACAAATCAGTTGACAGCTTGCCACAGAGCTGATGAACTACTAAATTCAAGACATTAAAGCCCAACACGTACAACAAAGTCATAAAATGAAAGTAGAGAATTTATGGGGAAAAGAATGTAACAGGAAGCTTAAAATAATTTCATAAAGCTGACAATTAGTGTCAGCTAACGGTGCATCTTGAAACACTATCAAAAACAAATAACGGTGTTAGGGTGGAAAAATTGCAATGTTATCTGCATGACACCAAAGCCAACTGCTTGATTCTGCCACTACAGTTCACCCTTTTCCAGGAGGATTTCCAATGCCAGCAAATGCAAACAAAGAGTATTGAACAGTTGAAATATAACAATTATGCAGAAATTGAATTTACAAAAGATATGTTGCTTTACATTTCAAAGACAATTCACGTCCTACCTTCTGTTGTAGACCAATGAAGCAGCAAAACTATTTTCTAATAAAGCAAAAAGTGAAAAGGTTAAGGTATGGTATATACCTCTTTCAACCGTTGCCTTAGTTGGTGCATGCCTTCAGTTGTGAGACTCCTTAAAGTACCCCCAATTTCAACATATGTTGGAATTGTGTCCAATGTAGTACCACCTCTGACATAAGTAACGGATAGCACCTTCAACAAAAAAGCTAAGTGTTAGCTCTACGTCACATTGGATGTTTTATATGCTTTCAGTCACGTATACCCCCCTGCCCCCAAAACAACAACAACAAAAATGATGTTGCCCACTCACTTCATTCTTGCAAATCCATACAGCTGAAATATTTTAAAAATAGCCCCCCAAATATATTTTTTTTTTGTTGAGAACCTCCTATTAGAGTTACTAAAGGGGACAACAATTTGGACCTAAAAGAGGTAAGTTAGCAGAGAGAACAGAGGGGAGCAATTTATTTTGTTTGGGATTGGGGGGGGGGGTGTCAAACTCATGTAGATGAAGGCCTTATAGCCTGAGGTTCTACAGAGAGTTTTTCACAATAGAGCAAAATGGAAGCTACAATAAGCATCCAACCCAAAAGCTTAAATTAGATCATGTGGAGATGCCAACGAGTACATAAACCCATGACCAAGCACCCACCCAGTATGGAACTTTTCAAATAGATTACATTAAAAGATTGAGGATAGAGACATACCTGACTATGAAGGGGATCAGTTTCTCTCGAGATGAGCTGTTGCAATGCCAAAATTACAAACGATGCAGCAAGAATTGGATCCACAATTTTATGGGGATCTGCAGCATGCCCATCTTTTCCTACTATTTTTGCTTCAAAGAAGCATACGGCAGCTAGGGCAGGCCCTGAAATGGAGTCTATACTTCCCGTGGGTAGGTTAGGACTAATATGCATTCCAAATATAGCTTCAGCATCACGAAGAGCACCATCTTTTATCATGTGATATGCACCAGTACCTGCCTCCTCAGCAGGTTGGAAAATAAGTCTCACAGTTCCCTTCAGTCCCAAATTAAAAGGGGTTTTAGAATAACATATGTTGAAGAAAAATTTAGAAAACTTTGAGAACAGAGAGACAAAAATCTTTTATGAACATCTATTTAGAAACAAGTGCCAACTTTCTAAGGGCAAGTCAGAATTCTAGCCAAGAAGTGGCGTCTGCAAAGCACATGAAAAGTAAATTCTAAACCTGTTATCTATTAATTATTGCTCAAGAAATGTTGAACTTAATTCTTAAAAACATCAATAAATGAACACACTTGCACCAGGTAGACAGCCAAGCCAGCTTAAAAACATTAATAAACCCTTCTATTGAGTAATAACAGGAAACATGTTGTGAGTGTACATGTGAGAACCGAATTGCACATCAAGGAACAATTAAGAAAGTGAGTAGCTTTATATTTACAACTGGGTTCAAACACTAATGCTATAGAGTGGTGTCCCAATATGTACACCAATGATAATTCTCTCCCAAACAATGAGAGGTCATATTGTACATGCATCGATTCTGTAGTTGAATCTTATGCTAATCCTAATGTGTAATCAAGATGTAAATGATTGGTAAGGAAGAAACATTCTATACTTAATTTTGATGACAAAGTGAGTTCCTCTATGGTCCTTGTCACATACCTTTGAGAACCCACATTAAAAACAAAAGTACTAAACCCATATAGAAATGAAATCACTTTCATTCATTTCATTGCAATTTTAAAAAACAAACCTTGAGCTTATCTTTGCGTTGATTAAGCAACTTAGCAGCACCAAGGAGCATAGTTGTGTGAGCATCATGTCCGCACCCGTGCATTTTCCCATCAATCTTACTCTTATGCTCCCACTCAACAAGCTCCTACACATATCAAAAACTACAATTTGAAAAACAAACACACACCTATACAAACACAAACAAAACCTGAAAACAAAAAGGATTATGGATTACTTGCAAGGGAAGAGCATCCATGTCAGCTCGAAGAGCAACAACAGGAGGAGAACCAGAGCCAATTTCAGCAACAATTCCGGTTTTGGCAAGTGGGTATGAATAAGGGATGCCAAGCTTGTCAAGTTCTCTGCGTATAAGAGCACTGGTGTTGTGCTCTTCGAATTTGAGTTCTGGGTATTCATGGATTTGCCTTCTTATTGAGACTAACCAATCTTTGTCTTGCTGAGCTGAGCTTAGAAGCTGTTGCGCATAAGATGGATGCTGAGAACTCTGGATTGAAGAAAGGGAAGTGAGTGAGAGAAACAATATAAGATGAAGACAATGGAAGATCAAAAAGGGTGTGTCCATCTTAGCTTTTACAACCTGAATGGTACTGAAAATCAACAACATAAAACGACATCAACTGAATCTTGGACAAGATGGAAGAGAGGATCAGGTTTCTCACATTCCTCTCACAAAAACTTTCTATTCTTTGCTTTTCAAACTTTTGACTTCTATTTTTTTTTTTTTTTTTTTTTTTGTATTCAAGAGTGGAGATTGAAAGTTGACTTTTAAACTTTCAATCTCAGTCGTCAATAACTACTGCACACAGTGCAATACTACTTAGGGTAGATAGTACTGCATCTAATCTGAATTCTAGGAGGAGAAATACGAATTTGGCCCAGCCATAGCTTATTCCTTATTAGTTAGCAAAATTGGACACGAAACTATATGAAATTAGTAGGTTATGAGTTGAGACTTAATGAGTTAGTGTTATATTCAGATTGACATAACTGATCTGTTTAATAAACGGGTTGGGTTAGTGTCCAATCTATGAAACGCGTTTAACATGTTTAATTAAATGACATTTTATCAATATACCTTTCAAATCCTAGGTATATAAACTTATTAATTGTTGTGGTTTATTTTCTTTGACATATTATGATTGATTATATGTAATATTGAGATATGTTTTAATTTTAAATTATTATTTGTGATGTAGTTACTCGTTAGTTTTTAATTTTAAATATATATTTTTTATATTTCATAATTCATATCAATTTGGTTAATACTAATTTTTTTTTTCTTTTTAATAAAATCTCATAAACAAGTCGACACGACTGACCCATTTAATAAATGAGTCGTGTTAAGGTTGAGGAATCTTGACCCATTTAATAAACATGTCAATTTAGTGTTGACCCATATAGTTGGATACTCATGAATCGACACGACATGAATCCGACACGCGAACGAATTACCACTTTACAAGATTGGAAATTTAATATGTCTGGGACTCAACAAAAAATAAGTTTTAAAAAAAAGTATATAAAAAGTTAATAAATGTCCTAAGGGCATTTGTTAAAAAATCATTTTAGAAAAGTTTTTATAAAAAAAGAAAAAAAATTAATTAATATTTTGACAGTTTTTTCAATTTCCTATAAAAGTGCTATAAAAATTTCCTAAATTGATTTATAAAAAATGTCCTAAAGGGCACCGTTAACATGACCCAAAAAATAAATATAGTATTCAATTGTATAAAAGATCAGGGTTTATAAGAAACATGTACTTGTATTACAGGAATTGTGTATAACAATATTTTACACAATTTTTGTCACAACTCATCATGTAGTGAGTTGTGAATGGTGGAGATGTAGACTCATAGTAGACTAGACCCATCAGTTTTCTCTATTACTCACAACTCGCCACGTGATGAATTATAACAAAAATTGTGTAAAGTATTGTGGTACTAACATTGCTCGGGATTATGTTATGATTGTACTAGTCCCTAGTAAGACCATCTACACTGATGAATAAAATTATTGTCTTTAAGATGAATGATTATCATAGGATCTGTCTTGGAATATTTGAAAACCTTGAATGTGACTCTTACAATTATACCATTTGCAGGGAAAACAAAGAGGGAATTGAATAGTAGATTTGGAAATTGGAAACGGATTTTCTTGCTCACAATTGGATAACATAAGAAGATTTTCGTGAATCTCATCATCAAGGGGTGGTGGCGCAGTTGGCTAGCGCGTAGGTCTCATAGCTTAAAGAGTTATCCTGAGGTCGAGAGTTCGAGCCTCTCTCACCCCAAAAAACTTTTTTTTTTTTTTTTTTTTGGAAACACTAAATAAAGACCAAACATTTTTAAATTTGTAGCAAGAAAGATAAGACCAAAAAGACTTTGTTTTTCTTTGTTTTTTTTACCCCCTAGTAGGCAATCAGGAAATGGCTTTGCACCTTTATATATATATATATACTGAGACCTGAAAATTGCAACCTTTTGAGGCAAGACACCCGAAATTATGAAAACAGAAAAAGCAGAAATTAGAGTTTTTAATTGAAACTAGAAAGAGAACATCCTACGTATATAATGAACAAAATTCTTAATAGCCAAACTATATCAAGGTTTAGGACACCTCATATTCATGTAAGAAGATTAATACAATATTCTGCAAACAATACTGTGTTAGTTTCAATTATAAAACTACCATCATTTTAATGCACCCATCTTTGAAGCCTGAATGCACTTTTTAGTGTGCGTTTAGATATTACTTATTTTGCTGAAAACTGAAAATTTATTGCTAAAAATTAAAAATTTATTGCTAAAAATACTGTAGCAAAATATTTTTTATTGCTACAAATTACTGTTCACCCGTTTTTAGCGCTTGGCTGGTCCATAACAGTGCCATGGACCAGCCAAAAAATGCAACTTATATAAATGCAAACGCAATAAGCCTTACACAAACGCACCCTTAGAATAATAGCCATGGACCAACCAAAAAATGCAACTTATACAAACACAAACGCACCCTTAGAATAATAGCCATGGACCAACCAAAAAACGCAACTTATATAAACGCAAACGCAATACGCCTTACACGAATGCACCCTTAGAATAATAGCAACCTTAATAACAAAACAATGGACTTGGACAATCAATAGAGCTTTACCTGAATGACGTGCCTTTATTTAACTACTACTGGATTTTTAGTCAAAAGCCCTTGACCCTGAGTATAGCACCCTCAACCTGGTCCTGGAGGTCCTGGACATTGTTATTTTTCCTATCCTGTGTACATTAGCCTTTTTCATTGTACATGGTTCAATTATATCTCTGATTTCTGTTTTCATGCATTCTTCTTGTCTAAACACACAAGCATCTCAAAACACCCGCATTCCAGCAAAATTTTTTTAATCATCCTAAACATTCAAGATGAAACAATAAAGCTAAGCTGCTAAGGACATAACATTTTTACAACAAAATCTAGGTGACAAAAAACTTGCAAAATTATTATAAAAATGTTGTGCCAGTAACACTACTAAGATGATAACACTAACCATCCCAAGCATTAATGCGTACATTTCATGACATGTCTGCAGAAAGTAAACAATTATCAGTACAGTTGGACATAAATCACTCTGTACACAAATTTATCGATAACAGTCTTAGTCCAATTTTGAAGTTTCCAAATCCTTATGCTAATTCCAAACAATGGCTCAGCTCAGTATATATACATAGAATTGGTTCAAAACACCAGCAGATGAGGACGTATTGCACTTGTAAGGTTCTCTCTGTAAGAACACCAAAGTTGTCCAGTGCTCCTCAACATTATACACAAGAAGGTATTTTTTATCACCGGGATTTATCACACCACTCTCACATGGGAGTGAATCGAACCACTATTTTATATTAATACATCCCACTAATATAAAATAGAAATTGCATTATACACAGAAGTGACAGTACAGTAATCAATTGTACTTGTTTCACTCTGTAACAGAGTTTAGGGGTTGTAAAAATCTCGACCAGGATCTTAAATCTCACAATTCTACAAATATAAAACATCAATGATTTAAATCTCAATTAGAAGTTTTTCTAAGCACAGGATTTATTAAAATCCCAACCCAGATTGGGAACTTTTAAAGAAACCATCAAATTCAACATGGAGCTGAAATAAGGACTTTTTTTAGAGGCAAGGCAAGGGAGGGATTTGGATCACCATGCAATTACCACTTGGTTGTGAGATGTAAAAATTAAGATGGTAAAGAAAATAACCTTTTATAATTTTAATTTTTGAAACTTTTACCATCTTAACTTTTGCAAGTCACAGCAAATGGTAATTGCATGGTACAACAGCCACGGATCTAAATCCGTGATATAGCAACAACCCAAGGTAGCAATGATTCTAGGTCTGTTTGAGTTGTAAAAGGAGGCTTAGGCTTTTGAATGTAAAAGATCATGGGTTTGTGGTTTGTAAGAGACCATAAGTTTGTTTGACTTGAAAAAGACTTTAGGTCTGTTTGAGTTGAAAAACATTGAATTGTTTTGAGAACAGTTTGAAGAATGTTTGCAAATTTTAAGTGGCTTGGGTCATCCAATACGATGCAGTAACGTGCCCACACCATTTTGGATCCAGTGCATAGGACGCACTCCGCCCAAGCCTTACCCTAAAAAAGACCAACTTTCTTTTGAATTACAGTTTTGTCTTCAAAGAGTATTGAATTTTTTTTTACTCTTTCTGAAAAAGATTCATTCTTTTGATAAGTTCTTTCTTAGAAAGATAAATAGTTCTTCTGATTTTTAGCTTTGTTTAGAAGTAATACTAATAATATTTTCTGTACCAAAATCATTGACACTTTTTAATTGTAAAATTTTATGATCTTCAATCCGAACCTATAAACTGATCCGAAGACCTTCCAACAGATTCTATATATGATGCTGATTTTAACAACCCCAAAGAAACCTCTGGATTGATGATCTCGTCAAGCCACACCAAATCTTGATGCTCTAGCTCAATCTGTTGTACATAATATCAATGCAAGGTTAGATTTTAGAAGACCAATTTATCTGAACAAGTCTTGAGCAGCAAATTAACACAACTTAAAATTTCTTGGAAAAACTTGCAAGATTAATTAATAAACACTATCTTGAGAGTTTTCACTTACCCTTGCATTGGCATCTGCAAGATTGTCCTTAGCGGAGATCATGTTTATCAGGGTTTCATTATCAAACGCAAGATTATTTTGACTGCTAGATGACTTGTTATGCAAGCAGTCACCACGGTTACCAAGAGTCAGAACCCAGGACTCAGAGATATTGGGAACTGGCTCATTCATGCCGTATTGGTGATGTACCCCCCAATGACCACTGTTTAAGTAATTGGGAAAAGGGTAAGAGCTGCAAGAAGAACCTAACTCTTCTTGCATCTGCGAGCGTGATGGGTATAACATGTTGCAACCTAGTGGCTCTGATGAGACACCCAACTGCAAATCAACCTGTAGTTAGAAAAATGAATAGGATAGGTAATTAACTAGTTAAACTACACTTGCACGATAGAAATTATTTTATGCTTGAATTTAATTCCTTTCTCACCTCATCAGATGCTACTTCTGCCACTTTATCCTTTCCAACATAAGTGTTATAACCATTGTACTCAATGGGTGCTATAGTGTTCAATATAATTCCGTCAGACTTTTCTGCAGGAATACATCGAAAACTTGTGGGATAATTGTCAGCTTCATTGCCTAATTCTGTAGACACTGAAGCTAGTGCTGGCACAGACTGTGCTTCTTCAAGAGAAGCTTTAACTGTGGTAGGAAATGAAACAGCAGGTACAACGGGGGTTAAAGTTGATGGGGAGAAAAAGTTGCAATCTAATGGCTCTGGTGGACGGGAATAGAACATTTTGTGTGCTTCCTCCATTTCCAGCTCGAACTGATAGAAGAAACATGGATAACCAAGATAAGAGTAAAATTAGTTTTCTGCACTATTAATTCCCACAATTTAATAACAATAAAAACTTTTTTAAGATGAAAGTATAATATTTTCTCACTTCTGTAGCCTTGACTTCTGCCACCCGATTTTCTGTAGCGTACTCACTATAACTATTGCTACATGCAAAGGGTGCTACAATGTCAAATCTTGTTCCGCAATTAATAAGATGCTTTTCAACTTGCTCCGGAAATGCTTGAGACGCTGGAGCCAATGTTGGTTCAGATAGCATTGCTTCACAAGAAGATTTGACAGTGATAGGAGTTGAAACACCTGAAGTGTTGGGACATAAACTTGATAGGGAGTCCTCTGCAGATGGGACATAGAACATATGCAAGAGATGCTCCATATCCTTATTAAAATCAACCTGATGAAAGAAACATGAGTGCACAAGATAAGTACTTGATTAATTTACTATACTCCTCAATTCCAAAATAAATAAATAACATAGAAAGTGTCCTATCACCTCCGAAGATGTCACTTCTGCCACTTGATTTTCTGCAACATCTTCATTATGATAGTCTTTGTGATTGTTACACTGAACAGGTTCTGTAGCATCAGGCATCATTTGATCAGAAATTTCAGCATAACAAGATTGATTACTCGTTTGATAAATTTCAGCCTGCACTTCCAATGCAGGAGATACAGGAGCCAGTGCTGGCTTAGACTTTGCAGGTCCACCTTTGTTACTCTTTTCTTCATTATTGAATAAACGACAAAGCACAAAGGCCTTCTGCATAATTTTAAGCACCCAAATGAATCGGATGAGCGTAACATCATTGCCTGATATATACTACAAATTGAAGTACCACAAAGATGCAAATAACAGTACGTGAATGTGTATCAGAAATGTTATAACTAATAATAATGAAATAGAGGAGGTTGTCATACAAAGCCATTAGATATATAATAGGTGCCCATTTAGGGAAGCACTTTTGGTAAGGCAAACCCATGATGAAGGCATGTACATAAATTTTTTTTTTTTTTTTTTTTTTCAGTCCAGTGAGAGGATAGTTTAAAATTTTCATTATTGGCTTTAGAATCCCTCAGTGATTAAAAAGTTGTTGTGATTTGCAGCTAGTAGGAGCACATTCATGAGAACAATTTAAAAAAAAAAAGTACAAGATAACAATATTATGCATGGTTCGGTAAATTCCATGCAAGCTACAACCCCAATGTTGCTCTTACATTAACAAAACAAAAAAATTCTCAATTCATACATGGGAGTCTTGTTCAACCCAAAAGAAACCATCAAACTACTTTTTGAAAAAACTCACTCCCTATTTTTCCGAGAGTCTCCTTCACTCCTCAATAAAACCTCATTCTAGATGCACGCTTAGAGAGTTTCTGTTTTGGCCAGACATGCTAAGCGTGCATTTACATGCACTTGGCTAATTGCTATAAAGAAAATTAAAATTATTTTTTTCACAAAAAGCCCTGGGGTGGGGGGGGGGGGTTGTTTGGGGGCTTTCTCTGGTATGGAACCTGGTAAATTAAGCACAAAAAACTAAATTCCAGAGTTGAGGAGAATTGGCCCATATATTTATTAATCCCATTAGTAGAAGTTTGGCAACTTATTAAAGTTACACAAGTAATGGTGTATTCTGAATTTATAGGAGAAACACATAAGCCAACAGACTTACCTTTTTAAAGTAGGGATAACTCTCTTAATTCACCAATTAAACATATCAGGAGATCAATAAAAGTCTGTTTGGGATCCGCTTATTTTGCTGAAACTGAAAACTTTTTGCTGAGAGTATTATAGACAAAGATAAAAATTAGTTGAAAAAATGCAGGGGAGCCATGAATAGTAGCAAATATAAGCTAAATAGTAAAATAAGTTAACTTTTTAATTTGAAACCAAACCACACTAACTCATCAAGAATGTTAACTCAATTATATTTAACAAATTTAACAGCTTTCACAATCCTTTTTAATTGAATCAATCCTCTTTTAAATATACCTCCAATGATTTAGGCAAAACGATCTTAAATCAAAACACACACACACACTCAGTTGAGTAATCAACAAAAAATCTCAGGTCCATATCACATCAATCAAACAAACTGAATAGAAAAGGCCAACCTGACCGGGGTGTGTTCCATCAAGGTCCTTCAGGGTTGTGCGGTACTCATGCATTACCCACTTAGTCCCTTTACGAGAACGACCTATATGGAAGACCAGAGTTTTTTTCATTCCAATCACTTTTCCTGCAGACTTGATTTCCCTATCATTACCAGTTACTTTCCAGTACCCTTTCTCAGTTTTCCTACTCCTCCCCTTCCCTTTCTGATGCTGCAGGCCCTGTGCAGCAAAGAAGAACCACTCTTGGTCCTCTGTATCTATCCCAGATTTATCTACAGTCGAAAAAACCAGACTCAGCATAAAATTTTGACAAACAAAATGAGAAATTCACATCACATAAGTATATATACTATTATTTAATCAACAATGAGATAAACAAGAAAGTAAAGCATATATACTATTATTTGATCAACAATTATATGGGCATACGAAGCAAACGTACTACTTACAAAATTTAAGTTGCAAGATCAAAATGAAAGTCAAACAAAAATTCTTACAAAGAGTGATTTTTAAATTTTGTTATCAAAGTTAACAAAATGGGAAACTAATAGTACCATCAAAAAAATAAAAATTCAAGGTCTAAAATAAGAAAATCAAATGTTCAAATTGAGTAAGTGCAAAATCATTACTTTGAATTCAAACAAAAACAAATTTAAGAAAATCAACTTTCTTGTCACAATTATGCAAAAGAGAAACCACCAACAAAAATATATCAACTTTTTTCTTTCTGGGGAAGTAAATGTATTAAAGAAGAAAAAAAAAAATATACAAAAGCAGAGGAAGATGCCCCAAGAAAGCATCAGTTATACAAGAATAAACAAAAGAAAAACACCTTGCATAGCTAACACAACATACCAGAAAACAAATACTCACACACACACACACTGTTAGGACTGGAATATGGAATCAGGTAGCTGCCATGATCTCTGTAGCCATTTGTTTTGATCAATTAATCTAATACACTTGTCCAAGAAAAAAAAATCTATAAAAAGCACACAAAACAAGCAACAATCTACAACATGATTCCAACAACAATTAACAAACTAATACAAGGAAAAAAACACTTTCTTATCTTTCAAAACAAAGTAATAATTTCCAAGAAATGCAGGTGGGTGTGTGATAATAAAAATAAGAAGATTACATTGTAAATCCCAGGGCTCCAGTTTATAAAACTCAACTTCAGGAACAAAGTAAATATCTTCATCATTCCCAGCGATCTTCGGCTTCAGGAAGAGTTCGATGAGCTCCTTGTCCGTCGGACTAAATCTGAACCCAGGTGGCAAATCCAAACTCAGCTTTTCCATCACACACTCACACACACACACACAGAATAAGCTTTACAGATAAAGCCAGAAAAAGCTTTACTCAGAAACTATCTAAGAAAGAAAGACACTCACATACATACACACAGGAAGCTTTACCTAGAAACCCAGAAAAAGTTTTAGTGAGAAAAACAGAAAAAAGCTTACTGAGAAACTCTCTAAGAAGCTTTACTGAGAAAGCCAGAGAAAGCTTTACTCAGAAACTATCTAATAAAGAAAGCTATTCCAAACTAACACTTCCACCACACACACACACAGGAAGCTTTACCGAGAAACCCAGAAAGAGATTTACTGAGAAACTATCTAAGAAAGAAAACTATTCCAAACTCAACACTTCCCTCACACACACACAGGAAGCTTTACTAAGAAACCCAGTAAAAGCCTCACTGAGAAACTTAGAAGAAAGAAAGATATTAGGAATCAAACACTAGACAGTAGACAGGCTCTGCTCTTGAAATCCACAAAGGAAAACAAGAGCACAGAAGAAAATGAGCTCAGTTGTGAGGAGGTCTCGGGCTTATCATATCATCAGTAGAACTTGTCCAACAAGTTGGACTTTTGCAGACACAAGTCCTTTCTACTTTTAAGCTAAAGGTAAGTCCACACATAGTCCTTAATCTCGTCAGCACAACTTGTCCAACAAGTTGTGACTTTTGCGCGCATTTTTCCACGACTTGTTTGCGACGTTGAGACTGACGGACATAATTCACACAACTTAAAACTTAAGGTGTGTGTCCCTAAAAATAAAATATTTGAATTTTTAAAATTTTTTTTGAATACTTGTCTAACAAGTTTCATACAGTGACCAAGTTTTTTTTTTTTTTGAGAAGCATACAGTGACCAAGTTAAATTATAATTTTGGACTTAATTTTTTCTTGAGATTCTAGATTCCTCATCTATCAATTGTTTGTTATTATCACTAGTATAGGTCGTGGTGCACCTGGTGGTAGAAGTTTTCTATATACATCTGTCAATATTATATTTAAGGACAAATGTTAAACTATTTTACAATTTTTTTTACAAAAGGTTAATATAGTAAGTTATCATTTTTTACCTGAAGTATATCATTTGTTGTTAAGCTCCTTTTAAGCCATGTCAGTTAGCATTTCGGTCCAATTCGGTCTATTCTAATTCAATATGTTTCGGTCTATTCGGTCTTATAAGTTCACTTTGGTGCATTCAATCATTTTGAAAAATTATGCCTTTATTTATTTATTTTGGGTAGGTTGTCTTTTTTGTTTTTGGCTCAAATATTATTTTTTTCTTAATCTTTGGCTAGAAAAGTATAAAATTTAATTCTACTTAGACCAAACTCTTTAGTTTTGAGCTAAAAATTACAAACAAAATATGCATTAAAAATTAGAGACATGGCCCCTTAAAAAGCAATAAAAATGATAAATATTCTAAACAGTACCTTAAAATTCAAGCTTCAATAATGTAGACATTATACTTATATAATAGTTTAAACTTAATATAACATATTATATGTGTTTCATAAAATGTAAGTATGCCTTTAAAAAAAAATTGTTCCTCAAAAAATAATATATATATATATATATATATTTGGATATGTTCAAATTAGTCAATCAATTATAGTATATTAAAAAAAGACATTTTAATATCCTCTCTATTTATATAAAACAATTGATAAATGTATTAGAACAAATTTACAAACCGATATGTTCACAAAAATATAATTGGTATCACTAAATCAATGTAATAAATGAATATTTAGATTATTTTTTAGGATAGATCTATTTAAAAGTTTTTTTTTTTATTTTTTTTTTTAATATAGAAGATATCTCAATGTATAAGGTTTATATAAATAAAACTTATTATATCCTTTTTTTTTTTTTTTTTTTGGCTATACACACCATTTGGTCCATATCCAATCTATATGTATTTCAAGGCTTCACATGACGCTCACTAAAAAGCTCCACACGCTTATAGTCTTACTCTTGAATTCATTCACACTAAAGCAGATAGACACTTTATCACTTCGATTTATGATTATTTTTTAGGTAAACAATTGTTTATTTATTGAAAAAAAATAAAAGTGATGGTTTTGAATAAAATTCCAATAATTTCTTAAACAAGTTGAAAATCAATTTAGAAGATATAGAAGTAAGAGGCCAAGAGTATGAATCTATTGGATTTAATTCATTTGATAAGTCTTAGGAATTATCGATAAAATTACTCAGCCATACTCACCTACTTCTAATGGCTTGCTTGAAAGAAAAAATTGCTCTAATTGAGTTAACAAATGCTACACTAATAGAATCAAACACTCTCTTAAACCTTTGGGTAGGTGCAATATCAATTACTTGCCAATTGTCTTGTTTTAGATAGGGTTCCACCTAAGAAAACTAAAATCACACCTTTTGAGTCGTGGAAGGAACATAAACCAAATTTTAGATCATTTAAGAGCCTAAAATTTTTTTGTTGAAAGTACTGTAACTGAAACTCGCTTATTTTACTGAAACACTCGCTTATATTACTGAAACTGAAAACTTTTTGCTGAAAGTACTATAAATAAAGGTAAAAGTTAGCTGAAATAGTACAATAGGACTCATGAATAATATCAAAAAATATAGTAAGACCCATGAATAGTAGAAAAAATAAGCTAAATAGTACAATAAAAGTTGGCAAAAATAATTTTTGCAATACACACGCTAAGAGTGTGTGGTTGTCTTGTTGATATAAGTCTTACAGACCCTAAAACATTCAAAATAGGAATTAGAGCTATTACCTTTGTTTTTCTTAGTTATACAATTTATTGTACAACCTATAGATTTTTGGACATTGAAAATAATATAATTTTAGAATCAGGTGGTGCTATTTTTCTTAATGAAAAAAAGTAGGAGTACAATAGTTCAATAAAATATTTTATCACAACGTAATTCTTCTACTTCTCCTTTACAGACACAAGAAAATTTTGAATTAGAACCAATAAGAAGAACTAAAGTAGAGAGATTCTAGACCAGATTATAAGGTTTTCCATATTGAGGAAAATCCTCTAAATCAAAAAGGAAGTTTTAGCATCACTTAGTCTTAACGCTATTTTAGAAAGAAGTAAACGAAGAGATGGATTCATTAAATTTCAAGAAAATTTAGAAATTAAGTAATCATATCACTCTATTTTAGAAAGAAGTTGTAAAACATAGGTTGCAAATGGGCCCCTTACAAAGAAAGATTACTAATTACTGTTGCTTACTGTAATATGTCATTTGAAAATTCATCAAATTGATGTAAAAATTCTGAATAACCATTAGCCAAACCACATCAATTTTCAGGACACCTTAAATCTATGTAAGGTTTATTGAATATTCTGAAACAATATATGCACTTAAAATAATACCAACATTAATAATAAAACATTGAAATTCAACAACCATTAAAGCTTTACCTGAAGACATTCCTGTATTAACTACAGAATTATAAGCCGAACGCACCTGATTATAGCACCTTCAATCTGGAGGTCCTGTACCATGTCACTCATTCCAATCCTGTGTATATTAGCCTTTTTCATTGTGCATGCTTCAATTCTAGCTCAACTTGATTTCTGTTTTCATGCATTCTTCTTGTCTAAACACACAGAAGCATCTTAAAAACAACCACATTCCAGCAAACAAATTTTAACCATCCCAAACATTAGAGATGATAACACTAATGAAAATCATCGGTTGACTTAAGAGTAATATCATTATACACATACAGAAAGAGTAATATCATTATATACATACAGAAAGTAGACGATTATCAGTACTGTTGAACAAAATTCATACTGCATACAGATTTAACAACAATGAAGCCTTGCTTCCAAATTCGTAGTTGCCAAATCCTCATACTAATTCCAAATGATAGCTTAATTCATTATATACATATAGAATTCGTTGACATCACCAGCAACTAAGGACGCATTACCAGTGCTCATCAACATTATACACAGAAGTGACGGTACAGTAATCTACCATAGTTGTTTGTCTCTGTAACGGAGTCTGTCCGGAGGTTTCTAAAATCTTGATCAGGATCTTGAATCTCATAATTCTACTATTTTAGAACGTCAACGATTTAAACGGTGTTTAAACAACGAAAGCTGTTGTTTAAATAAACGGTGTTTAAACAATAAAAACAGTTGTTTAAATAAACGATGTTTTAACATCGAAAACTGTTATTTAAACCCCATAACACGTATTTTCACACACTTTTTCACCCACACGTAAACTCACAAAACTTAAACATTACTAGAAATCTCTTACCAAATGGGCCTTAGGACTTTTAAAAATCCCAACCCTAATTGTGGGGGAGAGTAACAATCCATGGGTCTGTGGTTCGAAAAATAGTAGAAGACTATTAACTCTGTCTGACTTGGAGAAGGCTATAAGTCTCTCAAAGAGACTCCAAGTCTGTTTGAGTTGAAAAAGAGTGAATCTCTTCAAAAGAGTCTTTGGAGAATGTTTGCAAATGTAAGTGGGAAGAGGCAGAGCTCCCATTTTCAGCAAAATCCCCAGAATTTTGGTGGAACGTACCGATACATACTGGACTTCAGAGAATATTAATAAATCTTTGAGTTTTAGCTTTGTCTTCAAAGAATATTTAAACTTTATTTAGAGCTTTTTAAGAAACAGTTTTCTTGTGGCTCCAAAAAACAGAGAGTATTCTTTTGAGTTTTACAGCTTTGTTTTCAAAGAGTATTAAAAATTCTTTTACTCTTTCTAAGGAAAAACTTTTTTTTCTTGTAAGTTCTTTCCTAGAAAGATTAATAATTCTTCTGATTTTAGCCTTGTCTTTTAAGTAATATTAACAGTTACTTATCTACCTAAATCATTGACGTTTTTTTAGTTGTAGAATTTTATGATCTTCAATTAGATCCTATGATCAGATCCGAAGACCCTCACATCACAGAGATGATGAAACCTTTGGCTTGATGACCTCTTCAAACCTCACCAAACCTTGATACTCTTGCACAGACTGTTGTACATAAAAACAATGCAAGGTTAGTTTTTTGAAGACAAATTTATCCAAAGATAAAAGACACAAATAAACCACTTTGAACAAGTAAAAATGTACCCACAAAGGAGTATAACAAGTCTTGAGGTGCAAATTAACACAAATTAAAATATCCTGGAAAAACTTGAAAGATAAAATAATAAACATCTTGACAGTTTTGACGTACCTGTGCATTGGCACCTGACCCACCGCATGACCCATTGTCCAAAGAAGAGGCCATGTTTTTCAGGGTCTCATCATCAACAGCAAGATTATTTTGACTCAAAGATGCGTTACGAAAGTACACATCTGGTTTATAAATTGAATCCCAGGACTCAGAGATAATGGGATCTGGCTCATTTGTGCCATATTGGTCAGACACCCCCCAATGACAATCATTGGCAGAAGGGTGATAGGTGCAAGAAGAATATAACTCCGCTTGCACTTGAGAGTGTAATGGGGAATACATGTTGCTAACTAGTGGCTCTGGTGAGACGGAGAACATATTCGAGCGTGCCTCCACCTGCAAATCAACGATTTTAGAAACATAAATGAATAAGATAGGTACTAAACCAGTTAACTACCCTGGCAGATAAATTTCTTTTATGCTTGAATTTAAATCCTTTCTCACCTCATCAGATGTGACTACTTCCACTTGATTTCTATCAACAGAAGTATTATAACCATCATTCTTGTACTCAATGGGTGTTTTAGTGTTTGATATTATTCCATCAGAATTTTTTGCAGTAGAAAATCGAAAACTTGGGGGATAATTGTCAGCTCCACTGCCTAATTCTTGAGGCACTGAAGCTGGTGCTAGCATAGACTTTGCTTCTTTAAGAGAAGCTTCGGCTATGGTAGGAGAAGAAACAGCAGGTGTAACGGAAGTTATCTGGTCAACCTGATGGAAGAAAAATGAATAACCAAGATAAGCATATAATTAGTTATCTGCACTTCTAATTCCCCAAATAATAATAATAATGACAATTGTACCCACAAAGGAGTATAACAAGTATTAGGGTGCAAATTAACGCAACTTAGCGTGCATTTGGATTGGAATTATAAATAAAAATTATTTTACTATTCAGCTTATTTTTGCTACTATTCATGAGCCTCACTGCACTTTTTGACACTATTTATGAGCTCTACTGTACTATTTCAACTAACTTTTACATTTATCTACAGTACTTTCAGCAATAATTTTTTAATTTCAGCAAAATAAGCGGTATCCAAACACACCCTTAAAGTATCCTGAAAAAACTTGCAAGAACAAATAATAAACAATAACTTGAGAGTTTTCACTTACCTGTGCATTGGCATCTGACCCACTGCATGACCCATTGTCCTTAAAAGAGGCCATGCTTTTCAGGGTCTCATTGTCAACAGCAAGATTATTTTGACTGCGAGATGTGTTATGAAAGAACTCATCTGGATCATAAAGAGGATTAATAAGAGTTGAATCCTCAGAGACATTGGGAGTCAAAACAACAGGAGCGATGGGGGATAAACTTGGTGGAGAGTCCCCAGGGGACAGGACATTGAACATATTCGAAGATTGCTCCAGATTAAAACCAACCTGATGGAAGATACATGAGTGCACAAGATAAGTACTTGATTAATATATAATACTTCTCAATTCCAAAAATAAAAACATAGAAAGTGTCTTATGATGAACTAAGTTCCTATCACCTCAGTAGATGTCACTTCTGCTGCTTGATTTTTTGCAACATCAGACATCATTTCATCAGAAATTTCAGAATAACAAGATTGAATACTTGTTTGATGAGATTCAACTTGCACTTCTAATGCAGGAGCCAGTGCTGGCTTGGACTTCGCAGATCCACCTTTGTTACTCTTTTCTTCATTATTGAATAAGCGGCAGAGGACAAAGGCTTTCTGCATAAAGTAAAGCACCCAAGTGAATTGGATGAACGTAACATCATTGCCTGATATACACAACAAATTGAGTTTCCACAAAAATGCAAATAACAGTATGCAAATATGTGTCAGAAATGTTATAACTAATAATAATGAAATAGAGGAGGTTGTCCTACAAAGACATTTGTTACATAATAGGTGTCAATTTAAGGAAGCGCCTTCAGTAAAGCAAAAGCAAACAAACGATAAAGGAATCTACATAAATTTTGTTTTGAGTCCAGTGAGGGGATAGTTTAAAATTTTCCTTATTAATTTTCAAATCTGACAGTGATTAAAAAAAAATAGTGATTTGGGGCTAATAGAAGCACATTCAAAAAACATACAAACAAACAAACAAAATCTTAGTCCCAAAATTTGGGGGTTGACTATAGATCCTCGACAGATTAGTTAGGGTTGGCCATATGTATTCTTTTCCTCCATTCATACTCTCTATTACTCTCTTAATTGATATGTCATTGTTTATTATTTCTACTAGTGTGATTTTTGGTCTTCTTCTACCTTTTCTTGTTCCCTCAACTAGAATCAACTCACTCTTTCTTAATAGTACATTAGACGCTCTCCTTTGAACATAACCAAACCATCTTAAACAACTCTCCCTCATACTAGTATATTAAGTGCATTCATACGAGAAAAGAAAAAAATAATTCCCATACAAGATAACATATTTAACATGGTTCAGCTAACTCCATGCCTACATCCACAAGCAACAACACCAATCAAAACCCACTATCATGTATCAACAATATGAATTACAATCACCTTCAACAAAACCTCAAACAAATTAGCATACTCTCACAAGAATCACACACAAATGTCACAAACAGACTATCACAAATCCCATAACACCCAAAAC
Organism: Quercus aquifolioides; assembly: GCA_019022515.1. Taxonomy (NCBI): domain Eukaryota; kingdom Viridiplantae; phylum Streptophyta; class Magnoliopsida; order Fagales; family Fagaceae; genus Quercus; species Quercus aquifolioides. Next base: position 9,531,331 of record CM032335.1, on the reverse strand, counting down.
AAACTCTTAATACCAATTGACAAGGAGAAACTTAGAATCTCGAAACTTAATACACCCAATGTTGCTCTTACCTTAAGAAAACATACAAATTCTCTATTCATATGTGAGGGTATCGTTCAATCCAAAAGAAACCATTAGACTACTTACGATCAAAAAAACCACTCCATGTTCTTCTAAGAGTCTCCTCCTCTCCCCAATCTCTTGAGCTAAAGCCACCAATCTCTTGCAACACTGTCTTTATATAAGATTGCAATATCTAACTCTTTATGGATTAAGAGTACCTTCTTTAATGGATAAGAAATATCAAAATCCTTCTTTAACAAGGAATAGACTTTCATTCCACACCATTTTAACCAAACCAAGTCAGAATACGAATTTGAGCCATATTCTAACAAATTTAATGAGGCATATCAGTTCCTATTATAAGCGATAAATACCACATTAGTAAAAGTAAGGAGATGTGATAGTCCTATATATAGAGTAGTAATGTACCCAACCAAAATTTACTATTAATTATATGAATTATAACCACAACCACAAACACAAACACAAACACAAACACAAACATAAAAAACCAGACTCCCTAATACATCAAGGTGTTCTTGCCAATAATGCACTTGGCAAAGCATTGTGTTATGATTTTCACACACAACGCAGAAGCTACACTAACACTCTATTTATAAGACTATCTCATCTTCTTACTTCTCCTTAGAATCATAACACAACAAAGTGGAGTTTAGATTCACTTTGCTAATTTCTACAAAAATATTTCTAAAAAAAGCAAAAGGATAAAAGGAAAAGCTTTCTTTTTTTGGTGTGAAACTGACCAAAATAAGCTCAAAAAACTGACTTTCAGGGTTGAGGGGAAAGGGCCCTTAGATTTAATCCCATTAGTAGAGGTTTGGCAAGTTATAGAAGTAATTGCGAATTCTTAAGTTATAAGAGAATCATAAAAGCCAACAGCCTACCTTTTTAAAGTAAGGATAACTCGCTTAATTCACCAATAAAACATATCAAGAGATCATTAATTCAGCAAAAATGATAACTCTCACTTAAAATTAGCAAATTTAACATCTTGCACAACCGTTTTTAACTGAATCAACCCTCTTTAAAGTTACCTCCAATGATTTTGGAGGCAAAACGATCTTAAATGAACACAAAAAATAAAAGGCAAAATAAAAAAAACAAAAATTCTCTTGAACAATCAAGAAAAACTTTCAGGTCAATATTACATCAATTAAACAAACTGAAAAGCAAAAGCCAACCTGACCAGGGTGTGTTCCATCAAACTCATCCTGGGTTGTGCGGTATTCATGCATCACCCACTTGGTCCCTTCTCCATTATGAGTACGCCCTCTATGGTAGACTAGAGTCTTTTTCATTCCAATTAAACTCCCTCTGGACTTGATTTCCCTATCTTTACCAGTTGCTTTCCAGAACCCTTCCATGGTTGTCCTGTTCTTCCGATTCCCATTCTGATTCAGGCTCTGTGCATTGAAGCAGAACCACTCTTGGTCCTTTGTATCTATCCCACATATATCTACATTCCAAGAAGCCAGACTCAGCACAAAAATTTGACAGCCAAAATGAGAAACTCATATAAGCATTTATAACTATTATTATTTGCTCAACAATGAGATAATCATATGGGCATACTAAGCAAATGTACTACTACTTAAAAAATTTATGTTGCAAGACCAAAAAGTCACAAAACAATGAAAGTCAAATAAAAGTTCTTACAAAGAGTGATTCATACTTTTGTTATCAAAGTTAACAATTGGGAAAATAATAGTACCACCAAAATAATAGTACTACCAAATTCAACATAGCAAATAAATATACTGAAAAATTAATAAAAAGGAGTTACAAATGCAAGATTTAAAATAACAAAATCAAATGATCATATTGAGTAAGTGCTAAATCATACTTTGTAGTCAAACAAATAAAAAATCAATCTTCTTGTCACAATTATACAAAAGAAATACTACTAACCAAAATTCAATCATTTTTTTTTCTGGGTATGTAAATCTGTAAGAAAAACAACTATACAAGAGCAGAGGAACACAGCCCAAGAAAGCATCAGTCTTTATATAAGAAAACGCCTTATCAAAAAAAAAAAAAAAAAAAAAACATAAGAAAACGCTAACTAGATGCCTATGCCCAATAGGCCAGTCCAAAAAAAAACCTTTCATTGCTAACACTACATGAACCCAACCAGACTACACCAAGATCAGAAAACAAAAAAACAATACAATACTTTCATTTTCACTCTCAATTTCACAACTTGTTGAGCGTGAATAATAGACCAAAAGTGGTGGGTCCATGTAGATTCAAGTAGCTGCCATATGATCTCTGTATCCATCTGTTTTGATTAATTAATCTAATACAGTTAACCATATAAAAAATAAAAAAATTCTATAACAAGCAACAATCTACAACAGAATTCCAACATTATCAAGTAACAAACTACGACAAGGAAAAAAAAAGACAACATATTCCTACCTTTGACAACAAAGTACACAATATCCAAAATAAAGGTGGGTGTGTGATAATAAAAATAAGAAGATTACGCTGTATATCCCAGGGCTCCAGTTTGTAAAAGTCAATTTCGGGAACAAAGTAAATATCTTTATCATTCCCTGTGATCTTTCGCTTCAGGAAACGTTCGATGAGCTCCTTGTCCGTTGGACTAAATCGGAACCCTGGTGGCAAATCCAAACTCAACTTTCCCATCACACACACACACACACACACACACACACACAGAGGAAGCTTTACTGAGAAACCCAGTAAAAGCTTTACTCAGAACCACCCTCACACACAGGAAGCTTTACTTAGAAACCCAGTAAAAGCTTTACTTAAAAACTATCTAAGAAAGAAAACAGGAACAGAGAGAGTGAATGCAGTTGGTCTTGGTCTTCTTCTTTTTTCTGGTAGGAAAGTTTTGGTCTACTTGTCTTTATAGTACTCTCCACTCACCACTCATTAGTGAAGCTATTCCCACCAAACTTCTCAAACAAGTCTTTTTTCTTTTTTTTTGGAGAATCTCAACTTCTCAAACAAGTCTGATACAGTAACCAAGTTAAATTTTTTTCTTTTTGTTGGATAAGATTAAAATATAATTTGGACTGCATGTGATTCTAGATTCTTCATCTGTCAATTTTTTTATAATAATAAGAACATATCCTCTATTCTTTAAATGTATTTTTAGTTTTTAATCACTGCAGAGAGTATAATTAGTAAGTGGCAGTGGTAAAATTTTTTTTGGGGGGGTTGTAAACAAAGAATATATGATAGTTTAACTATTAATAAGTCTGATGCATGCATGCTCAACCGAAGATACATAACTAGATAACAAAGTAGTTCTTATATTAGCAAGTGCATTAATACACTCGTTAGCTTCCTGAAAGGCATGCTTAATTTGTTTGTTGGGTATAGTATAGCAGTAATGGAACAGGGTCCTGCAATTAGTCAAAGAAAGGTTCCATAAGAGCATTTATAGAAGAATAAAGTATCAACCGAACCACACGAGTCAAGATTTCAGTTGTGATGATATTGGTATTACCGATGTATCTTGCACAATCCTTTAATACATTGCCAATTATAATCTTTAATGAGCCCTCCCCACTTACAATCCTAGGCTTTCTATACACGTCTTTGTAGGGCTTTTTTTTGCCCATTATTCTATTTTCACAAACTTATTTAGAGCAACTGCATCAGTTTGTGCAAAATTTTTGTCTATTTTGTAAGAAAAAATATACTTTTTCTATTTTACACATCTACTTTTACAAAACATCTACATCTATTTATCTATTTTATCATCTATTTTATTTAAATAATAATATTTCTTTGGATTAAAATGTGCAAAATTGAGCACTTTTCGTATTTTGCAAATTTTTGCAACCTTTGCTCTAAGGCTTTAAACGAAACAATATTAATTATGTAGCCCCATTTTAGCTAAGTTGTCAACAGTCAACACATCTATTAGTTTTTCTATAAACATGTGACATTGTGCAATTAGTGAAGATTCTCCCTAGGTTCCTCCAATCAACATAAGATTTTTAAAGGACAAGTTAGAAAGCATATAAACAAGATATAGGCCATCTTCAAGGCCCATAGCTTAGCCATAATATCACAAATTATCCCTAGGACCCCACCACCACCAGCTAACTTAGAATCTGTTTGAGAACAGCTTATTTAGTTGAAACTGAAAACTTTTTACTGAAAATACGTACTGTAAATAAAGTTAAAAACTAATTGAAATAGTATAGTGAGATCAATAAATAGTATAGTGAGACCCATAAATAGTACCAAGAAGTGCAACATGACTCATGAATAGTAGCAAAAATAAAATAAATAGTAGTAAAAATAAGCTAAATAATAAAAAAAACTGCATTTTTCAACCAATGCCAAACGTAATCTTAGAATTCCCACACAATGACCCATCAATATTAACTTCACCCAACTTGGGAGGGGGTTTAGTCCATTTCACCAGCACCTGGGTTCTATTTGGTTTGGTGGATTCATCAGGAACAATAGCATAGAATTCAAATTCTTTTTTGATTTATAACATAAAACGGCCAAAACGACACTGGTATGACATGGGTATAACACGGATACAATACGAGTACGACACCCTAAATGAAGTGTGTGCTTCCTAATTAAACCTATTCCCACCTATAACTTGTCTGGTTGATACAATAACCAAGTGAAATTTATAATTTTGGACTTGATTATTTCATGAGATTCTAGATTCTTTATCTATCAATTTTTTCTTACTACTATCTCTGTAAAAGAACAATTCAGGTGGTAGATGTTTCCGGTTTTCTATACACATCTATATATATCTAAAAGCTAAAACGTAGCATTTATTGTTGCTACGCTCCTATTGAGCCACTTCAGCGGCCACATCATCTACCTATTTCCAATCATTTCTCTCCACTATTTCAAACCATAATGTCCCTTTTACATTTTCATCTCTCTACTACTTTCAACCTTAATGTCACTTTTCATCTATCCCTTCCTCTTCGTTTTATTTTGACTCTTCTTATCCCCATTCTATTACTATAAATATGTGATTCTTTCTCCCATTCTATACATATTTTCCCACGTGAAAAAGGTTATTACTCTCTCTCTCTCTCTCTCTCTCTCTCTCTCTCTCTCTCATGTTTTATTTTTGTGTGAATTTTTATTTTTTGTATCTCTACTTTAGATTGATGAATTTATGTGTTCTTTAGAATTCTACTTTGGGTTGATACAATTTGGTTTTGTGTTTTGAGTTTTTAAATTATTATATTTTTTTCTTTTCTATGATTGTTAAATGTTATCCTATTGCATATAAAGATAGTTTACAAGAGTATAATGTTATTCTATTATATAGCATGACCTGGATCATTTGGTGTTTGACTCATAACTATATTTTTTATTTTGATGCTTATTCTTCTCATTTTATTTTCTATTTATCTCCCAAAAAAGGTCATTATTCTCTCTCTCTCTCTCTCTCTCTCTCTCTCTCTCTCTCTATATATATATATATATATATATATATATATAAAATTTATTCTTTTTTGCAACTTTACTTTTTGTTGATGAATCATTGTATTTTTTTTATAATGCTATTTTGGGTCAATATGATTTGGTAGTGTGTGTGTGTGTGTGTGTTTTTTTTTTTTTTTAATTTTTAGTTTTCCATCACAAGTCTACTCTCTTGCTCTTATAACTTTTGTTTGATTTTTTTTGACATAATACTTAGTTATTTTGTAAGTGAGATTTTGAATTTATGTCAAAATACAATCTTGGCTATGTATTTGAACGTGTCTATCAACTATTAAAACCGCCCAAGATGAATATGTATAGACAATATTTTTGTTTTAATTTTTCATAGATTTATTATTTAGTTATAACATCAAATTAAAATAGATGAATATATGTAAAGTTAAAACTGTCTAAAATGAATTTGTAAAGCTAATATATTTATATATTTAATATTGTCAAAAAATTAAAAGTAAAAAATAAATAATAAAAAGAATAATGATGTGGCCAATGATGTGGTAAATGAGAATGCTGAACAAGAGCGTAGCAAGTAGCAACAATAAATGCAATATGAAGGTACAGTTAAAGACAATTAAATCTTAATAAGTGAAAGTGTATATAGGGATGTTAGGCCCAGTAGAATGTATTGGGTCGGGGGCCCAATCCGAGGACACCTCATAAGTCCGAGGATGGATAAACATGTGACAAAGGTTAGTACTAATAAATAAAGAAAGAGATTTAGGCATTATGTTCCAAGGAGGTGATCCGAGGATGAATGCTTCCTCGGTTAAGCAAAGTCGAGGTCAGAAGGTGCAGTCTAACATCAAGAGTAACGTTCTAGACAATTCTACTAATGAGGATAAGTATCAAGAAGGAACAGGACAGAGGGGGGCTATGAAATATCTAAAGAGAAAGCTACTACCACCATATTGAATACTCTGCACCTAACCAATTGGCCGCATTTATGTCAAGGCGATACCTGAACAGTAATTTTCAGCTTTACAGCTACTACCAGAGACTTCAGGAAGATGCTGACGGGACAAGGATCAACACCAGCAATCTACCCTACATGTGGAGGGTAAAGAGGAAAGAAGGAAGATAATATAAAACAGAAAGAGGACCCTGAGGACAAGAGATCGAGAAATTGAGAGAAAAACACTATAGTAATCAAAAATTGAACTTATAATCAAACTTGAGCATAAATATATAAGAACTAATCTCCTCGAATTGTGCCGAGGACGATTTTATTTAGATTAAATCAGTTTATCTTCATTTTCTTATCATCTGGATCCACTTTACTTGTTGCTTGATTCATTAAAGCCCAGTTTTCCAACCCACTCTCTACAAATTCATTATATTGGGCTCTTTGAGCCTAAGTTCATCCATCCTTTGGGCTTGGGAATCAAATTGTGACCTTACAATTGGCGCCGTCTATGAGGAATTCTGGTGTTGTCGTGAGTTTAATGTTCAAATATGGTGGGTTCAGGTCCACACCAGGAAGAATCTATAGAGTCTCGACGTCAAGATCATTTCCTTCATCTTGAACGAAGAAGGGACCGAGAGGGAAGTGTGCATACCACCCATACTAGTAGAAGTCAATCTTGAATTGGGAGTCACACCTCTCATGAGGAAAACGCTAGGAACATGCAACTGGAGATTGATCATCTAAAGAGGAAGTTGCACCACAAACGGCAAAGGTGAACTCCCTCCATCTTTAACTTCTCTTCTGACAATGAAGAGGATGGTAGTTTTAGACTCAAATCAAGGACTCCTCTTAGTGAGTCTTTCTCATGTGACGAAGACTACCACCATGAGCGCAGAAGCAAGAACTCATCTTCCAAAGGCTTAGGAAATGATGGGATGAGCAAAGCGTTCAACCAAATTTCCAGATCACCTTTCACACGCAGGATTAAGGGAGGGAGACTTCCTCGGCGATTCACTCAGCCCACATTCACCATGTATAATGGTCAAACAGACCCTGTGGAGCATGTAAGCCATTTCAACCAAAGAATGGTTGTGCACTCCAAGAATGAGGCCTTGATGTGTAAGGTATTCTCATCTAGCTTGGGGCCTGTGGCAATGAGGTGGTTTGATGGTCTAGGTGCAGGTTCCATTGATTCCTTTAAGGAGCTCACCCGAGCATTTGGATCTCATTTTATTATGTGCAGTAGGGTTCCTCGGCCCTTAGATTCCCCGTTGTCTATGTCCAAGTGAGAAGGGGAGACCTTGAAAATATACTCAGACAAATACTAGGAGATGTTCAATGAGATTGATGTGGACTTTGATGGCGTGGCTATAAGGACTTTTAAGGTCAGCTTGCCTACCAAGCATGATTTGAGAAAGCCCTTAACCAAGAAGCTGGTAAGGAGTGTGCGTTGGCTTATGGATCATATTGACGAATACAAGCGGGTTGAGGAAGACCAGCAGCAGGGGAAGGGAAAGGCTAAGGTTATCCCTCAGGACAAGAGGGATTTCAAGTCAGATAGATACAATAATAACAGGCCCCGAATGGATTTTGCTGGGCAATCTGGGTCTACGGCTCCTCAGGTGGTTAACACGGTGTTCCGAGAGTCTGTACAGCAAGTCTTGGAAAAGATAAAAAATGATTCATACTTCAAATGGCCAAACAAGATGAGAGGAGACCCCATGAGGTGCAACCAAAGTCTTCATTGCTAGTACCACCAGGAACGAGGGCATACCACCGAGGACTATAGAACTCTGTGGAATCATCTGGAGCAATTGGTCAGGGATGGGAGGTTACAAAAGTTTTTGTATCGGCCTAGTGGGCAAGAAGACCAAGCAAGGTCAGGGGCTCAGGGGAATGCTTCTTCAAAGCCCCTTTTGGGCACAATTAATGTCATCTTTACTGCTCTTAGGAGAACTGGTTCTCATCCCTCCAGGGTGATGTTTGTGGCTCGGCCATCTGCCAAGGACTCTAATTTTAAGCCGAAGAAGGCTAGAGTGGAAATCCGACCAGCGTTGAGTTTTTCGGACGAGGACAAGATAGGAACCATACAGCCACACAATGATGCTTTAGTGGTCATGCTTCGGATAGGGAGGTACGATGTGAAGAGGGTGTTAGTAAACTAGGGCAGTGGTGTAGAGATTATGTACCTTGACTTGCACAAAGGGCTGAACTTAAAGCCCGAGGATTTGACAGCCTATGATTCACCTTTGGTAAGTTTTGATAGGAAAATTTTCATTCCAAGGGGTCAGATTAGACTGCCCGTGCAAGCAGGTTCAGAAGTGGTAGAGGTGGACTTCATTGTGGTGGATGCATATTCCCTCTACACGGCCATTGTGGCTAGACCCTGGCTTTATGCCCTAGTGGTCGTTTCTTCAACTCTGCATTTGAAGGTGAAGTATCCGTCGGAGGACCAGATTGAAGAGCTTGTTGGGAGTCAATCCATAGCTAGGTAGTGCCTAGTGGCTGCAATTATGCATCAACCTGAAGCTGAGTCCTCGGCTTCTGCTGAGGGGGGCTCATAGCAATCAAGAATTCCGGTCCTATCTACGAAAGTGACGCCGGAAGAGGTAAAGTGTGAGAGATTGGAGGAAATTGTTATAGATGGTGATCCGGAGAATTTTTTTCAGGTTGGAACTCAGCTGCCTCTTACCGAGAAGGGAGAACTGTTTGCATTTCTAAGGAGGAATATTGATGTGTTGGTATGGAATGCTTATGAAGCTCTTGGGGTGGATCCAGACTTCATTTGCCATCGTCTGAATGTCAACCCAGCTGTCCTCCCTAGGAAGCAACCACCTCCGCACTCATCTAAAAAACATTCTGACGCTGTCAAGGAGGAGGTGAACAAACTTAAATAGGCTAGGGCTATTAAGGAAGTTTTCTACCTTGAATGGTTGGCTAATACATTGGTAGTGAAGAAGAAGAGCGGGAAGTGGCGAGTGTGTGTGGACTTCACAGATCTGAATAAAGCTTGCCCCAAGGACCTTTTTCCCATGCCTTGAATAGACCAGTTGGCGGATGCCACTGTAGGCCATCTATGAATGAGCTTCTTGGACGCCTTTCAAGGGTACCATCAGATACTTTTAGCTCTGGATGATCAAGAGAAGACAATTTTTGTCACCCCTACTAGGAATTACCATTACAAGGTGATGTCATTTGGTCTTAAGAATACAGAGTCTACTTATCAGAGGATGATGACCAGGATGTTTGAGCCACAGCTAGGAAAGAACATTGAGATTTATATAGACGACATGGTGATTAAGAGTAAGTTGGAATCTGAGCATATTAACAATCTCGAGAATATCTTTGAGATTTTGATGAGACATAAACTGCGACTTAATGCTTCTAAGTGCTTTTTTGGTGTCGGATCAAGGAAGTTCTTCGGGTATATGGTAACACTCCACGGAATTGAAATCAACCTTGACCAAATTAAAGCAATTAACAATTTATTGCCACCTTGAAATCTCAAAGAAGTCTAGAAGTTGACAGGGATGACTGCTGTTTTAAACCGATTCATTTTTCGGTCAACAGATAGGTGTAGACCTTTCTTCCAGTTGTTGAACAAGTGGAAGAAATTTGAATGGACCGAAGAGTGTGTCTTAACTTTCAAGCAGTTGAAGGAATACCTATCTCAGCCACCCATTATGTCCAGACCCGAGGTGAATGAGGTTTTGTTTACTTACATTGCTGTGGCTTCCTATGCGTGAGTCTGGTGCTTGTACTAGTTGATAGTAATGTGCAGATGCCAGTTTATTATGTTAGCAAGTCATTACATGAGGCCAAGGTCCGTTATCTACCATTGGAGAATACCATTTTGGCAGTTGTGCATACTACACGTAAGCTCTCCCTCTACTTTTAATCACAGACAGTTGTTGTCCTAACCTAATTTTCACTTAGATCTCTACTTCGAAGTGCTAATTACACTGGGAGGATTGCTAAGTGGGCTACGATCCTAGGGGCTTTTAATATCAAGTACACGCCTTACACCTCTGTCAAGGGTCAGGTCCTCGCTGATATGGTGACCGAGTTTGTTGAAACTCCATTTGAAGAAAAAGTTGAGAAACAAAACATGGATGAAAAATCAGTTGGCATGGTCTCCCTGCAGGAGCCTTTACCCTAGAGAGTACACGTTGATGGTGCAATGAATCAAAGAGGATCTGTAGTGGGGTTAGTCATAATTTCTCCTAAGAAGATCATTATTGAAAAATCCCTAAGGTTGGGCTTCTCGGCCACCAATAATGAGGCCAAATATGAGGCCCTATTAGTAGGGATGACTATGGTTCAAAGAATGGGAGGAAAAGCAGTGAAGATGTTTTCAAATTTGAGATTGGTTGTAGGCCAAGTAGGGAGAAAGTTGGAAGCCAAAGATCTCAGAATGCAGGAATATTTGAACCAGGTTAGACACTTACAGTCAGGATTTAAGTCTTTTAATTTATCGCAAATCCCTAGAAATATAAATACACATGCTGACTCTCTTGCCACGCTCACAACTTCCTCGGCACAAAGTTTACCTCTAGTGATCATTGTGGAAGACTTGTGTAAACCTACTAAAATAGGGAGAAACGTGGTTCACATCCATCAGATTAGGGTGGGTCCTAGCTGGATGGACTTTATTATGCTATTCCTTAAGGAAGACATCTTGCCCGAGGGTAAGTCCGAGGCCGACAAGGTACGGAGAAAGGCTCCTCGATTTTGGCTGTCCGAGAACCAAAAACTGTATAAGCACTGTTAGGTTCTAAAGATTTAGGAATTTATGTATTTAGAACTCTAATTTGTATTGTTGGTAAACCATGATCAAAACAGGTTGTTTAGTCTTGTTTAGGCTTGCTCAAAGTTGGGTCTTTCATGTAAAGTTGGAATCGAGAGGCTGCAGATGCATTGGTGCATTTCAGCCTGGATCGATCGATCGAAAGAAAGACTCGATCGATCGAATCTCGAGCAGAATGCTTTTCTGCAGAATTTTTCAGCTCAACCCTAACTCATTAAACGTTTTGGGTTTTCTGTTTTTACCCTAGGTGTATAAAGAAAAACCCTAGCCACATTTTTAGAGTTGCTCATGTTGTATTGTTGCTCATACTTTTCTATTTTGTGTAAATCTCTTGTGAGATCTAGAGGAGCTTTCCTTTACACAAAGCTTAGGGTTTTCAAGGTAGAGATAGTATCAACATCTTAATGATCAACTCGGTTGCTGCTATTGGAGCTTAAAGAATAACAAGCGTGGGTGCTTGTAGTTGATTGGAGAATCCAAGAAAGAAGGAGTCCGTGGATTCGGAGCTTGCACATGGTCGTGTCAGTAAGTTCTACTGGTGGGTAGCATTAGGAAGTCAAGCGGGGAGCTTGAAAGTCCTTTTGTGTGAACTTCGATTCTTTCGCATAATGGATTCAAGTTTACCTTGAGGATAGCTAGGTCAAATCCTCCCCAGGTTTTTACCGTGTGGTTTCCTGGGTGATCATATCATTGTGTCTTTTATATTTCTGCTGCTTTATACTTTTGATATGATTGTATGTTTGTGATAACCTAGAATTGCTTAAATTGACTAAGTTAATCACTTGGCTAATTAACTAGGTTAATCTGGTTGTTTTAAAGGGGTCTAAAACCGTTCAAGCACTATTTTTTTAGACCACATCTGCGACGCATACACCCTGAAGCAGTTGAACTATTCCTAGAAGAGTTACATGAAGGGATTTGTGAAAGTCACACAGGAGGCAAATCTTTGTCTCACAGGGCTCTCACTCAGGGATATTGGTGGCCAAATATGCAGAGGGAAGTACAATAGTATGTGAGGAAATGCGACCAATGCCAAAGATTTGCCACAGATCTTTGTCTCATAGGGCTCTCACTCAGGGATATTAGTGGCCAAATATGCAGAGAGAAGTACAAGAGTATGTGAGGAAATGCGACCAATGCCAAAGATTTGCCCCAAATATTCATCAACCATGAGGTGTCCTTAATCCTCTGTCCAGCCCTTGGCCTTTTGCTCAATAGGGCTTGGATATCGTAAGACCCTTCCCTAAGGCAGTAGAGAATAAGAGATGGTTACTGGTCAACATAGATTACTTCACTAAATGAGTTGAAGCTGAACCACTAGCAAATATCCAGGATATGGATGCCAAGAGATTTATCTGGAAGAATATTGTCACTCGGTTTGGAATCCCTCATACACTTATCGGACAATGGTCTTCAGTTTGATAGCAAAGCCTTTAAGAGGTATTGTTGTGAGCTGGGCATAACAAATAGATATTCCACCCCTGCATATCCACAAAGAAATGGACATGTCGTGGTTGTCAATAAGATCATAGTGAGCGAGCTCAAAAAGAGGCTGGATGACGCAAAGGGAAAATGGGTGGAAGAGTTGCCACACGTCCTTTGGATATAACGGACTACACATCGTAGGTGCACTGGGGAAACACTCCTTTCAATGACTTATGGGGCTGATGCTATGATTCCTCTAAAGACAGGATTTCCAATGTTGAGAACAAGATCTTTTACTCCAAGTAGCAATGATGGGCTATTGGGGAAGAGTTTAGATTTAATTGAAGAGCGACGAGAAAATGCTATGGTTCAACTAGCGTACTATCAACACAAGCTCAAGTATGGGTACGACTCAAATGTAAGGTCAAGGCCATTAGCACCTGGAAACTTAGTATTAAGAATGGTTTTGGGTACTGCCAAGAACCCAGCTTGGAGAAAGTTAGGGCCTAACTGGGAAGGGTCATATCGCATCACTTCAGTGGCTAGAATAGGTGCATATTATCTTGAAGATCTAGATGAAAATGTTGTACCACGCCCCTGGAATGTAAACAACTTGAAAATGTATTATTATTAATGAAAGCTTTCCTTACACTATTTTGGTTTGTTACGTTATGTGCCATGCGTTCTACTATTTGTTTGAATATCAAACAGAGCATTGGTCATACCTGGCTCCTCGGACCACATACTTTGGATAAATTGATATTTTAAGTTATCTATCTAAGTATTAAACAGAACCTTAGTTATGCCTGGCTCTTTTGACCATATGCTTTGGGTAAATTAATACCTCTTGATATCTATCTAAGTGTAAAACAGAACCTTAACTATGTTTGGCTCCTCGGACCACATGCTTTGGGTAAATTAATACTTCCTATTATTTTCCTAAGTATCAAACAGAATCTTGGTCATGTCTGGCTCCTCGGACCACATAACTTAGGTAAATTGATATTTTAAGTTATCTATCTAAGTATTAAACAAAACCTTAGCCATGTCTGGCTCTTCGGACCACATACTTTGAGTAAATTAATACTTCCTGACCTCTATCTAAGTATCAAATAGAACCTTGATCATGCCTGGCTCCTCGGACCACATACCTTGGGTAAATTGATATCTTTTGACTCTTTTTTTAAGTATTAAACAGAACCAAAGTTATGTCTGGTTCCTCGGACCACCTACTTTGGGTAAATTAATACTTCATGACAATTTTCCCAAGTATCAAACAGAACTTGAGTTATATCTGGTTCCTAGGACCACCTGTCTTGAATAAGTTACTACTTCCTATTATTTATTTAAGTATCAAACAGAGCCAGCCATACTGAATGGAAAAGATCTTTATTGTAGTGACATGATCAAATGGACACTCATGAGCATCACTTAAAACATTTGAAAAAATAATTATGATTTGTTTAAGAATTGATTATCATCCCCAGTTCCTTAGACTTACTGGTAAGTGGAGAACTAGGGGGAGTTTGATATGGATGTGTGCTCTATCATTATATATGTTTTTGAGGTTAAGATTACACTTTATTGAGATCACAAATTTAGTAGGTTTAACTTGTTCTGTTGCCAATCATATGGGATGCAGTAACTGTGCTGCCACCTATACAGATAACTAAATGAAGCTATATCTTATTTTCATGTCAGTTAAGTGTTAAATAAAACAAAAACTATGTTAGGATCAATATCAATATTAGAAATGGAAATAAAAGTCCGACCCGCGGATACCCGATCCGGCCCGACTCTAATGGGTCGGATTTTACCCGGCCCGATAAATAATAGGGTCAGGTATGGGTCTTAAAAAAAAACTCGAAGCAGGTCTGGGTCGGGTTCGGTTTTTTGTCATACCCAGCCCAGACCCGACCCGTTTAAATATAAAATTACCAAAAACCTCATTTATATATGTATATAAACTAAAAAAACCCTACTTCCTCTCATATTCCACACTCAGCCCCCATCCATTTCTCTCACAGCCTCACTCTTCTCTTCATCTCTCACTCACAGATTCACCGTCTTCTCCCTCTCTGACTCACTCTCACTCACGGACTCAACCTCAAGCTTTGACCCCTGTCACTCATCACCGCCATCACACGATCTCACCGCCGGCCTCAAGCTTTGTCACCGTCAGTCTCAAGCTCTGTCACTGCCGGTCTCAAGATCATCACAGGTTTGTTTCTCTCTTTCTTTGTCTTCTCTGAGCTCTGATCTGTGTTCTCCAAGTGTAGCTCAGCCAAGATCTGCCACCGCCAAGATCTCTCCTTTTTTTTTAGGTTCATTACTTGGTGCCTGAAAGGGGTATTATTGTGTATATTCATTTGTGGGATTTATTTTGTAGATTTTTGAACTTGATGTAATGGTCCCGGATTTGAATTTGGGGGATTTATTTTGTTTATATTTGAACTTGTGGCAAATCTTGTTGTAAGGAAGAATTTTTTTTATGTATTTGAGTTATGTATATAGGATTTATGTATGGGTTTGTGATTTTTATGTATTATTTCTTGTGATTTCTGTATTTGAGTTTGTGATTTCTGTATTGTGTGTGTTTTGAAAGGGAAAATGAGAAATCTAAAAGTAAATTATTGTAGATTTATGTGACATTTGAAATCTAAAATTATTGTAGAAATATAAAAAAAATTTGTAAATTAAATTAGTGTAGAAATTTGAGATTTATTAAATTAATTACGAAATTTAAAAAAAGTAAATAAATTGGGCCACGGTTTAGGCCATTAGGACTTAGGATTGGGCCCTAAAGTGGGTGGGGCCTATGGAGCCCGACGAGCCAGGTTTGGAGTTTGAAAAAAAAAATCCGTTTATTAACCGGGTCCGGTTCAAGTAACGGATACAGGCCTGCGGGTCGGGCTCGGGAATAAAGAAACCCGGCTCGAACCTGACCCATTGCCATTCTTAATCAATATCACAAACATGAAGGAAAAACTCATAATTATCATTGATCTTAGCCTGAGGAAAAGGCAAATTGCTTACAAAAGATCAAATTGAATTACAAGTTCTGGAAATAAGAAAAAAAAAAAAAAAAAAAAAAACTACTACTCTAAACTACTTCTTCTTTATTACAATTTTCTTTTTTGGTGGACCCTTGGTAGATTGGGAGAGTGCTGCCTCTGGAGATCCTGAGTCTTTGCTTTTGAGGTCACCCTTGGCAGGCAATGGGAGAGTTGCTAGAACTATTTCCATTGTAGAGGGCACCTCTTTCTCTTTAGGTGGATCTTGAGGAACAGCTGAAGGCTTGGTGGCATCAAGGGCCACTCCCTTGTCAGCATCAGCTTCTTTTTCAGCAACCCTATGCTGCTGAGCCTCCTTAGATGGGCTGCCAGAGGAAGGAGAGACCTTGGCCAGGCTGCCCTTCTTAAGTTCTGCCACCTCGGAGGAGGTGTAAACCTTGGAACTAGCTGAGCCTAGTGCGCGGATAGTAGAAGGGTAATATACACTATCTACTCTCCTAAGTGCAAAAAAGGCCTCAACCCCAGCCTAGTTAAGGGCCTCATTCCACACCTGGAGGCAGTAGTTTCTACATACCCCCAAGACCTTAGCCCTAAGGGACTCCTCGGTCTATGCCACCCCCACATCATAGCCTTCTTGTTCGGCTTGGTCCCTTACCTTCTCGATCTTCTCCAGCTATTTCTTTAGGGTGGTGATCTGTCCTTTGGAGGCGGCCAGTTGATCCTCGGCCTGATGAAAAAGCACCCGTTGACCTTCAGCCTGCCTCTTAGCGTTGTCCAAGGCGGCCTCTGCACTCTTTTTGTCCCTCTCTACCTTGGACAATTTATTCTTCATCTCGTTTATTCTTTTCTTAGCCAAATTGAAGGCCTTCACGGCCACATTCTTTCATCTGCCAGTGGCAGAAGTTTGTTATCTCCTTTGCCCGGAATGTGGCTTGAACGGCCTGTTGAGGAAAGAAACATGGTAAAAGAAAAAAAGAAAAAAAAAAGGCTAGTTGAAAGACTTACCATCGTGAGGTCCCTTTTCAAACTGAGGAAGACCTCGTGCCTCTTTATTGACTTTAGGTCAGCCATGTCCTTATGGAGCAGCAATGCCTGCTCTACTGCGTCGGCCATGTAGCTGGCCTTCCCTTTCTGAAAGGCCCTGATGGAGCTCCATCAAGCATTGGAGTGGGGGCCTAGGACGAAGGTCCGACTTGAGAATCACTTCTCTTATCGGCCCTTGTTTGCCCCACTCTGGCTTGTTTGGGCCCTCTCTAGGGCTTGACTTCCTGAGAGGGGTGGCTTTTTCCTATCTCCACCACCTCTTTGTCCTTCTTCTCCCTCTTCCTTTTATGGTCGACGGGATCAGACCAAAGAGGTTAGGTAGATGGGGGGGGGGGGGGGGTGGGAAGCCTAGTCTAGACTGCCTTCCCTAGCACGTTCCCCTCAGGTTAGGACTCCAGCAGCTCCTGGAGAGTTGATCTCAGCTTGCGTTGAATCCCCATTTCTTCAGGAACGGTGGTGTCTTCTTCGGTGCTGCTTACTTGGACCAAAGGAAGGTGGCTAGAATCACCGATTTGAGGCTCTAGGATGGGAGCAGGTTGAAGACGGCAAACTCATCCTCAAAGTCAGACACTTTAACTACCTCTTTTTCTTTTTCTTCTTCTTCATTCTCTTCTTTGGCGGCAGGATAAGAAGAGGTGGCCTCTCTAGTTGTATACTGCAGTGGCAGGGCTATCTTTGGTATGCCTTTTGGTATAGGATCGGTGGTGAGAATGCCTTTTGGGATAGGACCAATGGTGAGAAAACCCGAAGCGGCAACACTTATCCAATGTAGGCGAGGGTCCTTTGCTTTGATTACGCACTTTGGCGCCTGAAAGCTTTTGGATATGAGGGTGTAGTTGAGAATTAGATGTGCTGCTCTGAGTTGACCTCACTATGGATGAACACCTCGGCCTTCAATATCTTGTCTAAACTCGGCTGATTGACAAGACTGAAGTTGGGAACTGTTAGGACATATGTGTTTTCACTTGTTAAGAACATATGTCACTTATTGATGTAAATTGGCTAATCCTTTGACAAAATGCACTTTATTTGTATTTGGGTAGATCTAGGATGTGTTTAATACTTCAAAGAACATGTTGTTCAAGTCTAGTATTAAAGCCATGAAGATTGGACCAAGAAACAAGTGAAGAAAATGTGTTCAATAAAGTTGGACAGATAGCTCGACACCTGCGGACAGATATCTCGATAGCTTCTCGATAGCTCCTCGACACCTGGCTATTTATCGAGATCTTCAACTGATGCTTATCGCAATCTCGATAGCTTCTCGATAGCTGGTCGATCGATCGAGAAAGTTTCTGTCCCCTCGACACCTTCTCGACACCTCCTCGATAGCTGTTATCTGTCAAGATTCATTAAATCTCGACACCTGCTCGACACCTCCTCGATAGCTGCTATCTGTCGAGGTTACAGGAATTCAGATTTCTGTTTTTGGACCAGGCTTTTGTATTTGTGTAGGGTTTCTTTTCTCACAACCCTAGACCTATATAAGGCTTATTTTAGAGGCCGTCACATAAGAGAATACAAGGAGAACATAAGCAAAAGGTGACCGATACCTTATTCTCTCTGAAAGAAGTTACTGCGTCTTTACGCCTTAGGGTTTTGTAACCAAGTGCTTCTTGATCTTCATTGTTGATGAAGTGAAGAACTTTGCAGCCAACATTCTTCTTACTCAAGTTGGTGAATGAGTCACGTACTGGGATTTGTGCAAAGGAGTTAGTCACGTACTGGGATCTGTGCAACAAAAAGGATGGCGTTCATATATTGAAGAGTTCAGAGGTTCTAAAGCAGTAGAAGGTTTCTGCTTTGAGTTCATTTACGGGAATTGTAGAGTCTAAGGACAAAGGTTTTGTACTAGATCTGAAACTTCTCTTTACTATAGTGGATTTCTTTTCGGGAAGGTTTCCCCCCAGGTTTTTTTACTGTGAAATTGGTTGGTTTCATTGGTTTTCCTGGGTCATCATATCTTGTCTTATTTATTATTTCCACTGCATGATTTTGACACGATATTGATGTTTGTTTGTTTTAACAAGTTTTATTCATAATAAATCTAATTAACAACTTGGGTTTAAAACTTGTTAATTCTATCAATCGGGGTCTAAATTTCCCAACAAGTGGTATCAGAGCGGGTTCACTCTGATTGGATTAATTTCCTGAGTGTAATCCTTGACCCCCGTTGTCATGGAATCTCTTGATTGTTTTGATTTGCATGATCTTGTGTTGAATGATGATGATGATTTTCAAGATGCCTATTGCAAGATTTATAATTTTTGTATGAAATCTCTTGAATGTTCTACAAAATTGAAAGCTAAAATTAAAAAGGTCAAGCTTGAAAAAGATGATTTGATTGCTAAATTGGATGAAGCCAATAATTTGAATGAGAATTTTAAAAATCAAATTTCATCTCAGGTGGACAAAATTAAAAGTTTGGAAGAGCAACTAGTTGAATCTAAAATTTAAGTTGAAAAATTAACTAGTGTCAAACTTGTTGTTGAGCCTAACTCAAAAGAAAAGGATTTTTATATTCCTCCATTTAAAAGGAATAATCAAGAGTTGAAGGCTAATATTGCTAGGATAGACAAAGGTAAACAATCTGATGTTAATGCTGAAGTTTCTAAACCTATGTCTAAAACTCCTCCTAGGTTGAATGATAAATCTGAATTTGTCCCCATTTGTCATCATTGTCATGTTGTTGGTCATATTAGGCCAAATTGTCCTAAGTTGAGGTCTCTGTCAACCTCTAAGGTTAGACCTCATTCTAGGAAGCCGAGTAGCTCTAAAACTGCTCACGTTTGTCACCATTGTGGTGTTTTTGGACACATTCGTCCTAATTAATTTAAGTTGTATCCTCAGAAGCAATTGTCCAAACGGTCACAGGTTTCATCTCAATGACCTACACCTTTGTTTGGAGAGTTATTAAAAGTTTTGAACTTTTTAACTCAATTTCAGGAGAATTCTAATTCTTCTATGTCCTTTAGTAGTCATACTAGGACACGTGCCTTTTCTTCTTCACGGCCAAAGACTCGTGCTGTGTGGGTGAGAAATGAGCCTAAGACTTAATTGTCTTTTCTGTTTGTCCTCTGCTTTGATTCTTTCTATCTAAAGTAGGACTTTCTTTGCTTGATTTCTTATCTGTTTTTGGAATCATGCTTTCATGCATCTGCATATTTCTATCATGTTTTCATGCATATGCATTTTTCTTTCATGCATTCATGTTGTTTGTCTATTTTTGTTTGGTTGTTTAGTTTTTGTTTTGTTTTGTTTTCAAAATAAAAAGGAAAAGGAAAATTCAGAAAAATACAAAAACAGTGTGTGTTATGTGTACATTGGTACTTGTGTACCATTGGATGGCCATTGAAACAAAGTTTTCTAAATTTTGTATCTTTTGTAGCTTAGATGAGAATCTCTATGCACAACTAAGCAAGTGAACTTTGTGGCTCGTGTCTGTGATGAGTAAGATTAAGTCATTTCTTGAACTTAACACTCATATCACTCTTTTTGACGGGTAGGACTAGAAAATCCTAAGAGAAAGGCATAAATAACCATCTCACCACTGTTGCCCGCCAATCATAATAAAAACACATGTATGCTTCGGCATAGCAAAAGTGCAGTGTCAAATGCTTAACATCTTGGGTATTTCTTTTCTTTCTTTCACATGCCCATGCATGATATGCTAAAATAAAAGAAAATATGCAAAGAAAATAAAAAGCAAAAAGATTAAAAATGCTTTAAATATGATTGCAAGCGTGTATTCTAGTAGATGTGGGAGTTATAGGATGTACCTCAAAGGTGATAGTCCCCATCAAACAGTTATGATTGTGTGTGAGTTAAAGTGATTTTCTCATATCTCAAATCGTCATAACATGTATACACTTATGCAATCTTGCGATGTTTTTCACACACAACACGCAATATTCTTTGCTACTCTTGATACATGTGCAGGTACAATGTGATTTGGCCATCACAAGGTGTTACATGTGTTAATGTATGCTCACTAAACTGTCTTGACTTATTTTTGAAATATAAAATTAGTTAGACTTGTTTAGTGTGTGTGTGTGTGTTTTTGGGATCCATGTGCTTAACATTTTTCTTGTTGAGAGATTTGTCTTTCATATGTTTTGCATCTTTCTATTATCTTGTCATCCATAGCATATTGTTTCATTACATTCATGCATTTATATGGATTTCTTTGTACCCCCTTGATCATCCTTGATCATCTCTGTGTTTCTCGGGTGAAGCTTTCTAGCTTTTTACACCTTTTGTCAATCATGACAAAAAGGGGGAGAATTTGTGAAGAATATGTGGTTTCTCTTTTAAGATTCTATATGTTAGGGGGAGAAATACATGCCTCTGTAAGGGGGAGATGTGTTTCATCTTGTTAGGGGGAGTGTTTACCTCCTTGTTGTTGTAGGAGCTTCTTTTAGCTTCTTCTTCTTGTACCTTGGGTCTTGTGACCATTTGTTTACATACATTGTGCTTATCTTCTTTATATGCTGATGTATGTTTCTTTCACCTACCTTTACATGTGTTGTTTCTTTTCTATCTTCATACACATGTTTCTTTTACTTGTATGCAATCTATTATTTCTGTTTCACACTAAGATGCCTTGATGAGTTTTGTTTAAAGTGTTTCAGAAATACAGGTTGTCAAAGTCTACTTGCCATAAACTCTTTTCTTGCAAAGTTTTTCAAGAGTTTGTGTTAGGATAGATTTTATTGTATTCAACAAGTGAATATGAGTTGAGTGATTTATGACTTCTCTCATATGTTCATTTGTTTGTTGTGGTTTTGTCACGGATTGCCAAAGGGGGAGATTGTTAGGACATATGTGTTTTCACTTGTTAAGAACATATGTCACTTATTGATGTAAATTGGCTAATCCTTTGACAAAACGCACTTTACTTGTATTTGGGTAGATCTAGGATGTGTTTAATACTTCAAAGAACATGTTGTTCAAGTCTAGTATTAAAGCCATGAAGATTGGACCAAGAAACAAGTGAAGAAAAGGTGTTCAATAAAGCTGGACAGATAGCTCGACACCTGCGGACAGATATCTTGATAGCTTCTCGATAGCTCCTCGACACCTGGCTATCTGTCGAGATCTTCAGCTGATGCTTATCGCAATCTTGATAGCTTCTCGATAGCTGGTCGATTGATCGAGAAAGTTTCTGTCCCCTCGACACCTTCTCGACACCTCCTCGATAGCTGCTATCTGTCAAGATTCATTAAATCTCGACACCTGCTCGACACCTCCTCGATAGCTGCTATCTGTCGAGGTTACGGGAATTGAGATTTCTGTTTTTGGGCCAGGCTTTTGTATTTGTGTAAGGTTTCTTTTCTCACAACCCTAGACCTATATAAGGCTTATTTTAGAGGCCGTCACATAAGAGAATACAAGGAGAACATAAGCAAAAGGTGACCGATACCTTATTCTCTCTGAAAGAAGTTACTGCGTCTTTACGCCTTAGGGTTTTGTAACCAAGTGCTTCTTGATCTTCATTGTTGATGAAGTGAAGAACTTTGCAGCCAACATTCTTCTTACTCAAGTTGGTGAATGAGTCACGTACTGGGATTCGTGCAAAAGAGTTAGTCACGTACTGGGATCCGTGCAACAAAAAGGATGGCGTTCATATATTGAAGAGTTCAGAGGTTCTGAAGCGGTAGAAGGTTTCTGCTGTGAGTTCATCTACGGGAATTGTAGAGTCTAGGGACAAAGGTTTTGTACTAGATCTGAAACTTCTCTTTACTATAGTGGATTGCTTTTCGGGAAGGTTCCCCCCAGGTTTTTTACTGTGAAACTGGTTGGTTTCATTGGTTTTCCTGGGTCATCATATCTTGTCTTATTTATTATTTCCGCTGCATAATTTTGACACGATATTGATGTTTGTTTGTTTTAACAAGTTTTATTCATAATAAATCTAATTAACAACTTGGGTTTAAAACTTGTTAATTCTATCAACCGGGGTCTAAATTTTCCAACAGGAACATCAGCGTTCTTATTTGCAAAACCATTAGGAAAAATAAAAAAACATCGTCAATAAAAAAATAGCGCGTATCAAAGGAAAACTCATATACAAACACAAACACAAGAAAAGGGGAGGGGGATGACTTTGAAATAATCAACCTAGACCTAAAGCCCCACCTAGTGTCCCCTATCTCGTCGGGCAAAAAAGGCCATCGTGCCACTCCCCTGAAACGATCAAGAAGCCCTTGTTTAGACCTTTGTTGGAATCGAGGAGGCATTGGATGAGCCTGACCTCGAGGTACCTAGATTTTAGGTAATACCCCTGCCCTTTTAGGTGGTGGAGGTTATAGACCCAGTTGACATCGTGATGGGTAAGGCCTAAACCCATCTTCTCGTTGAGGGCATCGACGCTACCTAGAATCCTAAACATGTTTGGAGCGCATTGGGTGGGAGCTAATCTATGAGCCCTAAGGTAATCCCTGGTGACAATACCCATAGGGAACCTCATCCCTATCTCTATAAAGGCAATCATTGGGATGACCACTTCTCCCTCTTGCCTTCTCTCATGCCACTCCCCTTCCTTGCAATACCTAATTGACACTCCTAGCGGAATTCTATACTGAGCTCTAAAATTCTCTATATTCTCTACGAAGTCTACCAAACAGGTGAATCCCCATTCCTAAGAGAGATTTGGAGATACTAAGAAGATAAAGAGAAGAAAGAAGAGCTGAGGGGAAAAAGACAGAGAAAAGAAAAGTAGAGGGAAAAATAAATGAAAAGATTTATGAAGACTTACGTGAAATAGGAAACTCTCCTCGGACTAGCTCTTGGTATTTATGAGTGCAAAGGTTCAGTTTATGGGTGCAAAGGTTCAACGTATGAATGCTAAAGTGAGATGACTGATTGATTCAGGTAGTGTTTATATCAAAAAGAGAGTTACAAGCGGGAAAATTCCCGCCTGGGTTCCAACAAAATCCTCAGCCGTTGGATCCGCATCGTGCCGTAGAACGTGGGGAACATGGAGTCGTAAAAATTTAATAAAGGCACGTCTCGTATGCCGAAGCGTCAGGAGTGTGCCTTGGGCAATTAAGAAGGCATCTGCGCAATCAGGAGTGATGTATGATAAGGGCAGAATGGTTGTGGCGATATTGAAATCCTCCTTTTTGCCTGATGAGCAAAAGAGGGGAATTTCGAGGGGCTATTGTAGGGAAGTTAGGCCGAATAGAATGTATTGGGCTGGGGGCCCAATCCGAGGACAGCTCATAAGTCCGATGATGGATAAACATGCGACATAGGTCAGTAATAATAAATAAAAGAAGAGATTTAGGCGTTATGTTCTAGGGAGGTAATCCAAGGAAGAATGCTTCCTTGGTTAAGCAAAGCCGAGGTCAGAAGGTGCGGTCTGATATCAAGAGCAACGTTCTGGACAATTCCACTGATGAGGATAAGTATCAAGAAGGAACAGGATAGAGGGGGGGCATGAAATATCTAAAGAGAAAGCTGCTACCACCGCATTGAATGCTCTGCACCTAACCAACTGGCTGCATTTATGTGGAGGTGATACCTGAACAGTGATTTTTAGTCTTTCAGCTACTACCAGAGACTTCAGGAAGGTGCTGATGGGACAAGGATCAACACCTACAATCTACCCTACACGTGGAGGGTAAAGAGGAAAGAAGGAAGATAGTATAAAACAGAAAGAGGACCCTGAGGACAGGAGATTGAGAAATTGAGAGAAAAACACTGTAGCAATTAAGAGTTGAACTTGTAATCAAACTTGAACATAAATATATAAGAATTGATCTCCTCGTATTGTATCGAGGACAATTTTCTTTAGATTAAATCAGTCTATCTTCATTTTCTTGTCATCTGGATCCACTTTACTTGTTGCTTGATTCATCAAAGTCTAGTTTTCCAACCCACTCTCTACAAATTCATTGTATCGGGGCTCTTTGGGCTTAAGTTCATCCATTCTTTGGGCTTGGGAATCAAATTGTGACCTTACAGTTGTATGTAGTCAATTTTTTTTTTTTTTGTTTTTTTTGGTTAGATCATGTTCTCTTTATTTATTTATTTTTTTTTTTTTGAGGAAATTCTCTTTATGTTGTTATACAAATTATTTTCTTTCATTTCAATAGGTGAAGTATTCAATTTTAGAAATAAAGTCTACTTTTTTTCTACATATTATTTTAAATATTAAATTTATAATATGGTATAATCTCCGAGGAATTTTTGAGAAATATGCAGTTCCATCTCATGTATCTATATTAGTAAACAAAACCCAATCAATAGTTCGAAGTTACTCCTACGACGCAAAAAATTATAAATACGATAATCTCTTTTAAGAGAATGAAAATTTTGAATAATATATTTGAAATTTAAATAGTTTAGTTGTACAGGAAAAAAAAATTAAGAAAATATAATGCACGATAACATAATTTAACAAAATATAGATTGCCTAAAAAAGTAATAATATCAATCAAAAAAATTCAAATAATAAAATGATGATAAATTTTTTGGGATAGATAAATGAAGAATAATTTTAAAAATTATTTAATTTTTTGAGAGAAAAAAATGATTTTCCACATAATTTAAAGAACAAATTATATATTATACTATAACTACAAAATAATTATCAATTCTCACGCATCGCATGGGTTTGCGATTAGTGACTTTCTAATATTAGAGTAATAATAAACCGTCAACACCATATGCGTTTGCATTAAATTTTTTTTTTTTTTAAATACTAAAACAATTTCAAAAAAATTTTATTACAAAAATTTACCAACTGATATGATCACGAAAATATAAGTGGTATCACTAAATTAATGTAATAAATTAATATTTAAATTAGATTATTTTTTATGTGTTTTTTTTTTTTTTTGGTTATGATAGAAGATATATCTTTTTTTTTTTTTAATGAGAAGATGACAGAAGATATCTCAATCTATAAGGTTTATATAATAAAACTTATTGTATTCTAATTTCATTTTTTTTTAATTTCATTATTTTTGTGAAGAAGCCACGGCTTAAAACAATAACCAAGTGGTATGAGGTAATATTTTAGGATTCACAGGAATGTTTAAAGATTCTCATGTTTGATTGCAAATCATGCCAGGGAATCAGATACCATGGGAATCTAGATTCTTCTTTTAAACCCCTCATAGTAGGAATGTGGATTCCCTTTAAAACAGGTAGATATCCAGATTCCTAAGCTTAAAGGAAATTGTATTTTTTATAAATTGACAACTTTAACATTTTTTATCATTGAAGCAATTAAGATAAAATATAAAACAAATTATCAATATCTTTTCCCTTATCTTTATCTTTTCTCGCCAAAATAACATAGACAAGATGGCAAAATTTGCCCAATAGTGCAATTTTCGAAATTTTTAAGCCGGATAGCACGCGTTGAAACTTATTTAGTTAGTTAGACTGTTTTTGAAAGTCGAGTTTGGCAAACTTGACTTTGGGCTGAAAAAGAATACTATAGTGGCGTTTTTTTTAGTGGCGTTTGTCAAAAACGCCACTATAGGTACCCTATAGTGGCGTTTTATATAAATGCTGCTATAGGCACCAAAAAAACGTCACTATAGCGTCCGTTTTCCAGTCCAAAGTCGAGTTTGCCAAACTCGACTTTCAAAAATAGTCTAACTAACTAAATAAGTTTCAGCGTGCTATCCGGCTTAAAATTTTCGAAAATTACACTATTGGGTAAATTTTGCCTAGACAAGATAGACAAACTTTGTTGATATATTCTTTAACAAAGTTCTATATAGGTTTTAGGTGTGGAAAAAAAAAAGTTTGAAGGGGACACTCCATTATTGCCAGGTATTCACTTTTGCTGTTGTATGTGTGTTGCTTAACAAATTATTAATAGTTTATATTTTGTTTTTCATTATTTATTGAGATGAGAAATTTTTTTTTAAAGGACTTAGTAGTTCACATTCAAATTTAAGGATAGAATGGGAAAAATAAATAATTCATTTAAGATTCCTGTGAATAAATCAAACATCATCATCTCACATTCTTAGGAATCTTAAGAGATTCCCAATGAAACCAAACATAGGTATAACTACATTCCTAGGCATCTAGATTGCAAGGAATCACATTCCTAGAAATCTGGATGCCAAGAGTAATATGGATTCTCCCATACCAAACGCCATAAAGAAATCCTGAATTAATTTTAAAATGTTGAAAGAAATCTTGAATTAATTCAAATTTATTTATGTGAATTTTAAGCAATTTTAACTTATGGAGCAAATAGACATTTTATCACTTTGATTTTTTTTTTTTAGGTAAACAATTACTTATTTATTGAAAATAAAAGTGTGACGGTTTTGGAAAAATTCTAAGAATTTCTTAAAAAAATTGAAAATCAATTCAATAGAAAAATTAGAAGATATAAAAGTGATAGATGTCAAGAGAATGAGGTGGCGTTTGGTACAGGGGAATCCACATTATTCTTGGCTTCCAGATTTTTGGGAATGTGATGCATAGCAATCTGGATGCCTAGGAATGTAACTATTTCTATGTTTGGTTTAATTGGGAATCTAATAAGATTCCTAAGAATGTGAGATTATAGTGTTTAGTTTATTCCTAAGAATCTTAACTGAATTATTATTTTTTTTAAATTATCTTCCTCTAAATAAATAATGAAAAACAAAATATAAACTATAAATTAGGACAAATTCATTAAAACTATAGTCTAAAAGAAGAAAAGATGAATATATCAACAGAGTTGTCTATCCTGTTTATGTTGTTTTGGCAGAAAGAGATAAAAACAAAGGAAATTATATTGATGATTTGTTTAATATTTTATCTCAATTGCTTAAATGATAAGGAAAAATGGTTAAAATTGTCAATTTATAAAAAAATATAACTTCCTTTAAGCTTGAGAATCTGAATGCCCACCTGCTTTAAAAGGAATCCAGATTCTCCTGACATCTGATTCCCTAATGTGATTTGCAACCAAACATGAGAATCTTTAAACATTCCTAGGAATACTAAAATATTACCCCGTACCAAACGCCACAAGAATCTATTAGATTTAACTTATTTGTTAAATCTTAAGAATTATCAATAAAGCTATTCAACCATACTCACATACTTCTAATGGAGTGCATAAAAGAAAAAATAGCTCTAATTTAGTTAACAAATGCTATATTAATAGAATTATGCGCACTCGTAAACCTTTTAGTATAAGCAATATTAATTGTTTGGCATGTATGGCTTGCAGACCCTAAGCATACCTAAAATAGGACTTTGGTATGTTACCTCTACTTTTCTTAGTTATATAATTTAGAGTATAGATTATTTACATTCAATTGAAAAATAGTGGGGGTAAAGAAGTTCAAGAAAATCTTTTATCATTGTCATTCTTCTGCTTTTCCTTTACAAACACAAGAAAATTTTGAATTAAAACCTGTAAGAAGTAAGAGAACTAAAGTAGAGAAAGATTCTAGATCATATTATAATGTTTCTATCTTGAGGAAAATCCTCTAAATCAATAAGAAGTTTAGCATCACTTAATTCTATATTTTGGGGAAAAGTTGTAAACAATGTGACAGATTCATTAAATTTCAACAAAACTTACTTACCATCTGTTTGTAAAAGTCCTTATAAAGAAACTTAATTCAAATGGAATTATAGATAAGTTTAAAAGCTAAAATTGTTGCAAAAAGATGATGTTCAATTTTTTTTTAGTACAAAACTTAGGTACATGCATTATTATATTGCTAATTACTGATGTTGTAATATGTGATTTGAAAATTTATCAAATGGATGTAAATATGATTTTTTTTTTTAATGGGGGTTTAGAAGAAGAAATTTATTAGACCAAACTAAAGGCTTTATATAACTTGGACAAGAAAACAAGGTATGTAATGTAACTAAATAAGTATATGGCTTGAAAAAGGCCCCCAAAATAATGGTATGAAAATTCAATAGCTAGAAGTCAAATGAATGTGACAAGTACATCTAGTTTTAAATATTGGGAAAACTCAAATGTTATTGTTAGCCTGATAGCCTCTATAAGAATGATTTATTATGTGTAGTTTTGATTTTCATGTTATAAATGAGACAAAAAATATGCTAAGAAGTCATTTTGATGTAATGTAAAATTTTGTAATATTCTTAACATCACTTTATAATTTTTGGTCTTTTTTATGAGGAGGTTAGAAACCTTTTTTAAAGAGGTATTAAGCCTTGGGCCACCACTATCACAAGCTCTACTCAAGAGTCATGAAAACTTTTAAAAAGAGTGGGACAAATTATACTATTGTTTTGTTTGTTTGTTTTTGTTTTTGTTTTTGTTTTTGTTTTTTGTTTGTTTTTTGTTTTTTTGTGAGAAGCAAAAAACAATCAGGGGAGAGAGCATGAGGTGAACTCTAATAATAGTACTTGGTAAATATTTCGTTTCTTTTCAACAAAAAAAAAAAAAAAAAAAAAAAAACCTTTTCTTCAACAACAAAAAAAAAAAAGTTGCTTCTAAAAGTCCAACCTTTCGAAGCAAGCCACGGAAAAGATCCACTCCAAAACAATATTATGAAAACAGAAAAGCAAGAATAATAGGTTTTAAAAGTCAAAAGAGAACATCCTAAGCACATAAAAATGTCTAGCATAACTAACAAATTCTGAATATGCATTAGCCAAACTTTAGGACACCTTAAACTTATGTAAGAAGATTTATCAAATATTCTGAAACAATATTGTGTTTCAAAAGTAAAACTACCATCACTGCAAGCAACCCGTCTTTGAAGCTTGAATATATGCACTTAGAATAATAGCAACATTAATAATAGAACATTGAAATTCAGCAACCATTAAAGCTTTACCTGCAAAAATTCCTGTATTTAACTTGGGTAATTGAATTAATTAACCGGAGTCAATTTATTTTAACCCAACATTCTTGTCAAAACACTTAGAAGCATCTTAAAAAACAACCACATTCCAGCAAACAAATTTTAGCCATCCCAAACATTAAATATGACAACACTAACGAAAATCATCGGTTGACTTAAAGAGTACATAACATTACACGTTTACAGAAAGAAGACAATTATCAGTACAGCTGAACATAATTCACACTGCATACGGATTTAACAACAATGGAGCCTTGCTTCCAATTTCTTAGTTGCCAAATCCTCATACTAATTCCAAACGATAGCTTAATTCATTACATACATATAGAATTCGTTCACATCACCAGCAACTGAGGGCGCATTACCAGTGCTCATCAACATTATACACAGTAGTGACGGTACAGTAATCTACCATAGTTGTTTGTCTCTGTAATGGAGTCTGTCCGGAGGTTGTTAAAATCTTGATCATGATCTTGAATCTCATAATTCTACTATTCTAAAACGTCAATGACTTAAACCGCAATTAGAGTCTTCTAAGAATAGAGGATTTTAAAAAATCCCAACCCAGATTGTGGGGGGAGAGTAACAATCCAGGTTCCAATTACTGTAAGTCAGGAAGCCATAGGCCTTCGAATGTAAAAGAACATAGGTCTGTGGTTTGAAAAAGAGTAGAAGACTATTAACTCTGTTTGACTTGGAAAAGGCTATAAGTCCAAGCATTGGCACCTGACCCACCGCATGACCCATTGTCCATAAAAGGGGCCATGTTTTTCAGGGTCTCATCATCAACAGCAAGATTATTTTGACTCAAAGGTGCGTTACGAAAGTACCCATCTGGCTCATTCGTGCCATATTGGTTATACATCCCCCAATGACAATCATTGGCAGAAGAATATAACTCTCCTTGCACTTGTGAGTAAAATGGGGATAACATGTTGCCAAGTAGTGGCTCTGGAGAGACGGAGAACATATTCGAGCGTGCCTCCACCTGCAAATCAACCTAATGTTAGAAACACAAATAAATAAGATAGGTACTAAACCAGTTAACTACCCTTTCTCACCTTATCAGATGTGACTACTTCCACTTGATTTCTATCAGCATAAGTGTTGTAACCATCGTTCTTGTACTCAATGGTTGTTTTAGTGTTTGATGTTATTCCGTCATAATTTTTTGCCGGAGAAAATCGAAAACTAGTGGGATAATTCTCAGCTTCACAGCCTAATTCTGGAGGCACTGAAGCTGGTGCTACCATAGACTCTGCTTCTTTAAGAGGAGCTTCGGCTATGGTACGAGAAGAAACAGCAGGTGTAACGGGGGTTGAATTTGATGGAGAGAAAAAAGAGTTGCACTCTGATTGCCCTGGTGGACAGATATAGCCTGTTTCAACCTGATGGAAGAAAAATGAATAACCAAGTAATGATTAGTTATCTGCACTTCTAATTCCCCAAATAATAATAACAATGACAAGTCTTGAGGCGCAAATTAACACGACTTAAAATATTCTGGAAAAAATTTCAAGATCAAATAATATACAACGTCTTGAGAGTTTTCACTTACCTGTCCATTGGCATCTGACCCACCGCATGACCCATTGTTTTTCAGGGTTTCATTGTCAACAGCTAGATTATTTTGACTGCATGATGTGTTATGAAAGCACTCATCTTGAGTATTAAGAGGACTGATAAGAGTTGAATCCTTAGAGATATTGGGAACGTCAGGAGCGATGGGGGATAAACTTGATGGAGTGTCTCCTAGAGACGGGACATTGGACATATTCAAAAATTCTTCCACATTAAAATAATCCTGATGGAAGAAACATGAGTGCACAAGATAAGTACTTGATTAATTTATAATACTTCTCAATTCCGAAAATAAAAACATAGAAAGTGTCTTATGATGAACTAAGTTCCTATCACCTCGGTATATGTCAGTTCTGCAGCTTGATATTGTGCAATATCTGCATTATGATTGTTGTTGTTGTTGTTGTTACTCTGAACAGGTAATGTAACATCAGACATCATTTCATCAGAAATTTCAGAATAATAAGCTTGAATACTTGTTTGAAGAGTTTCAACTTGCACTTCTGATGCTGGAGATAATGGAGCCAGTGCTGGCTTGGACTTCGCAGATCCACCTTTTTTACTCTTTTCTTCATTATTGAATAAGCGGCATACGACAAAGGGTTTCTGCATAAAGTAAAGCACCCAAGTGAATTGGGTGAACGTAACATCGTTGCCTGATATATACAACAAATTGAGCTTCCACAAAAATGCAAATAACAGTATGCAAATATGTGTCAGAAACGTTATAACTAACAATAATGAAATAGAGGAGGTTGTCCTACAAAGACATTGGTTATATAATAGGTATCAGTTTAAAAAAGCGCCTTCAGTAAGCAAAAGCAAACTAACGATAAAGGACTTTACATAAATTTTGTTTTGAGTCCAGTGAGGGGAATCCCACAGTGATTAAAAAAAAATTGTGATTTGGGGGGCTAATAGAAGCTCATTCACAAAACATACAAACAAACAAAGCCCTAGTCCCAAAATTTGGGAGTTCTTGCCAATAATGAATATAGAGTAGTAAATAGGGATGGCAATTCGTGTTCGCGTGTCAGGTTCGTGTCGTGTCGACTAATAAGTATTCAACTATATGTGTCAACCCTAACCCAACATGTTTGTTAAATAGGTCAAGATTCCTTAATTCTAACACAACCCATTTATTAAACAGGTCAGTCTTGTTGACATATTTATCATATTTTATCAAAATGAAAAGAAGAAAAAAAAAAAAAAACAAATTTTAGTATTAACTATTAACCAAATTAATATCAATTATGAAAAACCAAACAAATAAATATTTTTAATATAAAATTCAAAACTAACGAGTAATTGCATTACAAATAATTATTCAAAACTAAAACATATCTCAATATCACAAATAATCAATCATAATATGTCAAAAAAAAAAAAAAAACCACAACAACTAATAAGTTTTTATACCTAAGGTTTTAAAGGGTATATTGGTAAAATGTCATTTAACTAAACGGGTCAGACAGGTCAAACGGGTTCAATACGATAGACACTAACCCAACCTGTTTATCAAACGGGTCAATCGTGCCAACCCGAATATGACACGAACCCATTAAGCCTCAATCCATAACCTACTAATTTTGTGTCATGTCGTGTCAGGTTCACAGATCGTGTCCAATTTTGCCACCCTATAAGTAATGTACCCAACCAAAATCTACTATTAATTATATGAATTATAACCACAAACACTAACATAAACATAAAAAACCTAAATCCTTAATATATATACATCAAGGTGTTCTAGCCATTAATCCACTTGGCAAAGCATTGTGTAATGATTCTCACACAACACAAAAGCCTATTTATAAGACTATCTCATCCTCTTACTTCTCCTTAGAATCATAACACACAACAAAGTGGAGTTTAGATGCACTTTGCTAACTACTTTAAAAATATTTTTAAAAAAGAAAAAGAAGAGGAAAATCTTTCTTTGTTTGGTGTGAAACTAACCAAAATAAGCTCAAAAAACTGACTTTCAGGGTTGAGGGGAAATGGCCCTTAGATTTAATCCCATTAGTAGAGGTTTGGCAAGTTATAATAGTAATTGTGTATTCTGAAGTTATAGAGAATCATAAAAGCCAACAGCCTACCTTTCTAAAGTAAGGATAACTCGCTTAATTCACCAATTAAACATATCAAGAGATCATTAATTCAGCAAGAATGTTAACTCTCACTTAAAATTAACAAATCTAACAGCTTCCACAACCCGTTTTAATTGAATCAGCCCACTTTAAAGTAACCTCCAATGATTTTGAAGGCAAAACGATCTTAAATCAACACAAAAAATGAAAGGCAAAATAAACATAAGAAAATTTCTCTTGAGCAATCAAGAAAAAACTTTCAGGTCAATATCACATCAATTAAATAAACTGAAAAGCAAAAGCCAACCTGACCAGGGTGTGTTCCATCAAACTCTTCCTGGGTTATGCGGTATTCATGCATCACCCACTTGGTCCCTTCTCCGTTAGGAGTACGCCCTCTATGGTAGACTAGAGTCTTTTTCATTCCAATCAAACTCCCTCTGAACCAGATTTCCCTATCTTTACCAGTTGCTTTCCAGAACCCTTCCATGGTTGTCCTGTTCTTCCGATTCCCATTCTGATGCTTCAGGCTCTGTGCGTTGAAGAAGAACCACTCTTGGTCCTTTGAATCTATCCCACTTATATCTACATTCCAGGAAGCCAGACTCAACACAAAATTTTGACAGTCAAAATGAGAAACTCATATAAGCATTTATAAATATTATTATTTGCTCAACAATGAGATAATCGTAAGGGCATACTAAACAAATGTACTACTTTCAAAATTTATGTTGCGAGACCAAGAAGACACAAAACAATGAAAGACAAATAAAAGTTCTTACAAAGAGTGATTCATAATTTTGCCATCAAAGTTAACAAAAAGGAAAAATGATGGCACTACCAAAACAGTTACCAAAATAGTAGTACTACCAAACTCAACATAGCAAGTAAATATATTGAAAAACTAACAATGAAGTTACCAATGCAAGGTTTAAAATAAATTAAAAAAAAAAAATCAAATGTTCATATTGAGTAAGTTCTAAATCATACTTTGTACTCAAAACGAAAAAAAAAAACTTTCAATTTTCTTGTCACAATTATGAAAAAGAAAAACTGCCAACCAAAATTCAATAAATTTTTTTTTCTGGGTAAGTAAATCTGTAAGTGCATTAAAGAAGGAAAAAACAGCCATACAAGAGCAGAAGAACACAGCCCAAGAAGGCATCAGTCTTTATATATACAAAGACTAAACATAAGAAAACGCTAACTACATGAACCCAACCAGACTACACCAAGATCAGAAAACAATAAACAATCCAATAATTCCATTTTCACTCTCAATTTCACAACTTGTTAAGTTGTGCTAGTGTGAGTAATAGAACAAAAGTGACAGGTCCATGTAGATATGAGTGAGCAGAAAATGTCCAAAACTCACGCACACACAAACCTCTTGTGAAATTGGGTATGTCCTAGAATTATTCAAAAACAAAATACACACACGGTTAGGACTCCACTATAGATTCAGTTAGCTGCCATACCATATAATACACTTAACCAGAAAAAAAATCTATAACATGCAACAATCTATAACAGAATTCCAACGTTAACAATTAACAGACTAATACAAGGAAAGAAAAAAAAAAAGACAACATTTTCCTACGTTTGACAACAAAGTATAAAATATCCAAGAAATAGAGGTGGGTGTGTGATAATATAAATAAGAAGATTTTACGCTGTAAATCCCAGGGCTCATGGTTATAAAACTCAGTTTCGTGAACATGGTTAATATCTTCATCATTCCCAGTGATCTTCAGCTTCAGGAAGAGTTCGATGATCTCCTGGTCTGTCGGAGAAAATCTGTACCCAGGTGGCAATTTCAAACTCAACTTTTTCATTTTTTTTGTTTTTATACAAGACTCTAGCCTAATCTAAGTGTATAGGTGTGTGAAGCTCCTTCTTAGAGACTTCACTAATAAGAAAGAAAATGAAAACTGAGAAAATTTAATGCTGTTAGTGTTGGCCTTCTTTTTTTCATGGTAGGAACTCCTTGGTCTTCTTGTCTTTATAGTCCTCGTCACTTATCAGTGAAGTTATTCCCACCAAACTTCAATAGCAAGTCTATACAGTAACCAAGTTCTTTTTCTTTCTTTTTTGAGAAAGTATACAGTAACCAAGTTAAAATATAATTTTGGACTTGATTTGTGAATGTGATTCTAGATTCTTCATCTATCAATTCTTTTATAATAATAAGAAGAATATATCCTCTAATCACTATACAAAGTATAATTAGTTAGTTGGCGGTGGTAAACATTTTTTTTTTTTGGGTAAACAAAAGATATATAATCTAGGAAGCACGGACACGGGTAAAAGTACGATACGGTGATAAGAGCAATTTCTTAAAAATTATAACATGAAACGGCCGGTATGACACAAGTACAATATCCTAAATGAAATGTCTGTACCTCCTAATATATAATAAATTAGTTATTAATATGTCTGTTACAGGATTAGATAACAAAGTAGTTCTTATATTAGCAAGTGCATATCAGTACACTTGTTAGCTTCTCGAAAGGCATGTCTAATTTGCTTGTTGGGTATAACATGGAACAAGTTACTGCAATTAGTCAAAAGAGGTTCTATAAGAGCATTTGTAAAAGAATTAAGCAACCTTTGATCCATTGTCCATTAATAATCTTGAAGGAGCCCTCCCCCCACCTGCAATCTCAGGTTTTCTACGCACGTCATTGTAGGACTTTTTTTGCCCATTATTCTATTTTCACAAACTTATTCATTAATTATATGGCTTTAAACATATAACATATTAGTTATGTAGCTTCATTTGGAATTTAAGTCCCTAAGAGTCGAGTTTCAAAGGGTAACTTGAGTTGAGAATTTTTTTTTATTTTTTTTAAGTTTTCAAAAGATCTCAAGTTTTAGAGAGTCAAGTTCTTCACGTTGGAACTCAACTCTCAGATACTCGAGTTCCAAATAAGGCTATAATATCTTTTTTTTGAGGTCATATAACAAATAAGTTTGTGAAACCATAATAATGGCACCCAAAAAAAAAAAAACCATTCTTGTAAATACGGGAGGAACAAAACGTTAGCCCACCCATATGTGTAGCTTTTAAAAATTAAAATAAATAAAGAAATACTAATTCTAGTACCAACAAATTTTATTAGAAAAAAATTACAAATTAATATTGTAAGAATATTGATGATGCATAAAATAGAAAGAAAAATATTAGGAATTAGACACTGGGAAAGGCTCTTGTTTTCCGTAATAGATTTCAAGAGCAGGGAAAATTAGCGCAATTGTGAGAAGTCTTGGTCTTCTTATTTTTGTTTTTGTTTCTGTTAAACACTCACATAATATGAACTAGAAATAACCATTCTATTACAAAAACGCTCAGCTTTAGCAAAAGGTAGCACACTTTCCACCATAGGCGGTAAATCATACAAAAGGAGGAAATTAGTTCTTTGCAGGCCAAAATTGGCAATTAACCCCATTTGCCAAACTAAATAGTTAGTAGGCAACATTTTAAAACTATATTTTTAACTAACATTTCGAGTTTCTAAAACTAGATTTAGGGCTTATAAATCGAGCCTCAAAGACTCGGTTTCTATGTTCTAAATCGGCGTTTTTCCACGTGGCATCCACCTAGAACTCAAGTATTAGAGACTCGAGTTATATCTCGACCCTTTGAGCATCGATTTGTGTTTTCTGAGAATGACGTGGTTGATCCACGTGGAAGCCACCTAGAAACCAAGTCTCTTGGACTCGATTTCATAAAGGGCTTTTTCAAAATTAAACAGTCAGACTCTCCACTCTCACACAAACACCCTCTCCACTCTCATGCCTCTCTCACTCACCCTCTCCATTCTCACTAAGTCTCCACTCTCAAGCACCCTCTCCACTCTCACTCAGTCTCCACTCTCACGCATCTCCACTCTCCCAACCTTCTCCAGTTTTCTCAGGTGTGCTTTTCTTCTCCTAAACCCACTTTTGAAGTACATTTTCTTTGCACCAGCTTCAGTTGTTTTTCTTATTGTGTGATTTTTTCAGGTGGGTTTGTCTGTGTTTATCTGCTCCTAAAATGTTGTTTGTTTGTTTGTTTGTTTGTTTTTAGGTTGGGTTTTACAAAATCATAGCATTTGGGATTATGTGTTTTGTTTTGTTTTACTTATATTTCTATTGTTGGTAAAGAATGTAGGAGAATGTCTAATTATTGATTGATATTGCTATTAGGTTTTACTCTTTTTTTTTTTCCTTCTATTTTTGTTCCCTATTATTTGGATTTCTCACATTCATGGTTTTGGCAGGAGTATCAATTTCATAATTTTAGTATTTTTTTTTTTTATTTCACAAATTTTATTAGAAAAGTTCCAAGTTTAAGAACTTGTTCGATCAGTTGGGGCTCACACTAAAAGAGCGAAGGGTAGCCAAAGAAGCCCTGGTAAGCATTGCCTCTGCAGCAGGAATAGAATGCTTGACAGCAGGAGTCACAGATGACAGAGCCCTCTTGCAAGAGTTAAGTGAGATCACTTTTAGTGATGAGGATATGGAAGTGGGGTACTTAGACCATAGGAGGCCCCTTTACTTGGCAGCATCTACAAACCAAATCCCCATCAAGAGAGCCTTGGTGGATACGGGCACTTCCGTAAATCTCATCCCGCTAAGCACTTTACAAGCAGCAAGAATTTCAAAAAGAAAGATTCAGGGATGCCCAATGAAAGTAATAGGATTTGGGGGAAGAGGCGAGTACACTGCAGGCCAAATTCAGCCGTGGTTGAAGGTGGGGTCAATAGCTTCTTTAGCCCGCTTCCATGTGGTACAAATAGAAGTCTCATACCACGTGCTTCTAGGAAGGCCGTGGTTGCACAAGCACTGGTTGGTCCCATCCACTTATCATTAGTGTGCGAAGGGAAGGTTGAATGGCAGCAGCAAATCCGTCACTCTTCGAACAAGCGGAGGCTCATCTGGTAGAAACTACGTTCTACGATAAGTGGGCACCATTCGAGGAAAGCTCAGTATTAAAACCGCAGGGCACCTTCGTGCCTAGGTGGGAGGACATCCAAGATGACCCAGAGCCCGATCTAAGGAGGCTATTGATGCAAAAGAAGAAAAGGAAAGAAGTGCCCACTTTGGAATCAGACGATGCACCGTAATGTGTCAGGGTTCGGGCCCCTGATGGCAGAATCATCTAAAAATTATAAAGGTGCGCAGAGCCCACATGCAACGTGCAAGCAGACCCTAGGCAAGAATGGCAGCATAAAAGTTTGGTGTGCTACATGGCTCAAGAAGGTTCGGAGGACGAAAGTGATACGAAGAAATAGAAGGAAGTTACAGTAGAAAAAGATGTACAAGTTACACCAGAAGAAAGATTGGAAGAAACTGACCTGGGATCTAATCCACAAGAACCGAAACCCATCTCGATTAGTTCAAAACTATCGGAGGAAGAAAAGTCAGAATTGATATAGTTGTTGAAAGAATTTAAAGATGTTTTCATGTGGGATTACAGCGAGATGCTCGAATTGGACCCTAGGTTGGTGGTGCACACATTGAATGTGGACCTTAAGGCCAAGCCAGTGGCCTAGCCTGCTAGGGTATTCCACACTGAAATAGAAGAGCAAATAGTAAATGAGGTGCAGAAGTTGCTGGCTGCGGGTTTCATTAAACCCACCTAGCACTCACGTTGGTTATCCAACATTGTGCCAGTAAAGAAGAAGAATGGGCAGATAAAGTGTTGTGTAGATTTTAGAACTCTGAAAAGAGTCTGCCTAAAAGATGAATTTCCGTTGCCAAATATGGACTTGTTGATAGACTCCGCAGTAGGGAACGCCATGTTTTCATTCATGGACAGGTTCAGTGGATACAATCAAATCAGAATGGCACCAAAGGATGCGGAGAAAACTGCCTTTAGAACACACATAGGCAATTTTTACTATACTGTGATGCCTTTTGGTTTAAAAAAACGCAGGTGCAACTTACCAGAGTACCATGACGGCCATATTCCATGACATGATGCACCGTGAGTTGGAGTACTATGTAGATGACATAGTTGTGAAGTCAAAAAGGAAAGAAGATCATGTCCGAATATTAAGGAAAGTGTTTGAAAGATGTAAGGCTTTCAAGTTGAGAATGAATCCCCTCAAGTGTGCATTCAAAGTATCTTCTGGGAAATTTATGGGTTTCTTGGTTCATAATAGAGGAATAGATGTAGACCTAGCCAAGGCCACGACTATAGCAACCATGAAGCCACTTGCCACGGTGAAAGAATTGAAGAGTTTCTTGGGGAAAGTCTCATACATTCAGAGATTTGTCCCTGGTTTAGCATCAATTACTTCGGCCTTTACGATATTACTCAAGAAGGGACAAAGCTTTGAGTGGGGAGAAGCACAGCAGACATCCTTTAAAAGGTTACAGCAGATTATGATGAACCTTCCTGCTATGAAAGCCCCAATTCGCAAAAGACCGCTACTGCTCTATTTAGCCACCAGCTCGTATGCCATAGGCGCATTGATTACTCAAGAAGATAAAAGCGGTAGTGAGCAACCAATTTACTATATCAACCGTGCCTTGAAAGACGTGGAGACTTACTACCTAAGAGCAAAAATAGCATACTTGGCGGTAGTATATGCTTTACAAAGGCTACACCATTATTTCCTGGCCTACAAGGTATGGCTGATGACTAAGTCTCATGCAATCAAAACTTTGTTGCTGCATCCAATCCTTTCTAGAAGGATATCCCAGTGGTTACAACAATTTTCACAATATGATTTGAAGGCGGGAACGCCCAAAGCAGTGAAGAATCAAGCTATAGCAAACCTGTTGGCACAATTTCCAGGAGAAGAGGAATTCCCGCTAGACGATGAGGTCCCAGGGGAGGTAGCCATGGCAGAAGAAGTCAGAGAGCAGTAGGTAATGAAGTTTGATGGATCCTCGACTGCCCACTCAAGAGGCGTGGGAATAGTTCTGTATCATAAGGAGGATGAGGCTATAGCGCTCTCATTCAAATTGGAATTCCCCTACTTAAATAATACCATAGAATATGGGGCTTATCTCACTGGGCTAGCTACGACCCTCGAAATGGGAGTCAAGCATTTAAAAGTGATGGGTGATTCAAACCTAGTGGTCTGCCAGACCAAGGGGAGCTTCTCTTTGAAGGAGGCCAACTTAGCCCCGTACAAAACGATGACCTAGAAGATAGAGGAAAAGTTCTCAACATTTGAGATAGAGCATGCTCTAAGAAGCGAAAATTGGTATGCAAACGCGCTGGTTGCGTTAGGGCTGCAAATAGTTTTTGAAGGAAGCAACACCAGGATAGAGGAAAACAAACGGAAGGAGTCCATTATTGAAGTCCTAAAGGAGAGGTTCCAAGAAGAAAGATGTGAAGAAGATTAGAGGATTCCCATAAGAGAAGCTTTAATGAGAGATATGGTAGAATTGAAGGCGTTAAAAGACTGCGCTTTGATAAAAGGAGAATTGTATCCTAGGATGCCAGGTGGAGTCCTTTCGAGATGTGTGGGGCAAGAAGAAGTCCAAAGAAAGTTAAAGGAAGTGCATAACAAGACCTGGAGGTTCTGCGGGGAAGTCAACCTCTGTCATAGACTCCAAAGGGCGAGTTTCTATTGCCCAAGAATTGGCAAAGACACGGACCAAGTCCAGACCCAATGCGAGGCCAGTAGACAAAGAGGAAAGCTATGCCGTATTCATCAACAAAGACTGGAGGAGGCCATTCGTGAAGTACCCGATAAAATGTATCTTGCCACAGAAGCACAATGAAAGATACAAGCTTAAGAGATTGGCAACACGTTACTTTTTGTATGACAGGGTCCTTTTCAAAAAAAGGTATGATGGGGACCCATTACGATGTTTGGGTCCTGAGGAAGCAAGTGAGATGATAAAGGAAGTACACGCAGGAGAGTGTGGGGAGCACCAAGGAAAAAAAAAGTTATACAAATGCCTGCTACAAATGGATTATTTTTGGCCCACCTAGAAGAGGGACACAACAGAATTTGTTAAGAAGTGTCACAGTTGCCAAGTACAGGCTAACCTAATTCACACTCACCCTCAGAGCTTACACAGCATGGTCACCCCATGGCCCTTCCACACTTGGGGACTCGATTTGGTAGGACCAGTTAATCCACCATCACGTGGGCACATATGGATCCTAGTGGCCACGGAGTATTTCACCAAGTGGGCAAAACCAATACCACTCCATAAAGCCACGAGAGGAACAGTGGCAAACTTTATCAAGGAAAACATAATTGTTAGGTTTGGAGTGTCCCATAGGATCATCAATGACATTGGCACGCGCTTTGTCAACAGCGATGTAAGAAAAATGCTAGAGTTCTACCAGATCAAGCACCATCGGTCGTCACCCTATTACCTTCAAGGGAATGGGCAGGCAGAGGCGACAAACAAAACCCTCATAAAGATCATCAACAAAATGAGCTAGGAGTATACGAGAGGATGGGCAACGCACCTGCCAGACACCCTTTGGGCTTACAAAAATTCACCAAAGTCAACCACAGGGTTTTCACCCTTCTCCTTAGTCGACGGAATAGAGGTGATGAGCCCAAAAGAAGTAATGACTCCCTCTTTAAGAGTCATGCAGATGGGGAAGAAGGAAAAGGAGAAGGAAGTCTTTGCGGCAGAAAGGTACTATGATCTAGAGGAGCTTGACGAAAAAAGGGAAGAGGCTTAAGAGCTCAGCCGCAGGTATGACAAAAGATGACTGAAGCCTATGGCAGGATGACTAGAGAAAGAGTGTTTACAGAATGACAAATTGTGCTAAAAGCAGCGAACCACGTCAGGCGAGGTATGGCAGGACCATTTAAGTTTTCACTAAAATGGGAGGGACCCCTTGTGATAAGAGAAGCACATGCAAGTGGGTATTATCGTTTGGCCCAGATGAATGGCAAAGATCTGATGAATCCCATCAATAGCAAATAGCTAAAACGTTATTATGCTTAAAAGAAAATCATGGAGTTATCCCTTTTGTTTAATTAGTTCTATGTTTTCTTTCCTTCAAGTGGCTATGTCATAAGTTAATATTGTAACATGCTTTTATCAGAATGTAATGAAAAACTATGAAGTATTAGAAAGCATATGGTATCATAGTCATACTAATAGCAAAAGTAGTAGCAAGTGTAGTATCATAGTTTACAAACCCAAACTATAGCAGTCATGTAAGACTTGCCAAATAAGTACTATAGAAAACATAAAGTGTACTAGATAGGGGAATAAGGGAAAGGAAACGAAAGGGAAACTACATAATCAATGAAGTCCGGAAATAAGAGTCTGATCTCCAAAGTGACTGGATCCACCAACGCTAGAAAGAAGGTGCTTATAATGTCCCTCCAAGTCCACCACCTCCTTCCTCAGAGCCTCAATGAGTGTATCAATGGCATCCACAGCAGGCTGAACCTTCTTTATGAAGAAGGCTCGGGCAATCTCACGCAAATGGTCCAATATGAACTCTACAGTAAAGCCCACTCTAATTAGCTCCTGTACCGCAACCCTCCACTTTAAGATCCTCTCAACAGAAACAGTATCGATGAAGTTGTGCCCAATGTCATTCATCACACTCCCCAACAAATTCAGGAAATGCTCTCTTGCAGAACGGCCAAGAAGAAATCCCTGCATGAAATTCCCACGGCTCCTATAGACCTTCTCCAAGTGAGAAGCACAATCCCTAGGAACTCTGAAGCCATGGAAGTCAACATAAGGAGGCCCAGCACCCAGAAGTCCGCAAGATCGAGGTCATTAACCTTGGGCTGGTCGAAGCAAATAAAGAAAGCCGCAGCCTCACTCATCAGGTTTGGAATTAAGGTAGAATTGCTGCCCACCTCAAATTGAGAATGGACAATAAGAATCGAACCTGAAAGAGGATATGAAATGCGGTATGAAGAACCCATAAAGTGAAGAGAATGAATTCATAATGAGGATAAGGAAGAGGATGGGAGAAAGAAAACATACCAAGACCCATGGGAATAAAGGCTGTGGGAATAGCGGAAACAGGTACAGTGGGAATAGTAGAAGCAGGTACCGTAGGTACAGCAGAAGTAGGTGCTAAAGGTGTGGCAGGAGAAGGGGCTGTAGGCATCGCTGTGTCTGCTGCAATCTCAGGCTCTTCAAGAATCTCTGTAATTAGAAGAATGAACATGCAAAATAAATGGAGATTGCATCAAGAAGTCACGCAGATACATATAAAAGGAAAAAGGAAGAAGATGGCAACGATAAAGGGTGAAGAGAAAACTTAACAAATATGAGAGATAAGTACCCAAAGTCTCGGCCTCGTGCTCATCACCTTCCTCCTCATCAGAATCAGAGATCCTCTTCTTCATGGTAGGTTCATCATCAGAATCCTTAAGAACCTCCTCAAATCTCTCAGAAGACAAGTTTGCATTAGGCCCACGAGTGGCAAAGCTAGGGATGGACAAAGGAGTAACCACTAGGGAGGAGCCATCCTTCACAGCCTGAGACAAAGCCGTAAAAGGATCGTTCATTGAAATGACAAGAGGTGTAGCAGGAGAAGCAATCTCAGGCTGGGAAGTAGGCGGAAGAGTAACTCCCTTCTAGGGAGTAGGAGTATCAGTAAGAATGGGAGCAGGCTCACTAACCCCTTCAGTCTGGACGCCCTCATCTACAGGCACCGGCTCGGTGGA
The DNA here is from genome assembly GCA_019022515.1 of Quercus aquifolioides. Taxonomy (NCBI): domain Eukaryota; kingdom Viridiplantae; phylum Streptophyta; class Magnoliopsida; order Fagales; family Fagaceae; genus Quercus; species Quercus aquifolioides. The sequence continues at coordinate 9,487,476 of CM032335.1, read as the reverse complement.
AGGGGTAGGAGTCTCGGCAAGAACTCCTTATGCAGCAACAGAAGCAGCAAAATTCATGGCCTCAGCCACCACATCGGCCCTATCAAAAAAACCCTCCATGAGTGAGCCCATGGCGGCAGAAACCTCCTCAGTTGTGGGGTGATAGATGGAGATGGGCTCAGGCTCAGCCTGAAGAACACAAAACATAAATATATATATATATATATATATATATAAGAGGGAGAGGAACACATAATAAGTGGTGACGCATATATATACGAAAAGAAGAGGGGAGAGAGAAAACGGGGCACACAATGACGTGTGGCAATGGGAACATATGCAAGAAAGGAAGAGAGAGAGACATACCTCCAACTCGGGCCCATCAAGCAATATAGGGCGGGTGGCAGATGTGTCCTCCTTGTGCTTAGACTGCAAAAAATAAAAGACAAAAGGAAGGGAATAAGTCAACAAGTATATGGGGTTAGCTGCAAAAAAGCTCTATAAAAAAATAATAAAGAAGAAGTAAAATTAGAGATAACATACTCTACTCTCGGCAGTGGCAGACGTAGGAGGGGGAGATGTCTTCCTCTTGCTGCTTCGGGTCCTGTTAGAAAGAAGAGCATCAGTAGATGGCCGCAAAGCACCAGGCCTAGACTTGCCTGTAGTAGGGCGTCTGCTGGAACAGGTACGAGCAAAAGGAGGAGGAGAACTCTCCAAGGCTATACTACCAATAGGAGGAAGGCCACCCTAAAAAGGGACAATGTTTGAACAAGTCTCGGAGGAGTCATCACCCTTCTTGGTAGACTTAGGCTTGGCGGACCGAGACGCGAAGCCCTTCTTTGCGGGTATGGGGAGGTTCATCACCTTCACTCTCATCTCCCAACCCGTGGGGAAGTCACTAGCATACTAGAACCACCCCTTCTCCTCTGCATCCCATTCAAATATAGTAGACCGACTCTACTTCCTAACATATGCCACCACAAACTTGGTGGGAAGAAGCAATCGAGGATTTGTAGAAATGACTGCATTAAGGCCATCAGGAGGAATGAGAGAAAACACACGGCTGCCCAACAACTCCTGCTCAAATGAGATCATCACAGCCTGCCAATACCCATGCATGGCAGCAGTACAAATACCCTCCCTCTGTGAACCTGGAATAGTGACTGCCATAAAATGTTTGCTCCAAAACTCAAAAGCACTATGTCGCAGGAATGGCCAAACAGAAGTGGGAGACTCCATAATGGCAGAAAAATCATTAGGAATATCCTAATCCAACCCAAACTGCCTCCTCACTCTATCAGCAGAATAATGTACAAACTGAATCCCCTCATCGGCCAAATAAGGCAACCACCTAGCATTGGTGGCTGCCAAGTAAGTAATACCCTCTTATCAAAACCAGTCAACGAGGTGGTGGTCCCAGCAATATCAACAAAAGGACCCATGGCAGAATCAACACACGTATAACCTGTACTCAAATTCCTACATGCTCTCCAACATAAACCAACTCCTTTATCAAAGAACTGAACGGCAAGATGCCCAATTGGTTTCAAACCAATCCAACGAAAAGATAACGAAAAATCAAATGCAAAATGACCACAGAAATCAGTGATAACTCTCGGACATGACTGGTATCTCTCATTGGCAAAGCGAACAGGCCTACACTTTACCAAGTGCCTAACACAACGCTCATACAACAAATGCTGCAAGATGGTACTATGGGCAGAAGAAGTAACTATATGACTGGAACCCGCCTACTCCTCATTACTCCGTAAGATATCTAACTTTACATATAGATGTCCCAGAAACATGGGTGCCAACAATAGACTCACCCCAGCAGATATCTTAATGGCTAATCGAAAATACAAAGGCTTCATAGCATAATGAGGGTGGGAGCCAAAGATGAACTTACAAAGCCAAAATGTGATGAAGGCCGCACGACGAGCAGCGACAGAAGCCTTGGAGAAAGACCTGACCCAATGTGACAATTTCATGTTGCCACTCATCCCCTTCCTTAACTTGGCCTCCACAGTCTCTTCCTCCGAAGAAAGCTCCAAGGCACCAAGGTCAACATCACCAAGAATAGGCAAAATCAATTGGTTTGCCATGTCTTCCAAGGTCATGGTGATCTCACCACAGGAAAGAAAGGTGTGAGTAGCGATGCGCCATCGGTAGACCAAATGGCGAAGATTGAACAAGTCCCTATAATTTGACAAGCAACGCAATGAAACAATGGCCTTTAACACACCGACCCGTTGTAACGCCGCCATGAAACCCTTGTCAGACAACTTGTTGTCTACCCATTCCTTCCAACCTAAAGCGGTACCCGACCCAAATTCGAAGAGAATGGGCACGGAGAGTGAAGTACCTTAGGGGATAACAAGATCGGGAATCAAAGACGCCAACGGCCCGATGGCGGAGGCACGTACTCGCCGAGAACTTTTGGGAAATGGGTATAGGTATCATACCAAGGATTGATGAGAGGGGTGCACTTGCTATCTGGGTCGCGGTGTCCTTCCTCTTCATTAGTACGCTCTGATTCGGAGTGAGGAGCCTCTTCGCCTACATCTTTTGTAGCAGGATCATCAAAGGCGATCTCTTTCCCCTTGTGACGGAGAGAACCTTGCCCTTTCACCGGCTCATGATGGAATGGTTGATCGGAGTAAATGGGTGAGAGTGTTTGAGGGAGAAGATGCGGTGAAGAAAGGGAAAGGGGACAGTGTTTTGTGTCAAGTGATATGAAGGGAATCTCTTTAAGTACCAACGTCATTAACGCTGACACGAAAAGATACGATGGGTCACCCATCGGATAAGGCATGGAATTAATGAAGCAAAAGCTGTGTTCAAAATAACTACTAAATTGGGAAATTTGAAGAGACAACACTATTCACGGCAAGTGTTAAAGCCATGTAAATCTGTCCAAGAATCAAGTGAAGAAGTACTGGATTTTAAAGCTCGACTGCTATCTCGACATATGGTATCTATCGAGGTTTAAAAGGCAGCTTTTGCCCGATGCTCGACAGCTACTCGATAAATAACCTATCTATCGAGATTTTCGAAAATCAATTTTTTAGATTTGATTTCACACATATCCGTGTATACTTGTTTAGGCTTTCTTTTCTCACAACCCAAACATATATAAGGATTATTTTAAGGGTCGTCTTAGTTGATGGAACTTGATGCAAAGGTTTTGTTCAAGCAAATTGTGACCGGAGGCAAATTTGCCCTAGTTCATCTTTCTCTCGAAAAAACTGCTACGTTTGTACGTCGTAAGTTTTTGTAACCAATCGTGATCTTCATCGTGTTGATGAACTGAAGAACTTTGCAACCAACATCCTTCTCAAGTTGGTGGTTAGTCACGTACTTGGATCCGTGCATCGATTGGTTAGTCACGTACTGGGAGCCGTGCATTGAAAAGGAAAGATTGTCACTACGAAACAAGTCCAATTAGGTATTGGAGTACAGGTTCAACTGTAGGTTGGTATAAGGTATTGAGATTCCTTTACTTGTAACCGCTTGTTGTGATAATAGTGGATTCTCAAGAGTGGCCGGTGACCTTAAAATCACCCAATGGAGTTTTTGCCTTGGAGATTTTCTCCATTCGTAAACAAATCACCGTGTCAACTTTATTTTTCACTGCATATTAACTTAGTTAGTGATTTGTTTGTGCTACCACGCGTATTACATGCTAATTGAATTAATTAATTAACTTGGCTAATTAATTGGTTAATTCATCACAAGAAGTCAATACATTCTTGGCCTATCATTGTTTTTTTTTTTCTTTACATATTTTCTCTAGTTTCTAGGATTACATGCATTATAATGCTAATTACTGATGCTATAATATGTGATTTGAAAATTCATCAAATGGATATAAATATGATTTTTTTTTTTTTAATATGAAGACTTAGAAGAAGAAATTAATTAGACCAAACTAAAGGCTTTATAGAACTTGGCCAAGAAAAAAAAGATATGTAGGGTCCGTTTGGATTGAACTTATTGTTTCTGAAACTGAAAACTGAAAACTGAAAACACTGTAGCAAAATAATTTTTAAATGTGTGAATAGTGCCGTGGGACCTATTTTTAATGAAAAGTTGCTAAAAAGTGATGTTTGTGGGTCCCGTGAACAATAAATGGGACCCACTGGTGTGCACTCCACCGCTTCTTTTGCTGTGAACAGTGCATGGGTGGATGAAAAGTGAACAGTGAACGGTTAAAAAGTCAAAAACAACGGCAAGCAAAAAAAATAAATAAATAAATAAAAGAAACACAAAAACGCAAACGCAGGAATAAGTTGAATCCAAACTCTCACGTAATGTAAATATGGCTTAAAAAAGGCCCCCAAAACAATGGCATGAAAATTCAATGGATAGAAGTCAAATGAATGTGACAAATGCATTTAGCTTAAAATATTGGGAAAAGTCAAATGTAATTGTTAGCCCTATAGCCTCTATATGAATGATTTACTAATGTTTGGTTTTGATTTGCATGCTATAAATGAGATAAAAAAATATACTAAGAAGTCATTTTAATATATTGTAAATTTTGTAATATTCCTAACATCACTTTACAATTTTTAGTTTTTTTAATAAGGAGGTTAGAAACCTTTTATAATGGGGTCTTAAGCCTTGAGCCACCACGTTTATAAGTTCCACTGAAGTGTCATGATCGAAAACTTAAAACTTTTGAAAAGAACTAGGCAAATTATACTACACAGTTGGATTTTTTTTTTTTCTTTTTAGAAACAAAAAACACAGGGAGAGAGCATGAGGTGAACTCTAATAATAGTACTTGGTAAATATTTTGTTTCTTTTCAAAAAATTTACATTTTAATCAACAAAAAAGTTGCTTCTAAGTCTTACCTTTCGAAGCAAGCCACGGAAAAGATCCACTCCAAAACAAAATTATGAAAACAGAAAAGCAAGAATAATAGGTTTTGAACAAAAGAGAACATCCTAAGTACATAAAAATGTCTAGCATAACTAACAAATTCTGAATATGCATTAGCCAAACTTTAGGACACCTTAAACTTATGTAAGAAGATTTATCGAATATTCTGAAACAATATAGTGTGAGTTTCAATTGTAAAACTACCACCATTGCAAGCAACCCATCCTTCAAGCTTGAATATATGCACTTAGAATAATAGCAACATTGAAATTCAACAACCATTAAAGCTTTACCTGAAGACATTCCTGTATTTAACTACTGGATTATAACGTGATTATGGCACTTCAATCTGGAGGTCCCGGACCATGTCACTCATTCCAATCCTGTGTACATCAGCCTTTTTCATTGTACATGCTTCAATTCTAGCTAAACTTGATTTCAGTTTTCACGCATTCATGTCTAAACACACACAAGCAACTAAAAACAACCACATTCCAGCACACAAATTTTAACCATCACAAACTTTAAAGATATTAACACTAACGAAATTCATCGGTTGACTTAAGAGTACATATCATTACATGTTTACAGAAGTAGACAATTATCAACACAACTTAAACATAAATTACACTGCATACAGATTTAACAACAATGAAGCCTTGCTTCCATTTTCGTAGTTGCCAAATCCTCATACTAATTCCAAACGATAGCTTAATTCATTATATACATATATAATTTGTTCACAGCACCAGCAAATGAGGACGCATTGTACTTGTAAGGTCCTCTCATAAGAACACCAAGGCTGTCCAGTGCACCTCAATATTATACACGAGAAGTGACGGTACAGTAATCGATTGTACTTGTTTCACTCTGTAACAGAGTCCAGGGGTTGTTAAAATCTCGATCAAGGATCTTCGATCTCACAATTCTACAAATCTTAAACATCAATGACTTCAACCAGAACTAGAAGTGTATCAAGAACAGGACTAACTAAAATCCTGACCTAGATTGGGTTTTCCAAGAGAAACCTTCAACTTGGAGCTGAAATAAGCCCAATCTGGTAGTCTTTTTTAGAGTTTTTTGGGCGGTGGGGTGGGGCAGAGGAGAGTAGAGGGAAATGGGGTGGTAGTCAATTTGAGTTGTTGAAGGAGGCCGTAGGCTTTTGAAAGTAAAATACCATGGGTCTCTAATTTGTAAAAGACAATAGCACTATGTTTGGACTGGAGGGAAATGGAAAGGGCAGAGAGGAGAGTAGAGGGAAAGATGGTTGGAATATACTAAAATTCTCTTTTGAGGTGAAAAAGAGTGATTCGGTTTGAGGAGACTTTTGGGAATGTTTGCGAATATATGTAAGAGGGAAAAGGAAGAGCTCCAATTTGTCTTCCAAGAAAGAGTAATAATTTCTTTTAATTTTTACCGTTACTACCCTTACTAATATTAGTAAGGGTATCTTCAATCAGATCCTATGATCTGATCCGCAGACCCTCCCAGAGATCCTAAGTATGATCCTGATTTAACAACCCTGATGAAACCTCGGGATTCAAGATCTCATCAAGCGACACCAATTCTGGATCCACCAGCATGAACAGCTGTTCATAATAACACTGCAAGGTTAGCTTTTAGAAGGCTAATTTATCTGAAGATAAAAGACACAAATAAACCACATTGAATAACTCAAAAACTACCCACAAAGGAGTATAAAAAGTCTTGAGCTGCAAATTAACGCAGCTTAAATTTTCTTCGAAAAACTTGCAAGATCAATTAATAAACAATATCTGGAGAGTTTTCACTTACCAGATTGGCATCTGACCCACTGCATGACCCATTGTCCTTATCAGAGACCATGTTTTTCAGGGTCCCATCATCAAAAGCAAGATTCGTTTGACTGCTAGACATTTTACGAGAGAACTCATCTGGATTAATAAGAGTTAAATCCATGGACTCGGAGAAATTGGGAGCTGGCACATTCATGCCTGATTGGTGATGCACCCTCCAATAACCACTGTTTAAGTCATTGGTAAAAGGGTAAGACATGCGAGAAGAACCTAACTCTACTTGCATGTGCGAGTGTAAAGATAACATGTCGCAACCTAGTGGCTGTGGTGTGTCAGAGAACATATTCGAGCCTGCCTCCACCTGTAAATCAGCCTGATGTTAGAAACATAAATGAATAAGATAGGTACTTAACTAGTTAACTACCCTTGGAAGAGAGATGTTATTGTTTTATGCTTGAATTTAATTCTTTCCTCACCTCATCAGATGTCACTTCTGCCACTTGATTATTTGCAACATAAGTGTTATAACCATTGTACTCAATGGGCACTTTAGTGTCAGTTGTTATTCCATCAGAATTTTCTTCAGGAAGACGTCGAAAACTTGGGCGATAATTGTCAGCTTCACTGCCAATGTCTGGGGACATTGAAACAGCAGTAACGGGGGTTGAAGTTGATGGGGAGAAAAGGTTGCAATCTACTGACCCTGGTGGAGGGATAAAGAACCTTTCGAAGGCTTTGTCCATATCCAGATCGAGGCCAACCTGATGAAAGACAAATGAATAACTGAGATAAGTATATATTTTTAGTTATCTGCACTTTTAATTCCCACAAAAGAATAATATTGACAACTGTTTCAAGCTGAAAGTAAAATTCATTCTCACTTCTGCAGTATTTACTTCTGCCACTTGATTTTCTGCAGCATATGCATTATAATCATCGTTACATGCAAGTGGTGCTGCATTGTCAAATCTTGTTATGCAAGTAATTGGATGGTATTCAGCTTGCTCAGGCAATTCTTGAGATGCTGGAGCCAATGTTGGTTCAGATTGTGTTTCTTTATGAGAAGATTTGACAGTGATTGGAGTTGAAACATCAGTAGTGGTGAGGGGTAAACTGGATGGAGAGTCCTCTGAAGGGACATAGAACGCACCCATGCGAAGTTCCATGTCCTCCTCACTTAAATCAACCTGACAAAAGAAACATGAGTGCACTAGATAAGTACTTGATTAATTTACTACTCAATTCCAACCAAAAAAAAAAACTATGTATATATATATATATGTCTCACCCCTTCTACTTGATCATCCGCAACATATGCTTTATGATGTTTGTTGTCATTGTTACACTGAACATGTTCTGTAACATCAGACATCATTTGATCAGAAATTTCAGCTTGCACTTCCAATACTGGAGATACAGGAGACAGTGCTGGCTTAGACTTTGCAGGTCCACCTTTGTTACTCTTTTCTTCATTATTGAATAAACGACAAAGTACAAAGGGCTTCTGCATAATGTTAAGCACCCAAGTGAATTGGACGAACATATCATCCTTGCCTTATATATACTACAAATTGAATTACCACAAAGATTCAAATAACAGAATGTAAATATATATCAGAAATGTTGTAACTAACAATGACATAGAGGAGTTTGTCCTACAAAGCCATTTGATATATAATAGGTTTCAGTAAAACTTTTTTTGATTTGGAGCTAGTGAGAGCACATTCACATTAACAATTTAAAAAAAAATCATTACAAGATAACAATATTAAGCATGGTTCAGTCAACTCCATGCAGTCCACTAGCAACAACACCAATCAAAATCCACTATCAATAATATGGATTACAACCACGTTCAACAAAACCTCAATCAAATTAGCACACTCTCACAAGCATCACAAAAATGTCAGAAACAAAAACTCTCCCAAATCCCATTACATCATAAACGAGACTCACAATCTCAAAACCTTTATACACCCAATGCCACTCTTACATTAACAAAATAAACAAATTCTCAATTCATACATGTGAGTATCGTTCAACCCAAAAGAAACCATCAAACTACTTTTAAAAAAAAATTCACACCCTGTTCTTAAGAGTCTCCTCTCCTCAATAGAGGAACTTCTGAGCTAAAATCACTAATCCCTTGCAACACTGTCTACATGTCAAATTTCAATATCTATCACTTGATGGATTAAGAATACCTTCTTTAATGAAAATTAAATATTAAAAAGAGAGAGAGATAATTAACCCAGCAAGAATGTTAACCCTCACTAAGAATTAACAAAAAATTAACAGCTTCCACAATCCTAGCTAATTGAATCAATCCTCTTTTAAAGTTACCTCCAATGATTTTGGAGGCAAAACAATCTCAAATCAACGCACACACTCAGTTGAGTAATCAATAAAAAATCTGAGGTCAATATAACATCAATCAAACAAACTGAATAGCAAAAGCCAACCTGGCCTGGGTGTCTTCCATCAAACTCCTTCTGGGTTGTGCTGTACTCATGCATTACCCAATTAGTCCCTATTCCCTTCCCTTTTCCCTTAGTACTCCCTCTATGGAAGACCAGAGATTTCTTCGTTCCAACCACGATCCCTCCAGACTCGATTTCCCGATCTTTACCGGTTGATTTCCAGAACCCAGCCTTGGTTTGCCTGTTCACCAGTTCCTGTTTCTGACCCCTTTTTCTCTTTTTTGGATTATCGTTCTGATGCTTCAGGCTCAGTACAGTGAAGAAGAACCACTCTTGGTCCTCCGAAGCAATCCCAGTTTTAACTACAGTACAAGAAACCAGACTTTAGCACAAAATTTTGACACCCAAAATGGGAAAAATCACATGAGCATGTATATGTTATATAATTGCTCAACTATGAGATAATTATAAGGGCACATTATGCAAATCTTATGTAATCTAGTAAGTATAATACTAACAAAGAAATCACATAACATTGAAAGTTCAAAAATTCTTACAAAGGCTGATTCAGAATTTTGTTATCAAAGTAAGCAAAAAGAGAAAACAATAGTACTTCCAAATTCACCACAACAAACTAAGTACAGAGAAAGTTTCATTCTTTATACAAAAGAGAACGCTAACTAGATACAACATGAACCAGACAACAACAAGACCAGAAAACAGATACAACAACAACAAAACACACACACACACACACACACGCATGGTTAGAACTAAGGACTCGAATATAGATTGAAGTAGCTGTCATGATGTCTGTAACTATTTCTTCTGATCAAGTAATGTAACACACTAGTCGAGCAAAATTCTATAACAAAAACAGAGAACAAGCAACAATCAACAAACTAATACAATGTGAAACATTTTCCTACCTTTTCACAAAAAGAGCATTAAATTTTCCATGAAATGAAGGTGGGTGTGTGATAATAAAAAACAAGAAGATTACTTGGTAAATCCCACGGCTCATCTTCATAGAACTCAATTTCGGGTATAAACCAAATGTCCTTATCATTGCCGGTGATCTTTGGCTTCAGGTAGAATTCGATGAGCTCCTTGTCCTTAGGACCAAATCTGAACCCAGGTGGCAAATCAAAACTCAACACTACCATCTCACAGTCACAGGAAGCTTTTTTTTTTTTATATTGAGAAGCCCAGAAAAAAGTTTTATTGAGAAACCCGGAAAATGTTTTACTGAAAAACTATCTAAGAAAGAAAGATATTAGGAATTGGATGAGCTCTTGAAATCCATTACAGAAAACAAGAGCAGTTGTGAGAAAGCAGTTTGCGTTGGTCTTCTTGTCTTTATACTACTCGTGATAAGTCAAGCCATTGTCAACTATCTTCACCGGCAAGTCTGATACAGTAACCAAGTCTAAATATAAGTTTGGACTTTATTTATTTATTTATGCATGAGATTCTAGTTCTAGATTCTTCCGTTCATCTATTCATTGTTTTAATTTAAACAATAATAATAATAATAATAATCTTATTAATGTCTTTTTAATCACTACACAAAGTACAATTAGTCAAGTGATAGTGGTAAACATTTTCTATTATACTAATAACAACACAATAAATTATCACAACCTCGCCATAATAAAAACAAAAGTGATATGAAAATGTTTGGTTATCATTTAATTTCTCTTTTTATACTAATCTTTGTAATGCTAGAGCAACAACACTCAAACTTTTATTTGTTTTCTTTTTTAATATTTAAAAATAAATAAAGCTACTGCAAGGCACAAACACATTTTATTGAAAAAAGCTTATATTAGTGTGGTAAAAATATAATTATTGATATTTAGTCAATATTATGATAACTCATATTATGATTTTAGTGTGGTAAAGTTTAAAATATTATGATTTTTTATTTTAATATTTTTTAAATATAAAATTTGATAATAATAGCAATAATTAATTTGTCTAAAATTATTAATAAATATTTATTTATTATAATTGTATTTATATATGTAACTATTTTTTTTTTTTAAAGTTGCAACTTGCAACTTGCAAGCGGCAAGCCTCCACACTACGTGCTTTTACGCAGACCTTTTACTGTACATTAAAAAATTTTAGAGCTTTATGAATAAAATAGTATATTCTATTTTAATCAAGAAATAAGCTTATTTAAATGAGAATATGTAGTGTTTCTTTTTAATAAATAATATTATGCTGACAATATTTTCACAGTTTATAATTTTTTTAAGAAAAAAAAATGTTTTATTGTGAAAAACTTAAGTAACATTTTGTTACTGGTTATTTACATTTACTACTAATATTACATTTTAACCTACTATTAATACTTCTTCACCTAAGAGATTTTCATAAACTAATTGGACATTTTCATAATTTGAGGATAATTCTTCTGCTTCATGTTTCAAAACGTACGTTAAAACCATAATTAGTGATCTCTAATTTTGCTCCCAAAAAATTTGTCAGTATTGACTTAACTCTGTTCCCCCATTGGTGAACATTTTTTTTTTTCCAAAAAAAACATCATTTTTCTTCTTCTTCCCTTGCATTCGAAGCACTAGGGTCCGTGTGGGACCAAACTTGTGTGTGTAGCGTAGCGTTTTGAGTGATATGCCGAATCTTTGTCCTATATAAATAAAACTTTATAATAAAGAATACATAATGTAAGATAAGAATCTATGTCATAAGTCATAAATAAATTAGTTATTGAAAAATATATACCTGTACGGACGAAGAGGAAGTGGGATCTTTGCTGCTGTCTGAGATATTGATGATTGAGAACCGAATTCTTGACAATTCTTTTTTAGACCGTTAAAATATATTGCTAATTTTGCATCTTTTAGCTCAAATATTTTCCCCCTTTAGACTTCCAAACACTTTTAGAAATTCATGACATAATTGCACAGTATACTACTAATAACCATACTTTTTATCGCATTTTTTTTTTATAATTATTTTATATGACAAATTGTAACGGGTTCTTTATCACATACACATTAACTCATTATTTTCTTTCTACTTATCTATAGTGTGCCACATTAGAGTCTTGACAAAATTATGACACAAAAGTGTGTGATCTTAGAATTTTTTTTAACTTTGCACCTTTTTTTTTTTTTTTTTTTGGATTTTGTACCATACACTAGTGGAATAGATGAGAAATTGATAAGAAGCTTTGGAATTCTTGGATAATTGAATAATGTTGTGGAATGGATTATTATATTAGTGAGAATGTTCTGGAATTCATAACATAATTGCACCATACATATTACATACACACTAGTGTTATATATGAGAAATTGATGAACAGCAATTCTTGGATAATTGAATAGAGTAGTGGAATGTATTATATTATATTAATGAGAATGTTCTGGAATTCATAACATGATTGCACTATACATATTCCATAAACACTATTTTTTTTTTTTTTTTTTGAGAATCATATTCCGTACACACTAGTGTAATAGAAGATGGAAACTTGATGAGAAGGTTCTGTAATTCTGGGAGAATTGAGTTGTAGACTAATGCAATGAATGACTTATTGATGAGAATCTGTTGGAATTCTTTAACTTATCAATTGCACCCACACACTGGGGGTGTAAAATTTAATGAGAAGCTTTTGGAATTCTCATAGCGTTCAGATGGGGAATGGCGTATGTCATAATGTAGGGAAAATTTAGCATAAAAGCCCAAAACCTCCCACACATCCGAACTTGTAAAAACCAACTATTGCAAAAAAAATTGCAATAATGCTACAATGCAATTCTAAAGGTAGAATTGCACTTTAGCTCAATTCTTAAAAAAAAAAATTTAATATTTTATTCACTTTCTTTATCAATTCCTCTCTCTCTCTCTCTCTCTCTCTCTCTCTCACCAGGTTTTTGGGTTTTGAGTTTTTGTTTTTATTTGGGTTTTGGGATATATTATTTTATTGTGTAGAAATATTATTTTAATATGTTGTATTGTAAAATAAAAGTTGGGATGCTAAGAGTGTTGAAAAATGGTATGATATAATTGATAAAGTAATTTTTTGAAATGGTAAAATAGGATAGGATAGAATTTTGGGATGTGAATGCTCTAAGAAAATTGTAACATTGACTTAATAAAATCCTTTGTATCTGATTTAAAACAAGTTAATTAAATTGACCACATTATTAATAAAATAAATAAATGATGATATTCAAAAAAAAATTGAAATATTGATGACATTAAAAAATAAGGTCTACTAATTACAAATAGAATCTTAAAATTTTCATGGTAGGGATATCTTAAAAACTCTAAGGGCTTGTTTGGTTCAAAAAAAATGGTCGCTCATCACTCATCACTCAGTTTTCATCACCCATCACTCATCACTCATAACTCATTACTCAAACTCTATTTTTTCAATCACTCAAAATAAAACTAGTTTGGTTTCATATATTGGTATCTATAACTCAAAATTTTTCATAAAATGGTAGGACCCATTTACTATGTTGGGTCAGAACAGGTAGTTGCCTACCTGCGTGCCCCTTCTCTTTCTTCCTTCTCTTTCAATAATTTCTTCATTTCAAGCCTCTTTCATTTCTTCAGTTCTTACTTTCTTTTCTTCCATTTTTGTACGGATTTTCCAAATGATAACTCAAACTCACAATCAAAACAAAGAAACCTACCAACAATGTCTAAAACCCAAAATAAAACTTCATTTTTAGAAACACCTAACCCAAAAGCCATGGCCCCAAATCTGGAAACACCAAACCCAAATCAAATCCCATTTTGAAACAAACCCCAAAACCCAAAACAAAAATCTTTTATTTAGAAACACCAAACCCAAATCAAACTTCATTTTTCAAACACCAAACCCAAATCAAACCCAAATCTTGATCTTTTCTTTCGGCTCATCGCTGGTGATTGGTGGCGATGGTGGGCAGATGTGGGCAGCATTGGAGGGCCGGTGGGCAGTTGTGGTGGTGATGGCAGAATCGGCCACCATCAACAGCAAACCCAGCAGAATAGGCCACCATCAACAACACCACCACCAACGGCCAAACACACCAACATCCATACAAACCCACATCCATCACAACCACAAGCCTCAAACCACAACAACAACCAAAAATTCAAACCCATCAACACAAATCAAAAACTCAAAATTGCGACTCCCTCACCAACACCAGAAACTCAAACCCACAAAAATAGCAAATCCAAACTCATAAATCTTTAGATTAGAGACCTGCTAGTTCAATTGCCATTCAGTATTGACCCTTTGATCACGGAATGTTCATCTCATCCTCATTCAGTACTTCAGACTTTCTATACATACACCGTTGGAAATGGAGAAGAGGAATGAGGAAATGTGATTTGAAAATTTTGAGGAAGAGTTGAAGAGGGAAAGAGGAAAGCGGGAAAGAGAAAAACTTTGCTCTGTGAAAATACTTGGGGAAGAGCTGAAGTGAAGAGCAACGGTAATATCAAGTCTTCAATTTGATGCAACAATACACTGTCAATGGGTCCCATGAAGTCATTCTATTTACCAATATGCCACTGAAAACTGAGTTTGAAGTTTTGGAAACTCCCATTTTCTGTTTTCATCCTCACTCAAATTTTTGAGTTTTGAGTAATGAAAACATCACTCAAAAACTAAGCCAAACAAAATTTTTTCAGTAGGACCCACGAGTTTTGGATCATAAGTTAAGAAAACTGAGTGATATCACTCAGTTTTGTGGGTTTCCAAACAAGCTCTAAGGGATTTTATTTTTAATAAAATAAGTGAAAATCCTCTTCCTCAAATATTTACTGCTCTTATCAATTCGGGGCTATTTTATAATATATAAAAAAGGATAACTTGTTTAGATTAAAAGGTTAGGATTGAAAAATTGAAGATTATTTTTTTTTTTTTTTGAGAAACAATTGAAGATTAATTATTTGTTAATAAAGGGTGACTCCACCTCAACTATGGTCCACATAATGTTTGAAATTGATTTGCCAAATTCTAGTAAGAAAATAGTACGTTTCCATTATTATTATTATTATTATTATATTGACAGAGTATTGTAACATTTTAATATTAAAACATTATTTTAATAAATTATTAAATAATGAGTTGGTAAATTAAACGAGGACAATGTTGGATTTTCACGAGGTTAATAAATCTTAAGTTTACTATTGTACTAAAAAGAATCAAATGTTATCGTAGGAGGTTGAATATGCACAAGGACTTCACCTTGGAAAATTTGAGAATTTTTCTTGGTGAGACAACGCCAAAAATTAAGCAGAAATGATTCCCATTCTAAGATTTAACTCAAATGTTATTGTTAGCCCAACAGCCTCTATATGGATGATTTATTAATGTTATAAATGCGACAAAAAATATTCTAAGAAGTCATTTTGAACACCCTAATCTTAAATTTTGTTTGAACCCAATTGAAATAACCTTGAAGCTTGAATATGATCATATTAATTTTAAGTTCACAATATTTTTACAATAATATGACGCAAGGTGAAACGGCTTTTTATCTGAACCCACAACTAACAATATTTTTTTTATCTACCTTTAACAATTGGTCACCTAGATTTTGTTGTGGAATTTTTTTGAAAGTATCGTGTCAGTTTCAAAAATTTTGCTCATCCATAAAATTAAAAAAAAATATATATATATATATATATATATATTCTTTTTGGGATGCTGGCTTACTTTGCAGTTAACAACAAAATGAAGTTGTTTTTCCTAGCACTTTTCTTCTTCATTAACAAAAAAATTACATCATTGTTACAACCAACAAATCTGTACAAATATGTATATATATATATATCTGTAATTTTTTCCTCATTCTCTCTATCTCGCTTTCTCCCTTCTATTTTTTTTTTCCTAGTTTTTCTTTCTATCTCTAATTATCTTCAATTCCAAGAGAGTGACTATATCTATGTGTATGGTTAAGAAGTCATCTACTTCAAAAGCAAAAACTTATATTAGTTACTATTTTTTTTTCTTAGTTTCACATTTACTCCTAGTCCTACTCCTAAGTGTGTTACTAGTCTTCTCCTTCTTTGTCATATATTTTTATATAATTGATATTACATAAAAATATAATAAGTCATTATTAATTTGACAAAAATGCATGATTAGTAATTTAGTTATATTAGTTTCTGCATTCAATAGTTGTTGTCTTACCTATTTTATAACAGTTTTAGACTATTGTATAATATAGTTGTATTGTATATAAAATTGTATTTAGAAAATTATTTAAGATTATTGTATATAAAATGGAAGTTGTATCTGTGGGGCCGGTTATCCAAAAAGATGATGTAGAAATCGTAGGAAATGGGCTTATGACCCAACGGCCCAGTCCGAGAACATTCACTTATCCGAGGATGGTTAAAGTAAGGTATTGTGGGAGTAATATAAGAAAAAGGGATGTAAGTCATGTATAGTGGCCCAAAACGCGTCCGAGGATAAGATCCACCTCAGATATCATGGTCCGAGGTGGATGTAACTATCCTAGTATTCAAGGTACTCTGCAAAGTTGTATACGAATTGGAAAGTGAATATAGAACAAAGGAGGAACCGGGAAAGATAACAAATATCTTCTAAAGCTGCTACCTCCACATTAAATGCTTCCCAGCTAACTTTCTGGCCGCATTAATGTGGAGGTGATACCTGAACAGTAACCAAGCAGCCTTATGACTATTGAGCGAAGGTTCCGAGAGGTGCTGGATGGGACAGAAAGGAGCTCCCAGAATAGAACCTACACGTGTACGGTGAAAATGGGGTGAGGAACGCAATATATAACAGGAAAGTGGGTGACATTAGAGAGGACTTTTGGAAAAAAAGAAGAAAAACGATAGAACCCAGAAAGATACCCCCTGAGACCTAGCCGAGGAGAATTTTTATCGTTTGGTTAGTTTGAAGCTTCCTTTTCCGCACAATAATCATGACCTTTTCTACCAAACGGAACTAGTTCTTTTGCCCACTCTCTAAAAATTTATTGTTTGGGCTTGTTGGGCTAAAAACTCATCCCTATTCTGGGTCCAATCTAGTTTGAGTCCCTATAATTGGCGCCGTCTGTGGGGAGAGCTTGATCTGTTTGTAGGGAAAGGCAAGTGCAACGGTTGTGACGGAAGGGGGAGCACTACAGCAGCCAGTGGTGGGCCCACAGCAGGTGGATGTTAATCCACATCAGGCAGAGTCCAGGGGCTCTCAGCATGGTAATCTGTTGGTAATCCATGAACAAAAAGGGGATCATGAGGGAAGTGCACGAACAACCCACACTGATAGAAGTCATTCTCGGGGGAAGAGCCATATTTCCCACGTAAAGAACGACAGGGATATGCAGCGTGAGATTAACAGATTAAAAAGGGAATTACGACACGAGCGACAGAAGCGTATGGCTCACAACTCTGGGCAATCCTCTGAGGAGTCAGATGACACCAGTTACAAACGGAGGTCAAGAACTCCACCCAGTGAGTCTTTTTCGTATGATGAGGAGTACCGCCGTGAACGAAAATATAAGAGTCTGCCTCGCCAAGGCTTAGGGAATGATGCCCTGAACAAAGCATTGAGTCAAGTTTCCAAATCGCCCTTCACGCAACGCATTGAGGATGCAAATCTTCCTCGGCGGTTCCATTAGCCTGCGTTCACCATTTATAATGGTCGAACAGATCCAGTGGAACATGTTAGCCATTTCAGTCAGAGAATGGCCGTTCATGCTAAGGACGAGGCCTTGATGTGCAAAGTTTTCCCATCTAGCCTAGGTCCAGTGGCGATGAGATGGTTCAACGATCTAAGAGCGAATACCATTGACTCCTTTGAAAAGCTCACTCAAGCTTTTGGTGCCCGCTTTATCACCTGTAGGAGGGTTGTTCAGCCCTTGGGATCGTTATTATCCATGTCTATGCGGGAGGGGGAAACCCTGAAGGCCTATTCTGATAGATACTGGGAAATGTTCAATGAAGTAGATGGAGCCTATGATGACGTGGCCATTAACACCTTTAAGGAGGGCCTTCCAACCGAGCATGATCTGAGGAGATCTCTGACTGGTAAACCTGTTACCAGCGTGCGTCAGCTTATGGATCGGATTGACAAGTATAGAAGAGTATAGGAGGATCAGATACAGGGTAGAGGAAAGTCCAAGGTAGTCCCTCAAGAGATGAGGGATTTCAGGTTGGACCGGTATAATAACAACCGACCTCGGAGGGACTTTGGGGGCCAGTCAGGATCTGCTAATTCCCAGGTGGTTAATGTTGTGTTCCGAGAACCAGTACAACGGGTTCTGGAAAAGATAAAAAACGAGCCATTCTTCAGATAGCCCAATAGGATGGCAAGGGATCCTACGAAACGTAATCAAAACCTTTACTGCTAGTACCACCAAGACTATGGACATACTACTGAAGATTGCAGAAATCTGTGGGACCACTTGGAACAGCTAGTCCGAGAAGGGAAGTTGACCCAGTTTCTGCATCATTCCAGTGGCCGAGGAAGTCAAGCAGGTTCGACATTTCGGGGAGATGCCTCTTCAGGACCCCCCCTAGGCACGATAAACGTTATATTTGCCGCCCCGGGAAGAACAGGGTCTTGTCCCTCCAGGGTAATGTCTATGTCTCATTGTTCGAATGAGGGCTCCAGTTCAATGCTGAAAAGAGCCAGACTGAGCACCTCACTGGTGTTGGGCTTTTCAGATGAAGACAAGAGAAGAACCATACAACCACATGATGATGCTTTGGTGGTTACACTTAGGATCGGGGGGTATGATGTGAGAAGGGTGATGATTGATGAAGGGAGCGCAGCCGAGGTGATGTATCCTGACCTGTATAGGGGGCTGAATTTGAGACCCTAAGATCTGATAGCTTATAGCTCCCCGTTGGTAAGTTTTGAGGGTAGATCAGTCATTCCGATGGGTATGATTAGATTACCTGTGCAGACTGGCTCAGATGTGGTGGAGGTGGATTTTATTGTGGTAGATGCTTTTTCTTCGTATACGGCTATTTTAGGTAGGCCCTGGCTGCATACCTTGGGGGCTGTTTCTTCCACTTTTCATCAGAAGGTGAAATATCCATCCGGAGGCCAGGTGTTAGAAATATTGGGAAATCAAGCCATGGCTAGACAGTGCTTGATAACAGCTATTCAACACCGGTCAGAGACAGATACTTCGGCCACGGTCGAGAATGACGTATAGCAATCAAAGACTCCGGCGACCCTCTTAGGCACATCTGCCGGTGAAGCGGAGTGTGAGAATTTGGAGAGGGTGAGTGTTGGGGATGATCCAGATAAGTTCTTTCAGGTTAGGGCACAGTTGCCATTGTTGGAGAAGGAGCAATTGGTTGAGGTCCTTAGGAGAAACATTGACGTGTTTGCATGGAATGCTTATGAAGCCCCAGGGGTGGATCCAGACTTCATTTGTCACCATTTGAATGTTAATCCTTATGTTACTCCGAAGAAGCAGCCACATCGGCGTCCGTCCAGGGTACATGCCAAGGCTATCAGGGACGAGGTGACCAAGCTCAAGCAGGTAGAGGCTATCAAGGAGGTGTTTTACCCTCAGTGGTTGGCCAATACGGTCGTGGTGAAAAAGAAAAATGAAAAATGGCGCATATGTGTTGATTTCACAGACCTTAATAAAGCTTGTCCAAAAGACCCTTTTCCTATGCCCCGTATAGATCAGCTGGTGGATGCAACAGTAGGCCATCCTCGGATGAGATTCCTAGATGCCTTTCAGGGCTATCATCAGATCCCACTAGCATTGGATGATCAGGAAAAGACCGCTTTTCTCACTCCCACTGGAAATTATCACTACAAGTTAATGCCCTTTGGCTTGAAGAACGTGGGGTCTATTTACCAGCGGATGATGACGAAGATGTTTGAGCCACAGTTGGGCAGGAGCATCGAGGTCTATATTAATGATATGGTTGTGAAGAGCAAGGTAGTGGCCGAGCATGTGACAGACCTCACCAACACTTTTGAGGTTTTAAGGTAGCATAAATTGCGACTGAACGCATCCAAGTGCTCATTCGGGGTAAGCTCAGGGAAGTTTTTGGGCTACATGGTGACCCACCGAGGAATTGAAGTGAACCCCGACCAAATTAGAGCTATAAGTAGCTTGCAACCACCTCGGAATCCCAAGGAGGTCCAGAGGATGACTAGGATGACCGCTGCTTTGAATAGATTCATATCCAGGTCGGCGGATAGGTGCAGACCTTTTTTTCTTTTACTCTACAAGTGGAAAGGATTTGAGTGGACTGAGGAGTGCGCCCTGGCATTTCAGCAGCTCAAAGAATATCTATCTCGGCCACCCATTATGTCCAGTCCTGAGGTGGATGAGGTCCTTTTTGCCTACTTGGCGATAGCCACTTATGCGATCAGTTTTGTTATGATACGAGTGGATAATGGCGTACAACAGCCAGTCTATTACGTGAGCAAGTCGCTTCATGAGGCTAAAGTACGTTATCTGCCGTTGGAAAATGCCATTTTAGCAGTGGTGCATGCTACAAGGAAACTTCCCCATTACTTCTAGGCACACACTGTGGTTGTCCTAACTCAGTGTCCGCTCAAAGCAGTAATTCGGAGTGCAGACTACACTGGCAGGGTTGCCAAGTGGGGCACAATTCTAGGGGCTTTTGATATTAAGTATATGTCTCGTACTTTTGTGAAGGATCAGGTTCTCGCCGACTTGGTGGCCGAATTTGCTGAAGGCCCTGAAGAAATAGAAGCAAGCCCACATGGCATAGATGAAAAATCAGTTGGCCTTATCTCCACGCAACATGCCTCACCCTAGAAAGTGTATGTGGATGGAGCAGCAAATCAGAGGGGGTCAGGAATGGGGCTGGTTCTGATATCTCCTGAAAAGGTCATTATCGAGAAGTCTTTAAGGTTGGGATTCTCAGCCACTAACAACGAGGCAGAGTATCGAGCTTTATTAATGGGAATGGCGATGGTTAAGAAACTGGGTGGAAAAACAGTGGAGATGTTCTCGGATTCAGGACTGGTCGTGGGCCAGGTTAAAAGGGAATTGGAAGCTCGGGACACCAGAATGCAGGATTACTTGAGCTAGGTTAGACGTATGCAAGTGGATTTTGAGTTTTTTGAATTATCCCATGTCCCTAGAAGTGGAAATGCCCATGCGGACTCTTTGGCTACCCTTGCTACCTCCTCGGTGCAGAACTTACCCCGGGTGATAATGGTTGAAGACTTAAACACACCTACCCTAGTAACGGGGGACTCACTTCAGGTCAATCAAATCAGCTCGACGCATAGTTGGATGGATCCTATAATGTTATTCCTTGAGAAGGATATACTGCCCGAGGACAGATCGAAAGCTGAAAAGATACAAAGAAAAGCTCTTCGGTTTTGGCTGTCCGAGGACAAAAAGTTATACAAACGCTCTTTCTCTGGGCCATATCTGCTTTGTGTGCACCCGGAAGCCTTAGAGGCACTTCTAGAAGAGCTACGTGAAGGGATTTGTAGGAGTCACACTGGAGGAAAATCTTTATCTCACCGGGCAATTACTCAGGGGTATTGGTGGCCAGGCATGCAAAAGGAAGCACAGGAGTATGTTAGGAAGTGTGATCAATGTCAAAGGTTCGCCTCAAACATCCATCAGTCGGGGGGAGTTCTTAATCCTCTTTCTAGTCCTTGGCCTTTTGCTCAGTGGGATTTAGATATCGTTGGCCCTTTCCCTAAAGCAATAGGAAATAAAAAATATCTGCTAGTTGGCATGGACTACTTCACGAAGCGGGTCGAAGCTGAGCTTCTGGCTAATATCAGGGATGTGGATGTCAAGAGGTTTGTCTGGAAGAATATCATCACGCGATTTGGGGTTCCTCAAACTCTCATCTCGGATAATGGTCTTCAATTTGATAGCAAGGCTTTCAGAAAGTATTGTTCCGACCTGGGGATAAAGAATAGATATTCCACTCCGGCCTATCCACAGGGAAATGGGCAGGCCGAGGCTGTCAACAAGGTCATAGTGAGTGGGCTCAAAAAAATGTTGGATGATGCAAAGGGAAAATGGGTGGAGGAGTTGCCACATGTCCTCTAGACGTATCGAACAACACCTCGGCAGTCAACAGGGGAAACCCCATTTTCAATGACATACGGGGCTGAGGCTGTGATTCCTCTTGAAACGGGCTTTCCCTCACTAAGGACCAGTACTTTCACTTCGAATGGAAATGATGAACTGTTGAAGAAGAATCTAGACTTGATAAAAGAAAGACGAGAGAATGCGATGATTCAATTGGCCTACTACCAACACAAGCTAAAACAGGGTTATGATGCAAATGTCAAGTTGAGGCCGTTAACCCCAGGAGATTTGGTATTGAGAAAAGTCTTGGGAATTACCAAAAATCCAGCTTGGGGAAAGTTAGGGCCTAGTTGGGAAGGACCATATCGTATCACATCCGTAGCAGGAATAGGTGCTTATTACTTGGAGGACTTAGATGAAAAAACTGTACTTTATCCATGGAATGTAAGCAATCTAAAGAGGTATTATTATTAATAAGAACAGTTCTGTTTTACTTCTTTTTACAACTTGTTTTAATTCTACAACTTGTGTTAGTCGATCCATTGAAGTATTAAACAGAAATTAAGTTATGTTAGGTCCTCGGACCACAAATTTAGTAGAAATTAATACACTATGACAACTATTGAAGTATTAAACAGAAACTAAGTTATGTCAGGTCCTCGGACCACAAACTTAGTGGAAATTAATACACTATGACAACTATTGAAGTATTAAACAGAAACTAAGTTATGTCAGGTCCTCGGACCACAAACTTAGTGGAAATTAATACACTATGACAACTATTGAAGTATTAAACAGAAACTAAGTTATGTCAGGTCCTCCAACCACAAACTTAGTGGAAATTAATACCCTAGGATAACTATTAAAGTATTAAACATAAACTAAGTTATGTCAGGTCCTCGGACCACAAACTTAGTGAAAATTAGTACATCTTAACATCTATTGAAGTATTAAATAGGAACTACGGTATGACAGATTGTTTATACAGCAAACTTAGTAGGGATCAATGCTTTTTAAATAAGGTCTGTGCAACTAAAATTGTGTACCAAAGCAAGTTCCATGAGCATCACTTAAAGCATTTTAAGGTGCCCAATACCTCCCTAGGCTAAGCATTTAGAATACTTTCTCAAATATGGACACTTTTTAATGAATTGAAAGCAAGCCTTTGTGGGGCTGTGTAGTTTACTATCATAGTCTGCTTTGGTTTCAAATTAACATACAAGTCTTCCCTTATAGTATCAGATTTTGTTCTTCTATAACTTGGGATCATGTAAAAACAAAGAATATCCGTGCAGAAATTATACAAGTGATAAATAAAGCAACAACATCTTATATAAATTTAGAAAGGGAAGTACACATCACAATTAAAAACATCCTTAAAAAAAAAAAATAAATAAATTGAAAAATAAGGGAAATTTAACTATGTCAACTATGGCTTTAATGTTATTTAGAGCTTGGGTTGGGGAGGTTTGCCAATTGCCTCAGGAGGAACATCTTTCTCTTTTTCCTTTGGAGATTCTCCAGCAGGTAAGACGGTTAAAGCTAAGGCCTGTTCAAAACCTTGAGAAGCTGTTCTATCCTTAGGCCCCTCTGCTGCTTTATCCGAGGAAATATCTTTTGTAGCTTGAGGCACTTCAAGTTGTTTCTGCTGATTGAGAGAGGAAGGATTCTGAGGTTGTGCTTCTTTGGCCGAATCAGCAGCTATGGAGGATGCTTCTTTTTGTTGAGAAGAAGAACTAGAGGCTCGTATAGCTGGAGGGAAATAAATGTTTTCTGGTCTTCTCAACTCGGAGGATGATTCGACCCCAGCTCGGTTGAGAGCTTCTTCCCAGGTCTGGGCACAGTATGCTCGGCATACGACGGGCACCTCAGCCCGGAAATTATCCTCGGTCTCAGTAACGCCGACGTCGTATCCGTGCTATTCTGCTCTGTCTCATTCTTTTTCGGCCTCAGCTTTTGCTTTCTCCGCCTCAGCTTTAGCTTTCTCAGCCTGGTCCCTGAGCCTCTGAGCTTCCTCCAGTTGTCCCTTCAGAGTTGATATCTCTTCCTTGGAAGCAGCCAGCTGGTCATTAGCATCACGCAGACGTTTCCTCCGGTCCTCAGCTTGCCTTTGGGTGCTCTCCAAAGCAGAGTCAGCACTCTTCCGAGCATGTTCTTCCTCGGCTAGCTTTTTCTTCAGTTTTTCAGTGGTTTGCTCAGCAACGGTGAGTGTATGCACAGCTGTTGCTCGCTTCTTTCTCTCATCGTCTATTTGCTGGTAGCAAGCATTGGTTATCTCCTCCAGCCTGAAAGTGGCTTCAACGACCTAGAAGAAAAAGAGTTAGCGATGCAATACATAGGGTTGTGTGCACGACGGTTAAAAAAAAAAAAAAAAAAACAATAAGGGTATCATACCATGCCCAAATATCTTTTCGTATTTTGGAAGACCTCGTTCCTCTTTATGCTTCTCAGCTCGGCCATATCCTTGGGGAGAAGGAGGGTTTCCTCTAAAGCTGAGGCGACGTGGCACCCAATTCCGCCGTTAAAGTCCCTAATCGAGGCATCTTCCCTCAGAGGCTCACCACCGAGCATGGGAGAAGGGAGCCAAGCCTCGGGTTCCGAGGACTGAGTAGTTGGCCTTGCCATAACTCGTTAAGGCCCATGAGTAACCTTTTGCTGCTTCGCAGCTCGTTGGACCTCGTCTTCACGAGTCGGACGAGATCTCCCAGTCTCCATCACTTCTTTGTCTTTTGGCTCTCTCCTCCTCTTTGGATCATTAGGTTCGGTCTCATGTGGTTGGGGTGGTTGAGGAGGAGGAGGAGGGGGGAGATTGGGTTGAATTGACTTCACCGGCGCCCCCTTTCCAGGCTGGCTTTCGATCACATCCATTAAACTCCTCTGGCTCTTTCTCTGGATGCCCATTTCGTCAGAAGTCACCTCGGGAGATTGGAGTTGATTGAAAACTTCAAATTCGTCTGCAGAATCCAACAATTCTACAACTAATTCTGAAGTTTGTTCTTCTTCTTCTTCTTTTTCTTCTTCCTCTTCTTCTTTCTCCTCTTCCTCTTTCCCTTCCTGAGGAATGGAACGTGATGATGAAGCTCCTACAGAAGGAGTGGCCACAGATAACGGCTGAGTAAAAGAGGTACCTTCAGAAATCGGAACACCCTCAGGAACAATAAATCCTTCAAAAGCTACACTGATGCGGTGAAACCGAGAATCTTTAGCCTTTATCACGCACTTGGGAGCTTGAAAGGCCTTGAAAATTGGTTTGTATCGAAGGATTATGTGTGCTGCTCTCAGTTGACCATCAGATGGGTTCACATACATCTCGGATCGCAGGATTCTATCTAAGCTCTCCCTGTTAACAAGTCTAAACTGAGGTCTGGTAGCGCGCTTGTCCGCAAAATCATTAAAACAGGAGAAAAACTCTGTCAGAAATAAAGGTAACTTGAACTAAAGAATACAATCCATATTATAGAGGCGTATAGCCTAAAAACCCCACCTAGTTTTCCCTCTTTAGTCGGACAGGGTAAACCATCATGCCATTCCCCAGAAAAAATAAGAAAATCATCTTTTAAGCCTTTATTCGACGTGGGGAGACATTGAATAAACCTTATTTCTGGGTACCTAGACTTAAGATAGTACCCCTGACCCTTCAGATGATTGAGATTGTACACCCAGTTCACATCGTGATGGGTCAGGCCTAAGTTCATCCTCGCATTTAGGGCTTCTATACTCCCTAGCACCCTGAACATATTTGGGGCACATTGTATGGGAGATAACCTAAAGAATCTAAGATAGCTCCTAGTGAGATTACCCATAGGAATAGTCATCCCTCCCTCTATAAAGGCGATCATAGGGATGACCACTTCCCCTGTTTTCCTATCATTTAACCATGTTTTTGGGGAAGCATATCTCATACCCACTGTTGGGAGAATCTTATACTTAACTCTAAATGTCTATATATCCTCCTCGGACTCAACTAGACTCTTGAACCTACCCATTTTCTAAAAGTTGTGAAGAAAAATTAGTAAAAAGGGTTGAAGGCTAAGAAGGGTTAAGGAAACTTACAGGTTTAAAAAATGAGGTCCTTGGACAGACTCTCAGTATTTATGAGAGCGTGGAGAGGTGGGAAAGAGAGACAGGTTCAATGAATACACGCTAAGATGGTGTGATTTTTGTAACTGAAAAGAGAGTTGATTTGAAAAGCTCTTTATAGTGGCGCAGAAATTGTAAGTGGGAAAAATCCCGCCCATAAATACTAAGGGTCCTCCACCGTTAGATTTACATCTTGCCATTGAACGTGGGGGACAAGGAAGCCGTCATCATTTAATAATGGCGTGCTCCTGACGCCGAAACGTCAGGAGCGTGCCTTGGGCAGGTAAAAAGTCGTTCTAAAGGTTAGGAAAGTCCACGAAAGAGGTGAGGGCGAGATATCAAAATCTCCCTTTTTCCGAGATGACAAAAAGCGAGATTTTGAGGGGCTATTGTGGGGCCGATTATCCAAAAAGATGATGTAGAAATCGTAGGAAATGGGCTTGTGGCCCAACGGCCCAGTCCGAGGACATTCCCTTATCCGAGAATGGTTAAAGAAAGGTATTGTGGGAGTAATATAAGAAAAAGGGATGTAAGTCATGTATAGTGGCCCAAAACGCATCCGAGGATAAGATCCACCTCGGATATCATGGTCTGAGGTGGATGTAACTATCTTAGTATTCAAGGTATTCCGCAAAGTTGTATACGAACTGGAAAATGAATATAGAACAAATGAGGAACCGGGAAAGATAACAAA
Source organism: Quercus aquifolioides (assembly GCA_019022515.1). Taxonomy (NCBI): domain Eukaryota; kingdom Viridiplantae; phylum Streptophyta; class Magnoliopsida; order Fagales; family Fagaceae; genus Quercus; species Quercus aquifolioides. The sequence goes on along the minus strand of CM032335.1, from coordinate 9,460,624 downwards.
TATCTTCTAAAACTACTACCTCCACATTAAATGCTTCCCAGCTAACTCTCTGGCCACATTAATGTGGAGGTGATACCTGAACAGTAATCAAGCAGCCTTATGACTACTGAGCGAAGGTTCCGAGAGGTGCTGGATGGGACAGAAAGGAGTTCCTAGAATAGAACCTACACGTGTACGGTGAAAATGGGGTGAGGAACGCAGTATATAACAGGAAAGTGGGTGACATTAGAGAGGACTTTTGGAAAAAAAGAAGAAAAACGATAGAACCCAGAAAGATACCCCCTGAGACCTAGCCGAGGAGAATTTTTATTGTTTGGTTAGTTTGAAGCTTCCTTTGCCGCACAATAATCATGACATTTTCTACCAAACGGAACTAGTTCTTTCGCCCACTCTCTAAAAATTTATTGTTTGGGCTTGTTGGGCTAAAAACTCATCCCTATTCTGAGTCCAATCTAGTTTGAGTCCCTACAGTATCTATAGAAAAAAACATTAATCATTTAATTTTTTGACAAATGATAAATTCCTATCTCTGCCATTGCTGACTCCCCTAGGAAAAAATCCTGGAGTTGCCACTGGTTGAATTCTAATAATAGTACTTGGTAAATATTTCCTTTCATTTCAAAAAAATTACCGTTTAATCAACAAAAAAGTTGCTTCTATAAGTCTTACCTTTCGAAGCAAGCCACGGAAAAGATCCACTCCAAAACAAAATTATGAAAACAGAAAAGCAAGAATAATAGGATTTGAGAGTCAAAAGAGAACATCCTAAGTACATAAAAATGTCTAGCATAACTAGCAAATTCTGAATATGCATTAGCCAAACTTTAGGACACCTTAAACTTATGTAAGAAGAATTATCGAATATTTTGAATCAATACAGTGTGAGTTTCAATTGTAAAACTACCACCATTGCAAGCAACCCATCCTTCAAGCTTGAATATATGCACTCAGAATAATAGCAACATTAATAATAAAACATTGAAATTCAACAACCATTAAAGCTTTACCTGAAGACATTCCTGTATTTAACTACTGGATTATAACGTGATTATGGCACCTTCAATCTGGAGGTCCCGGACCATGTCACTCATTCCAATCCTGTGTACATCAGCCTTTTTCATTGTACATGCTTCAATTCTAGCTCAACTTGATTTCAATTTTCACGCATTCTTGTCTGAACACACACAAGCAACTAAAAACAGCCACATTCCAGCACACAAATTTTAACCATCACAAACTTTAAAGATATTAACACTAACGAAATTCATCGGTTGACTTAAGAGTACATATCATTACTTGTTTACAGAAGTAGACAATTATCAGTACAGCTTAAACATAAATCACACTGCATACAGATTTAACAACAATGAAGCCTTGCTTCCATTTTGTAGTTGCCAAATCCTCATACTAATTCCAAACGATAGCTTAATTCATTATATACATATATAATTTGTTCACAGCACCAGCAAATGAGGACGCATTGTACTTGTAAGGTCCTCTCATAAGAACACCAAGGCTGTCCTGTCCAGTGCACCTCAACATTATACACGAGCAGTGACGGTACAGTAATCGATTGTACTTGTTTCACTCTGTAACAGAGTCCAGGGGTTGTTAAAATCTCGATCAAGGATCTTCGATCTCACAATTCTACAAATCTTAAACATCAATGACTTCAACCAGAACTAGAAGTCTATTGAGAACAGGATTAATTAAAATCCCGACCTAGATTGTGTTTTCCAAGAGAAACCTTTAAATTCAACTTGGAGCTGAAATAAGCCTAAGCTAGTAGCTTTTATAGAGTTTTTTGGGGGGGTGTGGTGGGGCAGAGGAGAGTAGAGGGAAATGGGGGTGGTAGTCAATTTGAGTTGTTGAAGGAGGCCATAGGCTTTTGAATGTAAAATACCATGGGTCTGTGCTTTGTAAAAGACAATAACACCATATTTGGAACAGAGGGAAATGGAAAGGGAGGAGAGGAGAGTAGAGGGAAAGATGGTTGGAATATACTAAAATTCTCTTTTCAGGTGAAAAAGAGTGATTCGGTTTGAGACTTGGGGGAATGTTTGCAAATGTGTGTAAGTGGGAAAAGGAAGAGCTCTAATTTGTCTTCAAAGAGTAATAAAAATTCTTTTACTCTTTTCAAAGAACAATTTTCTTTCTTTCTTTCTTTTTTCTTGGATAAATTCTATACAAGAAGGACTAATAATTCTTTTAATTTTTAACCTTCCTAATATTAGTAAGGGTATCTTCAATCAGATCCTATGATCTGATCGACAGACCCTCCCAGAGATCCTAAGCATCATCCTGATTTTAACAACCCTGATGAAACCTCTGGATTCAAGATCTCATCAAGCGACACCAATTCTGGATCCTCAAGCGTGAACAGCTGTACATAATAACACTGCAAGGTTAGCTTTTAGAAGACCAATTTATCTGAAGATAAAAGACACAAACAAACCACATTGAATAACTCAAAAACTACCCACAAAGGAGTATATAAAGTCTTGAGCTGCAAATTAACACAGCTTAAATTTTCTTTGAAAAACTTGCAAGATCAATTAATAAACAATATCTTGAGAGTTTTCACTTACCAGATTGGCATCTGACCCACTGCATGACCCATTGTCCTTATCAGAGACCATGTTTTTCAGGGTCCCATCATCAAAAGCAAGATTAGTTTGACTGCTAGACATTTTACGAAAGAACTCATCTGGATTAATAAGAGTTAAATCCCCGGACTCAGAGAAATTGGGAGCTGGCACATTCATGCCTGATTGGTGATGCACCCTCCAATAACCACTGTTTAAGTCATTGGTAAAAGGGTAAGACATGCAAGAAGAACCTGACTCTGCTTGCATGTGCGAGTGTAATGGGGATAACATGTCACAACCTAGTGGCTGTGGTGTGTCAGGGAACATATTCGAGCCTGCCTCCACCTGCAAATCAGCCTGATGTTAGAAACATTAATGAATAAGATAGGTACTTAACTAGTTAACTACCCTTGGAAGAGAGATGTTATTGTTTTATGCTTGAATATAATTCTTTCCTCACCTCATCAGATGTCACTTCTGCCACTTGATTATTTGCAACATAAGTGTTATAACCATTGTACTCAATGGGCACTATAGTGTCAGTTGTTATTCCATCAGAATTTTCTTCAGGAAGACGTCGAAAACTTGGGCGATAATTGTCAGCTTCACTGCCAAAGTCTGGAGACATTGAAACAGCAGTAACGGGGGTTGAAGTTGATGGGGAGAAAAGGTTGCAATCTACTGACCCTGGTGGAGGGATAAAGAACCTTTCAAAGGCTTTGTCCATATCCAGATCGAGGTCAACCTGATGAAAGACAAATGAATAACTGAGATAAGTATATATTTTTAGTTATCTGCACTTTTAATTCCCACAAAAGAATAATATTGACAACTGTTTCAAGCTGAAAGTAAAATTCATTCTCACTTCTGCAGTATTTACTTCTGCCACTTGATTTTCTGCAGCATATGCATTATAATCATCGTTACATGCAAGTGGTGCTGCATTGTCAAATCTTGTTATGCAAGTAATTGGATGGTATTCAGCTTGCTCAGGCAATTCTTGAGATGCTGGAGCCAATGTTGGTTCAGATTGTGTTTCTTTATGAGAAGATTTGACAGTGATTGGAGTTGAAACATCAGTAGTGGTGAGGGGTAAACTGGATGGAGAGTCCTCTGAAGGGACATAGAACGCACCCATGAGAAGTTCCATGTCCTCCTCACTTAAATCAACCTGACAAAAGAAACATGAGTGCACAAGATAAGTACTTGATTAGTTTACTATACTTCTCAATTCCAACCAAAAAAAAAAAAAAAACTATATATATATCTCACCCCTTCTGCTTGATCATCCGCAACATATGCTTTATGATGTTTGTTGTCATTGTTACACTGAACATGTTCTGTAACATCAGACATCATTTGATCAGAAATTTCAGCTTGCACTTCCAATACTGGAGATACAGGAGACAATGCTGGCTTAGACTTTGCAGGTCCACCTTTGTTACTCTTTTCTTCATTATTGAATAAACGACAAAGTACAAAGGGCTTCTGCATAATGTTAAGCACCCAAGTGAATTGGACGAACATATCATCCTTGCCTTATATATACTACAAATTGAATTACCACAAAGATTCAAATAGAATGTAAATATAAAACAGAAATGTTGTAACTAACAATGACATAGAGGAGTTTGTCCTACAAAGCCATTTGATATATAATAGGTTTCAGTAAAACTTTTTTTCATTTGGAGCTAGTGAGAGCACATTCACATTGACTATTTAAAAAAAAATCATTACAAGATAACAATATTAAGCATGGTTCAGTCAACTCCATGCAGTCCACTAGCAACAACACCAATCGAAATCCACTATCAATAATATGGATTACAACCACGTTCAACAAAACCTCAATCAAATTAGCACACTCTCACAAGCATCACACACAAATGTCAGAAACAAAAACTCTCCCAAATCCCATTACATCATAAACGAGACTCACAATCTTAAAACCTTTATACACCCAATGCCACTCTTACATTAACAAAACAAACAAATTCTCAATTCATACATGTGAGTATCGTTCAACCCAAAAGAAACCATCAAACTACTTTTAAAAAAAAAATTCACACCCTGTTCTTAAGAGTCTCCTCTCCTCAATTGGGGAACTTCTGAGCTAAAATCACTAATCCCTTGCAACACTGTCTACATGTCAAATTTCAATATCTATCACTTGATGGATTTAGAATACCTTCTTTAATGAAAATAAAATATTAAAAAGAGAAAGTGTTAATTAACCCAGCAAGAATGTTAACCCTCACTAAGAATTAACAAAAAATTAACAGCTTCCACAATCCTAGCTAATTGAATCAATCCTCTTTTAAAGTTACCTCCAATGATTTTGGAGGCAAAACAATCTCAAATCAACGCACACACTCAGTTGAGTAATCAATAAAAAATCTGAGGTCAATATAACATCAATCAAACAAGCTGAATAGCAAAAGCCAACCTGGCCGGGGTGTCTTCCATCAAACTCCTTCTGGGTTGTGCTGTACTCATGCATTACCCAATTAGTCCCTATTCCCTTCCCTTTTCCCTTAGTACTCCCTCTATGGAAGACCAGAGATTTCTTCGTTCCAACCACGATCCCTCCAGACTCGATTTCCCGATCTTTACCTGTTGATTTCCAGAAACCAGCCTTGGTTTGCCTGTTCACCAGTTCCTGTTTCTGACCCCTTTTTCTCTTTTTTGGATTATCGTTCTGATGCTTCAGGCTCAGTACAGTGAAGAAGAACCACTCTTGGTCCTCCGAAGCAATCCCAGTTTTAACTACATTACAAGAAACCAGACTTGAGCACACAATTTTGACACCCAAAATGGGAAAAATCACATGAGCATGTATATATTATATAATTGCTCAACTATGAGATAATCATATGGGCATATTATGCAAATCTTATGTAATCTAGTAAGTATAATACTAACAAAGAAGTCACATAACATTGAAAGTTCAAAAATTCTTACAAAGGCTGATTCAGAATTTTGTTATCAAAGTAAGCAAAAAGAGAAAACAATAGTACTTCCAAATTCACCACAACAAATTAACTACAGAGAAAGTTTCATTCTTTATACAAAAGAAAACGCTAACTAGATACAACATGAACCAGACAACAACAAGACCAGAAAACAGATACAACAACAACAACAACAAAACACACACACACACGCATGGTTAGAACTTAGGACTCGAATATAGATTGAAGTAGCTGTCTTGATGTCTGTAACTATTTCTTGTGATCAAGTAATGTAACACACTAGTCCAGCAATATTCTATAACAAGAACAGAGAACAAGCAACAATCAACAAACTAATACAATGGGAAACATTTTCCTACCTTTTCACAAAAAAAGCATTAAATTTTCCATGAAATGAAGGTGGGTGTGTGATAATAGAAAACGAGAAGATTACTTGGTAAATCCCACGGCTCATCTTCATAGAACTCAATTTCGGGTATAAACAAAATGTCCTTATCATTGCCGGTGATCTTTGGCTTCAGGTAGAATTCGATGAGCTCCTTGTCCTTAGGACCAAATCTGAACCCAGGTGGCAAATCAAAACTCAACACTACCATCTCACAGTCACAGGACGCTTTTTTTTTTTTATATTGAGAAGCCCAGAAAAAGTTTTATTGAGAAATCCGGAAAATGTTTTACTGAAAAACTATCTAAGAAAGAAAGATATTAGGAATTGGATGAGCTCTTGAAATCCATTACAGAAAACAAGAGCAGTTGTGAGAAAGCTGTTTGCGTTGGTCTTCTTGTGTTTATACTACTCGTGATAAGTCAAGCCATTGTCAACTATCTTCACTGGCAAGTCTGATACAGTAACCAAGTCTAAATATAAGTTTGGACTTTATTTGTTTATTTATGCATGAGATTCTAGTTCTAGATTCTTCTGTTCATCTATTCATTGTTTTAATTTAAACAATAATAATAATCTTATTAATGTCTTTTTAATCACTACACAAAGTACAATTAGTCGAGTGATAGTGGTAAACATTTTCTATTGTACTAATAAGGACACAATAAATTATCACCTCACCACAGTAAAAACAAAAGTGATATGAAAATGTTTTGTTATCATATAATTTCTCTTTTTATACACGTCTTTGTAATGCTAGAGCAACAACACTCAAGCTTATATTTGTTTTCTTTTTTAATATTTAAAAATAAATAAATAAATAAAGCTACCGCAAGGCGCAAACACGTTTTATTAGAAAAAGCTTATAAATTAGTGTGGTATCAATATGATTATTGATATTTAGTCAATATTATGATAACTCATATTATGATTTTAGTGTGGTAAAGTTTAAAATATTATGATTTTTTTCTATTTTAATATTTTTTTTAAAATAAAATTTGATAATAATAGCAATAATTAATTTGTCTAAAATTATTAATAAATATTTATTTATTATAATTGTATTTATATATGTAACTATTTTTTTTTTTTTTAAGTTGCAACTTGCAACTTGCAAGCCTCCACACTGCGCGCTTTCCGCAGACCTTTTATTTATTTTTTCCTTAAAGTGGAACCACTATGTAGTCTGTGCTTCACTTTGGTACTATTTAAAAAGAAATCAAACCAACTTCTACTTTTTTCATTAAAAAATAAAAAAGTAAAACCTAACTTCTACTTTAAGTGTAAATTTTTTTCCTTTTATTTATTGTATGGAAATATAATTGTACATTAAAAAATTTAAAATTTTTATGAATAAAATAGTATATTCTATTTTAATAAAGAAATAAGCTAATTTAAATGAGAATATGTAGTGTTTTTTTTTAATAAATAATATTATGTTCACAATATTTTCACGGTAAAAAAAAAATTTTAAGAAGAAAAAAAATGCTCTATTGTGAAAAACTTAGGTAACATTTGTTACTGGTTATTTACATATGCTACTACTATCACCTTTTAATCTACTGTTAATACTTCGTCACCTAAGAGATTTTTATAAACTAATTGGACATTTTCATAATTTGAGGATAATTCTTCTGCTTCATGTTTCAAAACGTACTTTAAAAGCATAATTAGTGATCTCTAATTTTGCTCCCAAAAAATTTGTCAGTATTGACTTAACTCTGTTCCCCCATTGGTGAACATTGTTTTTTTTCCAAAAAAAACATCATTTTTCTTCCTCTTCCCTTGCATTCGAAGCACTAAGGTCCGTGTGGGACCAAACTTTTGTGTGTAGCGTAGCGTTTTGAGTGATATGCCGAATCTTTGTCCTATATAAATAAAACTTTATAATAAAGAATACATAATATAAGATAAGAATCAATGTCATAAGTCATAACTCATACACCCCGTTAGTTATTGAAAAATATAAACCTGTACGGACGAAGAGGAAGTGGGATCTTTGCTGCTGTCTGAGATATTGATGATTGAGAACCTTTTGGAATTCTTGACAGTTCTTTTTCAAGACAGTTACAATAAACGGCTAATCTTGCAGCTTGTAATTCGAAATATTTTTTCTCTTAAAACTTCCAAACACTTTTAAGAATTCATGACATAATTGCACAGTATACTATTAATTCTAAAACCATACTTTTTATTGCATATATTTTTTTATAATTATTTTATGTGACAGATTGTAACAGGTTAATTATCACATACACATTAATTCGTTATTTTTTTTTCTACCTATCTACCGTGTGCCACATTAGAGTCTGCCACATTAGAATTTTAACAAAATTACAACACAAAAGTGTGTGATCTTATAATTTTTTTTACTTTTGCACCTTTCTTTTTGGGGGGATTTTGCACCATACCCTAGTTAAATAGATGAGACATTGATGAGAAGCTTTGGAATTCTTGGATGATTGAATAGAGTAGTGGAATGGATTATTATATTAGTGAGAATGTTCTGGAATTCATAACATAATTGCACCATACATATTACATACACACAAGTGTAATATATGAGAAATTGATGAGAAGCTTTGGAATTCTTGGATAATTGAATAGAGTAGTGGAATGGATTATATTATATTAATGAGAATGTTCTGGAATTCATAACATGATTGCACCATACATATTCCATACACACTAGTGTAATAGAAGATGGAAACGTGATGAGAAGGTTCAGGAATTCTTGGAGAATTGAGCTGTAGACTAGTGCAATGAATGACTTATTGATGAGAATCTGTTGGAATTCTTTAACTTACTAATTGCACCCAAACACTAGTGGAGTAAAATTTAATGAGAAGCTTTTGGAATTCTAAGAAAATTGTAACAATGACTTAATAAAATCCTTTGTATCTGTTTTAAAACAAGTTAATTAAATTGACCACATCATTAATAAATAAATAAATGATGATATTCAATTTTTTTTTGAAATATTGATGACATTAAAAAATAAGGTCTACTAATTACAACTAGAATCTTTAAATTTTCATAGTAGGGATATCTTAAAAACTCTAAGGGATTTTATTTTTAATAAAATAAGTAAAAATCCTCTTCCTCAAATATTTACTGCTCTTATCAATTCGGGGCTATTTTATAATATATAAAAAAGGATAACTTGTTTAGATTAAAAGGTTAGGATTGAAAAATTGAAGATTAATTATTTGTTAATAAAGGGAGACTCCACCTCAACTATGGTCCACAGAATGTTTGAAATTGATTTGCCAAAGTCTAGTAAGAAAATAGTACGTTTCCATTATTATTATTATTATTATTATTATTATTATTATTATTATATTGACAGAGTATTGTAACATTTTAATATTAAAATATTATTTTAATAAATCTATATATATATATATATAATAATAATAGGTAAAACTAAGAGAAACTCAAATTAGAGTTTCAATTTTGCGCAACGTGTCCTAAATTATTTATTTTTAAAGAATTTTATTTCTTAATTTTAGAATCAAATATAGGACCACATCATAAATATTCATCAAAGTGAGTTATTAAGTACAAAAACCAAAGAGTTTAAAATAAATGAATCGTAAAAAAAAAAAAAAAAAAATGCTTCACAATAATTTTTAAAAAATGGACAATTTACATTTTATACCTAATAATATCCTTACAAATTTTTTTATAGAGTTAACAAAATATAAAAATGACTATCAATGGTATTTAAATTATATATATAGGAATTATATTATACATCTTATTGTATATTTTTAAGTGTATTCATGCATATGCATGAAGTTACAAGCTTATTATTAAATAATGAGTTGGTAAACTAAACCAAGACAATATTGGATTTTCACGTGGTTAATAAATCTTAACTGAGGAGTTACTATTGTACTAAAAGGAATCAAATGTTATTGTAGGAGGTTGAATATGCACAAGGACTTCACCTTGGAAAATTTGAGTATTTTTCTTGGTGAGACAACGCCAAAAAGTAAGCAGAAATGATACCCATTCTAAGATCTCATTCGTAGAGGTATGTAGGAACGAAACAAGCATAAGTCAAATGTTATTGTTAGCCCAATAGCCTCTATATGGATGATTTATTAATGTTTAGTTTTGATTTGCATGTTATAAACAAGACAAAAAAATATACTAAGAAGTCATTTTGATATATTGTAAATTTTGTAATATTCCTAACATCACTCTACAATTTTTAGTTTCTTTCTTTTTATAAAGGGGTTAGAAACCTTTTTTAAAGGGGTCTTAAGTCTTGAGCCACCACGATTATAAGTTCCACTCATGAGTCATGATCGAAAACTCAAAACTTTTAAAAAGAACTGGGCAAAATATACTACACAGTTGGATTTTTTTTTTTTTTTTTAGAAACAAAAAACACTGGGAGAGAGCATGACGTGAACTCATGGGTGGCGTTACATTAAGGCCAGGGGTTTCAAATGAACCCCCTGACCTAGCCCAAACAAAATTTTTATATATAAAATTTTTAATTTTTTTTCTTTTCATTTTGACCCTCTAAAATAAAAATTTGAACACCCTAATCCTAAATTTTGTTTGAACCCAATTGAAATAAGCTTGAAGCTTGAATACGATCATATCAATATATATATATATATATATATATATATATATATAAGTAGAGATCTCATGCGGGAGTGCATGAGCTCCTGTCACGTGGCGCTCTAACTTTTCGTTTAACATTTTTACTCTCTTTTCATTAAAGTTTTTTAACTCCTACCCAATAGTTCATAGTAAATTCTTTTTACTATTACTCAATAAATCATAGTATTTCCAAATTTTATCACTAATCCCAACATTACGCTTTCACCTCTTGCTTTTCTGGTACTTATGTCTCTTCTCTTTTCCTTCCGTTTGGTCATGCAAGAGGTTTTGTTTCAAGCTTTAAGGAATGAGTGCAGAAGCTGAATAGCCCTCAAATATTTATATATCTTTCACACTCAAGCTAAGCCTTGCTTGATCTCTTTGTGTGTCTGTGATTCCAATTTCCAAAAGGTTAGGTTACTTCCTTTTTCCATTTTTGCCACCTTTTCCGAAGTTCTCGAATCTACTGTTATCTCCTCATGTTTCTTTATATACGTTCCATGCATGATTTGGACCTTTGTTTCTTATGTTTGGATTTGCTTTATCATATTTGGTATCATCCTCATCCAAATGCTCCTACTAAGTACATCAATTAATCCGAAATCCATTGTTCATGTTTAGCTTTAATAGTGGCTCTTCACAAGTACAAGTACAATGTTGTGGATCATTCCTACCATGCTAAATATGTGTCCACCCTTTTGGTCTCGCTTCAATAATTTCTGCTTTCTTTGGATGTTGTAAGTGCTTAAATCGTGCCTATTTTCGCTTTAAATATTTTAATGTATTTAATCTAATGGTATGCCAAATTGTGAAAAGCATAGATGGAATCTAGAATTACATAAATATTATATTATTGTTGTTGAAGTGTATGTCTTTGGTTTCATTTGTGCAATAGTGCCCGTCTCTCAATTCTTATTGTCTCTATTCTAAATGGTTCATTTTTGCTTCTTATATTTTTTTGGATGTCTACTAAAAAACCCAAAAAAAAAAAAAAAAAAAATCAATAATTTCAAATGTTTGACATGAGGACAAACTTCTTTACAAATTAGAAGCCCCAATTTTTTCCTTCAACTACTTTCTTAGTAACTTGAGAAAAAAAAAGGGTGTCTATGGCTTAGTGGAATAGGAGATGAAAACCATCTTCAAAATCATTCACGCTAGGTTATCTTTTTTTGTTCATATAATTCAAATTCTTTGATTTTCTAGACACATACAGAGAGAGAGAGAGAGAGAGAGATATATATATATTTGTTTGAAGTTTTGTTTTTTCATTGCTAGCTAAGTTTTGTTACTCATATATTTAAATTCTTTGATTTTTTAGATGTATATTTGTTTGTAATTTTATCATTTGATCGTAAGGTTAAAGTATGTGTTTTTTTGTACCTTCAATTGTGATGGAAATTATGATTTCACCATAGGAAAAAAAAATTCCTTTGCTTGGCTGATGAGGAAGTTTGAGGAATAAAAATTGAAGCTTTTTACCTTTTTCTATTGTTTGTTCTTTAGGAAATTGATCAATCAAATTGGACATATAATTGTAACAATTGAAAATTATTAGGTTTTAAATTTATATTTGCTTTCACATTCCCCTATATTTTTCATTTAGAATAACGAGAAACCTGTAAAATTTATATAAGAAGATATGAATTCCAAGCATTCATTTACCCAAATTTTTACATAGAAAGTAGCACCTCAGAAAATTTTCTTGAAAATACTCCTACCAAACTCCTTTATATACATTTACACATAGCCCTTCATGTCAACCCATGTCAAATACCAACAAACCAAAATGATATTATTTACTTTCAATCTTTCAATGACATTTACCTAACTTCAACATTGTTGTCCTATCTAATATTAACCCATATGAGTTGGCTACAACCAAGGAAGGGGTTTGCATTTTATATTGAGTGACAACTGCAATTACGATTTTGATTTTAAGGTCAAACGTTGTGGATTTGAGGGTTTTTTAAAGGCTGTGATTGACTATGGGTATTTGGGATATTGATGTGGGAAATCCATAAGTGTATTTTGTTTTAGAATTAAGGAGAAAGAGAAAGACACATTCTATATTAACTTTTATTTTACAATATTCCTCCAAATTTGTGTTTTTATTGCTCATTATTTAAACTAAATAATTATGATTAATGTGTATGCAATTTATAATTATTGCTTTTTATGATGAACTCAATACTAACAAACTTATTTAACAATTATGCTATAATATATGTAAAAAATTCTTCATAACCATTTTACATAAAACATTACAACATTATCCATGCATCGCACGGGCAACTTACTAGTTAATTTTAATTTCACAATATTTTTACAATAATATGAGGCAAGTTGTAGCAGCTTTTTATCTGGACCCACAACTAACAATTTTTTTTTTATCTACATTTAACAATCGGTCACCTAGATTTTGTTGTGGATTTTTTTTGAAAGTATTGTGTCAGTTCCAAAATTTTGCTCATTAATTAAAAAAAAATATATGAATATTCTTTCTAGGATTTTGGCTTACTTTGCAGTTGACAACGAAATGAAGTTGTTTTTCCTTGCACTTTTCTTCTTCATTAACAAAAAAAACTACACCGTTGTTGTGGGAACACAATCTATTTGTCCGCTTTGGGAGGCAGGCCACAGGCATGCTTAGAGCGCAACGTCCTGAGCTTCTATCCCCCTCATGGCTTTGTCCTTTCAAGTGATGTGGGCATGCTTTGTTCTAGAGTCCCACATTGAAGAAAGAAGCACCCCCCCCCCCTATGCCTTATAAGCATGAGCTGAAGGCATAAGGGTACCACTACCACCATACCCTTATGTCTTCAGCTCATGCTTATAAGGTATAGGGGGGGGCGCTTCTTGCTTCGATGTGGGACTCTTGCACAAAGCATGCCCACGTCGCTTGAAAGGACAAAGCCGTGAGGGGGATAGAAGCTCAAGACGTTGCGCTCTAAGCATGCCTGTGGTCTGCCTCCCAAAGCGGACAAATAGATTGTGTTCCCATAGCTGTTACAACCAACAAATCTATACAAATATATATCTATATTTATAATTTTTTCCTCATTCTCTCTATCTCGCTTTCTTCCTTCTATTTTTTTCTTAGTTTTTCTTTCTCTCCAATTCGAGTGACTATGTCTATGTGTATGGTTACGAAGCCATCCACTTCAAAAGCAAAAACTTATATCAATTACTATTTTTTTTCTTAGTTTCACATTTACTCCTAGTCCTACTCCTAAGTGTGTTACTAGTCTTCTTCTTCTTTATCATATATTTTTATATAATTGATATTACATATAAATATAATAAGTTATTATTAATTTGACAAAAATGTATGATTAGTAATTTAGTTATATTAGTTTATGTATTCAATAGTTGTTGTCATACCTATTTTATAACGGTTTTAGACTATTGTACAATATAGTTGTATTGTATACTAAATTGTATTTAAAATATTATTTTAGATTATTGTATATAATATGAAAATTGTATCTATAGAAAAAAAGATTAATCATTTAATTTTTTGACAAATGACAAATTCCTAACTTTACCATTGCTGACTCCCCTAGAAAAAAATCCTAGAGTCGCCGCTGGTTGAACTCTAATAATAGTACTTGGTAAATATTTCATTTCATTTCAAAAAAATTACCTTTTAATCAACAAAAAAGTTGCTTCTAAGTCTTATCTACAAAATTATGAAAACAGAAAAGCAAGAATAATAGGTTTTGAAAGTCAAAAGAGATCATCCTAAGTACATAAAAATGTCTAGCATAACTAACAAATTCTGAATATGCATTAGCCAAACTTTAGGACACCTTAAACTTATGCAAGAAGATTTATCGAATATTATGAAACAATATAGTGTGAGTTTCAATTGTAAAACTACCACCATTGCAAGCAACCCATCCTTCAACCTTGAATATATGCACTTAGAATAATAGCAACATTAAGTGTCTGTTTAGCTAGCTTATTTTTTGCCAACTTATTTTACTATTCAGCTTATTTTTGCTACTATTTATTAGTCCCACTATACTTTTTGGTACTATTCATGGATTTCACTGTACTATTTCAGCTAACTTTTACCTTTATTTACAGTATTTTCAGCAAAAAATTTTCAATTTCAGCAAAATAAGCGGATCTCAAATAGATTCTAATAATAAAACATTGAAATTCAACAACCATGAAAGCTTTACCTGAAGACATTCCTGTATTTAACTACTGGATTATAGCCTGATTATGGCACCTTCAATCTGGAGGTCCCGGACCATGTCACTCATTCCAATCCTGCATTAGCCTTTTCCATTATACTTGCTTCAAATCAAGCTCAACTTGATTTCAGTTTTCATGCATTCTTCTTGTCTAAACTCACACAAGCAACTAAAAACAACCACATTCCAGCACACAAATTTTAACCATCACAAACTTTAAAGATATTAACACTAACGAAATTCATCGGTTGACTTAAGAGTACATATCATTACATGTTTACAGAAGTAGACAATTATCAGTACAGCTTAAACATAAATCACACTGCATACAGATTTAACAACAATGAAGCCTTGCTTCCATTTTCGTAGTTGCCAAATCCTCATACTAATTCCAAACGATAGCTTAATTCATTATATACATATATAATTTGTTCACAGCACCAGCAAATGAGGACGCATTGTACTTGTAAGGTCCTCTCATAAGAACACCAAGGCTGTCCAGTGCACCTCAACATTATACACGAGAAGTGACGGTACAGTAATCGATTGTACTTGTTTCACTCTGTTACAGAGTCCAGGGGGTTGTTAAAATCTCGATCAAGGATCTTCGATCTCACAATTCTACAAATCTTAAACATCAATGACTTCAACCAGAACTAGAAGTCTATTGAGAACAGGATTAATTAAAATCCTGACCTAGATTGGGTTTTCCAAGAGAAACCTTTAAATTCAACTTGGAGCTGAAATAAGCCCAATCTGGTAGTCTTTTTTAGAGTTTTTTGGGGAGTGGAGTGAGGCAGAGGAGAGTAGAGGGAAATGGGGTGGTAGTCAATTTGAGTTGTTGAAGGAGGCCATGGGCTTTTGAATGTAAAATACCATGGGTCTGTGGTTTGTAAAAGACAATAACACTATATTTGGAACAGAGGGAAATGGAAGGGAAGGAGACGAGAGTAGAGGGAAAGATGGTTGGAATATACTAAAATTCTCTTTTGAGGTGAAAAAGAGTGAATCGGTTCGAGGAGACTTTGGGAAATGTTTGCAAATGTATTTAAGTGGGAAAAGGAATACTTTATGAGAACGACTTTCTTTTACTCTTTCTGAGAACGACTTTCTTTCTTTCTTTTTTCTTGGATAAATTCTTTCCAAGAGAGACTAATAATTCTTTTAATTTTTACTCTTACTAATATTAGTAAGTGGATCATTAATCAGATCCTATGATCTGATCCTAAGATCCTCCCAGAGATCCTAAGTATGATCCTGATTTTAACAACCCTGATGAAACCTCTGGATTGAAGATCTCATCAAGCGACACCAATTCTGGAGCCTCTAGCGCGAACAGCTGTACATAATTACACTGCAAGGTTAGTTCTTAGAAGACCAATTTGTCTGAAGATAAAAGACACAAATAAACCACACTGAATAACTCAAAAACTACCCACAAAGGAGTATAGAAAGTCTTGAGCTGCAAATTAACACAGCTTAAATTGTCTTCGAAAAACTTGCAAGATCAATTAATAAACAATATCTTGAGAGTTTTCACTTACCAGCGCATTGGCATCTGACCCACTGCATGACCCATTGTCCTTATCAGAGACCATGTTTTTCAGGGTCCCATCATCAAAAGCAAGATTATTTTGACTGCTAGACATTTTACGAAAGCACTCATCGGGATTAATAAGAGTTAAATCCCTGGACTCAGAGAAATTGGGAGCTGGCACATTCATATCAGATTGGTGATGCACCCTCCAATAACCATTGTTTAAGTCATTGGTAAAAGGGTAAGAGATGCAAGAAGAACCTAACTCTGCTTGCACGTGCGAGTGTAATGGGGATAACATGTCGCAACCTAGTGGCTGTGGTGTGTCAGGGAACACATTTGAGCCTGCCTCCACCTGCAAATCAGCCTGATGTTAGAAACATAAATTAATAAGATGGGTACTTAACTAGTTAACTACCCTTGGAAGAGAGATGTTATTGCTTTATGCTCCAATTTAATTCTTTCCTCACCACATCAGATGTCACTTCTGCCACTTGATTTTTTGCAACATAAGTGTTATAACCATTGTACTCAATGGGCACTATAGTCTTAGTTGTTATTCCATCATATTTTTCTTCAGGAAGACATTGAAAACTTGTGCGATAATTGTCAGCTTCACTGCCTAATTCTGGAGACACTGAAGCTGGGGCTAGCATAGACTGTGCTTCAAGAGAAGCTTCAGCTGTTGGAGGGATATAGAACATTTCGAAGGCCTTGTCCATATCAAGATCGAGGTCAACCTGATGGAAGACAAATGAATAACTGAGATAAGTATATATTTTTAGTTATCTGCACTTTCAATTCCCACAAAATAATAATATTGACAACTGTTTTAAGCTGAAAGTAAAATTCATTCTCACTTCTGTAGTATTTACTTCTCCCACTAGATCTTCTGCAGCACATGCATTATAATCATCATTACATGCAAGGGGTGCTGCATTGTCAAATCTTGTCATGCAATTAATTGGATGGTATTCCGCTTGCTCCGGCAATTCATGAGAAGCTGGAGCCAATGTTGGTTCAGATTGGGTTTCTATAAGAGAAGTTTTGACAATGATCGGAGTTGAAACATCAGGAGTGGTGAGGGGTAAACTGGATGGAGAGTCCTCTGGAGGGACATAGAACGCACCCATGAGAAGTTCTATGTCCTCCTCACTTGAATCAACCTGACGAAAGAAACATGAGTGCACAAGATAAGTACTTGTTTAATTTACTATACTTCTCAATTCCAAAAAAAAAATTATCTCACTTTTGCTGCTTGATTTTCTGCAACATATGCTTTATCATGGTCGTTGTCATTGTTACACTGAACAAGTTCTGTAACATCAGACAGTACTGGCTTAGACTTTGCAGGTCCACCTTTGTTACTCTTTTCTTCATTATTGAATAAACGACAAAGTACAAAGGGCTTCTGCATAATGTTAAGCACCCAAGTGAATTGGACGAACAAATCATCCTTGCCTGATATATACTACAAATTGAATTACCTCAAAGATGAAAATAACGGAATGTCAATATATATCAGAAATGTTGAAACTAACAATAATGACATAGGAGGAGGTTTTCCTACAAAGCCATTTGATATATAATAAGTGTCAGTAAAACTTCTTTTGATTTGGAGCTAGTGAGAGCACATTCACACGAACAACTTTAAAAAAAAATCATTACAAGATAACAATATTAAGCATGGTTCAGTCAACTCCATGCAGTCCATGAGCAACAACACCAATCAAAATCTACTATCAATAATATGGATTACAACCACGTTCAACAAAACCTCAATCAAATTAGCACACTCTCACAAGCATCACACACAAATGTCAGAAACAAAAACTCTCCCAAATCCAATTACATCATAAACGAGACTCACAATCTCAAAACCTTTATACACCCAATGCCACTCTTACATTAACAAAACAAACAAATTCTCAATCCATACATGTGAGTACTGTTCAACCCAAAAGAAACCATCAAACTACTTTTCGGAAAAAACTCACACCCTGTTCTTCTAAGTCTC
This sequence comes from Quercus aquifolioides, assembly GCA_019022515.1. Taxonomy (NCBI): domain Eukaryota; kingdom Viridiplantae; phylum Streptophyta; class Magnoliopsida; order Fagales; family Fagaceae; genus Quercus; species Quercus aquifolioides. Next base: position 9,442,297 of record CM032335.1, on the reverse strand, counting down.
CTCTCCTCAATAGGGGAATTTTTGAGCTAAAACCACTAATCCCTTGCAACACTGTCTACATGTAAAATTTCAATATCTATCACTTGGTGGATTAAAAATACCTTCTTTAATGAAAATAAAATATTAAAGAGAGAGAGAGATCATTAATCCAGCAAGAATGTTAACCCTCACTAAGAATTAACAAAAAATTAACAGCTTCCACAATCCTAGGTAATTGAATCAATCCTCTTTTAAAGTTACCTCCAATGATTTTGGAGGCAAAACAATCTTAAATCAACACACACACACTCAGTTCAGTAATCAATAAAAAATCTCAGGTCAATATAACATCAATCAAACAAATTGAATAGCAAAAGCCAACCTGACCGGGGAGTTTTCCATCAAAGTCCTTCTGGGTTGTTCTGTACTCATGCATTACCCAATTAGTCCTTATTGCCTTCTCTTCTCTCTTATTACTCCCTATATGGAAGACCAGAGTCTTCTTCATTCCAATCAAGCCCTCTCCAGACTCGATTTCCCGATCTGGACCGGTTGATTTCCAGAACCCAGCCTTAGTTTGCCTGTTCACCAGTTCCTGTTTCTGACCCCTTTTTCTCTTTTTTGGATTATCGTTCTGATGCTTCAGGCTCTGTTCAGTGAAGAAGAACCACTCTTGGTCCTCCGTAGCAATTCCACTTTTAACTGCGGTACAAGAAACCAGACTTAAGTACAAAATATTGACACCCAAAATGGGAAAAATCACATGAGCATGTATATATTATATAATTGTTCAACTATGAGATCATTATATGGGCATATTATGCAAATCTTATGTAATCTAGTAAGAATAATACCAACAAAGATGTCACATAACAATGAAAGTTCAAAAATTCTTACAAAGACTGATTCAGAATTTTGTTATCAAAGTTAGCAAAAAGGGAAAACAATAGTACTTCCAAATTCAACATAAAAAATGAACTACAGAGAAAGTAAGAAGAAAGTTACAAAATTCCAGGTCTAAAATGAGAAAATCAAATGGTCATATCATATTGAGTAAGTGCTAAATCATTCTTTGAATTCAAACAAAATATGAAAGTACTAACCGAATTTCAATCTACTACTTTTTAAATGTTTTAAAGAAGAAAAACAATTCATACAAGAGCAGAGGAGCATAGCCCAAGAAAGCATAAGTCTTTATACAAAAGAAAACACTAACTAGACACAACATGAACCAGACAACACCAATACCAGAAAACAGATACTCACAAAAACACACACACAAAACAAGTAACAATCTACACATGATCTCTGTAACTATTTCTTTTGATCAATTAATGTAACACACTTGTCTAGAAAAATTCTATAACTAGAACGCAAAACAAGCAAAAATCAACATACTAATACGATGTGAAACATTTTCCTACCTTTTAACAAAAAAGCATTAAATTTTCCAAGAAGTGAAGTTGGGTGTGTGATAATAGAAAAACAAGAAGATTACTTGGTAAGTCCCAGGGCTCATCTTCATAGAACTTAATTTCGTGAATAAACCAAGTGTCTTTATCATTCCCTACGATCTTCTTCTTCAGGTAGAGTTCGATGACCTCCGGGTCCTTCGGACTAAATCTGACCCCAGGTGGCAAATGATCCAAACTCAGCTTTTCCATTACTCACACACACACAGACACACTCACACAGGAAGCTTTACTGAGAAACCCAGGAAAAAGTTTTACTGAGAAACCCAGAAAAAGCTTTACTGAGAAACTACCTACGAAAGAAACAAAAGATATTGCAAAAAAAAAACAAGAGCATTTGTTAGAAAGCAGTTGGTTTTGTCCTCTTGACTTCAAACTATCTTCACCTGCAAGTCTGCTACAGTAACCTAAGTTAAAATATACTTTTGGACTTAGATTTATTTATTTTATTTATGCATGAGATTCTAGTTCTACAAAAGCTACTACAAACAAATTTTTTATTAGGAAAAAACTTATATATTAGTGGGGTAAGAATATGATTATTGATATTTAGTCAATATTATGGATACTAGTTTTTTTTTTTTTTTTTTTAATTTATTTGAGGGAATTATGGATTCTAGTTTGTAACTTGTGTAATGCAAGAAAAAGTTTAACGTGAATTTTTTTCTCTTATTTTTTTTTCTAAATTTAAATTTGATAATAATGGTAATTATTAATAATAAGTACTTATTATAATTGTGTTTGTAAATAAAACTATATATTGTAGTAGAGATAGATATTTATTTTGATTGTATTTATATATGGAACAATATATGTAGTTTGTCATTTAAAAAAAATATGATGTGTCAAAACTCTAATGGAGTCCCTAAAAAAATTATAATGGAGAGTTTAATTATAAAATATAAATTCAATTCAATTAAAATATAGGGCAAAACTTATGTACACTATTTATGTGTTGTTACTTAGGTTCTCCTCTTAAAATTTAGTCATGTGACTTTTTCCATATGAATGGAAGTATATTTTTAGTTAAATACAACCACATAATTAAATCATAAGAATGGGAACCTAAAAAACAACATATAAATATTGTACTTAAGTTTTATCCTAAAATATATAAGATAAATTCATGAAGTGTAAAATCGTTAGACTTAAAAAACTTGTAGTCTTACATAATTCTTCTTTATAATCTGGCCAAAACACTAGAGTTTAAACAACAAATAATTTATTTTACTTATTGAATTGATTGAAACTCACTTTAGATTTATATAGGTAATAATTGTATCACCTATATATATATATACATATATATATATATATATATATATATTATAGATTTGATTTTTTTTTTTTTTGTATTTTAATAATCTAAACTCCACAATTTATAAGATTTGGGTGATACAATTATTACCTATTGTTTTTTTAAAATTTTTGGGATTTTTTTTTTTTTAAATTTATGTGTTGGCGTTTTGCAACTTCCTAACTAGCAAGCCCCCGGGCCCTCCACATGCAAAAGCCTTTAAGTTCCGCGCGCTTTTCCACACGCAAACGCCTTTTTTTTAAGTGGACCTATTATGCTTCATTTTGGTACTATTTAAAAGTGAAATTAAAGTTTTATTTGTATTTTTTTTTTTATCAACTTTTAGCAAGTAAATAAATAAATTTTCAGTAAAAAAAACTAATCCAAACTCAAGCCCAATAATTAAGAATATGTTTAGAGTTTAGTAAAACTTAAAATGGATAATCTATTCTGTAAAATATCTTTTAGCCTCCGTTTGAAATTTGGATTGCACTGAAAAGGGGCTAAGTTTGTGTATGACGTTTTATATGTGGGTCTCGTGTATTATTCACAAGACCCACAAGTACAATATTAAAAAAAAACTTTAAAACTTGGTCCCACACGAAACTATTCATATTTAAAAATTATTTTACAATAATGTTTTCAATTTTTAGCAATAAATGATATCCAAATAAACCCTTAAATAAAATTATTAAATCAGCTATAAGAATAATCTTTGACCATCTTTGAAAGCTAGTACTACAAAGATTGTAATATCATTTTCAAAAACTAATAGAGTACATTTTCATAATTTGAAGATATTATATTCTTCTGCTTCATGTTTCAAAATGTACTTTAAAACCATAATTAGTTCTCTCTAATTTTTTTGGGGTGGTTTGGGTCCAGTATTAAGTGACATTAGACCTATTAAAATGGCAATATGTATCTATTTTTAAACACGTGTCACTATTTAACTAAATCTAGTGCACTAGACCTAATCCGAACATTTTTCCTTTTTTGTTAATTCTTTTTTTTCCCCCACTTCTTCTTTCCTTGCATTCCAAGTACTGGGGTCACTGTGGGACCCAAAGTTTGTGTGTAGCGTAGCGTTTTAAGTAGATGCCGAACCTTTGTACTATGAAAATAAAAGTATAAATAAAGAATACGTAATAGTATATAAGATAAGAATCTATGACATAAATAAATAAGTTTTTAAAATATATGTATGCGATGGAGAGGAAGTGGGATCTTTGCTGTCTATCTAAAATGAATGGATGAGATATTGATGAGAAGAACCTTCTGGATTTCATGACTTTTTTTTTTTTTTAAAGATAATTACAAGGGGCATACAGTTAACCTTGCAACTCGAAAAATTTCTCCTATAAACCCTCAAACACTTAATGTATAAAGATGTGTCAATTCAGTTACAAGGCATTTCACTTTTTGAAATTCATGACATAATTGTAATGTGTACTAGTAATTCTATAACCACAATTTTTACTATATGCTTTTTTACAATTATTTTATGTGACAGAGTGTAAGTGGTTGTTTATTACATTCATATTAACCCATATTTTCTCTCCTTCATTTACAGGCTTATAGTTATAGCTGCAGCAATTGCATTATACATATTACATATATTACACACTAGTGTAATATATAGGAAATTGATGAGAAGGTTCTGTGATTCTTGGAGAATTGAGTTGTAGACTAGGGCAATGAATGACTTATTGATGAGAATCTGTTGGAATTCTTTAACTTATTAATTGCACCCAAACACTAGTGGAGTAAAATTTGATGAGAAGCTTTTGGAATTCTAAGAAAATTGTAACATTGACTTAATAAAATCCTTTGTATCTGTTTTAAAACAAGTTAATTAAATTGACCACATCATTGATAAATAAATAAATGATGATATTCAAAAAAATTTTGAAATATTGATGACATTAAAAAATAAGGTCTACTAATTACAAATAGAATCTTAAAATTTTCATAGTAGGGATATCTTAAAAACTCTAAGGGATTTTTTTTTTTTTAATAACATAAGTAAAAATCCTCTTCCTCAAATATTTACTGCTCTTATCAATTCGGGGCTATTTTATAATATATATATATAAGGATAACTTGTTTAGATAAAAAGGTTAGGATTGAAAAATTGAAGATTGATTATTTGTTAATAAAGGGAGACCCCATCTCAACTATGGTTCATCTTTGAAATTGATTTGCCAAAGTCTAGTAAGAAAATAGTACGCTTCCATTATTTAATATAAATATATATATTGGCAGAATATTGTAACATTTTAATATTAAAATATTATTTTAATAAATTACTAAATAATGAGTTGGTAAACTAAACGAGAACAATGTTGGATTTTCACGTGGTTAATGAATTTTAAGTGAGGAGTTACTATTGTACTAAAAAGAATCAATGTGAGATTATTTTTGGAAATTAAAGCCCTCATGGTTATAAATATAGTTTATGAAAATAAAAACTTTCCCAAAGGTAATTTTCCTACGAATGGTCAAATGAGACCAAAAAAGAAAATTTACAAAAATAATGAAAGCCCCCACATTAAGGGGAACCAAATCAAAAGAATGTGAATCAAGAACCCTTTTCACAAAACTCAAAACACAATTTTCTGTTTATATTATAGTTGGGTAAGAAATTGTAGAAAATATTATATCACGGCCTAAATCTTCTACTTCTCCTTTACAAACACAAGAAAGTTTTGAATTAGAACCTAGAAGAAGTTGTAAACACCCCATTTTGCAACTGAGGAATCCACAACCTTGTGTTATCGTAATTTATCTAAGAGCAAAAATGTTGTTTGAATCATTCAATGAACATGAATTTCACTTTAATAAATTGAGTTCACCATGATCAAAACAACATAAAGAACATGATGATCAAACCAACCGATCCAAAGATCAAGCCACATCAAATTTTAAAGGTCATATGCATTCCAATGCATTAAGGCATAAATCATGTGATTATGGGTAGTTTATTTTGATTGATTTTTGTTGGATTAGTTAGAATTAATTCATGTCAAAATCCCATTGTTTTATTTTTAAGACAAGAATAAAATTAAGAGTGATAAAAAAAAATAATAATAAGAGATAGCACCCTAAATTTTGATTTTTGATTTTCCCTCCTTGAAAAGAAGAGAGTAAATTGGAGATCAAAAAATTGGATCATCAAGATAAATTTTTGATCATTTACTAGCTTTAAAGTAACTAAAAAAAACTCATGATTATCCTTAAACTAGTTAAAGTATCAAGTAAAACCAGCTAAAAGACGAACTTGGAGCCAAAATGTGTCCAGGACATAGGTGCCGATTAGCACCTTGTCACATAGACATGGATTCTAATAAACAATTATAAAATGATTCCTGCTAAATCCGAGTTTTATCATGTCTTATTAGCTTAAAAGATTCTAACTTGTTTGAGGATAAAAACAAGTTCAAAACTACTAAAGCGAATTAACGGAGTAAAAAAAAAAACTGTTCTTTTCATTTCCCTTCTATAAATAAAACCGTCATCATCAAAATAAAGAATTATAAAAATTCCAATTTTTTGTAACAATGAAGTTATTAGAAAATTGAGAGTAGTAACGTGCTGAAGAAATTCTAAGAGATAAGACTTCAAGGAGATATTAGGTTGCTTATGCAACACTTACTCCTCCCTAGTCTATAAACACATTCATATATACACATTCAACCAACTAAATACTTCAAGAAACCACATAAAACAAGCTACAATACAACATACAAAATGATTGACAACTTGAGATGATATTCATTGTTCATATAACATGCATACTCGAACACAACTTAACCCAAAAGTTTAAGATTATGTGTTTGGAAATATATTATATTAATCACTCATTGTTATTCAATTTGAAATTTCACCCATATTTGTATATCTAATAATTTCCCCCTCACCTAAGAGTCATTGCTTCTCTGTGGGCTACAAACAAGTTCTACTAGCTCTCCTTTGCTTATAGGTTATTTTTTTCCACCAACGCGTCATCCATGGGGCTTTTGTATGCCATCCATGAAAACCACGTCATCCTTGCATGTTCATCCATGGAAATTTGCCTGTACACCATGGAAACCTCGTTCAGAAATTTTGAGAGAAAAGACTTAATATTGTACAAACAATATCATGTTAGTTTCAATTGTAAAAATTCCATCATTGAAAGCAACCCATTTTAAAGCGTGAACGCACTAAGAATAATAGTATCATTAATAATAAAACATTGAAATTCAACAATCAATAAATCTTTACCTAAATGACACGCCTGTAATAATTTAACAAATGGATTATATATGCCAATCGCCCCTTATTAGAGCACCTTCAACCTCGAGGTCCTGGACCATGTCACTCATTCCCATCCTGTGTACATTAGCCTTTTCATTGTACATGGTTCAATTCCAGCTCTACTTTCTCACTGATTTCTATTTTCATACATTCTTCTTGTCTAACACACAATAAACATCTTACAAACGCCCACATTCCAGCAAACAAGTTTGCGGCCATGTATCTTAAATCAATTTTAACTATCCCAAAATTAAAGAAGATAACATTAAAGAAAATCACAAGTTGAACGTTTTATTACATGTTTACAGAAAAACCACAAATATCCAGTACAGCTGAACATAAATCACACTGCATACAGACTTAACAACAACAAAGTCTCCCTCCAATTTCGTAGTTGCCAAATCCTTACTAATTCCAATCAATAGCTTGAATCAATACATACATATAGAATTGCTTCAAAAAACCAGTGGATGATGACATATTGAACTTGTAAGGTTATCTTTGTAAGAAGACCAAAGTTGTCTAGTGCTCATCAACATCATACACGAGAAGGTATTTGGTATCAACAAGATACCCACTCCATGTGAGAAGAGTGTGATATCTCAGAGATATAAAATACAAATTGCAATATACACAGAAGTGACGACTGTACTTATTTCACTCTGTAACGGAGTCTGGGGTCTGGGGGTTGCTAAAATCTTGATCAGGATCTTAAATGTCACAATTCTACAAATTTAAAATGTCAATGATTTAAACATTAATTAGAGTCTTTTAAGAAGGATTATTAAAATAACAACCCAGATTGTGGTTTCTTTTAGAGAAACCTTTAAACTCAACATAGAGCTAAAATAAGGAACCCAATTTGGAGGTCTTTTTAAGACTTTTTTCCTGGGGGTTGGGGTGGGAGAGTGGGGAGAGTAACAACCCAAGTTCCAATGACAATAAGTCTGTCTTGAGTTGTAAAAGTAGGCCACAGGCCTTTGATAGTAAAAGACCATGGGTCTTTGGTTTGTAAAAGACTAGAAATTTCTTTTTCTTTTGAGTTGAAAAAGAGTGAATCACTTTGCGTAGACTTTAGGGAATGCTTGCAAATGTAAGTGGGTAAAGGAAGAGCTCCCATTTTCAGCAAAATCCCCAAAACTTTGGTTGAATGTTGCTTACATGCTAGATTTTAGAAAATGTTAATAATTCTTTGACTCTTGGCTTTGTTTTTAAAGAATATTAAACTTTCTTTTAACTTTATAAGAAAGACTAATATCCTTTTTAATTTAGCTGTCTTCAAAGAGTATTAGAAATTCTTCTACTCTTTCCAGGAAAGACTTTTTTTTTTTAATAAGTACATCCCAAGAAAGCCATAATTCTTTTTTTTTTTGCCTTGTATTATAAGTAATTTTAAGAATGAATTATCTATCTAAATCATTGACATTCTTTAATTGTAAAATTTTATGATCTTCAATCAGATCCTATGATCTGATCCAAAGACCCTCCCTCAGATCCTAGATATGATCCTGATTTTAACAAACCTGGTGAAACCTGCGAGTGTAATGGGGATAACATGTTGCTGGTGCTAGCAAAGACTGTGCTAGATGTTATTCGATCAGAATTTTCTGCTGGACAACATCGAAAGCTCATGGAACAATTGTTAGCTTCACTTACTAATTTTGGAGACACTGAAGCTGGTGCTAGCAAGATCTGTGCTTCTTCAAGGGAAGCTTCAGCCGTGGTAGGATATGAAACAGCAGGTGTAGCGGAGTTTGATGGGGAGAAAAGGTTACAATCTAATGGCCCTGGTGGAGTGATATAGAACATTTCCAAGGCTTCATCGATATCCAGATCCCAGTCAACCTGATGGAAGACAAATGAATAACCGAGATAAGTATATAATTAGTTATCTGATTATTCTGCACTTCTAATTCCCACAAAATAATAATGTGGACAACTGTTTTAAGCTGAAAGTATAATTCCTTCTCACCTCTGTAGTATTTACTTCTGCCACTTGATTTTCTGCAGCATCTGCATTATAATCATTGTTACATGCAAGGGGTGCTGCATTGTCAAATCTTGTTCTGCAATCAATTGGATGGTTTTCAGCTTGCTCCGGCAATGCTTGAGATGCTGGAGCCAATGTTGGTTCAGATTGAGATGCTGGAGCCAATGTTGTTTCTTTATGAGAAGATTTGACAGTGATCGGAGTTGAAACATCAGGGGTGATGAGGGGTAAACTGGATGGAGAGTCCTCTGAAGGGACATAGAACACACGCATGAGAAGTTCTATGTCCTCCTCACTAAAACCAACCTGACGAAAGAAACATGAGCGCACAAGATAAGTACTTGATTAATTTACTATACTTCTCAATTCCAAAAAAAAAAAAAAATTATCTCACCCCTGAAGTTTGAGTGCATAAGTCGTTGTCATTGTTACACTGAACAAGTTCTGTAACATCAGACATCATTTGAGCAGAAATTTCAGCACAACAAGATTGATTACTTGTTTGATGATTTTCAGCTTGAACTTCTAATACTGGACATACAGGAGCCAGTGCTGGCTTAGACTTCTTTTTTGCTAAACATGCTGGCTTAGACTTTGCAGGTCCACCTTTGTTACTCTTTTCTTCATTATAGAATAAACGACAAAGCACAAGGGCCTTCTGCACAATGTTAAGCACCCAAGTGAATCGGACGAACATAACTTGCCTGATATATACTACAAATTGAATTACCACAAAGATGCAAATAACAGAATGCAAATATGTATCAGAAATGTTGTAACTGATGATAATGAAATAGAGGAGGTTGTCCTACAAAGCCATTTGATATATAATATGTTAGGACTCTAAGTAAGGGCATTGCTATTTGGTACATTGTGGCTAGATAGTGTAGGTAAGTGTGTTGCTGTGTGCTGTTGTGGGCAGGGCAGTGGAAGGCTTGTACAAACAGAGAGGTAGAGAGGCAGGGGAGGCTTGTACAGAGTTAGTTACAAGTAGTTGACTAATTGTTGGTGCATTAAGTGTTGTACTTAGTTAGCTAGTTAGTTAAGCTGAGATGTGTTGTACCTTGTCAGTTAATAAGTAGAATATAAGCTTCAATTCAGATTGTAAAATGAATTCATTGATGAATAATACATTGAATAGCCATTTCTTGAATTGCTATTGGAGGCTGATTCCCTCAAAGAATCAATGGAGGCCTAGTTCCCTCAAAGAACTACTAAATTGAGAGTAATAGAAATTAAGGTCATTTGATTCCTATCAATTTGATATCAAAGCCGGTTCAATCATGGTGCAAGAAACTAGATACTCCCTTTTGAGTGAGACTGTTTCATTGGTTCAGCAGAGATTGGATGATCATGCCTCTGCCATGGAGATGATTTCACGAAGGTTGGATGCTCTAGACAACAACTTCAAGGGCTTGCAAGCTCTGTTTGAAGAGACTTCCAGCAGTGCAACAACAAGAAGGTTCTGCTCCTCAGCCAGAAAACCATCCTGAAGCAGAGGTGCTGCCACACCATACTCATCCAAGACCTGAGGTAGGTGCTCTAATTCCTAAGCCTATTAGGTTGGAGTTCCCTAGGTTTAGTGGAGGTGATCCTTCTGCTTGGATTTTTAGAGCTGACCAATTCTTTAGGTATTATGAAATTTCTAAAGAAGAGAGGATTTTGAATGCTTCTTATCATCTTGATGATGAGGCATTAATTTGGTGCAAAGATTGTGAAAGGTCATTGGATTCTTGGGAAACATTTGTTAGGGCCATCCAAGTCAGGTTTGGACCTTCATCATATGATGATCCTATGGAAACCTTGACTAAGTTGAAGCAAACTACCACTGTGGCTGCTTATAAGAGTCAGTTTGAGATGTTGAGTAATAGAATCAGAAACTTACCTGAGTCTCATAAGCTCAGTTGCTTCCTAAGTGAGTTAAGGGATGAAATAAGGTTGGCTGTGAGGATGCAAAATCCAAAAACATTGAGTGCAGCTTTTGGTTTAGCCAAGATTCAGGAGGAGTATTTGTTCACTTGCAAGAAGATCTATAGGCCATTTCATGAGTCTAGCAAGAATCCCTAATAAACAAGCATGGCAGTAAAGCTGAATCTTCAACCAAAGTGCCTATACAAAAGATTACATCAACTCAGATGGAAGAGAGAAGGAAGAAGGGCCTTTGTTATTATTGTGATGAGAAATGGCAACCTAAACACAAGTGCAAGGGTCTCAAACTATTCATGATTGATGAAGTACAAGAAGTTAGTCAAGTGGAAGCTGGGGAAGTGGATGTTACTGCAGATTTTCAGTTGGATCAAGCTGATATCACCTTGTATGCATTGTTGGGCAATCCTTCTCCAGACACTATGAGGGTGTTGGGTCAGATTAGAGGGTATTGGGAGATGATTCTTTTGGATACTGATAGCTCTCATAATTTCCTTGATGCTGTTCTGGTCAAGACTTTAAAATTGGCTGTGGACTCTACTAGAATCTTAGAGGTGAAGGTAGCTGATGGAGATTTAATTAGAACAAAAGGGAAGTGTAAGGACCTACTGCTTAAAATGCTAGGCAATGAATTCATAGTGAATTTGCATGTGTTGACTCTAGGGGGCTGTGATGTGGTGTTGGGAACTCAATGGCTTTGTACTCTTGGCCTTATCAGCTGGGATTTCAAGCAATTAGTGATGGGGTTCATGTACCAGGACAAACAAATATGGTTGCAGGGTATTAAACCCACTGGTTCCTTGATTCAGGCTGCAAATGAATTCCTTAAACAGCTAATCACTAAAGGATTGTTATTGCAGATTGTGTCCACTGAACTTGTTGACAGGTCCAAGGCTTCAGAGGTTCACCCAGAAGTGCTGTCCTTACTTGAGGAGTATGCTGTTGCCTTTGAGGAACCAAAGGGTTTACCTCCATGTAGAGGACATGAACATCAGATTATCCTCAAACCAAGTACCCAACCAACTTGTCAAAGACCCTACAAGTATCCGTACTATCAAAAAACTGAAATTGAAAACATTGTCAAGAATTTACTTGAGTCTAGTTCAATTAGAAATAGCCAAAGTCCTTTTGCTTCACCTGTGCTCTTAGTTAGGAAGGCAGATGATAGTTGGAGGATGTGTGTGGATTATAGGGCTCTTAACAATGACACTGTCAAGGATAAGTTTCTTATTCCTGTGGTGGATGAGCTCCTTGATGAATAGAGTGGTGCTTGGGTGTTCTCAAAGTTGGATTTGAGGTCTGGCTATCATCAAATTAGAATGAAGGAGGATGATGTTGAGAAAATAGCTTTTAGGACTCATGAGGGCCATTATGAGTTCTTGGTAATTCCCTTTGGATTAACTAATGCCCCTTCTACATTTCAATCTCTCATGAATGATGTGTTCAAGCCTTTCCTTAGGAAGTTTGTACTTGTATTTTTTGATGATATTCTTGTATATAGTAGAGATATGCCCACTCATGTTTTGCACCTCAAATCAGTCTTACAAGTTTTGTTTGATCACAAATTGTTTGCCAAGAGAAGCAAATGCACCTTTGCTTGCTCTGAGGTAAAGTATTTGGGACACATCATATCAAGCCATGGTGTGAAGACTGATCCTAAGAAGACTCAAGCTATGCTGGATTGGCCTATTCCCAAAACTGTGAAAGCCTTGAGGGGATTCCTAGATTTAACAGGTTACTACAGGAAATTCATAAGAGGTTATGGGTCCATTGCTGCCCCATTGACTGATCTTCTCAAGAAGGATGCCTTTGAGTGGATTGATCAAGCTGACCAAGCATTTCAGGACCTTAAGCAAGCTGTTTCTCATCCTCCTGTACTTGCCTTACCTGATTTTTCTCAGCCCTTTGAGGTTGAGTGTGATGCTTTTGGATTTGGAATTGGGGCTGTGTTGATGCAGCAAGGAAGGCCTATTGCTTTTCATAGTCAAGCCTTGAAGGGTAAGAGTGTTCATTTATCCACTTATGAGAAAGAATTATTGGCCCTTGTTACTGCAATGAAGAAGTGGAGACCTCATTTGTTTGGGAAGCCCTTTGTGATCAAAACTGATCATCAAAGTCTAAAGTACCTACTAGAGTAGAGAATTGGCACTCCTATGCAGCAAAGGTGGATAACTAAGCTCCTTGGATACTCATTTATCATTGATTATAAGAAAGAAAAGGAAAATGTGGTAGCTGATACCCTATCCAAACAAGGTGAGAAGGGTCAATCTGATTCAGTAGATGCTTTGCTCAATAAGGTGGAGTTAGTTGATTCTGATGCCTCTCAAGTTTCTAAGATGGTTCTTTGTGATCATTCAGACTTCAATTTGTTTTGCTTGGACAGTCATAGTAACTTATTCCTCATTTCTTTTCCCCATCCCACTTGGCTTGAGGAATTGAAATCAAGTTATTCCACTGATGCTGAGGTGCAAGGAATCCTACACACACTCTATACTAATCCGAATGTTGTTGACAAGTTCAGTCTGCAGAATGGACTCTTGTTGTACAAAGGCAGGATTTACTTGGGCTCTAATTGTGGTCTAAAGCCTAAGGTGATGAGTTTGGTGCATGACAGTCCATTGGGTGGACATTTTGGTTATTTGAAGACCTTTCACAGGGCCAAAAGGGACTAGTTTTGGAAGGGAATGAAGAAGGACTTGAAGGATTATATTAAGGGTTGTGAGCTGTGTCAAAGGATTAAACATGAAATCAGCAAACCAGCTGGGCTGTCGCAGCCCTTAGAGATTCCTCATACACCTTGGACTTCCATAAGCATGGATTTTGTGGAGGGATTACCTTAGTCTTTAAAGCAAGATGTGGTGATGGTGGTAGTGGACTGAATCACTAAATATGTCCATTTCATTCCACTGTCCCACCCTTATACTACAGTCAAGGTGGCTTCCTTGTTCATGACTCACATCTTCAAGCTACATGGGCCGCCCACTTCTATAGTTAGTGATAGGGACCCTGCGTTTACTTCAAGATTTTGGGAAGAGCTGTTTAGATTGCAAGGAGTGGACTTAGCTATGTCTTCAACCTATCACCCTCAATTTGATGGTCAGACTGAGGTGGTTAACAAAAGTCTTGAGCAATATCTCAGGGCCTTTGCAGGGGACAAGCCAAATCAGTGGGTGGAGTGGTTACCTTTGGCTGAGTTCTGGTTTAATACTAACTACCACATTGCCACTAAAGTGACTCCCTTTGAAGCCCTTTATGGTTTTCAACCCCCTAAATTGCTGGATTACATCCCTGGCCTCCCTAAGGCTGCTGCTGTGGATGAATTTTTATTAAATAGGCAACAGATTTTGGGCCTTCTCAAGAGCAACTTAGTGGCTGCTCAAGACAAAATGCGATTGCAGGCTGACAAACATAGGCTAGAGAGGAGCTTTGAGGTGGGTGATTGGGTTTTCCTTAGGCTGCAACCCTTCAAACAACACTCCCTTCGATGGACCAAGGTGGGGAAGTTAGCACCTAAATTCTTTGGACCTTTTCATATTCTACAGAAGATAGGGTCTGTGGCTTATAAACTGGATTTGCTTCCAACTTCAGAGGTCCATCCTATGTTCCATGTTTCTTGCTTGAAGGCTAAGATTGGGCAAACAGTCACTCCAATTCCAACACTTCCACCAGTAGATGCCCAGGGCCATATCACTCCTAAACCAAAGGCTATCTTGTAGCAAAGGCCATGTCAACTAAGACGATACTAGGATGCTACTAAGGTTTTGGTTCATTGGGAGGGCTCTTCTCCAACTGATGCAACTTGGGAATTTCTTCATAAACTGCAGACTCAGAACCCTCACCTTGTGGGCAAGGTGCTTTAAAGGAGGGGGAAATGTTAGGACTCTAAGGGGAATTGCTATTTGGTACATTGTGGCTAGATAGTGCAGGGAAGTGTGTTGCTGTGTGCTGTTGTGGGCAGGGCAGTGGAAGGCTTGTACATACAGAGAGGTAGAGAGGCAGGGGAGGCTTGTACAGAGTTAGTTACAAGTAGTTGACTAATTGTTGGTGCATTAAGTGTTGTACTTAGTTAGCTAGTTAGTTAAGCTGAGATGTGTTGTACCTTGTTAGTTAGTAAGTAGAATATAAGCTTCAATTCAGATTGTAATATGAATTCATTGATGAATAATACATTGAATAGCCATTTCTTGAATTGCTATTGGAGGCTGATTCCCTTGAAGAATCAATGGAGGCCTAGTTCCCTCGAGGGACTACTAAATTGAGAGTAATAGAAATTAAGGTCATTTGATTCCTATCATAATAGGCGTCAGTAAAACTTCTTGTGATTGGAGCTAATGAAAGCACATTCACACAAACAATTTTTTTTTTTAAAAAAATCATTACAAGATAACAATATTAAGCATAATTCAGTCAACTTGATGCCCAAGTCCATGAGCAACAACACCAATCAAAATCCACTATCAACAAAATGGATTACAACCGCGTTCAACAAAACCTCAATCAAATTAGCACACTCTCACAAGCATCACACACAAATGTCAGAAACAAAAACTCTCCCAAATCCCATTACATCATAAACAAGACTCACAATCTCAAAACCTTTATACACCCAAGGCCACTCTTACATTAACAAAACAAACAAATTCTCAATTCATACATGTGAATATCGTTCAACCCAAAAGAAACCATCAAACTACTTTTTGAAAAAACTCACACTCTATTCTTCTAAGTCTCCTCTCCTCAATAGGGGAATTTTTGAGCTAAAACCACTAATCCCTTGCAACACTGTCTACATGTAAAATTTCAATATCTATCACTTGATGGATTAAGAATACCTTCTTAAATGAAAATAAAATATTAAAAAGAGAGAGAGATCATTAATCCAGCAAGAATGTTAACCCTCACTAAGAATTAACGAAAAACTAACAACTTCCACAATCCTAGGTAATTGAATCAATCCTCTTTTAAAGTTACCTCCAATGATTTTGGAGACAAAACAATCTTAAATCAACACACACACACACACTCAGTTCAGTAATCAATACAAAAATCTCAGGTCAATATCACATTAGTTAATCAAATTGAATTGCAAAAGCCAACCTGACCGGGGTGTTTTCCATCAAACTCCTCCTGGGTTGTTCTGTACTCATGCATTACCCAATTAGTCCTTATTGCCTTCTCTTCTTTCTTATTACTCCCTCTATGGAAGACCAGAGTCTTCTTCATTCCAATCAAGCTCTCTCCAGACTCGATTTCCCGATCTGGACCAGTTGATTTCCAGAACCCTGCCTTGGTTTGCCTGTTCACCAGTTCCTGTTTCTGACCCCTTTTTCTCTTTTTTTGATTATCTTTCTGATGCTTCAGGCTCTGTTCAGTGAAGAAGAACCACTCTTGGTCCTCCGTAGCAATCCCACTTTTAACTACAGTACAAGAAACCAGACTTAAGCACAAAATTTTGACACCCAAAATGGGAAAAATCACATGAACATGTATATATTATATAATTGCTCAACCATGAGATAATTATATGGGCAAATTATCCAAATCTTATGTAATCTAGTAAGTAAAATACTAAGAAAGTCACATATGACATAAGAATGAAAGTTCGAAAATTCTTACAAAGACTGATTCAGAATTTTGTTATCAAAGTTAGCAAAAAGGGAAAACAATAGTACTTCCAAATTCAACACAATAAATTACCTACAGAGAAAGCAAGAATGAAGTTACAAATTCCAGGTCTAAAATGGGAAAATCAAATGGTCATATCATATTGAGTAAGTGCTAAATCATTCTTTGAATTCAAACAAAATATGAAACTACTAACCAAATTTCAATCAACTACTTTTTAAATGTTTTAAAGAAGAAAAATAATTCATACAAGAGCAGACGAGCATAGCCCAAGAAAGCATCAGTCTTTATACAAAAGAAAACACTAACTAGATACAACATGAACCAGACAATACCAATACCAGAAAACAGACACTCACAAAAACACACACACAAAACAAGCTACAATCTACGCATGATCTCTGTAACTATTTCTTTTGATCAATTAATGTAACACACTTGTCCAGAAAAATTCTATAACTAGAACGCAAAACAAGCAACAATCAACATACTAATACGATGTGAACCATTTTCCTACCTTTTCACAAAAAAGCATTAAATTTTCCAAGAAGTGAAGTTGGGTGTGTCATGTGTGATAATAGAAAAACAAGAAGATTACTTGGTAAGTCCCTGGGCTCATCTTTATAGAACTCAATTTCGGGGATAAACCAAGTGTCTTCATCATTCCCTGTGATCTTCTTCTTCAGGTAGAGTTCGATGACCTCCGGGTCCTTCGGACTAAATCTGACCCCAGGTGGCAAATGATCCAAACTCAGCTTTTCCATTACTCTCACACACACACAGAGGAAGCTTTACTGAGAAACCCAGGAAAAAGTTTTACCGGGAAACCCAGAAAAAGCCTTACAGAGAAACTACCTAAGAAAGAAACAAAAGATATTGCAAAAAAACAAGAGCATTTGTGAGAAAGCAGTTGGTCTTGGCCTCTTGACTTCAAACTATCTTCACTAACAAGTCTGATACAGTAACATAAGTTAAAATATAGTTTTGGGCTTAGATTTATTTATTTTATTTATGCATGAGATCCTAGTTCTAGTCTTCTAGATTCTTCTGTCTTGCTTTTAATACACACACGAAAGCTACTACAAACAAATTTTTTATTAGGAAAAAACTTATATATTAGTGGATTATTGATATTAGTCAATATTATCCAAATCTTATATATTAGTCAATATTATGGATACTTTCTTTTTTTTTTTTGGGGGGAGGGAATTATGGATACTAGTTTGTAACTTGTGTAATGCAAGAAAAAGTTTAACGTGAATTTTTTCTCTTTTTTTTTCTTCTAAAATTAAATTTGATAATAATAATATTTATTAATAAGTATTTATTATAATTGTGTTTGTAAATGAAACTATATATTGTAGTAGAGATAGATATTTATTGTGATCGTATTTATATATGAAACAATATATGTAGTTTGTCATTTAAAGAAAATATGATGTGTCAAAACTCTAATGGAGTCCCTAAAAAAATTATAATTGAGAGTTTAATTATAAAATATAAATTCAATTCAATTAAAATATAGGAAAAAACTTATGTACACTATTTATGTGTTGTTTCTTATGTTCTCTTTTTAAGATTTAGTAATGTGACTTTTTCCATATGAATGGAAGTGTATTTTTAGTTAAATACAGCCACATAGTTAAATTATAAAAGAGAAACCTAAAAAATAACATATAAATATTGTACTTAAGTTTTATCCTAAAATATATAAGATAAAATCATGAAGCGTAAAGTCGTTAGACTTAAAAAAACTTATAATCTTACATAATTCCTCTTTATAATCAAGCCAAAACACTAGAGTTTAAACATCAAATAATTTATTTCACCTATTGAATTGATTGAAACTCACTTTAGATTTATATATATATATATATATATATTATAGATTTGATTTTTTTTTTTTTTGGTATTTTAATAATCTAAACACCACAATTTATAAGATTTGGGTGATACAATTATTACCGATTGTTTTTTTTAAAAAATTTTGGGATTTTTTTTTTTTTTTAATTTATGTGTTGGCGCGTTGCAACTTGCTAACTAGCAAGCCCCCGGGCCCTCCACGTGCAAAAGCTTTTAAGTTCCGCGCGCTTTTCCACATGCAAACGCGTTTGTTTTTAGTGGACCTATTATGCTTCATTTTGGTACTATTTAAAAGTGAAATTAAAGTTATATTTGTATTTTTTTTTATTAACTTTCAGTAAAAAAAAAATCCAAACTCAAGCCCAATAATTAAGAATATGTTTAGAGTTTAGTAAAACTTAAAATGGATAATCTATTCTGTAAAATATCTTTTATCTAAAATAATTAAATCAGCCATAGGAATAATCCTTGACCATCTTTGAAAGCCAGTACTACAAAGATTGTAATATCATTTTCAGAAACTAATAGAGGACATTTTCTTAATTTGAGGATATTAAATTCTTCTACTTCATGTTTCAAAATATACTTTAAAACCGTAATTTGTTTTCTCTAATTTTTTTGGGCAGTTTAAATCCAATATCCAATAATATAGGGATTATTAAAATGACAACACGTGTCTATTTTTAAACACATTTCATGATCTGACTAGATCTAGTATACTGAACCTAACTCATATGCTTTTTTCTTTTTTCTTTTTTTTCTCCCCTTCTTTCTTCCCTTGCATTCCAAGTACTAGGGTCACTAGATTCTCAAAAAAAAAAGTACTAGGGTCACTGTGGGACCCAAAGTTTGTGTGTAGCGTAACGTTTTAAGTAGATGCCGAATCTTTGTACTATGAAAATAAAAGTATAATAAAGAATACCCAATAGTATATAAGATAAGAATCTATGACATAAATAAATAAGTTATTAAAATATATGTATGCGTAAGATGGAGAAGAAGTGGGATCTTTGCTGTCTATCTAAAATGAATGGATGAGATGTTGATGAGGAGAACCTTCTGGATTTCATGACTTTTTTTTTTTTTTCCTTTTTTTAGATAATTACAATGCGCATAAGCATATAGTTAAGCTTGCAATTCGAAGAATTTCTCCCATAAACTCTCAAACACTTTATATATGAGGAGGTATCAATTTAACTACAAGATAATTCACATTTTGAAATTCATGACATAATTGCAGTGTGTACTAGTAATTTTATAACCACAATTTTTACTGTATGCTTTTTTACAATTATTTTATGTGACAAAATGTAAGTGCCTGTTTATCACGTTTACATTAACCCATATTTTCTCTCCTTCGTTTACAGGCTTATAGTTAGTCATAACAAAATTATGACAAAAAGTGTGCAATCTTAGATTTTTTTTTTTTTTAATTACTTTGCACCATTTTATTTAAAATTATTTTGGGATTTTGCACCATACACTTGTGGAATAGATGAGAAATTGAAGAGATGCTTTGGAATTCTTGGATAATTGAATAGAGTAGTGGAGTGGATTATTATATTAATGAGAATGTTCTGGAATTCATAACATAATTGCATTATACATATTACATATACACTAGTGTAATAGATGGGAAATTGATGAGAAGGTTCTGGAATTCTTGGAGAATTGAATTGTAGACTAGTGCAATGAATGAGATATTGATGAGAATCTTTTGGAATTCTTTAACTTTTAATTGCATCCAAACACTAGTGGAGTAAATTTTGATGAGAAGCTTCTGGAATTCTTGGATAATTGTAACATTGAGTTAATAAAATCCTTTGTATCTGTTTTAAAACAAGTTAATTAAATTGACCACATCATTAATAAAGAAATAAATGATGATATTCAACTTTTCTTGAAATATTGATGACATTAAAAAATAAGATCTACTAATTACAAATAGAATCTTAAAACTTTCATAGTAGGGATATCTTAAAAACTCTAAGGGATTTTATTTTTAATAAAATAAGTAAAAATCCTCCTCAAATATTTGCTGCTCTTATCAATTCGGTGTTATTTTATAATATATATATATATATATATATAAAGGATAACTTGTTTGGGTAAAAAGGTTAGGGTTGAAAATTTGAAGATTAATTATTTGTTAATAAAGGGAGACCCCACCTCAACTATGGTTCACAGAATGTTTGAAATTGGTTTGCCAAAGTCTATTATGAAAATAGTACGTTTCCATTAATATTTTTTTTTGGCAAAGTACTAATATTAAAATATCATTTTAATAAATTATTAAATAATGAATTGGTGGACAATGATTGATTTTCATGCGGTTATTGAGGGTCTGTTTATTACTGTTATTTAAATAACAGTTTTATGTACTTAAACAACATTATACGCATTTTCACATATTTTTCACTTACACGTATTTTTAAAAAATTCAAACAACATTACTAGAAATCTCTTATCAAACGGGTCCTGAATCTTAAGTAAGGAGTTCCTATTGTAGTAAAAAGAATCAATGTGGGGTTCCCTGTGGAAATTAAAGCCCTCACGGTAAATATAGTTTATGATAATAAAAACTTTCTAAAAGGAAATTTTCCTAGAAATAGTCAGCTGAGGCCAAAAAAAGAAAAAAAAAATTACAACAAAAATGGAAGCCCTCACAGTAAGGGGAACCCAAATAAAAAGAATAGGAACCAAGAACCCTCTTCACAAACACAAATTTCTGTTTACATTATAATTGGGTAAAGAAACTGGAGAAAATATTATATCACAGCCTAATTCTTCTACTTCTCCTTTACAAACACAAGAAAATTTTGAATTAAAACCTAGATGAAGTTGTAGACATCCCATTTTGCAATAGAGGAATCCACAATCTTGTGTTATCGTAATTTCAAAAATAATCTAGGAGCAAAAATGTTGTTTGAATCATTCGCTGAATACGAATTTCACTTTAAAATAAAATTGAGTTCATCACGATCAAAACGACATAATGAACATAATAATCAAACCATCCAATCAAGAGATCAAGCCACATCAAGTTTTAAAGTTCATATGCATTCCAATGCCTTAAGGCATAAATCATGTGATTATGGGTAGTTTATTTTGATTGGTCTTTATTGGATTAGTTAGAATTAATTAATGTCGAAATCCCATTGTTTTATTTTTAAGACAAGAATGTAATTAAGAGTAATAAAAAAAAATTAGGAGATAGCACTCTAAATTTTGATTTTTGGTTTCCCTCCTTGAAAAGAAGAAAGTAAATTGGAGATCAAAAAATTGGATCTTGAAGTTAAAGTTGTGATCATTTAGTGGCTTTAAAGTAGCTAAAAAACTTATGATTATCCTTAAACAAGTTTTAATATCACGCAAAACTTGCCAAAAGACAAAGTTGGAACCAAAATGTGTCCAGGACATAAGTGTCGATCAGCACTTTGTCATATAGACATGGATTCCGATTAGCACTTATAACCTGATTCTTGCCAAATCCAAGTTTTATCGTGTCTTATTATCTTAAAATATTCAAACATGTTTGAAAAAAAAAAATCATTTCCCTTCTATAAATTGAACCCTCATCATCAAATTAAAGGATTATAAAATTCCAACTTTCTGTAGCAATAAAGTTATTACAAAATTAAGAATAGTAAGGTACTGCAGAAATACTAAGAGAAAAGGCTTGAAGGAGATATTAGGTTGCTTATGCAACATTTACTCCTCCAAAGTCTTTAAGCACATTCATATGTACACATTCAACGTACTATATACTTCAAGAAACCACATCAAAGCAAGCTACAACACGACATACGAGATGATTGACAACAAGAGATGATATTCGTTGTTCGTATAAAATATTTGGAAACAACTTAACCCAAAAGTTTAAGATTATGAGTTTGAATTCAACTATATTATATTAATCATTTACTTTTCTCATTATTATTCAATTTAGAACTTCACTCGTATTTGTATACCTAACAATCTTCCTCTCACATGTGAGTGATTGCCACCTTGTGGACTATGAACAAGTTTTACTATAAGCTACTGTTTTTCCACCATCGCGTCATCTATGGGACTTTTGTATGCCATCTATGAAAACCGCGTGTCAACCCTACATGTTCATCCATGGAAACCTGCCTGCACACCCGTGTCCATGAAAACCTCGTCCAGAAATTTTGAGAGAAAAGACTTAATATTGTACAAACAATATCGTGTTAGTTTCAATTATAAATCTACCATCGTTGAAAGCAACCCATTTTAAAGCGTGAATGCACTAAGAATAATAGTATCATTAACAATAAGCATCTTAAAAACGCCCACATTCCAGCAAACAAGTTTGTGGCCATGTACCTTAAATCAACTTTAACTATCCCAAAGATTAAAGAAGATAACATTAAAGGAAATCACATGTTGGAACATTTTATTACATGTTTACAGAAAAACCACAAATATCCAGTACAGCTGAACATAAATCACACTACATACAAACTTAACAACAACAAAGTCTCGGCTCCAATTTCGTAGTTGCCAAATCCTTACTAATTCCAAACGATAGCTTGACTCAATATATACATATAGAATTGCTTCACAAAACCAGTGGATGATGACATATTGCACTTGTAAGGTTCTCTTTGTAGGAAGACCAAACCTGTCTAGTGCTCATCAACATCATACACGAGAAGGTATTTGGTATCACCAGGATATCTACTCCATGTGAGAAGAGTGTGATATCCCAGAGATATAAAATACAAATTGCATTATACATAAAAGTGACGACTGTACTTGTTTCACTCTGTAACGGAGTCTGGGGGTTGCTAAAATCTTGATCAGGATCTTGAATGTCACAATTCTACAAATTTAAAACGTCAATGATTTAAACATTAATTAGATTCTTTTAAGAAGGATTATTAAAATAACAACCCAGATTGTGGTTTCTTTTACAGAAACCTTTAAACTCAACATGGAGCTAAAATAAGGAACCCAATTTGGTAGTCTTTTAAAGACTTTTTCTGAGGGGGGGTGGGGTGGGAGAATGGGGGAGAGTGACAACCCAAGTTCCAATGACAATAAGTCTGTCTTGAGTTGTAAAAGTAGGCCATAGGCCTTTGATTGTAAAAGACCATGGGTCTTTGGTTTGTAAAAGACTAGGAAGTCTCTTTTTCTTTTGAGTTGAAAAAGAGTGAATCACTTTGAGTAGACTTTAGGGAATGTTTGCAAATGTAAGTGGGAAAAGTAAGAGCTCCCATTTTCAGCAAAATCCCCAAAACATAGGTTGAATGTTGCTTACATGCTAGATTTCAGAGAATATTAATAATTCTTTGACTTTCGGCTTTGTTTTTAAAGAATATTAAACTTTCTTTTGAACTTTATAAGAAAGACTAATATCCTTTTTAATTTAGCTGTCTTCAAAGAGTATTCAAAATTCTTCTACTCTTTCCGGGAAAGACTTTTTTTTTAATAAGTACTTCCCAAGAAAGCCATAATTCTTTCTTTCTTTTTTTTGCCTTGTCTTATAAGTAATATTAAGAATTAATTATCTATCTAAATCATTGACATCCTTTAATTGTAAAATTTTATGATCTTCAATCAGATCCTATGATCTGATCCGAAGACCCTCCCCCAGATCCTAGATATGATCCTGATTTTTACAACCCTGGTGAAACCTTTGGACTTTTGATGATATCTTCAAGCCACAACAAATCTTGATACTCTTGATCAAACTGTTGCACATAATAACAATGCAAGGTAAGTTTTCAGAAGACCAATTTATCCAAAGATGACAAACACAAAGAAACCTCATCGAATAAGTCAAAAAGTACCCACAAACAAGTATAACAAGTCTTGAGCTACAAATTAACACAACTAGAAATTTATTGGAAAAACTTGCAAGGTCAATTAATAAAAGATATCTTGAGACTTTTCACTTACCTGTGCAGATACCATGTTTTCCTGGGTTTCATCATCAAAAGCAAGATTATTTTGACTGCTAGACTTGAAACGAAAGCAGTCATCTGCTTGCATCTGCGAGTGTAATGGGGATAACATGTTGCAACCTAGTGCCTGTGGTGCGACAGGGAACATATTCCATCCTGCCTCCACCTGCAAATTATCCTGGTGTTAGAAACATAAATGAATAAGATAGGTGCTTAACTAGTTAAACTACACTTGGAAGAGAGATGTTATTGTTTTATGCTTGAATTTAATTCCTTTCTCACCTCATCAGATGTTTTTTCTATCACATCATTTTTTGCAACACAAGTGTTATAACCATTGTACTCAATGGGTGGTATGCTGCTAGATGTTATTCCATCAGAATTTTCTGCTGGACAACATTGAAAACTCATGGGATAATTGTCTGCTTCACTGCCTAATTCTGGAGACACTGAAGCTGGTACTAGCATAGACTCTGCTTCTTCAAGAGAAGCTTTAACGGAGGTAGGAAATGAAACAGCAGGTGTAACGGAGGTTAAAGTTGATGGGGAGGAAAAGTTGCAATCTAATGGCTCCGGTGGATGGGGGTAGAACATTTTGGGGCCTTTCTCCAAATCCTGGTCAACCTGATGGAAGAAACATGAATAACCAAGATAAGTGTATAATTAGTTACCTGCACTTCTAATTCCCACAATTTAATAGTAATAACAACTACTCTATGCCTTGTAGCTCAACTAGTTGGCATCTCCTACTGTTTCCAACAGAGACATCCAATGTTCAAATCCCCCCTTCCCCATTATAACTATCAAATTATTATTTTTAAAAAAAAAAAAAAAAAACCATAGATAGTGTCTAATGCTGAAACTAAGTCCTATTACCTCAGAGTTGAAGTTGTCATTATTAAATTGAATAGGTACTGTAGCATCAGACATCATTTCATCCACATAAAAATCAAATGCGGATGGGAAGAGCTTATTCAAAAATTCCTCCACATTAAATTCATCCTGATAGAAGAAACATGAGTTACAAGATATTGATTAATTTATTATACTATACTTCTCAATTTGCAAAAAAAGAAAAAAAGAAAAGCATAAGTGTCTGCTGTGGAAACTAGGTCCTATCACCTCGGGAGATGTCATTTCTGCCTCCTGTTTTTCTGCAACAGAAGCATTTTCACATTGAACAGGTGCTGTAGCATCAGACAACATTTCATCAGGAATTTTAGCATAACAAGATTGATTACTTGTTTGATGAGTTTCAGTTTGCACATCCAATGCTGGAAATACAGGAGCCCGCGATGACTTAGACTTCGTTTCTTCAATACAAGATGAGGTATCAAGTGAAGCAGCAGGTCCACCATTGGTACTCTTTTCTCGATTATCGAATAAACGACAAAGGACAAAGGTCTTCTGCATAATGTTAAGCACCCAAGTGAATTGGGCGGACATAACATCATTGCCTAATATATACTACAAATTGAATTACCACAAAAAAATGCAAATAACAATATGTAAATATGTATCAGAAATGACAAAACAAACAAATTCTCAATTCATACATGTGAGTACTGTTCAACCCAAAAAGAAACCATCAAACTACTTTTCGAAAAAAAAAAATCACTCCCTGTCTTCTACGAGTCTCCTCCTCTCCTCAATAGGGGAACTCATGAGCTAAAACCACTAATCCTTGCAACAGTGTCTACATGTAAAATTTCAGTATCTATCCCTTGATGGATTAAGAATACCTTCTTTAATGAATCTAAAATATTAAAAATAAAAAATAAAAGAGAGATCATTAATCCAGCAAGAATGTTAACCCCCTCACTAAGAATTAACAAAAACTAACAGTTTCCACAATCCTGGCTCATCGAATCAATCCTCTTTTAAAGTTACCTCCAACGATTTATCAACACACACACACTCAGTGCAGTAATCAATAAAAAAATCTCAGGTCAATATAACATCAATCAAACAAATTGAATAGCAAAAGCCAACCTGACCGGGGTGTTTTCCATCAAAGTCCTTCTGGGTTGTGCTGTACTCATGCATTACCCATTTAGTCCCTATTCCCTTCTCTTTTCCCTTAGTAGTCCCTACATGGAAGACCAGAGTCTTCTTCATTCCAATCAAGCTCTCTCCAGACTTGATTTCCCTATCTGTACCAGTTGATTTCCAAAACCCAGCCTTGGTTTTCCTGTTCACCCTTTCTTGTTTCTGATCCCTTTTTCTCTTTTTGGGATTATCGTCCTGATGCTTCAGGCTCTGTTCAGTGAAGAAGAACCACTCTTGATCCTCCGTAGCAATCCCACTTTTAGCTGCAGGCCAAGAAACCAGACTTGAGCACAAAATTTTGACACCCAAAATGGGAAAAATCACATGACCATGTACATTATATAATTGCTCAACTATGAGATAATTATACGGGCATATCATGCAAATCTTATGTAATCTAGTAAGTACATTACTAAAAAAAGACCAAGAAGCCACAAAATAACACACACACATGGTAAGTAAGTGTTCTAATGAAGAAAAACAACCATACTAGAGCAGAGGAGCATAGCCCAAGAAAGCATGAGTCTTTATACAAAAGAAAACGCTAACTAGAAACAACATGAACCAGACAACACCAATACCAGAAAACAGATAATGTACACATGATCTCTGCAACTATTTCTTATGATCAATTAATGTAACACACTTGCCCACAAAACAAGAACAATTAACAAGCTTTGTTCAATGTGAAACACTTTCGTACCTTTTCACAAAAAAAGCATTAAATTTTCCAAGAAATGAAGGTGGGTGTGTGATAATAGAAAAACAAGGAGATTACTTGGTAAATCCCAGGGCTCATATTTATAGAACTCAATTTCTGGAATAAACCAAGTGTCTTTATCATTCCCTGCGATCTTCTTCTTCAGGTAGAGTTCGATGACCTCCTTGTCCTTCGGACTAAATCTGACCCCAGGTGGCAAATGATCCAAACTCAGCTTTTCCATTACACACACTCACAGGAAGCTTTACTGAGAAACCCAGGAAAAAGTTTTACTGAGAAACCCAGAAAAAGCTTTACTGAGAACCTACCTAGGAAAGAAAGATGTTACAGAAAAACAGGAGCAGTTGTGAGAAAGCAGTTGGTCTTTGGCTTCTTGTCTTCTTGTCTTTATATACTACTCATCGGTAAAGCTATTTTCAACTATCTTCACTAACAAGTCTGATACAGTAACCAAGTCAAAATATAATTTTGGACTTTATTTATTTGTTTATGCATGAGATTCTAGTTCTAGATTCTTCTATTCAAGTATTCATTGGTTTAATTTAAAAAACAATAATAAATCAGCTACTCTTATAAATTAGTGTGGAGAATATGAGTATTGACATTTAGTCTATATTATGGATACTAGTTGGTAACTTGTGTATTACAAGAAAAAGTTTAAAATAATTTTTTTTTTCTCTCATTATTTTTTTGTTTAAATATAAAATTTGATAATAATAGTTGTAGGGTCAATTTTTGTAGCCCAAGCCCAAAATGTATGGATTGTGAGCCCAATGAACCCAAGACAATGAATTTGTAGAGAGTGGGTGAAAAAGCTAGGCTAGTAGTGAATTATACAGTATTGGACTGCAGTGCTTGTGAGTAAGTTAACATTCAATTGTGCTCGGACAGATGCAAACATAGACGTCCGAAGAGGAGTTGTATTGAATGAACGTGGGTTACAATTCTTAGAGCTACAGTAATGGAGTTTTCTCCTTTCTATCTTTCTTTTTCCGATCCCCTTATTATCAGAGGCCTTTCCCCCTTATATAGTACCCTCTTCCTTCATCTTTATCGTCCACTTGTTCACCATCTAGACACCCACTTGAGTGCATGTCCCATCATGTACCCTCTTTAGCCTTGTGTGAGTGGCAGTAGCTGAGAGTGCACTGTTCAGGGGTCTTCTTCACATTAATGCGGCCAGGAAAGTAGGTGCAGTGCATTTAATGTGGTGGTTGAAGTTTGTCTTCTAGATATTTCTCCGTTCCTGCTATCTTTATGCACGCCTGAGGTTCATCTCTATCATTACACTTGTCAAGAGGATCATTTGAGCTTCCCAGACGCCTGTTGGACCAAGTTTCTTCGGATCCGAGGATAATGGACTCCTCGGACAATTGATTGTCTCCTCGGACTATGACCCATGCTCATCTCCAGACATGTTTCTTTCACATAGGCTTCTTCTCAAGTATTCTCATCTCTTCGGACAAACAGTAGTCTTCAAATAGGGCCTTGGGCCCAATATGTTAGGTTGGGCTTCACCCCCCACAATAGTAATTATTAATAAGTATTTATTATAATTATATTTATACATGGAACTATATATGTAGTTTACCACTTAAAAAAAATATGATGTGTCAAAATTCTATTGGAGCCCCAAAAAAAATTATAATGGAGAGTTTAATTATAGAATATAATTTAATTAAAAGATATAGGATAAATTCGTGAAGTGTAAAATCACGAGACTTTAAAAACTTATAACCTTACAATCGAGCTATAAGTTATATAATTATTCTTTATAATCGAACTAAGACACTAATTATTTTTTTGTATAAGAGGAGTTTGAACATTAGATCTTTTATTTTACCTATTAAGTTAACCGAAACACACTTTTAGTCTTTTATATGTTATAGATAAATTATAAATTTGATTTTTTTTCTTGTATTTTAATGATCAAAACACCACAATTTATAAGATTTGGATGATAAAATTTATTTTCTTCTTTTTCTTCTTCTTTTTTCCAATTTATGTGTTGGCGAGTTGCAAGTTGCTACCTAGCAAGCAACCGGGCTTTCCACAAGTTCACATGTTGCTTTTAAGTGCTGCGCGCCTTTCCACATGCAAACGGTTTTTTTAAGTGGATGTATTACACTTCTTTTTTTGTACTATTTAAAAGTGAAATTAAAGTAATTTTTTATGTAATTAAAAGTAATTTTTAATGTATTATTGTTCAAGGTTAGTTTAATGGTCAATCTACAAATATAAATTTTTTGTGAGGTAAAGGGAAGAAGAAAGGACTGAGATTCAAGTCTTATGGAGAAAGCTTCATACACACGTACATTTGTAGGTGATAATTTTTTTGCACTTGAGTTATTTTGTTTATTTTATTTGTTGTATAAAAATATAATTGCACATTAAATAGAATTATAAAGCTTTATAAATAAAATAGTAGATTCTATTTTAATACGGAAATAGGCTCATTTAAAATAACTTAGTCAGTGGGAATTACTATTCTTAAGTGCTTTAAAAAATAATAGCGATTTCAAAAGGTACATTTTAAAAATGTAATTTTTTTTTTGTTTCTAAAAAAATGTGATTTTTTTTTAAAATGTAGCTGAGCATCAACAAAATTTGTGAAAAGTGTTATCATTGTGAAAAATTATGGTTTTTGACTCCATGAAATGCATTTGAAAACTCATTTTTTGCTTATTTTTAATGTGCAATTTAAATAAATAAAAAATACAAAGCCAAACGTCAATCCTTTAAAATTGCTAATTTCCCCCCATAAAGGGCCAAATAGTCTAAGATCGATGAGTTTGAAGTAACTTTTTTTTTTCTTTTAATTTGTCAACTTATTTTCTTTTGTATAATTTGTTAAAACCATATTTTTTAAGTTATATTTGTATTTTTTTTAATAAACTTTTAGCAAGTAAATATATAAATTTTCGGTAAACAAAAAAACTAATCTAAACACACTTTAGTCAAATTCTAACTTATTTTCACCTTACCAAAATAAGTTAAATCACCACAAAAAAAATGATAATATCAGATATTTTTTAATCCAATAATTAAGAATGTGTTCAGTAAGACTTAAAATAGATAAGCTATACTGTAAGATATTTGTTTGCTTAACGGGTAAAGTTTCTGATAGTTGAAAAAGAGAGATCTTGAGTTCATTCTCCACTTATACAAAAAACCGATTAATATTTTGATCTGATGATAAAGAGCACAATAATCATAAGTGGACACCATAAGTTGAAACTCTATCTTATAATATATATATATATATATATATATATCTTTTTGATAAAATAATTAAGTCAGCCTTAGGAATAATCTTTGACCATCTTTGAAAGCTAGTACTACAAAGATCGCAGTATAATTTTCAGAAACTAATAGAGGATATTTTCATAATTTGAGGATAATTAAGGATATTAATTCTTCTTCTTCATGTTTCAAAATGTACTTTTTTTTAATAATTAAAAAAACCATAATTAGTGCTTCCCTTAATCCATTCTCTATTTTCTCTCCAAAAATTTGTAAGTATTGACTACTCTGTGTCCCCCATTGGTGAACATCAATTTTCTTCTTCTTCCCTTGCATTCAAAGTTTGTACTATGAAAATAAAACTATAATAAAGAATACATAATATAAGATAGAATCTATATCATAACTCATACATAAATTAGTTATTAAAATATATGTATCCGTACGGATGGAGAGGAAGTGGGATCTTTGCTTTCTATCTAAAATGAATGGATGAGATATTGATGAGAAGAACCTTCTGGAATTCATGACTTTTTTTTTTTTTTTTTGATGTAATTACAATGTGCATAAAGTTTTTTTTTTTTTTTTTTAAGAAACTATGTGCATAAAGTTAAATCTATATATCT
This sequence comes from Quercus aquifolioides, assembly GCA_019022515.1. Taxonomy (NCBI): domain Eukaryota; kingdom Viridiplantae; phylum Streptophyta; class Magnoliopsida; order Fagales; family Fagaceae; genus Quercus; species Quercus aquifolioides. The sequence goes on along the minus strand of CM032335.1, from coordinate 9,411,277 downwards.
TGTAAAAATTTTCTCATAAATCCTCAAACATTTTACGTATGAAGAGATAATAATTCAGCTACATGACAATTGTAATTGGTTATTTATTACATTCACATTAACCCATTATTTTCTCTCCCTCACTTATTGGCTTATGATTATAGCTTGTCACATCAGAGTCACGACACAATAGCGTGTAATCTTATACTCATATATTTTTTACTTTGCACCAAAATATTTTTTTTAATTTTTTTGGGATTTTGCACCATACACTAGTGGAATAGATGAGAAATTGATGCGATGCTTTGGAATTCTTGGATGATTGAATAGAGTAGTGGAATGGATTATAATATTAACGAGAATGTTCTGGAATTCATAACATAATTGCACCATACATATTACATACACACTAGTGTAATAGATGGGAAATTGATGAGAAGGTCCTGGAATTCTTGGAGAATCGAATTGTACAGTGTAAGAGTAGTGCAATGAATAAGATATTGATGAGAATCTTCTGGAATTCTTTAACTTTTAGTTGCACCCAAACTCTAGTGGAGTAAAATTTGATGAGAAGCTTCTGGAATTCTTGGATAATTGTAACATTCACTTAATAAAATCCTTTGTATCTGTTTTGAAACATGTTAATTAAATTGACCACATCTTTAGTAATTTAAATAAATAAATAAAAATGTTGATGACATTAAAAAATAAGATCTACTAATTGCAAATAGAACTTTAAAATTTTCATAGTAGAGATATTCTAAACTCTAGAGGATTTTATTTTTAATAAAATAAGTATAAAAAAAAAAATCAACCTCCTCAAAATATTTACTGCTCCCCTCAACTAAGGGCTATTTAATAATAATAATAAAATATAACTTAGGTAAAAAGGTGTGGTTTGAAAAAATTGAAGATTAATTATTTGTTGATAAAGGGAGAGCCCACCTCAACTATGGTTCACAGAATGTTTGAAATTGAATTGTCAAAGTCTAGTAAGAAAATAGTACGTTTCCATTATTTTGTACATATATTTTTTGGCAGAGTATTGTACCATTTTAATATTAAAATATCATTTTAATAAATTATTAAATAATGAGTTTTTTTTTTTAAATCATTATTAAACAATGAGTTAAGAAACTAAACGAGATCAATGTTGGATTTTCACGTGGTTAATGAATCTTAAGTGAGAAGTTACTATTATACTAAAATGAATCAATGCGAGATTCTTTTTGGAAATTAAAGCCCTCATGGTAAATTTAATTCATGAAAATAAAAAATTTCTTAAAGGTAGTTTTTCTAGGAATAATCTATTGAGGCCAAAAAAAGAGTTTACAAATATAATGGAAGCCCTCACATTAAGGGGAACCCAAATCAAAAGAATAGGAATAAAGAACCCTCCTAACAAAACCCATAAACGTAAATTTCAGTTTATATTATAGTTGGGTAAAGAAAATGGAAAAAATATTGTATCATGGCTTAATTCTTCTACTTTTCTTTATTAAAAACAAGAAAATTTTGAATTAGAACCTAGAAGAAGTTATGGACACCCCATTTTGTAACCAATGAATCCACAACCTTGTGTTATAGTAATTTCAAAAATAATCTAGGAGAAAAAATGATGTTTGAATGGTTTGATGAACATGAATATCACTTTAAAGAACATGATAATCAAACCATTCAATCAAGAGATCAAGCCACATCAAGTTTTAAAGGTCATATGCATTTCAATGCGTTAAGGCATAATCAAGTGATTATGGGTAGTTTATTTTGATTGGTCCTTATTGGATTAGTTAGAATTAATTCATGTAAGAATCAGTGGTAGAGCTAGGAATTTTGAGTTGGGAGGCCTAAACTACTATGTCAAGATAAACTCAAACCACAAATAGACATTACCCTAAAAAATCCACATAATATATGCATGTGTATGAAAATATAAATTTTAATTTTTTTTATTCTAAAGTAAGTTATATACATATATACAAAATTATCAATTTTAATATGTATATATACACATCTAGACACGAGATCTTCTTTATAAGAGAAACTTATAATCTTCTTAAACTCTAATAAGTATACAAACATTGTATAATTAGGTATACAACATACAAATATATAGAACAAAAAAAAAAAAAAAAACGAATATAGTATCTTCCATCAAAGTCATGCTCAACAATAATACTTCACGTAATAAACTTCATCAATTATTATTTTTATACCAAAATTACCTTTTCAATATATAACTTGTTTGCAAAACTTCATCCATGTTTGACAAATCAAAATCATAATGTTATAATCGAAGTTTCATATGAGATTTTTTTTTTCTTGATAAAATCTTGAGAATAGAAAATTTCAATGAAATTGCATATATTATCAATGTTGAATGATTTGGACGCATTAATAGGATTTGAAATTGAGCTAAAAATTAGGGGTTCCACTATTTACTCACAAAACTTACTACCTAGTTATTTCATTATATTGCAATTGTATATTGTGGTGGGCCTTTTTATGTACTGGGTTGGGCTGGGCTACTCTTGCTGCACTACGGCCCAATGATTCTGGGGTAGGAGAGTCGGGACTGGCTTAATTGAAACTCACCTTAGGCCAGCTTATGCACAAGTTAGAACCCCTGGTAGGAATCTTGATGGAGCCACGGGCCTATGGCAGAAAATACTGTCACAAAAAGCGTTATAGCGGGAGAAATATAATACAGCAGGATAACTAAAATGTTTTAACTAAAGCACTTGCTACTGACAAAGATGATGCCTAAACAATTTCACAATATGAAAATGTAAGTACGACAAGAGTAAATTAATAACAAGAAAATAGTATTAGTCCTTAAACAATCATAACAAAAGAAAGAAGAGGGTTAGTCTGCTAAACTTGGCTCCTTGGCAGATTCAAGTCTAAGAAGGGAACCAATCTCCAATGTGGGTAACCTCGCAAGGGAATCCTGCCATAGAAATTACCTACTTTGGAAAATGGACCTAAGTGGCTTATTCTCAAATTCTTGACTTGCTAGAGAGTGGGCTATTAAGAGGGAGAAAAGTGGGTAGCCTACTGGAGCATGCTTTTCACTCCTATCACTCTTATTTTCTTACTCACTCTCAGCTATCTAGTTTTCTTTGTTTTTCTTCTTTGTTTTCTTTGTTTACTTTCCTCTACTTCTCTGTTTTCAGTGTTTTCTCTTATTCCTTTTTGTTGTTGTTTACTGTGCACGGCTAAGGCCTTTTTATACTGCCTGCCGTGATAAGATTTACCGTTTTTATCCCTCAACTACTTTTGGCTTGTTGTGGATGTCCTTCTTAGACTGCCCACTAGTTTGCTGGCTACCCAACCACCACCACTACCCTGTGTTGGCCATGCCACGCTTCATTCCCAGACAAAAGTAGTTTTGTTTTGTTTTCTTGCTCCTCTTGGCATTCTCATCTGGATAAGAGCTAGGTTTCTCTCTTACTAACTCCTATAGCATGCACCTAGTGATTCTAGCTCATGTTTGCCTCTTTTGGGTGGTATGTCATCCCAGCAAGACATTTTCTCCAAAAGAGCTTGAGTGGGAACCCCAGAATAGGCTCCCCCTTCTCCCCACCGCCAGACCACACCCTCTCTTACCTTTGACCCATGGCCCACCTCCCCTGTATTGGCTAGGTACAAGAAGGTGGTGCCTAAGCTTTGTGCGTACTCCACTCCCATATAAGTCTATTACTTTTCTGGCGTTCATGCGTTTGCCGTTGCCTGTAGGTTTGTCTGGTGGATGAGTCATTGGGTCTTCATTCTTTGCATCTCGTTTCTTCTTTGGGCTGGACATTGCTTAGGTGTGGGTTTTTTCTTCTTTAATTTAGCCCCTGTCTCCTTTCACTTCTGGTTCATGGGCTAGCTGGTACTTCTGCCATGCCACTGCATTGTTTCTACCATGATATCGTTTAACTTTGTTTGCTGGACTTCCTCTGGGCCTGCCATGTCAATTTCATGTGTTATTCCTTCCTTTAGTTCACATTGCCCAGTATTCCTGCTGGGTCGGTCCATATAACATCTTGGGCTTCCCCGACCCATTTTATTCCTTGTGCATCCTCGGCCCGTTTTATTCCTTGGGGCATCCTTGGCCCATTTCATTCTTTTATACTTCTTACATTCCCATGGGTTTTTGATAAATCTTTTAGGCTTCCCCGGCCCAATTACCACATCCTCTACTTTTGGGTTTATTGGCCTTCAAACCAATCTCATTTACTAATTCATTTCTTTGGGTTCCTCCGGCCCGTTTTTGCTTTCTTTCTATTTCTTATGATACTTATGGGCTTACCATTTCATTCTTTGGGGCTTCCTTGGCCCATTTGCTTGCTTTGGAACCACTTTGTTATTTTGTGGGCTCATGGACCATTATTCTTGCCATTCGGGTTTTAATGGTTTTTTATTTTGCTACTTTTTCTTTCTTCACCCTCTTTTCATATTTTTGGGCTTTTTTCTGTCATTTGGCCCTTTTACCAATATGGGGATCAACATTCAGCCCCCTGAGCATATGAACTGCTCCTATAGTTCATATGCGAACAAAAAGAAAGAAAGTCTCTCTTTTTTTTCTCTTTTTCTTCGCGGGTTTTTTGAATAGTGGGCCTCACCTTATTTTCTTTCTTGCTGTGAATAGTGTTCTCTATTCGAATTTCCTAGTTTAGCAGTTATTCTAAAACACAGGCTCTGCTTCATTAATACGATGCTTCTTTTGGCGGCTGACTCATTGCATCCTTTCGCGTCATCTTTATTGTCATTAGTACTTAAACTTATTCCCTTTCCGTCATTTGCTCAGAATGTCTTTTCATTTCTTTTCCTTCACCGTGTCTTCTTTCTTAAAACATCCCCATCAATCTACTCCGATCAAATAACCCGTCGTGACACCAGTGAAAGGCAAGGGTTCTTCCCACCGTAAGGGAAAAGAAATTGCCGCCGACGATCCTTCTACCAAAACCGTGGGTAAAGATGCTCCCTTCTCCAAATCGAAACGCTTTGAGGAGGAGGAAGGGGGTCGTGACCCAAACAGCGAGTGCGCTCCCCTCATCGATCCGTGGTACGACACCCACATCCATTTCCCGGTGGTGCCTGATGACTACTTGCCTCTGCCGCTGAGCCACATGTGGCTTTCCATTTGCCGCCGTGACACGGGGGTGTCTTGGGCCCCTTTGGCTTCCTCGATCCCCGATCTTGATATACACCAAGGAACTTCGCTTCCTGTGCCCATCCTCTTCGAACTTGGGTCGAATACCTCTTTGGGTCGGAAGGAGTGGGTAGTTGAAGAGTTGTCTGATACAGGTTTCATGGTGGCGTTGCAGTAGGCCAACGTGTTGAAGGCTATTGTTTCATCGCGTTGCCTGTTCAACTATAAGGACTTGTTTAACCTTTGTCATTTGGTCCGCCAATGGTGTAGCGCCACCCATATCTTCTTCCTTTCTTGCGGCGAGATTACCGTGACCTTGGAGGATATGGCGAACCAACTGTTGTTGCCCATTCTTGGTGATATAGACCCGAGCAATATTGAGCTTTCCGTTGAGGAGGAGGCTGTGGAGGCCAATTAAAGAAAGGGATGAGTGGCAACGTGAAGTTGTCGCATTGGATTGGGGCTTTCTCCAAGGCTTCCGATGTAGCCCGCCGTGTGGCCTTTGTTGCGTTCTGGCTTTGTAAGTTCATCTTTGGCTCTCACCCTCATTATGATGTAAAACCTCTTTATTTTCGATTAGCCATAAAGATTTCTGCCGGGGTGAGTCTGTCATTGGCCCCTATGTTTCTGGGTCATCTGTACGTGCAGTTGGACATTTTACAGAGTGATGAGAAGCAGGCAAGTTCCTCCTACATAGTTACTACTTCTTCCCATAGTACCATTTTGCAACATCTGCTATTGGAGCATTGTGCTAGGCACTTGGCTAAGTGCAAGTCTGTCCGTTTTGCCAAAGAGAAGTATCGTTCCTATCCGAAGGTTATTACTGATTTTTGTGACCGTTTTGTATCTGATTTTCCATCGGCTTATCGCTGGGTTGGGTTGAAGCTATTTAGGCATCCTGCAGTCGAGTTTTTTGATAAAGGAGTTGGTTTTTGTTGGAGTGCATACAAGAATTTGGGCACTAGCTTTACATGTGCTGATTCGGTTATGGGCCTCTTTACAGACACTGCTGGAACCACCACCCTATTGACTGCCTTTAATGAGAGGGGGATTACATACTTAGCAGCCACTAATGCTGGGTGGCTGCCTTACCTTGTTGATGAGGGCATCCGCTTTGTACACTATTCTGCCAACAGAGTGAGGAGGCAGTTTGGGTTGGATCAGGACATACCTGATGATTTCTCTGCCATTCTAGAGTCCGCTACTTCTGTCCAACTATTCTTGTGGCCTAGTGCTTTTGAGTTTTGGAGCAAACGTTATACAGCAGTCACTACTCCAGGTTCACAGAGAGAGGGTCTTTGCACAGCTGCGATGCGTGGGTATTGGCAGGCTGTGATGACTTCATTTGAGTAGGAGTTGTTAGGTAGCCGTGGGTTTTCTCTTATTCCTCCTGATGGTCTCCATGCCATCATTTCTACCAACCCGCGGTTGTTACTTCCCACCAAGTCTATGGTGGCATATGCTAGAAAGTAGAGTAAGTCTACTATATTTGAGTGGAAGGTAAAGGAGAAGTGGTGGTACTTGTATGCTAGTGAGTACCCCAAGGGTTGGGAGAAAAAGGTGAAGGTGGTGAACCTTCCTGCGCCTATGAAGAAGGGCTCAGTGTCTCGGTCCGCTAAACCCAAGTCTACCAAGAGAGGGGATGATTCTTCTGAGGCTTGTTCTGACATCGTTCCCTATGAGGGTGGTCTACCTCCCATTAGTAACATAGTTCTTGAGGGTTCTCCTCCTCCTTCTGTTCGTACTCGTTCTAGTAGGCACCCTGCTGCAAGCAAGCCTAAGCCTTCTGCTCCACGGCCATCCATGGATGCTCCTCCTTCTAGCAGGACCCGCGGCAGTAAGAGAAAGACATCTCCATCACCTCCATTTGCCACTACTGAGAGAAGAGTATGTTATCTCTAACCTTACTTCTTCTTTATTTTTTCTTATTTATGGGGCCTTTCTGCGGCCAACTCCACATGTATACTTATGCATCTCCTTTTTTTATCCTTATTATTTCTTGGCTGTCTAAGCATAAGGAGGACACTTCTACCACCCACCCCATCTTACTTGACAAGCTTGAGTTGGAGGTACATTCCTTCTCTCTGCATGCATTCTTATTGCCACGTGTTGTCATATGCTTTCTCTCTTCTTTTTCATCACTTCATTCTTTTTGCATGTTTATTTATTTCTTCTTCCTGCCTTAACATTCGTCTTCTTTCTTTCTCTTCTTCCTTCCTTTTTTGTTTTTAGGCTGATTTCGAGCCCCTTTCTGTTTATCACCCTATAATTGAGGAGGTCTTTGATGCTATGGGCACGCCCATGGAGGGTTTCTTTGATAGGGTGGACATAATGGCTAAGGCCATGGCCTCTGCTTCTGTTGCTCACAAGGAGCTCCTGTCGAGGCTCCAATTCCTTCACCCAGGCCTGGCCCTATTGAGGAAAGTGCCTAGACCGAGAGACTTGGTGAGTCTGCTGTCATTTCCTGGTACCAACCTCTGACTACTCTATGGATCAATTTTTCTTGGCCACAGACATTCCTGAGGAGCCTAAAACTGCAGCAGATACCACGATGCCCACAGCCCCCACTCCTTCCTACCACACCTATAGCCCCTACTCCTACGAATTTTGGTACTTTTCTTTCTCCCATATCTTCTTTAATCTTCATTGCGGATTCATCCCTTCATTTTGTCTATCCCTTGTAAACTCATGCTATACTTCATATTTCTTCCCAGGTTTGACTCTTGTCGTGGTGGCTCCATCCTCTCGGTTTGAGGTTGGTGGCAACTTTGCCACAGTTCCTAATCCAGCAAGTGAAGCTGCTGCCTTCTTTATCCGATTCGATCAGCCCGAGACCAATGATCTTGATCCCTCGGACTTCTGGGGTGCTGGAGCTCCTTATATTGACCTTCATGGCTTTCGGGTCCCTGGGGAGTGCATCTCCCATTTGGAGGCAGTTTATAATAGTCGTGGAGACTTCATGCAGGGGTTTCTTTTTGGCTGATCCACAAGGGAGCACTTCCTCAAACTATTGGGGGGCGTGATGAATGATATTGAACATAACTTCATTGACACTGTGTTTGCTGAGAAGATCCTGTAGTGGAGGGCCGCTGTTCAGGAGTTTATCAGGGTTGGATTTGTTGTGGAGTTCTTGCTGGATCACATGCAAGAGATTGCTTAAGCCTTCTTTACGAAGAATGTTTAGCCTGTTGTGGACGTCATATATGCTCGCATCGAGACTTTGAAGAAGGAGGTGGTAGACTTAAAGGCACATCGTGAGCGTCTCCCTTCTGGTGTTGCTAGCCCTAGCCACTTTGGAGATCAAGCCACACTAGTTTTTAAAGGTCATACTCACTCCAATGCGTTAAGGCATAATCAAGTGATTATGGGTAGTTTATTTTGATTGGTCCTTATTAAATTTGTTAGAATTAATTCATGTCAGAATCCCATTGGTTTATTTTTAAAACAAGAATGTAATTAAGAGTGATAAAAAAAATAAAAAAAAAATTAGGAGATAAAGCCCTAAATTTTGATTTTAGATTTTCCCTCCTTGAAAAGAAGAGAGTCAATTGGAGATCAAAAGATTGGATCATCAAGATAAAGTTTTGATCATTTAGTGGCTTTAAAGAAGCAAAGAAAACTCATGATTATCCTTAAACTAGTCAGAATATTAACCAAAACATTCCAAAAGACGAAGTTGGAGCCAAAATGTGCCCAGGACAAAAGTGTCGATTCGCAACATAGACATGGATTCTGAATGGCACTTATAACCAGATTCCCGCAAAATCCAAGTTTTATCGTGTCATATTAGCTTAAAATATTCTAACACTTTTGAGGATAAAAACAAGTTCAAAACGAGAGAATGTCACAATCGTGGTGTGGTGACACCATGGCAAGCCCTAACTCTCTCTCCCTCTCTCTCGCGCGTGAAAAGCAGGAGGAACTAGCCCACAGTCAAAAAAAAGTAAAGGATGTGTCTTATGTGGATTTCAAAGAAACTCAAGATTCGGGGCCTTCGTCTTCGAGTCTGACCTATGCTCCTTGGAGTAGAGGTCTTTCTTTCAAGGATAAAGTAGTTGGGGAGATTCTTGGTGCTTACACACAAGCCTTTAACTTTGGAGAGCTGATGGAGGAGGATGCCGAGTCAAATGATGAAGTGGAGGCCCTCAGAGAGGGGTTGGTTGCTGTTAAGTTTTCCAAAGAGTTTAAACAACACATTTGATATCCACGGGCAAGGGCGCTCATCGTTAAGGTGTATGGAAGGTCAGTGGGGTTTAGTTTCATTCAAACTAGGCTTCTGTCTTTGTGGAAACCAGTTGGGAGGCTGGACTGCTTTGACCTCGGACATGGCTTCTACCTTACTCGACTTTCCCTTAAGGAGGACAATGAAGCTATTCTGAAGAAGGGACCTTGGTTTATTGGAGAAAATTTACTCTCCATTCGACCCTGGGAGCTGAACTTTAGACCAGCCACGGCGAACGTCTCTTCCATAGCAGTATGGATAAGGCTGTATGAGCTGTCGATTGAGTATTATAACGCGGAAGTGCTTCAGCAGATTGGTAGGGCCATTGGTAATGTTTTATGGGTGGATACCCACACGGCGTCAAAAGCGAGAGGCAGGTTCACAAGAATGTCTATTCAAGTGGATGTTAATAAGCCCTTGGTCACAGCTATTATGATTGGGAAACTCGAGCAACTAGTTTGCTATGAAGGTATTTAGAAACTATGCTTCGAGTGTGGGAGAATGGGTCATAAGAGAGAAAACTTTCCGTATGCAATTTGCCATGTCTCGGCGATGAGGGAGACGAACATGGAGGTGTAGGAGAAAGGCAATGTTTGTTCATGCGAACCTCGTGTGCGTGATGCTTTAAAGGCAGGGGAGGGTCCCACTACATCAGCACAGGAGAACGTGCATAAAGAGATACATAGTAGTATGTATGGCCCTTGGGTAGTGGTGAATCGAAGGAAAAATGGGACAAAAAATCAAAATAGTGGGAGGGGACCACCCAAGCAGGAGAATGATCAGGCTTGGCAGACACGTGAAATTTCTAAGAGTGAGCAGTGGCTGAATAATGGACCTTTAAGCAGTGATAATAACATTAGGCTTTCAAGAGAGTCCAAAAGAAAGCTCTCCCCCCCGCGGTTGGTGGATGGAGTTCAGCTTGCCATGACTATTCAAGGCCTACGGAGTGAAGCAAGCCCAAGTCCATTGGCCCAAAGTCCTTTAGGCTCAAGTCCAAAACTTTCTATTAAGGAGCATTCAAGTGATTAGGCCGATAAGGCCTCACTTTCTCCAAAGGGAAAAAAAGCCATTGCACGTTCTAAGGCTATGCATATTGGCTCAAGCATTGCCATGGGTGGACATAAGTCCTTACAACCTCCTCAAGATCAAGCATTGCCTTTCACGCCTACGCCTTTACAAACCCAGACACCGAAAGATGGAGGATCAGAGCAGGGAGCTGCTTTCGAGTTTCAGTTCACAGCCACAAGCTTGCCGACGATGGGCCATAAACTTGGAAGGGATAATGGTGGAGATTCCGGAAGTAGTGATTACAAAGATTTAGGCAAATCCGACACGAGTCATGGGATGGTTCGACAACAGGCTCCGAAAAGCATGGAAGTTAATCTTTCCTCTGACCAAGGTGAGCGCAAGGGAAGGAGGATTGCACTTGTCGGACCCAGCATGGGGAGAAGCATAGAACCCAAGGTGGCAGTTCCTCACGGATGTGCCGTTATTGGAGGAGGTGTGACAACTGAGTTGGGAGTCCATACCTCAAATCTCGCCAATTCCACTACTATGCAAAGTGAATCCTATGGAGTGCCTAACAGCGCGAAGAATGCTAGAGAATATTCCAATTTCCACCTTTCTCATGGGGAGCAACCACACCACCAGGTTAATCCAAGTTTTTTGGCCAACTGTGGTGTTCAACCTCCATGTGTTCTCACAGGAAATGGAGATGGGATTGTTGCAGCACAACTTGACGATGTGTCCTGGGGAGGGGCAAACGAAGGAAATGTTGATGCGGATGGGATGGAACTTGAGGGAGGAAGCAAAATCTCTACCTCCTTTTAATGAATGTCCCACTCCTGATCACTTCTTTCTCATGAATATCATAGTGTGGAATTGTAGGGGTGCTTTGAAGCCCTCTTTTCAGAGCCATATTAGAGACCTGGTACATAACCATGATCCAGCTATTTTAGTAGTAATGGAGGCTCGGATTGGAGGTGATAGAGCTAGGGAGATTACAAATGAGCTTCCATTTGATGGAGCTATTTACATGAACACCATTGGCTACACGGGTGGCCTGTGGGTGCTCTAGAATGAAGACAGGGTGGAAATCACTCAGCTGGCCAATACGGAACAGGAAATCCATGTAGTTGTTAAGGTATGACTCTCTAACTCTAGTTAGTTGCTATCTACTGTATATGCTAGTCCTAGGAGTGTTGAAAGACAAGTACTTTGGGATAATCTTATGAAAGTGGCTGAGCTCCATGACATGCCTTGGGTCATTGCGGGGGACTTCAACGAGTTGCTGTTAGAGGATGACAAATTTGGAGGGAGATCTATGAGTGTTAACAGATCCCTTTTGTTTAAGGAATGCTTGGACAGATGTGGTATGATTGATGTTAGGTTCTTGAGACCACGTTTATAGAAGGGAAATGCAAGCTTTGATTCAAGAGAGAATTGATAGGTTTTTCGTGAATGCCCGATGGTGTTTGATGTATCCTGAAGTGAGAGTTACCCACCTAACAAGGTGCCACTTAGACCATTGTCCTGTCCTCATGGAGATGCAACTGAGGGTGCACGAGAATAGGAAAAGGCTCTTTAAATTTCAAACTTGTTGGTTTTTAGATTCATCTTTCCCCAGAATTGTCTCTCAGGCTTGGCTGATTTGGAAGAGTAGAAACCAGATTGTGATTTCTGGGAAAATGCATAATCCCAAGCTATCTTCGAAGATTGTGAATCAAACAATGGAGTTCATGTGTTGTGTTAGCTCCTCGAGAAACCCAATGCATACCAGAGTGAAAAGGATCCACTAGGAGAAGCCCCCTGATGGTTGGATGAAGTTGAATACCAATGGGTGTGCTGCTGGTAGCCTGGGACATGCTGGCTGTGGTGGTATTGTTAGAGACAAACATGGGAATTGGGTATCCGGGTTTGCTAGGCATATAGGGATAACCAACAGTTTTGTGGTAGAATTGTGGAGCCTAAAGGATGGGCTAATATTGTGCAACAATCTAAATATCCTTTCCCTTGTTGTTGAGCTTGATACTAAAGTTGTTATGGATATCTTAAACGGTCAGATTATGTGAATAATGTGGTTTCCCCAATTTTAGATGATTGTAGGCTGCTGGTGTCCCGATTTCAGCAGATCCAGTTTAAGCATTGTTACCGCCAGGCGAATAGGTGTGCTGATATGCCCGCGAAAAAGGGTGCTACCCAGAGCTTGAGTTCGTGTCTTTTGAAAGCTCGCCTATGGATATTCTTAGTGTTTTTCAGCGAGACCTTAATGAAATGTATTTTAGTGTTTTAGTTTTAATGAATCGTCTTTTAACCAAAAAAAAAAAAAAAAAAAAGTTCAAAACTACTACAACAAATTAATGGAGTAAAAAAAAAAACTATTTTTTCATTTCCCCCTTATAAATAAAACACTCATCATCGAATTAAAGAATTATAAAAATTCCAACTTTCTGTAGCAATAAAGTCATTAGAAAATTAAGAGTAGTAAGGTGTTGCAAAAATTCTAAGAGAAAACACTTTAAGGAGATATTAGATTGCTTATGCAACATTTACTCTTGTAAAGTCTTTAAACACATTCATATGTACACATTCACCCTACTGAATACTTCCAAGAAACCACGTCAAGCAAGCTACAACACAACATATGAAATGATTGACAACATGTGATGATATTCATTGTTCATATAACATATTTAGACACAACTTAACCCAAAAGCTTAAGATTACATGTTTGGATTCAACTTGATTAATCACTCACTCTTCTCACTATTATTCAATTTGGAACATCACTCGTATTTGTATATCTAACAATCTCCTCCTCATGTGTGAGTTATTGCCTTGTTGTGGACTACGAACAACAACTACTAGTTCTCCCTTGCATATGGGCTATTTTTTTTCCAACTACGAGTCATTTATGGGGCTTTTGTATGCCATCCGTGAAAACCGTGTGTCAACCCTCATGGAAACTAGCCTGCACATCCATGTCCATGGAAACCTCATGCAAAAATTTTGAGAGAAAAGACTAAATATTGTACAAACAATATCGTGTTAGTTTCAATTGTAAAACTACCACCATTGAAAGCAACCCATTTTAAAGCGTGAATGCACTAAGAATAATAGTATCATTAACACTAAAACATTGAAATTTGACAATCAATAAATCTTTACCTATATGACATGCCTGTAATCATTTAAAACTACTGGTTTATATAAGCCAAACGCCCCTTACTAGAGCACCTTCAACCTCGAGGTCCTAGACCATGTCACTCATTCCCATCCTGTGTATACTAGCCATTTTCATTGTACAGTTCAATTCTAGCTTGACTTTCTCACTGACAACTATTTTCATGCATTCTTCTTTGTCTAACACACAATAAACATCTTTAAAACGCCCACATTCCAGCAAACAAGTTTGTGGCCATGTACCTTAAATCGACTTTTAACTATCCCAAAGATTAAAGAAGATAAAATTAAAGAAAATCATCGGTTGAACACTTTATTACATGCTTACAGAAAAACAACAATTATCCAATACAGCTGAACATAAATCACATTGTATATAGATTTAACAACAACAAAGTCTTGCTCAAATTTTGTAGTTGCCAAACCCTTATGCTAATTCCAAACGATCGCTTGATTCATCATATACATATAGAACTGGTTCACAGCACCAGCAGATGATGACGTACTGCACTTGTAGGTTCACTTTGTAAGACGACCAAAGCTATCCAGCGCTCATCAACATCATACACGAGAAGGTATTTAGTATCACCAGGATACCCACTCCATATGAGAAGAGTGTGATATCCATATAAAATACAAATTGCATTATACAAGTGAAGACTGTACTTGTTTTCACACTGTAACAAAGTCTGGGGGTTGCTAAAATCTTGATCAGGATCTTAAATCTCACAATTCTACAAATCTAAAATGTCAATGATTTAAACATTAATTTGAGTCTTTTAAGAGGGATTATTAAAATTCCAACCCAGATTGTGGTTTCTTTTAGAGAAGCCTTTAAACTGAACATGGAACTGAAGTAAGGAACCCAATTTGGTAGTCTTTTAAGACTATTTTTCTGGGGGGTGGGGTGGGAAAGTGGGGAAGAGTAACAACCCAAGTTCCAATGACAATAAGTTGTAAAAGTTGGCCATAGGCCTTTGATTGTAAAAGACCATGGGTCTTTGGTTTGTAAAAGACTAGAAGTCTCTTTTTCTTTTGAGTTGAAAAAGAGTGAATCACTGTGAGTAGACGTTAGGGAATGTTTGCAAATGTAAGTGGGAAAAGGAAGATGACCCATTTTCAGCTTACATGCGGGATTTTACATGTGGGATTTCAGAGAATATTAATAATTCTTTGACTTTTAGCTTTGTTTTTAAAGAATATTAAACTTTCTTTTGAACTTTATAAGAAAGACTAATATCCTTTTTAATTTAGCTGTCTTCAAAGAGTATTAAAAATTCTTCTACTCTTTCCGGGAAAGACTTTTTTTTTTATAAGTACTTCCCAAGAAAGCCATAATTCTTTTTTTTTTTGCCTTGTCTTATATGTAATATTAAGAATTAATTATCTATCTAAATCATTGACATTCTTTAATTGTAAAATTTTATGATCTTCAATCAGATCCTATGATCTGATTCGAAGACCCTCCCTCAGATCCTAGATATGATCCTGATTTTTACAACCCTGGTGAATCCTTTGGACTTATGATGATATCTTCAAGCCACAAAAAATCTTGATAATCTTGATCAAACTGTTGCACATAATAACAATGCAAGGTAAGTTTTCAGAAGACCAATTATCCGAAGATGACAAACACAAAGAAACACATCAAATAAGTCAAAAAGTACCCATAAACGAGTATAATAAGTCTTGAGCTACAAATTAACATAACTAGAAATTTATTGTAAAAACTTGCAAGATCAATTAATAAAATATATCTTGAGAGTTTTCACTTACCTGTGCAGGGACCATGTTTTCCTGGGTTTCATCATCAAAAGCAAGATTATTTTCACAGCAGTCGTCCGCTTGCATCTGCGAGTGTAATGGGGATAACATGTTGCAACCTAGTGGCTGTGGTGCGACAGGGAACATATTCCATCCTGCCTCCACCTGCAAATTAGCCTGATGTTAGAAACATAAATGAATAAGATAGGTGCTTAACTAGTTAACTACACTTGGAAGAGAGATGTTATTGTTTTATGCTTGAATTTAATTCCTTTCTCACCTCATCAGATGTTTTTTCTACCACATCATTTTTTGCAACACAAGTGTTACAACCATTGTACTCAGTGGGTGGTATACTGCTAGATGTTATTCCATCAGAATTTTCTGCTGGACAACATTGAAAACTCATGGGATAATTGTCAGCTTCATTTCCTAATTTTGGAGAAACTGAAGCTGGTGCTAGCATAGACTGTGCTTCTTCAAGAAAAGCTTTAGCTGTGGTAGGAGAAGAAACAGCTGGTGTAGTGGTAGTTATAGTTGATACGGAGGAAAAGTTGCAATCTAATGGCTCTGGTGAATAGGGGTAGAACATTTTGGGGGCTTTCTCCAAATCCTGGTCAACCTGATGGAAGAAACATGAATAACCAGGATAAGTGTACAATTAGTTATCTGCACTTATAATTCCCACAATTTAATAGTAATAACAACTACTCTATGCCTTGTAGCTCAACTAGTTGGCATCTCCTACTATTTCCAATAGAGACATCAAATGTTTAAATCCCCCCTCCCCCATTATAACTATCAAATTATTATAAATAAATAAACCATAGATAGTGTCTAATGCTGAAACCAAGTCCTATTACCTCAGAGTTGAAGTTGTAATTTTTAAACTGAATAGATACTGGAGCATCAGACATCATTTCGTCCTCATAAAAATCAGATGAGGAAGGGGAGAGCTTATTCAAAAATTCCTCCACATTAAATTCATCCTGATAGAAGAAACATGAGTTACAAGATATTGATTAATTTAATATACTATACTTCTCAATTAGCAAAAAAAGAAAAAAAAAAAAGCATAAGTGTCTGATGCGGAAAACTAGGTCCTATCACCTGATTCACCTCAGGAGATGTCATTTCTGCCTCCCGTTTTTCTGCAACAGAAGCATTTTCACATTGAACAGGTGCTGTAGCATCAGACAACATTTCATCAGGAATTTTAGCATAACAAGATTGATTACTTGTTTGATGAGTTTCAGCTTGCACATCCAAAGCTGGAAATACAGGAGCCTGCAATGACTTAGACTTCGTTTCTTCAATACAAGATGAGGTATCAAGTGAAGCAGCAGGTCCACCATTGGTACTCTTTTCTCGATTATCGAATAAACGACAAAGGACAAAGGCCTTCTGCATAATGTTAAGCACCCAAGTGAATTGGGCGGACATAACATCATTGCCTAATATATACTACAAACTGAATTACCACAAAAAAATGCAAATAACAGTATGTAAATATTTATCATAAATGACAAAACAAACAATTTCTCAATTCATACATGTGAGTACTGTTCAACCCAAAAAGAAACCACCAAACTACTTTTCGAGAAAAAAAAAAAAAAAAAAAAACTCACGCTCACACCCTGTCTTCTATGAGTCTCCTCCTCTCCTCAATAGGGGAACTCATGCGCTAAAACCGCTAATCCTTGCAACAGTGTCTACACGTAAAATTTCAGTATCTATCCCTTGATGGATTAAGAATACCTTCTTTAATGAATCTAAAATATTAAAAATAAAAAATAAAAGAGAGATGATTAATCCAGCAAGAATGTTAACCCCCTCACTAAGAATTAACAAAAACTAACAGTTTCCACAATCCTGGCTCATTGAATCAATCCTCTTTTAAAGTTACCTCCAACGATTTATCAACACACACACACACTCAGTGCAGTATTCAATAAAAAAATCTCAGGTCAATATAACATCAATCAAACAAATTGAATAGCAAAAGCCAACCTGACCGGGGTGTTTTCCATCAAAGTCCTTCTGGGTTGTGCTGTACTCATGCATTACCCATTTAGTCCCTATTCCCTTCTCTTTTCCCTTAGTAGTCCCTACATGGAAGACCAGAGTCTTCTTCATTCCAATCAAGCTCTCTCCAGACTTGATTTCCCTATCTGTACCAGTTGATTTATAAAACCCAGCCTTGGTTTTCCTGTTCACCCTTTCTTGTTTCTGATCCCTTTTTCTCTTTTTGGGATTATCGTCCTGATGCTTCAGGCTCTGTTCAGTGAAGAAGAACCACTCTTGATCCTCCGTAGCAATCCCACTTTTAGCTGCAGGCCAAGAAACCAGACTTGAGCACAAAATTTTGACACCCAAAATGGGAAAAATCACATGACCATGTACATTATATAATTGCTCAACTATGAGATAATTATATGGGCATATCATGCAAATCTTATGTAATCTAGTAAGTACATTACTAAAAAAAGACCAAGAAGCCACAAAATAACAAACACACATGGTAAGTAAGTGCTCTAATGAAGAAAAACAACCATACTAGAGCAGAGGAGCATAGCCCAAGAAAGCAGGAGTCTTTATACAAAAGAAAACGCTAACTAGAAACAACACGAACCAGACAACACCAATACCAGAAAACAGATAATGTACACATGATCTCTGCAACTATTTCTTATGATCAATTAATGTAACACACTTGCCCACAAAACAAGAACAATTAATAAGCTTTGTTCAACGTGAAACACTTTCGTACCTTTTCACAAAAAAAGCATTAAATTTTCCAAGAAATGAAGGTGGGTGTGTGATAATAGAAAAACAAGAAGATTACTTGGTAAATCCCAGGGCTCATCTTTATAGAACTCAATTTCGGGAATAAACCAAGTGTCTTTATCATTCCCTGCGATCTTCTTCTTCAGGTAGAGTTCAATGACCTCCTTGTCCTTCGGACTAAATCTGACCCCAGGTGGTAAATGATCCAAACTAAGCTTTTCCATTACTGAGAAACCTAGGAATAAGTTTTACTGAGAAACCCAGAAGGAGCTTTACTGAGAAACTACCTAAGGGAGAAAGATGTTACAGAAAAAAAAGAGCAGTTGTGAGAAGGCAGTTGGTCTTTGGCTTCTTGTCTTCTTGTCTTTAAATACTACTCATCAGTAAAGCTTTTTTCAACTATCTTCACTAACAAGTCTGATACAGTAACCAAGTCAAAATATAATTTTGGACCTTATTTATTTGTTTATGCATGAGATTCTAGTTCTAGATTCTTCTATTCAAGTATTCATTGTTTTAATTTAAATAACAATAATAAATCACCAATTCTTATAAACTAGTGTGGAGAATATGATTTACATTTAGTCTATAGTATGGAGATATATATATATATATATTTTAAGATTATGGAGACCAGTTCGTAACTTATGTAATATAAGAAAATGTTTAACATAATATGATTTTTTTTTTCTCTTATTATTTTTTTTTTTTGTCTAAATATAAAATTTGATAATAATGGTAATTATTAATAAGTATTTATACATGAAGCTATATATGTAGTTTACCATTTAAAGAAAATATAATGTGTCAAAATTCTAATGGAGTCCCTAAAAAAATTATAATGGAGAGTTTAATTATAGAATATAATTTAAATTCAATTAAAAGATATAGAATAAATTTATGAAGTGTAAAATCACAAGACTTCAAACCTTATAACCTTACAATCGAGTTATGTGTTATATAATTGTTATTTATAACCAAGTTAAGACACTAATTAGTTTTTTTATATAAGTAGAGTTTGAATATCAGATCTTTCTATTAAATTAACTTAAACACACTTCTGATCTTATATATATTATAGATAAATTATAGATTTTTTTTTTTTTTTTTGTATTTTTATGATCAAAACACCACAATTTATAAGTTTTGGGTGATAAAATTTATTATCTACTGTTTTTTTTTTCAATTTATGTGTCGGCTTGTTGCAAGTTGCAAGTTGCAAGTTGCTTGCAAGTTGCTAACTAGCAGAAGTCCGGGCCCTCCACAAGTCCGCATGCCGCTTTTTAGTAGCGCGCGCTTTTCCACATGCAAACAGTTTTTTCAGGGAATCTATTATACTTCTTTTTGAAATTAAAAGTAA
The DNA here is from genome assembly GCA_019022515.1 of Quercus aquifolioides. Classification (NCBI taxonomy): domain Eukaryota; kingdom Viridiplantae; phylum Streptophyta; class Magnoliopsida; order Fagales; family Fagaceae; genus Quercus; species Quercus aquifolioides. Next base: position 9,391,843 of record CM032335.1, on the reverse strand, counting down.
TTTTTAATGTATTATTGTTCACTGTCAGTGCAGTGGTATCTTTAAAAATATAAGTTTTTGTGAAGTCGAAGAGATAAAAAAGACCAGAATTCAAATATTTTGAATGGAGCTTCATCCATATGTACATTTATAGATGATAAATTTTTTTTTCTAAGTTATTTTGTTTATTTTATGAAAACATAATTACACATTAAAGAAAATTATAAAGCTTTATAGATAAAATAGTAGATTACGTAAATAAGCTCATTTAAATGACATAGTCTGTGGGGATTATTATTCTTAAGTGCATTAAAAAATAATATAAATTTCAAAAGGTGCATTTTAAGAATGTAATTTTTTTTTTTTTGTTTCTGAAAAAATGTGATTTTTTTTTTTAAATGTAGCTGAGCATCGATAAAATTTGTGAATAGTGTTATCATTGTGAAAAATTATGGTTTTTGACTCCATGAGATGCAATTTGAAAACTTGATGGTTTTTTTTTTTTTTCCTTATTTTTTATGTACAATTTTTTTAAAAATACAAAGCCAAACGTCAATCCTTTAAAGTTGCTAATTTCCCCCATAAAGGGCCAGATAGTGAGTTTGAAGTAATTTTTTTTTTCTTTTGTATAATTTGTTAAAACCATACTTTTTAAAGTTATATTTGTATTTTTTTTATCAACTTTTAGCAAGTAAATAAATAAATTTTCAGTAAAAAAAAAAACTAATCTAAACACACTTTTAGTCAAATTCTAGCTTATTTTCACATTACCAAAATAAGTTAGATCGTCACTAAAAAGGGTAATATTAGATTTTTTTAATCCAATAATTAAGAATATGTTTAGTAAAACTAAAAATAGATAAGCTATTATGTAAGATATCTTTTTGCTTAACGGGTATGTTTTTGACGATTGAATAAAAGATCTAAGGTTTAATTCATGCTTACACCAAAAATCGATTGGTGTCTTGATTTAATAATAATGAACACAATTATTATAAAGGGACGCTATAAATTGAAACTCTATCTTTAAAATATATATATATATATATATATATATTGTGGGGCCCGTGGGCCTGGAAGTCTCGGCCCACCTCTAGGCTGGCCCAAGGCCCATGCCGAGGATCGATGGCTGTCCCAGGCAGTTGTCTAGGGGCTTTTAGCCCTCTGGGCCACGCCGAGGACGACCCTCTCCTCGGCATACCTATCCTAATCCCAGGTGGGGGACAAGCCCAGTATAGGCGGTCACATCCACACTTAATGCATCTACCTAACTCCCCTGGCAATCTTAATGCTGAGAGGACTCCTGAACGGCGGAACCTTGGGTGCAGGACCCACAGTAAGGTGGGGAACGTGGCTGATGGGACAGGTCCTTAAGCAGTGGTCTAGATGATTGACAGTTGGAAGGCTAGGATTGACCAAAGAAGGTATATAATGCAAGGTGCCCTTCAGAATGAGGGGCTCCTCGGCCGTCCGAGGAGCAACCCCCAAGCCAAAAAGAACAGGGCTAAGCCCTCAGGAAGGAAGAACGCTTCCGGAGAACCGGTGGCAAGCCTGTTAGCGCCAAACCCTTCACCCCACTCTCTAAATAAATGTATTGTTGGGGGATCTACAACAAAACGAGCCCCTACAATTGGCGCCGTCTGTGGGGAGAGCTTGTGCATTGGTAAGGACAACAGTCGAACATGGTAGGATTAGGCCCTCACCAAGGAACTCCCAATCGACCTGAACCGGCGAAGTCACGGCATCAGGGCAAGTATGGCGACCCCGGGGGCGGTCAAAACGACAACAGGCGATTTCGAGAAGGAAGCGTGCACACTTCAACGGCGAGCGAAAGCCGGGGGGACGGGCACATTCCCCAGAAGCGCGACGATGGCCAGGCCACGCGTTCACAAGAGGCCCACAGCCACGCTTCCCAGAGAAGGGACGATAAGGTGGCCATGCAACGTGAGATAGACGATCTAAAGAGGAAGCTGCGCCGTGCGCAACGAAGACGGTCTGAACCTAGCCCTGACCCGCCCTCCGACGACGAAAGCGATGATGAATACAGGCAAAGGTCAAGAACGCCCCCCAGCGAGACTTTCTCCCACGAGGAGGAGCGCTACCAGAGGCGTAGGCGTGCCAACCCGACCCCAAGGGACTTAGGAGGCGACGCCATGAGCAGGGCGCTGGACCGGCTCTCCAAGTCACCCTTCACGCGTCGTATAGAGGACGCGGAGCTTCCTCGGCGGTTCCAGCAGCCAACTTTCATTGCCTACAACGGCAAAACGGACCCTGTGGAGCACGTGAGCCAGTTCAACCAAAGGATGGCTGTCCACTCCAAGAACGAGGCGCTGATGTGCAAAGTCTTCCCATCCAGCCTGGGACCGGTGGCAATGAGGTGGTTCAACGGTCTAAGGACGAATTCCATAGACTCGTACAGGCAGCTAACCCAGGCTTTCGGCTCCCGCTTTGTCACAAACAGCAGGCCTCCTCGGCCCATGAGCGCGTTGCTGTCCCTGTCCATGCGTGACGGGGAGACCCTCAAGGCTTACTCGGACAAGTATTGGGAGATCTACAATGAGCTGGACGGCAAGTACGATGCTATTGCCATCAACACGTTCCAGAATGGATTACCTATGGGGCACGGCCTGAGGACGTCCCTAACCGGTAAGCCGGCCACCAGCGTGCGGCAGCTGATGGATCGGATCGACAAGTACAAGCGGGTGGAGGAAGATATGCTGCAAGGCAAAGGCAAAGAGAAGGCTATCCCCCAGGAGAGAAGGGATTTCAGGTCGGACCGTTACGACAATGCCCGTCCGAGGAGGGATTTCGGTGGGCATTCTGGAGCGACCAACGCACAGACAGTAGGCACTGTGTTCCGAGAACCCGTGCACAGGGTGCTGGAGAAGATAAAGGACGAACCGTACTTCAGGTGGCCGAACAAGATGGCTGGGGAACCTGGAAGGCGCAATCAGAGTCGCTACTGCCAGTACCACCAGGATCATGGACACACTACGGAGGACTGCAGGGATCTTTGGAACCACCTGGACCAGCTAGTCCAGGAGGGGAGGCTGAAGCACCTCCTCCACCATTCCAGCGGCCAGCAAAGCCGGACCTACCAAGAGCCTCGGAGGGACGCTGCCATGGGGCAACCCACCGGGACGATCAATATAATCCTGGCTGCGCCAGGAAGGACGGGCACACCCCCTCTACGAGTGTTGTCTGTGGCCCAACTGCCCGCCGAGGACCCCCGGACAGGGCCAAAGAGGTCCAGGAGGAATCCTCCCCCAGCCCTGAGTTTCTCGGAGGAGGACAAGATTGGGACCATCCAACCACACGAGGACGCCCTGATCGTCACCCTCAGAATAGGGGGCTACGATGTGAAAAGGGTGATGGTGGACGGTGGCAGCGCAGCCGAGGTCATGTGTCCAGACCTCTACAAGGGGCTGGGGCTAAAGCAGGAAGACCTCACACCTTATAGCTCCCCCCTAATGAGCTTCGATGGGAAGCTCGTCATCCCAAAGGGCATGATCAGACTGCCCGTACAGACAGGCCCAGTGGTGGTGGAGGCGAACTTCATAGTGGTGGACACATACTCTCCCTACACAGCCATCGTAGGGAGGCCCTGGCTACACGCCCTGGATGGTGTAGCCTCCACCTTGCACCAGAAGGTGAAATTCCTGTCAGGGGACCAGGTTCTGGAGATCCGAGGTTGCCAATCCACGGCTAGGCATTGCACGGTGGCTGCCATATCCCATCGGATCGATGCACAGTCCTCGGCCCAGTCCGAGGAAAATTCATAGCAATCAAAGACCCAGGTGGCGCCTCCAGATGCACCTGCCGAGGATGCTAAATGCGAAAACCTGGAGAAGGTGATAATTGGCGATGATCCGGAGAAGTTTTTCCAGGTCGGGATCCAGCTTCCTCCACGGGAGAAGGAGGAGTTACTTGAATTCCTCAAGAGGAACCTTGACGTGTTCGCATGGGACCCCTGCGATGCCCTTGGGATCGATCCATCTTTCATCTGTCACCACCTTAACGTCAACCCATTTGTGACCCCCAAGCAGCAGCCACCTCGGCGCCCGTCGAAAGAGCACGCTGATGCGATCAGGGAAGAGGTCGATAAGCTTAAGCACGCGGGGGCTATCAAGGAGATCTTCTACCCCACATGGTTGGCCAACACTGTGGTGGTCAAGAAGAAAAGTGGGAAGTGGAGGGTCTGTGTAGACTTCACAGACCTGAACAAAGCATGCCCAAAAGACCCCTTCCCAATGCCACGAATAGACCAGCTAGTAGACGCGACCGCAGGCCATCCTCGAATGAGCTTCCTGGATGCTTTTCAGGGTTATCATCAAATCCCCCTAGCCTCGGAGGACCGAGAGAAGACGGCATTTGTGACACCCATTGGGAACTACCACTACAAAGTCATGCCGTTTGGCCTGAAAAACGCCGGATCCACCTACCAGAGGATGATGACGAGAATGTTCGAGCCGATGTTGGGCAAGAGCGTCGAAGTCTATGTTGACGATATGGTGGTGAAGAGCAAGTTGGTGTCCGAGCACTTGGAAAACCTCGGCCGCACATTTGGCGTCCTGAGAGAGCACAAGCTCCGCCTTAATGCCTCGAAATGCTCATTTGGCGTAAGCTCTGGCAAGTTCCTGGGGTATATGATCACCCACCGCGGGATCGAGGTCAACCCCGACCAGATCAAGGCCATTCACAATATGAAACCTCCGCAGAATCCCAAGGAGATCCAAAAGCTTACTGGGATGATCGCGGCGCTGAACCGGTTCATTTCCAGGTCGGCTGACAGGTGTAGACCCTTTTATCTCCTGATCAATAAGTGGAAAGGGTTTGAGTGGTCTGAGGATTGTGTCAAAGCTTTCCAGCAACTCAAGGATTACCTCTCCCGACCGCCTATCATGTCCCATCCTGAGGTCGACGAGGTCCTATACGCGTACCTTGCTGTGGCGCCCCATGCGGTGAGCCTAGTACTGATACGGGAAGATAATGGCGTTCAAAAGCCAGTTTACTACGTCAGCAAGTCGCTGCACGAAGCGGAGGTGAGATACCTACCCTTAGAGAAGGCCATCCTGGCTGTAGTCCACGCCACGAGAAAGCTCCCCCATTACTTCCAAGCTCACACCGTGGTTGTCCTAACCCAATTGCCTTTGAATTCTGTGCTCCGGACCGCTGATTACACAGGCAGAATCGCGAAGTGGAACACAATTCTGGGGGCTTTTGACGTCAAGTACATGCCCCGGGCCTCCATAAAAGGCCAGGTTCTGGCGGATTTGACGGTCGAGTTCGCCGAACCAATCGTAGAAGTGACGGCCGAAGGTAAGAGCTGTGATGGGAAATCAGTTGGGGCAATCTCCATCCCAGAGGCACCATGTTGGAAAGTGTATGTGGACGGCGCGGCAAACCAAAGGGGGTCCGGAGTGGGGCTGGTCCTAGTATCCCCCGAAGATCATGTCATTGAGAAATCCCTAAGGCTCGGATTCGCGGCCACGAACAACGAGGCCGAGTATGAGGCATTACTACAAGGGATGATCATGGTACAAAGGATGGGAGGAAAGTCGATAGAGATGTTCTCGGACTCGAGGTTGGTGGTAGGCCAGGTAAATGGGGAGATGGAGGCCAGGGATTCAAGAATGCAAGAATACCTGGACCAAGTCAGGCGCTTGCGGTTGGGGTTTAGCCTCTACAGCCTGTCTCATATCCCCAGGAGCGGGAACAGCCACGCCGACTCATTGGCCACGCTCGCAACCTCCTCGGCAGGGGATCTGCCTCGGATAATACTCGTGGAACATCTGGGGAGGGCAAGCGAAGTGCCAAGAGAAGGGGTCCCCGTCCACCAGATTGAGGTGGGTTCCAGCTGGATGGACCCCATAGTGAGATTCCTAAAAGAAGATATCCTGCCCGAGGACAAGTCAGAAGCCGAGAAGGTTAGAAGGAAGGCCCCTCGGTTCTGGTTGTCCGAGGATCACAAGCTATATAAGCGCTCCTACTCTGGACCATACCTACTGTGCGTCCACCCCGGAGCGGCGGAATTGCTACTCGAAGAGCTGCACGAGGGGATATGTGGTAGCCACACAGGGGGGAGATCTCTGGCTCACCGAGCCATCACTCAAGGATATTGGTGGCCGGGAATGCAGCAAGAGGCCCAAGAGTATGTCAAGAAGTGCGACCAGTGCCAAAGGTTCGCCCCAAACATCCATCAGCCAGGAGGGGTCCTCAATCCGTTATCCAGTCCATGGCCGTTCGCCCAATGGGGCTTGGATATCGTGGGACCCTTCCCCAAGGCACCAGGGAACAAGAAGTATCTGTTGGTGGCCACGGACTACTCCACCAAGTGGGTCGAGGCCGAACCACTAGCCAACATCAGAGATGTAGACGTGAAGAAATTCCTCTGGAGGGACATAATTACGCGGTTCGGGGTCCCTCACACCCTCATCTCGGATAACGGACTCCAGTTCGATAGCAAGGCCTTCAGGGAGTACTGTTGCGAACTTGGGATCACAAACAGGTACTCAACGCCAGCCTACCCCCAGGGGAATGGACAGGCCGAGGCGGTCAACAAGGTCATTGTCAACGGGCTTAAGAAGAGACTGGATGACGCCAAAGGGAGATGGGTAGAAGAGCTGCTCCATGTCCTCTGGACGTACCGGACTACGCCCCGGCGCTCAACAGGGGAAACACCTTTTGCCATGACCTATGGTACTGAAGCAGTGATCCCCCTGGAAACCAATTTCCCGACACTAAGGACGAGCTCCTTCACCCCAGGCAGCAATGATGAGCTGCTGGGGCGGAGCCTAGACATGATAGACGAACGAAGAGAGCAAGCAATGATCCGGCTGGCCTACTACCAGCAAAAGCTCAAGCAGGGGTATGACACCAACGTAAAGCTCAGACCACTAGCACCGGGAGACTTGGTGCTGAGAAAAGTTGTAGGAACTGCCAAGAACCCTTCCTGGGGAAAGCTCGGACCTAACTGGGAGGGCCCCTACCGAATCACCTCGGTGGCAGGGATAGGAGCGTACTATTTGGAAGATTTAGATGACAAACCTGTACCTCGTCCATGGAATGTAAACAACCTGAAAAGGTATTACTATTAATAAAGAAGTCACTTTGATTCGTATTGTTAGCATATCTTAGTTATTTGCCTCGCGTCCTAACTACTTTAAGAAAACTAAGTGTTAGACGGAACCAGGGAACTGCATGGTCCTCGGACTCATTCCCATGGGGAAACTAATCACTTTAAGAAACCCAAGTGTTAGACAGAACCACGGAACTGCATGGTCCTCGGACTCAGTCCCATGGGGAAACTAGCTACTTAAGAATGCTAAGCTTTAGACAGAACCAAGGAACTGCATGGTCCACGAACCCAGTCCTATGGGGAAACTAACTGCTTCAGAAAGCTTAAGAGTTAGACAGAACCAGGGAACTGCATGGTCCTCGGACTCAGTCCCGTGGGGAAACTAACCACTTTAAGAAAACCAAGTGTTAGACAGAACCAGGGAACTGCATGGTCCTCGGACTCAGTCCCAAGGGGAAACTAACCACTTTAAAAGATCCTAAGTGTCTACTTCAAAATTCCACCTGCTCCTTAGGACATAAAAGGTCCGCCCGAGCATACAAACCCTTACGTTGTAATTATCAAATGCCGCGATTGGCCGAGGTACAATTGAAGTCAAAGTTATACGAAAAAATGAATGGCGCGCATAGGAGTGCAGATCTGCAAAGAAAGTACACGTCCGTGGTTAGAAACCAAACAATACAAGAAGAAATAACGCAGAGAAAGAAGCTAGAATCTATAAATCCCCTTTTATTCCCACTGCCCCACCTGGTGTTCCCTCCGTCGTCGGACAATGAAAGCCATCGTGCCACGCTCCGGACACGATGAGGAAATCCTCATTCATCCCCTTGTTGGACTCGGGGAGGCACTGGATAAGCCGGACCTCGTCGTCCCTCGTCCTCATGTAATAGGACTTGTTCTTCAAATGTTGAAGATTGTAGCAGTAGTTGACATCGTGATAGGTCAGCCTCAAACCCATCTTTTCATTAAGGGCGTCCACACTGCCCAAAATTCTGAACATGTTGGAGGCGCACTGGGTGGGGGTCAACCGGAAGTAGGTGAGGTAACCCCTCATCACTGGCCCCATGGGGATCCTCATCCCCCCTTCGAGAAAAGCGATGACAGGAATCACCACTTCGCCCTCTCGCCTCTGGAGGTACCACTCCCCCTCCTCACAATACCTTAAGCCCACATTGGCCGGTATCTTGTAATCGGCGATGAATTTCTCCATCGCCTCCTCAGTGCCAACAAACTTCTTAAGTCTACCCATCCTAGATGACGCCTAAGCGAACTAAAAGATGAACGAATGAAAGAGAAGGACGAGTAGAGAGGGAGAAAGCTCAGAGAGAGACAGAGAGACTTACAGAAATGAGGAGGAGCTCCTCGGACTGGCTTTTTGTGCTGGAGATGGAGGTGGAAGTTTGGCTGGACTCAGAATAGAGGCGCAGGAGCTCTCGATTGCAAATGAAAAGTGAAGAAACGGCTCTAATGGGTACTTATACCCTAGAAAGAAGAGCTGCGCAAGTTTTCCCGCCCATAAGTGCCAGACGCATCTCCACCGTTAGATCGTCATCTGCCCGTTGAACGTGGGGAGCATAAAGCCGCCCGAATTTAATGCAAGACACGTTACGCACATCGAAGCGCCAGTAACGCACCTTGGGCAGTTGAAAAGGCGCCAACGCTGACGAGGGATAAGACTTGATTAGACGCGAAGCAGGTCCGGGGATATCAAAATCCTCCTTCCGCCCGAGGATGCGGACAGCATGATTTTGAGGGGCTATTGTGGGGCCAGAATAAGTCAGCAGCCCCGGCCCACTCCAGGCCAAGCCCAGAGGCCCATGCCGAGGACGCCTCCACGATCCGAGGCCCGAGGACGAAAGTTTAGAGCCCAGGATTCAAGGAGCATTGCCGAGGATGGTTACATCCTCGGTAGGCCGAGGACAGAAAGTGGGCATGCGGCACACCTTTAAGGGGAGTCTCCCCAAGCATCCAAGGAGCAAATAGCAAGAACCAATCACCGGACATTGAAGCATGGCGGAGGAGCAAGTCCCAGGCGAACTGTCACCTCCACATTAAATGCCCTCAACTAACGCTCTGGCCGCATTAATGAAGACAGGACCTCTGAACAGTGCCGTCTTGAGCGCTGCAACCCACTGGAGGTATGGGAATGCGGCTGATGGGACAGGCACTCGAGTGGAAACCGGATTGATCAACAAATGTAGGGCTAGGATCAACTGAGTGAGGAGTATATAATGTAAAAATCCCTCTTGTGAAGGGGACGGACGAAAAACCAGAGAAAAAGGAATACTGTAGCAAAGTATTTTCTCTCAACTCTTGTAACCCCTCTGAAAAGAGATAATAAGAATTTCAGCTCCATAAGGCACGTCCGAGGAGCCTCATTGTGTGTTCAAACCTCCATTTTAGTCATTAGCAATCACGTACAACCATGCATGGCCGTTGCCTCCTTTACTAAGGCCTAGCTCTTGAGCCCATACTCTACAAATTTATTGAAGGGTTAGCTGGGCTTGGGCCCACTCTCTCAATCCTTAGAGAGCACTCGAATCCACCCCCTACATATATATATATATATATATATATATATCTTTTTGCTAAAATAATTAAGTTAGCCTTAGGAATAATCTTTGAAAGCTAGTACTATGTTCTCATCAAAAAAAAAGAAAAGAAAGCTAGTACTATGTAGTATCATGTTCATAAACTAAGAGAGGACATTTTCAAAATTTGAGGATGTTGGGGCTGTTTAGTAGTGTAACTAGAACAATAGTTTTCAGTGTTAAAACAATATTACATGTATTTTTACACACTTTTTTACCCATACGTATTTTTAAAAAATACAAACAACGTTACTAGAACAATATTACCAAACACCCCTTTAAATTCTTCTTCTTCATGTTTCAAAATGAACTTTTTTTAATTAAAATCCCCCCAAAAATATATATATATATATATATATATATATATATAATAAGTGCTTCCCTTAATACATTCTCTATTTTTTTTTTCTCTCCAAAAATTGTCAGAATTTTGACAACTCTGTTCCCCCATTGATGAGCATCATTTTTCTTCTTCTTCTTCCATTGCATTCAAAGTACTAGGTTCAGTGTGGGACCCAAAGTTTGTTTCATAATATAAGATAAGAATCTATGTCATAACTCATATATAACTTAGTTATTAAAATATCTTCAGCCAAAAAAAGTTATTGAAATATATGTATCCGTACGGATTGACAGGAAGTGGAATCTTTGCTGTCTATCTAAAAATGAATGGATGAGATATTGATAAGAAGAACCTTCTGGAATTCATGACTTCCTTTCTTTTTTTTTCTTTTTTTTAGATAATTACAATGTTCATAAAATTAAACCTGCATCTCGTACAATTTTCTCCCATAAATCTTGAAACACTTTATTCATGATGAGATGCCAATTTAGCTCTAATTCCATTCACTTTTGGAATTTATGACATAATTATACTATGTGCAAGTAATTTTATAATCACAATTTTTACAATATATTTTTTTACAATTATTCAGTGTGATAGATTGTAATTAGTTATTTATCACATTCACATTAACCTATTAATTTTTTTCCTCACTTACAGGCTTATGGTTATAACCAGCGGCATCATAATCATGACACAAAAGTGTGTAATCTTTTTTTTTTTTTTTTTTTTTACTTTGCACCAAAATATTTTTTTAAATTTTTCTGGGATTTTGCACCATACGCATACACTAGTGGAATAGATGAGAAATTGATGAGATGCTTCGGAATTCCTGGATGATTGAATAGAGTAGTGGAATGGTTTATTATATCATGTTCTGGAATTCATAACATAATTGCACCATACATATTACATACACACTAGTGTAATAGATAGGAAATTGATGAGAAGGTTCTGGAATTCTTGGAGAATTGAAATGTAGTCTAGTGCAATGAATGAGATATTGATGAGAATCTTCTGGAATTCTTGGAGAATTGAAATGTAGTCTAGTGCAATGAATGAGATATTGATGAGAATCTTCTGGAATTCTTTAACTTTTAGTTGCACCCAAACACTAGTGGAGTAAAATTTGGTGAGAAGCTTCTGGATTTCCTTAACTTTTAATTGCAACCAAACACCAGTAGAGTAAAATTTGATGAGAAGCTTCTGGAATTTTTGGATAATTGTAACATTCACATAATAAAATCCTTTGTATCTGTTTTAAAACATGTTAATTAATTTGACCACATCTTTATTAATTTAAATAAATAAATAAAAATGATTATAATCAACTTTTATTGAAATATTGATGACATTAAAAAATAAGATCTACTAATTACAAATAGAATTTTAAAATTTTCATAGTAGAAATATTCTAAAAACTCTAGGGGATTTTATTTTTAATAAAATAAGTAAAAAAAATCACCCTCCTCAAAATATTTACTGCTCCTATCAACTTGGGGCTATTTAATAATAATAATAATAATAATAATAATAATAATAAAACTTAGGTAAAAAGGTAAGGATTGAAAAGTTGAAGATTAATTATTTGTTGATAAAGGGAGACCCCACCTCAACTATGGTTACAGAATGTTTGAAATTGATTTGCTAAAGTCTCGTAAGAAAATAGTAAATTTCCATTATTTTGTACATATATTTTTTGGCAGAGTATTGTACCATTTTAATATTAAAATATCATTTTAATAAATTATTAAATAATGAGTTAAGAAACTAAACGAGGACAATGTTGGATTTTCACGTGGTTAATGAATCTTAATTAGTGAGGAGTTACTATTGTACTAAAAAGAATCAATGTAGGATATTTTTTTGGAAATTAAAGCCCTCATGGTAAATTTAATTCATGAAAATAAAAAGTTTCTTAAAGGTAGTTTTTCTAGGAATAATCTATTGAGACCAATTTTTTTTTTTTTTTACAAAAATAATGGAAGCTCTCATAGTAAGGGTTCGTTTGGTTGGAGGAGTGGAAAAGTGGGAGAATGGAAAATTGTGGGAGGATGGAAAAGTGAGAGGATATAAAATATTTGGTTTTCCCTCTTGTGTGTTTGGTTGGAGGAGTGGAAAAGTGGGAGGGTAGAAAACTCTTTTGTTTAGTTAGAAAAAAAAAAAAAAAAAAAAAAAAAAGAATGATGGAAAATGTAATTTATATCAATTGACTATTATACCCTTGTTACATAATATATAAGAAATAGATTTATTTGTACTCATTAAATAATATAAAATTTACCACATCATACATATAAATTTATATTATTATTTTTATTATTATAATGTAAAAATTACAATAGTGTGTACATATAAATTTAATTGGGCAAAAACGTGATCATACAAATTTATAGTGTACATACAATAGTGTTTTTTTTTTCCCCTCAATTATTATAAGGTCCCTTTTAGCTAAGGAATTTTTTTTTTTTTTTAAATTAAAAAGTTTACGTTTTTTCCAAAGGACATGTACATAATACATGGTAGATAAACGAATGGAAAAAAAAAATATATATATCTCAATGTCATACGAAACCTGGACATAAGAAACAATAGAATGTTGATCAGGTCACGTTGAAAAAAAAAAAAAGAGAAGAGAACCTAGACGTTGGTGTGCTGTGATGGCAAGGATGAGAAGAGGCAAAAGTGATAAAGATTGAGAAGAGGCAAAAGTCAAGTCACCAAGTCATGAATGAGGGGTAGGTGAGGGGTATTTGTGTAAAAGTGCTTTCACAGCACTTTTCTCTCCATATTTTCCCCCCGATTTGGGAGAATTAAAAAAGTGGGCCCAGGGAAGAAACTTTCTCCCCTGTTTTCTGTCTCTCCTATTTTCCTTCTCCAACCAAACAGTGGAAAACAACATTTTCACCCTATTTTCCTCTCCCTATTTTCCATCCTCCCTATTTTCACCCCAATCAAACACACCCTAAGGGGAACCCAAATCAAAAGAATAGGAATCAAGAGCCCTCCTAACAAAACCCATAAACACAAATTTCAATTTATATTATACTTGGGTCAAGAAAATGGAGAAAATACTATATCACAGCCTAATTCTTCAAATTTTCCTTTTCAAACACAAGTAAATTTTGAATTAGAACCTAGAAGAAGTTGTAGACACCCCATTTTGTAACCAATGAATCCACAACCTTGTGTTATAGTAATTTCAAAAATAATCTAGGAGCAAAAATGTTGTTTGAATGGTTCGACGAACATGAATTTCACTTTAAAGAATATGATGATCGAACCATTCAATCAAGAGATCAAGCCACATCAAGTTTTAAAGGTCATATGCATTCCAATGTGTTAAGGCATAATCAAGTGATTATGGGTAGTTTATTTTGATTGGTCCTTTTTGGATTAGTTAGAATTAATTCATGTAAGAATCCCATTGGTTTATTTTTAAGACAAGAATTTAATCAAAAGTGATAAAAAAAAATTTAGGAGATAAAGCCCTAAATTTGATTTTTGATTTTCCCTCCTTGAAAAGAAGAGGGTAAATTGGAGATCAAAAGATTGGATCATTAAGATAAAGTTTTGATCATTTAGTGGCTTTAGAGTAGCAAAGAAAACTCATGATTATCCTTAAACAAGTTAGAATATTAACCAAAACATTCCCAAAGACGAAGTTGTGGCCAAAATGTGCCCAGGACAAAGGTGCCAATTAGCACCTTGTCACATAGACATGGATTCTAATCAGCACTTATAACCTGATTCCCACCAGATCCGAGTTTTATCATGTCATATTAGCTCAAAATATTCTATAGTGTTTGAGGATAAATACAAGTTCAAAACTAGTACAACAAATTAATGGAGTAAAAAAAAAAAAAAACTATTTTTTCATTTCCCCCCTTATAAATAAAACCCTCATCATCAAATTAAAGGATTATAAAAATTCTAACTTTTTGTAGCAATAAAGTTATTAGAAAATTGAGACTTTGAGAGTAGTAAGGTGTGGCAAAAATTCTAAGAGAAAACGCTTTAAGGAGATATTAGCTTGCTTATGCAACATTTAGTCTTCCAAAGTCTTTAAACACATTCATACATACACATTCAACCTATTGAATACTTCAAGAAACCACATCAAGCAATCTACAACACAACATACAAAATGATTGATAACATAAGATGATATTCATTGTTCATATAACATATTCGGACACAACTTAACCTAAAAGCTTAAGATTGCGAGTTTGGATTCAAATAAATTGTATTAATCACTCACTCTTCTCATTATTATTCAATTTGAAACTTCACTCATATTTGTATACCTAACAATCTCCTCCTCACGTGTGAGTTACTGCCTCTTTGTGAGCTACAAACAACTACTAGCTCTCTCTTGCCTATGGGTTATTTTTTTCCCACCAACGCATCATCTATGAGACTTTTGTATGTCATCCATGAAAGCCGTGTGTCAGCCCTGCATATTCATCCATGGACACCTGCCTGCAAATCCATGTCCATGGAAACCTCATGTAGAAATTTTGAGAGAGGACTTAATATTGTACAAACAATATCGTGTTAGTTTCAATTGTAAAACTACCACCATTGAAAGCAACCCATTTTAAAGCATGAATGCCCTAAGAATGTATCATTAACAATAAAACATTGAAATTTGACAATCAATAAATATTTACCTATATGACATGCCTGTAATCATTTAAAACTACTGGATTATATAAGCCAAAAGCCCCTTACTAGAGCGCCTTCAACCTCGAGGTCGTAGACCATGTCACTCATTCCCATCCTGTGTGCATTAGCCTTTTTCATTGTACAGTTCAATTCTAGCTTGACTTTCTCACTGATAACTATTTTCATGCATTCTTCTTTGTCTAACACACAATAAGCATCTTAAAAACGCCCACATTCCAGCAAACAAGTTTGTGGCCATGTACCTTAAATCGACTATAACTATCCCAAAGATTAAAGAAGATAACATTAAAGAAAATCTCCTGTTAAACACTTTATTACATGTTTACAGAAAAACGACAATTATCCAATACAACTGAACATAAATCACATTGTATACAGATTTAACAACAACAAAGTCTTGCTCCAATCTTTTAGTTGCCAAATCATACTAATTCCAAACGATTGCTTGATTCATTATATACATATAGAACTGGTTCACAGCACCAGCAGATGATGACGTACGGCACTTGTAAGGTTCACTTTGTAAGACGACCAAAGCTATCCAGTGCTCATCAACATCATACACGAGAAGGTATTTAGTATCACCAGGATACCCACTCCATGTGAGAAGAGTGTGATATCCCAAAGATATAAAATACAAATTGCATTATACACAGAAGTGAAGACTGTACTTGTTTTCACTCTGTAACGAAGTCTGGGGGTTGCTAAAATCTTGATCAGGATCTTAAATCTCACAATTCTACAAATCTAAAATGTCAATGACTTAAACATTAATTTGAGTCTTTTAAGAGGGATTATTAAAATTCCAACCCAGATTGTGGTTTCTTTTAGAGAAACCTTTATACTGGAACCAAAGTAAGGAACCCAATTTGGTAGTCTTTTTAAGACTTTTTCTGGGGGGTGGACTGGAAAGTGGGGAAGAGTAACAACCCAAGTTCCAATGACAATAAGTTGTAAAAGTAGGCCATAGGCCTTTGATTGTAAAAGACCATGGGTCTTTGGTTTGTAAAAGACTAGAAGTCTCTTTTTCTTTTGAGTTGAAAAAGAGTGAATCACTGTGAGAAGACTTTAGGGAATGTTTGCAAATGTAAGTGGGAAAAGGAAGATGACCCATTTTCAGCAAAATACCCAAAACTTTGGTTGAATGTTGCTCACATGAGGGATTTTACATGCGAGATTTCAGAGAATATTAATAATTCTTTGACTTTTAGCTTTGTTTTTAAAGAATATTAAACTTTCTTTTGAACTTTATAAGAAAGACTAATATCCTTTTTAATTTAGCTGTCTTCAAAGAGTATTAAAAATTCTTCTACTCTTTCCAGGAAAGACTTTTTTTTTTTTGTTTTTTCGTAAGTACTTCCCAAGAAAGCCATAATTTTTTTTTTTTTTTTAACCTTGTCTTATAAGTAATATTAAGAATTAATTATCTATCTAAATCATTGACATTCTTTAATTGTAAAATTTTAAGATCTTCAATCAAATCCTATGATCTGATCCGAAGACCCTCCCAAAGATCCTAGATATGATCCTGATTTTAACAACCCTGGTGAAACCTTTGGATTGATGATCTCTTCAGGCCACAACAAATCTTGATACTTTAGCTCAAACTGTTGCATAATAACAATGCAAGGTTAGTTTTCAGAAGACCAATTTATCTGAGGATCATAAACACAAAGAAACCACATCAAATAAATCAAAAAGTACCCACAAACGAGTATAACGAGTCTTGAGCTGCAAATTATCACAACTTGAAATTTGTTGGAAAAACTTGCAAGATCAATAAATAAAAGATATCTTGAGAGTTTTCACTTACCTCTGCGATGGCATCTGAGCTACGGCATGACCCATTGTCCTTAACAGAGACCATGTTTTCCTGGGTTTCATTATCAAAAGCAAGATTATTTTGACTGCTATACTTGTAACAAAAGCAGTCATCTGGGTTATAAGGAGTCAAATCCCAGGACTCAGAGATATTGGGAGCTGACTCATTCGTGCCAGATTGGTGATGCACCCCCCAATGACCGCTGTTTAAGTCATTGGTGAAAGGGTAAGAGATGCAAGAAGAACCTAAATCTGCTTGCATATGCGAGTGTAATGGGCATAACATGTTGCAACCTAGTGGCTGTGGTGTGACAGGGAACATATTCAAGCCTGCCTCCACCTGCAAATCACCCTGATGTTAGAAACATAAACGAATAAGATAGGTACTTAACTAGATAATTACCCTTGGAAGAGAGATGCAATTGTTTTATGCTTGAATTTAATTCCTTTCTCACCTCATCAGATGTTATTTCTGCCACTTCTTTTGAAACATTAGTGTTATAGCCATTGTACTCAATAGGTGGTATAGTGCTAGATGTTATTGCATCAGAATTTTCTGCAGGACAACATCTGGGATAATTGTCTGCTTCACTGCCTAATTCTGGAGACACTGAAGCTGGTACTAGCATAGACTGTGCTTCTTCAAGAGAAGCTTTAACGGAGGTAGTAAATGAAACAGCAGGTGTAACGGAGGTTAAAGTTGATGGGGAGGAAAAGTTGCAATCTAATGGCTCTGGTGGATGGGGATAGAACATTTTGAGCGCTTCCTCCATTTCCAGCTCAAACTGATAGAAGAAACATGAATAACCAAGATAAGTGTATAATTAGTTATCTGCACTTCCAATTCCCACAATTTTATAATAATAACAACTGTTCTAACCCTTGTAGCTCAACTAGTTGGCATCTCCTAGTGTTCAAATACCCCCTCCCCAATGTAGCTATCAAATTATTATTAAAAAAAAAAAAAAAAAACAGTTTAAAGCTGAAAGTAAAATCTTTTCTCACTTCTGTAGCTTCTACTTCTGCCACTTGATTTTCCGCAGTGTATGCATTATAACCATTGTTACATGCAAGGGGTGGAACAATGTAAAATCTTGTTCTGCCATTAGTAGGATGCTTTTCAGCTTGCTCCAGCAATGCTTGAGATGCTGGAGCCAATGTTGGTTCAGACTGTGTTTCTTCATAAGAAGATTTATTACCAATAAAAGTTGAAACATCAGGAGTGATGGGGGGTAAACTTGAAGAGTCATCTGGAGGCGTGAAACAGAACTTATTCAAATTTTCCTCCACATTGAAATCAACCTGATGGAAGAAATATGAGTGCACAAGACAAGTACTTAATTAATTTACTATACTTTCAATTCCACCCCCCCCCCCCCCCAAAAAAAACAAAAACCATAGATAGTGTTTAATGCTGAAACTAAGTCCTATCACCTCAGAGTTGAAGTTGTCACTTTTAAATTGAACAGGTGCTACGGATGGAGAGAACATATTCCAATATTTCTCCACATTGCAATCATCCTGATTGAAGAAACATGAGTGCACAAGATAAGTACTTGATTAATTTAATTTACTATACTTCTAAATTCGGAAAAAAAAAAAAAAGAAAAAGAAGAAGAAGAAGTGTCTAATGCTGAAACTAGGTCCTATCACCTCAGAAGATGTCATTTCTGCCCTCTGTTTTTCTGCAACATAAGCATTTTGGTAGTTGTAGTTGTCATTTTTAAATTGAACAGGTTCTGTAGCATCAGATATCATTTCGTCCACATTAAAACCATCCTGATAGAAGAAACATTAGTGCACAAGATAAGTACTTGATTAATTTAATTTACTATACTTCTCAATTCGCAAAAAAGAAGAAGAAGTGTCTAATGCTGAAACTAGGTCCTATCACCTCAGAAGATGTCATTTCTGCCTTCTGTTTTTCTGCAACATAAGCATTTTGGTAGTTGTAGTTGTCATTTTTAAATTGAACAGGTTCTGTAGCATCAGACACCATTTCGTCCACATTAAAACCATCCTGATAGAAGAAACATTAGTGCACAAGATAAGTACTTGATTAATTTAATTTACTATACTTCTCAATTCGCAAAAATGAAGAAGAAGAAGTGTCTAATGCTGAAACTAGGTCCTATCACCTCAGAAGATGTCATTTCTGCCTCCTGTTTTTCTGCAACATAAGCATTATGGTAGTTGTAGTTGTCAGTTTTACATTGAACAGGTGCTGTAGCATCAGACAACATGTCATCAGAAATTTTAACATAACAAGATTGATTACTTGTTTGATGAGTTTCAGCTTGCACTTCCAATGCTGGAGATACAGGAGCCAGCGATGACTTAGACTTTGTTTCTTCAATACAAAATGTGGTATCAAGTGAAACAGCAGGTCCACCTTTGGTATTCTTTTCTCGATCAACGAATAAACGAATAAGGACCAAGGCCTTCTGCATAATGTTAAGCACCCAAGTGAATCGAACATCATTGCCTAATATAAACTACAAATTGAATTACCACAAAAATGCAAATAACAGTATGTAAAAATGTATCAAAATGTTATAACTAACAACAATGAAATAGAGGAGGTTGTCCTACAAAGCCATTTGATGTATAATAGTTATCAGTTTAAGGAAGCACCATTAGTAAAGCAAACTCACAATGAAGGCATCTACATAAATTTTGTTGTGAGTCAAGGGAGAAAATAGTTTAAAATTTTCTTCATTGATTCTAGAATCCTACAGTGATTAAAAAAGTTATTGTAATTTGAGGCTGGTGGAAGCGCTTTCACACGAACAATTAAAAAAAATATCTATATACAATAACAAATTTAAATGGTTCGGTCAACTCCATGCCCACAGGCCACATCCCCAAGCAACAACGCCAATCAATATCAGCAATATGGATTAGAACCACATTCAACCAAACCTCGCAAATTGATTAGCACACTTTCACAAGCATCAAACACAAACACAGATGTCACAAACTCCAATTACACCCAATACAAACTCTTAATTCCAACTAACAAACTCATAAACAAGATACTCACAATCTCAAAACCTTAATACACCCAATGTTGCTCTTACATTAACAAGACAAACAAATTTTCAATTCATAGATGTATCTTTCAACTCAAAAGAAACCATCAAACTAGTTTTCAAAAAATAAAAAAGAGAAAAAAACCCACTCCATGTTCTGCTAAGAGCCTCCTCCTCTCCTCAATGAGGGTAACTCTTGAGCTAAAACCACCAATCCCTAGCAACACTGTCTATATATAAGATTTCAGTATCTATCCCTTGATGGATTAAGAAATATCAAATTACTTATTAAATAAAAAATGGATTTTCATTCCACCGAGAAAATTCAAACCTAGTCAAAATAGGAATTTGAGACAATGGTTAACAAGAATAATGAATTATACCAAATCCCACATTAGTACAAAGAGAAGTCAGGAGACATGATAGTCCTATATATAGAGTAGTAATGTAACTTTTGGGTTGTGTGTGATGATTCTAAAGAGATGTAACAAGATACGATAATCCTATAAATAGAGTGGTCATATTACTTTTGTGTTGTGTGTGAGAATCATAACATAATGCTTTGCCAGTGCATTAATGGTGAGAACAGCTTTACTGTATTAAGGATTTGGGTAGTTTATGTTTATGGTTGTGGTTGTAATTGATATTATTAATAATAGATTTTGGTTGGCATTGTCTACCACAATAAATTTATAAATTACTTATCTTACGGTCCTTGCTATTTTATTATCTTATGTGTTGTTCACAACAAATTTGAATTAAAAGAATCATCCAAAAAAAATTTAAGATAAAAACAAAATGCCAAAATAGATGCAGATTGTTTGGTAACACATTATCGTACTTTTTTAAAGTACAATTTAAACTTTAATTTTTTCTAGGTATAGCTTTTTCAAAAGATCCATTTTCAAAAAGCTTAAAAATGAGCTGTACCAAACGGAGCACTTAGTCATCTTTCTTTTAGCCAAGCACGCAAAGTGTGCATTTAGTCTTTAATGTTAATAGTGCCTTTGATACTATGTTAAATAAATTGCAGATGAGTGCAGAAGCGAAAGCATAAAAGGGAACACAAGAGAATTATGTGGTTCAGCCACCACAGAGGAAACCCTTAAAGGCTCAGAAAACTGACTCAGGGTTTAGAGGAATTGGCCCTTAGATTTATTCCAATCAGCAGAAGTTTGGCAAGTTATCAAAGTTACACAACTATCTTTGTATTCTGAAGTTATAAGAGAATCATATAAACCAACAACCTAACCTTTTCAAGTAAGGATAACTCGATTTATTCACCAATTAAACATATCAAGTGATCATTATTCAGCAAGAATGTTAACCCTCACTAAAAATTAACAAAATTTAACAGCTTCCACAATCTTTGCTGATTGAATCAATCCTCTTTTAATGAAGGTAAAAATGATTTTGGAGGCAAAACAATCTTTATTCAACAGAAAAAATAAATAAATAAAAATGAAAAAATCACTGGAGCAATCAAGAAAAAAATCTCAGGCTAATTTCACATCAATAAACAAACTAAATAGCAAAAGCCAACCTGACCGGGGTGTTTTCCATCAAACTCCTTCTGGGTGGTTCGGTACTCATACATTTTCCACTCAGTCCTCTCTCCGTTAGGGGAGCGCCCTATATGGTAGCCCAGTGACTTTTTCATTCCAATCACTTCCCCTCCAGACTTGATTTTCCGATCCTTACCAGTTGATTTCCAGTACCCTTTCTCGGTTGACCTGTTCATCGAATTCCCATTCTTATGCTTCAGGCTCTGTGGAGTGATGAAGTGCCACACTTTGTCCTTTGTAGGTATCCTAGCAAAATCTACAATCCAAGAAATCAGACTAAGCACAAAATTTTGACACCCAAAAAATGAAAAAAAATCAAATGAGCACCTATTTAATACGGGCATATTATGCAAATATTATGTAACTAGTAAGTAAACTACTAACAAAATATAAGTTACAAAGACCAAGAAGTCACATAATGAAGAAGATTTAACAAAAAATTTTACAAAGAGTGATTCAGAATTATGTTATCAAAGTCAGCAAAAAGGGAAAAAATAAATAAATAAAAAAGTACTACTAAATTCAACATAACAAATTAATATGGTAGTTCAACATAACTTCATTTCCAGATCTAAAATGAGAAAATCAAATGATCTATCATATTGAGTAAGTGCTAAATCATTCTCTGAATTCGAAAAAAAAAAAGAAAGTACTAATTTAAATTCAATCAACTACTTTTTTTTTTTTTTGGTTAAGGTAATGTTTTAAAGAAGAAAAACAACTATACAAGAGCAGAGGAACATACCCCCAAGAATTCATCAGTCTTTATACAAAAGAAACTGCAAACTAGATACAACATGAAACCAGACAACACCAAGACCAGAAAACAACACACACACAAAGGTTAGAACTTAGGAATTGTATAAAATCTATAACAAACTAAATTAACAAACTTGTCCAGCAAAAATCTATAACAAGCAACAATCTGTAACAATTAACAAACTAATAATACAAGAAACAAAAAAAAAGTTCCTACCTTTAACAACAAAAGCAATAAATTTTCCAAGAATATGAAGGTGGGTGTGTGATAATAAGAATTAAGAAAATTACTTGGCAAATCCCAGGGCTCATATTTATAAATATCAATTTCGGGTATACGCCAAGTATTTTTGTTATCTTTCCCAGTTATCTTCAGCTTCAGGTAGTCATCAATGAGCTCATCGTCTGTGGGACTAAATCTGTACCCAGGTAGTGAGTACAAATCTGGGTCATCCATAATTCACACACTCTCTCTCTCTCTCTCTCTCTCTAGCTTTACTGAGAAACTAGCTAAAGAAAGAAAATGAGAGCAGTTGGTCTTGGTCTTCTTGTCTTTATACTACTTCGGCAGTAAAGCTTTTCCCCCACAAACTATACAGTTAACCAAGTGGGTCCTTTTAACAGTGTCTTAAGGAGAATTTAAAAATGATTTTATCCTCTTTTTTTTTTTTTCTAAATTAAAAAAAAAAAAAAAAAATTAGGACTAGAATATTTTTTCCACAACTCTATGCGGTATGCGCCATAACCTTTCCCTTTGAAATTGGCTTTAAGATATCATGATATATAGATAGATACTTGAATAAATCTGAACACTCATTTGTAAAAAAAAAAAAAATAAATTAAGTTAATTGTAACTCACTTTTTAATAAGTCTATTTTAACTAAAGTGTTTATAATATATAACATATTCTATTTTTGAGAAATATTACATTCATAAAAAATAAAAATGTCTAGTAGTGAGCACTCTGTTCTGACGACTTGAACCTTAACTCTTAACTCCCACCCCTATAAGAACTTTGTACTTGTAAAAAAGAATTGACTTAGTGGTTTTTACAACCTCATGATATATAGCTGTACAAAGGACACGTGTCTTTGTTATAGTGGAATAGCAAGATGTCAGCACCATATGTGTTACAACCTGCCAGTACCGCGCGCTTTTTCGTATTTGTATTTGTCTTTCCTTTTTTTTTTTTTTTTTGATAACTGTATTTGTCTTTCTTGTTTCGTCGTTTTGGTACTTTTTAAAAACGAAATTAGACCGTATGTATAACTTTTTCATAAGTGTCAAAAACATAATCTTCTTATTTTCATGAGTGCATAATATTCAATTAAATGATTTTGTTATTGTACAAAAGTATGATTCTAAATTTCTAATCAAGGAGGCAATTACAATAGCCAAATCCTATATTAAACAAGCCTCCAATGGTATGAGTGCACAAATTAGCTAACACAATGTTTTATACGACACCATGTGAGTTTTAACTTTTAAGTTCTAAGAGCATCCACAGCAGTGGATCTATAATTTTAGCTATTTAGCACCATCAAAACTTACTTTATCTATTTTACCTACATACATGCTGCAGCAGTGGATCTATTTTAACTTTCAACACAATAAAATAATATAAACATCACAATAAAATAATATAACTACTACAATAAAATAATATATCCCAATACCCAAAAAAACCAACTACAAATACCTCTACCATCGGCCACCACCAACACCACCACCACCGGTCCACAGAAGGAATAAGTAAAAAAAAAAAAAAAAAACTAAATCTCCAATCTTTTTTCACAGCCACAACCACCACCAACACCACCACCACCAGTCCACTCCAAAAAACAATAATACATACTACTAGCAAAAAAACACCACAAACGGCACAATCCAATCCACAGCCACTGCCAAAGAAAAAAAAAAACCACTGCCAAAGAACAACACCCAACAACAACTACACAAACGGCACAATCCACTTTTCCACTGCCAAAGAACAACCACCCACCAACAACTACACAAACCCAGACCACCATCAAACCCACCATCTGAGCTAGATCGAGAGAGAGAAGACCAGCCATCGCCATCGCCATCGCCGTCGCCGATCACGCCATCGTCGATCACGCCATCGTCGACCCACTATTTATCTTATGCTCCAGACCAATCATCGCCGATCCACTAACCCACTCCATCGCCGATCCACTAACCCACTCCATCGCCGACCCACTAGCCCACGCCATCCACGAAACCCACTGACCCAATCGCCGATCACGCCATCCACAAAACCCACCGACCCAATCGCCGATCACGCCATCCACGAAACCCATCGACCCACGCCATCCACGAAACCCACCGACCCAATCGCCGATCACGCGAAAAGAAGAGAGAAAAGAGAGCGAAGAGGTAGAGAAGGAAGAGAGAGGCTGAGACTCTTGAGTCTGAGACGAAAAGAAAGAGAAGGCAGAGAGAGAGAGAACGAATATTTTAATGGAAAAGGGGGAGAGAAGTTAAATAAAATACATTATATTTTTTTAGCTTTGCGCTACAGTACACATCTATCTTTAGATGTGCACTGTAGCTGAACATCTAAATTTTTTGCTTATCCCTCCACTGCTGCAGCTGATTTTTGTGGTCAGTGGTGCTAAAAAATAGCAATATAGCTATTTAGCACCACTGCTGTGAATGCTCTAAACAATCATGGGAGGGTTTTTGGTCAACACCACATTGATGTTCCTTTTGATGAGTGTTTGATCCTTTATTTATTTATTTATTTATTTTGCGCAGGTTTTTCAAGCTCTTGAGTAAATGTGAATCAAGTAGTCCATTGAGATCATGAGCACCATCATTAATCCAAACTTATTTTAACTGGATAAAATTTGACTCTTTTTTTAGATAGTTTCAATTTATGGCGTTCACTTTTGATAATAGCCCTTTATCATCAAACCAAGACACTAATCAGTTTTTTGTGTAGACGGGAATGAATCCCCAGATTTCTTATTCAATTATAAGAGACTTTATCAGTTGAGCTAACTGAAACCTGCAAATTTGACTTATTTTTACTTGACCAAAATATGTTGTGCTAAATTGACACTAAAAATGGAGATAAAAATTGAAAAGATAACTATATATATATAATACATTTAATAATAACTAAGAATGTGTTCAGTAAAATAGATTGGCTATCCTATAAAAACAACTTATTGCTAAAATAATTAAAACACCCTTCGGAATAATCTTTGACCATTGATGAAAGTAGTACAATAAAGATTTTCAAATCATTTTCAAGAATTAGTAGGATATTTGTTTTGCTTGAATAATGTTATAGACACAAACTATTTTATAATATTTTTGTGAAAATTAGAACTAGTAAGAATTTGTTACATCAATAGTTTGTAAAAATATTGTAAAATAGTTTGTGACTATAACATTACTCGTTTTGCTTTGGTTTGCTGTGTAATTTTCATAATTTGAGGATATTCATTAATTTAATCTAATTAATGTTTTAAGAGCTTGTTTGGATTGAGGGAGGAAAGAGGGGTAGTAGAGTAGAATTAGATATATAAAATAAAAAATAAAATAAAAAAGACTAATTTTGAGCCAAATCTATTCTACTCTTCCTTCTTTCCCCTCAATTCAAATGGACCATAAATGTATATTTGAAACCATAATTAGTAATTCCCTTAATCCATTATCTAGTTGAATATTTTGTTTCAGCAAAAAAAAAAAGAAAAAAAAAAAAAGAGTTGAATAGTTTGTCATCATTGCTACTCTGTTCCCCTCATTGGTGAACATCATAGTGTGAACCCAACAAAGTGGTGCATATAGGGTTTGAGTAGATGTAGAATCTTTTGTACTAAATAGAACACGTAATAATAAAAGAATCTAGTCATAAATTATTCAATACAGGTACGAGAGAACATCTTAAGGTGCAAGGAAGGAGTTCAACCATGTGGAATGGAATTGGATGAACTATTTGATGAGAAGTGAGAACATTCTGGAAATCTTTTAATAATAAATTGCATCATTTTTTTTTTATGAACATAAATTGCATCATATTATAGACTAGTGGGAATGAGAAATTGATGAGAAGATTTTGGGTAATTTTTTTTATTTTTATTTTTTTGATGTGAAGATTTTGGGCAATTGAAACTAGTGAAATCGAGTTATGAGATATTGATGATGATAACTTTTTGGAATTCATGACATGATTGAACTTTGTAGTGGATGACATTATGAGATTATCAATGAGAATGTTCTGGAATTCCAAACTTTTTTTTTCCCCCTCAAAAAGTTCTTAACTTAATTGCATTTTACACTACAAGTATAATATATAGATGGGAATTTAGTTTATAAAATCTCTTCTTCTTCTTTTTTCGTAAAAAAAAAAATGGTTATTTTTTATAAGGATAAACTGCAAATTACACCCTTAAATTTTGGAAGTATTTGAATTTTACACTATGAAGTTTCAAAATTTGGATTTTTACTCTTTGAAGTTTGAGAGTGTTTGAATTTTATACTCTAAAATTTTAGAATTAGAATTTTACCTCCTAAATTTTAGAGATATTTGAATTTTACTACATAAAGTTTGGGGTTGTGAATTTTACACCCTAAAGTTTTAGAAATTGGGATGTAAAATTCAAATACTCCTTAATTTTAGAGGGTAAAATTCAAATTCTGAAATGTCAAAGTGTGAAATCTAAATACCCTCAAACTTTAGGGGGTAAATTCCAAATTTTGAAACTCTAAGGTGTAAAATTCAAAAATTCTCAAACTTTAGAGGTGTAATTTGTAATTTACCTTCTTTATAATTTGATAGTTGTAATTTTTTTTTGAGAATGTGATAATTGTAATTGAAGGTAAAAGATTTGACTCTGAATATCTTCATAAAAACTAACAAGAAGCGTTAAGTTATAAATCGATTAAATAACAAAACTATTAAGTATCCATTTGGATATTGATGAAAGTATTAGCATTTGCATTTTAGCGTTTTTTTTGGGGGGGGAGGGGGAGAAGAGCGTTAACTGAGTTCTAGTGGGTCCCATGCATTGTTCACGGGACTTACAAACCTATTTTTCAACAAAACTTTCATTAAAAATGGATCTCACGGTACTATTCACACATTTAAAAATTATTTTATTACAGTATTTTCAGTTTTCAGTTTTCAGCAAAATAAACGATATCCAAACAGACCATAAGAGTTAAAAGTTAAAGGGCAAAACTTAGGTACAGTTTATCTTAGGTGTTGTTTCTTAGGTTCCTTTCTTAAAATTCAGTCATATGACTACTTAATTTAAAAATACACTAGTTTCCCATGAGGAAAAATCTATATGACAAAATTAAAAAAAAAAAAAAAAAAAAAACTTAAAAAGCAGCACATAAGTATTATATCACAGTCTAATTCCAAGTTAAAACCTGCTAAAAAAAATTGTTTAAAATATGCTATAAATTGGGAATTTGGGATGTACCCGCTTGATTGGGTAAGGTATCTGTTTTTGGCTTTTTGCATGTACTAACAAAACGCGTTGAATGCACAAATGAACTCAACGATTGGCCGATTGGGAGAGGGGTCCCATTGGGACTTGGGACCACTAAAAGTCCAACACTTTGGTAATAAGTTAGTTGACCATCCAATTAGCCACCACTTTTTTATAAAAATACAATCATTTTGATGTTTTTTCCTACTCATCACTTTGCACTATATGGCTTTATTTGGATGAGCTTTGAAATTTGTGTATTATTTTGTTTTGAAAATAAATTTTGTGAAGCAGTGAATAATTGTGTGGATATTAATCATAGGATTAGAGGGGGTTTGATGAAAATAGTGTTTTATGATCTTAGTGTATGATAATTTTAGAAGATTGGTATCAGACTGACCATGTTTTATGGTGCCAGTGTTGGGTCGTTAAAAAGCAATATATTTATTAAATGTTTAGTTGAAGTAAAAATGTTAAGATAGATATATGAAATTTACCTAGAGGTGGCCTTTATTGATAAAAAAATATCATGTTCATAAAATGGTGATTAATGCACTAATGAGAAAAAATATTGAATTAATTCAAACTAAGGGACCCAAAAAAAAGGGTAGATAGGATATATTAATAGAGAAACTAAGAGTGTGTTTGGATTGGGTTGTTTTGAGTTATATAACTCAAAATTCATAACTCAAAACTCAAAATTCGTGAGACCCACTGAGTGAAATTTTGTTTGGTCTTGTTTTCATTCTTTGTTTTCAAAACTTGTTTCTCAAAATTCTGAGATATGAGAATGAAAATTGAGAATAGGTCTACCGGTGTTTTCAGTTTTTAAAAACTGAGTTTGATGACATGTTTGTTATTAATTTCAATTGTGTAGGGCTCGGTGCAGTGAGTAGTCACATCACCTTCAAACCGTTGCAACTCTCTCTTCCTTTGGCTTATCTTGGCTTAGCAATGAGTTTTACACAACCTTTTTCCTCAGTTTTTGCTTTCTTCCTTCAGATGTCGTTACTCCAAATCCAACCTTCCCATTCACTCATCTCAGCCACCTCTCTGAACTAACATTCACTACCTTTAATTTTTCTTTTCCCAGCCTTTATATCAAACACCAGTGGTTCAGTTCATCATAATCTCACGCGTGAAAAAATCTTTTGAGAGAAGAACCCAGCCCAGCGAAGACCCAGCACCACCGACAAGCCCATCTCTCACCGGCGCTGAAATCGGTCAGTTCATCAGCTCCGAACTCTACCCATCTCTCACCGGCGCTGCAATCGATCAGTTCATCAGCTCCGATCTATAAACCTAGCGTGCTCTGTTTTGTATATCTCTAAATTTGAGTGTTTGTATTTCAATGTTTTTTTTCAGGTGCTGTGTTTTGCTTTTATTTATGTTTCAATGTTTTGAAACTTTTTCTCTAAACATTGATGGGTTTTGTAAAATAATGAAATTTGTGTCTGATGGGTTTTGTAAAATAGTCGGTTTGTGTCTGATGGGTTTTGTAAATTTGTGTATGATGGTTAAAGTCACCGGCGCCGAAATCTCGTTGGGTGTTTGCAGGTGATGGGTCTTGGGGATATGGAGGTGGAAGTGTAGAAAAGGAAAAGGAAAAGGAACTCACCATATTCTTTGTTCTAACATTCGGTGTGTGTGTGTGTGTGTGTGTGTGTGTGTGTGTGTGTGGGGGGGGGGGGGGGGAGATAAGGAAGACAAAACAGTATTTTGGGTGAAAGGAGAGAGAAGAGGTCACGCGCGAGAGACAACTGCCTTCTGACCTATGCAGGCTGTGGGCTCCACCAAAGTTGAGTGTTGAGCAGAGATACACGGTTTTGAGATATTGAGCCAAACAAGATTTTCAGTTTTGGGTTTTAACTGAGATAGAGTTTTGAGATATGGGTGATGAGTTTGAGTTATGGTTTCTGAGTTATGATTTTTGAGTTATGAGATACTCCCAATCCAAACATGGCCTAATTCTTTAACTTCAATCCATAACATGTTAATGTGTACGAAAGGCATTTTCAATCACATTAGGCTCGACCTCTAGAATAATAAAAGGTAGAAAAATACCAAAAATAATATTAGTATAAGGGACATGATAATTAAAGAAGTATCATGAAGTATGAATTCAAAGAAAATTAAATGGTAGTAAAACATGTGACTGCCTCTAACTAGTGTCTATATAGGATATATATAACTAAACCCAAATTTTCAAGGCTAATTTGGTTGTTTGTAGTTGTAGGGACCGGTTTCGGGCATTTCTTCGTGTAGAGAAAGTAGACCCAAATCCAGCTAACCCCGCAATGAATTTATAGAGTATGGGTTCAAGAGCTAGGCCCTAGTGAGGAATGCAACGGCCATGCATGGTTGTACGTGAATGCTGATAACTTAAACATGGGTTAGGATGCACAATAAGGCTCCTCGGACGGGTCTTACAGAGCTTGAAGTTCTTATTATCTCTTTTAAGAAAGGTTACAAGGTTTGAGAGAATATGAACTGCTACAGTATTCCTTTTCTCTGGTTTTTCCGTCTGTTCGTCCCTCTTCAAGAGAGACTTCTTACATTATATACTTCTCTCTCAGTTGATCCTAGCTCTACATTTGTTGATCAACCAGGCCACCACTTGAGAGCCTGTCCTATCAGCCGCATTCCCATCCCTTCTGTGGGTTGCAGCGCCCAAGACGGCACTGTTCAGGGGTCCTATCCTCATTAATGCGGCCAGGGCGTTAGTTGAGGGCATTTAATGTGGAGGTGACAGTTCATCTGGGACTTGCTCCTCCACCATGCTTCCATGTCCGGTGCCTGGTACTTGCTATTTGCTCCTTGGATGCTCAGGGAGATTCCCCTTGGGGGTGTGCTGCTTGCTCACTTTCTGATCTCGGGCGTCCGAGGATGTAATCATCCTCGGCATGGCTTCCTGGGCAACTGGGCTTTACGCTTTAGTCCTCGGATCTTGGACGCGTCCTTGGCGTGGGCCTTTGGGCCTGGTTCGAAGTGGGCCGGGGTTACTTGACTCTTTCTGGCCCCACAATAGCCCCTCAAAATCTTGCTGTCCGCATCCTCGGGCGGGAAGGAGGATTTTGACACCCTCGGACTTGCCCCGCGTCCAATCGAGTCTTGTCCCTCGTTAGTGTTGGAGCCTTTTCATCTGCCCAAGGTGCGTTACTGGCGCTTCGGTGCGCGTAACGTGTCCTGCATTAAATTCGGGCGGCTTTGTACTCTCCACGTTCAACGGTCAGATGACAATCTAACGGTGGGGATGCGCCTAGCATTTATGGGCGGGAAAACTCGCGCGGCTCTTCCATCTAGGGTATAAATACCCATTCGAACCGCTTTCCCCATTTTTCATTCACAATCAAGAGCTCTTGAGCCTTCATTCAGAGTCCAGCCAAATTTTCACCTCATCTCCAGCATAAAAAGCCTGTCCGAGGAGCTCCTCCTCATTTCTGTAAGTCGCTCTATCCCTTTCTGAGCTTTCTTCCTCTCTACTCCTCCTTCTTTTCTATTTGCTCTTTCTTTAGCTCTCTTAGGCGTCATCTGGGATGGGTAGGCTTAAGAAGTACGTCTTCACGGAGGAGGCGATGGAGAAATTCATCGCCGATTATAAGATACCGGCCAACGTGGGCTTGAGGTATTGTGAGGAGGGGGATCGGCACCTCCGAAGGCAGGAGGGTGAGGTGGTGATTCCCATCATCGCCTTCCTCGAAGGGGGGATGAGGATCCCCATGGGGCCGGTGACGAGGGGTTACCTGACATATTTCCGGTTAACCCCCACCCAGTGCGCCTCCAACATGTTCAGAATTCTGGGCAGTGTGGATGCTCTGAACGAGAAAATGGGGCTAAGGTTGACCTATCATGACGTGAACTACTGCTACAACCTTCAACACCTGAAGCACAAGTCATACTACATGAGGACGAGGGACGACAGGGTCCGGCTTATCCAGTGCCTCCCTGAGTCCAACAGGGGGATGAACGAGGATTTTCTCATCGTGTCCGGAGCGTGGCACGATGGCCTTCACTGCCCGACGACAGAGGGGACACCAGGTGGGGCAGTGGGAATAGGAGGGGAATCAAAGATTCTAACTTGCTTCCTGCGTCATTTCTTTTTTGCACTGTTTGGTTACTAATCCTGAATGTGCTTTCTTTCTGCAGATCCGCACGCCTTCACGCGCCACTACAGCTTGATCAACAGGGAGGATTTGCAGAAGGTGCTCAGGTCGTCGGCTTTCGAGAACGAAGCTGACCATCAAGTTAGAGCCGCTCACAAAATCTTGGGGTACACTCCGCTCCAAAAATCGTTCGCGGCCCCAAAGTACGTGATTAGAGCAAAGGATCCTCGGCTGCAGAAAATAAAAGTGACCGAGGACGGGTTTGAGTTTCCCGAGGATCCCTCCACTTCAGAAGGCGTTACAATAGCCGTCCCCTCTTCCTCCCACACATTCTCAGAGGCCGTGGAAGGGAACGCAGAGAGGGAAGGGGAAGCTGCAGATTTTGGTCCTGTCGAGGACGATTTTGCCGTTTTTGAGCAAGTCCATCAGTCCGAGGACCCTTCTGGAGACTTGGGTGATCCTCGTCTAACCGAAGCGGACCTCTTAGCGTCAGAGACATCCTCTCGGCTTGAAATGGGCTACAAGAAGAAAGCCCAACCCAGCCTACTCGACCTAATCGAAGGGCAGCCGGGGAAGTCCAAGCCGAGGCTTCCTCCCCCTCCTCCAAAGACTCGTCCTGCTCAGACCAGGTCGGCCTCAACCCAATCTAGGCTTCCTCCCCCTCCGCCTTAGACGAACCCGCCGTCCAGGCACGAGCCTGCTGATCATAAGTAGAAGAAGGATAAGGGCAAGAGGCCCCTTGAGGACAAATCTGGGCCCACGCAGGAGGGGGAGGACACTCGGCGGCCATCGAAGCAGCTGAGGATAGGCTCCACAACCCAGGACAAACAGGTTGCTACCCCGCCCGAGGTTCAGGCCTGGCTCCCCACCCCAATGCTCCGTGGGGCACCTTTGAGGGATGACTCCTCCCTCAGGGACTTTAGGGATGGCGAAGGCGCGTACGTGGCCGACGCGGTGGAGAGATGCCTGCTCCTTCCTGAGGACATGGAGCAGCTGGGGACCATGAGGAGTAGGGAGGTCTTCCTCTGCCTCAAGCGATACTTGGGGATGGTAAGACCCTTAACACTTGTGTTTTTTCTCGCTTCAGTTTTTTCTGCCTTCCTTTCTTTTTTTTTCTTTTTTTTTTTTGAGCTCGGCTAGTTATCATGTATCTGTTTTGTTTGGCAGGCTGTCCAGGCCACTTTCAGGCTGGAGGAGGCGGCCAATGACCATGGAAAGGCCATGGATGAAGAGCGTGAGAGGCGCTTGGTGGCCACTCGGACCTTCAAGACCTCCGAGGAGGACCTTGCCAAGGCCAGGGCGGAGCTGAAGGCTATGACCCAGGCTCGGGACAGCGCTTTGTCAGGCCTTGAAGGTGCCCAGAGGCAGGCCGAAACTCAGACGAAGCGTCTGGGCTAGGTAGAGGGGCAGCTGAAGCTCGCCGAGGAGCTGATAGCTGGCCTGACAAAGAAGGTGGCCGATGCTGAGGAGGCCAAGAGGGTGGCTGAATGGGCCAAAGGGGAAGCTGAGAGGGCCAAGTTTGAGGCAGAGCAAGGCAGGGAGGAGGCCTGGGCCACTAAGCAGGAAGCTGAGGAGGCAGCCTATATTGCCGGGGCAACTGAGACAGCAGCTGCCTACAAATCCCAAGCCCCTGGGGTATGTAGGCGCTACTGCTCCGAGACTTGGAGTGAAGCCCTCAAACAAGCTGGGGTGGAGGCCTCTTCTGACCTGTGGAAGGAGGAGAGTGTGTACTACCCCCTGGTCATCCGCGAGGCTGCCTCAGATGGCTCTGAGGCCGAGGAGGCTGCTGTGGAAACTAATGCTACTCCAGGTGAGGGGGCCCCAGGCGTTGGAGCCACTAGTGAGCCAGTCCAAGGGAGTGATCCTCCCGTGGTGGTTGAATTGAGTGACGGCTCTAACGAGGACACGCCTCAGCAGGTTGCAGGGCCTTCCCCCGATGCCCAGGTTTCTTCTACTGAGGGGGCAGCTATTCCTGCCGTGCCTCTGCAGGCCATCCCACTCGGTCAGGGCTCAGAGGACCCTGAGGCAGTTATGGGCCAGCCACCCACCGAAGCGGGCAACTAAATAAAAGGACTAGGCTCATTGGCGCCTCTGCCTGCCTCACTTTACTTTTGCATCTTTTTCTTCCCTTTTTCTTTATTTGTAATGTAATTCCCCTTGTGTAACTCTTTTGGACTTAAGGAAATGCAAGCTTTGTTTCTTTTTCTTTTTGTTGTGGCTGTTTGCTTACTTGCATGCTATCCGTTTTTTCTTTACTTGTATGATTTTAACTTCAATTGCATCTCGGCCAATTGCGGCATCAATTATTATAACGAGAGGGCATGTATGCTCTGGTGGACCTTTCGTTTCCTAAGGACCAGGTAGACTTCCTTCGAGTAGACACTTAGGATCTCTTCAATGTAGTTAACTTCCCCATAGGCCTGGGTCCGAGGATCATGCAGAGCCTTGGTCCTGCTTGACACTTTGACTTGGCTGTAAGTAACTAGTTTCCCCATAGGTTTAAGTCCTTGAACCATGCAAGACCTAGGTTCTGTCTAGCACCCAGTTATAAGTGGTTAGCTCCCCATAGGTTTGAGTCCGAGGACCATGCAAGACCTAGGTACAATGCTAACCTTCAATTTGGCTGTAAGTAACTAGTTTCCCCATAGGCTTAAGTCCTTGGACCATGTAAGACCTAGGTTCTGTCTAGCACCCAGATATAAGTGGTTAGCTCCCCATAGGTTTGAGTCCGAGGACCATGCAAGACCTAGGTACAATGCTAACCTTCAATTTGGCTGTAAGTAACTAGTTTCCCCATAGGCTTGAGTCCTTGGACCATGCAAGACCTAGGTTCTGTCTAGCACCCAGATATAAGTGGTTAGCTCCCCATAGGTTTGAGTCCGAGGACCATGCAAGACCTAGGTACAATGCTAACCTTCAATTTGGTTGTAAGTAACTAGTTTCCCCATAGGCTTGAGTCCTTGGACCATGCAAGACCTAGGTTCTGTCTAGCACCCAGATATAAGTGGTTAGCTCCCCATAGGTTTGAGTCCGAGGACCATGCAAGACCTAGGTACAATGCTAACCTTCAATTTGGCTGTAAGTAACTAGTTTCCCCATAAGCTTGAGTCCTTGAACCATGCAAGACCTAGGTTCTGTCTAGCACCCAGATATAAGTGGTTAGCTCCCCATAGGTTTGAGTCCGAGGACCATGCAAGACCTAGGTACAATGCTAACCTTCAATTTGGCTGTAAGTAACTAGTTTCCCCATAGGCTTGAGTCCTTGGACCATGCAAGACCTAGGTTCTGTCTAGCACCCAGATATAAGTGGTTAGCTCCTCATAGGTTTGAGTCCGAGGACCATGCAAGACCTAGGTACAATGCTAACCTTCAATTTGGCTGTAAGTAACTAGTTTCCCCATAGGCTTGAGTCCTTGGACCATGCAAGACCTAGGTTCTGTCTAGCACCCAGATATAAGTGGTTAGCTCCCCATAGGTTTGAGTCCGAGGACCATGCAAGACCTAGGTACAATGCTAACCTTCAATTTGGCTGTAAGTAACTAGTTTCCCCATAGGCTTGAGTCCTTGGACCATGCAAGACCTAGGTTCTGTCTAGCACCCAGATATATTTGCCGTTGGGACGCGAGACGTGTGATCATGATAGGCAGAACATCTGAATCAAAAGAGACTTCTTTATTAATAGTAATACATTTTCAGGTTATTTACATTCCATGGACGAGGTACAGGTTTGTCATCTAAATCTTCTAAATAGTATGCTCCTATCCCTGCCACTGAGGTGATTCGGTAGGGCCCCTCCCAGTTGGGTCCGAGCTTTCCCCAAGAAGGGTTCTTGGCAGCTCCTACGACTTTTCTCAGCACCAGGTCTCCCGGTGCTAGTGGTCTGAGCTTTACATTGGCGTCATATCCTTGCTTGAGCTTTTGCTGGTAGTGGGCCAGCTGGATCATTGCTTGCTCTCTTCGTTCGTCTACCATGTCTAGGCTCCGCCCCAGCAGTTCATCATTGCTGCCTGGGGTGAAGGAGCTCGTCCTTAGCGTCGGGAAGTTGGTTTCCAGGGGGATCACTGCCTCCACACCAT
Organism: Quercus aquifolioides; assembly: GCA_019022515.1. NCBI lineage: Eukaryota > Viridiplantae > Streptophyta > Magnoliopsida > Fagales > Fagaceae > Quercus > Quercus aquifolioides. Next base: position 9,356,339 of record CM032335.1, on the reverse strand, counting down.
AAGTCATGGCAAAAGGTGTTTCCCCTGTTGAGCGCCGGGGCGTGGTCTGGTATGTCCAGAGGACGTGGGGCAGCTCTTCTACCCATCTCCCTTTGGCATCATCCAGTCTCTTCTTAAGCCCGTTGACGATGACCTTGTTGACAGCCTCGGCCTGTCCGTTTCCCTGGGGGTAGGCTGGCGTTGAGTATCTGTTTGTGATCCCAAGTTCACAACAGTACCTCCTAAAGGCCTTGCTATCGAACTGGAGCCCATTATCCGAGATGAGGGTATGAGGGACCCCGAACCGTGTAACTATGTTCCTCCAAAGGAATTTCTTCACGTCTATGTCCCTGATGTTGGCTAGTGGCTCGGCCTTGACCCACTTGGTGAAGTAGTCCGTGGCCACCAACAGGTACTTCTTATTCCCTGGTGCTTTGGGGAAAGGTCCCACAATGTCCAAGCCCCATTGGGCGAACGGCCATGGACTGGACAAAGAGTTGAGGACCCGTCCTGGCTGATGGATGTTTGGGGCGAACCTTTGGCATTGGTCACACTTCTTGACATACTCTTGGGCCTCTTGCTGCATTCCCGGCCACCAGTATCCTTGTGTGACGGCTCGGTGAGCCAGGGATCTCCCCCCTGTGTGGCTCCCACAGATTCCTTCGTGCAGCTCTTCGAGCAAGAACTCTGCCGCCTCGGGGTGGACACATAGAAGATATGGCCCAGAGTAGGACCGCCTGTATAGCTTGTGATCCTCGGACAACCAGAACCGAGGAGCTTTCCTTTGTATCTTTTCTGCCTCTGACCTCTCCTCAGGCAGGACATCATCTTTGAGGAATCTCACTATGGGGTCCATCCAGCTGGGGCCCATCACAACCTGATGGACGGGGATCACTCCCTTTGGCACTTCACTTGCCCTCTCCAGGTGCTCCACAAGTATGGTCCGAGGCGAAGCCTCTGCCGAGGAGGTTGCGAGTGTGGCAAGAGAATCGGCGTGACTGTTCCCACTCCTAGGAATATGGGACAAGCTGAAGAGACCAAACTCCAACTGCAAGCGCTTGACTTGGCTCAGGTATTCTTGCATTCTCGAATCTCGGGCCTCCATCTCCCCCTTTACCTGTCCTACCACCAATCTGGAGTCTGAGAACATCTCTATCGACTTTCCTTCCATCTTTTGCACCATGATCATCCCCTGCAGTAATGCCTCATACTCGGCCTCGTTGTTTGTGGCCGTGAATCCGAGCCTCAGGGATTTCTCAATGACATGATCTTCAGGGGATACTAGGACTAGCCCCACTCCGGATTCCTTTGGTTTGCCGCGCCATCCACATATACTTTCCAACATGGTGACTCCAGGATGGAGATTGCGCCAACTGATTTCTCGTCACAGCTCTTCTCCTCGGCTGTCAGTTCTACGACCGGTTCAGCGAACTCGGCCGTCAAATCTGCCAGAACCTGGCATTTTATGGAGGTCCGGGGCATGTACTTGACGTCAAAAGCCCCCAGAATTGTGTTCCATTTCGCGATTCTTCCCGTGTAGTCAGCGGTCCGGAGTACAGACTTCAAAGGCAATTGGGTTAGGACAACCACCGTGTGAGCTTGGAAGTAATGGGGGAGCTTTCTCGTGGCGTGGACCACCGCCAGTAAGGCCTTCTCCAGGGGTAGGTATTTGACCTCCGCTTCGTGCAGCGACTTGCTGACGTAGTAAACTGGCTTTTGAAGGCCATTGTCTTCTCGTACTAGTACTAGGCTCACTGCGTGGGGCGCCACAGCAAGGTATGCGTACAGGACCTCGTCGGGCTCAGGATTGGACATGATAGGTGGCCGGGATAGATACTCCTTGAGTTGCTGGAAAGCTACGGCACAATCCTCGGACCACTCAAATCCTTTCCACTTGTTGATCAGGAGATAGAAGGGCCTGCACCTGTCAGCCGACCTGGAAATGAATCGGTTCAGCGCCGCGATCATCCCAGTAAGCTTTTGGATCTCCTTGGGGTTCTGTGGAGGCTTCAAATTGTGAATGGCCTTGATTTGGTCAGGGTTGACTTCGATCCCACGGTGGGTGATCATATACCCCAGAAACTTGCCAGAGCTTACGCCAAACGAGCATTTTGAGGCATTAAGGCGGAGCTTGTGTTCTCTCAGAACGACAAATGTGCGGCCGAGATCCTCCAAGTGCTCGGACACCAGCTTGCTCTTCACCACCATATCGTCAACATAGACCTCGATGCTCTTGCCCAACATCGGCTCAAACATTCTCGTCATCATCCTCTGGTAGGTGGATCCGGCGTTTTTCAGGCCAAATGGCATAACCTTGTAGTGGTAGTTCCCAATGGGAGTCACAAAGGCTGTCTTCTCTTGGTCCTCCAAGGCTAGCGGGATTTGATGATAGCCCTGAAAGGCGTCTAGGAAGCTCATCCGAGGATGGCCTGCCGTCGCATCTACTAGCTGGTCTATTCGTGGCATTGGGAAGGGGTCCTTTGGGCATGCTTTGTTCAGGTCTGTGAAGTCTACACAAACCCTCCACTTCCCACTTTTCTTCTTGACCACCACAGTGTTGGCCAACCATTTGGGGTAAAAGACCTCTTTGATAGCCCCCGCGCGCTTAAGCTTATTGACCTCTTCCCTGATCGCATCAGCGTGCTCTTTCGACGGGCGCCGGGGTGGCTGCTGCTTGGGGATCACAGATGGGTTGACGTTAAGGTGGTGACAGATGAAGGATGGATCAATCCCAGGGGCATCGCAGGGGTCCCATGCGAACACGTCAAGGTTCCTTTTGAGGAACTCAAGTAACTCCTCCTTCTCGTGGGGAGGCAGCTGGGTCTTGACTCAGAAGAACTTCTCCGGATCATCGTCAATTACCACCTTCTCCAGGTTCTCACATTTGGCATCCTCGGCAGCTGTATCGGGAGGCGCCACTGGTGTCTTTGATTGCTATGAATCTTCCTCGGCGGGGGCCGAGGGCTGTGCATCAAGCCGATAGGATATGGCAGCCACCGTGCACTGCCTCGCCGTGGGCTAGCAACCTCGGATCTCTAGAACCTGGTCCCCTGATGGGAATTTCACCTTCTGGTGCAAGGTGGAGGCTACGCCCCCCAAGGCGTGTAGCCAGGGCCTTCCTACGATGGCCGTGTAGGGGGAGTATGTGTCCACCACTACAAAGTTCACCTCCACCACCACTGGGCCTGTCTGTATGGGCAGTCTGATCATGCCCTTTGGGATGACGAGCTTTCCGTCGAAGCTCATTAGGGGGGAGCTATAAGGTGTGAGGTCCTCCAGTTTTAGCCCCAACCCCTTGTAGAGGTCTGGACACATGACCTCGGCTGCGCTGCCACCGTCCACCATCACCCTTTTCACGTCATAGCCCCCGATTCTGAGGGTGACGATTAGGGCGTCCTCGTGTGGTTGGATGGTCCCAATCTTGTCCTCCTCCGAGAAACTCAATGCTAGGGGAGGATTCCTCCTAGACCTCTTCGGCCCCGTCCGAAGGTCTTCGGCGGGCAGTTGGGCTACAGACAACACTCGCAAAGGGGGTGTGCCTGTTCTTCCTGGCGCGGCCAAGATTATGTTGATCGTCCCAGCGGGCTGCCCCATGGCGGCGTCCCTCCGAGGCTCTTGGTAGGTCTAGCCCTGCTGGCCGCTGGAATGGTGCAGAAGGTGCTTCAGCCTTCCATCCCGGACCAGCTGGTCCAGGTGGTTCTAGAGGTTCCTGCAATCCTCCGTGGCATGTCTGTGGTCCTGGTGGTACTGGCAGTAACGGTTCTGGTTGTGCCTATCAGGCTCTCCAATCATCTTTGTCGGCCACCTGAAGTATGGCTCGTTCTTTATCTTTTCTAGGACTTTATGTACGGGTTCTCAGAATACTGCGCCGACAGTCTGGGCATTGGTCACCCCGGATTGCCCACCGAAATCCCTCCTCGAGCGGGCGTTGCTGTACCGGTCCGACCTGAAATCCCTCCTCTCCTGAGGGATAACCTTCTTCTTTCCTTTGCCCTGTAGCATATCTTCCTCCACCCGCTTGTACTTGTCGATCCGATCCATCAGTTGCCGCACGCTGGTGGCGGGCTTATCGGTCAAGGACTTCCTCAGGCCATGCCCCATTGGTAGCCCATTCTGGAATGTACTGATGGCAACGGCGTCATACTTGTCGTCCAACTCGTTGTAAATCTCCCAGTACTTGTCCGAATAAGCTTTGAGGGTCTCCCCGTCACGCATGGATAGGGACAGTAATGCGCTCATGGGCCGAGGAGGCCTGCTGTTCGTGACGAAGCGGGAACCAAATGCTTGGGTCAGTTGCCTGTACGAGTCTATGGAATTCGTCCTTAGACCATTGAACCACCTCATCGCCACAGGTCCCAAGCTGGATGGGAAGACTTTGCACATCAGCGCCTCGTTCTTGGAGTGGACAGCCATCCTCTGGTTGAACTGGCTCACATGCTCCACAGGATCCGTTTTGCCATTGTAAGCAATGAAGGTTGGCTGCTGGAACCGCCGAGGAAGCTCTGCCTCCTCTATACGACGCGTGAAGGGCGACCTGGAGAGCTAGTCCAGCGCCTTGCTCATGGCGTCACCTCCTAAGCCCCTGGGGGTTGGGTTGGCACGCCTACGCCTCTGGTAGCGCTCCTCCTCGTGGGAGAAAGTCTCGCTGGGGGGCGTTCTTGACCTTTGCCTGTATTCATCATCACTTTCGTCGTCAGAGGGCAGGTCAGGGCTGGGTTCGGACTGTCTTCGCTGCGCACGGCGCAGCTTCCTCTTCAGATCATCTATCTCGCGCTGCATGGCCACCTTATCATCCTTTCTCTGGGAAGCGTGGCTATGGGCCTCTTCCGATCGCGTGGCCTGGCCATCGTCGCGCTTCTGGGGAACGCGCCCGTCTCGGCGGGCTTGGCTCTCGCTCGCTGTTGAAGTATGCACGCTTCCTTCTCGAAATCGTCCGTTGTCGTTCTGACCGCCCCCGGGGTCGCCATAGTTACCCTGATGCCGTGACTTCGCCGGTTCAGGTCGATTGGGAGTTCTTTGGTGAGGGCCTGATCCTACCATGCTTGACTGTTGTCCTTACTAACGCACAAGTTCTTCCCACAGACGGCGCCTATTGTAGGGACCGGTTTCGGGCATTTCTTCGTGTAGAGAAAGTAGACCCAAATCCAGCTAACCCCGCAATGAATTTATAGAGTATGGGTTCAAGAGCTAGGCCCTAGTGAGGAATGCAACGGCCATGCATGGTTGTACGTGAATGCTGATAACTTAAACATGGGTTAGGATGCACAATAAGGCTCCTCGGACGGGTCTTACAGAGCTTGAAGTTCTTATTATCTCTTTTAAGAAAGGTTACAAGGTTTGAGAGAATATGAACTGCTACAGTATTCATTTTCTCTGGTTTTTCTGTCCATCCCTCTTCAAGAGAGACTTCTTACATTATATACTTCCCTCTCAGTTGATCCTAGCCCTACATTTGTTGATCAACCAGGCCACCACTTGAGAGCCTGTCCTATCAGCCGCATTCCCATCCCTTCTGTGGGTTGCAGCGCCCAAGACAGCACTGTTCAAGGGTCCTATCCTCATTAATGCGGCCAGGGCGTTAGTTGAGGGCATTTAATGTGGAGGTGACAGTTCATCTGGGACTTGCTCCTCCACCATGCTTCCATGTCCGGTGCCTGGTACTTGCTATTTGCTCCTTGGATGCTCAGGGAGATTCCCCTTGGGGGTGTGCTGCTTGCTCACTTTCTGATCTCGGGCGTCCGAGGATGTAATCATCCTCGGCATGGCTTCCTGGGCAACTGGGCTTTACGCTTTAGTCCTCGGATCTTGGACGCGTCCTCGGCGTGGGCCTTTGGGCCTGGTTCGAAGTGGGCCGGGGTTGCTTGACTCTTTCTGGCCCCACAGTAGTTTTTTTATTTTATTTTAAGTCATGAATTTTGTTACATTGTTTTTTTAATTTAGCTTCGTAACTTTTTTTTTTTTCCAGATACCTTTTTAACTTCTTAAGTAAAAGTATTAACCCTTTTTAGGTTGGTAATTTAATAATTTTAACATAATTACGCCAAATGCCTTAATTTTTGCACTTTCAGGCTCAATTTTGTCCCCAACCCCACCACGCATGTGGCCCATATAATGCTAATTCAGCTTTCACTTTGATCTATATTCACAAGTCCTAGAGGTCAATTCACACACCCCCATCCAGAAACACCATTGTCATATCCACAAACCATCCAACAATCTGCAACATGAATAATAAACCATTTCTAGAACTATAAAACTACCAGTTTACTTAGCCAGACAGTATGTACACATTTTTTCAAAGTACGACTTCATAAAGAAAAAAAAACAAGTCTCTGTAATCATATGCAGCAAAACTTAATTATAAAGAATACAAAACTGTAAGTGAAAGCATTTATACATAAACAGATAGACATAGTCAGGGCATATATTCTTTTTTTTTTTTTGATAGCTGGGTACATATAATTACATAATAGAGTCATTAGCAACGACAAACCTAAGAAATCTATCCTATCAAGTCTAACCCCACTCCCCAAAAAAGACAAAAGTTTTGGTGTCAACTACATGCCCAAAAAGTTCTCTAAAATCTAAATAGCTAAGTAGGATCCTCACTGTTTCATGATGAAGACTTAAAATTTCACAAATCTAAAGGTGTACATGGTGATAAGTCACTAAATTTTTTTTAATAATCTCAATAAGAAATGATTATTAAATTTAAATGATGTAGCACCATGTACACCTCTAAATTTTAAATGAGGTAGGTCGGTTAAAAATGCTAAATCTTCACCATGAAAGAGCTCTCTCAGTTTCAAAAACAAATGTACAATATCCTAATATCCAACTGAAATCATAATTTAACACATCTCCATGAGTCCATATGGTAGCAAAGCTTATGAACAAGACTGCAACCAGCACTACCCTGAACAGAATAGCAAGTGACCAGTTTGAGTGGCGAACAGGAGAAGCCTTTGGAAACAAAGAAGCTGTGAGAAAGCCTGTCAAATTGCTACGGCTGTTGAACCTCAGGATTGGCCTCGGACTGGTACTTAGCTCTTGAGAGGTTTTATAGTTTTCGATGGAATTAGAAAGGATATTTTGGGGTTCACTAAAAGCACTAGTAGTAGCAGAAGCACTGTGATCACCAGCAACAGCATGCTTTTCTGAAGTATTTTCCTCCTGTACATCAGCATTTTAATAAACTTCATAATCTGTGCATATATGTCATCAGAATATCACATTAGGTTCACAAAACAAACTTCTTACATCTGTGTCAACTGGTTTTAATTCATGGTCTCCTGTCGTGTATCTCCAATCTTCTGGCACCAAGTTTGAGGTAAGTGGCTGCACTTGAAGTTTACACTGCAAACGTGTTCTTCTTGGAGCGCTGCCCTGTGCCATAGAGTTTCCAATGCGTGGTTAGATTTTCTGTGAGCAATGCCTTATCGTGATTTGAGTTCTAACCTCACCACTTGAGGCTGCAGTCAAATGATTGCTCGATTCCTTGAGACTATAATCATATATTTGTTCAGAAGCACCACTAGATGAGATGGGGTTCTGCAAAGGAGCCTTTCTATCAATGATGTCTTCAGACTTCAGAGAACCTTGAAAATGCTGTACACCATTACAATGCAATGTTAGCTATATAAAGGCCAATTTAAATAAAGATCAGACAAAAATAAACCATGTCAAATAAATTCAAACGTATCCAAAGAAGGTCATAGCAACTCACAAACTGACACTACACAAATTATATTAGCAAAACTTCCAAGTCCAATTAATAAAAAGTATCTTGAGTGCTTCCACTTACCGGTGCATTGACCGCCTCAGCATCTGACACACTGCATGATCCTTTGTCCTTAACAGATACCACATTCAAGGCCTGACTTTCATAAGCCAGATTCTTTTGATTTCCACATCCAACATATGAGTACTCATCTGGATCGCGTATAACTGAATCCAGGAACGCAGCTATATCATCTTGTTCATTCGAGCCATATTGGGATGTCACCCCACCTTTACCACTGTTGAGGTCATTGAGGGCATACAAATGTCCTAGCTCCTGTATTTGCGCGTGTGATGGAGAGAAAAGTATCCAATCTTGTGGTTCGAATTGTGGGTCAAAGAACATGCCCAAGTCATCCTCCTGTGTTGGATCATTCTGATGTAAGAAACATGAACAAACAACACAAAACTTAATTAGTTACCTATATCTCATTGCCACAAAAACATTCAAGTTTTTCAAGCTGCAACTTGATATCAATTTCTTTCTCACCTCAGGTAACTCTCCCCCTTGATTTTCAGTAACAACGCTGTTGCCTTTGTTACAGTTGACTGGAGCTACAGTGTCAGACGTTGATGCATCAGAATTTTCAGCAGGAAAGTATTCAACACTTGTGGGATCATTTCCAGCTTGCCCTCCCAATGATGGAGACACTGGATCCAGTTCTAACTGTGTATCTTTAGGTGAAACAGCCGCTTCATCATGGTTTGAAACTTCAATGCTCAGATCTTGTTTCTTGAATAAGCGGCAGATGACAAAGGCACGCTGCATGAATTTAATCAATCTAGTGAGTTTGGGGAATGCCACATCAATGTCTGAGCAGAAGTAAAAAGTTAGGTAAACCACAAATTTGCATAAATAATATGTGAATGTGTGGCAGAAAACTTTAAAATAATTACGATAATAGAATGTAGTAGGTTGTTCTATAGAGCCAAAAGGTGTATCTAGGTGTTTAAGGAAGCCCCTTTAGTAAAGCTCACAGACAATGAAGGCATCTATTTACTATTGAATCCAAGAAATCATACATGAAATTAAGGATAAAGAGATAAACACACACAAAGAATAGAAATGGATAAAGAAAAGAAACCAGTCCATGCTTCTGATTTGTCATTTGTTTGGCCATATACATGAAGCCTGAGATAACTAGTCATGTGTTGCCTTTCAATACCTGTTTTTCATATTTAAGGTCTGGTGAGTTATCCAAGTTACACGAGTAATTATTCTTCTGAAATCATATGAAGAACAATGCACTCAAATCAATTTTTATTTGACATACAGACCAACAGCCTTCCTCTTAAAAAGTACAAACAACTTGCTCAAATCACCAATCATATACTTCACTGGTAATGTGAAGTACCCTATCTGTAAATTAACAAATTTAACTGTTTCCACAATCCTAGCTAATCAAGTAGTCCTTGTTTAAATTATACATAAAGTGATGTTAGCCATCCATAATTCACAAATTTAAATGATTTTAGCTGCAAATTGGTCTTAAATCAAAAGAAAAAGTGACTTCAACAAAATTCAGTTAAGCCTTTCCTCGTAAGGAATTCTCAAATCAATAACCAACTCATTTCGCAAACTAAACAGCAAAATCACCATTGTGAATGAGTTAATTAAAACAAAAACAGTTTCAAAACATACTCCATCGTTACATATATGAACATTAGGTATTTTGTAATTAATTATGAGCTTTTCTCCATTAGCCTGAGTTAATCTTTCAAATGATTTTGCATAATACTTTAAAGGTATTAGTCCTTCTTGTATACAATTCATGTCAGCACTTTCGTCTATTCAAGCAATTTCCGTCAAAGAAAACTCTTTATTAATTACTAAAGTAATTTTTGTATGCCATTTTTGAGAAATTACTTTGTCAAATAGACTCAAGAAATTCTATCTATTGTGAGCATCTTTTTCTAATGAAGGGGGGTCTATCATAGGTTTAGACAATTCTTTCAAATTTATTATTTCTACAATATTTTGTTCATCTATGTCTGTCGAATTATCTTCTTTAATTTCTTGTTTTACTATTTTTGCTTCTGTCATTAAGTCTTGTAAAGTTAACTATTTTATATCTACTCCGTCTTGTTTCACTTTTGTCTTTTCTTTCTTAACTTTTTCTCTTTTTCCACATTCCGTAAGATGGTGTCCATATTTCCTACACTTAAAACAAGCAATAGGTATATCTATAGAATCTTTCAATTTTAGTAAATAGTCTTTTTTGTCTTTTAGATGATTAGGTAGGTTGTCTATCAATTTCATTATTATGTCTTTTTGTTTCCTTTTTCTTTTATTGGTTTTGAGTGGGTTGGTTGATTTTAGTTCTTCTTTTTTTGTTACTTGGTCTATCTCTTTCTGTTTAACGTCAAACATTTCCATTAATTCATTTATTACATCTTTCTCAAACTCTAATTTACTAATTTGTTTAACAATTTTATTATGTCTATCACATTGTTTCTTAGTATGTCCATTACATTTATGACAAATAGTATTTATAATATGTCTGTCAGTTTCTCATTATCTGAAGTCTCAGTAATATCTAAAATTGCTACATCTCTTTCTGTCTCTTTTTTCTCTAAGGGTGAATTTAAAATTTCTATCTTTTTGGTTAATTCTGCTAAACCATTATCTTGGGTGTATGTCATAAATCTTTCAATTGATTTTAGTCTTTCATCAATTTCTTCCTTTAAACTATTATTTTTCTTAGAACTATCATTTTTCCATCCTTTGTTGACTAAACCATCATTCTCTCTCTTTCCTTATCATGTCTCTTTCTTTTTCTCTGTCTTTTTCTATATCTAACTTCTTACGTAGAGTTTCTTTTGAGTTGGTTAGCTTAAGAGTACTATTGCCTTGTTTTTCCATTCTTTCTATCATTTTTTTTTACTATTCCTTTCTTTAACATTCATTTTTCTCTGTCTTCATCAATTATGTATAGCTTCTTCTTTTGTTTTGTTTTTATAGCACTAGGATTCTTTCCTTTAGCTTCTATACATGTTGTTCTTTCCATAACATCTTCTTCTTGCATTATTTCTATAGAACTTTTTTCTTTCTCTACTTCTATCATTTCTGCCTTCTTTTGCATTACGTGACTATAGTCTTTTCTTTCATCAAAGTCTTTCTTGTTGTCTTTATATGCTATAGCTTTAGGTCTTTTAGTTGCTTTTAGTTCTCTATCATCTTTTCTACTATTATTTATATGCCAGTTTTCTATTACACTATTTCTTTTATTATACCAATTATTTGTCATGGTTTTTGCTAAAGGTGATCTATAATGAGGTTCAAATTCTCTTTCTGAATTTAAAGCATTCATTCTTTCAAGTAGATCCAAAAAACTATCATTTTTTCTTTCTACTTTAGTATATAGAGTGGATCTTTCAATAGTTTCTAAAGATTCTAATTTTTTATTAATCATGTCTAACAAACAATTATTGTGTCTATCAGTCTGTCAGTTGATTTTATCTCCAGTTAATGTACTCCAATTATTTGTATTATTATTATAGTTATAATAATCTATATCACTGTCAGAATTAGAATTTGTTTCATCATAATCCATATTACTATTTAACTAATTATTGTCTATATCTCTTATGCTATAACCTTCATCATAATCTATATCATCATAGTCCATGTTTCTAATTAGTGTGTGCCTAGCCTAAGTGTGAACAAGCAAACAGATGATGAGTTGATAAACGTATTTATTCTATTTCCAAGCAATTAATAATTACTGGCGGAACTATTACTAACCAATGGTATCCTTGCTATCGGGACCACCTCCTCGGGAAACTCCATTGCGGGACCACCCAAATGTCTATCCATTGGCTAACAAAAAACAGGCTAACCAAAGCGAAACTATGGTTTGCCAACGAGTCTTGAGGATGACCAACGTTATCAAGGAGCAAGTAGTGGCTATGTAGTAATAAAAGCTCCTAGTAACTTCTTAATTGCAAAGAAATAAAACTCATACATCTACCATCCATGGCTCTAATACCATTAACTACCCAGGAGAGAGCACAACAGTAATATGAAACCTAAACAATAATAAAATAGATGATAAAGAAGAAAATAGCAAAATAGATATATTCAAAATAAGTTAAAACGGAATATGGAATATGAAAACAGAAACAGTAAAATATTACTTGAATAAAAACTTCTGTCTTTGATAAAATTTGAAAAAAAACTTTTGTCTTTGATACAAGCTTTGAAAATAAAAATGTTTGAAGAGTTACAAGATTACAAAATAAAATCTGTCTTTGAAACTGAAAGGTTACAAGATTCTGTCTGAAGGGAAAGGTTATAGGATTACAAGATTACAAGAGAGGAAGGATTACAAAAGTCTTTCTAAAGGAGAGAGGGCTATCTTCTTTCTGGGAATTGGAACCTTAAACTTGAGAACTAGAACCTTAGAGAATTTGGACCTCAATTTTTGAACCTGTCTTTTGTCTTCGAAGTCTGTCCTTTTATAGATGAAATGAACCATGGTTAGTCTTCAAAAGTAACCTAAGTTAGTTAGCTCAAGTTAATCTGTCGGTGGAAACTTGTAGAATATTATAAAGTAGCTTCTGATAAATCTGTCTAGGAATCTGTCAGAGTACTATTCACACGTGCAGGTGAATAGTGTCTTGTTAAATAGTAATCTGCCATAACTATCTTTGAAGGGTCTATCTAAGCGAGCTGTCATTCTGTTTTGTCTGTCATGTCATAGGGATCCTGAGAATCTTGAAATGCTTCTGGGTGAGTCTTATAATTTGGAGAGGAGGATTCCATTATTGTGTCACCTTCATCGTTTGAAATTTGTGATGCAACTTCAAGTAGCTGTTTCTTAAGCAGTTTTCTGTCTAAGATGGAGCCAAGCTGGCACTGAACTTGACTTTTTTCTAGAAGGAAATTAGAACTTTCTGTCTGGGAGGAAGAGGTCTTTTTCTGTGATTCTTGGCAAATATGATCAAAATTAAACTTATTCCACCATTTTAGTTTAAATTTTCTGGTAAGCATGAGGAAAGGATACTGGGGATGTCTTTCTATCTTGTATTCCCATCTAATGAACCATGGGAGATCTGGAAACCTGTAAAAGAACTGCAAAAGATGTGGGAAATTCTTAAGATGCGGTATGTCTGGTTCTTTCTTGAAAGTCTCGTAGGCTTTTAAGAGATCAGGAGGGATAATCATAGCTTCAGAACTGTAGGAATTCCACCAGTCAGTGAACCATCTTGGTATCATTATGTCTTTCTTTCTATAGATATCAAAACGAAAAAATCAAGTATGTCTGTAAATATTATTTTGGAGTAGAAGGAACCTATCCCAGGCTTCTATATAATCATAATAATTATAAAACTGAGGGTCAAAGGGTTAGGAAAAGTTCTTAGTAATCTAGGGTTGTGCTCTCCATTGGGAGGGTGTGAGGATTTGTTTTATTACTACTTTAGAGTAGCCAATTCTATTTGGGTCTTGAGAGCAAGGCATATGTGTTACCAGGATTGAGTCTGTATCAACTAAAATAAACTCATAAAATTTCTGGGTCTTTAAAGTTTCTGTCTTAGGGTGTTCCCATCCTGGGGGTATGAGCTGTCAGACTAGGGAAAGGGTATTTGTTATATGCTGATATTCTAGTTCAATCCATAGAATAAAATTCCTGGAATCTTTTGGTAGTTCAATACTGTGGTCTTCTTTTGGGGCTTGGGCTTCTTGAGAGGTAGAGATCTGTATTTTGGTTGGTTAGAGGGAGAGGCTAAAGGGGGAAAAAAGGATGCAACTATGTTAAATGGTGTTTTTAAGGGAGGAGTTGAGGGCGAGGCATAAGTCTGTTTGGTTGTTGGAGTGGGTTTTGGGGAGAGTGCTTCAAAGGGGTTTGGGCTACATGTTAATGGGGATCTCTCTTGGGGTTTGTTCGACGAGAAAGTAGGTGAAGTGAAAGAGGGACAAGGGAGAAATCTGCTAAGGGGAATCAGAGGAGCAGCATAAGACTGTTTGGTTCTGGGTTTTGGGGAGGGTCTTTTATTCATAGTAGTCTGCAATTGGGTTTTGGGAAAAGGATTATGTCTTGAAATATTATTTTGAAAATAAATATTTTCTTGCAAAGATTTTTTCAAATTCATTTTTAAAACTCTTTCGCCAATATCTTTCTATGATCCATTGTCCTTAACAGAGACCATGTTTTCTTGGGTTTCATCATCAAAAGCAAGATTATTTTGACTGTTAGAATTGTAACAAAAGCACTCATCTGGGTTATAAGGCATCAAATCCCCGGACTCGGAGATATTGGGAGCGGACTCATTTGTGCCAGATTGGTGATGCACCCCCCAATGACCACTGTTTAAGTCATTGGTGAAAGGGTAAGAGATGCAAGAAGAACCTAAACCTGCTTGCATATGTGAGTGTAATGGGGATAAAATGTTCCAACCTAGTGGCTGTGGTGTGACAGGGAACATATTCAAGCCTGCCTCCACCTGCAAATCAGCCTGATGTTAGAAACATAAACGAATAAGATAGGTACTTAACTAGATAATTAACTTGGAAGAGAGATGTTATTGTTTTATGCTTGAATTTAATTCCTTTCTCACCTCATCAGATGCTATTTCTGCAACTTCTTTTTTTGAAACGTAAGTGTAATAACCATTGTACTCAATAGGTGGTATAGCGCTAGGCGTTATTCCATCAGAACTTTCTGCAGGACAACATCTGGGATAATTGTCTGCTTCACTGCCTAATTCTGGAGACACTGAAGCTGGTACTAGCATAGACTGTGCTGAAACATAAGGAGTGATGGGGGGTAAACTTGATGGAGAGTCATCTGGAGGCGAAAAACAGAACTTATTCAAATTTTCCTCCACATTGAAATCAACCTGATGGAAGAAATATGAGTGCACAAGATAAGTACTAAATTAATTTACTATACTTTCAATTAACCATAGATAGTGTTTAATGCTGACACTAAGTCCTATCACCTCAGAGTTGAAGTTGTCATTTTTAAATTGAACGGGTGCTGTAGCATCAAACATCATTTTGTCAGCATTAAAATCAAATGCGGATGGAGAGAACATATTCAAATATTTCTCCACATTGCAATCATCCTGATAGAAGAAACATGAGTGCACAAGATAAGTACTTGATTAATTTAATTTACTATACTTCTCAATTTGACAAAAAAAAAAAAAAAAAAAAGAAGAAAAAAAAGAGAAGAAGTGTCTAATGCTGAAACTAGGTCCTATCACCTCAGAAGATGTCATTTCTGCCTTCTGTTTTTCTGCAACATAAGCATCATGGTAGTTGTAGTTGTCATTTTTAAATTGAACAGGTTCTGTAGCATTAGACATCATTTCGTCCACATTAAAACCATCCTGATAGAAGAAACATTAGTGCACAAGATAAGTACTTGATTAATTTAATTTACTGTACTTCTCAATTCGCAAAAAAGAAGAAGAAGAAGTGTCTAATGCTGAAACTAGGTCCTATCACCTCAGAAGATGTCATTTGTGCCTCCTGTTTTTCTGCAACATAAGCATTATGGTAGTTGTAGTTGTCAGTTTTACATTGAACAGGTGCTGTAGCATCAGACAACATTTCATCAGAAATATTAACATAATAAGATTGATCACTTGTTTCAGCTTGCACTTCCAATGCTGGAGATAAAGGCGCCAGATATGACTTAGACTTTGTTTCTTCAATGCAAAATGTTGTATCAAGTGAAACAGCAGGTCCACCTTTGGTACTCTTTTCTCGATTATCAAATAAACGAATAAGGACCAAGTCCTTCTGCATAATGTTTAGCACCCAAGTGAATCAAACATTGTTGCCTAATAAATAATACAAATTGAATTACCACAAAAATGCAAATAACAGTATGTAAATATGTATCAGAAATGTTATAACTAACAACAACGAAATTGAGGAGGTTGTCCTACAAAGCCATTTGATGTATAATAGTTATCAGTTTAAGGAAGCACCATTAGTAAAGCAAACTCACCATGAAGGCATCTACATAAATTTTGTTTTGAGTCAAGGGAGAAAATAGTTTAAAATTTTCTTCATTGATTTTAGAATTTTACAGTGATTAAAAAAGTTGTTGTAATTTGAGGCTGGTGGAAGCGCTTTCACACAAACTATTAAAAAAATATCTATATACAATAAAAAATTTAAATGGTTCGGTCAACTCCATGCCCACAGGCCACATCCCCAAGCAACAACGCCAATCAATATCAGCAATATGGATTAGAACCACATTCAACCAAACCTCACAAATTGATTAGCACACTTTCACAAGCATCAAACACAAACACAAATGTCACAAACTCCAATTACACCCAATACAAACTCTTAATTCCAACTAACAAACTCATAAACGAGATACTCACAATCTCAAAACCTTAATACACCCAATGTTGCTCTCACATTAGCAAGACAAACAAATTTTCAAATCATAGATGTATCTTACAACTCAAAAGAAACCACCAAACTAGTTTCCAAAAAAAAAAAAAAAAGAGAAAAAAACCCACTCTATGTTCTGCTAAGAGCCTCCTCCTCTCCTCAATGAGGGTAACTCTTGAGCTAAGACCACCAATCCCTAGCAACACTGTCTATATATAAGATTTCAGTATCTATCCCTTGATTGATGAAGAAATATCAAATTACTTATTAAATAAAAAATGGATTTTCATTCCACCGAGAAAATTCAAACCTAGTCAAAATAGGAATTTGAGACAATGGTTAACAAGAATAATGAATTACACTAATTCCTAAGTAAAAGGAGACAAATCCCACATTAGTACAAAGAGAAGTCAGGAGACATGATAGTCCAATATATAGAGTAGTAATGTAACTTTTGAGTTGTGTGGGAAAATTATTGAATACTCCGAGAGTACCATAAATGCGTAATTCCTCTTCTCACATGAATTGTGAGTCTCATCATAAATTTATTTAGTGTGACCCACAATTATGTGCGAGAGGGGAAGTATGCATTTATGGTATTCCGGGAGTATTCAATAATTACCCGGTTGTGAGTGATGATTTTAAAGAGAAGTAACAAGATGTGATAATCCTATAAATAGAGTGGTAATATTACTTGTGTTGTGTGTGAGAATCATAACATAATGCTTTGCTAGTGCATTAATGGTGAGAAAACCTTTACTGTATTAAGGATTTGGGTTGTTTATGTTTATGGTTGCGGTTGTAATTCATATTATTAATAATAGATTTTGGTTGGCATTGTCTACCAAAATAAATTTATAATTTATATATATCATATGGTCCTTGCTATTTTATTATCTTGTGTGTTGTACACAACAAATTTGAATTAAAAGAATCATCCAAAACAAATTTAAGATAAAAAAAAAAAACCAAAATTGATGCAGATTGTTTGGTTACGCATTATCGCACTTTATTAAAGTACAATTTAAACTTTAATTTTTTCTAGGTATAGGTTTTCAAAAGCTCCATTTTCAAAAAGCTGAAAAATGAGCTGTACCAGCACTTAGTCATCTTTCTTTTAGCCAAGCACGCAAAGTATGCATTTAGTCTTTAATGTTAAAGATGCCTTTGATACTATGTTAAAGAATTGCAGATGAGTGCAGAAGCAAAAGCATAAAAGAGAACACAAGAATTATGTGGTTCAGCCACCACAGAAGAAACGCTTAATGGCTCAGAAAACTGACTCAGGGTTTAGACGAATTGGCCCTTAGATTTATTACAACCAGCAGAAGTTTGGCAAGTTATCAAAGTTACACAAGTATCTTCATATTCTGAAGTTATAATAGAATCATATAAGCCAACAGCCTAACCTTTTCAAGCAAGGATAACTCAATTTATTCACCAATTAAACATATCAAGAGATCATTATGCAGCAAAAATGTTAACCCTCACTAAAAATTAACAAAATTTAACAGCTTCCACAATCCTTGCTAATTGAATCAATCCTCTTTTAATAAAGGTAAAAATGATTTTGGAGGCAAAACAATCTTTAATCAACAGAAAAAATAAAAGAAAAATTCACTTGAGCAATCAAGAAAATATCTCAGGCCAATTTCACATCAATAAACAAACTAAATATCAAAAGCCAACCTGACTGGGGTGTTTTCCATCAAACTCCTTGGTTGTTCGGTACTCATGAATTACATACTTAGTCCCTTCTCCATTAGGGGAGCGCCCTAAATGGTAGACCAATGTCTTTTTCATTCCAATCACTTTCCCTCCAGACATGATTTTCCGATCAGTACCGGTTGGTTTCCAGTACCCTTTCTCGGTTGACCTGTTCTTCGAATTCCCTTTCTTATGCCTCAGGCTCTGTTCAGTGAAGTAGTACCACTCTTTGTCCTTTGTAGGTATCCTAGCAAAACCTACAATCCAAGAAACCAGACTAAGCACAAAATTTTGACACCCAAAAAATGAAAAAAAATCAAACGAGCCCCTATTTAATATGGGCATATTATGCAAATATTATGTTACTGGTAAGTAAACTAGTAACAAAATTTAAGTTACAAAGACCAAGAAGTCACATAATGAAGAAGATTCAACAAATTTTTTTTACAAAGAGTGATTCAGAATTTTGTAAACAAAGTGCACAAAATTACAAAATGGGAAAACAATGGTACTACCAAATTCAACATAACAAATTAAAAACTAAGAATGAAGTTACAAATTCCAGGTCTAAAATGAGAAAATCAAATGGTCATATCATATTGAGCAAGTGCTAAATCACTCTCTAAATTCAATCAACTACTTTTTTTTTTGGTAAGGTAATGTTTTAAAGAAGAAAATCAACTATACAAGAGCAGAGGAACATACACCCAAGAAATCATCAGTCTTTATACAAAAAAAACTGCTAACTAGATACAAAACAACACACACACACACAAAGGTTAGAACCTAGGAATTGAAATATAGATTCAAGTAGCAGACATGATCTATGTAACTATTTCTTTTGATCAAATTAATGTAACAAACTTGTCCAGCAAAAATCTATAACAAGCAACAATCTGTAACAATTAACAAACTAATAATACAAGAAACAAAAAAAAAAGGTTCCCACCTTTGACAACAAAAGCAATAAATTTTCCAAGAATATGAAGGTGGGTGTGTGATATTAAGAATTAAGAAAATTACTTGGCAAATCCCATGGCTCATATTTACAAATATCAATTACGGGTAGACGCCTAGTATTTTTATTATCATTCCCAGTTATCTTCGGCTTCAGGTAGTCATCAATGAGCTCTTCGTCTGTGGGACTAAATCTGAACCCAGGTAGTGAATGCAAGTCTGGGTCATCCATAATTCACACACACTCTCTCTCTCTCTCTTAAGCTTTACTGAGAAACTAGCTAAGAAAGAAAATGAGAGCAGTGGGCCTTGGTCTTCTTGTCTTTATACTACTTCAGCAGTAAAGCTTTTCCCACCCAAACTATACAGTTAACCAAGTTTTTTGAGAGTAAACGGCAGATACAGTTAACCAAGTTGGTCCTTTTAAGTTAACAGTGTCTTAAGGAGAATTTAAAAATGATTTTATCCCTTTTTTTTTTCTAAATTAAAAAAAAAAAATAGGACTAGAATATTTTTTCCACAACTCTATGTGACATAATGTGGTGAAGAAAATGCTTGATTCATACGCAATCTACAACTCCATGCGCCAAAACCTTTCCCTTTGAAATTGGCTTTTAAGATCTCATGATATATAGTTAGATACTTGAATAAATCTGAACACTCTTGTTTGTAAAAATAAAAAAAAATAAATTAAGTTAATTGTAACTCACTTTTTAACAAGTTTATTTTAACTAAAGTGTTTATAACACGCATCATATTCTATTTTTTAAGAAATATTACGTTCACAAAAAAAATGTTTAGTAGTGAGCACTTTGTCTTGAAGACTTGAACCTCGACTTTTTTCCTCCATCTCTATAAAAACTTTGTACTTGTAAAAGAGAATTGACTTAGTGGTTTTTAAGATCTCATGATATATAGTCAATACTCGAATAAATCTGGACACTCTCGTTTGTAAAAATAAAAAAAATAAAATAAATTAAGCTAACTATAACTCACTTTTTAACAAGTTTATTTTAACAAAAGTGTAAAAGATGTCTAGTAGTGAGCACTCGCACTCTATCATGGAGACTTGAACATTAGCTCTTGCCTTTCACCTCGTAAAAATTTTGTACTCGTAGAGCGACTATTACTCCAAAAATACATGCTAATGTGAGATTTATTCTTACTATTATTTACTATCACTGTACAAAGGACACGTGTCTTTGTTATAGTGGAATAACAAGACGCCAGCACCATGCGTGTTACAACCTGCCAGTTCCGCGCGCTTTTTCGTATTTGTATTATCTCTCCTGTTTCGTCGTTTTGGTACTATTTAAAAATGAAATTAAACCTCGTATTAAAAAAAAAAAATTGAAATTAAACTAATTTAGACCGTAGGTATAACTTTTTCATTAGTGTCAAAAACATAATCTCATTATTTTCATGAGTGCATAATATTCAATTAAATGATTTTGTTATTGTACAAAACTAAAGTACGATTCTAATCAAGGAGGCAATTACAATAGCCAAATCCTATATTAAACAAAGCCTCCCACTCCCTTCAATTGTATGAGTGCACAAATTTGCTAACACAATGTTCTATACGATATCATGTGAGTTCTAAGTTCTAACTATTATTAGAGGGGTTTTGGTCAACACCACATCGATGTTCCTTTTGATGAGTGTTTGTTCCTTTTTTTTTTTTTTATTTTTTGTGCCGGTCTTCCAAGCTCCTTAGTGAATGTGAATCAAGTAGTCCATTGAGATCATGAGCACCGTCATTAATCCAAACTTACTTTAACTAGATAAAATTTGATTTTTTTTTTTAAAGATAGTTTCAACCTATGGCGTCCGCTCTTAATAATATCTTTTTATTATCAGACCAAAACACCAATCGATTTTTGGTGTAGACGGGGATGAAACCCTAGATTTCTTATTCAACCATATGAGACTTTATCAATTGAGTTAACTAGAACCCACAAATTTAACTTATTTTCACTCCACCAAAATATGTTGTACTAAATTGATACTAAAAATAAAGATAAAAATTGAAGAGATAACTATATATATATAATACATCCAATAATAATTAAGAATATGTTCAGTAAAATAGATTGGCTATCCTATAAAAACAACTTATTGCTAAAATAATTAAAACACCCTTTGGAATAATCTTTGACCATTGATGAAAGTTAGTACAATAAAGATTTTCATATCATTTTCAGAAACTAATAGGATATTTGTTTTGCTTGAATAATATTATAGACATAAATTATTTTATAATATTTTTATAAATTATTAATATTTTTAATATTTTTTAAATAATTATTAGTAAGTAAAAAAAGAGTAGAATATTTTGTCATCATTGCTACTTTGTTCATTCATGGGTGAACATCATAGTGTGAAGTGTGAACCCGACAAAGTGGTGCATATAGGGTTTGAGTAGATGTGGAATCTTTTGTACTAAATAGAACACGTAATAATAAAAGAATCTAGTCATAAATTATTCAATACAGGTACGAGAGAATATATATATAAGTGGGACCCATGCTGTCTATCTTAAGGTGCAAGGAAGGAGTTCAACCATGTGGAATGGAATTGGATGAACTATTTGATGAGAAGTGAGAACATTTTGGAATTCTTTTAATAATAAACTGCATCATATTATAGACTAGTAGGAATGAGAAATTGATGAGAAGATTTTGAATAATTGGAGCTAGTGAAATCGAGTTATGAGATGTTGATGATGAGAACTTTTTGGAATTCATGACATGATTGAACTTTGTAGTGGATGACATTATGAGATTATCAATGAAAATGTTATGGAATTCCAAACTCTTTGCGCGATTTTAAGTAACAATTTTTAGTTTTTAAATAATATTATAAGTATTTTTATACATTTTTTTATCTACACGTATTTTAAAAAAAATACAAACAATGTTACTAAAATAACGTTACCAAACGGCCCCATTTTTTTTCCTAAAAAAGTTCTTAACTTAATTGCATTTTACACTAAAAGTATAATATATAGATGGAAATTTAGTTTATAAAATCTTTTTTTTTTCTAAAATAAAAATTGGTTTTTTTTTATAAGGATAAACTACAAATTACACCCATAAATTTTGGGATTATTTGAATTTTACACTATAAAATTACAAAATTTGGATTTTTACTCTCTGAAGTTTGGAGGTGTTTGGATTTTACACTTTAAAGTTTTAGAATTAGAATTTACCTCCTAAATTTTAGGAGTATTTGTATTTTACTACATAAAGTTTGGGGCTGTGGATTTTACACCCTAAAATTTTAGAATTTGGGATGTAAAATTCAAACACTCCTAAATTTTAGAGGGTAAAATTCAAATTCTGAAATGTTAAGGTGTGAAATCTAAATACCCTAAACTTTAGGGAGTAAATTCTAAATTCTGAAACTTTAAGGTGTAAAATTCAAACACTCTCAAATTTTAAAGATGTTGTAGGGTCAGATTTTGCAGCCCAAGCCCAAGAAGGTGTGGATTTGGAGCCCACTGAACCCAAAACAATAAATTTGTAGAGAGTGGGTGAAAGAGCTAGGCTAATAATGAAAATAACAGTATTAAACGGCAATGTTAACGGGAAAATTTGAATTAATATGTGCTCGGGCAGGTGTAAATGTCTCGTCCGAAGAGGTGATTCTCATTGATGAACTTGGGTTACAATTGTTGGAGCTACAGTAAAGTAATACACTCTTTTCTCTCTCTTCTTTTTCGATCCCATTGTATCAGGGACCCCTCTCTCTTATATAGTACTGCCTTTCTACATCTTCACCGTCCACTTGTTCATCATCTAGGCGCCCACTTGAGTGCATGTCCCATCACACTCCCCCTTTAGCCCTGTCTGAGTGGCGGTAGCTGAGGATGCACTGTTCAGGGGTCTTCTCCACATAAATGCGGCCAGGAGGGTAGGTGCAGTGCATTAAATGCGGTGGTTGAAGTCTGTCTCCTTGATATTTCTCTGTTCCTGTTACCTTCTTGTGTGTCCGAGGCCCCCTCTCTCCCTTAACACTTGTCAAACAGATCACTTGAACCTCCCATACACGTGTCGGGCAAAAACCTCGTCGGATCCGAGGGTATCGGGCTTCTCGGACATATGAACATCTCCTCGGACAGTGCACGTACTCATCTCCAGACATTCTCCTTTTACATGGGCCTCTGACTGAGTGTCTTGGTCTCCTCGGACGAACAGTATTCCTCATATAGGGCCTTGGGCCCAATACGTTGGGTTGGGTTGGGCTTTCTCCCCCCACATTAGCCCCTCGAAATTGTAGTTTTTCCCTCGCATCCGAGGAGAAAAAGTAGGATTTTGACTTGCCACGGAGCGAAAGCTTGGAAACACGCACAACCGAGCTGGCACGTGTGCAAACGTGGGAACAGACGCCTCATTAATGCCGCTACGGTTTCCTTATTCCCAAGGCGCTGCATTAACTGTACCAGGCGGCGTTTTGTCCTTCGCATCCTACGGTGGCTGATTGATCCAATGGCTGTGGTTTTTCTTCAGGATTTGGGCGGGAGTGCCCCTGACCCTTCGCTTGACCCCGTATAAAGCTTCAGAGGAAGTCATTTCTTCCTCACTTTGTAAATCTTCAGACGCTCCAGCAAGAACAGACGCGCCACTCCGTCCAAATCTCTCAGTCGCTGATTTCAGGCCTCCCCAGAATCATCACAAACCCTCCTACGAGCCTGAAATCTTCTCCCCGATTTAGTCCTAGTGAGTTATCGTCCGTCAAATCATTTAGTTCTCTCTTCGGCCAACCGTTTCATTTAAGCACCATGGGAAAACTCGAGTACATGGTGGATAGCCCTGAGCAACTAGAGGCGTTTAGGACCACGTATCGCATACCCCCTAACGTGGGTGTGAGGTATTGCCCCCCAGAAAAGATACTAACAGACCGGCAAACGGGAGAGGTGGTTATCCCCCTCATCGCCTTCAAAGAAGGGGGAATGACAATCCCCATGGGTCCCATCACCACCAATTACCTTCAGAACCATAGGCTTACTCCCTGGCAGTGCGCGCCCAATATGTTTAGGATCCTAGGAGCGATTGAGGACCTTGAGCGTCACATGGGGTTGGGACTCACCTGGCTTGATGTGGTACATATGTACGAATGCCACAGCCAGCAAGCTGTTGGGTACTACTTAAAATCCCGGTCGGATGTTGTCAGGCTCATTTCCTGCCTTCCCAAATCCAACAAAGGGATGAAAGACGACTATGTGATCGTCTCGGGCGCCTGGCGTGACGGCCATGGTTGCCCAACCAAGCATGGGAAGCCAGGTGTGACATGTAGATTTAGGCACACTGACCATAGGCTTAGGGTTCTCGTCTTTTAACTGTTTTTGATTTCTCTTCGGTCACTATTTCTGAGTTTCTAACCATTTTTTTTTACTTGCAACAGATAAGAGACAAGTTTCTCCTCGGCTCAGCCTAACGAATGTTGCTGCCCTCAATTACCTTTTAAGGTCGGAGATCTTCGTGAGCGAGGACGGGCAACTACGATCTGCTCCCCTTATTCTTGGATATACAGGGAAGCCAAAGGGTTTTCAACCGGTCGGCAATGCAATCGTCCAGGGAGACCATCGCCTTGCGCGTATTGACGTTGGTCGGAAGGGCTTCTTGGCGCCAGACGATCTTGAACCTGTACCCCGTCCAATTCCTCGGGCTATACCTCCCTTTATCCAACCACTCCAGCAAGTTCCCCTCGGACAAGAGATTGAAGGTGAGGGGGCTGGCTCTTCCACTTCCTCGCTAGAAGAACAAATAGACGGATTTTAGTTTGAGGGAGAAGCTTCAGGAGTAAACCAGGTGATAGAGGTCTCAGACGCCGAGGAGGAAACCTACGAGCAACCAGGCGCCCATCTAAATTTACTAGCCACTCACTTAGAAGACTCCTCGGACGACGATATGGATCTGAGGAGTTTGATGAAGGGCAGGGGCAAAAAGCCCGATCCGAAAGATGCTGGGACATCTAAAACAGGGGTGACACTTCCTCCAGTGCCTATCCAGGTCCCTGACCCGAATTTGAAACCCATGCCAAACTTGCAGAAGAAGAGACCCCACGTTGAGGTTGGGGAAAAACAGGTGCCACCAGGCAAGGGGGCTAAGCAGCAAAAGGTGAAAGACAATCGAACCCACAGGGCCTCATCAACCGAAAACCGAGAGGAGGCTTTAGTGGCGGATGTACGCCGAGGAGGAGGACCGCGAATCTGGTCTCCGAAGTTGGAGCTGGATGGCGCTCCAATCCTATGGGATACCTCCCTCAAGAATTATGACGGAGGGAGGGCAGGCTATGTCGCCGAGGCCCTGCAGCAACCACTCCTCCTCCCACATGATATGGCCTCCTTCAAGCGCTTCACCCAGCAGGAGCTATTCATGTCCCTTAAGAGGGATTTAGCCATGGTAAGTACGCCATTCCTGAGTTTAGGTTTTATCTTTAATTGGCTTTGTTTCTCTTCTTAACCTAATATTGAAAATGCTGTCATGCAGATTACTCAGCAGGTCTATGTGGCCGAGGAGTGTAACAAGGAGTCTTGGCTCAAAGCCCAAGCAGCGGCCCAGTCCCAGTCGGAGGCAGAGGCATCTCTTGGCAAGCTGAAGGAGGAACATGCTCTGATGTCTGAGGAGCTTAAAGAGGTGATCTCTCAGAAGCGAAGCCTCGATGCCGGGATCAAGAATGCTGAAACGCAAGCCGAGGAGCAACGTAAACGATTACACATGGCAGAGATCAATCTGGCAACCGAGAAGGAGCTGGTGAAGGGTCTCAAAGCTGAGCTGCAAAAGGCCAAGACGAGCGCCCAAGTGGCTGAACAAAACGCTAGACTGGCCAAGGAGGCGGTTGAAGCCGAAAGGAAGGCGGCGTACCAGCTGGGGGTAGAGACGACCACATCCCAGCTTCTAGAGCAATTCGCCTCGGTCAGCCGAGATTACTGCGTCATAAGTTGGGGCAAGGCCCTGGATGCAGCTGGAGTCCCTGCCGACTCGGAGCTGAGGCTGCCTGGGAGCGTATATTATGATCCTGATATCCGAGAGCTCCCAGGAACTGATCCCCCTCTTGTTCCACAGCTTCCAGAGGCTTCGGAGCCAATCTTGGTCAGTCATGCTCCTCCACCTACTCTCGATGCACTCCTAGGGGCTATTTAGCCAGGTGACAAGGGTGCACCAGTTGAGCCAGCCACAGACAAGGGCCAAGGTTCGGGCACAGAGAAGACACCTGCTGAGGCCAAGGGCCAAGCCCCTGAAGCACCTGATCGGACAGGCCAGGTTGCTGACCCTGTGCTTCCTCCAGCGAAAGAGTAGATGCATAGGACTTTTATTTTGCACTTGTACTCTTGTTTTCCTGTCTGAGGAGTTGTAACTTTTCCTTTTTGGTTTTGTTGACCCTGTGTATATACTCTTTTTTTTTTTTTTAATGGAATGGCTCCCTATTTGTCTTTGATGCTTTTGATACATATTTTATTACTTATTATTGCCGCACATATAACTATACATTGCAATTATGACATAATAATGCAAATAACTTGATTGATACATCATACTGATGGTGTAAGTAATCGAAATTAATATCGAAAAGGATAGGCCGACTAAGAGTTATTGATGAGTTGCATGTCTTTCCAAGTTAAACATAAGTTATTATCCCTCGGCTTCAAACTAAACATAACTAAGGGAGACATTTATAAATTAGAATCAATTTAAACGCAATTAGAAATTTTAGCACTAAGCCCCAGTGACACTAGCTGCGTGGGGGTATTGGCTAACCTGTCGTTTGGTTCAAGGATTATAGGATTCGAATGTACTCGAGTGTTAACTAACCCTAGTCATCTGGTCCGAGGACTGCAGGCATGACTGGATTTAAGTTTAAACACTAGAACTGCACCAGAGTGTTAACTAACCCTAGTCATCTGGTCCGAAGACTACAGGCATGACTGGATTTAAGTTTAAACACTAGAACTGCACCGGAGTGTTAACTAACCCTAGTCATTTGGTCCGAGGACTATAGGCATGACTGGATTTAAGTTTAAACACTAGAACTGCACCGGAGTGTTAACTAACCCTAGTCATCTGGTCCGAGGACTACAGGCATGACTGGATTTAAGTTTAAACACTATAGAACTGCACCGGAGTGTTAACTAACCCTAGTCATCTGGTCCGAGGACTACAGGCATGACTGGATTTAAGTTTAAACACTATAGAACTGCACCGGAGTGTTAACTAACCCTAGTCATCTGGTCCGAGGACTACAGGCATGACTGGATTTAAGTTTAAACACTATAGAACTGTAACTGAGTGCTAACTAACCCAAATCATCTGGTCCGAGGACTACAGGCATGATTGGATTTAAGTTTAAACACTATAGAACTGTAACTGAGTGCTAACTAACCCAAATCATCTGGTCCGAGGACTACAGGCATGATTGGATTTAAGTTTAAACACTTGAGCTAACGGTGTTAACTAACCCTAATCATCTGGTCCGAGGACTACAGGCATGATTGGATTTAAGTTTAAACACTTAAGCTGGTGGCGAATGAGTGTTAACTAACCCTAATCATCTGGTCCAAGGACTACATGCATGATTGGATTTAAGTTTAAACACTTGAGAGAAAGCGGTGAATGAGTGTTAACTAACCCTAATCATCTGGTCCGAGGACTACAGGCATGATTGGATTTAAGTTTAAACACTTGAGAGAAAACTTTACGCAGCGAATTGGTATATCAGTTGAAGAGAAGACTTGATTAATAGAAGTACCTCTTGAGGTTATTTACATTCCAAGGGCGAGGGATTACATGACTATCCAGGTCTTCTAAGAAATATGCTCCAATACCAGCGCCTGAAGTGATACGATATGGTCCTTCCCAATTGGGTCCTAGTTTTCCCCAAGCCGGGTTCTTTGCGGTGCCCACAACTTTCCTCAGCACTAGATCACCAGGCTCTAGAGGCCTTAGCTTTACGTTAGCATCATAGCCTTGCCTGAGTTTCTGTTGATAATGTGCCAGCCGAACCATTGCATTCTCCCTTCTTTCCTCAATCAAGTCTAAGCTCTTCTGTAGTTGCTCATTGTTGTCGGCCGGACTGAACGAGCTAGTTCTTATCGTTGGGAACCCGGTTTCCAAAGGAATGACAGCTTCAGCCCCATAGGTCATTGAGAAGGGGGTCTCCCCAGTGGACCTACGAGGCGTAGTCCTGTAAGCCCAAAGCACATGTGGCAACTCTTCTACCCACCTACCCTTCGCATCATCTAGCCTCTTCTTCAAACCGCTCAGTATAACCTTGTTGATAGCTTCTGCTTGTCCATTGCCCTGAGGATAGGCTGGAGTGGAGTATCTGTTCGTAATTCCCAGCTCACTGCAGTAATTCCTGAATGCCCTGCTATCAAACTGCAAGCCGTTGTCCGAGATGAGAGTGTGAGGAACTCCAAACCGGGTGACAATATTCTTCCACACGAACTTTTGCACATCAACGTCTCTGATATTGGCTAGTGACTCAGCTTCAACCCACTTGGTGAAATAGTCTGTTCCGACCAGGAGGTACTTCTTCTTTCCTGCAGCTTTGGGGAAGGGTCCCACAATATCCAAGCCCCATTGGGCAAAGGGCCATGGGCTAGATAGCGGATTAAGATTTCTCCCTGGCTGGTGAATGTTTGGAGCGAAGCGCTGACATTGATCACACTTTTTGACGTATTCGTGTGCCTCCTTTTGCATGTTAGGCCACCAATAGCCTTGGGTGAGGGCTCGGTGAGCCAAGGACCTACCTCCAGTGTGGCTCCCACAGATTCCTTCGTGCAGCTCTTCTAGCAATGTCTCAGTCGCCTTGGGATGTATGCATAACAAATATGGTCCCGAATAGGAGCGTTTGTATAGTTTCTGGTCTTCGGATAACCAGAACTTAGTCGCCTTCCTCCGAACTTTATCGGCTTCTCCCTTCTCTTCAGGCAATATATCTTCTTTGATAAATTTGATTAAAGGGTCCATCCAGCACGGCCCGGCCCTGATCTGGTGAACCTGGACTCCCCCTGACTTCGCCTCCGTAGGCCTGTGCAGGTCCTCGACGAGGATGACCCTCGGCAGGTCTTGTGTCGAAGAGGTGGCAAGCGTGGCCAAGGAGTCAGCATATGAGTTGCCACTCCTGGGGATGTGCAGCAAACTGAAAAATTCGAACTCTTATTGCAGATGTTTAACACGACCCAAGTATCCCTGCATTCTTTCGTCCTTTGCCTCGAACTCGCCTTGTACTTGACCTACTACCAATCTTGAGTCCGAGAACAACTCCACGGACTTCCCACCCATTCTACGGACCATAGTCATCCCCATCAGTAGGGCCTCATACTCCGCTTCATTATTCATTGCCGAGAAGTCCAACCTTAGCGATTTCTCGATAATGATTTTCTCGGGGGATATCAATACTAGCCCAACTCCAGAGCCTCTTTGGTTTGCCGCGCCATCGACGTACACTTACCAATGGGAGGGATTCTATTGAGAAATCATGCCAACTGATTTTTCATCCATGCCCGACGTGGGCTTTACCTCTTCTAGCTGGGGCTCCGTGAACTTAGCCACCAAATCTGCGAGGACCTGTCCCTTGACCGATGTGCGGGGCATATATCTTATATCGAAAGCCCCTAAGATTGTACCCCACTTGGCAATCCGACCAGTGTAATCAGCACTTCGGAGTATAGCTTTGAGTGGGAGTTGTGTGAGAACGATCACCGTGTGGGCTTGGAAATAATGAGGTAGCTTCCGTGTGCCAAGCACTACTGCTAAGATAGCCTTCTCCAGTGGCAAGTAACGAATCTCAGCCTCATGCAGTGACTTGCTTACGTAATAGACGGGCCTTTGTACACCAGAGTCTGACCGTATCAACACCAGTCTGACCGTATCAACACCAGGCTCACCGCATAGGGAGCTACAGCGATGTAGGCGAACAGTACCTCGTCTGGCTCAGGACTGGACATGATTGGTGGCCGAGCCAGATAATCCTTAAGTTGCTGGAACGCCAAAGCACATTCCTCAGTCCATTCGAATCCCTTCCACTTGTTGAGTAGAGAGAAAAAAGGGCGACACCTGTCTGCTGACCTAGAGATGAACCGATTGAGGGCAGCGGTCATTCCGGTTAGTTTCTGAACTTCCTTGGGATTTCGAGGAGCTCGTAGATCGTTGATGGCCTTTATTTGGTCGGGGTTGACCTCAATTCCTCGGTGGGTGACCATGTATCCTAAAAACTTTCCGGACCCTACCCCAAACGAGCACTTAGAAGCATTTAGTCGTAGCTTGTATTTCCGTAGAATCTCAAAGGTACTTTCAAGGTCCTTCACATGCTCGGCTATAACTTTGCTCTTCACCACCATGTCATCTATGTAAATCTCGATATTCTTGCCCAGCTGTGGCTCGAACATCCTCGTCATCATCCTCTGGTAGGTAGCTCCTGCGTTCTTTAAGCCAAACGGCATCACTTTATAGTGGTAGTTACCAATAGGAGTGACGAAAGCAGTTTTCTTCTGGTCCTCCAGGGCTAATGGTATCTGGTGGTAGCCTTGGAAGGCGTCTAGGAAGCTCATCCGAGGGTGACCGACAGTGGCATCAACCAGCTGATCGATTTTCGGCATAGGGAACGGGTCTTTGGGGCATGCCCTATTCAGATCCGTGAAGTCTACGCATACTCGCCACTTCCCACTCTTCTTCTTTACCACCACGGTATTCGCTAGCCATTCGGGATAAAAAACCTCTTTGATAGCCCCAGCTGCTTTGAGTTTCGCTACCTCGTCTCTCACTGCGTCGGCATGTTCCTTGGATGGGCGCCGAATAGGTTGTTGCTTGGGGGTGACCAGTGGATTCACCTTCAAGTGATGGCATATAAACTCCGAGTCCACCCCTGGGGCCTCGTAAGCACTCCAGGCAAACACGTCGAGATTTCGCTTGAGGAACTCTATCAGCTCCTCCTTCTCTTGAAGAGGCAGCTGAGATCCGACTTGAAAGAACCTGTCAGGATCATCTCCAATGATCACTTTCGTCAGATCCTCATATCGAGTGCATTCATCTGGTTCTTCAGAAGGCACTCCCCGAGACTGTAGTTGCTATAAATCCCTCCCAGCCACGTCCGAGGACTCGGCTGGGGCCTTATGCTGAATGGCGGCTACCAAGCACTGTCTAGCAACAGACTGGTCTCCTCGGATCTCATGTATCTGTCCTCCTGATGGATATTTGACCTTCTGGTGCAAAGTAGAGGGGACAGCCCCAATTGCGTGAATCCAAGGTCTGCCTACGAGTGCAGTGTAGGGCGAATATGCGTCCACAACGATAAAGTCCAGCTCCACCACCTCGGAGCCGGACTGCACAGGTAAGCGTATCCGGCCTTTCGGGATGACAGGCCTTCCTTCAAAGCTAAAGAGGGGGGAATCGTATGGCGTCAGGTCCTGGGGTTTTAGGCCTAGCCCCTTGTAG
Organism: Quercus aquifolioides; assembly: GCA_019022515.1. NCBI lineage: Eukaryota > Viridiplantae > Streptophyta > Magnoliopsida > Fagales > Fagaceae > Quercus > Quercus aquifolioides. Next base: position 9,325,115 of record CM032335.1, on the reverse strand, counting down.
AGGTCCGGGTACATTATCTCCACGGCACTGCCCTGGTCCACCATCACCCTCTTTACATCGTACCCTCCTATTCTGAGGGTGATGACTAGTGCATCATCATGGGGTTGGGTGGTGCCGATCATGTCTTCGTCCGAGAATCCCATGACCAGCGGGGCACCAGACTTAGCCCTCTTCGGTCCTCGGCTCGACTCCCCTGCGGATGGTCGACCTACCGACATAACTTTAATGGCCAGGACCCTGTTCTCCCCGGCGCAGTGAAGACGACGTTTATAGTCCCAAGCGGCGGCTTTGAGGGGTCGTCCCTGCGTGGCCCCGAGCCTGTCTGCCCTCGGCCGCTGGAGGAGTGCAGAAGGTGTTTCAGTTTACCATCGCGAACCAATTGGTCCAGGTGATCCCACAGGCTCCTACAATCCTCCGTGTTATGCCCGTGATCTTGATGGTACTGGCAGTAGAGATTATGGTTGCGTTTCTCGGGGTTTCCAATCATCTTGTTCGGCCACCTGAAGAATGATTCGTTCTTGATCTTTTCCAGGACTTGGTGTACTGGTTCTTTGAACACGGTATTGACCGATTGAGGATTCATCGATCCTGATTGTCCGGCAAAATCCCTCCGCGGTTTATTGTAATTGTACCGGTCCGACCGCGAATCTCTCCTCTCCTGAGGGATAATCTTATCCTTTCCCTTGCCCTGCTGCTGATCTTCTTCAACCCTCTTATACTTCTCTATGTGGTCCATTAGCTGACGCACGTTTGTGACTGGTTTGCCAAATAGGGATGCCCTCAAACCGTGGTCAGTAGGGAGGCCGAGCTTGAACGTGCTGAGGGCCATTGCATCGTTGTTGCCCTCCACCTCATTGAACATCTCCCAGTATCTGTCTGAATATGCCTTCAAGGACTCGTCTTCCTGCATGGACAAGGATAGCAGTGAAGAGAGAGGCCTGGCCACTCTTCGGCATGTAACAAAACGGGAGCCGAATGCCTGAGTGAGCTCTTTGAAGGAGTTGATGGAGCCTGCCTTCAAACCGTCAAACCACCTCATGGCAACGGGCCCAAGACTGGAAGGGAAAACCTTGCACATCAGAGCTTCATTTCTGGAGTAGACAGCCATCCTCTGGTTAAAATGACTCACATGCTCCACGGGGTCAGTTTTACTATTGTAGACGGTGAACATTGGCTGGTTAAAGCGCCGAGGGAGTCTGGCCTCCTCTATCCTGCGCGTGAAGGGTGATCTAGATATCTGATTTAGAGCCCTGTTCATGGCATCGTTCTCCACGTCCTCGCGTGATGGGCTCCTACGCTCCCTTTTACGATGGGACTCCTCTACATAGGTGTAGGACTCGCTAGCTGGTGTCTTAGACTTGCGTTGATAAGAGACGTCCTGCTCGTCATCAAGATCATCTTCAGAGTACGAGGAAGCCCGCTTCCTCTTTGCGTGGCGCAACTCCCTCTTTAGTTTTTCCACTTCCAGTTGTAAGTCACGGTTCTTCTCTGCATGAGACATGTGACTTCCGCCCTGTGATTGGCTCTGGCTAAGGCGCACAGTGTGCACACTGCCCTCACGGTTTTGTCTCCTCTCTAAGTTGACGAAATGATCCACGTGTTGGGATGCCCTGGATTCTGCTTGTTGTTCACCTTGTCCTGCCATTATCAACTGTTGTTTTCACTCTTGCACAAGCTCTCCCCACAGACGGCGCCAATTGTAGGGTCAGATTCTGCAGCCCAAGCCCAAGAAGGTGTGGATTTGGAGCCCACTGAACCCAAAACAATAAATTTGTAGAGAATGGGTGAAAGAGCTAGGCTAATAATGAAAATAACAGTATTAAACGGCAATGTTAACGGGAAAATTTGAATTAATATGTGCTCGGGCGGGTGTAAATGTCTCGTCCGAAGAGGTGATTCTCATTGATGAACTTGGGTTACAATTGTTGGAGTTACAGTAAAGTAATACACTCTTTTCTCTCTCTTCTTTTTCGATCCCCTTCTATCAGGGACCCCTCTTTCTTATATAGTACTGCCTTTCTACATCTTCACCGTCCACTTGTTCATCATCTAGGCGCCCACTTGAGTGCATGTCCCATCACACTCCCCCTTTAGCCCTGTCTGAGTGGCGGTAGCTGAGGATGCACTGTTCAGGGGTCTTCTCCACATAAATGCGGCCAGGAGGGTAGGTGCAGTGCATTAAATGCGGTGGTTGAAGTCTGTCTCCTTGATATTTCTCTGTTCCTGTTACCTTCTTGTGTGTCCGAGACCCCCTTTCTCCCCTAACACTTGTCAAACAGATCACTTGAACCTCCCATACACGTGTCGGGCAAAAACCTCGTCGGATCTGAGGGTATCGGGCTTCTCGGACATATGAACATCTCCTCGGACAGTGCACGTACTCATCTCCAGACATTCTCCTTTTACATGGGCCTCTGACTGAGTGTCTTGGTTTCCTCGGACGAACAGTATTCCTCATATAGGGCCTTGGGCCCAATACGTTGGGTTGAGCTTTCTCCCCCCACAGGTGTAATTTGTAATTTACTTTCTTTATAATTTGATAATTGTAATTGAAGGTAAAAGATTTGACTCTGAATATCTTCATAAAAATAACAAGAAGCATTAAGTTATAAATCGTTTAAATAACAAAACTATTAAGAGTTAAAAGTTAAAACCTGCTATTAAAAAAAAAAAATGTTTAAAATATACCATAAATTGGGAATTTGGGATGGACCCGCTTGACTTGACTTAAAAAAGAAAAAAAAAAAAAAAGGATTGGGTAAAAAAAAGTATCTGTTTTTGGCTTTTTGCATGTACTAACAAAACGCGTTGAATGCACAAATGAACTCAACGATTGGCCGATTGGGAGAGGGGTCCCATTGGGACTTGGGACCACTAAAAGTCCAAAACTTTTGTATTAAGTTAGTTGACTATCCAATTAGCCACCACTTTTTTATAAAAGTACAATCATTGATGTTTTTTCCTACTCATCACTTTGCAATATATGGCTTTATTTGGATGATCTTAGAAATTTGTGTATTATTTTGTTCTGAAAATAAATTTTGTGAAGCAATGAATAATTGTGTGGATATTAATCATAGGATTAGAGGGGGTTTGATGAAAATAGTGTTGTACGATCATAGTGTATGATAATTTTAGAAGATTGGTATCAGACTGACCACATTCTATTGTGCTAGTGTTGGGTTGTTAAGAAGTAATATATTTATTAAATGTTTAGCTGAAGTAAAAATGTTAAGATAGATAAATGAATTTTACTTAGAAGTGGCATTTATTGATAAAAAAAATTATCATGTTCATAAAAGGGTGATTAATGCACTAATGAGAAAAAATATTGAATTAATTCAAACTAAGGGACCGAAGAAAAAGGTAGATAGGATATATTAATAGAGAGACTAATTCCTTAACTTGAATCCATGACATGTTAATGTGGATGAAAGGCACTTTCAATCACATTAGGCTCGACCTCTAGAATAATAAAAGGTAGAAAAATACCAAAAATAATATTAGTATAAGGGACATGATAATTAAAGAAGTATCATGAAGTATGAATTCAGAGAAAATTAAATGGTAGGAAAACATGTGACTGCCTCTAACTAGTGTCTATTGTGGATCTATAACTAAACCCAAATTTTCAAGGCTAATTTGGTGGTTTGTAGTTTTTTATTTATTTATGAATTTACATTGTTTTTTAATTTAGCTTCTTAATTTTTTTTTTCCAGATACCTTTTTAACTTCTTAAGTAAAAGTATTAACCCTTTTTAGGTTGGTAATTTAATAATTTTAACATAATTACGCCAAATGCCTTAATTTTTGCACTTTCAGGTTCAATTTTGTCCCCAACACCCCCACGCATATGGCCCATATAATGCTAATTCAGCTTTCTCACTTTGATCTATATTCACTAGTCCTAGAGGTCAATTCACACACCCCCATCCAGAAACACCATTGTCATATCCATAAACCATCAAATAATCTGCAACATGAACAATAACCCATTTCTGAAACTATAAACTACCAGTTTACTTAGCCAGACAGTATCTACACATTTTTTCAAAGTACGACTTCATAAAGAAAGACAAACAAGTCTCTGTAATCATATGCGGCAAAACTTAATTATAACGAATACAAAACTGTAAGTGAAAGCATTTATACATAAACAGATAGACATAGTCTGGGCATATATTCTTTTTTTTTTTTTTTGATAGCTGGGTACATATAATTACATAATATAGTCATTCGCAACGACAAACCTAAGAAATCTATCCTATCAAGTCTAACCCCACTCCCCAAAAAAGACAAAAATTTTGGTGTCAACTATATGCCCAAAAAGTTCTCTAAATAGCTAAGTAGGATCCTCACTGTTTCATGATGAAGACTAAAAATTTCACAAATCTAAAGGTGTACATGGTGATAAGTCACTAAAAAAGTACTAATAATCTCAATAAGGAATGATTATTAAATTTAAATGATGTAGCACCATGTACCCCTCTAAATTTTAAATGACGTAGGTCGGTTAAAAATGCTAAATCTTCACCATGAAAGAGCTCTCTCAGTTTCAAAAAAAAATGTACAATATCCTAATATCCAACTGAAATCATAATTTAACACATCTCCATATGCTAGCAAAGCTTATGAACAAGACTGCAACCAGCACTACCCTGAACAGAATAGCAAGTGACCAGTTTGAGTGGCGAACAGGAGAAGCCTTTGGAAACAAAGAAGCTGCGAGAAAGCCTGTCAAATTGCTACGGCTGTTGAACCTCAGGATTGGCCTCAGACTGGTACTTAGCTCTTGAGAGGTTTTATAGTTTTCGATGGAATTAGAAAGGATATTTTGGGGTTCACTAAAAGCACTAGTAGTAGCAGAAGCACTGTGATCACCAGCAACAGCATGCTTTTCTGAAGTATTTTCGTCCTGTACATCAGCATTTTAATAAACTTCATAATCTGTGCATATATGTCATCAGAATATCACATTAGGTTCACAAAACAAACTTCTTACATCTGTATCAACTGGTTTCAATTCATGGTCCCCAGTTGTGTATCTCCAATCTTCTGGCACCAAGTTTGAGGTAAGTGGCTGCACTTGAAGTTTACACTGCAAATGTATTCTTCTTGGAGCACTGCCCTGTGCCATAGAGTTTCCAATGCCTGGTTGGTTTTTCTGTGAGCGTTGCCTTATCGTGATTCCAGTCAAATGATTGCTTGATTCCTTGAGACTATAATCATACATTTGTTCAGAAGCACCACTAGATGAGATGGGGTTCTGCAAAGGAGCCTTCCTGTCAATGATGTCTTCAGACTTCAGAGAACCTTGAAAATGCTGTACACCATTACAATGCAATGTTAGCTATATAAAGACCAATTTAGATAAAGATCAGACAAAAATAAACCATGTCAAATAAATTCAAACGCATCCAAAGAAGGCCATAGCAACTCACAAACTGACACTACACAAGTCCAATTAATAAAAAGTATCTTGAGTGCTTCCACTTACCGGTGCATTGACCACCTCAGCATCTGACACACTGCATGATCCATTGTCCTTAACAGATACCACATTCAAGGCCTGACTTTCATATGAGTACTCATCTGGATCGCATATAACTGAATCCAGGAATGCAGCTATATCATCTTGTTCATTCGAGCCATATTGGGATGTCACCCCACCTTTACCACTGTTGAGGTCATTGGGGGCATACAAATGTCCTAGCTCCTGTATTTGCGTGTGTGATGGAGGGAAAAGTATCCAATCTTGTAGTTGTGGTTCAAATTGTGGGTCAAAGAACATGCCCAAGTCATCCTCCAGCGTTGGATCATTCTGATGTAAGAAACATGAACGAACAACACAAAACTTAATTAGTTACCTAATATCTCATTTCCACAAAAAATTCAAGTTTTTCAAGCTGCAACTTGATATCAATTTCTTTCTCACCTCAGGTGACTCTCCCCCTTGATTTTCAGCAACAACGCTGTTGCCTTTGTTACAGTTGACTGGAGCTACAGTGTCAGATGTTGATGCATCAGAATTTTCAGCAGGAAAGCAATCAACACTTGTGGGATCATTTAGAGCTTGCCCTCCCAATGATGGAGACACTGGATCCAGTTCTAACTGTGTATCTTCAGGTGAAACAGCCGCTTCATCATGGTTCGAAACTTCAATGCTCAGATCTTGTTTCTTGAATAAGCGGCAGATAACAAAGGCACGCTGCATGAATTTAATCAACATAGTGAGTTTGGGGAATGCCACATCAATGTCTGAGCAGAAGTAAAAAGTTAGGTAAACCACAAATTTGCATAAATAATATGTGAATGTGTGGCAGAAAACTTTAAAATAATTACAATAATAGAATGTAGTAGGTAGTTCTATAGAGCCAAAAGGTGTATCTAGGTGTTTAAGGAACCCCCTTTAGTAAAGCTGACAGACAATGAAGGCATCTATTTACTATTGAATACAAGAAATCATACATGAAATTAAGGATAAAGAGATAAACACACACAAAGAATAGAAATGGATAAAGAAAAGAAACCAGTCCATGCTTCTGATTTGTCATTTGCTTGGCCATATACATGAAGCCTGAGATAACTAGTCACGTGTTGCCTTTCAATACCTGTTTTTCATATTTAAGGTCTGGTGAGTTATCCAAGTTACACGAGTAATTATTCTTCTGAAATCATATGAAGAACGAATGCACTCAATCAATTTTTATTTGACATACGGACCAACAGCCTTCCTCTTAAAAAGTACAAACAACTCGCTCAAATCAACAATCATATACTTCACTGGTAATGTGAAGTACCCTATCTGTAAATTAACAAATTTAACTGTTTCCACAATCCTAGCTAATCAGGTAGTCCTTGTTTAAATTATACATAAAGCGATGTTAGCCATCCTTAATTCACAAATTTAAATGATTTTAGCAGCAAATTGGTCTTAAATCAAAAGAAAAAGTGACTTCAACAAAATTCAGTTAAGCCTTTCCTCAAAAGGAATTCTCAAATCAATATCAATAACCAACTCATTTCGCAAACTAAACAGCAAAATCAACAAAGTGAATGAGTAGAGAGAGAAAACCAACCTGGCCAGGGTTAGTGCCATTAAGCTCCTCCAGGGTTGGGCGGTACTCGTGCATTACCCAATTAGTCCTTTCACCCCTAGGAGCACGCCCCCTATAGAAGACCAGAGTCTTCTTCATTCCAATCAAGCCTATTTTGGACTTGATTTCCCGATCCTTCCCAGTTGCCTTCCAGTACCCAGCACGCGTTGCCCTGTTCAATCTAGATCCATTTGGGTACTTCCGATCCTGTGGACAGAAATAGAACCACTCCGGATCCTTCGTCTCTATCGCTGAGAAATCTACAGCCAAACAGATTGATCACCAAATTCAAAAATGAGAAAGTTAAATGGGAATATTAAACACCTTCTAAAAGATGAATTGATAACATCATTTCTGTTATGTAGCACTTTAATCTACCAAAAAAATTTACGAATTAAATCTCATAAACAAATTTACTGAAAAGGGAAAAATACTAGTGATACCAAATTCAGCTTACAAATTGACCTAGTTAAGAAAAACACAAAATTCAACTAGGCAGATGAAGTAATTGCCAAATGATATACTAATTTCGATTTCCTCACCAATTTAATGCACAAAATCAAAACGAAATTCAATCACAAACTATCACACAGTAAAACAACAATCTTCTCCAACCAAAATCAATAAAGAAAATTTGCAACATATCTAAAATTGAACCAAACAAAACACAAAATTCCCAATTCCAATAACAACCCAATTCATAAAAGTGCAAAACTTAGCATAAAAAGTAATAAAAACATGAACTTTTTGGTTTATGATCAACAGTACTATAAGAAAAAAATAGAAAACCTACGAGGCAACTCCCAAGGCTCGCATTTACAGACATCAATTTCACGAATAACAGAGACATCTTTTTCATTCCCATTGATCTTCAGCCTCAAGTAGTAGTCGATCAACTCCTTGTCAGTTGGACTGAATCTGAACCCCAGTGGCAGAGAATTCATCGAAATCACAGCCTGAGCCATCGCAAAAACTCACACACACAAACAGAGAGAGACAGAGACAGAGTCTAGAAGAGAAAGAAAGAGGGAGACCCTTTTGGAGAGAGAGAGAGAGAGAAAGAGAGACCCTTTTGGATAAAAGAAACAAAGCAAAAGAGAGAGAGAAAAAGAAAGTGAAGGAATTGGGAATCAGAGAGAGAGATTCTTGTAGTTGATAGTCAGTTCGAAGATTTTGAGGGTTGGCCCATTTGAGAATTGTGAGCATAAATAAGAATGTGAAACAGAGGATTTCAAGGCTGGAGTTGGTAAGCTTAGGTCATGTATTTATAAGATTTGAATCCTCGTATATGCCGCGTTGGACTGTTTTACCCTCGGTTTTGTAGCCTCAAGTACCGTATTTTTGCAAAGCTGTGAATTAGTGAAGTGGTGGGTTGGGCAAATGGTAATTTTGTGGAAGTATAGGGGTAGTGTATGTAGTAATGGACACTGAGTTACCAATTTTAAGGTAGCGTTGTGAGCAAGTTTTAAACTAGGATGGTGTCATGGTGTGTTGGCAAGCCGATGTGGTGATGACACGTAATCGACTGCAAACGTGTGGGGCCCACTCGACCCACCATGAAGATTGAAGATACATGGAACCTGCCTTCGCGGGCTTTTTCTTTGTGCTTTCTTTTTCTTTTTTTATCTATTTATCTACCTATATTATTAATAATAGAATTTTTGATTTGTGTTTTAACATTTTACGTACTAAAATATTCTTACATAAATTTTTAAACTTTCTAAAATAATTCTATATCTTAGTTAAATAATTTCAAATTAAAAAACATAAACTAATTAAAGGAGTAATTTATTATTCCTAAGTTTTAGGTTTTTTCCTTTATCTTTTTCATTTGGTTTAAAACTTAGGATATTATCTCCATTTCAATTTTAATGTTACCTTAAATTTTCTTTTAAAAAAGAATATTATCAGTTATTTACATATCAGTATATCACTTTTAAATATTATAATACTAAACCAAAAAAAAAAAACATAAAAATAAAAAAGAGCATTATTAACCAATATACCCTTAGGACATTTGTTAATAAGTCATTTAAAAAAAATTATATAATTTTTTATGAAAAATATGAAAAGATATTAAAAAATTTAATTACTTTTTTATTTTCCTATAATTATTTTTAAAAATACTTCTTAAGTTAATGTTCTTAAGACATTTGTTAACATTTCTAATTCTTCGCTTCTTCCATCTTTTTGTTGGTATCAATATATATTATATTCTATTATTAGGTTTCGTGGTTACACTACACTTTTTTACAATGTAGCAATTTTAAAAATTATTGACACGAGGAACTTATCTTCTTTTTTCATCTTTTTGTTTTTTCACTTTTCATTTCTTTTATCTTTTTTGTAGCACTATTATCTATTATTTCTTTTATCTTTTTATCTTCTTGTTTCAACTTTCTTTTTATCTTTCTTTAATCTTTTTGTTGTCACCACTATTATTCTATTATTATTGCTACGTTTCATGGTTTCGTTTCTTTTCAGTATGACGTGGGGAGGGTTTAAAGTTAGAATGCAAAAGGTAGGCTTGGATTCTATAGTCATGTAAGAATCATTCTGTGACCATTTCAAGTCAAGATATGACTATTATTGTAAAATGTGAAATTCAAGAATCTCAAACTCTTCTATGTATTCTCTTTCTTTGGGGGCTAAAACTTGCATATAAAAAATGAGAAGTTGAAGAGAATTTTTCTATGTTTAAGATGATGCTAAAGGTATCATTCTTTGCAACATATAAAGAAACAAAATTTAAATATTAAAACAGCAAATGATTTTAGTGCCTTTTTGTTCTTTTAGTGGAGTCAAATTAAATATAGTAAAAAGGGGTTGGAAACATAGAAAGAATCATTGCTGATTTATAGAAACATTGGAGGTCTTTAAATTATGATAGTCATCAAAGTGGCGGTGACAATAATAGATGTAAAATTAATTACTTTGAAAGGGTATTGAAAACAACGTGACAAAGTTCATGTTAAAAAAAAAAATGGTATTAATTAGAAATATATCCAACATTTAAAATCACCCTTCAGATTTCAGCAACGATTAATGACAATTTTTGCATTTTTTTTTTTTTTTGGAAAATGCTAACGAGCACTTGTTAATAATCCATTTAAAAGAAATTTTTATGAAAAATGAAAAAAAGTAATTAATATTTTGACAATTTTTTTCATTTCTCATAAAAGTGGTATCAAAACTTTTTTAAAATTGATTATTAACTAGTGAGCACCATTTTTTTTTTTTTTTTATTACTTCATTTTTCAACTTTCAAACGGTATGTCAAACCTTCTCATTTTCTCTTCCCAACTTTGTTGGTATTATTATTACCATGTTCCTCCATTACTAAACATCCTTTTCATCCTTTATTGTAGTATGTAGTATGAACACGAATTTATTGGAAAATAATAATTATAAATAGTATAAGAAGTGTGAACACAGGAAAAGTGGCTTTTAATAGAGATCAATTGGCATCGAATCTTTATTTATTTATTTATTATTAATGTACACTTGTTACCTGAAGGTGAGGACAAAGAAGTGGGACCTTGCTGTCTAATCTTCTAGCTTCGATGAGAAGCTTAAAATCGAGAGAGAGAGACAGACAGAGAGAGTAAAATTATGTGTGCATTATTAGGCTCATTGGTTTGAACTTTAGACATATAACACAATATATCATCTTCAAACCACAATACTATAGATTTATATAATTTTTTAGGCATTTTATAGATAGGAAACAATATAGTATGATCAAAAATTGAGATATCACTTTTATATGCATATAAAAATATATAGTGCGTTTGTTAATAATTCTTATAAATATATAAAATAAAAATGTTTGCGTTTGTCAACCGTTTATTATTATTATTTTTTATCTTTCAAAATTCTAGTTTATTTGGTTATATATATATATATATATTATAACAATTTGAAATTTTATTAACTTTAAAAAAAAAAAATACAATTATACTTTAAAAAATTATTAACAAAGAACTTTTCCACAAAAAGATGCATCCCAATTCCCATAATCTTATGTACTGTATATATATATATATATATTTATATTTTAGTAGAGGAATCTGCCAAAAGAACAAGAAATATGGTTCCATTACATCTTTGACCTAGAACAAGATAAGATCTATCACAATATATATATATATATATTTTTTTTTTTAGTAAATTGCTTTTTCTCATTCAAAATGTTGAGGTCAGATATAATGTCCTATACAAACTCGCAATTTGACTAATCAAGCTTCTAAATTGTGGAGTCACTTGCAATATGACCCCTACAAATTAAAGTTTTTCCAATTTATATTATATATTTAACCTTACAATTCAATTATTTATCTCATGATGATAACATAAAAAATAAAAAGGAAAGATATTATAATAGCCCTATAATAATAATCTAGTAATAGAGATTGATTACTTATAGTAGTTATCTTCTTCATAATTTGCTCGAAACAAAAAGGTGAACTTGTTAAGATTAGGTGGTGGCAAAATGAACATTAGCTATTTGTTAATAAAGGGAAGACCCACCCACCTCAACTTTATGGCAATGCATTGCAAAATGTTCAATTTGCTTCCTTATTCAGGACTAAATGGTTTCCATATCATGACGCCAATGAGTAATGCATCAATTCTTTTAGTGGGCTTTGAATCATCATGTCCTTTTAAAAAAGAAAAAGAACATGAAAGAAGAATAGAAGGATGGAAATTTGTCATCACTAACTCACTTTGTAACTTGTAAATTAAAGCAAGTCAAAAGAAGCAAATTTTACTTCAATCATACCTTTGAAATTTCATTTGAAGCATAAAATTTTCAACTTAGTTTCCCCTTTGTAACTTTGAAAGCATAAAAAGGAAGATTGCCCTATAGTGATCAATGACATTTAAACCTCATGATTTTTTTTTTTTTTTTTTGGGGTGAATTTGTTAGAATCTTGCCCTTGTATAGCAAGAGTTAGGACCTTTGGAATTTTGGAATGAATGATCATTTTGTGTGGTGTAATTCCTTCTTGAATATGTAGTTTCAAGTGATCAGCACATGAATATCTATTAGGAGAGAATGGTTGGAATTGATATTCTTTGTTTATTACAATAGTTATATGATAAATCATTTTTAAAAATTTGTTCTTGTAATTGAATTAACAAATGCTTATTCAGTTAAATTTATTCTTCTTCTTGGATTTCAATTTGTTTTTGTGATGATTCTCCTGTTTCTACTAATTTTGATCTTGGAGTTGATATCTTAGATGTTTTTGCTAAGGAAATTTTGATGAGAAAGTAGTTATTACTTATTAAATGAGAGAGAGAGAGAGAGAGAGAGAGAGAATTTTATATTATCTCAAAGAGAGAAAAAACAATAATATAAGATCATCGTACCTAAGAGAGAGAGAGAGAGTAAAATTGTGTGTGCCCTTGTCAACTTTTTTTTGTTTGTTTGGCTTTTTAGTTTATTTGTTATATATTATGAATTCTTTGATATTTCTTTTTTCTTTTGTTACATTTGTACTTTAACAAATATTCAGCAAATAAGCTTTTAAAATATGCATCTGGAGTCTTATGTTCACACACACTCTCTCTCTCTCCCTCTTTAAATACAGTAATATTTTTATATAGCTTGTTTTTTAAAAATAAAATAAATCAATAAAAATAAAATAATCTAAATACATTCTTCTATCACTTTTCTTGTTTTGGCTTATAGAAAGCTATATATACTATATTTTAAGAAGTTAGCATGTTTTCAAGTAGAGGAATATGCCAAAAGAATAAGAAGTATGGTTTCATTACACTTTTGTCCAAGAACAAGATCTATCACAAACTAATGTTTTTGAGCAAATTGCATTTTCTCATTCTAAGTCTAAGCGTTGAGGACAGTTATGGTGTCCTTTATAAACTTCAAATTTGAGTAATCAATCTTCTAAAGTTTTTTGAGTCACTTGCAATGTCCCCTACAATTAAAGTTTTTTTTTCCAATTTATATTATACTTAACCTTACAATTCAATTATTTATCTCGTGATAACATTAAAAAAAAAAGTAAAGAAATGAAAAAGCAAAAAAGAAAAGAAAAAGAAATGAGAGGAACTCTTCACTTTCATATTCTCATCAACTAAATGAATAGACAAACTCATAGGCTGGGTTTGGATTCCATTGAAAATGCGCGTCTGCATTTTTTTATGGGTCCCGTGCACTGTTTACGGGACCCGCAAGTACAAATTTCAACAATTATTAACATTGGAGGAACATTGCAACTAATCCTATAATCTTGCGGTTGATTCCTTTTTTTTTTTTTTGAGTGATAGAGGTTGAAAAAGGAAAAAAGTTTGATTACTTAAAGGAGTTGTCTACCACAATTTTCTTTTGCTTTTATCCACTTTGCCACTTTGGGCCTCTTCTACAATTTACTCATATAGAATAATAGAAACAGAAGAGATGAACTTGTTAACTTGTTGGTGGTCGGCAAAATAAAAATTATATATTTTTTGGAGAAAACCCCACCTCAGCATTATAATTATGCATCACAAAAATGTTTAATTTGATTCCTTATTCAGGAATAAACCTTCACATATTCATCAATCCTTTCGTGAGAGTTGTATCATCATGTCCTTTTACATAGACAATAGTTGTGTTAGCCACACCATTTAAAGATAAGCATGAATAGTAAGGATGAGTTTTTCATGACTCATCACTCACTCCATTTAATTTCTTGCAACAGTACTGCATTGTTATTAAATTGCTAGTTGTAATAAGCAGGTCAAAAGGGCAAATTTTACCTCAATCATAACTTTGAAAGGGTGATTATTCTTTTGATTCTTATCAAGTTGACTATTCTTTCTTCCCCACCTTATAGAAACGAAAGGAAAGCTAGTAAAGTGATTGTACCTTCCCCCTTTTGTTTGTTTGTGTAAAAACAATTGGCTAAAGTTAAAGTATACTTGTGTGAAGTTGTACTGTCTTTTTTTTTTAATGAATAAATATTAGAAAATTTATTAAAGGAAAAAAAAAACCAAAAAAGGAACTAGCCCACCAGTAAAATTAATAAATAGTATCAGCCATAAATGTGAGAGACGTGAGCGTAACATCTAATAATTACCCACTCAGAGCATTCATATTGGGAATGATATATGCTATATGTAGGAAAAATTTAACATAAAAGCCCAAACCACCCCCCCCCCCCCCCCCACACACACATCTGGACTTGTAAAAACCAACTATTGCAAAAAAATTTGAAATAGTGCTACAATACAATTCTAAAGGTAGAATTGCACTATAGCTCAATTCTTAAATAAATAAATAAATAAACTAATATTTTATTCACTTACTTTATCAATTCCTCTATCTCTCTCTCTCTCTCCGGGTTTTTGGGTTTTGGGTTTTTGTTTTTATTTGAGTTTTGGGATATATTATTTTATTGTGTAGAAATATTATTTTGATGTGTTGTATTGTAAAATAAAAGTTGAGATGCTGAGAATATTGTAAAATAGTATGGTATAATTGATAAAGTAGCTTTTAAAGATGGTAAAATAGGATGTGATAGAATTTTGGGATATGAATGCTCTTACAAACCAAAGATAAAAGATGGGTTAGGGTCCTTTGGGGATTGGGCAGAAACATTAGCAATGAAGTTATATTGTCATGAGTTTTGGATTCATGTTTCTTTTTTAGCGTTCAATTCATAAAAAAAGAAGTTTGCTTACTATAGTTCGAAAACATTTAAACCTCATGACTTTTTTTTGGTGAATTTGTTAGGATCTTGCCCCTGTATGGCAAGAGGAATTTGGAATGATAATCATTTTTGAGTAGTGTAATTTCTTCTTGAATTAATGCAGTTTTAAAACTCTATACCACAAAAATTCTACCGATAAAGTCATAAAACTCTACTTCCTCCATTAATGTCAAACTAGCACTTTGTAGTAGAGCTTTTGTGATATGCATGCACTAACAAAGAGAATTAACTAAAAAAACTTGATAGTGTTTTAAAATTCTAAAATGTTCATAAAATATGAACAATAAATTGTAGCATTTTTTCTATGAAACTCCAAAACTTAACTTCATTCTTTAAAAAAAAAAAATTTAATACAAGATAGAATTAATACTCTAGTCTAATATAAATGTATATGTGTGTGGAATTTCTTTCTGACTTGAATCCCGCCCCTTACTTGTGGAGTGACCGTCACACCAAGGGTGTGTGGTAGTTAACTTTCCTCTAAAAGACAACAAAAATGTTTTATGTGAATTAAAAGCTTTCAATTTTAGTTAATGTTTTAAAGACTCTTTTCTGGCTTTGCTTTCTCTTTTAAGGAAAGTCTAATTCCATTGATTTTTTGTTTCATGTAGCAATCAATTTAATTTGGATTATGTTCTAGTTTTCCACATTTTGTAGCGCACTAAGGACTTTTTTTGCCTTTGTTTGTTCCACCATTAATTAGAGATGAGCATAAGAGCATGGATGAGAATTTTCGTTATCACTCACTCTTGAATCTCTTTTGCATTCTTTTCTTCCAAAGAAAAAGAGAATCTTGAAAATGGCAATATTAAAGCATAACTCATTAAATTATTAAAGTATATATATGTCATTGATTAGACTTTTCTCCCAGTTTCTGTAGGGAGCTAGTGAACTATTACAAGTTACAACTTTGTTATTAAATTCATAAAAAAGAACTTTGCCAATATTTGGTTTATGTTAAAAATAAAATTTCTTTAATTTAATTATTATAAGTTGTTATTGTTTCTTTCTTCTGAAAAGTGATGGTTTCCTTCAACACAGCATCAGGCTTGGAATTAGAGATTTTTATGAATTTTCAAAACATGTTTTTATGAATGAAAAAAAAGAAAAAAAAACAAAACATTTTTTTGGTGGTTTCAAGATCATAATTCCTAAACAAAAAGATGAACTTGTTAGTGGTTAGAGAAATGAACATTAAATGGTTTTTTTTTTTCCTAGTGAAAACCAACTTAGCTTTATAAATTACAAAGATATTTAATTTGCTTCCTTATTCAGGAACAAATAAATGGTCCTCAACTTTCCATATCATTACAATAGTAGAGCATGAAGAGTAAGGATGGATGAGAGTCTATTTATGACTTATCACTCACTCCTCCATATAATATTTCTTGCAACACACTGCAATATTGCGGTCAAAAAAGCAAATTTTAATTCAATCATACCTTTGAAATGGGTGATTAAATCATTAAACTATGTCATTACATTCCAAATAGTGTTCTCATAAAAAGGAAAAAGGTTCCAAAAAAATTTCTCAAAAAAAAGAAAAAGAAGAGTTAAAGGTATACATGAAGTTGTATATGACATCTCCTTAAGCAGCATAAATTTATCTAGTTGTTTATTCTTTGGCTGTTTACCTTAAATAAGCAGCATAAAATTATCTAGTTATAAAGCTAGTGAAAAGTTCTACTTTTTTTTTTTTTTTTTTGCTAAATAAAATATTACTCCTGAAGAAAATTTATGAGCATTCCCACCTTATATAAAAGGAAGTTTGCATAAATGTATTGCTTGCTTTATCATTTTCAAAAAGACACACCTAAGTTTATCCTGTTCTTTAATTGCTTTATCATAGTGGACCAAACAGGAAATTTGTTTTTCTCCTTTTAATATAGCATGCATGACTGCACGATGGACCATGATTTGCGGGACAAGGATATAGTGTTTGACAAAAGCTATATTGCTGATGGATTAGGAATTGGAATTTTCGTCACCTTGCAAAAAGTTGATATCATCATCGAAGAATCTAAAGTAATTCAAATGCTTTTGAGTACTTTGAAATCAGTATAGTCAGTTTTTAAATCAAATGCACCGTGTATAGCACTCAACCTATAGCCTGAAAACCAAAATTGAGCTATATAATGAAAGTTCATACTTCATACTTGCATTAAAAAAAACACACACACACACATACAACAACAACAACAACAACAACAACAACAACAAAAAAATGCATTTCAATTCTAAGAGAGACAATACTCATCCTCATACTAGTCAATGATGTTTATAATTCACAAACATCAAATCCACAATTTGATCCCTATAAGTTGCTATTGCTTTAGTAGGTTGATGAGTTAATTTAAGAGTGTACGATGGCTCATTGTGTTACTATTAACTTTGTCGTTAGCAATAAACTTCTCAACTTCGAATTCAATAATCAAGTGATTGTAACTAGTTTTCATCTGAAAAAAAAAAGTTATGAATTGTTCAACATGCTCTCATTATATTCCCTTACTGACATGATTTATAATGAGACATCATTTTTAATATTGAAAATCATACCTTTAAAGTGTCAAGACATTTTTTAATAACATTGTGAAGAGATGAATGTTTGTAATATCTTTAACCCTTTAAACAACTCCCACCTTGAAAGTAGGGCTGTCCATGCAAACCGGAGACCTGACAAAACCGACCAACCCAACTAAAACCGACTCGTCATGGTCGAATTTGACACCTTCGGCGGTCGGTGATGGGTCTTAGCCCTCAAAACCGACTCTGGCTGGTTGAGTGGCAGGTTTCATCCTCAAAAACCTAAGCCACCCGACCCGCCCAGCAAACACTCAAAGAAGGTTGAAAATTACCTAGATCTGACGACGATTTGGCGCTCCTTAGCTTCGATCTGGCCACGTTTGGCCTCCCTTTACTCAAATCTAGCCAAGATCTACTATCTTCCTCGCTTAGATTTGCTTAAATCCGGTGATATTTGGTTGGATCTAGCCCAGATCTACTCAAATCTGGCCACCTTCACTCCTCATCGAACTTGCCTGAATCGACTAATGGCTTTCCTGAGCCCAATCCGACTCGACCGTGTTGGTCTGTGGTTGGTTGCGGGTCCTTTCTCCTTCCACCTGACCTGAGCAGGTCGAGTCCAGATTGAGGCAAAAACCGACCCGGGGACAGTCCTACTTGAAAGTATGAATATGCATGTTATCTCTCTATATACAATATGGAGGTAAAAATTCCATAGTGCATAGATAACTAAATTCACTAAATATAGCCACCTAACAAAAAGAAACAAAGAAAGAAAGAGACATGACAGACATGAATTTTATATTAAAATCACATGCGCATATCACATTTTGGTCTATCATGGCCTAAAGAATTAGAAAGCTGTTTTTAAGAAAAAAAACAACTGAGAAGAAAACAATTACCAAACGTACTTTCAGATCGCAAGCTGTTCTTTTCATTAACCAAAAAATGTTTAAATATTGAACTATAAATCTTATAGTTGTCTGTTTACTTTTTTTGGCACTAAAAGCCATACAAACATAATCTAAACTGTAAGTTATGCAGTTTTGATTATTATAACCGTTTCAAATAGATTTTGTTTTCTCTAGACCAACTGATCAGATACCCTTTTAGGCATAATTCTTTGTACCCAAATAAGCATAATCCTAAATCCTAAAGACCATAGATCTTTAAAAAAAATTCACAATATAAGAGTAAAATGATCAGCTGACTCCTCATTCTTCTTGCACATACAACACCAATCAATCCACGGCAAGAATGTTTCATGTTCGTAAGTAATTTATTATGAGAATTTTCCCAAATCAACAGTCCAAAAAACAAAAACCAAAAAAGCTACTTTTCTAAGAACTTCTACCTTCCAAATGCTTTTCCCAGAAAAATGACAAGATTAGGATGCTTCTTTTTATTTTGAATTTAGAGAGAGAAGCATGGTAGCATACTAACCATGAACTTGTACTAACACTATCTGGTTTTAATGGCTCTTCTCATACTTTGCAAAATATATCATTCCCCAAACTAAAAAAGAAAGGTTCAGGCATCCGTCATGTAGAAATATAGGTATAAAGTGGACATGACACAATGTACAAGTACAATCTGTAACTGTAAACTCTTCTATTTGGAATATCAAATCTGTTGTTAGACCAGAATCTATTACAAGATAACTGTGTATACTTTTCTTGAATGCAGTCCAAATACAAGAGGATGCTAAATGTATGGTGCATCTCACCATGCTACAAAAAGGTGATTGCCACCAAACTATATTTATACGTATATATATATCCTCAAGTCTCAATGTTCTTTCTCTGATTTGTTTCTTTCCTATTTCTTCTTCCCAATTAAGGGGAAACAGAGTAAAAGGCAGAACAGAATGGGACAGTGTTGAACGCTAGCCCCATTTTATCAACTGCGAGGCACAGGGATCTTGATGTACCTGAATGAAAAAGTAGGTCAGCAAGTCTCACCCTAGTGACTTCACTGATGCGCCTTGAAGATTATAAAAAACTCGATGTTTCCGTCCAACAATGGCACATGAATCATCTAACATGGCCCTGTCACATAAAAAAGCTAAAGATATTTCTGCCCAAGAATCCTGATGGTTGGCTTTGCTCCAGGAATCCATCAATCTGTAGCCCCCAAGCTTTCCCCTTCCTTTTTTGGGATCCTTCTGTACAAGTTTTACATCTAAGTTCTTTTACACCTAAGGTTTGTCAGGATAACGACTGAGAGCATGGCATCCTTATTGGTGAGAACACTACAGTCAGTCGTGCATGATCAGAAAGCGAGTAGTCTTCAGGCCACGTTCCTTTCTCCACTTCAGGAGGGAAGAGAACTGCATTTTTTATACTGAAGCCAATGGTTTGCTCCTGAATTCCCCTTGCCTCATGGCTAATTTCCTCTCTTTGCTCTGACCCTGAAGAATTCCAAATTCGCTGCTGCAACGCCATAGTTCACAACATGAACAGATAAATTTGACATCAACTAAAATAATTTCCAATGGGGTTGTGATCTATACATGAGACCATATTATAACAGGAGACATGATCTGATAACAATCTATATATATATATATATTGCTGCCACAAGTTTTGAGCCATCCAATCCCATAACATGAACAGCATAGATATAAGCAAGCAAAATTGTCTTGCTCAAATGTAAAGCTTGAAACCCCATAGTGCGACTGGTGCTAAAGCCTATAAATGTTTTACTACCAAAAGAATTGGTTGTGTTGTTTGAATGCCCTGAAGCTACATATAGATGAGAGCTAAATCAATGACTTCAACTCAACATAATTCACCTGAAATTCTGTTAAATCAACAACACCGTTACCATCTTTGTCCGCTTGATCCCACAATTCCTTTGACTCTTCAACACTAAGTCCATTGCAATGGCCAATTAAATTAAGCTGCAACGAAATGACAATACAGTATTAGAGAACTCGAGCTCTGAAACAAATGTTAATTTTTCTTAGAAACCAATATATATGTGAAAAGTTAATCATGTCCACCAATCCTCCTCCAATAATTAAACTGTACCTGTCTAAGTGCTTCACAGAAACCTGAGTAGTTAATGTAATCACCATGGTTGTCAGCCTTCAGAAAGGCAAATGCATCATTTTCTGTCAGTGATGCTCTCCGTAGTAGATACTGAAAATTGGAAAGATCAACCATCAGAATGCAGAAGGAAACATCTGCAAAGTATCACAACAATGTCTAAACAAAGTTAAGGCTGAAAAATGAAGTGACTGACCTTGAACATGGCAAATACTGCTTCACTCCAACTTGTTTTTAGTAGTTTCCGATATCTGTTTGGATTAAGAAGCCATATGAAATCAACTCCACATATGTTCCCCCGATGATTTCGATGGCTAACCCACTGCATTCAGAATAAGAAAGAGATCAGGAATGTGAAAAGCAAATACAAGCACTAAACAGATCTTCTGGCACAAGGGAATGAAATTTATGAAGTGAAGTAAAGATTGACCTTTTGTGCATCTGCATCAGCATATTGATGAGCAGTATCATATGATGACACAAATCCCTGGGATCGAAGGAACTTGTAAACATGTCCACGTTTGCTTCCATTCCAGTCACTACAGTGAGTACAAATCACAAGAAGCATATGAGTATAATAGAGCAGTGAAAACAACAGAGAAATATAAGCCTCTCAAAACAGAAGGTGCATGTAAACTCACCCACAGAGTATGATTGGCATGGGATTAAGATCATTCTCTTTCTGATAAGATTCCACGTATTGTAGTATTTTGTAGACCTACAATGAGAGATGTATAAGATACGATCAAGGCAAGGCATCATGGAAAATGACCAAAATGAAATATTTACGGTATACATACACAGAGGAATATAAAATTGAAAATGAATTACCTGGTGCAATCGTACAATACACAGACTTGAATCATGAGGAAATAACAAGTGGGTATTCACAATGAGAATTTCTTGCCGGATATCATTGGTTCGACATTGTGAGAATGGGGCAGCTATTTCAACATGTAACAACTGAGCCACACGGTCTCCAAAATCATTGAAAAGAAACTCGCGATAGTTAAGAACTTTAAAATGATCCTTACGCACCGCAGTCAGCAGACCTATAGAATCCAACAGAAACACCGTAAATTGGTATGAACTATGAATGCATTGACTCAGGTTAAAAGGGTGGAAAAATCAGCAGCATATACTCATTCATTAATGAGGTGGTTTATTTACCACTAATATATATATAACAAATACTCAACTTTACCCTCTCTCTCTCTTCAGAAATTTTAATGTATAGCTGAAATTAGACAGATACTTCTATTGGGTGCCAAATACAATCACATATAAGAAAGATCAGAAAAGACCAACAATACTGATGAGTCTGTTAAAAAGGCCCATCCTCTCTGTTAAAAAGGATTACCCCACACTCTCCAACAAGGCAACTGTATGGTCAGGTGGAGCTCATCCTCTCTTCCATTTACAAAGTCTTTATTTTTAACCCGGTTTCTTCACTTATGTTGACTAATTACCAAAATTTCTACAAAGAAAGGAGCAAAAAATAGTGTCAACATCAAAAAATAGGAAGCACAGTTTCCTTTCTAACAGATCTCTAGAATAAAATGGCTTTTCCCTTAAATTCACAATGTTCATTCCCTTTTTAACCACACTATTGTAAGGTTGCATGTTTCTTTCCATCTTTCCGAATCCAACAAACCAGACCATTAGGCAACTGATGATGGGACACATTATATACGCAACAAAAATTTCCAAATAATCAGTATGCATATCTGATCGGAAACTTTTACATCCAAAACAAGCCTAATTAAGTTCAATTTCTATTAGTTTTATGCAGTCTAAATATGTACTGTGTCAAAACAAGGAATCTTTCAATAATTTGTTTGTGGGAAAACAACTTATATCAGGACCCAATGGCCACTTCATAAATCTAAAATGCGTTTTAAAGAGAGTACCATCACCGCGGTTGTTCGTCCGTCCAAGCTTGAAATTAACATATCCGGCATCACCAAGTCTCTTCTCATACAAATTAACAAGCTCCTCATTTCCAACCCAGAATTCCTGTGCCACCAACACACCAAATCCACCATATTAGCATATACCCATTAAGAAACTAGTTCATTCTTTCATCCAAATCCATTGAAATCCATCAAAGAAAGATATTAATTTTCCCAAAAAAAGTGGGTGTTAAGCAAAAACAAACCTGAAGACAAATGATAGAAGATCTCTCATATATCAATGAATCCAATATGCTACGATTCCTGGCCAACCAATACGCTCTGTAATCGCTTTCACGGCAACTAGGATCCTGCTTCAAACATTGAAAGTGAATGAATACCGAATCAAATAAAACACAGAAACAAACATTGAAAGCAAAACTACCATTACCCACAAAAGTAATTGAACATACTATGCTCAAGAAAATGTAAATACCAAATCAAATAAAACATAGAAACAAGCATCTAAAAGTCATTGAAACATGAGCAAATTCAAACTACATATGAAAAAGAAAAAAAAAAAAAAAAAGGGTACCTCATGGTTGAGGCGCTTGTAGATTGGAGCAAGGATGTTGAAAGTGGTGCAAGTAATACATGGCTGTTGGTGTTGCTGTTGGTCTCTAATGGAAGAAGAAATTGCATAGCTCCCTATCTTTGAAATCCTTCCCCTCATTTTACTGACCCTCCTACAATCCTTCCTCATTTCTCTTCCCACACCAATATACACGCACATATAGATAGGGAAATTAAAAACAGTTTCTTTCAATCACCCACCAAAGAAAAATACAAACTTTGCAGATGGGTTTTGTTCCTTTTCTCAAACAAAACAATGGGCCAGCTTTGATTCTGAAAGACAATGATGGGGTTCGGTAGGTTTTTGGATGTAACAGAAACATGGATGATGGAACCCTCTGTTTTTTTTTTCTTCAAGGTTGCTTTGTTGTTTGATTATGTATTGTTTATGAAGAGGAAGAAGGGGAATGGGAAGTAGCCGGTGGGAGAAGGATGTTTAGGGAAGGGAGATCGAAGCGGAAATGACCGGTTGCGGCGGTGTTAAGTTTTGGGGAGAGAGAGAGAGAGAGAGATTAAAAGAACAACCTCATGGTTGTTGTTGTCCTCTTATAATTCTACGTATTTTACGTTGTCTCTGTGCTAATTGCCTATGATGTGTGTGCTCTACATGTTTGTGTTTGTTGCGTATTTATAGAATACAGGGTAGTTGGTGTTTCTTGCTGCTCAAAAAGGAAAATGGGAGTGACAAAAAAAAAAAAAGTTACAACTTTTACCGTAATTCACCACGTGATAAGTTGTGAACAATGAGGTCAAAATAATAAGTTTATACTCTACTACTTATAATTGTAGACTTTTTTTTTAATGTCCCGAGCATTGCTCCCTCAAAAATATATGATGACATGAAATATGTGCACATTATTCGGTTTAAATTTATTGGAAAGAGGCTCTTAGGCTAATTTTTGACTCTATCACTCTCTTTTTTTCTACGCTTTTGCTTGCAACGAACGCATGGGTTTCCTCTCTTTTTATCTATACCTTTGAATTACGTTATAAATTTTGCACAAAAATTCTCATAATATCCATTATTTTATTGTATGTATGTTGTCATCATACATTGGATCGACTTCGATTCCCATCTATAGCGTAGACTACTTGTTACTACTTGTTGGTTTGACGTAATTCAAATCTAAAACACTTATTCGTCGATGAAAAAAAGCTGTTAGTTGAGTCAATTGAAATCCACTATAAACACATAATATCTGTGTTTTTTTTTTTTTAATTGTATCTCGTCATCATACAATGGATTGAGTTCGAATCCCATCCATATCATAGAGACACAGACTACTTATTGTTTTGATGTAATTCAATTCTAAATCTCCAATTTGACCACACACAAAAAGTTCAATTTGAGTTAATAGGAACTCATTATAGATTTCTACTGTTAGGACTTACATTTCGTTTGTGAGTTCATAAAGAAATAGAATTAAATGAGTAAATAATAAATGAATAAAATGAAATGAATGGTAAATAAACTTGTTTTGGAGTAACATAGAGAAAAAAGAATGAAATGATTTAATCACAATAATACTATTAGACTCTTATTTTAAAATAAAATAATGAATATATAAGAGTATTTTGGAAGTTTTAGTGAAAATTTCATAAAACCCTATTCTATTTCCTCTTATTTCTCTCAATTTTGAGGTGAATGAAAATTTGAGGTTTTGAGATAATACAGAGAAATGAGTGTTACGTTCTATCTTCTATTCTATCAATTTCATTCTTTCTTACTTAAATTTCCAAACAATAGATAATTCTCTCCATTAAAAATCTCAAATAAAAAAAAACTTCTAAAATTATTCTGTCCGTTCCATTTTTTTCTCTTCTTCCAAACAAGGGCTTAGAATCCGTCTCGAATGGTACGATGAGAGCAACGTGTCGTGTCAATAGGATTAACCAAATTGGGGGGTGGCAATACTTGAGGACCCACAGAATTTAGATTTCTCCGCCGAAAGTGAAAACGAATCGATGGGGTGCCTACAACGTCATGATGATTATAAAGCACTGGAAATCCATGATCCACTTGTGTCTACTCGTACATTTTTTTTGATAGTTAATACAACGAGCGGTGATTGGTTGCTGAGAGAATCAGATTCTCAATTCTCAGTCCATTCAATGTTAGCAAAGTTCTTTTTATTTTGTTTGTTAATGATATCAATTTTTGATCCTTAGAATAAACTTTTATTATACAAAATGGGTTAGTGTAAGCTTTCAGTATCTCTGTGCTTTTAAGTTTTAATTATATATAAAAAATCATGAGAAAAAACTCAATCATTAGATCAAAACACTAATCATTTTTTGGTATAGGCGGGAGATTGAATTTCAGATCTTTTATTCAACTATCAGAAACTTTACTAATTGAGCCAACTAGAACCCACTAACAAATGAAAAATACTAAGAATCCAATATTCATGTATTAAAAAAAACCAACAATATACCTGCTCAACAAAAATTACCACATGATATCTCTTATTAAAAATTAGAATAAAAATAATCATAAGTGGCATTAAAATTAGGCAAAATTTTTAACATACATCTAATTATGTTTATTTTTTCTAATAATTTGATTAATTATGTTTTATTTTTATGGTAAAAAATGTGTTTATTTTTAAATGCATTTATGTGTGTGCATGAGTTACAAGCCAGTTCTATTAACGTTAGGAACACCTGTTACTTAGGTAAAGATAATTTGGGTAGTTAGCTGTTGACCCCAAGAAACTTAGGGTCTTTTGGGCAAAGCGCTGGCATTAATTATTAACATTTTAAGTAGCACATTTAGTTGAGATTTGCAAACTAACTTGGGCAATTAACAGTACTAAATGTTAGTACTTTGATTCGGTATCTATGTTTCCTTGTTTTTCTAAGTAATTGAGTTAGAAATTAGGTAGCCATTTCATTATGGAAAGTGATGACTTTGCCGTGCTAAGAACTCAAAGCAAACAATTTCTCAAAAAAAAAAAAAAAAAAAACTGAAAAAAAAAACTTACATACATATTCTTGGACACAGTTTAGCTATAAAATTGGCTAAGGCTACAACCTTACTCAATAAAATAAACATTACTATATATTTTGAAAATCTAACTGTTGATTAATTGCATGTTCTTTATATTTTTAATACACATGTCAAATTTAGTATTAGTCAGATATTATTTATAATATATGATCTATATTCTTATATTTTATACATAATTTTATACTACAAAAATTTCAATTTAAACAATTTATTATTTATTGATGACATAGTTATTGATCTTTATAATTTTCTAGAAATTTCTCAAATATGGAGACATAAGAAGAAGATGTAATGCAATGGTGAATTTGTTAAAATTCACTTCCAATAAAAAAGATATTGAGTAAGATTGTATCTTTAAGCTACAACCAATTTTATAACTAAAGTTTATCCCATATTCTTCTTCTTTCTTTTCAATATATATATATATATATATACATATATTTATTTATTTATTGTATACACTTTTGCAGGTTGATAGGTTCTTGTCAAGCATGGGGACCAAAAGCGAGTAGTTAAGACTTAAGAGTCACCCAATTGTATTTTAGTTCATAGAATTTTATGAAATTTTAATCAAGAACAAAAACTTTGAGAGTTGACTACAAGAGTGAGGACTAGACTAATTAACTGCCTATCAACTCCAAAAGATGGAAGCAAAAGTCCAAAAATCCTATCTATAAGAAGAAGAAAAAAAGGTTCAAAACATGATTAGTGTAAAAGTTAATAAAAGGAAGTGCCACATTAGAAGTTTGCTATCCACTTTCGGCCGGCTTTTGATTTGAGAGGTCATCACTCATGGTTTTGCACCATTCAAACGTGAACCATTTTTTTCCTAAAAAAAAAAATTAATTGTGAGCCATTTTTTTTTAATAAGAAAAATGTGAGTTGCAACTAGAAGTTTCAATTTTGGGCCTCACCCACACATGAACCAAATTGTGATGTAGAAATTAGAATAAATTCTATATTATCAAATGGAGCCTCAATGAGCAATCAATGTCATCAAATCGCCTACTTTTGTTTTTATGGATAGAGCTCTGGTAGGCTTGTAGGAGATATGAGTCATGAGTATGTCATCCATGGAGCTTTTATTTTTATTTTTTTGTGGTAAATTTCATCCATGGAGTTATTGAATGGACTATATTGACTTGCTTTAAATCAGAAAAATAAGTTATTGATAGATTACTTATTTAGAAGTCAGACAAATTGTCAATCAAATTGTTAAAAATAATCTAAAAATCTTATTGCTCAACTTGTTAATATCTTTAGATGTTTCTAATTCAGACATTCGGGATTTAAATTCACTTTTTCCCAATTAAAACTCAAGTACTTGTGAGGTACGCATGAGACGTGACATGAGAAGTTAATAGGACGTGTGGTGTTGCTTTCACAAACCAAACCAAATTGCAAATACAACTGGAAATTTGAGCTTTTATTTTTGGCAATCGAATTGAATGGCACAGTGCATTTGACCAGTTGTTTATCGCAAAATGGTTTTGTTTGGTGTAGAATTTATGCAAAATCCTCGATCATATCAGCTGTTAATATTAATAGCAAATGTAATACTTCAGAAATGTTCAAATATTTCCTTACCCTGTCTTATATCCTTATATAAAAAATGAATGGGTATTGCCAGTTTGTTGAGGTGGAAATGTCTTTATATATGACTTTTTGTAAGTATCATCGATGTGGCTAATGACGAAACTACTTTTAGATCATGAGGCCATGCCCCCCAAAAAAATAAAAAATAAAAATAAAAATAAAAATAATAATAGTAATTATTATTTTATTTATTTATTTAAATATAAAATTGAAGCTTAGACCTTGTAAATTTTCATATAGATTATAGAATAGAATGATTAACTAGCCTACACTTGTGGGTAGGGGTGTTCACTAAATTGCATAAACTGCACAAACCGCAAAAATCGCCCATAAAATGACATAACTCTACTGCACTGCAAGTAATAATACACCGCACCGCATCGCACCACACCGCATGGTGCAGTGTGGTTTGCGGTTTTATAATAAGAAAACCGCACAAACCGCACCGCACCACACCCTCTCTATATATTTATTTATTTTTAATATTAAATATATTATTAATAGTTTAATAACCCTAGTTTTCAAAAAAAAAAAAAAAAAGTTTAATAACCCTAGCAAGTGTTGACTAGAAAAGCCAACCCAAAATAAAGAAAAATTAGCTCAATAATTTAAACCTTGGCCCAAGAAAAGGGAAAAATTAGTTTTGGGCTGAGTAGGAAAAGCTCAAAATTTGAAAAATATACCGACTTAAACTGAATCTTATACATAATATCGCACATATAATTGCAAAATAGGTGCATTGGTATGGTACGAAATCTGCACAAACACGCCGTGACCGCAAAAACCTGCACACGACCCACCACCACTCGGCGTCGACCCACGAAGACCCACGACCCACCGATCTTCGACCTAGACCGAGACCCAGACCGAGACCGACGACCCATCGCCTTCGACCTTCGACCGACGAACCATCGCGTTTGACCTTCGACTTCGAACCATCGCCTTCGACCTCGACTTCGAACCATCGCCCTCGATCTCGTCGACGACAGTGTTGTTGCCGAAATTTTTTGTTGTTGTTGTTGCCGGAATTTGTTGTTGTTGCCGGAATTTTTTGTTGTTGTTGTTGTTGCCGCCGGAATTTGTTGTTGTTGTTGCCGGAAAATGTGAAAAAATGATAGGAAAATAGCATTTTCCTAATAGAACCAAACACATGAAAATATTTTTCACAATAAATTTTCATAATACAACTAAACACATGAAAATATTTTCCTTTTCCGGAAAACGTTTTACATGAAACAAACACAGCCATAATTGCAAAAATGAGGTGCAGTGTGGTTATGGTTTTGGCTAAACTCTAAACCGCACCACACCACACCGCACATGTGACCGCAAAAATAAGGTGCGGTGCAGTTATGATTTTAGCTAAACCGCACTGCAAAGTGCAGTGCTAAAAATGGCCCAAAATTGCACTGCGAACACCCCTACTTGTGGGTTCTAGTTAGCTCAACTGGTAAAGTCTCTCATGGTCGAATAAGAGATCTGGAGTTCAATTTTTGCTTACACCAAAAACCGGTTGGTATCTCGCTATGCACATAAAAATGAAGGGACACCTTCCAGCTAATTTGAGTGTTGCTTGGTTGCCCATCTTCACTATAGATTGAACCCTGCAATTTCCTGAATTGTCTGACTCACTAAGTTTAGCTATACGAATAAAAATGAAAAAAAAAAAAGAAAAAAAAAGAAAAGAAAAAAAAGAAAGTGGATATTAAATTGTCTGTGTTTGGGTATTGATATGGTTAAGAGAACATAAAACAAATGATGTTCTGAAAAATAGTTTTTGTTTTGTTTTGGGTGTTGTTTTCGTAACCTATTTGTCATGTAGTTTTGATAGAATCATATATATTTTTTTTGATGCGAACGACTTCAATTAATTAAGAAGAAGAAAAAAACAGTACATCATAATTAATATGATAGAATTATATTGAAAGCGCTATTTCATTGAAAGTGCTATTTCATGTCAAATTGTTTTATTTTTAAATTTTCTCAAAATTATATTTTTTCTCTCATATAGTCGTCATCATCAATTATCCTCTCTTTTTTGTTGTTGTTGTTGTTGTTGTTGTTGTGTGTTTGTGTGTGTTTTGTGGCAAATATATCTTTTTGGTCCTTATATATTGGGAGTACTTTCATTTTGGTCCATATGTTTTATAACAATTCAATTTGATTCAATTTGGACCAAATTGAACACTTTTAAAACATAGGGATGAAAATTAAAACACCCCCAAAATATAAAGGACCAAAAATGTATTTTTGCCTTTTGTTTTTTGTTTTTTGTTTTTTTGTTTTTTGTTTTTTTGTTTTTTTTTGTTTTGTTTTGGGTACTCAAAGCTTTATTTATTTATTTTTAATTTGGAATGAAGTGTTAGACTGTGACAGCATAATTTTATTTTAGAAAACTAGGCTAGCCTTTAAGTATAGAGATAATATATAAATATATATATATATATATATAAAATTAATCCTAGATGATTTTTCAAATTTAATAGAATTTCAAATTCCATCTTGATAGGTGTGAGTTAGAATAGAATAAGAAACAATCATTGTATATTTTTTTATGTTTATATTTTGTTAATATTGAACATGTCAGTTAATTTTTCATATATTAATTTAGTGTTGAATTCTAATATATTTATTATTCTTGAACACTCTATATATATATATATATATATATGTACAGTTTTATTTCAGCAGTGCAAGGCAAAATGGTAACAACTAACAAGTAATAAAGAATGAACTAAGGCATGGTTTAGAGGAGGCTAACAGATTAAAGTGATGGGAGTAATTTCAACAAAATTGGGCAATGCTTTTTTAGGCTGAAAGCAATAATAGAGGAGATGAGATTTGCCATCATATTAATTTAATTTGACTATGCAGATCTACCAAAAGCTGTGGTGTCACTGGGCCAAGAGACAAAGAAGCATCTGGGGCTCTTAATGCTGGTTTTTCTCTAGGCAAAAAGGAGGAGGGGTTGTTGAAGACACGTCCATTTCCAATATTTAATCAAATTGATTGTTTGTTTCTTTGTCAAATACTATAAGATGAACTAATTGATAGTTGATACAATACTATTCTTGCAATTTGGAACTAATTGCAAGTGACTCTCCAACAATATAAATTTCCTGTATTTTTTCACTTTTCGTTTTTAATATCAAGTCCCTGAATATTTTAAGGTAGTTTTGTTTCAAGTTAAGTACATGCATCATTGATTTAATACTAAAAAAAAAAAAAACCCAAGAGCCACCATAACCTTACTCTTACCTAACAAAGTCCCAAAAGGCCCAAAACTACCAAAAAGAGGGGTGTCGGCTGCGCCTTTTTTCCACAACTGTCGGTCTGAGATTGTTTTTGTTTTTGCTTTTTCTTTCTTTCTTTTTTTATAATTGGCTGAGTAGGAATTTGAATATGGACACTTACACCAAAAAGTGTCAATTGACTTATAAGACTCTTGATGGCCATTCCGAGTTAGTTAACTTAAGGCGAACCAAAAACTTCAGCTTTTAATTATGCACTTAATGCCATTGCTAACTGATCATTTAACTATACCTCTTTCTATGCTTGTATTGCATGATTGAATACTAAATAAAATATTTACAATGTTGTTATCTTACCAAGTTGATTTTTTAAGGGAGCTAGTGATCTATAAATGAAGCATTTGAGTCCTTTTAACACCTCTCACATGAAATTTCATATGGCACCCACGTACGTACACCCTCACAGAGTCACAGGAAGCAGAGGTGCATTCATGGCTTATTGGCTTGGCATTATTACTATTCAACGCTCCAGCTAGCAATTGCTTTCCTAGCCACATTTTCACACATGTAGACCCACTGTCCTGTCTGGCCAAATGCTTACAA
Organism: Quercus aquifolioides; assembly: GCA_019022515.1. Taxonomy (NCBI): domain Eukaryota; kingdom Viridiplantae; phylum Streptophyta; class Magnoliopsida; order Fagales; family Fagaceae; genus Quercus; species Quercus aquifolioides. The sequence continues at coordinate 9,293,739 of CM032335.1, read as the reverse complement.
ATTCATACACCCTTAATTCCTTAACTCACCTAACTAGTAACTACTACTGAAACTAGCACACACAAACACATTTATGGATCACATACAAATATACAATGATGGTTGTGTTTATTGGTGCATAAACAATATTGTTTTGGTGCTTTTGCAGGAGCTGGACATGGATGTCGCGGAGGAACTCAACAAGAAGCAAAAGAAGAGAATTTTGCGGAAACGGAACAGAATTAGCTTTTCAGCTAGCTTGCCTGATGATGTCTGTGGTGTTTTTGCAGGTAGTGTCTGTGCAGTTAAGTACTCTACAAATCCATTTTTGGATATGAGGGAATCGATTTTAGAGATGATTCAGTATGTGGGAGTCACAAACTGGAAAGATATAGAGGAGTTAGTGTACTGTTACATTGCTCTCAACTCATCAGAGATTCATGAGAGTATTAGAGATGCATTTCTCAGTCTTGCTTCTGCAAGAATGAGCTAAATTGACTCTCTACCCTTAGAGGAATCAAAGAAATTGTTTCTTTATATGTTTGATGAACTGCCATATGATTAGTTCATAAAGTGAAGAACTTTCTTTGCCTTCTTGTTCTCAGTTCTGTTATCAATTTTCTTGAAGGAAGAAAAGGCAATGATATGGTTTCCTTTTTATTTTTCTTTCTCCCACCACCTGATCATACATTTGCTAATTGCAGTATAGTTCGTTTTGTTGTTCACTTTGAGCATCAATTTGAATTTAGAACTCAAATGTTAGTAACAGAGAGGAGCTTTTGCAATGTATGATAATAAGGCAATCCCTCTTCAAGAAACACTTAAATAAGCAAGCAGTTGTTAGATGAGATAATGTATGAAATTCACATCCTAACACGTACCTGTGGATTGAATCAAGTCACAATTTCTCTTCTATTAGCAGCTCAGGTGTCATTTATGGATAATGTACACCATAAAAATTTTGCTGGCAAAAGGCAAAGATAGGCAGATGCCTAATCCTAGTCTATGAATATCAACTGATAGTATGTCACTTGAAATTATCTTACCCAAAAAAATGTTACTTGACGAGTTGAAGTTAAACTTACTTACCAAAACAAATGTTTCTTGAAATTATAGTTAATTAGCTGACTGAAACTCATATCGTTGCGGTTCATGCATAGTTTGGTTCAATAAGCTGATGCAGATATATCATGCCATCCAACTTCTCTAATTTGTTTAGGCATGCTCATCTAACAACTTCTTGAACCAAATTGCTTTCCTTATCACTAATCAGATATGAGCAGTAAATTTCAAGTTGAAATGGGGGGAAAACCTAAGTTCTTATATATTGGTATATAGTATTTACATCTGAGTGCACCATGCCTCCATGCAAACCTAATCCCAAAAATTAAGAATATGCGTAGGGTATAGACCTCACAAAGCCAACCTATATGATATTTCTATTAAATAAAAGTCAGGTTCAGTTATAGACTTCACCCACAGACCATGCTGTAAAAGTAGATGATAATTCTGCCTGCATTGGCAGCATACCATTATCATCATTATTAGAAAAATGTTGTAACATAGTACACTACATTCAAATCACCCTCCAGATTGCATCATATGTCCACCGATTCCTAACAACATTAAATACGTCACAGTTGTATTAACCTTAAAACCATGAAACTTCACCAAGAACCTTGTAACTCAAATTGTTCAATGGCCTGATCTCCTTTATGAGGAGAACCAAAGTTTGAATGCTCCCTTCTCCATTTGTAATAACAAAATTATAAAAAAAAAAAAAAAAAAAAAATCTTACAGCTTACTAACAATAATTATTGCATATTTGCTCTTTTTTATTTATTATTATTTATATAACTAGGCTGCATCCTCCATTTTCCATCCAACCAACTCGTGGCAAGTCGAGAAATCCTATATAAATCTAATTTTTGCTTAAAACTTAATTGTACAACATCATGGGTGTGTCACAACTCACAACATAGGCAGAGAAAAAAAAATGTTATGACTCCAATCTTGTTTGGCTAGTAAAAATTGGTCTCTTGGATTTCTCATATACACTATGAATAGTTTAGTTAAAACATTGAAACTTTAGACCAATTAAACGGGAAAATATCTTGAGCAAATAGTAATTTTTTCGATCTTAATTTTGGAATTAAAAACTGTTGAGGACACTTTTCACAATTATGGGTCTATCAAAATATTTATTTTGAAAAATTAGTCAAAGCCCACATACATAGACAAAGCCCATATGTACTTTTTCTAAAGGAAAATTTAAGAGATGTGGATTGGAAGGCAAAAGAGGATTTATCTTATCTATTTTGGGTTTAATGGGAAAACCCTGTAGATGGGCCTAAGGTATTTGCAAAACTCATCAGCCCATGAGTAGATCACTGTGCATAAAAGCTACAAACACAGGATAACCTTTTGTATCTACTAAATATTTTTGCTTACCAGACAACCTCAAAATCCCAATTAATTCTAGACCTATCACCATCCAAAGTTGATTTTCATAATAGATTTCTTTAAATCTTAACCATCATGAAGTATTAGTTGTACTTAGCAATTACTTAGCAATTGCTAGCACAAATACTTAGTAGCACAGTATTACATTTGGGCACATAACTTTCCATTCCTGTTATAGATAATATAGATAAACTTCCTTATCTAATTTATCATTCCTCCCCCATCCCCCTGCGCGCGCACTTGTCATTACAACTGTTGATTACACTACTGCAGATTCATCTGCGGTTGTGGGTACTACTACACTACTAGTATCATTTTTTGCCTGAAGCAAGCTTTTCATCTCCTTCCTTTTACCCCACAAGAAGGAATACAACCCAACAACGATCAAAACTGAGCCTAGCAACCTGCATTGATAATTCAATAAAAGTGAGATTGATTTGATATATGTAGAGTGGTATGCAAAGAAAATGTATGGTCATAATAACTTGTCAAAAGGTAACATCTCTGGCTCAATTGAAAGAAAACGAGTCATACATTCCGAGTCTGATTTCTGCACCGAGTATGAGAGCTTCTAATATGGACACAAAAATTAGTGACAGTGGATTGAACATTGGGGCATAAACGGGGCCTCGAATTGCAATTGCCCATGAAATTAAGCAGAATGTTGCAGCTGTGGCTAGTGCTCCCTAGATGAATAAAATGCATTTGTCATTGTCATAACTGGGTACAAAATAACAATTAGATGTAAAACAATATTCAAATAAAAATGATGTCTAACAAAGGAATATTATTAGACATACCATTGCAAATTTGCTGTAGAAATGGTTATACACTTATACCAGGAAACTTACAGAGTAAAATATTGTAATTAGTTGCAGATTCCACCCTAAGCTCCATGCAGCCTTCTGTCTATTTAAGCATAGGCCTATTACAGCTGATTGCATTGATGCTATGATGCATGTTAACATTATTGCCCAGTATTTTGATGGGAAAATTTTGAGCAACTTAGTCTGTTTGGAGAAAAAAAGGATATGGTAAAGTTAAAAGAATGAGACTTGAAAATATCTATCATCTAAAATCAAGGCCAGTAGATCGATATGGAGCTTCCCATATCTTTGGTTGAATCCTAGTAGAGACTAATATCATCATCAGTCACTCACTAAAAGAAAAGAAATTGATTGTACATCGTAATGTGATACATACTTGAACTACGAACCACACACTATAGGAGAGGCAACAGCCAACCAACATGAAAGTGCCTTGGACCCAATGAGCCATAGATGTTTTCAGAGCAACACTATGGTGAAGACCTTGATGACCAATATGGAAAGCTTTTCCTCCATAAAGACAAGCAATTAGTGCTCCTGCCACAGAAAAAATTGCCCCCAGAATCTTCATCTTGCCTGCCTTTATATTCAGTCCTAGTTTCTCTACACTACAACCATTCAAAAACAAAATCTTGTCATATTGCTTTGGTGATTATGGACTAAAATTTCACATCTGGCTACTACGATAAGTTCAATTGATGATCAGTATATTATACCCTGTGATTATGGAGAAGACAAAGGTAACCATTGGAATCAAGTTGAGGAAGCTGATGGCATATGTAGCGTTGGTGTCTCGAAGACCATAATAGAACAGTCCCATAGCCATTGATATTCTGTATTTTTTTATATAAAAAAAAATATACATAATGGGAGAAAAAATAAAAAAAGACTCAAGAAGTCAGCATTAGTTTATCAATTAGAATTGGTAAAACTTGACTCACTTTTAGAATGGTCTAAAGCAAATGATTCTATGCTGGGTCTAAACCAAGTTATTCGAGTAATGTAAACGTGTTAACTTGACTGCATGACTTATTTATCAAATGGGGTCATGTTAGGTAATATTGACCCAATCTAATAGATATGTCATTTAAGAATCAACAGATCCTGATACATGATTCTTACACGATTAATAAATGTGTTGTGTTCTTATCTATCTATATAATTAAATACTCATGAGTCGACATGACACATAAACACAAATTGTCACCACCTACTATTCATCCAAATTCTATTAGATTTTTAAATTTGTATATTTCCAATGGTCCACTACTATCGGTATCTTGCACTAGGGACTGCAAGAGCTTGAAATTCACGACCCATAGGCAGCACAACACGACCTTTGAAATGAAATGGAAGGTGCCTATCGTACCACAGAAATCACAAAGCAAAGAGGCATTTAACATTTTCATTGCTTTTGCAATTCCCCACGGTCTATCTCTCATTTAGAAGAATATTTCCCCCAAATAATTAATGACTTCCAAGTTCCAACTCCATTACAATCATGCTGTTTATCTTTTTCTCCTTTGGGAATATAAATCATAAAAGCTTCACCAACACTTCTTACTTATTAGTACTTCTTACCATCAACAGAATGAAAATGAATGGCTAAGAGCCAGAACCAAACCCACCAACATAAAAAGGCCACCCTTTTTTATAAGGAAAAAAGTCACTTCAAAGCGAAGGGGAAAAATGTGAATTAAAATTTTTTATCTATTTTTTTATTGTTTTTTTGGACAGTGACACCCCACACGATAGAATATAAGATTTTGATCTTATTCATTATCACAAACATTTGGACAAACAAAAATTTCCGCATTTAAAGAACAAGAAATTTCATAAAATTCAAAACTAAATATATAAAAATCCAAACCAATTATTTGAATATTAAAAAGAAAGTCAAATGAGTACTTCTGCCACTGCAATAATCTCATAACATTTTTCCTACAAACGAGGTATTACTTCTTCATAAGTCAAAAAAAAAAAAAAAATTATACCGAGATCCACCACAACTCATAACAAGAGTGTTGTGAAAATATTGTGAAATTTTATTATGTCCTTAGACTTTCTCAAGTCAAATAAGTCGATAATCCTAAAATCTATGAATTTGTTATGTAAAGTGGTTTTTTTTTTTTGTTGTGGGGGGTGGGATGGACCACTGCAAGAATGAATTAAAAGGACATTTCTTGGTTATAAATTTGTTAGATGGCAGCAAATAATTTTATTTTATTTTTTTGTAAAAAATTTAAAATATTACATATATGAATATACAAACCATGCTTCTCTTGAATTTCACATAGGAAAAAAATTAGGTAGTCAGCAGTTCTTGGACTCTCACAAAGAGAGTGGGCTCCATGGTGGGACCCACAAGTGGGCCCCATGCAAGAAAATGTTTTACCGTGACCTCCCTTACCAATATACAAGGTGGCCAAGCTCTAGTGGACAATACTATAGTCAACTTATAGATATCTCATAAATTTAATGAAGATGATACATTAGATTTAGTTATATTGGGAATTGCTTTTTACGGTTTTGCATAGAGTAAGAGTCATTGTTATTTGAGATAAGAGATAGAAAATGAGTGATTGTTGAACATAGAGTTTCATGCAATTCTATAAGCATCAAAAGGCACCCACTTTAGTCTCAAATGGTAATACTAACCCAGTTAAGGCGCTAAGAAAAAGCCAGAACCAAACTGACCAGCTCAACTTCTTTGTGATTTCCCTGCAACCATGCCGAACCATATTCACAGTATTATCAACCAAAACATAGTGAAAATGAATGTCACACAAAATTTATCAAAGGAATATTAAACAAGGACTAGCTAACCTTTCGAAATAGAACGCAAAAGGGGCAACACAAATAGCAGCAACAACATTACGGTAAGTCATGAGTGCAAAAATAAACGTTCCCTGGCTAAGTATGACCCTTGACAGTATTTGCAGACCGGTCGTGAAAATTTGAACCAGCAACATAGCCATAGCTACCTCTGAAGATGCAAACAATTTCTTCACCTTTCCCATACCCATCTCTCTTTTCTCTCTCTCTAAAAAAAAAAAAGTTATAACAAAAATGAGAAAAGAAATGCAATGGGGTCAGAGAGAGAAAGAAAAGAAATTAATTAATGCTTGTGGGCATTGAAAATAATCCGAAGGGTCAAGGATTGTTAGAGTTGCAGGTAACAGAAGGCTTTTTTGTTTTGGTTTTTTGAGGTACTACTTGGCACTTGCTATGTATGCTCGAGTTTAGGAGAGGCTCTCTTTCAGTTTGGACACTGAACCTACTCCTCCACCATGTTTTTAGCTTAAGCCTTTGTGTTGTCCTCTGTATATATCTTGTGAATAACTAAATATTCTCTAACCATCGTTTTACACGCTCTTTTAAACTATATATCCATAGGCAGAGGGAGGGGAGGTATGCAGATACTCTAAATTTCCTAGGATATTTATTTCTTTAAATCTTAACCATTCGTTTATGATTTAAGAGTCTAGATTCTGTCATGTCAGCATTTTACAAACAATATTTTTGATTATTTTGTTTGCAACATTATTTTATTATTTTAAGACTATTGTCAATGGAATGCTGACATAATAGAATATAGACCCTTAAATCATAAATGAATGGTTAAAATTTAAAGAAATATATTGGTAGAGTATCCTAAGAAATCTGTAGGATCTAAATCCGAGCAGGGAGGAGAGGCTAAGAGCAGCCATAGCACCCCCTAGATTTTCCAAAAATGCCCCCTCCCTTCTATTTAATGTTAAAATTTTAAAATATTGAGTAATTTTTAGGGGCCCCCATTCATTAAAAAAAGAGTAAAATACTCTTTAATTTATTGTTGTCCCATTTATTTTTTATTTAATATTGAATTTTTTCTCATAAATAAGTCATTAATTTTAGGAGCATTTAATTAAAGTCTAAGTTAATAAAAATATATAAGTAAATCTCTTTAGCAAAAGATTTTTGTTGTTTTTTTTAAAAATAGAGTCATACACATTTATACAGAGATATAAAACTATATCTACATATTACATTTACATGAATTGATGTATACACTTTTCAAGGCAAGAAAAAAAAAATGTAATATCTACGTTTAGAATATGAAAAGTAGATATGAAATGAATTGAGTGGAAAAATAATTGGCCATACATGTGTTTGCCACATCATCAACTTTAACCCACTTTGGCCCTTTACACTGATTTGTGATTTGCATTATTAAAAGTTTGCATTTAATTTCAGCCCTTAATTTGTTACCTCAAAGTCATTACTTTTGGTGTAGGGAGAGAACAGCCCCATAGTCATTGTTTAAGAAGTTCATGAATGGGATAGAACATTGAGATATTATTGGGCCACGTAAGGATTTTCTTCTTTGGGTAAAACCTTTTTAAAAGAGGAATTCAATTTGGGATGGGTAACCGACGTGCGTTTACGTTTTTTTTTGTCCTGTGCACTGTTTATAGGACTCACAAATACATATTTTAGTAAATTTTTTTTAAAAAAATAGGGTCTCACGGCATTATTAACATATTTAAAAATTATTTTATTACAATATTTTTAAATTTCAATAATAAACGGTATTCAAATAGACCCGAATGAGATGATTTTCTTTATGATTTGACGAGTTTGAATTGCCGAGTAATATTACGGCATAAATGCAGGCAAGGCAATGCACTTGTGATGAGTGAATATTTTCGTAATTTCAGTTTTACATCTTTTCATGCACCTTTTTTTTATTTGAAATCTTTCAGGCATCCTTTTTTATATTCTTACATGATCTTTCCACAGAGAATCCACACCTGTCTACTTTGGAATTTGCTTGAGGACTCACTAATTTTTTTTTTTTTATTTTTATTTTTTTTTATCATTTATTTCGAATCACTTTCTGCTAGGGTTCACTGGAAAGATAGAAACAAACACTAAAAATGAATTTTATCCCCTAAATTATACTCCTGTTTACATTATATCCTTCTAAATTATGAGAATACATATTTTACACCTTTAAAATATATTACTTTCACACTTATCTCTTTAAATTATGAGAATGCACACTTGAGTAATTGCATTAGTCTGGCCAAATTTTTCTGTCTATTTTACACTAAGAATTTACTTTTTCTATTTTACACTATAATTTTTTCAAAACACCCACATCAGTTCATCTATTTTACACTTTACTCTATTTAAATAATAATATCTTTTTAATTTATTATTATTATTCTTTGTTCTTATTTCTTTATCTTTTCTTTGTACTTATCTCATTTTTTATTTATTATCTTTATCTTTGACCTTATCTCTCTCATACTCCCTCCTCCACTTCTTCTTCTTCCTCCTCCTTTCACAACCACTTCTTCTTCTTCCTTTCACATGTCAGATCACCTCCCCTCCACAAGCAGCTTCTTCTTCTTCTTCTTCTTCTTATCCTTTCTCTCACAGTCCGATGAGCTCTCCACCACAAGCACCAATCTCCACCACAAGCACCACAAAAATCAAAACCCACAAGCACCGATCTTTGCCGACCCACAAACACTGACTCCGTCGACCCACAAGCACCGATCTCCGCCGCCAACACCGATTCACAAGCATGCAGACCCATTTCCATCAACCCACAAACTCTGATCTCTGCCACCAACATTGACCCCCCGATCCACAAGCGGCCAACACCAACACCAATCTCTCTCTCTCTCTCTCTCTCTCTCTCTGTGTTGGTTTGTCCATGTGGGTTTGTTTGTGTATCTTTGTGTCGATTTGTCTTTGTGTATGTGTTTGTGTGGGTGTGTTTGTGTGTATCTGAGGAAAAAGCAGATGAGGAGAGGAGAAGTTTGAGATTGAGTTCATTTTGCACACGGAGAAGAGAGAGAAAAAAAAAGGTGTGAAATTGTGAAATTAATAAAATAATAGTATGCACATCTATAATAATCGTGTATATATGCACGGTTATTGTAGCAAATGTGTAAATATGCACAATTTTAGAAGGACTGATGTGGGTAGTTTTGTGGTTTAAATGTGTAAAATTCTCTCTTTTTCTATTATGCAAGAGTATACAAGAGTTGATGTGGATGCTTAGAGCATCCACACCAGCTCGTGTAAACTTATCATCTATTTTACAAAGAAAAAGCTACTTTTTCTATTTTACACATCTATTTTTACAAAACACCCACATCAGTTCATCTATTATACACTATATTTTATATAAATAATATTTTTATATTCTTTTTTTAATATTATTTTACACATCCATTAACCTATTCTTCTTCTTCTTTCTTTTTCTTTCTTCTTCCTTGTCTCTGCCGTTTCCTCTTTCTTTTCTTCCTCTTTCTCTCACGGTTAAAACCCAGAAGCACCATCACAAGCACTCCATCAACACCACAACCATCACAAGCACCACAACGCCTCTCCAATCCAGAAGCACCAATCAAAACCCACATCACCGATCAAACCCACATCCCCGATCAACCATTCAAACCCATATCACCGATCAACCATCAAAAACCACATCACCAATCGAAACCCACATCATCGATCAACCATCAAAACCCACATCACTGATCAAACCCAAATCACCGATCAAACCCACATCACCGATCAAAACCCACATCACCCCCAAAACAAAAAAAAAAAAAATGAGAATCTTATACCTGTGCTCTTCTTCAGTCCACGGGACACTCTCCTCCTTTGTGTCTCTTTGGACTTGGACCCAAAATCCATAGCACCCTTCGAATACTCGGAGCCTTGACCCAAAATCCACAACACCCTCTGTGATGATTTGTTTGTGTGTTTGTGTTTGTGTGTGGGTGTGTTTGTGTTTGTGTGTATCTGAGGAAAAAGATGATGAGGATTGAGGAGAGAAGTCAGTTTCTTTTGCACAAAGAAGAGAGAGAAAAAAGGCGCAAAACGTGAAATTAATAAAATATAGTATACACGAGCTACAGTAGCCGTGCATATATGCACGGTTATTGTAGCAAATGTGTAAATTTGTACAACTTTAGAAGGACTGATGTGGAAGATTTTTGGGGTAAAATGTGTAAAAGTGGTTGCTTTTTGTATTTTGCAAAGGTTTACACGAGCTGGTGTGGATGCTCTTCTTCCATAAACTATTACCTATGAGATGGTGTGCAAATTGTTATAGGGGTCCTAGTTTAAGGGATAAGTGTAAAAGGAAATATAGTTTAGAAAGCAAATTACTTCTCATAAGATAGAATGAAAATATCATTTTTTTTAAGGTCCTAATACTCATCATGCCTAACATTAATTATATGAGATATTCATATTATCGATATCTCGAACCAATGTGGTGGTGGGTATAGGCACCTGAATAGGACCAAATAGCTTTTTGACAACCTATATTTCTCTTATTTCATTTTTGAGTAATACATCGATTTCTTAATAAAATCAACTTTTTAAATAGAGTTTTAATCAACTCACTTCTACTTAAAGAAGCAAATAAGAAACTTCATACACCTTAAAGCTCATAAGATAGAATCATAAGATGAAGTTTTTTATTTTTATTATTTTTTAAAAATTTTAAAAATTTTTATTTTTTGAGGCCCTTATACTAATTATGCATAATATCTTAGATGAGAAATTCACTTTATCAATATCTCAAACCAATGCATTGATGATGGGTTTTATTTATTTGGCACTTGACCTAAATAGACTTTCGGATTGGACTGAACCTTTTGTAAGGCATTGATTTCTCAATAAAGTCAACTCGTTTAATTTCATGATGGTAAACTAAGGTTGGAAAGATTGAGAAACAGAACCATTTGATTTGAGATGATCATCTTAGAGTGATCCATTTATCGACCGATACCCTATTACACTCGGCTCTAATGTGGTTTGTACATTTGTACATGCATGTGGGTTGGCTCAATATTGGGTTTGAGGAATTGAGTCGTGTCACTCATTTGAGTCCGCGAAGACTTCTTTGCAGCCTCACAACAATGGCTTCGATTTGGGTGTAGAGGTGATAGGCTAGAATGTCTTTTTGGACATTAATGGATGCAAAGGACTTGATTCTGGCTGTGGTGAAAAGAAGCACATTAGGAGGTCCACGGTGACCCTGATTTTGTCTTCTAGGCTTTTACTCCCTTTTATTAAAAAACAAAAAGGTTTCGATATAGTTTAATTGAAAAATGAAAATTTTGGTTTGTGGATGGAACTAGTGGCGGTAGTGATTTAATGGATTTTGGTCGGATTATGCATTTTTATTTTATTTTTTTATAGGTGGGGTTACTTGAGCGGGTGTCTTTGGGTAATAGTGTTGTGGCAATGAATAGGTTTTTTTTTTTTTTTTTTTTTTTGAAAAAAAAAAATTAATAGGTCTTGGGTTTTAATTTGTTTCGTGTAGATTATTTTTAGGTTATGCAAGTGTTGGCCAATGATATGGGCAGCTATTTGGAGGTACAATCTTTGGTTGGTCAGTGAGGTCAATAATGTGATATTGTTTTATTTATTTATTTTAATAATGGTTTTTTTTCCCCAATGGTTAATTAAAAAATGATTTCATATATTTTAGAAATAAATAGAAATAATTTTCTTGGTTTTGTTATGTTTGGATACTAAAACTAGAAAATCTACGTTATTGTGTAGAGTTTAATGACAATGGACAAAGATTGACATAAAGGGTACATTGAAACCTTATGTAAATTAAATGAATGAAAATTTAAAAAATAAAAAAATTGAAACCATAAGGTCAAAATTGAAAACAGGTAAAAATTAGAGAATATAAGTTATACAAAATTTTGTTATGGGTAATAATTAAAGTTCCTATTGTTTCTGTTCACTTTCCGAATGTGACTAGCCTTTGTAATAGTGCAGCCACTTACGTGTTTTATAGTTCTACTTGTTAATGCTTATTGTTTGGTGGTGTCAATAATAGTCACTCTCATGTAGTAATTTTTTTTTATCTAATATGCAAAACCGAAATGTTAGGATATAAAGTACTCTGTTATGGGCAATAATTACATTTCCTATTGTTTGTTCAATTTCTGAATGTGACTAGCCCTTGTAATAGGTTGAAACTCTCTCTCTCTCTCAAAAAAAAAAAAAAAAAAGCTTAAAACTTGATTGTACAACATCAAGGGTGTGACACAACATACAATATAGGTAGAGAAGAAAAAAAAAAATTGATTGTACAACATCAAGGGTGTGACACAACATACAATATAGGTAGAGAAGAAAATAAATTTGTTATGACTTCAATCTTGTTTGGTTAGGAAAAATAGGTCTCGGATTTCTCACATACACTATGAATAGTTTAGTTAAAAAATTAAAACTTTAGACCAATTAAATGGAAAATTTTTTGAGCAAATAGTAATATTTTCAATATTAGTTTTGGAATTAAAAACTGTTGATGTCACTTTCTTACAATTATGGGTCTATCAAAATATTTATTTTGAAAAAAAATAGACAAAGCCCATATGTACTTTTTTTCTAAAGGAAAATTTAAGAGTTGTGGATTGGAAGGCAAAAGAGGATTTATTATATCTATTTTGAGTTTAATGGGAAAACCTTGTAAATGGGCCTGAGGTATTTGCAAAACCCATCAGCCCATGTGTAGTTCACTGTGCATAAATCCTTTTTATCTGCTAAATATTTTTGCATACCAGACAACCTCAAAATCCCCATTAATTCTAGACCTATCACCATCCAATATTGATTTTTACAATCTCACTTGCATTTCTCTTAAAAGAAGAAACAGGAACAAGTTGGGTCAACCACATTGCCTCAAACGGCTTCAAACTAAAACATCAAACTTTGTATGAAATCCCATTGCTCAATGTTCTAGTTTATAATTAGCCAAATATCCACAAAACAAAGTGGTCTTTCTATTGAAAAAGAGAATCTTGGCAGCACCTCTAAATTGTTACAAGCGTCAGAGGTATCTCACAAGAATAATCCACCACTTTATTAATAAAGTCAATATCATTCTTTCACTAGAGTTTAAATTAATAGGGATAGTTTTGAAAACTTGTACCTTTTAAACTAAAATGTAATTCATGAAATAATGTTCCCTTAAAATAATTGTACTTAGCAATTACTATTATAGTATTACATTTGGGCACATAGCTTTCCATTTCTACAAGACATTCATTTTCCTGAAAAACAAACACAATCTAACTTTTGAAAGAAATGGATTTTGGGTATCTTGTACATTATTAATGAACTATTCATTGTAATCACACTGTATTTACTTTAATCAACTCTCTCTCTAGAAAATAAGAAAATTCTACGAGTGTGCTTGAAAATTAGGAGTAGAAGCCAGGTTAAACAAGCATATGATATAGATGCAACTCAGTAGCAGCCTCTTAGGTGCACATATGAGTAGGAAATAGAAATTTATATTAGGAGGATGAGAAGCTTTTCCTGTAGCTGCACAGATACTGATGGATCATAGAATGTGTGTGCACAAGCTGCACTTATTTCCCTTGATTAATGTGGATGTTTTGCGCAGTCCGCCTCGAATTTATTTTTTGGATTGAAAAAGCACTCACAAGACACAATACTGTTATCATTTCCCCTCCCCCTGCGCGCGCTTTTGTCATTCCAACTGTTGATTACACGACTGCAGATTCATCAGCGGTTGTGGGTGCTACTACACTACCAGCATCATTGTTCGTCTGAAGCAAGCTTTTCATCTCCTTCCTTTTACCCCACAAGAAGGAATACAACCCAACAATGATCAAAACTGAGCCTAGCAACCTGCATTGATAATTCAATAAAAGTGAGTATGCACCGAGTATGAGAGCTTCTAATATGGACACAAAAATTAGTGACAGTGGATTGAACATTGGGACATAAATGGGGCCCCGAATTGCAATTGCCCATGTAACTAAGCAGAATGTTCCAGCCGTGGCTAGTGCTCCCTAGATGAATAAAATGCTTTTGTCATTGTCTAACACAACTGGGTACAAAATAACAATTAGATGTAGAGCAATATTCAAATAAAAATGATGTCTAACAAAGGAAAATAATTAGACATACCATTGCATTTGCAAATTTGCATTTGAAATGGTTATGCCTGGAAACTTACGTACTGAGTAAACTATTGTAAGTAGTTGTAGATTCCACCCTAAGCTCCATGCAGCCTTCTGTCTATTAAAGCAGAGGCCTATTACAGCTGATTGCATTGATGATATGATGCATGCTAACATTATTGCCCAGTATTTTGATGGGAAAATTTTGAGTAACTTAGCCTGTTTGGGGGAAAAAAAAAGGGATATGGTAAAGTTAAAAGAAGACTTGAAAAGAAATTGATTGTAGATTATAATGTGATACGTACTTGAACTATGTACCACACACTGTAGGAGAGGCAAAGGCCAACCAACATGAAAGTGCCACGGACCCAATGAGCCATAGATGTTTTCAAAGCAACACTATGGTGAAGACCTTGATGACCAATATGGAAAGCTTTACCTTCATAAAGACAAGCAATTAGTGCTCCTGCCACCGAAAAAATGCCCCCAGAATCTTCTTCTTGCCTGCCTTTGTAGTCAGTCCTAGTTTCTCTATACTACAACCATTAAAAAACAAAATATTGACATGTTGCTTTGGTGATTAGAGACGTTGAAATTTCACATCTACTACAATAAGTTCAATTGATGATTAGTATACTATACCCTACGATTGTGGAGAAGACAAAGGTAACCATTGGAATCAAGTTGAAGAAGCTCATCGCATATGTAGCGTTGGTGTCTCGAAGACCATAATAATACAGTCCCACAGTCATTGACATTCTGTATTTATAAATAATAAAAAGAGATTGAAGAAGTCAGCATTGGTTTATCAATTAGAATTGGCAAAACTTGACTCACTTTAACAATGGTCTATACCAAATGATTCTATGCTGGGTCTAAACCAAGATATTCGAGTAAGGAAAACGTGTCAACTTGACTGCATGAAATATTTATCAAATGGGTCAATATACAAGGTGGCCATGCTCAAGCATAGAAATTAAATTTAATGAAGTTGATACTTTTAAGAGACTTTAATTAGATGTAGCTATATTGGGTATTGCTTGTTACGATTTGCATCAGAACGAGAGTCATTGTTTTTTGAGATAAGAGATAGAAAATGAGAGTGATCGTTGAACATAGAGTTTCATGCAATTCTATAAGCATCAAAAGGCACCCACTTTAGTCTCAAATGGTAATAGTAACCCAGTTAAGGCGCTAAGAAAAAGCCAGAACCAAACTGGCCAGCTCAACTTCTTTGTGATTTCCCTGCAACCATGCCGAACCATATTCACAGTATTATCAACCAAAACAGAGTAAAAATGAATGTCGCACAAAATTTATCAAAGGAATATTAAACAAGGACTAGCTAACCTTTCGAAATAGAACGCAAAAGGGGCAACACAAATGGCAGCAACAACATTACGGTAAGTCATGAGTGCAAGAATAAACGTTCCCTGCCTAAGTATGACCCTTGACAGTATTTGCAGACCGGTCGTGAAAATTTGAATCAGCAACATAGCCATAGCTACCTCTGAAGATGCAAACAATTTCTTCACCTTTCCCATACCCATCTCTCTCTCTCTCTCAAAAAAAAAAAAGTTATGACAAAAATGAGAAAAGAAATGCAATGGGGTCAGAGAGAGAGAAAAGAAATTAATTAATGCTTGTGGGCATTGAAAACAATCCAAAGGGTCAAGGATTGTTAGAGTTGCTAGTAACAGAAGGCTTTTTTGTTTTGGTTTCTTGAGTTACTACTTGGCACTTGCTATATATGCTCGAGTTTAGGGGAGTCTCTCTTTCAGTTTGGACACAGAACCTACTCCTCCACCATGTTTTTAGCTTGAGCCTTTGTGTTGTCCTCTATATATATTGTAAATAACTAAATATTCTCTAACCATCACGGTAGAATTTAGACCCTTAAATTATAAATGAATGGTCAAGATTTAATGAAATCTGTTGGTAGTGTATCTTAGGAAATTTAGAGAATCTGAATCCAACATGGGAGGGGAAGCTGGGGGGCCATGACACCCCCCTGATATTCCAAAAATGTCCCCTCCCCTCTATTTAATGTTAAAATTTTAAAATATTGAGTAATTTTTAGGTGATGGTCCCCATTTTTTTTTTTTTTTTTAAAGTATAAATACTCTTTAATTTATTGTTGTCTCATTTATGATCTTTTTAGTATTGGCTTTTTTAGTATTCTATCTTGTATCTAAAAAAAAAATATATATATATATAAGTCATTAATTTTAGGAGCATTTAAAGTATAAGTTAATAAAAATATATAAGTAATTCTCTTTAGCAAAAGATTTTTGTTATTTTTTAAAAATAAAGTCATACAAATTTATATAGAAAGTTAAAGCTATCGGAATACAATAATACATTTAGATTGGCCCTCCTTGAGAAAATTTTATGGCTTTGCCATGGCCTATACCTACATATTACATTTACATGAAGTGATGTATACATTTTCTAAGGTGAAAAAAAAAAAGGTAATATCTACATTTAAAATATCAAAAGTAGATAAGAAATAAATTGAGTGAGAGAATAATTGGTCATATATGTCTTTGCCACATCATCAACTCTAACCCACTTTGGCCCTATACACTGACTTGTGATTTGCATTATTAAAAGTTTGCATTTAATTTCAGCCCTTAATTTATTACCTCAAAGTCATTACTTTTGTTGTAGGCAGGGCTGCGCCACGTTAAGGTCAGGGTGGTCCTGCAAAGTGGCGCCATGTTAAGACCACTAGTTGTAGGCAGGGTGGCGCTACGTTAAGGCCAGGGCGGTCCCAAGACCACATTGACTTGAAAAAAAAAATTATATATATTATTTAAAATTTTTTTATTTGTCTACCATTCAAAAAAAAAAAATTGGGAACACCCTTAGTTTTTTTTTATGCCAATAAAATTGAATTTTGCTACATAATTTGTTTTACTTTCAAGCAAAAAGAAAAAGCCCAAAATTTTTTTTGAACTAAAATCTGAAAAAAAAAAAAAAAAAATTGTAACATAGCAAGCCGACCCTAGGGAAAAAAAGCCCAACATCAGTCCTAAACAAAACTAATCCCAAATAGATTTTTAAATCAAAATAATTTAATTTTTATTAACTAAATACCCAACCCAAACGGATTCTCAAAAAAAAAAAAAAAAAAAAACCAACCCAAACCCAATATGCGTATGTCGATTGATCAAAGGGTAAAGCAAAACTGGAATCAGAAATCCTAACCTAAAAGAAAAAGAACCTCATCAATGACCAAGCACATCGGCGCCTCCGCCTCAAACTCAGCAATAACAACAGCAATAGAGCACATCAGGCCATCGACGACAGCGAGATCAGATCGGAGATAAGAGAAAGAGATTGCGTTGGCAGTTGGCCTCGACCAACAGTAATAGACCCCGCCTCGCCCCTGGTCCTAGAGCACATCGACATCGGTGACGGTGAGATCGGATCAGAGATTGCCTTGGCTTGGCCTTGAGTCCTCGACGTGCTATCGCGGCGCTGCCCCTCAAGCCTCAAGGTATTTCAGTTCTTTACTTCCCTCTCTTTTTCTCTATCTCATCTTACATCTTTGGCTTTGCTGTGCTCTGAGAGTGAGAGCGGAGTCCTCTCTCTGTTTCTCTTTGAACTGAAATGGGATTCTCTCTCTGTTTCTCTGTTTCTCTATGTCTAATTGCCTTTATAACATTATTTGACATTTTGACTTTATCGGTTTATGAGTTTGTCGTTTTGTGTATTGTGAATTTTGTGTGTTGTGAATGTTTTATATCTTTAATGTTTTGTGAAATGTTGATTGGCTCTTGTGACTCTTGTCTGTTGAGTGTGGGGTGGATGGGGGCCATGGGGCCTTGGGGTTCGATATTTGAATTGGGGAAGTGGACAGGCAGAGGCAGTAAAGGCATAAAAGTAACTGACCAATACATTATAAAAGACAAAAAATTAAATTATGTTAGGCAGTGGATTGAGCCGTGGATAATGCACATGGGGTGTGTGCTATATTGCTATTAGTCAGTAAAGAAAAATAATGAAAGAAATAAACAACAATAATTAATAATTTTATTAATATTTCAAATGAACTTATAGTTTATTTTTTATTATTTTGCTAGAATTATGGACAAATATTTGATAAGAAAACCACATACTCAAGATTTATCTCCTATGCAAGATTCACCTTCATCTTCTAAGCGAATTCGTGTTGACTTTAACTTAGAAAATCTTCATTCAGATCCTGGGCTATGAGAAAAGATATCATCTTACCATCCTAATAATCATGATGAAATAAGAAGATTTTATTTACAAAAAGGCCCTTGTCAACTTGTTCACCAAAACCATGATTACCCTCTAACATATTTTTCTGGAAAGCCCTGTCGATTTAGATCCAAATGGTATGTAAATAGAAATTGGTTGGAATATAGTATAGACAAGGATGCAGTATTTTGTTTATATTGCTACTTATTTAGGCAAGATGTTGGTAAGTAAGGAGGAGGAGTGACTTTTGTAATGAAGGGATTCAAACTTTGGAATTAGAAAGAGAAGTCATTATCCCATGTTGGAGGAGTTAATAGTGCTCATAACCAAGCTGTCAAGAAGAGTGAAGATCTAATAAAGGAAAAGCAACACATTCAAAGTGTTTTGGCTAAGCAATCAAATCAAGATAAAATTGAATATCGGGTTCAATTAAATGAAATAGTTGATTGCATAAGATTCCTTTTATGCCGGAGATTAGCTTTTTGTGGTCACGATGAATCTCAAGGTTCAAGTGATAAAAGAAATTTCTTCAAGCTTCTATAATTTTTGGTGGATCACAATGATTCTATCAATGAAGTGTTGTAAAAAGCTCCGAAAAATTGCAAAGCTTACCCACCATGAAATTCAAAAAGACATTGTGAATGCAATTGCATGTGAAACATCCAAAGCATTCATCAAGGATCTTGACAATGGGTTCTTTTCAATACTAGTTGATGAGTCGCATGATATCTTAGTGAAAGAGCAAATGGCCCTTGTTCTTCATTATGTGAACAAAAAAAGAATTATTATAGAGCGGTTCATTGGTATTGTACATGTAGCAAGTACCACCGTTTTGTCACTCAAATATGTTATTGAATATTTACTTTGTGAATATAATTTGAGTTTATCAAAAACTACGTGGGCAAGGTTATGACAGGGATAGTAATATGCAAGGTGATATCAATGGTCTCAAAACTTTAATTTTGAAAGAGAATAAGTCAGCATTTTATGTCCATTGTTTTGCTCATCAATTTCAATTCACTCTTGTTGCCGTTGCTAAAAATCACATTAACATTGCTGAATTTTTTTATGTGGTTAGTAATTTAGTAACTATTATTGGAGGCTCTTGTAAGAGATGAGATGCTCTTCGAGATGCACAATTTTCCAAAATTAAAGAAGAATTAGAGAATGATATACGTAAAAGTGGGCAAGGTTTGAATCAAGAGACAAATATTAAATGTCCTAGTGATACACGTTGGAATCATATTTTGGGACTATTCTCAGCTTGATTTTGATATTCTCTACTGTTGTTGATGTACTTGAGATTGCTGAAGAAGATGGTCTCTCTAACCAAAAAGTTGAAGCTCGATCAATTATGAGGTCAATACTATCTTTTGAATTTGTCTTTGCTCTACACTTGATGAAAAACATTTTAGGGATCACAAATGAGTTGTCAATAGCATTACAAAAAAAAAAAAAAAAAAAAAAAAAAAAATCAAGATATAGTAAATGTTATGGATCTTGTTAAAGTGTCTAAGCAATGATTGCAAGTGATGAGATGTGATGAATTGATATCTTTATTTACTGAAGTGTCTTCATTTTGTACCACACATGATATTCCTATCTTGAACATGGATGAAATATTTGTAGTTAGTGGGAGGTCGCAACGCAACACCTTACAAAATACAAATTTACATCATATCATGTTGAGCTATTCTATATAGTCATAGATTTGTAACTTCAAGAGCTTAACAACTGTTTTTCAGAGGGGAATACTGATTTGCTATTTTGTATGGCTTGCTTAAATCCAAGTAATTCATTTGTGGCTTTTGATAAGGAAAAGTTGATACGTCTAGCAAAGTTTTATTCATCTGATTTTCCTGGGATAGATATCTTGGCACTTGGCTCTCAACTTCAGAATTACATTTTTGATATGCGTAGCAATGACTTGTTTTTGGAGCTTCAAGGAGTTGGTGAACTTGCTGTAAAGTTAGTGTAGACAAGGAAGCATGAGATTTATCCATTAGTTTATTTGCTTGTGAATTTAGTTTTGACCATTTCTGTCGCTACTGCAATAGTAGAAAGAAGTTTTTTAGCAATAAAATATATAAAGAATGAATTGCCCAATCGAATGAGAGATCAATAGATGAATGATTATTAGATTGTGTACATTGAAAAGGATGTAGCTTTTAGCATTGATGATGAGACTATCATGCAACGATTTCAAAATATGAAAACTCGTAGAAGATAATTGTAAACTTTATGTATTTACGTATTTTTTTTTATTGTTGTTGTTGTTAATATATTAATTTTTCTTTTTATTAAATTGTGTATTTTATGCTTTTTAAGGAATATCCTAAAAAAAATTTCTAGAACCGCCACTGGTTGTTGGGAAAAAAAAGCATCAGAGTCATTGTTTAAGAAGTTCATGAATGGGGTCGAACTATGAGATATTATTGGGCCATGTAAGGATTTTCTTCTTTGGGTAAAACCTTTTTGAAGAGGAATTCAATTTGATGGGATAGTTTTTCTTATGATTTGACGATCGTTTTAGGAGGCTGGGAGGAATAGTTTGATTTGCCGAGTAATAGCAAGGCAATGCACTTGTGAATTGTGATGAGTGGAATATTTTCATAATTTCAGTTTTACATCTTTTCATGCACCCTTTTTTTTTTTTGAAATCTTTTGAAGAAGCTCATCGTATATGTAGCGTTGGTGTCTCGAAGACCATAATAATACAGTCCCACAGTCATTGACATTCTGTATTTATAAATAATAAAAAAGAGATTTGAAGAAGTCAGCATTGGTTTATCAATTAGAATTGGCAAAACTTGACTCACTTTAACAATGCTCTATACCAAATGATTCTATGCTGGGTCTAAATTAACCAAGATATTTAACTTGACTGCATGACATATTTATCAAATGGGTCAATATACAAGGTGGCCATGCTCAAGCATAGAAATTAAATTTAATAAAGTTGATACTTTAAGAGACTTTAATTAGATGTAGCTATATTGGGTATTGCTTGTTACGATTTGCATCAGAACGAGAGTCATTGTTTTTTGAGATAAGAGATAGAAAATGAGAGTGATCGTTGAACATAGAGTTTCATGCAATTCTATAAGCATCAAAAGGCACCCACTTTAGTCTCAAATGGTAATAGTAACCCAGTTAAGGCGCTAAGAAAAATCCAGAACCAAACTGACCAGCTCAACTTCTTTGTGATTTCCCTGCAACCATGCTGAACCATATTCACAGTATTATCAACCAAAACAGAGTGAAAATGAATGTCGCACAAAATTTATGAAAGGAATAGTAAACAAAAGGGGCAACACAAATAGCAGCTACAACATTACTGTAAATCATGAGTGCAAAAATAAACGTTCCCTGGCTAAGTATGACCCTTGACAGTAATTGCAGACCGGTCGCCAAAATTTGAACCAGCAACATAGCCATAGCTATCTCTGAAGATGCAAACAATTTCTTCACCTTTTCCATACCCATCTCTCTTTTCTCTCTCCCTCAACAAAAAAAAGTTATAGCAAAAATGAGAAAAGAAATGCAATGGGGTCAGAGAGAGAAAGAAAAGAATTAATTAATGCTTGTGAGCATTGAAAACAATCCAAAGGGTCAAGGATTGTTAGAGTTGCTAGTAACAGAAGGTTTTTTTTTTTTGGTTTTTTGAGTTACTACTTGGCACTTGCTATATATGCTCGAGTTTAGGAGAGTCTCTCTTTCAGTTTGGACACTAAACCTATTCCACCACCATGTTTTCTAAGGCGAAATAATGTGATATCTAAGTATCTAGATTTTAAATATGAAAAGTAGATATGAAACAAATTGAGTGAGAGAATAATTGGCCATATATGTCTTTGCTACATCATCAAGTTTAACCCACTTCGGCCCTTTACACTGATTTGTGATTTGCATTATTAAAAGTTTGCAATTGATTTCAGCCCTTAATTTATTACCTCAGAGTCATTAATTTTGTATTCGGGAGAGAAAAGCATCATGGTCATTGTTTAAGAATTTCATGCATGTATGGGATCGAACTATGAGATATTATTGGGCACGAAATGATTTTCTTCTTTGGGTAAAACCTTTTTGAAGAGATTTTCAATTTGATGGGATAGTTTTTCTTAATGATTTGACGATCGATATAGGAGGATGGGAGGAATAGTTTAAACTGCCGAGTAATATTACGGCATAAATGCAGCCTGCAGGCAAGGCCATGCACTTGTGATGAGTGAATAAATCATTATTTCAGGTTTTATATCTTTTCATGCAACTTTTTTTTTTTTTTTTTGAAATCTTTCAGGCATCCTTTTTTTATATCCTTACATGATCTTTCCACAGAATCCACACTTGTCCACTTTGGAATTTGCTTGAAAATTTGAAATCAACATTCACATTCACTAAAATGAAATTTCATTTATTTATTTCGACGGATAAAGTTTAGCTACAAAATTAGTTGTAGCCTTAAATTACAATCTTACTCAATAAAATGAAAATCTAATTGTTGTTTTGTATATTCTTTACGCTCTTAACACACACGTTAAATTTTTTGTCAATTCGATATTATATACTATATGATCTATAAACTTATATTTTATGCATTATTTTAAATTACAAAAACTTCCAATTTAAACAATTTATTGATAACATAGCTATTGATCTTTAATTTTCTAAAAATTTTGCAAGCATGGAGGATATAGGAAAAAGATGTAATTCAATGGTAGATTTGTCAAAATTCACCTCTAATAAAAAAATATTAAGTAAGATTGTAGCCTAAATTTACAACTAATTTTGTAACTAAACTTTGTTATATTTAGACCCACCTTTTACTAGGGTTCATTGAAAAGATAGAAACAAATACTACAAATGAATTTGACCCCCTAAATTATACTCCAGTTTATATTTATCCTTCTAAATTATAAGAATACACAATTTACCCCTTTAAAATATATTACTTTTACACTTATCTCTATAAATTATGAGAATGCATGCTTACTTCCATAAACTATTACCTATGAGATGGTGTGCAAAGTGTTACGAGAGTTATAGTTTAAGGGATAAGTATAAAAGGAAATATAGTTTAGGGAGAAAATGTGTAATTTGTCCTATTTATAATTCTATATTCATATCCATTTATTTTGATTCAATATAGCTCTATTCATATCCATTTACACTTACCTCCCTAATTTATGAAAATGCACACTTACTTCCATAAACTACTACTTATGAGATGGTGTGCAAAGTGTTATAGGAGTCATAGTTTAAGATGTAAGTGTAAAAAGAAATATATAATTTAGAGAGATAATGTGTAATTTTCCCTATTTATAATTCTATATTCATATCCATTTATTTTGATTCAATATATCTATATTAATTATGTTACATAGAAGATACTAGTATTTTTTAAATAAAAAATTTATAATTCCATAGTTGGTAAAGGGGAATTTGAACTATAGACGTCTCCATTAAAAATATCATGCATGAAGTATTAGTTGAGTTACAAGGTTGTTGGTGATAGTTGTACAATTTTTAAAAATATATAATCTTGAGGCTACTAAGACTATGTTATTGAAGAAGACCATTTGGCCAAAACTTGTTTATAAAATTAAAACTATTAAATTACAAATTATAAACTCTAATTTGACATATTTTAATTTTAGTCATTATAATTTCAAATTTTCATTTCAATTCTTTAACTAACAGTTGTTTTTAATATAGCCCTTTCATCCTCTTTCATTTAGTTTAAGCCGTTAATGCTCACAAAATGATGAAAATACATTTTTTTTATTATAAAGAACTACTTTTTAAAGAGAATTAACAATAACATTTTCCCCTGTCAAAAACCTTGTTGCTTAACTATCACATCTTAGTGTTCTAATGGAGATATTTAGGATTCAAATCTCCCACCATAATTATTAAATTATCAACAACAAAAAACATTAACATTTTTGTTATTTATTCTCTTTCATCTTTCGTTCGTCTGCTCTATAGAGTCTATACTACTTCATGGCTCCTCTCTTTTTGTCGATTAATGGTGCCGTCTTGGCTCTTCACATAGGTATATATGCTTTTGGCCTAGATCAATTTACGTTAAATGGAGTATCTATCAAGGGAGTCAATTCCGTATCGTACCGGCTGGTACGGCCGGTATATACCGTACCGGCAAGCAAACAGGTATATATAACCCCCTTGTTTCGTACCGGAAAAAATATCGGTCGTATCGGCGATGTTCCGGTTATACCGGTCAATTTCGGGCAATACCGGCCGGTATTGGGCGTATCGGCCGGTATAGAAAAAAGTTTTTTCTTTTTATTTTTATTTTTTAAGTTTTGTAATTTTTGAATTTTTGTTAGGGCAGAATGGTAACTTATTTGCATTAACTTATTAGTATTATTTGTTTTTTTAGTATGCAATGGTAACTTTTAAGCTTTCTATTTTTTATACTGTGTTTTTTTTTTTTTTTTTTCTTTTAATTGATATTAAAGTCTAAAACCATGAATAATTAGTTTTGAATTGAGGAAATGTTTTATGGTAAACTTTTATATTTATTATAATATATATATACACACACACACATACATATATATATATATATATATATATATATATATATATATATATATATATATATTTTATATTTATAAATATAAAAAATAGCGGTAAACCTGAAATGATACACTGGTATTGACTGGTATTCAAAATATATAGTACCGCTGGTTAAACCGGTACAACTTCCGGTACGGTATTGACTTCCTTGATATCTATTGACTTGCTTATGCTTAAGATATAAGAAGGAAATATAAAACTTTATACATCTTAAAGTTCATAAGATAGTGCAAACAATTTTTGTCCCTTTTTTGCGGTCCTAATACTCATTATGCCTAAAATTGATTAGTATTTAGATGGGATATTCACCTTATCAAATATCTCAAACCAATGCAATGATGGGTTCTATTTCTTTGGCACCTAACCTAAATAAAGAGGCACACATGTTGAACCAAACCTTTTGGTAGGCTGATGTTCTCTTGTTTCATTCCCGGAAACATATAGTAAGATATCAATCTCTCAATAAAATCAACTCTTTAAACGGAGACTCTATCTCTATCTACATTTTTTAGCTTAAAGAAACAAATATGAAACTTCACGCAAATTATATCTAATAAGATAGGATGCAAATATCATTTTTCCCATTTTTGAGGTCTTGATACTCATTATGCCTAAAATTGATTAGATGAGATATTCATCTTATCAATATCTCAAATCAATGCAATGGTGGGTTCAATTTATTTGGCAACTAACCTAAATAGGCACACATGTTGAACCGAACATTTTGTTAGACTGTTGTTCTCTTGATTCATTTCCGAAAACATATGGTAAGACATCGATTTCTTAATAAAATCAATTTTTTAAATTGAGTCTATCTACCTGCTTTTGCTTAAAGAAGCAATTATGAAACTTCACACAAATTACATTTCATAAGCTAGAACGAAAATATCAATTTTTTTTAAGGTCTTGATACTCATCATGCCTAACATTGATTATTTGAGATATTCACATTATCAATATCTCAAACCAATGTGGTGGTGGGTTCTATTTATTTGGTACCTAATCTAATTAGGCATTGAATAGGACCAAACCTTTTTGACATGTGAGATATTCACATTATCGATATCTTGAACCAATGCAATGATTGATGGGTTCTATTTATTTGGTACCTAACCTAATTAGGCACCGAATAGGACCAGACCTTTTTGATAGCACGTAGTTCTCTTGTTTTATTTTGGAGTAATATATTGATTTCTTAATAAAATCAACTCTTTAAATGAAGTTTTTATCAATTAACTTCTACTTAAGGAACTTTCTAAAAAAAAAAAAAAAAAAACTTCTACTTAAAGAAGCAAATAAGAAACTTCATACACCTTAAAGCTCAAATAAAATCATAAGATGAAGGAATTTTTTTTTTTTTTTTTTTTTTTTGAGGCCCTTATACTAATTATGCATAAAACATTGTAGATGAGATATTTACCTTATCAATATCTCAAACGAATGCATTGATGGTAAGTTTTATTTATTTGGCACTTAACCTAAAGAGGCATTTGCCCCTGGGGAAAACATAGTCTGAGACATTCATTTCTCAATAAAGTCAACTCTTTTAATTCCATGATGGTCTCATCTGAAAGTCATTGGTAACCTAAGGTTGGAAAAGTTGAGAAATAGAATCATTTGATTTGTTTCTAAAAAAAAAAAAAAGAATAATTTGATTTGATTAATTCTTAGGGCCTATTTGGGAACAACTTATCTAGCTTTTTGCTGAAAATATGCTAAAATATATTTTTAACTTGAAAAAAATTTGAAAAAAGTGAGAAAATGTGGGAAAAAGTGAGGTTTTAAAAAATTGTACATAAAAACTAAAACTTAAAACTTAAAACTTAAAACTGATGCCAAACTCATCCTTAATAGCTATGAGACGATCATCTTAGGGTGATCCTTATATCGGCAGATACCTTATTACACTCGTCTCTAATGTGGTTTATGCATGCACGTGGGTTGGCTCAATATTGGGTTTGAGGATTTGAGTCGTGTCATGTGAGTCCACGAAGACTTCTTTGCCTCACAACTTGAGCGGGTGTCCTGATAGTGTTGTGGCAACGAATAGGTTTTGGGTTTTGATATGTTTTGATGATTTTTAGGTTATGCAAGGGTTGGCCAATGGTATGGGCAGCTATTTGGAGGTAGAATCTTTGGTTGGTCTCAATAATGTGATACTGTTTTTTTTTTTCAGAGTCATGGTTAATTAAAAAATGATTTCACATATTTTATAAATAAATAGATATAATTTTCTTGGTTTTGTTAAGTTTGAATACTAAAACTTTATTTTATTTTATTTTATTGTGTAGAGTTTAATGGCTTGGGACAAAGATGGACTGCAAGGGTACATTAAAACCATATGCAAATTAAATGATTGAAAACCCAAAAAAAAAAAAAAACAATTAAATTAAATCATAAAGTAAAAAAATTAAAACAAGTAAAAATTAGAGAATATAATTTATATAATTTAGCAAATTATAAATTTTTTTTTTTTTGAGAAGATAGCAAATTATAAAATACATAGTCATCAAACTACTAGAAATATGCTCATAATCCAATAGATTATCGGTCAATGTCTCTCCACCAAGAATCACGATTACAAAAATTGAACGTCCAAATTTCTTTCTTAAGTTTGATAAAATGATTGCGACCCATTAACCAAACCAAGCCCAATTCATAGAGATTAGCTGATTTTTAGAACTACCAACCCAAATAGCTTAAATTGGGTTTTTAAAAAAATCCCAAATTTAATCTCTTACCCAAATCCATAAATAAAAACCATCTCAACAAAATTGGGCCACAAAAAAAAAACAAAGGCCCAAAAGGGTTTAGGCTTTTATTGTACCTTGAATATACACACACACATAGTTTAGGGTTTTTGGTTGCCACCACCTCATTGTTTTTCATTCTCAGAGAAGCGCAGCTAGAGTTTGAGAGAGAGACACCATGAAGACCATCTTGTCATCTGAGACCATGGACATCCCAGATGGGGTCAAGATCAAGGTGAACGCTAAGGTCATTGAGGTGGAAGGCCCACGTGGCAAGCTCGTCCGAAACTTCAAGCACCTGAACTTGGATTTCGATCTCATTACTGACGAGGAAACTGGGAAGCGAAAGCTGAAGATCGACGCTTGGTTCGGCTCCAGGAAGACCTCCGCCGCCATCCGCACCGCGCTCAGCCACGTCGAGAATCTCATCACCGGCGTCACCAAGGGTTACCGTTACAAGATGAGGTTCGTTTATGCTCATTTCCCTATCAATGCCAGTATCACCAACACCAGCAAGTCCATCGAGATCAGGAATTTTCTTGGAGAAAAAAAGGTGACCCAATTCTTTTTTAGCTGTTTTCTCAATTGGGTTCTACTTGTTTTTCATTTTTTGCATCTGGGTAGTTTTCGTTTACTGTGGATTATGTATATTTGTTGTAGTAATCGATTTTGGTTTGAATGCTGCGAAAAAGTGTTTGGGAAAGTTTAAATCTTGTTAATGCATTTGGTGGTGTCAATAGTAGTCACTCTCTTGCGGTACTTTTTATATCAAATGTGCAAAACAGAAACTTCAGGATGCTAGAAAGTGCTTTGTCATGGGCTATAATTACAGTTCCTAATTCCTATTGTTTGTTCGCTCTCGGAATGTGACTAGCCTTTGTAATATTGCAGTTTACGCGATTTATGGTTCTACTTGTTAATGCTTGTAGTAGTCACTCTAATGTAGTAATTTTATATCTAATATGCAAATCCCAAATGTTAGGATGCTACAAAGTACTATGTTATGGGCTATAATTAAAGTTATTATTGTTTTTGTTTTTCACCTTCCAAATGTGACTAGCCTTGGTAATAGTGCAGCCCCTAAAGCGTTTTATGGTTCTACTTGTTAATGCTTATCGTTTGGTAGTGTCAATAGTAATCACTCTTATGTAGTAATTTTATATCCAATATGCAAATCTGAAAATGCTAGGATGCTACAAAGTACTCTGTTATGGGTTATAATTAAAGTTCCTATTGTTTGTTCAATTCCTGAATGTGACTAGCCTTTGTAATAGTGCAGCTCCTTATGCGTTTTTTGGTTCTGCTTGTTAATGCTTATCATTTGGTGGTGTCAATAATAGTCACTCTCATGTAGTAATTTTATATCTAATATGCAAAACCGAAATGTTAGGATACAGAATACTCTGTTATGGGCTATGATTACATTTCCTATTGTTTGTTAAATTTCCAAATGTGACTAGCCATTGTAATAGTGCAGCCCCTTATGCGTTTTATGGTTCTACTTGTTAATTTTTTGCAATGTTGCTAAAGGCTAAGGTTGGATTCATTGTTACTAAACTTTGACAAGTTAATTGACTTGGTTGATTTTTGTGTTTGTTGGGTTTTAGGTAAGGAAGGTGGATATGCTTGATGGGGTCACAATTCTCCGATCTGAAAAGGTCAAGGATGAGCTTGTACTGGATGGGAACGACATCGAACTGGTCTCTCGTTCTGCTGCCTTGATAAACCAGGTCCATATCTTTGTCCAAACACAAAAAAAAAAAAAAAAAAAAGTACAATCATTTCAGTTATATGTTATCTGCACTTGCTGACTTAGTCCCTTGATGGTTTTGCAGAAGTGCCATGTGAAGAACAAGGATATCCGGAAATTCCTTGATGGCATATATGTCAGTGAGAGGGGGACCATCGTAGCGGAGGAGTAGTTGTAATTGTAATTGATCAACAATTTTGAAAAGTTATCTTTAAAATGCCTACGCTTGAATTATGTAGCTTTTGATAGTTGGACCATAATTTTTGTTTTGAATGGTTATGCCCGGCTCTTGTGGACAAAGGTTTTCTGCTCAAGATGTGTCAATTTTAGTCAAACGATGGTGTTGTAATGTATGAATCTTAACCTAAGCAAGGCCCTTGTGTGATGCATGAAGGGCATTCAGTGGATGGTTCCACAAACATACCCTATATTCTTGGCTTATTTTTGAATTCTTTTTTGTTTGTAGATATTTGGCATTCT
Source organism: Quercus aquifolioides (assembly GCA_019022515.1). NCBI lineage: Eukaryota > Viridiplantae > Streptophyta > Magnoliopsida > Fagales > Fagaceae > Quercus > Quercus aquifolioides. The sequence goes on along the minus strand of CM032335.1, from coordinate 9,263,687 downwards.
TTTTTGCCCTCTTCATTTGATTTCCCTTGCAGGGAGTGACTTCTTTTTGGGGATGGTATGACTCACTTTTCTTAAGTTGATTTCATTGTGCCATAGGGAGAATTTGATTCTGCTATTGTTAAAATTTTTTTTGTTCCCCCTGTTTCTGTTATGTGACTAAATTGTTTTCTCTGTTGGGGCCAACCCCATTAAAGCTTTGACTTCTCAGTTCAGCCACTGTAACTCGTTCCCAAACAATCTGGTCGTAAGCTAGTGCTGTTAGTCACAAAGTTTTCATATTGGTGTTGGCACTATTGAAACAAGTTTCGCAGAGAACTTACATTTTGAACCTATATGAGTCGTGAGAATTGCATTTATATATTAATTTAGTTCTTGCAATCAAAAATAAGAAAATAGAAAACCTTATGATTGGTGAGTTTTTCACCTTATGTAAAATAATTTTCTTGAGTTGCCATATGTGATATGGTATTGTGTGGTCAATCTTGTCCTTGGTCCATCCTAACAATGATCCCTTACGGTCTACATTTTTCTCGGGAAAAAAAAAAAATCATAGGCTTGATAAATGAACAAATAATTCATTTTAAAAAAAATGAAAAGTGCCATTTTGTTAATCATAGATTTCATTTGTCTTCATTGAGTCTGATTCAAACTGGGAAGTAAGGATATAGGTATGGTACAACGCCGCAAGAGTAGTTTTTGAAATATTATACTAGCCTTATTCATGTGATCTAAGGCTTTTCTTATTTTGGTTTAATGTCAAAACTTTCTCTTCATCCTAATTCATGGTTTCTTTATTTGTCTAGCTATATTTATACATTTTTCAGTCACCGATATATTTAAGAGTGTGATGATAGCTGGTAATAGACGCTCACACAAACTACTTATATCAAATATAAATTTGGGTTCAATTTAAAGAAATATGTAGATTGACATCATAAAGACAAAATTGATAATTTATTATTATTATTATTATTATTATAAAAATTAGAAACCCTCTCCCATCCCTTCCAAATTCTTCCCAAAAATTAAGAAACTTTCAGCTTGACCGAACTAGATTGAAATGGACCGATTCATTATTTTACATTATTTTGGTTGATATTTTGCATTATCATTTTATTATCATAGTTTGCAATAAAATGATAGAGGAATAGGAAAGTTATGGTAAAGTTTAAAGACAAAAATAATGGTAAATTGGAGAGAGAGAGGAAAATAAAATAGTAGTAATGGTTTAATGTACAAAATATAATTGACAAATGGAGTGCTAATATTTCAATGTGGCCAACGCCGCCAATATTGTCAAACCAAATTAAACAATGTGACCGTGATGAGAAAAGAAAACCGTCAAAAGAACTGTTATAAAAGAAGTCCTATTCTTATTCTTAATAGGACTCTTTTAATGAGTTTTAAGCTTCTGCATTTTTTTTTTTGGTGGGGGGGGGGGGGGGGTGGGGGTGGTTAGCGTCACAATATAGTGATTGAAAAAAAGAAGTCTAACACCACTGTGCAAATGCAAAAATCCTCTAATTTAGATGAATGAAATTTTTTAACATAAACCCCAAATGAGAAAGAAGCTTTAAGCACACATGTGAAAGAGGCTAGTTATTATCTCTGTATATTAAGCGAATTTCGAAAGTTAATTACATGTCAGCAATATGAGGATTAAATTCTCTAGATAACCCCTAGTCTTTACAAAAAATTACTATAAAAAAATAAATAACTTAGGGTATATAAGTAATTTAAATTTAATAATTCAATTTTAAAAAAATTGCTCCCAATTAATTTTTCTTGCTCGCGTTCCTTGTCCTTAAAAATTGGCCACACACCAGTAAAATTCAAAACACACTATTATCCATATTGGCAACCCTCATTAAAAAAAATAAAAACTTCCAACTAACATAGCCTCCTACTTCTAGCCAAATACAGTTTATATTTATATTTAAAAGCTGAAGCGTAATATTTATTATTACTATGCTCCTGTTGAGCTACATCATCCACCCATTTTCAACATTCTCTCTTATTTTAATTTTTTTTCTTATTAATTTTTCAACTTATGTTTTTTAATAAATTTGGATTTAGATTAAGTGCTTTCAATCTAAATATGTCTTTTCCCATTATGTAAGTGCATAAAAATAGATCGAAGTAGACCAAAATGAACCGAAGTGATTTGAAAGACCGAATTGGACCAAATGGACATAATAGGGCCGAATAGACTGAATAGATATAAGATGGACCAAACAGAACCAAATAGGACTGAAGTTGACATAATGGACCGAATAGGACCAATAAACTGAAGTGGACTGAACAGGATCAATGTGGACTGAATAGGACCAAATAGAACCAAAGTGGACAAAATGGACCGAATAGGACCAAAATGTACAAATTGCCCGAATCGAACTGAAGTGGATCGAGTGGACAGAATGGGCCGAATCGGACCAAATAGAACCAAAGTAGGCAGAATGGACTGAATAGGACCGAAGTAGACAGGATAGGACCAATATGAACCGAATAGAGCCAATGTGGACTAAATGGACTGAATTGGATCGAAATGGACTGAATAGATCGAATTGGACTGAACAGAACTATGGTGGACAGAATGGACTAAATAGGACCGAATAGGACTAAATTGGATAGATGACAGATTGGATCAAAGAGAAACAATGTGGACCGAATAAGACTTTTGAATATTTATCATTTTTATTGCATTTTTAGGACGCATACTTCTAATTTCTAATGTCAATTTTAGTATTTTATTTGTATTTTTTTGACTCAAAACTAAAGAGTTTAGCCCTGTAGGGACTGGGTTTGAGCACTTCTACCGTGGAGTGAGTGGACTCAAGCCCAGCTAGCCCGATACAATGAATTTGTAGAGAGCGGGTTCAAGAATTAGGCCCTAGTGAGGGATACAACGGCTAGGCATGGTTGCATATGGATTGAATAGCATGGACATGGGTTAAAATGTGCAATGATATTCCTCGGCCCTCCTCTTGGGAGCTTGATGTTCTTATTCTTCCTTTAGTGATTGGTTACAAAGGGTTCTGTGATGTTACAGGTTGTTGCAGTGTTCTATACTTCTAATTTTCTCCTTCTTTTTCGGTCCCCTTTCAAGAGGGATTCCTTACATTATATACCCCCTTTCAGTTGATCTTAGCCCTACATTTGTTGATTAAGCAGGTCACTACTTGAGTGCTTGTCCCATCAGCCGCCTTCCCATTCTTTTTGTGGGTTGCAGCAACCAATGCTGCATTGTTCAAGGTTTTCCTCATTAATGCGGCCAGAACGTTAGTCGTGGGCATTTAATGTGGAGGTGACAGTTCATCCCAGACTTGCTCCTCCACCATGCTTCCATGGCTGACACGTTGTACTTGTTCCTTCTCTTTAGATGCTCGGGAAGGCTGCTTTTGGTGGCCCGTTACTTCCTCCTCCCATGGTCTTGGTTGGCCGAGGACAGAGTTGTCCTCAGCAAGACTTCTGGGCAATTTAGACTTTCACACTTCGTCCTCGAGCATTTCTTCCTCCTCGGCACGGGCCTTAGGCTTGGTATAAAGTGGGCCGGGGTTGCCAAATTCTCTGACCCCACAAGCCACAAGCCCAAATATAAATTTCATACTTTTCAACCCTAAAATTAAGAAAAAAAAGAAAAGAAAAGAATTTTTGAGCTAAACTTGAAAAGAAAACCTACAAAAAGAACTAATTTAAGGCCCAGTTAGTCTAAAATGGACTGAAGGGGGACCGAAATTGACCAAGTGGACCAAAGTAGACCTAATTGGACCGAATAGAAATTTTTTAATTTTAAGGGAGAACAAGTTATCTTTAAAAAATTTTAGAGAAAAATTTATACATTGTATTACAATATAAAATAATTATTATTTCCCATGCAAAAAGTGGGTTTGCAACTAGTGTTAATAACTACAACTTACATGTCTCTTCACTATTACCTTCTATCCAAATTCAATAACTACATCTAACATTTCTCCCACGGCCCTTCTCCCATCTTTCTACTTCTTCCATTGTCAATGCCCGACCTTGATCGGAGCGGAAAACCATTGTCGTGGGTCTTTGTTCGACCACCCGCCGTGGCGAAGCTCCCATGCGCAGGGGGCCTGTTGGAGGCCCTTCTCGATTGATTGGTGTGTGTGGTTCGTGTAGTGCTTCGGGTGCTCACTCTCTCGGTGGAGGAAGGTATCTACCTTTGGAGGTGTGGTAGGAATCTTGGCCAAATTCAATGGGATTACCAAAGGTAAGTGAAGTCGCCACCAATCATTGGGTTTTTCTAAGGTGTGATTGGTCACTTGTTTCTAGTTGATTTTATTACCAATTCTAGGCTAAGAAAAATGACATTTTTCCTAATTTAGTGTGGATGGTAAAAAATCTTGATTTTTGAGTCCAGAAGTTTGGTTACGTGTGGGGAAGGTGTTAGGCACCCCACAACGTCTGTCCAAGGACAGTCATTTGTTTTGATATTCGGAGAGTGGCAGTAAAAACATGATTTTGACATTGGCTTTTAGGGCTTTGCATGCATGGGGCTTTGAGTTTTAGCTTTTGAACGGGTGTGGTCCCAATCTATGCTTTCCTAAGGCATTCAGGCAAAGTACCAGATTTCCATGGTGAAAATCTGGCAACATGTCACCTTACTTTCGTGGCGGAAATTAGGCATCGCTTTGTCTTAGGTGACATGAACTATGACAATCACATTGGAAGGGGTGAGCAGGTATATATATACATATATCATGCACAATGCAAGCACACAAAGCAGGAAAGTAAATGCCTACATCCCTAGAGCATGACCCAAAATATAGGTGCAGGAAAGTAAACAGGGGTCGCCATACTCTAGGGATAAGGACGAATGATACACGACATGATATACCTAATACAACCCATCTAAAAGAGAAATGAAGGAGGAGAAAAGGAGATTTAAAAGAGTACATAACCAAATGGGAGAGGCTAGACCCCTAAAACTAATGAACATTGCTGCTTGGCATTTATCTACATGCTTGCGTCTTCGCCCTCTTTGCTTGCACTTGGGTGACCGTGCACTAGCTCCATGCGTTCTTGCTCCATGTGTGTACATGCAAAGATAAAGACAAGAAACCAACAGACAAGCAATAGAAGGAAAAGATGCAAAGAGCATATGAAAGAGGCATAAAAAAGATAAGCATGATAGACATAGCAAGCAAAGAAACAAGAAAGCAAGCAAACAAGTGAGAAGGCAAACAAGCAAGAAAGCAAACAAAAGGTAGTGTCTGCGAGGGACGAATGTAGGTTTGGATTGAATGTCCATAACTTCATTATGTTGAAGCATGGACGACACACTAGCAAGCAAGACTCATGCATGGACATGTAAGCAAGCATGTAAAGATGCAGAGAAAGCCAACGGGTGGCACAAACAAACATGGTAAGCATAACATTGTGCAGAGTGGAAAAGGGAAGGGTATGCATGGAGCAACCTGGCATTTGGAGATGCCTCCTAAATGGTTACATCTGAACAAGGCCTCATGAGTGTCAGATGTAACCACACAAGGTCGAGCTTGCGGAGGGCGCCAAACATGGCAAAGCCTAGAGCTAGAGAGGCTAGCATAAGCATAAAGCATTGAAGCAAGCAAGCATAGACATGCAAATAGGGTGATCCAAACCCTTTGATATGGGCCTTGGTGTATGGACAATGACAAAGACCATAGGGTCTAGATTAGGTCCTAACCATTAGGCCTAAAACACAAGAACATGCGATAAAAGGAGCAAAAGGGCTACAATAGTACATGGCATGACAAACAAGGTCTAGGCACACAAACATGGCATAGAGTACGCAAGCACATAGATGATGGAATAAAGCATGCAGAGAACATCGATCTAAGCATGTAAACACACCGATCTACACATATAAGCATGGAAATATGCATGTGGGCATGTGAATGTACATCTAAGCATGTGGATGTAAGCATAAAAGCATGGAAGAACACAAATCCAAGCATACAAGCATTTGAAGGCATAGACATAGGCATAGGAGCATAAAACATGCATACAAACATGTGGATCTAAGTAAGGCATAACCATAGACATGATATCAAGCATGTGAGCATGTAGATCGAAACATCAACACATAAGAAAGAAGGATCTAAACATGGCATAAAGCATAAAGTATGTAGGAAAGACAAATAAACATGTAAACGAACATAGAAACATGTGGATCTAGCCAAACAACACATGGGAAAGATAGATCTAGGCACAAACACATGGTATGAGACATGGAAGCATGTGGATCTAACATCAAAAACAAAGGAAAGAGAAGATCTAAGCATAGAAAGCATGGCATAAAGCATGAAAACATGTAGATCTAAACATATAAGCATGTAAGGATGTAGATCTAAGCATAAAACATGGCATAAGGCATAAAAAGCAAGGAAATTTAAGCTAGAAGCACAAACAAAGCAAGAAAATGCTAAAGAAAGCAATAAATCATGTTATTCAAGCAAAAAGCAAGAATAAGAAGCTTGATGAAGCTTTAAAGAAAAAGGGGTATGGATAGTAGCTAAAAAGCTACATCCATACCCCTTAAACCTCAAATCCAAGGTATGGAACCAAGGAGAGGAAGATGGAGGGTATGAACACTACCTTGTATTTTTTGGAGAAGAGAGAAGAATCAATAAGTTTTGATGTGTTTTTGTGTTTTTTAGGAGAGAAATATGGTGAGAAAAGAGAAAAAAAAAAGCCCAAATAGCTCCCAAAAACCCACTTTTTTAGTTATGGTCCAATTTGGGGTGCTAGGGGAAATTTATAGCCCTTGGCACACTTTTCGAGGCATGGTGCACCTTCAGGGTGCGTCGGGTTGCTGTCATCGTTACGTCAACAAATTCGTCTTGTTACACTTTTTGGTTCTAACTTCGGACACACATTTGGAGGTCTTCCCGGACTCGGATTGAGGAGATCTTGGTGTCCTTGGAAATATATAGATGTCTATTTTTTAGAAAGATAAACAAATTAAAATTCCAACGGTTGGATCAAAAGTTATGACCTCAGGAATCATGCTAATGCACTTTTCACGGTTTTCTCAATATCTCAACCGTTTTAACTCCGATTTTGACCCATGAATAGTTGTTGGAATTAGAATTTGATTATATTCTCAATGGAATTGGTCTCAACCCATTCTGAAAGTCGGATCAAAATTAGGGTTTTTGGGGCTTGTTGGGACTCAACTCTAGGTCAAATTTGGTCAAACTTGCCAGAGTCTCTAAGAAGCTCGGGTTTGATGTAAAACTATGAAAAGTGTTGTTTTGTGAGGATTTTGACCTTGTTTGATCTTCGGTCAACCCACAGGTTGACCAGGGGAATTTTGGCTGAAAAAGGCACTTTGAGCGCTCCAATGCCCAAACGGGTTGCGCCACATCATTCTAGATGTTCTCATGGCCCATGGCGCGAAAATAATATCTTTGGATTTTTCGGGGTCCAGCACGCAAATCAAAGGCGGAAAAAATATGGTATCAACATCCATCATGTTCAAAAAAGAACTTGTTAGGTTCTAAAAGTTTAGAACAATTGGCAAACCGTGAGCACATACTTGTCTAGGTATGATCTTAGAGTCTATAGAGTTTATTAGACAATGCTCAAGGTACTACATGTCAAAATACAAGAACATTCAAGCTGCGGAAAGGAGAGTTCAAATTCAGTGAAATCTGACTGATCGAAAATCACAGACATGAAATTTCTGCAGAATTCTATTTCAACCCAAACTCTACTTAAACGTTTAGGGTTTCATTCCAACTTCTCCACATATAAAAGGGAAACCCTAACTACATTTTTCAGACTTTTGAAGAGACTTTGAAGGTGCTCTTATGAGATCTAAAGGTATTGTGCCTTCCTCTATCAAAGTCACTGCCGGAAATTATTCTCATATCATTAGATCTGGTAGATCTGAAGTTGCTGCAACAAGATCAACAGCTGCTGATGATCTAAAACTTCAAGGGTGGTCTTGAAGTCACAAATTGGAGAGTTTGTGTTGCTAAACCTTTGAGTCGGATCTCAAAGTCACAAGCAAGGCGGCTTGTGTTGGTGTAAATCCAAGAAGAGAAGGAGTCTATAGTTTCAGAACTTGCACGTAGTCGTGTCAATAAGTTACTACATGAGGTAGCAATAGATTTAGGGTGTAAAAACTTCAATTCTCTTATAGTGGATTTACTTTACCTTAAGGATAACTAGGTCAAATCCTCCCTAGGTTTTTTACCTTGAAACGGTTTATTTCATCGGTTTTCCTAGATCATCATATTGTGGTGTTATTTATTTTTCCGCTTTTATGCATGATATGAATAATGCTTGTTTAACCTAGATCTAAATAATAAACCTAATAATTAATTAGGTTAAACAATCTACTTTAAGGAGTCTAAACGAACAACAGAACAAAACTATTGTTGACAAAGTTATCTTTAAAATGCCTAGGTTTGAGTTATGTAGGTTTTCTTGTTTTGTTGTTAACTTGTCCTCAGTATTTTTTGAGTTTGATAGTTGGACAATAATTTTTGTTTTGAATGGTTATGCTGTGCTTCTGTGGACAAAGGTTTTCTGCTCAAGACATGTGTCGATTTACACGAGAAATGGTACAGTAATGTATGAATCTTAGCCTAAGCAAGGCCCATGTGTGACGCATGAAGGGCATTTAGTGGATGGTTCCACAAACATACCGAAGATACTTGGCTTATGTTTGAATTCTTTTATGTTCGTAGATGTTTGGCATTATAATTTTTTTTTGCCCTCTCCATTGGATTCTCCCTTGCAGGGAGTGACTCCATTTTTGGGGTGATATGACTCACTTTTCTTAAGTTGATTTCATTGTGCCGTAGGGAAAATTTGATTGTGCCATTGGTAAATTATTTTTTGTTCCCGGCCCCCTGTTTCCGTTATGTGATTGTAATTTTCCTGTGGTGAGGCCTAGCCCATTAAAGCATTGACTTCTCAGTTCAACCACTGTACTAGTGAAACAAGTTTCGCAGAGAACTTGCATTTTGAACCTTTATAAGTTTTTATATATGTATATATAGATATATAAAAGAAAAACATATATATATATATGTAAAGTTGAATTTATTCAACTATGTGTTGGCTTTATTCCGTGTCAAATTTGCTTGTAATTTAGTATTTAGAAACTTGTATTTAGGTGGGAATAATGTAAGGGCTGTGTGTGAGAGAGTGTGAAGATTTGATCAAGAGTGTGCAACAAGAAGGTGACTCGCGACTGACTCGCGAGTGGTGACGCGCCAAAATGAAGCGCACCTGTGAAGCATGCAGAAAGATGAAGAGTCAGGTTAGCTGGATCACTACAGGACAAAAAGTACAGTATGACCTAGTCTAGTAACTGGCGACTGGAACTCGTGACTCATCCCAGTTGCAAGTGACTCGCCAGTGCACCCTGTTTTGTTGAAAAGTAACTTTTCACATTCTATCTCATACCCTACTATAAGTATCCTAAACCCACGAAATGTAGAGAGCTTCCAGAGAGAATTTTGAGAGAGAAACCCTAGAGAAAAACAAGATTGATTCATCCACAATCTTATACACTTGATTCTCCAAATTCCTTTACTCTCACCCTCTCCATTGTCATACCCATGAAAGGATCATAAACCAATTTCTTACCTCACCAAATTCAGAGTAGAGAGAAGGTTCTTGGTGTTTGGGAAGCAGTTCAAGAGAGAACCAATTCATATTGGTTGATGCAATGGGCTAATTGCGGGATTTGGAAAGCTAGAGAAGACACGGTTCGGTGTAACCTTGTTGGAGCAAGAAGCTTGGAGGGCTTAGGTGCACTGAGTAGATTAGGCTTGGAGGGTCTATTGCTATTCATGTATCCTAACTGATTTTCTAGTGGATCATTTACCGCTTAGAGGGTGGCAGAGAGGTTTTTCGCCGAGTTCTTCAGTTTCCTCTTCAATAACATATGCCGATGTTATCTTGTGTTTACATTTCTCTTTCCCTTACTCTTAGCTTTTAATTTCTGCTGGTTGTGATTAATTAATGGCTTAGAGTAGTTTGCTAATTTGGATATTGCTTATATTTCATATTCTGCACATATATTGTTTGAATATAAGCTTGTATTGGAAAATTAGTATTTGGGGGTCTAAACATTCACAAGTGTTTTATACACTAAGTGAGTATATATATAGGTATGTTTGTCTTAATGATCAGTAATGATCAATCACTAAACATTTTGTGTTAAATGCCCTTGTGCTTTTATTTTAGAACATGAACTTTGCTGATGTAGCAAATAGCACCCCTTAACTCCATTTGCAATGTAACCTCTTTTTGCTCCAAATCATTAAAAATTTGTAAAGAAGAGGTCTAGTTGCAACAACATAAAAAGTGTAGTTGTCTTTTTGTTACAAAACCAATCTTTATACACTAAACAAAACTGGGTTCTAAGCTGTTACAGTTCATGTTTTTCCAACATAAAAATATGGACGTAACACATTTGAAAGGTTAAGGTGGTTCCCATTGACAAAGACTATCTTCATATGGACGTTGATTATAGCAGTTACCTAATACACTAGAAGCTTTGAATTCATGTTCTACAACTCTTTAAGGAGATTCTAGAACAACTTCTGCACAAAGTGTTCAAGCCTAAAACTCCACTAGAAAGAACACCCTTTCTTCCCAAGAACCTCTCTATTTTTACCTCCACCCTTCACCTCCTCCTTGAGCACGTATCTAGCTCAATATCTGAGATAATTCATGTTAGCCCATTATTCACCACAATTAAAAAGAATAAAATAGTCTCTCTCCTTTTCAATGTGGGATTAAACATTTTTACTAACTCCTCATCTTCCATATTCACTCCCACATCTTTACATTTATGTTGTAACATTTATTCATTTTAATTATTTAATATTAAAATGCTCCAACACATTCTATTAATTTAGGCAAACAAAAGTCACACAAACTTTCCACCAAAGTATAAAGTTATTAACAACCCCATGAAATACAGACACATCGAATATTCGAAATGGTGTGTTCAATTAGTTCAGAGCTTGATCGATTATGGACAAAGATGAGCGATGAAGTACATTGCAAGAAAAAAATCAGGTTTAGTACACATGGTTGTTAAGATTGGTTGTGCCGTAGTAGCATAGAATTGTAATATTATCTCATTGTACTGGTCTTATTTGTTGAAAATTTAAGGCATGAGGTAGTAGTTAAAGAAAAATTTGGCAATCAAAAAGAAAATTGGTAATAATGGAAGACTGAACAAGCCTATATAATCATTCACTTGTGGAAAACTATAGACCTACTCAATGTGTCTTATCTATAAATAGACATGCTTTCCATGCAACATTTCTCATCCCTCACCCGAAGCAAATATACATAGAACTGAAGATAGAGTAAGCCTGAAATATGATGAAAGCTTACATTGTAACTGTTGCCCTCTTCGCTTTGGCATTCTCTCTTGCCTCTGCCTCTGACCCCGATCCCCTGCAGGACTTCTGTGTTGCACTTAAGGACTACTCAGAATTCTCCAAATCAGCCGGTACAAACTTTTCTTTTTCTTTTTTCAAGTTTTTTCATTATTTTTGGCACGTGAAGAATCTACACTAACCAGAATAATAATGGAAGAAATATTATTAGCTACTTGGCCTTACTATTTTCTGCATTGAAGTCTTAAGCATTCTTTTTAAAGTGTCCCTAACAAAAATTCCTTTATGTAGTATTCGTTAATGGAAAGTTCTGCAAGGATCCAAAGCTTGTCAAACCTGAAGATTTCTTCTTCAAGGGATTGAACATTCCTGGGAACACAGATAATAAAGTTGGGTCAAATGTCACTACCGTGAATGTAGACACATTACCAGGCCTCAATACTCTTGGCATATCCCTAGTTCGAATCGACTTTGCACCATATGGAGAAAATCCTCCCCATACTCACCCTCGCGGCACTGAAATTCTAGTAGTCTTGGAGGGTACTCTCTTCGTTGGATTTGTAACATCCAACCCAGAGAATCGCCTCTTCACCAAAGCTCTAAATAAGGGGGATGTGTTTGTCTTTCCAGTTGGTCTCATTCACTTCCAATTAAACGTGGGAAAAACTAATGCACTTGCTATTTCTGGTTTAAGCAGCCAAAATCCAGGCGTAATCACAATAGCAGATGCTGTCTTTGGATCCAATCCTCCCATTAATCCTGATGTTCTCACCAAGGCCTTCCAACTTGACAAAAAAGTGGTTGAAGAGCTTCAGAAAAAATTTGGAGGTGACAATTAGAAAAAAAAAAAATGTTTGTAAGTGCCTTGAAGCACTAGTCATTTTGCTATGTTTATCTCCTTGCAATCATAGCCAGAATTAAATAAAATGATTGCTTATGTTACTCTTTTTTAATTTGGAGAATTTGGGATATAAAAAAAATGTTGGGTTTAGTATCTCTTCCTCATTTGTCAATTAATATATGCAGTAAAACCACTATTTATTAAATTTAAACAAAGGGAAAAAAAATTGCATAATATATTAAGCTTCAGTTTATTTAAGATAGACTGAAGCTCAACTACAATTAAATGAAAAAAGCCTACTAAAAAAATAGTCACAGTTATGTAAATTGAATACATCCATTTTCAGCTCACATGCTGTATCCCAAGCTAGCTTTGGCCATCCCTAGCTGGCTCACGTAATTTGTGAGCAACACTATTATAATTAAACTGTAGATGAACATGAAACTGTTCTAGCTTCGATCGACAGCCACAGTCACAGAAATCCACAAAATAAATCTTCAAATTTAAAACTGAAAACTTTATTTATTCAAAGTAAGACATAAAATCTACAGGCTATCATACACTCAGACACATAAAACAAATTAACTGATAATTACCCTAGAATTTCATTTCTAATGAATTGGTCCATATATATATATATATATATATATATATAATTGACCATAAGTTACCATCATTTAGACTACAGCAGCAGCACCTAATTCTATTCAAAAGGATTAAAATTTTTTAAGACACTTTATATAATACGTTACATGGTTCATACTGTAAACTAAATATCCATATTGAATACCAAATTGTAAACTAAATATATTTGATCCTGAAAATGGCATGGTTCGTACTGCACAATATTTTTAATGATTAATTAAATCAAGTTCAAGTGATTTAATTACTGGCATAAATTGGAGAGTGTAGCCCCGTTGAGAATATAGAAGCTTTGACCTTGAGAGTTTTAACTATTTTTTTATTGTTGAAAAAAGAAAAAAGAAAAAGGAAAAGGAAATCAATGGTATGCGCAAGTGCATAGGATTTTTTTGAAGCGAGTAATGCTAGAGAGTAGGGATAATACAAATTTTATTATATAACCTTTATACATTCTATACGTTTTTAGACCACTTTAAACACAAGTTGTTTAACCTAATTATTTAACCAAGTGATTACTTAGATAAATTATTCAGATCTAGATTAACACATTCAAATCAAATCATGTAAATAATGTGGAAATATAAAGAACACACGATATGATAACCCAGGAAAACCAAATTGGTAAAAAATCTGGGGAGGATTTAACCTAGCTATCCTCAAGGTAAAACAGATTCACTATGAAAGAATTGAAGTTTGTACAATAAGACTTAGACCACTAACATCCTATTGCTACCTCGAATAGAAAACTTACTACCACAATCACGTGACAGCTCCGAATCCACAGGCTATTTCTTTCCTTGCTCTACAGCAACCATAAGTACTCCCACTTGTAACTTTGAGACTCCACTCAAAGGTTTAAGATCTTCTTGAAAGTTCTTTATGCAGCAATTGAAACAACCATCAAGTTCTTGATGCAAATCTTGATCTTGATAGCTATATGTGTGTGTATGAAGGTAAACACCTCTCAGATCTCACAAAAGATTCATTACACAACTTAGCAAAGACTCTAGAGAGCTTTTGGGTACAAAACCCTAGATCTACAAAAGAGGCACACTCTTCTCTCTCTAAAAAGCTTTTTTTTTTTTTTTATAAAAAAAACGTGCTTAGGGTTTCCTTTATATACTAGAAGAAGTAGACCTAAAACCTAATCCTTTTTGGGCTTGAACTGCTATTTGGGCCGACTTGAAATTCTACAGATACGTGTTTCGACCAGTCGAGCTTGTCTTTCGATCGATTGAACTAGGCAGTTTCTGAACTCTTCTTTTTGTAGCTTGAATGTTCTTGAATCTTGAGTTGAATCACATTGAGCATTGTCTAATAATACCTATAGACTCTAGGATCTATATCTAGACAAGTTTGTGTTTACGATTTGTCAATTGTTCTAAACTTTTAGAACCTAACACATTCATGTCTCACAAAACCAAAAAAAAATTGTTATCGTTTATTATGTAATTGAAATCCATCAATTACATTCATTGTTATGTCAATTTGTTAACTTCTTGTAATAAAATTTAGAGTGGCTTTAGTATTAAAAACAGCATATGTATAATGTAGGCACCTTATTTGAGTTTCGATGATGAGATCGCCTTTTCATTAAAAAAAGAAAAAGAAAAAAAGATGAGGAGAACGCCTACCCAAATTTTTCTTGGTGATGTGAGTTGAAAAGTAGTAAAGATAGAAGTGGTTAAAGAATATTAAGAAGATGAAAAGTAGGAAAGATAGAAGTGGTCAAAGGTCTTATCAAAAAAGAAGTGGTTAAAGAATATTAACAAGAAGACAACACGTTTTCAACAATACATTTTCTTAGTTAGATGCAATACATTTTCTGATGCAGGAACCTGATGAAGACGTTCCTTAATTGCATTGTGGCGCATGTTTATAGGGAGGCAAATAGGTGTGCTGATAAATTAGCTAAGTTGGGGGCTGATCTTCATTTAGACCACCTTATTTTGTATAACCCACCGCCTGTGGTGGAAGATCTCCGGGTTAGTGATAAAGCCTGTCATGTTTGTAACAGAATTGTGGTGCCTTAGTTGTTTTATTATATGTGCGTGTTTAACCCAAAAAAAAAAAAAAACATTTTCTTAATATAATTCAAATATATAAGTGAATTTAATTTATTTTTCCTTAAAAAAGACAACACGTTTTATACTATGTTGGTCTGTGTTTCAATTTAAGCACATTGAAAAACTGTATATAAGTTTTGTCCTTTAATAATAAGCAAGCTAGGAAGACCAACCAAATCTATCACTTTTTATTTTTTTATTTTAATTCTTTTATCCTTTTTAGCATAAAATGAATAAAAAATAGTGTAAGTGAGAGTTATCAACGCATTAACAATCAGATTTAATTTCACTAAATCAGATTTGCAATATATAAACAAAGCTGACCATAAGCTCAAGCTGAACTGAAGTCTATTGAAACCTATTTTCCATGGTGCAGGTGAAGACTGGAGAGCTTGATGTTGTCAACTTCACGTTGATTGATGTTATCCAAAACTCAATGGATTACACTCTGGAGTTAAGATAAACATTTGAATTTTGAAATCCAGGCATATACGACCCAGCATATTCTTGAAAGTTGAAATGCAGTCACAACAATCACATACGTACCAAGCTTAATCACCTCCTTTTTTTTTTTTCTTTAAAAAAAGAAAACCAAAATTGAATGTCTAACATGTTATATCACTACAACAAAGTGCATTCTTTTTTTTTGATAAGCCAAATTCTTTTATTATCAAAATAAATAAATAAAGGATTCTTTTTAATTATGTTTTCCCAATGGTTGCAAAAAAAGTTGTGGATATTAGGACGATAACTTTTTGTGGTTCAAAATGGCGTCCGTTTGTTTTCACTTTAAAATCCATTTTACTTCTGTACTTTCCTTGAAAATAATTGGTAAAAACTAAAACTTAGGCTCTATTTTGATGGGATGGAGGGGTGGAAAAGTGAGAGGATGAAAATTTGTGGGAGGATGAAAAAATGGGAGGATGGAAAATATTTAGTTTTCCCTCTTATGTGTTTGGTTGGAGGGGTGGAAAAGTGAGAGAGTGGAAAACTCTTTTGTTTGGTTGGAGAGAAAAAGGAAAGGATGGAAAATGTAATTTATATAAATTGACTATTATACCCTTGGTACATAATATGTAAAAAAATAGATTTATTTGTACTAATTAAATAATATAAAATTTACCACATCATATATATAAATTTTTATTATTATTTTTATTATTATAATGTGAAAATTACAATAGTGTACATATAAATTTTTATTATTATAATTCTACACTTGTTATGCAATAGCTGTTGGAGAAATGCAGGTTCGGGCTCTAGAGAGGTTTGGTGTTACTCATATTTTACAAGAGATGCTTCATGCTTAGGAACAATACATAAACCAAAAATCTTTTCGGTTGCTCATTCAAGAACAATGATTTTTGGCTTTCTTTGGAAAAGGCACCCAATTGGTTGTTTATGTGGAATGCCTAAATCAGCATATTTAATTCAACTAACAAAATACAAATAAAAGAAAAGTTGTTATAAAAATCTGTCCTTTCCCATAATGCCAAAAGAACGAAGCTTCATTAGATATGTTATATAGTAACATATAGGTAAGACTATGCTCCCAATAATTCAAGAGTAAATTTCCCTTCATTCACACATAAAGTTAGCGGCAACAAAACAGTAATCTTTAAAGCAATAAGAAAATACCTCTCATTGAGATTAAGAAGCAGGTAAAGTGAAATAAGCCGTAAGCCTTTAACTGCAAGACTCGTATCACATCTCTCTATAACAGTTATTTTTTGTCTTACATTGTTATATGATACTTCAAGATATCTTGCTCAATCCTAAAGAATTCTCTTCTATGTGGTAAATTCCAGTTTAGAGCAAATAGTTAAAAAAGAAAAAAACGATCAAGTCCTCTTACAAAATACAAAAACCCAGTCCAGAAGAAAAACATATGAAATTGACAACCTTATCCACCAATGTAGCTTCAATTTAGACATCACACACTCTCACAACTCAAAATAAACAACAAATGCAAATCCAGTTCAGCCAAAGACACAGAACACAAAGCAGTAACATGTTTTGCAACTAAAATGGTCCGCACAACTGAACCTGATGACAAAACTTATGAAACACATAATTCTCCTACACTTCACATTTTCCTCACACTTTCTCACTAACCAAACAGAAACTAAAACAAAAAATGAAACTGACCCATTAAAGAAAATCAAACAAAATGCAGATCTGAACCAAGAAGAAGTACAAAACTTTGGAGCAAAATGATATTAATTTCATTCATCCATAGCACAGTACAAATTAAAATATTACATTATCTTCTAATGTCTTAACTGAAATACAAATTCATCAAATATTGCTAATTCCACAAAAGTTAGCAAATCAAAATACAGCTACTACCAACAGTCAGTTGCCACTACATACATTCCACAAAAGTCAGCTACTACCAAAAGTTAGCAAAACAAATTTACACCCCTTTGAACCCACAAAAGTTAGCTACTACCAAAAGTCACTAAGGTTCCTTACCACACATCATCTTCAATAATATTTGTCGACGTAACTCATTAGTTGGAACACCAAAAAATGCTCTCATTTTGGCTGGATCCTTAATTAGGAAGAGCATAGCATCAAGTTGGTGTTCCGTCGGTATTCCTATTTTCACCAATTCAGAAAAAACTTCATCCTCCGAGTAACAACGTGGACGCCCTCTCTCCATGATAGCAAGTCCCTCCTTAGTGACAACACAAATTAAGTAATATGATACAATAAACGAAACAAACTAAGCCTATATCTATGATTTGTTGGCTTAATTGGGTAGAATAGTGAACTGCCAGAGAAACAAGATTCCTATTTCCCCTAATGGCCAAGGTTAGCCACATGGTCATATGGGTGATCATGTAAGACCATCAAGTACAAATAAGCCCAGATGACTCATACTTTATAATTTGATAAATGGAACTGTGCAATGGGTCAATGATCAATACATTAAAAAAGAAAAAAAAATAACAATTCTTTTTATTAATTAAGAAGCATATGTGCACATTATGGAATCTTTTCATCAAACACTATAAGCCTGTGGCTTTTATTTTAAGACTGATCATTACAGTGTCCTGCAAACACTACCATATTTTTTTTCCTTGGACAGTTGATAGTATCTAGGTGGGGCTTGAGTGCAACAGTGGTCCCAGGTGAATAAATATTGTACAGTGATACATATTAGTTCTTCTTTAAAAAGGAAGTAGAAAGATGCTATAGGATCCAAATGAAGCATCAAGCATCACTACATCAATATTCAACAGCTTTGCCAGTGGATCACAGGCTTAGGACATGACTTTGTAAGTTGTACAAGTTTGGAGACATTCTCCTAATGTGTTATTGCTATCTGCAAGGGGTGGACATGCTTGGAATAAGCCAAGCTGAATGATAGTCTCAATATAAACAAGGAATGCTTTATTAGTGGGAATGTAGTGAAGATTACATCACAAACTGATTGCTTTGGAAATTTGGAGGGACTCAAAAAAAGAGAAAAAAAAACTATTCTTATTGTTAAATTTCTCTAAGCTCTAGATGGCCCCCCACCCATTGAGCCTAACTTAAGCTTGCTTGAGAAAATAACTTAAGCTTCAGTGTACTGTATTTTTAAGTCAATTACAGCCTACACGAATACAATATTGAGTTTTTTGTTAACCATCAAAAGCTTTAGCTTTAACAAACAACTTTCAGACTTTCAGTTACACTAAGGTTGCGTTTACAGTAAAATATTTAAGTTTCAGTAAATGATTTTATATTTGAAACAAATGGAACAAATAAAAAACTCTTTCATTTTGATTGCTACATGTTTAGCCATCTATGAGATACCAAAAGGTAACACAATCGGTCAAGAACACTCTTATGCAAAGCCATCATTTGACACCATTTTCATCCAAGTTTGATGTTATCATTACACACAATCATATATATAAATTAACATGGATTCTAACTATCACAACTAATACCAACAGGATTCAGCAAACTTGGATGAAAATTAACATGGATTCAGCAAAACACAACCACTAATAAATGAAAACCTTACACCAACAGATTCTAACAATCACAACTAATACCAGACAATAAAATCCACCAACTATGAACACACACAGGCAGGCACACATGTAAATTAAAATGCTATGCTCTGTAAAGTGTAAACTGCTAATAATTGAAAGCATAATTGATAATAGAAGTTACCAGTGGAGTAGTGGACTGAACTGACTGAAAATTTGAAGGCAAAGAACAAGCACGGATACAGAGCTTCGGCCACTGACCACTGACGTCCGAAGCAGAGGCACAGAGAAGGCGAGAAGCAGAGGAGGCAGTGAGTGAGAGTGAGAGGCACCGAAGTCCGAAGTAGAAGAAAACAAACAAACAATACACAGATTCTTTACTAGATTCAATAATCCCAAATGGGTTTGCAAAAAATAAGAAATAGGAGAAACATTCTGGGAAGAACGGAAAAAAAAAAAATTCAAATAGCAAAAAAAATGGAGAAGATCATACCTGTCTCGGCTGGAGAGGAAATCTTTAAACCCCTTGGCTGGAGAAAAAAACAAACGGAAATGAGTACATGAACGAATGAAAAAAAAAAAAAAATTGAATGTCATACGAAACCAAAAAATCAACAAGAAAATGAGGACAAGAAACAATAGATCACGTTGAAAAAAGAAGAAGAAGAAGAAGAAAAAAAAAAAAGAAAAAAAGAAAAGAAAAGAGAGGAGAACCTGGAACAGTGGACGGTGTAAAACTGAGAAGATGAGAAAAGTGAGAAGGAGTTTGTGGGGGGCAAAAGTCATCAGGGGCATAGGTGAAGGGCTTCAATGCGGGTTGGTGGGGGGTATTACGGCAAAACTGCAATGAGGCAGTTTTCCCCCCGTTGATCGGAAAAGTTTTGTGGGCCCGGGAGAGAAAATTTTCTCCCGGGTATTCCACTCCCCCCATTTTCCTCCCACTCCCAAACAGTGGAAAACCCACTTTTCTACCCCATTTTCCTTCTCATATTTTCCACACCTCCTAAAATCTATCCAACCAAACACAGTGTTAATGTCAGTTATATTTTTACAACTAGTCATTAACCCGTTTGATGCACAGGAAATTTTTTACAACTAGTTGTTAATCTGTATAATGCACAGGAAAATTTATTAGCTTGAATACAAACTATTTTTTTGAGAGAAAATTTCAACCTATAACGTTCACTCCTGATGAACGCTCTTTATCATTAGACCAAGACACCAATCGATTTTTGATGTAAGCGGGGATTGAACCCTCCAGATCTCTTATTCAATTATCAAAAACTTTATCAATTTAACTAACTGGAACCCACAAATACATAATATGATTAGAATAATATAAGATAATGTCAATCTATATCTATATCTATTGAGCCACTTCAACAGCTATATCATTTACCAATTTTCAACATTCTCCCTCTTATTTTTAACTCTCTTTCTTTCTTATTAATTTCCCAACTTATTGTTTTATAAACTTTCTCTAACTTTTCCTCCCTTTTTACATTTTTCATATCCTCATTACTATCTACCTTAATATCACTTTTCCCATATCCCTGTATCTTCCTTTATTTTTTGCGTTTCTTATTCCCCTCCTCTTATTATAAATTTACAATTCTTTCACATCTTATACATAGTTTTCCCACACACAAATGTTTATCTCTCTATCTTTCTCTTTCTCATTTTTGGCAGATTTTTTAAAATATTTTTATTGCATCTCTACTTTAGGTTGGATGAATTTTTGTATTATTTGAAACTCTACATTGAGTTGATGTGATTAAGTTTTGTGTTTTTAAGTTGTTATCTTTTTTATTCTCTTTGATTTCATAGATTTTATCATAATACATTATAAAGATAATATATAAGAATAAAATGTTATTTTATTATATAACATGACTTGGATGACATGGATAATTTAATGTTTACTACTCTCTCTATATATATATATACTATTTTTATTCCCACATTATTTTCTATAAATTTCTTATTAGTTTCTCTCACATTCTTTCTTGAAAAATGGTTATTTTCTTTCTCTTGATTTTTTATTCTTTCTTACAACTCTATTTTATATTGATGAATTATTGTGATTTTTAAAACTCTATTTTGGGTTCATATGTTTTGGTGTTGTATTTTTTAGTTCCCAATCACAAGTAATCTTTCTCTCTCTACAATAAAATTTAGGAAATAAATTGTACATATTCAATATAAGCTAGATATGAATGTTGATTATTATGATAATCTCTTTTAAGAGAATGAATATGTAATTTGAATAATTTATTTAAATAAAAATTATACATACATACATATATACATACATATATATATATATTGCTTAAATGTATAATCAACCTCATGTAATTCATTTAAAAGTAATGACATTAAAAAAAATGAATAATTGCACTAAAAATTACATTTGTATATTCAGAGCCATTGTGTTTAGATAGATTTTATCTTAAATTTAGCCATACTGAAGTGGACGTAAATGCTACATTAATGTGGATCAACAAAAGCGTAGCAACAACATATGCTCTGCTTAAGATTTTAAATATTACGAGTTTGAGATTGTATGTATTTTTAATAAATTTGGATTTAGATTAGGTGTTTTCAACCCGAATATGTCTTTTACCATTATGTAAGTGCACAACAATAGATCAAAATAGACCAAAATGAACCGAATTGACTAAATTGGACCAAATAGAACAAAGTGGATCAAATGGACTTAATAGGACTGAAGTAGACATAATGGACTGAACAGGACCAAATCAGACCGAAGTGGACTGAATAGAACTAATGTAGACTGAATAGGACCGAAGTGGACTGAGTGGACCGAATAGCCTGAATAGGACTGAAGTGGATCAAAGTGGACAGAATGGACCGAATAGAACCAATGTGGACTGAATGGGAACAAACATAACCAAGGTAGGCAGAATGGACCGAATAGGACCAAAGTGGACAGAATGTACGGAATAGGACCGAAGTGGAAAGAATAGGACGAATGTGAACCGAATAGAGCCAATATGAACTGAATGGATCAACTTGGATTGAATAAGACCGAATGGATCGAATTGAACTAAATACAACTATAGTGGACAAAATGGACTAAATAGGATCCAATAGGACCAAATTAGACCGAATAGATACAATGTGGACCGAATAAGATTTTTGAATATTTATCATTTTTATTGCATTTTATGGGCTCATATTTCTAAATTCCAATGTCTATATTAGTATTTTTATTGTATTTTTAACTCAAAACTAAAGAGTTTAGACCAAATATAATATAATTTCATACTTTTCAACCCAAATATTAAGAAAAAAAAATGAATTTTTGAGCTAAACTTGAAAAGGAAAAAAGAAAAGAAAAAGAAGAATCAATTTAAGGTCCAATTAGTCTAAAATGGATTGAAGGGGGACCGAAATTGACCAAGTGGACCAAATTGGACCTAATTGGACCGAATGAAAATTGTTTAATTTTTAGGGGGAACAAATTATATTCAAAAATTTTTAGAGAAAAAACATTATATTACAATACAAAATAATTATTTATTTCCACGCATAATGTGGGTCTGCGACTAGTGTCAATAACTACAACTTGCATGTCTCTCCACTATTTCCTATATCTATCCAAATTCAATAACTACATCTACATCTAACATCTCTCCCACTGCCCTCTCCACCCCAACTCCCCCCCCCCCCCCCCCCCCCTTGCCTCTCCGTTCTGCTTCTTCCATTTATCTTCAAAAAAGAACTGTTGTTGTCAAAGTTATCTCTAAAATGCTTAGGTTTGAATTATGTAGGTTTTGCTGTTTTTTTTTTAGTCTAATAGTTGGACAATAATTTTTGTTTTGAATGGTTATACTGTGCTTCTGTGGACAAAGGTTTTCTGCTCAAGACTTGTGTCGATTTACACGAGCAATGGTACAGTAATGTATGAATCTTAGCCTAAGCAAGGCCCATGTGTGATGCACGAAGGGCATTCAGTGGATGGTTCCACAAACAAACCCAAGATACTTGGCTTATGTTTGAATTCTTTTATGTTTGTAGATATTTGGCATTTTTTTCTGCCCTTTCCATTGGATTCTCCCTTGCAGGGAGTGACTCCATTTTTGGGGTGATATGACTCACTTTTCTTAAGTTGATTTCATTGTGCCATTGGTATATTGTTTTTTGTTCCCCTATCTCTGTTATGTGACTAATTTTTCTGTGGTGAGGCCTAGCCCATTAAAGCTTTGATTTCCCAGTTCAACCACTGTAACTCGTTCCAAAACAATCTGATCACAAACTAGTGCTGTTAGTCAATTACAAAATTTTCATAAAGGTTGCACTAGTGAAACAAGTTTAGCAGAGAAATTGCATTTTGAATCTTTGTAAGTTTTTATATTTGTATATGTAGATTTTTTTTTTAATACAAGATAGAATTTTTACTCTAACCTAATCTAAGTGTATATGTGTGTGAAGTTCCCTCCTGGAGACTTGAACCCCGGCCCCTGGCCCCCCACATCTCATGAGCACTTATATTTGTGGAGTGATCATCGCACCAAGGGTGTGCGGTGGTTTATATATAGATTTTTAAAAGACAAACATTTATATATATAGGTATGTTTGTCTTAACTATCAGTAATGATAAATCACTAAAATTAAATTTTGTACTAAATGCACTTATGCCCTCGTGCTTTTATTTTAGAACATAAAGTCATAAACTTTGCTACTAATGTAGCAAATATTACCCTGTATTTTTTTGGCGAAAAGCACATTTTAGTCCCTACATTTTCAGGCGATTCCCATTTTAGTCCCTACATTTTATTTTTTCCGCTTTTAGTCCCTATCCTGAAAAACGCTTCCCGTTTTGGTCCCTGTCGTTACTCATTTAACAGAAATATGCTACGTGGCAAACGGTCTAACAATAAATGCTGACGTGTCTATTAAAATAATATTAAAAAAAGCCACGTCAGATAAAAATAATATTTAAAAATGCCACGTTAGCAATTTAATTTTTGAAAAAAGCCACATCAGATAAAAATAATATAAAAATTTCTAACCTAATTATTTTTTTAAAAAGAAAAGAAATTAGTTAAATTAATTTTTTTTCCTTTTTTTTGGAAGAACATGAAGAACGTGTTCTTCATTTTTCTTCCCCAACTAAGCTTGCCCAGAAAATTAAAAATTAAAAATTTACTTTTCTTTTCTTGCATTTTCTTAGCAACCAAAACCATAAAATCACTCAGATTTACAAAATAAAAAGCATGTTTGCCATTCCTCTTTCTCTATTCACAGTTCTCCATCTCTCCCTCTATATCTCTCTTCTACGTTTCCCATTCCTCTTTCTCTATTCACAGCATGTTTCGCTCATCTATCTCTTCTCATCTAACTAAGTTTTGGTTGGATCGAATCGGTGGTTGCTGGGTTTTAGTGGTGGCATTTCGGTGGTGGGTTTCGGTTGTGGAGTTGAATCGGTGGCCGGCTTTGGTGGTGGGTTTTTTTCGGTGTTTGCTGGATCCATTTGGTGGTGAGTTTCGGTGCTTGCTGGATCAGTTTGGTGGTGAGATTTGGTGCTTGCTGGGTTTGTTTGGTGGCTGGGTTTCGTTAGTTGGGTTTCGTTGGTGCTTGCTGGATCAGTTTGGCTGGTGTTTCGGTAGTTGGGTTTCGTTGGTAGCCGGGTTTTGGTGGTGGCTGGGTTCTATTCGAGGTGGTGGTGGTCGTGCCTTTGGGTTTTGTTTGGGTGTTTGGTGATTTTTTGTTTAGGTGTTTGGTGAGTTAGGTATTGGGTTTGGGTATGAATTGCTCGGCAGTGGGTGGTTTGATTTCTGGGTTTGTGGGTTTCTCGGCAGTGGGTGTTTGGAGATTTTGTTTCTGGGTTTGTGGGTTTGTGGTGTCTGGGTTTGTGGTTTGATTTCTGGGTTTCTCGGCAGTGGGTGTTTGGTGATTTTGTTTATGGGTTTATGGGTTTGTGGGTTTGTGGTGTCTGGGTTTGTGGTTTGATTTCTGGGTTTGTGGTGTATGATTTTTCTGGGTTTGCAGGGAAGAAATATGAAGAACAAGTTCTTCATGTTCTTCCAAAAAAAAGGAAAAAAAAATTAATTTAACTAATTTCTTTTCTTTTTTAAAAAAATAATTAGGTTAGAAATTTTTATATTATTTTTATCTGATGTGGCTTTTTTCAAAAATTAAATTGCTGATGTGGCATTTTTAAATATTATTTTTATCTTGTTAGGTTCTAAGGTCTTAGGATTTTATGTATTTAGAACTCTAATTTGTAATGTTGGCAAACCATGATCAAAACATTGTATTTAGTCTTGTTTAGGCTTGCTCAAAGTTGGTTTATTATTGTACAGTTGGAATCGAGTGGCTGCAGAAGTACTTGGGACTTTTGGCCTGGCTCGATCGATCGAAGATTAGACTCGATCGATCGAAAATCGCACAGGTTGAAGTTTCTGCAGAATTTCCAACTCAGCCCTACTTCATTAAACGTTTAGGGTTTTATGTTTTTACCCTAGGTATATAAACAAAACCCTAGCCACGTTTTTGAGGTTGTCCATATTGTTATTGTTGCTCATATTTTCTGTTTTGTGTAAATCTCTTGTGAGATCTTAGAGGAGCTTTCCTTTACACAAAGCTTAGGGTTTTCAAGGTAGAGATGATTTCAACATCTTGAAGATCAACTTAGTTGCAACCATTGGATCTTAAAAGAAAAGCAAGCGGGGAGCTTGTAGCTGATTGAAGAATTCAAGAAAGAAGTAGTCCGTGGATTCGGAGCCTGCGCGTGGTCGTGTCAGGAAGTTCGTACTGGTGGGTAGCATTAGGAAGTCGAGCGGGGAGCTTGTAGTCCTTCTGTAAGAACTTCAATTCTTTCATAGTGAATTCTTGTTTGCCTTGAGGATCGGTGGGTCAAATCCTCCCCAGGTTTTTACCGTGTGGTTTCCTGGGTGATCATATCTTGTGTTCTTTATTATTTCCGCTGCTTTATTTGTTTTATATACATGATATGATTATTTGATTGTTTTAACCTAGAATTGCTTAATTTGACTAAGTAACAACTTGGCTAATTAATCTAGGCTACGCAATCTGGTTGTTTAAGGGGTCTAAATAACCTATCATATCTGACGTGGTTTTTTTTAATATTATTTTAATAGACACGTCAGCATTTACTGTTGGACCGTTTGCCACGTAAGATATTTCTGTTAAATGAGTAACGGCAGGGACCAAAACTGGAAGCGTTTTTCAGGATAGGGACTAAAAGCGGTAAAAATAAAATGTAGGGACTAAAATGGGAATCGCCTAAAAATGTAGGGACTAAAATGTGCTTTTCGCCTATTTTTTTTCATTGCCAATGTTGTAAATGTTGGTGTGGGTGTGTGTTTCAAACACTTTTATTCTTATTTATTTTCTAGCTGTTGGAAATTTATGAGTAAAATAGCCGTTGGGCAATTATGAGTAAAGTAGCCGTTGGGCAATTATGAGAAAAATAGCCGTTGGGCAATTATGAAGAAAAATAGCCATTGGGCAATTATTGATAATATAGCCGTTGGGCTTTTAAGGGTTATTAGTAACCAATAACTATAGACAATCATCTTCCTAAGTAGCCTATATAATACTCATTATAACATTTTTTTCAAAAGGGGTCTTTTTACTACATTATGTTTTAGATATACACAATTCTACTATCTTTCTCTCCCACATATTTTTCTACAAGAATATTTGTTTTAAGGAAAGACAATAGAGGGTTGTTCTTAAACCTTTTGTGAGTGGAAGTGCGTACATCACAAAGATCGACGCTATAGTCTAATCCTGGGGGGTTGTTTGGCCAAGAGAACCAATTGCACCAAGTTTTACTTTGGGTGGCACGAATTAACCTTTAAGGACAACGCTTTCGCAGCGTGATTCTATAGCACTGTGAGATTGTTCCTAATTTTACTTAAATTTATATTATCATTGCTTATTTACATTCTTGCTAATTATTTGGGATATTGTTTGTTGTATCAAACTTGTTTATTCACTATTAATTTTTCCAACAATCTTAAAGGTTGATTCCTTACTTCAAAATGGATAAACAAGTTGTTGATTCTCTTAAAGTCATTTCAGAAATTACCAAGCTTGAACCTTTTGATGGAAATAATTTTAAACGTTGGAAAGAAAGGGTTTTGCCCATCTTG
Organism: Quercus aquifolioides; assembly: GCA_019022515.1. Taxonomy (NCBI): domain Eukaryota; kingdom Viridiplantae; phylum Streptophyta; class Magnoliopsida; order Fagales; family Fagaceae; genus Quercus; species Quercus aquifolioides. The sequence continues at coordinate 9,236,615 of CM032335.1, read as the reverse complement.
GAATTTACTGAAATTGATAGTGTTCTTCATGAACCCAAACCTGATGATCCCGAAAAATTAGCAAAGTGGTTAAAAATAAATAAATTATGTACACATACTATTAAGTGTGGTTTAGCTAATAAGTTTTTTGATAATTATTGTCATTTTACTTGTGCTAAAGATTTATGGGATGAACTTAATGGTCGTTATGGTTTGAGGATGAGGGTGCCAAAAAATTTGCTACAGCTAAATATATGTCTTTTCAAATGAGTGAAGAAAAAACTGTTTCTAGCCAAATTGAAGTTTTTCAAAAATTAATTTCTGACTTAGCCAAAGAGGGTGATATTTTACCTGAAAGGTCTGTGGCTCATGGCCTTGTTTATAAGTTGCCGGACTCTTGGAAAGAGTATAAGCACCGGTATAACCATCATAGAACTTATTTAAATCTTCAACAAACTATTGTCGATATTCAAATAGAAGAGACTAATAGAATGTCCGAAATTTCTTCTAAGGCTAAGGAATTTACTTCCAAGGCTAATATTGTAGAGGGAGGACCCTTTAGACCTCCACAAAACAATAAGAAATATGATCCTAGAGGCAAAGGAAAGTTTTATAACAAAAATAACCCAAATCCTCAAATCCAAAAGAAAAAGGGTAATTGTTTCAATTGTGGTAAGACAGGTCACTATGCTGCAACTTGTAGAGTGAGAGGCAACTTCAAAAACAATAACAACAACAAGGGCTCGACATCAAACAAAGCAAATGTGGTGGAAGTCGAAGAGGTCATTGCGACAGTGGTGTCCGAGGCACATTTGGTCTCAAGTGTGAAAGGATGGGTAGTAGATTCGGCTTGCACAAGACATATTGGTGCATTCAAAGAGGAGTTTACTTCCTACACTCCAATAGCGGAAGGCACCGAGTTTGGTACATAGTGACTTGGGTGATTTAAAACACACTATGACTAGAGGTGGTAAAAATTTTTATGTAATCTTTGTTGATGACCATTCTAGATTCACTAAACTTTATTTACTAAGAACCAAAGATGAAGCTTTGGAAATGTTTATAAAGTATAAAAATGAAGTTGAGAACCAAAAGAATAAAAGGATTAAAAGACTTAGAACTGATAGAGGAGGTGAATATGAGTCTAACTCTTTTAAAGAATTTTGTGAACAAAATGGCATAATTCATGAGGTAACTCCTCCTTATTCACCTGAATCTAATGGAATAGCTGAACGGAAAAATAGAACTCTTAAAGAGATGATGAATGCTATGCTTGTTAGTTCTGGGCTATCTTTCAATATGTGGGGGGAAGCCATTCTTTCGGCTTGCCATATACAGAATAAGGTACCTCATAAGAAAACTGGTAAAACTCCTTATGAACTTTGGGAAAGACGTAAGGTTAACTTGGAATACCTTAAAGTGTGGGGGTGTTTGGCTAAGGTTATGCTACCTGAGCCTAAAAAGAGAAAACTTGGTTCTTGAACATGTGATTGTGTGTTTATTGGATATGCTAGCAATAGTTCATGTTATAGATTTCTAGTTATCAAGAGTGATATTTTAGAATCTTACACTATTATTGAATCTGAAAATGCTATATTCTTTGAACATTTGTTTCCTTTAAAAAATAAGGAAAAAGTATTGCATAAATCTATTGATACTTCTAATGATCTTGTTGATGACATGCAAGAATTAAGAAGGAGTAAGCGAGCTAGGAAGGAAAAGAGTTATGGTAACGATTTCCTTGCCTATATTGTTGAAGATGAACCTGTAAGTTATTATGATGCAATTAAATCTATTGATGCACCATTTTGGTTGGAAGCTATTAATAGTGAATTAGATTCTATTATGTCTAATCATACTTGGGAATTAGTTGAGCTTCCTCCTAAGGTTAAGCCTATTGGTTGTAAATGGATATTTAAAAGGAAATTAAAATCGGATGGTACAATAAATAAGTATAAAGCACGCTTAGTAGCTAAGGGCTATAAGCAAAAACATAATATTGATTATTTTGATACTTATTCTCCAGTTACTAGAATTGCATCTATAAGAATTTTGTTTGCCATTGCATCTATTCACAAACTTGTTATACATCAAATGGATGTTAAAACTGCTTTTTTAAATGGTGATTTAGAGGAAGAAATTTATATGGAGAAACCCGAGGGTTATGTTGTCCATGGATAAGAACACAAAGTTTGCAAATTGGTTAAATCCT